>OY294067.1:96508845-98007979 GCA_958510875.1 Endomychus coccineus
TCCACCATTATTCTTCTTTATGTGGACAAAATGTTCTCTATACTGAGTATGAATGTTCCATATTGTGTGGCCCACATAGCATTTTGAACACGACTCACAATCGAGTTTCTAAAACCTGGATTTGTCATCTTCGGAAACATTAGCAAACGTGTTGCCTAGTTTTAATATTGTTCTTCCATCTGTAAACGGGTTGTATTGTATATTCAGCCAACAAATTATGGATTTTATCAATTAGTGAAAGATGATAAGTGAAACTTCTGAATGTTATTGAACCATTTGGCGCAAGTGGCCCTAAATTGGTTAATTGGTTGCGTTTCATTTCAATTTTTGCTTAGAAATTGAGTTATCTATCAAAGATTTGTCGTTACCATTTCCAGCACTATTTGCTGGAGTTCCTCAACTTCGTTGTTACATTTTCGCTGGCTCAGAGGGACGTTTAATAATTTATCAACAAGACTATCAAATCGAGCTATTTCTTAAGTAATTGGTATAACTGATTCCGCAGGAGTATACTTATATATTTGAGTGGGATTTCTGTATATGGAGAAGGTTCTCAATAACTTATTTCTTATTTATGGTGATACTTTAATTTGTTACGATAATAATTATGTGGTGTGCTACAATGGCTGGGCCAGCTTGATATGTCTGAAATATTGCAGGGGTTAATTGGAAAATGAGTAATGTTTCTTGTTAAGCAGAATTGCTCGCATTTCGTTCGATAAAATTGTATATTCGGAATCAAAATAGCTAATAACTTTATGGGTGTTCCTTCAACTTTACTAATAAATTCTGGCACAATCTGAACAACATAAGAATCCGGATATTGCTTGTTCTTTCCAAAGAAACGAATATACCGCAAGCCGTGTTATTTAGGGGAAAGGACCTATCCGGGTTAAAATTGCTAATTGAAAATAAAGCTTTATCCAGTCGATATTTTCTACTATTTTGTTTCCATGTGACGCAATAGTTTACTTCCATACTCTGCTCCTTATAAATTTATAGTACTTGATATGAGACATGACTATGATTCAAATTCCCACTCGACACACATTACGATGAGAGAAAAAGTATGTGATGTGAAAGTATTTTGAGAAACAATTTATAGGAGTTATAATTTTATAGGTACAACTCATGCGTCATACAATAAGAAATATGGGTCTAATGTTTGAATTTAACTATCAATTTTCATTCAATATGAAACCTACATACAGCTATGGAACAATCATAAATATCATTGAATAATTATTGTAATTGTTAGAAAGAATGCTATACACGTGAACTCGTGTTCCGGTCTTTGCTACTTGTGAATTTATTCAAATTGAATGAAGTCTTGATAAAACACAAACTCGAACTTGTTACTTTTCAACTCATTCTGTTGATCAACAATAATTGTCATATTTTACGATTTGCCACCCACGACCGCCCCCAATCCCCTCATGCACACAAAGTTACATCATTGCCAATGAATGATGCATTAAGTAAGGAAATAGAACAAAACAGTTCTTTTCCAACTTGAAATAGGGTCCCATACTTTATCTTCGACAAATCCATTCACTCATTTTTTCAGCATACCTATTTATGCATAATGATCATGAAAAATTTCGCGAAATTGAATAAAATGAAAATCTCTCTCTTCGTAGGAATTATTACTCCATTTTTCCAATAAGTATAATTGAATCAGAATGGTAAATTTTAAGTTTTTATTGAACAAAAACATATGAAGTATGTATCAAAATGAATGATGGATCACATAAGAGTTTTTTGTAATTGCACTTATTGATATATATAGGTACCTACCATTTTGATACAGTTTATGTACAACGGTCGAATAAAGTTGACAAAATTTCATCTCTATCGATACATGAACCCATTCTTATTTTCACCGTGAAAAAAGTTCTTCTTCACTGCAACAAACCGTTTCTATAGTAACAACAGAACAAGTTAACCTTATCGCTGTGAAAATGTATAGAGTATTTAGTTATAACATATTACTCTAGCCGATTAATTTAAAGGTACAGTTGTACAAAATTGTTGTTCGTATGACGGATTCGAGTCTCAACCTGCGGTGTCGGTCAAAAATTAAAACTCTCATATGCCATTAAAAAACACTCATTTCACGTACGTTTCTGTCACTTCGAATTGCTTACTTCACCTGTGATTAGAACACTAAAATATGCTTTTTGGTTGCTATGCGATACGACGTCGTTAAGTAAATTTTACAGGCAGATATGCATGATTTTGCATATAACAAGGATCTACACGGTCGGTATAAGCATCACAAAGGTGAGGATTACCGATCTCGGCCAATATTGGATACTTTACTTCAGTCAGCGTCCAAACGTTCTCATCGATCAGTATACATTCCTCACTTATTTTGGTAGTTAATATACACTATGATCAAAGACATAATTATGTAAAATAAATTAGTCTACGAAACAACGCGGAATAATTGAAGGTTCAAGTTGGGGTAAGGGTACTGTTGGAATTTTCCAACAGTAATAAAGCGGATATTATGCTGTTTCATATGAATGAAAGTATTCCAGGCACTCATAGGCCGAAAATAAAAGTCAAGTATTCCGGGTAATATTACATTACGCCTAATTAGTTAACAAATAGTTACTTATGTATACGTGCTCCTAGAGTTGACCTGGGGTTTATTGGAGTACTTTTAATAATGAATTATCCATATAAGCAGATCAATCTAAATTCAATAGAATAATCACAATTTTTAATCCCCCCTCCCCAATATTCCTAACTGAGGTTCTTTGCTGTATTCAAACTGAGAGAGTCCCGATTTCATTATTGTATTCAAATTTCCGTTGTTCCGTGAAATCAGCTTTGAATTCAGTTTACATGTCTTGGATAATGGTGGCACCGCAACCGAAATGTGCTTCAGAGAATTTTGATAATTTAGGTGAAATAGATATGATGTATACTAAATTATATCACATAACGTTCCACAGTCGTACATAATATGTATGGATACTATTATCTGTAATGATGTGAATCACATTTTCGAATAATTTTGGATATGCAAATTGATTTATCTGAGTAGATGAGATTATAAGTTTTGATTGTGTCTTGAGTATACACGAGATCTATTCAATATTTACCAATTATTGGTGGATGCCCGGCGGTTTGAGATACTTTCAGTGAAGCGTACATAATCCACTGAAAAAAATCATATTAATAGGAACGCACACGAGTCCTACTAAAGGTAGATAATCAAAATGCTTCAAGATTATGCAAACTTTACGAACTGTTTCATATGAATGAAAGTATTCCAGGCACTCATAGGCCGAAAATAAAAGTCAAGTATTCCGGGTAATATTACATTACGCCTAATTAGTTAACAAATAGTTACTTATGTATACGTGCTCCTAGAGTTGACCTGGGGTTTATTGGAGTACTTTTAATAATGAATTATCCATATAAGCAGATCAATCTAAATTCAATAGAATAATCACAATTTTTAATCCCCCCTCCCCAATATTCCTAACTGAGGTTCTTTGCTGTATTCAAACTGAGAGAGTCCCGATTTCATTATTGTATTCAAATTTCCGTTGTTCCGTGAAATCAGCTTTGAATGCAGTTTACATGTCTTGGATAATGGTGGCACCGCAACCGAAATGTGCTTCAGAGAATTTTGATAATTTAGGTGAAATAGATATGATGTATACTAAATTATATCACATAACGTTCCACAGTCGTACATAATATGTATGGATACTATTATCTGTAATGATGTGAATCACATTTTCGAATAATTTTGGATATGCAAATTGATTTATCTGAGTAGATGAGATTATAAGTTTTGATTGTGTCTTGAGTATACACGAGATCTATTCAATATTTACCAATTATTGGTGGATGCCCGGCGGTTTGAGATACTTTCAGTGAAGCGTACATAATCCACTGAAAAAAATCATATTAATAGGAACGCACACGAGTCCTACTAAAGGTAGATAATCAAAATGCTTCAAGATTATGCAAACTTTACGAATCTCTAAGAAATCATATGATTCAGTCAGGTAAACTCGGTACCTAGTGTTTTAAAGATTAGGAAGTTATATGCACACAATCATATTATTAGAGTTTTAACTGGAGCGAAATAAAGAGCTGGTCTGATAAAATTCTGCCCTACTTAGGAAATGCTTTCCCTTTTTGATGCCCATCATGAGACAACGACTTTATAGTACAGCTTCCTGACAAATACAAATTCAGTCTAGTATGAAGAACCACGTTCTGGAAAGAACAATATTGAATTCAAAATTTAATTTCAGTATTGTTGGGGTGGATATTTTTTTCGTTCAACCATGCGAAAGTATTCGGTTGTAGCACCTCTTCATTCCGCTCCGGTTTTGATTTAACATTTTGGGGATGATGATATATATCTGCAGATATATATTAGATGTTCCAATAGAAGTAGTGGCAGTTTCAATAAATCGTAGCATTGATAAGATTCCTGCAACCCTTACCCTATGCTTTTGATTACAAAACTGCTCTTCCTAAAGATCATTCCCATTCAATAAGTTTTCCCAACACTGACCTCCTCTCGAGCGTTCCCAATTAACTGAAATAACAGTCGTATTAACGTGAATGCACACGAGTCTGGTAGATTATCAAAATGCTCCAAAATTATGCAAACTTCACATGTCTCAAAGAATTCATATGATTCAGCAGGAATCTTTTGTATCAGGTAAACTCGGTACCTAGTCTTTTATAGATAAGGAAGTCATATAAATACAATCATATTAGTTCAGTTTCAAGTGAAGCGAAATAAAGGGCTGATCTGATAAAATTCTGCACTACTTGAGAAATGCTTTTCCTTTTTGTTGCGCACGAGGCAACGGCTTAACAGTTTTTCTACAGCTTCCTGACAACTACCAATTCGCTCTAGTAGAAAAAGCAATGTTGAATTCAACCGCCTTCCAGTATTTTTGAAGTGGATATTTTCTCCATTCAACCATGATAAAAAATTCGGTTGAAACAACTCTTCATTTCGCTCCGGCTTCGATTCAACATTTTGCGAGTGATGAGCCTATATCTGCAAATATTTATTAGATGTTGCAATAGAAGTAGTGGCTGTCTCAAAGAATCGTAGCATCGATAAGATTCCTGCAACCTTTACCATATGGTTTTTAATAAGAAAAATGCTCCTCCTAGAGCTCATTATCTTGGAATAATTATCCAGAATAAAACATGAATAAAGTGATCTGCATGAAGTCTCGTAGTGATTAGAGAGAAGGAGTGAGTTTGAGATGATACTTTAATATTTTAGATATGGGACAATGCTTTCTTGACGAAAAATTGTAATTGTACTGACATTTAATTAGCTGTATCATAATAAATTATCTAGGATATAGGTTCAATTATTCATGTCAAAATTTTCAAATTGTGTGGTGAATAGACTCTATTTATCGATCAGAATCTCTCTATTTAAAACGTCAATTTCTTCCATAATGTGATCTGATAAGAAATCATAATTCACAAGTCAATCTAACAAACCTTCGAAGTCGAAAGTTTGGTTTAAAGTTTGCTTTGACTACCATCGCGGAATACTGCAGAAGAGAACGCCACGAATTCCCAGATAATCTGATCAGTTCAAATTTCAAGGGGATGTGTTACATCATAGTATATTGGTTTCATGTTCAAATTTTTCGAGGCATCACATCATAAATTACGTGTTTTAAAACACTGGCTGCAAACATCATCAGCTAGATCATTCCAAATACTGTAATAAGTTTCTCAATTGCGTTTCTGACCTTCTCGTTTCTTTATTATATGAAATTCATTTGTTATTTAACTCCGCGATATCTCTGTTGGATATCACCACACATTTGATAAGTTTTCCACACTAACTTTCTCTTGTCGAGTCTTCCCAATAAACTATAATACTAGTTATTTGTGCAGAACTAGGGCTCATGACAGTAGCTCATCTAATAAAACTACTCGTGGGAGTTAATTTGAACCTCAGATAAGATGATAATTACGTATCACAACATTGGTTCGTTTGTGAAGAAGCAAAAAGTAAAAATTATTTGTTTCGAACTAAGGCTAATGACAGGAGCTCTTCTCATAAAAGTTGCGCAGCTAGGGGAGTTAATTTCAACTTCAGATAGAATGATAATTACTCATCACAACATTGGTTCTTTTGTAAAGAAGCAAAAAGTAGAAGTCACATATTATGTTCTCTTTGATCTATGATATTCCTCTACTTCTGTCAATTTGTATGCTAACTACTGTTTTTTGTTCACAGGGTCGCATTGTGATGTAATTATCAGTAGCGATACAAGTAAAAATGGGACTATAGTGAGTCCCAACTATCCAGCACCATATCCTTCGAAAACTACTTGTAGGTACGAATTCCAAGGAAGGGGCAAAGAAAGGGTCCAAATTGTCTTCCATGATTTTAATTTATACCATCCGTTGGACAGTCCTAAAGAGTGAGTATCGTCCACTGCTGAATAATTATACAAGATTAGTGAAAGTCAAACATGAAAGTTCGATCCCCGTGGTTGTAGACATTTTTCTAATCAAATTTTTTGATCTAAGAAATACAATGAAATCAATAATATCTGATTTATTCGAATCGGGGATGTATACTTTGGTGAATCACATATTCGCAAGTATTGTCTCAAAACATTGAAGATAAAAATCGATCATCAATATTGATTTGATCAGACATAATATTCTTCCTTGGTAAAACATCATTTTAGGGTATTTTGCTGTTATTACTTTATTACTTTTCTATCTATTTTGATTCTAACTCTATCTACATGCTACTTAGGAACTTAAATAAGGGCTACTCCCTAATAATCCTTAGGTTCCAATAATCAATCACTATAATGCTAACGTGTGCAATACCTGCACCAGGCATTGCTTTCTCAATAATATCATACATCAAACTTACTGAAAGGGTTTGGTTCCCTTGAGTCTTCTATTCACACCCATATTTTCTGAAATCTGGATTGCCTTGACGATGCTGTGATGTAGAAGACTGATTAACACTCCCTGTGTATCCCTTGATGATTCACTAATAGTTTCCATGTCAAAGTTCTTGTAAAGGTCAATGTTTATGAGCTACCATGAAGCGTTGGCTGAGCTACTCCGCTCTATATTCTGGAATCTTTGTATAATATCGATGTTACTCCATTTCAAAGTGGGTCTGTGGGTCCAATTATTTGTTTATACAAGAACAATTCATTGTATTGGTCAGACCAGTGTTGTGTGTCATATCACAGCAGCCAATACAGCTCCCCGAATTTCGTAACTAGTTATATTTTCTTCTTGAACCCCCCAGCAATATTTGGCATCTCAAATAATATCCAGGTATTTTGCTGTATCAGAATATGGTATGTGGTTATTATATAATCCGATGGAAAGATGTTGGTTTCTTTCATTCGTGAAGTTAGATTTCGCTTCGTTCAATTTTATCCAATATTTGTTAATTCTGTTGACAGGAGTTTGTAGGTTTTTGCATCTCCTACGCGGTAGTTGCCTACTGCCGAAATTGCCGTGCATATAACTAGGTAGTGTAAAGTAGATATCAGCTTCATTCTATAAGTTGTATGTGATATATGAATCTACTAGCTAAGAGTATCGCCAAAAACTACCAAATACTTGGGTCCATCATACAACACTTTTCCGAACTTTTCTAGGAAAATGATGGAACTAAAATTTATAAGTTATTCTGTGAACTAGGGCTCTTGTAGAATGACTTCTTCCTAATGATATTTCCTCTCCTATGATGGGCTTCATTATTCCCGAGAATATTTATTGTACACTTTTTATATAACAAGGAGTTGGGAGATCGGTCTATATGATGAGACTCCCTCGTTTCGGAAACATCGTTACTTTAGCTTCTTTCCGTATCCCTCTACTTGTCCCCCAACAAGAATGAAGTGTAAGCAAGATATATATGTTTAACTATTGCGTTTTTCGATAGTCAAGAGTCCGGAGCACTTAGACCGCTTGATTGGGTCCATTGTGCGCCCCTTGATACAAGAATCAGTCCAGCAAGCCTAAGGCCGTGCCAAAAGCTAAGATTTTGCATGGACTGATATCTCTTATTGCTTAAAACGGCATATGTGTACTGTCGAGGTGTTGTAGCCTGAAAGAAGCCAGTGCTGGACATTCTGCTAGGATATTCATGAAATCATAGATAGGAGAGGTCTTTGGTTCGCTTTCATTTTGATGGCCTTTCAGAGTGGTGGCTCCGATTTCGTTGACCTTCTGGGTGATGTTGTCTTAGTGGACTGCGTATCTCCTCCAGTTACTTGGAGAATATTTTCGAGATACTGAGGAAATCTGCTAGATTCATGTATATTACATATAGCCCAACATTCATTCGCTTTTTTTATCAGTTAATGTTGCATGATTAGTCTCCGTAATCTCCCCGTAGCTTCCCAAAGCGCGTATCATGTTCACAGTTATATGTTGACTCACTCAGGTATCGACTGATTGACTCGTTTTTAATATTTTGAATTCAATCTTGTCTCATCAGACGTAGCTCTAGATTAACGCCAAATCTCTCTTTTCAAACATGAGGACTCTCATCTCTTATGAGTAATTATTACATTCAGTTCTTTGAACGATTATAGGTCTACTATCCTACAAACAAGGGGTATCCCTTGTTGTAGTTTGTTAGGAAAGATTTTCGTTTCCTTATCTAAACGGTCAGTATTTCTAAGAGACACATCCAAAATATCAATTTCACAACTGGATTCTTGAAACTTCGCCAACCTATTAGATTAATTGCTAATCTAGGTGATATAATTGTTTGTATAACGCTATTACGGGGTTTTAGTGGATAATCAAAATGCATATCCCATACTTTTCCACTTTAATTAATTCCCTAAGATATTCCGTTCCATAATGAAAGTTAATCAGATCTAGTAAGTTATTGACGCCTGTAGACTGTCGGTCTTCCAGTTGATAGTGTTCCGCACTTTAGTTCGTTTCATGTTTCAGTTCATTTATTTCGGATATCATTAGTTTGGAGCTCAATTGGACTTGTTTGACATTGAAGTCTCGTCCAATAATTTATCTATATCTTTTGGCGCTATATCTCGTCTGCCAATACGCTAGTCCATTTTTGGTTTCCAGAATTTGTTGGAGGTTACTCTCTATGGTTGCGATCCGGAATCTATTATGATTTTATTTCTCAGTGTTACTTACAAACCCATCAATAGTAACGTTTTGAGAATTCCTTCCTATTTTTTGTATTTGTACTAGCTATCGATATTCTCTAGTTGTTTGTTTGAGGCTGTTTGGGCAGTACCAGCTTCTTTGCATTTCTATGCTCTGGATTCTGCATTTATTTTGCGTTGTTATGAAACATACAGTCAGGTCCAACACAATGAATTCATTTTGATTTTGCATTCTGTGTGAGTGTAGAGACAATTTGTTACGTTATGGTGGTGATATGAAGCTGTGTGGTGTGTGCCATACCCATTCCCACTCTCAACTAGCCTATCTGGTCTTCCTGTCCATCCTGGATAGGTGTACGCAGGGGCCCTCTTGGGTATGACCTTTACTAACCTCGGGTGTTGCGGATCTATCTCAACAGCATCATACACATAATTCGATTTCAACTCAATACTTCTCTGAAAATATATGCTCTAGAACCAGTTTCGAGAGGCGGGCTGGAGATCTTGCACTACGACCGGGATTCGCGTTGGTGAAGTAGGCTGATCTCCATATCGATACGCTGAGACAATTTTCTGCTTTCACCCTAGTGGAGGGATCTCCGTTCAAGTCTTAAATGCTTGAACCAGGCGAACATCCCCATTTCTAGGTGATCGTTGTTCACTACGGCACCCCTTCTTGGGTGGTAGGATTTCCTACTACATTCCCTGACTAAGTTCACATGGAGCCGTGTCATACCCAATGTCCTTAGCTTTCGGTACTCTCCCTGGCACTCCGAGACATTTTTCTTGGGGCGAGGAAAAGCACTAGATGAAATGCACGAATAACTACAACACGAACCATTCGCACACCATTCACACCCTCGAATGTTGTCTCATTGCATTGAACCACAGAACAAAAATATAAATTTCCCTGAGTTCCCTTTCATCCCTGTCAGGAACTGGGACTGTCCCAATACCATGACTCCATTCTCACTACAGAGTACATCTAGCCTTTCAAACTGGTCAATAGGTGGGTTCTATTATCATACACACCACTCTTTGCATTCGGTAAGTTATTATATTGAAAATATCTTCCATAATACGTGACTTCTTCAAGACTAGAACTACATTTATATAGATTGTACATTTAAGATTCGGTGACTCATTGCGCACTGTATCGGCGAGAAAAGATTTACTAACATCTCAATGTCCGTTCGTTGAAATACATCGAACCTATCCCTTACCTACTGGCACTAACCTTCCCAACCTGGAATCATGAATGCCTATGTACAGCTGTATTCGAGATTATAATAAAATAGAAACAGAAAGAAATAGAGGGGTATGTATGGGATACATTAACGACGGGACACGCCATCTGAATCTCATGGCGCGCTGAGCTGACAGACCTGAATCTACGTGGATCCTGTTTTTCAATTTGAAAGGACAGCACCTGAGGTTCTCTTGACTTCACTAATTGTCCAATCAGGGCAGAGCTTAGTGCGTCATAACGGCTATATACTCTGCTTCGCACTGCTGCGACAAACGTTGCACTCCTGGCACGCCTGCTATTCTTAAGCAAGGAAGAGTTCAATCCTGAACTATCGTCGGGGTGCTTGGCCTACCTACCCATCGAAATTCCAAATCCGTGGAGTTCTTCATAGAGTGTCCCTTCTATCCCAGAGAGTATACCTACACTCTCAATCCGTATCCCGAGATAACAACCCCCTATCCTGAATCATTAGTTCAGTTCAATATACAATGAAAATTATTTTCTGTGAAGCAAGAACATCACCAAACAAAACTAAAGCACCTTTCTTTGACTTCAACTCGGAATGGTTATTTATTTCACAATTTCAGAGAATAGATGATCTAATTCAGATTTACTATGTTGTATATGCTGATTGAGGGATATCCTTCCGTGGGTAAATATTTAAGATGTTCCCGTAAGTAACTGATTCCGCGTATGTAACCCGACGCCAATTTACTTGTGTTCAACAACGCCAGCTTATAATCATATATCACCTTTCAGCTTTGTTTAAATATACTGTAATTACTTTCTTACGCTTGGATAATGCAACTTATTGCTAAAACTCATTTTCCTTCATTATGATGTGAATCCTTTTTTGTAGAATTTGATGTGCAGATCCCCGAATTTCTGGATTTCCACTCTCAATTTACAATCCCAATAAGCTGTCACCACTTGTTACAGTGCCGAGCGTATATTCTACAAAATCTGATATAATGTTTGACTTAGGTTATCAACTAATAGCAGTTTTAATCTGAACCAGTCGCTCTATGACCTTACTTCCAATCAAGTAACACACTCAGCGCAAGTTATAGCCCCACTTTCCTAACTTCTAATTTCTGAATCTATAATTTATCTGTCAAATCTGTCTTTCAGACACGTGAATAGGTTTGAAAGCCTACATCATTCCACTATAGTATATTGTCTCACACGGGCAGAAAAAGTGCATCAGCAGGACCGCGGAAATCAAGGGCTGCTGATATCTAAGGCTGCTGATGCGCGTCCTGCATGTATTACACGACTTTTTCTCGCATGGCATTAAATAACAAATTCAGAAAAATATTGCTTGCTTCTTCTTGAATGTCCGCTGGAGTATTCGTAAATTATCCGCCAGTATCTGTGTAACCACGATTTATTTTACTTATTCACAGAATTACAATTATCAGAACCTTATTATCGTTAAGTAACGTTTTTGTTGTATGTTTTCATACCAATCTTCAATATGAGCTGACCTCTGATGAAAAATTGTGTGAAACGTAAAAGTACCACAAATTACAATCAAAACCTATAAGATCTTGTTGTAATGAGTTGCTGATAGTCTCTGGGCCCGCTAACACAGGGAGTATGAAAAATATTTTGCGTCATATTTTTAGGGTTAATTTTCAAAAGCTAGGCGGAAAAAGTCATAACATAAGATTTCATAGTTTTTCATAAAGTAGACAAACGCATTTGATTATCATTTTCCGTACTTTCATGTGTCACATAATTTTTGACCAAATGTCAGTTTAAATCATAGCTTAGAATGAAAACAGACAACAGAAGTTCAAGTTAACGAATTCGTTATCCAATGGTGCAATCTGTTTCGCAGATGCATAATACCCGCGACCTGCTAACGCTCATTTTCTGCCCTTAGGACACAATATACTAAATTATTCGTTTATTATCGGGAAACCATTAGACCATTCAATTAAATCAATTTACGGTTCCATTTGAACTGGCATAGGTGTTTCTTTGTTCGAAAGGTTCAGGTTTGATCAAACAAGGCATTTCTGAACAGCCATTGATTGGGAATTCAGTTTGAGTAAAATGAAAAGCTGTGATCTCTGAATCTCTAACTCCCCTCACTTGTTGAAACCAAACATGTATTACTAACAGAGTTCGTGGAAAAACGTTAAATTATGCTCTATGTCATTATTCAAAAAGAATGAATTACCTACTATCATTGTTGCTTCCTTTATATATTTAGGTTTTGCTTTGCCTGCGAGTTGAATGTAGAGAGCCAAAAATGTGGTTACTCATCAAAATATACTTCATTCCATTGAAAGTTCATCCAAATTACCAACATATGTGTTTTACTGCTCTACGTTTTATATTTATAATCAGTGGAGCAATTTCTTGGAAGTAAAACTTGATTGCTCGTTCATACCAATTCGATATCTCTTTTTCGACATGAACGCCAGATTTATTCCAAAACTGAGTTGTAGGAGTTATAATACATTCTCCACACCATTTCAATTGCATTGAACTTCGCCTAGATTTTCCAGACTCTACGGTCGAATCACCTGAAGATGGCAAATGCGACTTTGCCGAAACGTCGTGAAATTGGTCCTTTTGAGGACCGAAACCTCACAACGCGGATCAATACCCGAGAATCCAGTTCTACATATATATATATATATATATATATATATATATATATATATATATATATATATATATATATATATATATATATATATATATATATTCTTTTGTTGATATTCTTGAACCATTTGTAATATTTGTATGTTTTCTTGGTATATTGGTTCGTATATATACTGATAATGAAATAACAGAATTTTTATTTCATTATCAGTATATATACGAACCAATATACCAAGAAAACATACAAATATATATATATATATATATATATATATATATATATATATATATATATAATCTGATGACATCTTTAGGAGATAAAACAGCGGACTTTTTCGGCTTATAACTGTTACTCTTCCGTTTCAAAAAAGCCTCTAGTTCATTCAACTTGGTTATATCTCGTTTCTCATGTAACGCAAACTTTGCCATCGGTAATTAAGGCCCTTATAATTCCCTTGATACATAAATAACTATTATAACCAGAAAAACCGTTTTGCGAAAATGGTTCAGTTAAATACTATAGCTTCATTTGAAGAACTGAATATGAATGGCAAAAGAATTAATTTATCATATTGCTAGAATTAAAAAAATGTACTTTCCATTTATATCCCTCATATTATAGAACACTACGAAGTCTATAGTTCCGACAACCAACGTGTCATCGTTAGGACTATACAAAAAGTATACTTTTTGTATCTCAATATGACACGCTAGTTATCGAAACTACAGTCATTACAGTTTTC
Organism: Endomychus coccineus; assembly: GCA_958510875.1. Classification (NCBI taxonomy): domain Eukaryota; kingdom Metazoa; phylum Arthropoda; class Insecta; order Coleoptera; family Endomychidae; genus Endomychus; species Endomychus coccineus. Next base: position 96,522,609 of record OY294067.1, read on the forward strand.
TAAAATATGAGTGATATAAAAGTTAAAGTTATTATGATATGATAATCGTTATTAGACGAGTATAAATCGTTATTAGATATAGAAATTATTTAAAACTACCAAAGTACTCCAAAATTTCAAATAATTTCTATACCTAAGATGCATGTTGAATTCATGGTGAAAAAGTAATAGCTTTTTAAATACATATCTTCAAGAATTATTGCGAAAACGCAGACACTTCTGTCGATGTCTAATAATTGGAAAACGTCCAAATTTTTATGGTTACTCATCTAGCTCAATGACGGGCGAATAATATGTGATAGAAATTAGCGAGTTTCACACTCTAATGACTTTTATTGCATTTATCGTAATGTGTGTGCACTGAGTTGCCATTCTTTCAGTTTTTATATGATAGCTGACTTGAATTGGTAAAGTTTTTACAATAATTTGGAATATGTATCGGTTCCTAAAGACGTTGAAAGTCAGTGTTCCTCATTGCAACATATCGAGCAATCTAAACAGTTTCTAATTTATGTTGTAGGTGTGACAGTCAAGATTCCCTAGTGGCCTTCGTTCATATTGATGGCAGGTTGGAGAAAATAGACAGCTTCTGCGGTAATAGTTTACCGAAACCTGTCATGTCCAACGGTCCTAGGCTTAAGTTAGAATTCCAGAGCCTTTTCGCGTCGAGATATTCGAGAGGCTTCAAAGCTACGTACAGTTTTACCGAAAGTAAGTGGTTCCTTATTTATTGACATACTTACTGGAGTTATCTAGTAAGCATGTTCCGTACAGTAATATCATTATTCATTAGACCATGTAAAACAAAACAACGTTACGTTCATTTCAACCCTGTCTTCTATAATATATATAAATTCGTGCTCCGTTCCGCTTTAATTCCACTAATTTGTTCTAATATAGGATCTTAAAAACTTCCTCCTTGAAAATACCATCAACATATATCAAATTCCTTCATTCATGATTATTATATTCTTTGCGATTCAATATCTGTCGTTGCATCAGCCATGGAGATAATTGTTTATGTATTCACGGTTCCTATATAAGAATAAATAAGTGGAATAAGTTACGAGTTTCTACGTACCGACGAATTTAGAGGAACGAAGATAGATTTACTAAAGTCAATTTTATTCCATTTAATTGGTTCTTGTACTGCTTAGACAGTCATCACTTTTTTCTTACATTCTCTGTTCAATTTGCATATCAATGTCAAATCCAAAGTTATTGTTCAAGTTTAGTTGGTTTTTGTTCAGTATCATACCTTGATCGTGAAACGGTTTAAATGGTTGATACATTACCGATTGGGATATTGTTTAGGCTAAGGCAGTGATTGCACAGTGATGTTGCAGTCATGTCTGTCAAGACGGAGTGAGCGTTAGCGAACGAAGTCGTTTCTTGATCCAGTAGGGTTATTTGACAAATGCATGTTCTCTTGTGAGGACCAAATGGTGAATTCAATCCACTTGATATTCTCACAAAAACTGGATATGATGCTCCACATTCACTGGCATAAAAATGCAATACTCTACCTCAAACTGTTTACAAGTTATTGAGCAGAGTGATCCGTGAAAATACACTACGCTATTTGCTTTGTTACGCGCACTGCCAACTATATGACCAATTATAGAAAGAAATAGTGATCATAAGCTCGGCGATTAGGACACGTACCGGGATGCCATCTTTAATTCACCAGCGGCTGTTGAGAGAACTAGGTTTGTCAAATGTCTTGACTCTGTCAGCTTTGTGTGCCAATGCCACTCCCTTTTTTTCATGCCGACTGATTCATTTTGATGTATAATAGTACATCCACTTCCAACACATGTAGACAAACGCATGCGGCGTTAATATCGTGGTTTGAAATGCTCACCAGCTCAGAACAAACATGCAATTTTTTCGGTTGATACGACACTTTATTGGTTCCTACATAACGGTATCAACCTCGCGCAACTAGACATCAGGACAGGAAAGTACCTAGACAACGCTACCAGACACACAGCTGCTCGCGCTCTCTATCGGCTTATGTAAAAGGAGGCGTGTACATAGCGAAAGCATAAGCCGATTCTTCCGGCACACTTACCCACTCCATATCAACCCTTTGGGCAGGCGCAGAATACTGACTGACCCAGTTAGATTAAGACCGTTAAAAACGTTTGGCGTTAAAGACAAACTGGAGAGTCTGTGAGGAGATGTTAATATAATCGGTCATGTAATCGAGTATATGGATATGCGTATAATAACTGATGTGGAAATAATATCTTAAGGAAATCTTAGATGACGAAAGACCGCCGAAAAATTTCGAGTACAGAAATAGAATATGACTTGTGAACTATGTAGCCTAGTAAAGCTGTCCTGACCGAATATCGAATCTATAGAGGTTATTAAACTTTTTATCTTCAATGACCATGTAGGTGATATTGTAATGAACCTTTTTACTGTAATCTCCAAAAAACGGGAAATCAGTAAACGGTGGGCTACCGTCTGCTTTTGTGCTAATTCACAAGAGACCAAATCTCAGAGAATGCTTTCATTATCGGAGTATTGCTTTCTCAAAGTGGGTTCTGGAGATCACCCATAGAAGAATCTTCTGAAAACTTGAAGTAGACATAAGAAGTACACAGTTTGGATTCCGAGGACTTTGAATAAATGAGGCGATCTTTGAGATTAATGTTCTCTTTTACTGTTCATGAATCAGGGTGTATTCCCAAGTTTTATCGGTTTTGAGGAGGCTTTCGATATGGTTAAATATGATGAGCTACATCATCTACTCCTCAGTGAAAGCATTGACTCGAGTAACCTATACCTATATTGGGGCTACATGGCTAATGCAAGAGTGTAAAATCGAATCAACGGAAATGGAGATCCGCAGTGGCGTCGAGAAGGGGGAATCCTATCAGCCTGTTCAACCTTCATACCGAAGTTATTTTTGAGGAAACCTTGGAGGGAGTTACAGAAGGAATAATTATGAATCGAAGAGTGGTTAATAACCTGAGATATGTGTATGGTACTGTTCAGAAATGCAGTAACGGTGATCACAGAGACATCGCCGAATAAGAATCAAATGAATCTGATAAGCCGAAGATCGCCGTAGGACAGACGCGGACATATAGATATCTAGGAACCTGGATAGATCAAACAGGCAAGCGGATAGAAGGAATGAGAAATAGTTTGTTTCTTCTATTCCAGATCGATCAGTAACGAATGAACTTATAGTTCCAGACAGTTGTTTCGCTCTTCTCATAGAGCTCTGATCAACTCATTTGTCCTTAGAGAAACAAGAGTTGTCACAAAATATTGATCTAGTAGGGCGAAATAACTGTAACCTTAGCATCTTCTATTCACGTCCTTGATTGGTGTTTTACTTGACTGTGAATGAATACAGTACAATATCGAACTTTCTAACTTATAAATCTCAGTGAATTAGTACAAAAACATTTATTATATTATGTTCGACATATTCATATCCTTAAAATATGTGAAGATGGGGTGAAATTTATAGTATACATCAAGATTGTGAGTTTTTTTTTAATTCAGCTCACCTATTTTAATCAAAAACAAAAATCAGTGGAACGTGCAAGTTTGCAACGTTACTGAAGGATCTCTGCTGAAGGTAGTCATAACTAGCCTAACGCGACATCTATGAATAGATGTGCCTAACAAATCATGCAATGTATCAAAGAGACATATTACACCAACTTTACAAAAGCTACGAGGAATGTGAGAGTACTTGAGTGCGCCAGATGGCGCCACCAAACCAATGTAAGAGAATTCTAAGGAGTAGAATGTGGATAGGCAGATCGAGAATGTTGAAGATTTCACTAGTTGGGATATTAATAGGTATAAGATTCACGATAACAATGCTGCGCTGTTACGTATCTTCAACGCTTCTGTAAGGAGTTGGAGCATGAAGCTACAGGAAGAGTAAAATTGACAGTTGCGAACCTTAGAAATGCGTGCTATCACAGAATGTGGCGTATCTTATAGACAAATATAATTGCTAACACTGACGTCCTAAATAAGTTACAGTAACAATACGCAATTATTATAGATATCATCAAAAAGAGAACAATATCTAGGTCACATAGTGAGAGGCCCCAAATACATATTTTCCAACTGATACAGTACAAGAGAAGATAAATCGAAAGAGAAATATTGGTTGACGCCGTGTTTCTAGGCTGGAAAATCATAATATTAATTTAGTGATTGCAACACTCAACTTTTGCGAGCTGCAGTCGGTAGGATCCGGATAACTGTGATAATAGCGAACCTCCTATACGAGATGCACTGAAGGAAGAAGAATACTACGAAATAGGCGTAGAATGGCAGTTCAAACAAGAAACGAATTGGAAGACGTCCGTGGAATCATAATAAGTAAGATTACATTAGGTAAACTTGAATAACTTGATTTCAAGGCGTGTAGGTTAAAGCGCTATAACCCCAGAGATGTCATCGACAACCATATCTAGCCGGTGCTCGAAATCATCAAAGTTAAAATGACGATCAGTGAGGGTCATGTTTCTTGCATGAATGAGATCCATAGCTGAATTGATTGAATTGTTGGTGGATAAAGATCTTATCATCGTCCAGAAGAACAAAATGAACTGTTTAATTTTACTCCTACTGTTTATTTCGGTTGTGATCAATTATGGTGCGGGATGACCTATCTTTATAAGCACGCATAGACTTGGTTATCAATAACTGTACTTTACTGGCAGATGGGTACATAAGGGATTTTCTGCAAGATCATGTCGTACGTACTCTTCTATACTTATATCGGAGCAATGTTGATCTTAATGCAATATAATTCTCGCTCGCACGTAGCTTGTTTTGTAATCGACATTTTAAACCAAAGGCAACACACAATGTATTGGCCTACATATTCCCCAGACTCAAATCACGTCGGAGATGTGGTAGTCAGAAGATTTACGTCAATAGTACCTGCTGTCCGGAACACAGATAAAGTAAACACGTTTTAGAGAATTTGCCTCAAGAAATAATCGAGAACGGCATTAGAAGTATGGAAACATGGATCGCAGTAGTCATAAGGGCTTCTGGGTGACAATACATTATCAATGAGAATAATTTCTGTAATTTCACTTGGTTGTTAAATGTTCAAAGAAATCAAATTTTACATCAATGTTCCATCAAAAACACTCTAATTTTTCAAATCAGGGTCAATAATGGGCGAAAAATATTTATATTCCAGACTTTCAATATACTTTTTTCTCAAGATACTCAGTTCAAGATTTTAAGAAAAAAGTACAAATTTATCTTCCTTTCTTTGAATTTTCCAGTAACATAGATATGTTAAATAGAGCCCAGGTTATACCAGTTTAATGAATGATGTTGAACTACTTTCCGAACATTTCTAGTTTGCCATGTTTACGTCCCTAAATCAGACGGAATTGATAGAACTCATTGAAAAAACTTTGAGCAATCAAAGTGAGCACGTATCAATAGAAATGAAATTTCACTATACTGCCTATTGAATAGTCCAGAGGCCATCGGGAAGTATACTACCAACTTCTTTACGTTATAATTCTAATAACACCCTTGAAACCTTCAACGTTTAGTATCCTATTGATCTGTAATTCAATTCAAAATATCAGCATTTACAAGTAAAAACACTATTTTGACGTTTACGATAGATTAATTTGCGACCTATGAATTCTTTAAAAGTTCAGAGGATTATTTGATATTGAAGTGAACAGTATATGATGATGACGGCAATAACCATGCAACATAATGTTTTTTATTGTCAATAACGCAGGTCCATTTAGCTCTTTTGAGATAACTTGTTGTGAAAATATTCGGAAAGAGAATTTTTCTGGAGAAGTGTCATTCCATTTATATTGAGATGTTAGTAACGATTACTTGTAATTCTTTTTGAAATTCATCTATTGCTATAGTAATGTGTTATAAATCCATAATTCCCTAGGCTAATGTTCATAACACCCTAGAGCCCGCGGGCCACACACGGCCCGCCAGTGTGTTCAATTCAGCTCGCGGCAGCTGATGGCTTATTGTTGTGATAAGTTGGATAAAACGACACAGAATGATAATATCTCGGTTTTATTTACTTGCTAGGTAAATCCTAATGACAAGTATGATACGCAGAAAAATTATCTCAAGTATATAACCAACAAATAATTGAAATGAATTCCACTGAAATTATAAACATTATAACATAAACATAAACACCTAAACGTTTTGTCAAATCGACATAGAAGGCTAACGTTCACAACCGTTCGCTATTTTGTAATTCGCCGAGGGAGATGCTTTCCATCCAAAAAAATTTCGATCACTGCTCGAAGTTTTAAAAAGCGCCGAAGGACTTTTCCACAACTAAGCCTGCGTAGGCAATAGGCTATGGTAAGTCATTTTCTCCAATCTGTTCAATACACTCGCGGAATTGTCAGTGATTAGGCCTAGGTGATCTGGTGAAATTAACAACTGATTAACTGATATGACTGGTTTTAGAACTTCAGACATATCCAAACATTTCCCGCACAAGGACTGTTGATAAATAATACAATGTAAGACTATTGGTTTTCAACCACTATCATTTTCTACAGCCTTTGACTCGAGAGCAACAACTCCTTTATTTTTACCCCACAAGTTTTTGCCTCCATCGGTAGTAATAGATTTCAAGTTTTTCTATCGAAGGTTCTTTTTATTAATGGTATTTTCAACTCTCTTGAAAACATCTTCCCCAGTAGTCGTGCCGTGAATACTATCAATATCAAGGAGCTCTTCATACACACCATACATTTCTTCGGCTACTGCAATTACGCATTCTTTGATCATTTCTTGATCGTTGAATGATTTTCCACGTTTTGCAATTTCAAGAGGCACACGGAAGGTGGCATGAGTTGCAGCCTCTTGTTCTATATTGAGTTTATTAAACAAACATTGCTGCGATTTCAATCCACACTTCAGAGCTTCAAATTTTTCTGTCCGCAAGCTGCTTGTATATTTTGAGTAAACACGAAAATGTTTCGTTCCATAATGACGTTTGATGTTATATTCTTCGAGATTGGCTATGGTTTCATTGCAAATAAGACATAGCCTTCTTACTGAACTCAATTACGAAATATTTTGAGTTCCATTAATCTTCGGATGTTCTACATTCACTGTCTTCTTTTCGTTTCTTTCCATACTAGTGAATAACATACAAAAACAACAAGTCAAATCAAAATACTGTTACGAAGATGTCTTTCAAACAAACACGTTTCAAGGTGTTACGCACTACTTCATTTCTCAACACAGTTTCGCCTTCTTCGCCTTCCCTAGGCGAACTGATTCGCGGTCGCGCCGCTAGCCATTTCATACTTCAATTACTGCCATCTAGGAGTGAGTCGAATACACCAGAACGTTCTTGAAACAACGAGATTATTCGCGAATGTATAATTGTCACTGCGCTTCCGAAAATAGCACTAGCGCTGTCTGTTTACGATGAATGGTACTACCGCTACCTATTTCCGCGTGTGTAAAGTGTCGCGGTCGTAGCCATAAAGTACAGTGAGTACACTATAGTAATTGAACTAGCGGATTTAGTAAGCGTATGCTTGCTCAGGGCGGGTATTCGACGACTATTCAAAATATTTAGATAATGGCGGGAAAATTAAAATGTTTTGGCCCTTGGAACTCACTGGAGTAAACAGTATGGCTGGAAAGGACGCAAACTTTGGAGACCCCTGCCCTAGGGTATTATTTTTAATGTGATTTATCACAAAATAGGGTGTTTATTGAGAAAGAACAGACTAGTAAGCCATTAATTTTATTTCATACGCTATTTAATGCTATAAAAGGTTTCGTCAATTCCTATGTAGAATAACATTTGGAGAAGATTGAAATCCTGAACATATCAGACAGCAAAATGAAACAGAATACCTACCTCTCAAGTGACAAATATCTTATCTGCAATTTCTTGCATGTTATATATTTTGTTACGAATATACCTGAGCTGTGCCGAACACTGACGGCAAGGGCTTCAAGCACTGAGCACTAAAGTATTTATTTGTGCTTGCGAATACTAAGCACTTTCAAAATTAATTGGACTCAACGATCACCAAGCTATAAGCACTTCTCAAAAGCATAAGACTGTTACACTTAAGCCGCATTTTGATATAGAATTACTGTGATAGATAATTTGATTCAAATAATACAAGAAACTTTGTAGTTTTCGTGGATTATCCATGACGAATCAAATCCAGAAGAGCAACTGACTCAGCATATCATGTAAAACGCCCTATGATTTATTATTCATGAGTGCGGCTTTAAATAAACTAGAGTGGTGGAGTAACTCACCCCGCACGCTATTGCACTTCAAAATTAAAACTTCATTCATATAATAGTGAGCATTAACTCATAAAACACAATAAAAATGGGGAATGGCAAGAACCGTTGGAATGTAAATGTTTGAACAAATTCACTTGAAATCTCAAACCTATTTCTTTTGAGTCATGCTGTTCTACTATTTTGCTGAAAAAAATATGAAGAAGTTCAACAAATCTCATTTAAATCTGAGTACCTACATATTACTTGAACTTATTGAGCTTCATTTTTTCTCGAAAATAGTTGAACATAGTTCATTGAAAATGAAATGAATCTAGAACTTGAAGCAGAATAAAAAAAATCAAAATTAAGCGTTTGCATTTGAAAAAGTTTAGTGAGTTGTCATAATTTTTTCTTAGGATATCCTGTATACATGGAATAATCTCCAAAATATTCAACCGGAATAAAAAGTAGACAAGTTCGAGCGTGTATCAGTAAAGCCAACATTTTAAAAGAATTTGTCCAAACATTCACGTTATCACTGTTAAAAATTTCAGGTAACCATCAATAACATCATCTTGAATTAATGAGAATGTATCTTTAACACAATACAGAAAAAATCAAGGTAAATCCTCTAACAAACTAAATATTACACATAGTTTCATATAATATGGAGCTACATCAATCGATCCATCTAGGTAGGAAATGCTAGTGCTGCAGTGCTAGGGAGCATTTTTCCGCATTATTAAGCACTAATAATAATAATATAATAATTAAGTCGTAATAATTCGTTCGGTAAAATGCCCGGAGCACTAAGAATTGGTTCAATAAAGTGTTTTCATGAGCACTGAGCACAGTTCTTCAGGAAAGCTTAAGAATATACAAGGGAATAATTAGAATTATCTGCAAAAAGATTCAAAGTACAGTTCATACTAATAGAGACAATCGAATAAACATCATCAATAATCGAACATTTCGGAATAAGTGTATTAATATGAATCTCTTTGTATAACTTGAAGCTATTTTTACGATGAAGTTTCCAGTGAACAATATGAGAAAGATTCCAGTAATTCGATTATGGAATCTTTGAAAATTCTTAAAAGTAACTACAGAAACAGAGCAGATGCCGTGTTATTAACGAAAGAACGAAGTTCTTATATTGTTGTTCGAAATGAATGTTCCCAACAAACTGTGTCGATAAATTGCTTTTAATCAAGATATTTCAAGAACTCATTTCGGTTCATTCACGTATTAGAATTCATAGTATTATTTTTCTTCATGTTCCAATAATTATCAAATAGGAACAAAATTGCAATCTCCAGAAGGAAATCAACGAATCAACGCGCCAAATGAAAGGAGTTATTACTTGAGCGTGCCATTGTGATAAATTAGCTTTGGAATAATTTATTGTACTTTAGTGTCAGATAATTTCATATTGTTTCCGCAAATAATTCATAAAGGTGATAAATTTGTTGTCAATGTATAATAGGCTGGTAGCAACACAACGTGGATTCACAAAAATATTCGAAGAGTGTTTCGACTGTAATTTTCTAGAAACAAATAATATTTTATTTCAGTCTCAAAACGAGTTTAGATCAAATCGTCACTGCTCTTCAACATGTCAACATATATGCTACTCCCTAGAAAAGGAGCAGTTTCGAAGATTAACAAAAATCCACATCCAGGATTTATTCTTCAGAGGTTTCTAGCTCTCTTAGAAAGCATTTCCTGAGTTAACATGATCCTTTTTTTCTTAAAATTGTCCGAGATATAAGATTCGGATCGAAAATTAACTTGGGCATCACATATCGAGCAACTTTTGCCAAAGATTAATACTTTCTGATGTCATCTCATACAAAATATTGAAGATACTGTTTCGAACAAAGTGTTGAAACTTCTCTATCACGGTCTTTCCCAAACTCGCTCTTGGTATTTTCAGTTTACACTATCACCCTTTTTCCACTTAATATTACTAGAACTAATCTAGAGCAAGTTTGAATTAACATACGTCTATGAGAATGACTGTATCGCACTTCAAAAGACTTATGTAAACTGAGGTTTAGTTTACATATGTCTTTCATAATGGCTGGCTGCATCGCATTTGAAAAGTGCTTTTGATCATTTATAATTTTAAGTTGAAACATTTGATAGTGTAAGCTAATTTATATTATATTACATACCACAATAGTACCTGATACATTTTCAATCGCTTATGGACGCCGTGAGGGCTTAAACTAGTTAAAAGATAGTTCTACTATGGTAAGGTTCTTAATAGAACACCCAGCGTAGGAATATATTTGTAGATTTACGTATAATGACTTTAACATATATTCGCTACTGTTATCATGTTAAAGCTAACAACTACAGGTAGTCCAGGCAATAAGTACGGAAAAAGACCATAATAAAAAAAAATATATAAAAAAAGCTAGAATTTCAAATTTTTTTTTGCATTTTGTTCCTAATACCCCATAGATCATTCACGACTATCAAGACCGCGGGAGTCGACCTTCCTACCCCCTCAAAACGGGGTTTCAACCCCCCAGATTAGCATTCTTATAAAAACAGTCCAAAATTAATGAATTAGGAGCCGAAAATGACCCCTAGTATGTTTTTTGGGTCGCTGATCACGATTTCGCAGTTAGTTTTCTCGAGAAACTCCCTCCAGATGGGATATTTGGAAAATTATAATATAATTTATAATTTTGTTGCAAAAATTACTTCTAGTAGGTTTTTTGGGTCACTATTCCGCTGTTATTTTTCCCAAAAAACTCTTTCCAGATGGAAAATTCGGGAAATTTGAGATTTTTCTGAGATGGTTATGAATAATAAAGTATAATTTTGTTGCAAAAATGACATCTAGTTGGTCTTTTGGGTAGCTGATCACGATTCCGCTGTTATTTTTCCCAAAAAATTATTTCCAGATGGAAAATTCGGGAAATTTGAGATTTTCCTGAGATGGTTATGAATAATAAAGTATAATTTTGTTGCACAAATGACATCTAGTTGGTATTTTGGGTAGCTGATCACGATTCCGCTGTTATTTTTCCCAAAAAACTCTCTCCAGATGGGAAATCACAAATTTCCCATCTAGAGGGAGTTTTCCGAGAAAACTAACAGCGGAATCGTGATCAGCTACCCAAAAAACATACCAGGGGTCATTAATTTTAGACTGTTATTATAAGAATGCTCCTCTGGGGGTTGAAACCCAGTTTTGAGGGGGTAGGAAGGTCGACCTCCGCGGTCTTGATAGTCGTGAATGATCTATGGGGTATAAGGAACAAACCGCAAAAAAAAATTAGAAATTCTACCTTACTATATTTTTTTTTTCTGCTCCGTTGCCTGGACTAAGGGAGAATGGGATAAAAGAAAACCTTTTCAACAAGCGATGTAGTAGATTATCCGTGTGCCAAGTAAATGGCTAGCTCATGGTGAATATTCATAATAAATTCATAAATAAACACCTATATGTCGAAACATATTAGGCATATCCTTCTGTGCAAAAGACGAATGTTTTGATATACAACTGTTGTATAACTGTTTGTTGGGTGTTGTTTGTAAATGTGAAGGGATATTATATTCATGTTTGTATTATTTTATTTCATTTATTTCTATTTTTCTATGTGTTCCACTGATTTTTATCTCTATCGTATTATGTTACTCATCATATCTTATTGATATAATAAGCCGCTTATTGCATTGCAATAAGTCATATCCAAAATTTTGCAATTATTCAATATACGATGTCAGTCGTGGGATAACAGTGGTTGGACAAACAATCACTTAACATGATGAATAAATAAAACATAATACATTTTATGAATTTTGTATTTTGATCTTATTCCTCAGAAAGACATTCAATTCTCAATACATATTCTGTTTAATTGTTTAACCTGTTTTTCCTCTGTTCGAATACAATTCGTCATATTCAATTATTCAATATACAGCCTGTTCAGTCGTGGGAGTGTATTTGACTGGTCCTATAATTATACATATCGACTAGAAATCTATATGGTATGCTAAAGCAGCATGATCCTAAGGTAAAAAGATTTGGTAATATTACAATTCTCCAGATTAGCAAACTTATCTAGCACATAATACGGTTCTCTGGCGCCGATGCGCCTTGTCACCATTGCACAACAACTAGATGTTTATGTGAGCTGGGAGCTGACAACAATTCACCAATCACCCAATTCTATATAGATTCTTTGGAGTGATAAATTATCTTATCTTAAATTAATTCATCTTAAAATAACAAGAATGCTATGAAGTTAAATAGATGAGCCGAATAGTTATATTTGAAGTAATTACCAATATCCTTTAACTGAATCTGACAGCGACATTCCGTTCTAGCAAATTGTCTTAAGTGTTCTTATGAATTCTTATTCAGAGTATGTGAATAATTTTCCAATAATCGGATCAAATTGACTTTCCACTTGACGTTACAATATCTAGTTCTTAGCATATTAATCTTAGCTATTGTCTGATGCAGTATTTTCCAATTTCTAGATTCAAACTAATTTAATATGACTTAACCATGTAATTTCACACGCTCAATTTGTCTGGCACTGAGTCAGTTCCCCCCAAACCCCATCAGACATATCCACTGATGTTTGCAATCATAAAAACAAATAAAATATCCGGTAGAGTATCGCTCAAATTATACTGTTGACCTTTTGACTGCCATAAATCCCTAATTATCCCTCTGGTCGTAAAAAGCGCCAAATTTACAACCTTTTTGGTCAGAGGCGCATTATTTACAAATTGTATTCCCCTGCAACCATAATTATACCATATTCTATAGGTAGAAGTATACCTACCGTTCGGAGGTATCATACACCTAATAATATAAATATGAAATTGAAGTTAATATTTTTAGTTCTTATTGATTTCCCAGCGAGTGATTTCTGTTGTACTAATGTTAGAATGTGAGATCCTTGGGCTTGTGTTGATAGTGGGGATTCTTATGATATCACTTTCAGAAGAAAGCATTTATCTCCCGATGCTAATAAGGAAGGGCAATTCATGAAATATATCAAGAACAATCAGTAACTACAGTGGTTTTCCTGAAAAATAGTAAATTATGAACGAAAAGAATGTTTCCTGTAGCATTTCAAGTCTAACGAGAATTTTGCTCAACATGGAATTTGAATATCCTACTTAAAGCCCTAATCAATCGAATCTCAACGTGTACGGTAATGACGTCATAAATATTCGATGGCTATTAAACAATATAGAGCATAAAATCGCCCGATTATCTATCTTGACGAAACATGGTTTGATAGACTGTGGAAAAAGGATGGAATGATTTTTCAAAACAATGTCAAACCTTTCAAATGAAGGCAAAATAATAGCAATAATACATGCAGACTCAAAAAATGGATTTGTTCTGAACTGTCGGTTGCTTTCAGCTAAAAATGTAATATATTCCTCTTTCGATTATCACAAAGACACTGACGTAAAACTTCTTGAAGATTGTTTTAAACATCGTCTTTTTCAAAATATACGCAAGAATAATGTAATCGTAATGGACAATGCTAGTTATCATAGTCGTCAAGTAAAAATGTTGCCTAGTTCTAAAAGCATCAAAGTAATTTTTATATTCATATAATATATATTTTTGAGAAACTTACCTAAGAAGGTTTCCAAAGATAATAAAGAATGAACTTACAACAGAAAATGGACATATATTAGTGTTGCGTTTTACCCCTGCTATTGTGAATTTAATCCAATCGATATAATATGACACAAATTTAAATCAGATATTAGAAGAAATGATAGTTCCGTCACATAAAATATAACTGTATTGAAATTGATAAGAAAAAGTAAGTGAAGTGTCTGTAGACAGTTGGAAGAATTGTACACAACATGCAATTAGGATGGAAAACTCCTGTACGTGTATGATCAATTGATCACCAATGTTCAACCCTTAATAAGAAATTTAGGTTCAGATGAAGATAATAGTGGCAGTGACAGAACTAAATATAATGTGAAATAGAATTGTTAAGAATGATTATTGTGGAACTTTTCCGTGTACCTACCCACATTAATTTTTATTGTACTTATTAGTAATGAAATGAAGTATTATTTTCAATTGATAATGATTTCATCTCAGTATAAAATGCCTTTTTATTCAAAATAAAAATCAACCAATAATATTCAAGCCCTGCACAGATTTCTTGCTGTTTGAAGATGTTAGGACCAACACAATGGTGTTTTATCAGCTAGTTGGTTTATTGCAGTGAAGATCAACAGTATAATATGAACTATACTATACCTGTTATGACATTTTTCATACTCTCCGACTGAATTTTGACTTCCTCATTATTCCTATGAATAACTCCCAGACTCTGTAGTCACCTCCAATGTAAATGAATGAATATTTTCCGTAATAAACACGCCATTTATAATTGGTATAACCCACGGTCGTACATACAAGTCTGGAAACTCGCGGCTGTTTTCTATGTGAGAAGTGGGACGCTAAGCGTCGACCGTCGCGTAGTACCAGAAGACGTCACGTGAGAGTATTCTCTGACAACTGTCATTCTTGAGTTGTAAACACAAGGAATACCTGCGTTCTTAGAAACAAATTACGAAACTGTACATTGTGCCGAAATGCAAAACATGGTACAAAAGTATAAAGCAAGAAACTTCTGTTTTTAAAGTGTTGAAAGATGCGGAAATGCGAAAAAAATGGATGCTTGCGATTCCGGATAGAAATCGTTTTAACGAGGTCTTTTATGTGTGCGAGCATGTATAACGAAAAAGGGGAAGTTATTTTCAAGGTGAGTAATACATTTTGACAAGAGTAACAGTTCTGCTCCTCTCTTAAATCAGAATAGTAAATATTGCGTTACGAGAAAAATTATTTTACTTAATAATGTGATTGTTGCCGTACTTCGAGATCCAAGCACTAGCTAGTGGCTGAGCGAGGGACTACGAGTTTGGCGACGCGTTAGAGACCCATGTCAAACATACTAGTCCCCAGACCTGTATGTACGACCATGGTATAACCTTGCATTTCAAATATAGAGCACTTCTGATACTCTCAGATATTATCTGATTGTCAAATATGACGTTAGTTAATCGAACCTAAGCTATAACTTTGTCACTTTTCCTGATTAAGTGTTTTTATCAAGTTGCAGCATATCTTTTAGGCCTCTTTTTACCGCGTAAGGTGATCTCTTCATCAAATCACAAGTACCTTTCTGGTGTGAATGCCCTCTCCATCTAAACTCAAACCAAACTAAGATTATTAAATTGATACCGAGCCAGTTTGAACCTAGGGGATCGGAACTAAATGAACTTATTTGAATGTATTATTGAACTTAAACATGGATAAAACTGAGAGCAACAAACTTTGATTGAAAATCTAATACAACTCCGATTTAGCGAAATCTACCCTTCTAACCAAAAGCACTCTGAATAAATTATTAAGGTAAGTTAATTGAAATTGAAGTGTAACGTGATTTCTCAAGAGACTAATTCAAGCTAGAAAATATAGCTGAAGATTCTAGGCATTGCCCCTGGTATAAGTAATGCGTCATTTTTCTCAAGAACCAATCTACAATTAGGAATAGGATCCCTGAATTGTTTGACCAATAAGCAGTAAGATTCCTCTCTTGAAGTCTCTAGTTAAGAATGTTTTCGGTGGCGATTTCTAAACCTATCTGTCCTTCTCTAAATATTGCTAACTGATTTGAACTAATTATATAACTTGTGAAAGAAAGATGTGTGGAACTTTCATATTCAGATCAACAGAGGGTTTGGAAAAAGCTCACTACCTAAACATCTCCGGATGGTTAACATTAAAATTTATTGTAGATGAGCATTCGTTTCCGTCCTATATTGGTTATTGATCTTGATTAGTTCATGATTTCTTTTAGAACTAGAAAACTGGTGTGAAATTATTGATCATGCCAGCTATGGTATCATATAACCCTCCTTGAATTGAGTATTGATTTTTTTATATTTATTTTAGAAATTCTTCACTTTTTCCAAGCTACATTTGTTATCGATACTAAACAGAAAGCATCTGGCAACCTCTAGATGTTATTTTCTTTTAGATATTTAAATTTTACATGGAATTCTAATTTTCTAGAAATGATTTTGTTTTGAATATTGGAAATGACCCGTACTAAACCCTTATTACAATAGGTTTGCACACAAAGTCATAAGTCAAGAAATTGTGTACCTATTTTTGAATTTCATTATTCTGTAATGAATAGTTTCAAAGATTTTCAGGGTTCATTCTTCAGTGGTTGGTAGCTCCCTTGGAATCATTTTCGCCCCTTGTTTATATGAAACTTTTTTTTCAAGTCGTCCGAGGTCTAAGAACCTGAAATATAATAACATTATTCCCGGACATTCTGTGATTTGTAATCGTAATGAGACAATATATTCATAGAGATGGAATATGGCCTGTAGAAAAATTTTGATGTTTTAATTACGAAACACGTTTCATACACAATATAAAACTATGTATCTCATCTTCGAGATTTGTTTCATATGAAAACTAGGTTGGTAAAACGAATAAATGATACGATTCAAAATGAACACTGCTTAGAACGTGAAACTTGACAAGTAACGGAGGTGGCAAATCTATGTTATGTCGTTCAATGTAGGTACCTACTTTTTTTTCTCTTCACTTCTTTCCATTTCCATATTTATTGGAGGAATACCAGAAATAACTCATTGCTCCGAAATATTCGAATGTGTTAGCACTTTTTTAATGACTCTGATTGAATACATATTTTATTTCAGATTTTGGAATCAAAACCGGTACGCAACTTCCAGATTACCCATGTGCCTTCGTTTTTAATAGCAATGAATCAAGAAGCGGATTTTTCTGCAGTCCCAATTATCCTGGTTTTTACCCTCGAGATACAGAATGTCATTATTTCTTCCACGGAAACCTGAGAGAAAAGGTTCATTTACATTTCAATTATTTTGATGTCGAGGGAGTTTTACCGTAAGTGCTCACTCATTCCTTTGCGATTATCATAGTGTGCGTATAAGACATTGTATATCTATTAATGTTTATCTATGTATGGAGCCTATGTACCTAATTTCTACTATTTCAACCTAAATCACAGTTACAGTGTAAAGAAATTTGTTGGCAATTTGATTTATGGTTATTTATAAAATTGCGTCTAGGTATATTAAAATTAGTTATCTCGAATGTTATAAAGAATGATTTGGGTCTCCTCTAATCTTATCCCGTCTGGGGCATGCAAGGACAGTATGCTCCGCATCATCTTGTCTCCCATAGTATGGGAATTTTCAGATACTTTCATGCGGTCGTATACGTATTTTCTGAAGCGTCCATGCTCAGAAACAGCTTTTGTCAGAAAATAGTCATCCTCGCCGTACGGCCTTCCAATCCGTTCTTAGATATTTGGTAAAGGGAGTGCGTCCACCTGCCATATTTGCAGTTGTTTCACTTGTTTTGCCAACTGGAAATCAAGTTTGCTCCAGCTGTGATTCCATCCACGCCATTATATATTTCTTGCCGAAATTGTTCTGTAGTTGCAAATTCTTATCGTCATCTTCATTTGTTTCCTCGTGAGCTGAGCAATTATCCTCTTGTTTTTGATCACCGAATCCCAGGCAGGTGCTGCATACAACATTTGTGTCTGGGCAACACTTAGTAAAATTCTTCTTTTAGACGATCGAGGTCCACCGACATTTGGCAAGAGCCCCGACAGAGCTGTCACTGTCTTCTCAACTTTAATGGTAGTTTGGCTTATATGCCCTGCACTTCGAACTGGATTGGATCAATTTTTCGTTTTGTCATTGGGAGAACAGTCTCCGTCTTCTTGGGTGCTAGTTTGAGACTTTTCTATTCCAACAAGTTTGAAACACATTGTAGTGCAATGTATTCATCAGGATAGTTTCTGCTTTAGCAACCACCATCATCGCAATATCGTCTGCAAACCGTATAAGCGTAACCCCAGAGGGTAGTTATATCCTCAAATGTCCGTTGTACAATATCCCATAGGATTGGACCCAAGACAGACCTTTGTGGAATCCTGCTGGAGATTTCTCTGGTTTCTGAAGCGTTTTCTGCTTCGAGGATTATCTGCCTATTAACAAAGTACGACGCTATCACACTTATTAGGCTTTCGTCTATCTTCCTTCGTATTAGTTTTTCCAGTATCAACTGCCAGCTGGCGCTGTTGAAGGCATTCTTAACATCCAGGGCTATGACTGAACACAGCCTTCGTTGTGCACTGCTATACTGTCTCAGTTCTTTTCGATATTTTTATCACCTCGTTTATAGCATCCACTGTTTGTTTTCCTTCTCTGGATCCATATTGCCTCGTTGATAGTCCATACGTACAGAGTAACTATCCCTTCAATCTGATGGGAATTAGTTGCTCGTACAGTTTACCTTCTACGTCGAGTAAGCATATCAGATTTTCAGCAACTTTATCCCCCTTCTTCAACAGCAGCTGTCTTGCACGTTTCCATTCCATTGGAAACTTTGCTTGTCACACCAAGTCGTTATAACCGCCAGGACATACTCGGGTCTATTGGTCGCAAGTGATTCACTATTTCTGGTGGAATATATCCTGGTCCAGGGGCCTTATTTGGCTTCAGTTTATCACTCGCCATGCGCAGTTCATCTATACTAAAAATGTTAAATATAACAGTTAAAGGTTACTTGCTCATCCACCGGGAAGAGGTTGTCCATCACTTCTTTCGTGGTATGAATATCAATTTGTTGTCTGGTTGTGAAGCTGATCGTACTCCCCATTATAATCTTGTAGCCGTCCCCCATATATCACAGTCTATAATATCACAGATACGTTTTCAGTATTCACGATTCGATTTTTTGATATTCTAAGTATTTTCTTGCTCACTTTTTGTCTCACTGTTTTGAGCAGGTCTGCATAGCTGACATTGGGCATTTTCACTAGTAGCGCATCCTGCTTCGTTTTCCTCTGTTTGGTAGAAATGTCAGTTATAGCGGCCTGAGTCGCTTCATGTTTTGGCCTTGTTCGCTAGTTATCGGGTTCCTTCACTAATGTTATTCCGATTGCCGAGTCTGCGAACTGAAATTCTAATAGGCTATACATCATCAGTCCGTTTATTCCCTCCATTTCAAGATTAACTATTATGGTTCTTTATCTCTTGTATCATAAAGGCTTCAACACTTTTCATTGCTTGCAATATGCTCTCGTCATCTGCCTCTTGATTACGCCCTCCATCTGAAGTGATTAGATAGATAGAGTATCACCCTAGAATAGTGGGTTAAGTTTCCTTCTTCATCGGGAAAAGCTCAGCGAGTGTATCATCATTGCTACTTCACCCTTCGATTCACCTTGCTTTCCGAGATTCTTCTTGCCGCCAAGTCTGTTCATCACCCTACCTACTAGCTTGTGGGTGATGGTAAAGTCTTTGTTACAAGGAAGTATCATTACCTGTTCGCTCGCCATCTCCCATATATTTTCACGGTAGATTTGGATTTTTGAGAAGATCCCATCCCGCTGGTCTTCTTCCGAGATCTGTCCGAAGCACTCATAGCTATCATCGGGTCTCAGCTGCTGCCTTCTGGTACATTTGAGTTGTGCGATGACCTTGTTACTTGGAGTTGGAGTTACGGACCGATGCTAATGGAAGCAAAAGTATATGTAGCCGTCTTACCTCCTGGGCCAGAACCGCCAATGGTAGTGCAACTTTGTATTCGGTATATCCCAGTGGCGGATCCAGGGGGGGGCACGGTGGGTCATGACTCCCCCCCCCCAATTATGAACAACAAAAAAATCTCAGGAGAATAAACTGATATGGTAAACGACAAAGAATTGTAAAGTCAGCACTACATCTGTAACTACATCTGTGAGCCAATTTATTTTGATTATAACAAGGATTTTAATTTAAACAATATCGTATGTGATTAAGACAAGCTTTTGTCAATTTTAATGTATGCATGTCTGAGAGTGACCCCCCCAAAACGAAAGTCTGGATCCGCGCCTGGCTATATCCACCGTAACTTTGCTCGTCGCTAGGGGCCCTACGATAGGGTCTCATCCGACTTGTATCCGCAGAGGCCAGTGTGAAATATAGCTATGTACTTTCGGAACATCTGTTCACAATGTATTCCAATGCGTACCCAGATAGCATTTATATCCTTCAATACGAGAATATTCGAAATGCGAAAATTATGTTGATTATTAATTTTGATAGCTATGGAATTACGATGCAGCTGTGCAATGTTCAATTCCGACAGTCAGTGTAATTCACTGCAAAATAAACCTTGAATAATATCAGACCGTTATTGTGAATTGTTTTG
This sequence comes from Endomychus coccineus, assembly GCA_958510875.1. Taxonomy (NCBI): domain Eukaryota; kingdom Metazoa; phylum Arthropoda; class Insecta; order Coleoptera; family Endomychidae; genus Endomychus; species Endomychus coccineus. Next base: position 96,543,172 of record OY294067.1, read on the forward strand.
TCAACAGTTGATGAGATAGGGTTCTATCTCTTTACTAATGAGAACAATGTCAACACATGTCACGATTTAGAACGTACTAATTGAAATAGAATAATGTATATCCTCTAAGGAATATCTTATATAGAGCGACTTATGAATGTTACCTGTATTGTATCTTTCGAATCTATTGAGATATCAAACGAATACCTGAATGAATAATTTGCTCTTTACACGAATATTACATCGATTCTAACTCTGATACAATGAAGAATAGAAAGAGGAGGAATGTGAGCTGAATAGTCACTGTTTACTGAGGGTATCAATTCGTTGTTCATTGAATTTATGCCCTGCATAAATATTGTATTGTATTACCAAACTATTATCAGTTGTTGTTGTTTGTTTCTACTAGTTATTTGAAATTGGTACATTCCAATTCATTGTTGAGGATATTATTTGTAAGCTCATAATGTTTCTTATACCAAAATTTTCTTCATGATAGGTATTTTCTGAGTAATATTTCTTCAACCTGACTATGTGAATTCTATTGATTTCATTAATTTCTATTAGCTAAATGGGAATACTGGAACTGAGAATAGTTTAATGCATAGTATCTTGAATAGTGGACTTCCGCGGATAGCTAATCTTGAAAATTCTAGGCTTCCGGATGAATTCCGCATCACAATAGCACGACTTGATGCCGACGTTTCCTCAAAAATATTCCGCTGGTAGAAGTTTGGGAGTCTAGGATTTTAGTATTTTCGAAAAGGATTCGATGATTAGTGTTAAACTTGGGTTCTGCAAGTGCAGATCTACTGGTGTCACAAAGCCTTGTACAGCGCTCCTGTTCTTTCACACGAGTAGCTACTGTACCACCTGTTCCACCAATGTAGGCTTTACCGCGAGAACAGGGAATGCTATAAATACCTTCTAAATGAAGAGGAGGAATCGAATCTTTGATAGGTTTGTGGAACTGATAGTTTTGAAAGTGTGGAAAGCCGAGTAGAAATATTATGTTTTTTAAGCTTTTTGTTATATTCTCAATATATGGAACATAGGCAGTGGACAAAGCGGCCGGGGGGGTTTTGGCTCAGGTTGATTTGAACCCCCTTCACACGCCTGCTCAATCCACATATTGAGAATATAACAGATCGAATTTCCAAAGTACTTAAAAAACGTAATATTTCTAATCAATTTTCACACTTCCAAAACTATCTCAGTCTTACAAACCAATCAAAGATCTCCCAATTCCTCTTCATTTAGAAGGTGTTTATAGAATTCCCTGTTTCTGCGGTAAAGCCTACATTGGTGAAACAGGTCGTACAGTAGCTACTCGTGTGAAAGAACATGAGTGCTGTACAAGGCTTCGCTACACCAGTAGATCTGCACATGCGGAACACAAGTTTCTCACTAATCATCAAATCCTTTTAGAAAATTCTAAAATCCTAGACCGAGCACCAAACTTCTATCAGTGAAATATTCTTGAAGCGATAGAATTCCTAAAGCATCCAAATAATCTAAACCGTGACTCAGGATATTATCTTCCCAAAATTTGGAAACACATCTTCGAAAATTCAACTTCGCACGTGATCACACAACGACAGGGTCAGGTGCCAGAACGGAGTTAACCACCGGAATAAAGGTAGAACTGTGTAGCGGGAAGGTTTTTTTCTACAATGAATACCGCTACCGAAACCAGAAGAATCAGTTCCAGCCCTGAAGATGCCACGATGATTGGCGAAATGTCGGCATCTAGTCGTGCTATTGTGACGCGGAATTCACCCAGAAGCCAATAATTTTTATTCATAGTAGTATTCACCAATGGTTTCAGAATCATGTTGATCCATGATTCTTGTAAATCATTTGTACCCTGAAAATTATCACTATTTCCAAAGCAATAAAATATTTTGGAAGTCGAGGGCGCCATTGCATCTCCCGTAAATCATTTCTGAATTGAAATTGCTTGTTAGATGAATGCTTCTGTCCATCTTAATATGTGCACTTTCTGATTTTCATAACTTCTTCAACTATTTTGGAAAGATCAGTTAAGATTGTCTGTAATCAGTCATCATTTCTGGATCACCAGATAAATGGATAGGTACCGCCAAGCCTCGTTTGAGGACGGAATGTCTCCATAAACATGTATTGAAAAACGCTTCCTTCCCGATATACGGAAAGTCTCAATAAACATGTATTGAAAAACGCTTCCTTCCCGATATACAGAGGTGCAGGGTTAGTTGCTGAGGATGATTTTCAATTATTATTTCCAAAAGACACCAAGATAAATTTACTATTCACTATAACTTTTATTCTTGTTTCTAAAACTCGGTACCAAAAAGGTCACATTTGCCCAGGGGCGTGTAATACAGGTGGGGTAGTGCTTAAAAATCGCCCAAGCTTGTCCGTAAGGTGAAGTGCGGTATGTGTTCAACAAAATTCAAATTGATCAATTTTGAAGACGTAGAAAAATATTTGAAGAGATTTTACCAAACTCTTTATAGATTATTATATTATGTACCTACCTACAAGAATTACTTTTAGGATGTTGCGATTGATATAAACGAATAAGATAGTTTTTGAGTAGTTATAGATGTTTTTATTTTTTAATGTACATGAAGAGCATATTGTTCCTTTTAATGACGTTTGAGTCAAATGAAAAAATAGCTCCTGTCTTAAACCCGTTAGAGGTAACTTTTCGCGATACATGCGACCACATTTGTCCCATTAGCTGGAAAAATTGTCTTCGGAATTCTTCGCCCCACGTTGTGTTTTTGCCGTTCAAATGAAGCTATGTCCCACTTTCCTCTGAGCGATTTGAACACGCTTATTTCTAGGGGCAAATTCGAAGGAGGTGAGGTTAATTTTGAAATTTTGGATTAGTGTTGAATCCTCGTCTGATGCATGCCCATCATAAATTAATAAAGTCATGTCCAAAAATTCCAATAACAAATCTTCGAAGTAGGAAACAAAAAAAATTGGATTTCATCCATCCATTTTTGTTGCGCCGTATCTCGTACCTGGATATGCTTGTGGAGCAACCCATTTTTCACATATGTTTTTGTCTTTATATCCAACATAATAATGATTCTTGACCCAGCTATGAATCATATGTAAATTCTTGGATAATAGGTAACATCAACACATATGCCAAATATGTTTTTGCCTTTACGTACATTTCGGTCTCACGACTATCACCAGAAAACGTTTGAAAACTAATTCACATCAACTAACGTGCGGAATTCCTTGAACTAATTGCACTAAGCATTGAGCGTCTTTATCGCATAATTTTCAATTAAAATGTCTGCCTCGCAACATTTACATACTAACGAAACATGTAAATTGAAATTGTAACATATTAATGTATTACAATTAACATTTTTTATGTTTCCTATTGAACTGACATTAAAAGTATGGGTACATTTTACGCACTACCTACCCTCCTCTAGACAAATGTGTCCATTTCTAAAGTTTCACAAGGAACGCAAAAATTATGATAACGTGCCGAATTTCAGTATTTTATCTGGACTCGTTTTGAGAATATCAATTGAATACCATCCTTAGGAACTAACATTTCACATGACGTTCTATATCGAAAATGAAGCATTTTTTTATGCTGAGGCCTAAAACACGTAGTTGAATTCATGGCACTGCTTTCAGAATCATCTTGCATATAGTATATTGATGCATAGTGAACTACAAATACATTACGTGTTATAAGTCGATAGACAAAGTTTTGGTACACCATGTTGAACAGTAAAAAACGTTTTTTAGTCCCAGACAACTGTTTCGTTCTTTCCATGAGCTCGTCAGTAGGACGAGTTCGACCTGAAGCCTGAAGTCACTGATCAGCCATCTCCAAAAGTGATATAATTAACAAATATTTGGTGAACCTATATATTTCAATACCATCTGCCGGATAGCAGATGAGCACTGAGAATGCAATTCACAATACCACGCATTGATAAAACTGTTATCGTGTTCCAAAGAATACACGGGGAAACAGCTGGAAATACTACCGCCAGGAGATGGCCCTGCAACAATGCATAGTGAACTACAAACACATTTCGTGTTAGGAGCCTATAGGCAAAGTTTTGGTTAACCAGATTGAACTAACGGCCCCGCATAGTGAACCTGAATTGGAAATTTTGAACATGTTTCACCACCGTTTCTTGTTCTACATAAATATGCTCTCCTTTTAACGAATAATATGTCTTTCAGATGTGAAGCGGTTTCTGCAAGCGATTACGTGGAATTCTCCAACTTCATGGCACGTGATAGAAAATTTTCAAGGCATTGCGGTCAACTAAAAGAATTTGATGTAGAATCTGATCGCAAATTCTTCAGGGTAACTTTTCGCTCGAACGATCGTCTCGATGGAACCGGTTTCAATGCGTCTTATCAATTCATGAACGAAGTTGAGACTTACACGAACAAAATACAACCAACTAACGGACATTCAATTTTAGGTAAATATGCTAAGATAAGATATTCTTTCCAACCTTCCCAACTTATACGCAAATAAAAAATAGTATATTATCACAACTATTTCGCAAATTGAAATGGATGCTTCATTTTGTAGGTTTCTTTACTCCAGGAAACAAAAACAAGTGAATGTTGGTAGGTCTACGTGTGTATTAGAAACTGGAATGATTCAATACAACATCGGTTGGATGTTACATAATATACAACAAATTAATTAGATTGTGGTAGACTAACAGAAGAGGATGTTTTAGCTAGATCTGAAATTTAACAAAATTCTGCCGACAAAAACGTAGTTCTGTCAGAACATTTACAGCAAACACAAACCATCTTGTCCGATAACTGCCCAGAAGCTGCTTGTCGAATGACTATTCATTCAGCATACAGCTGCCGGCGAGGCGTGCAAGTAGGGCTACTTATTTTCCGATGCGTTTTTATAAGCAAGTGGGGCATGTTCGCATGGCCGAAGGGTATAGAGTAATAGAGTTGTCTATGCACTTACCGGACGTGGACCGAACTACGAACTACGTTCGACCGTCCGGCAAACCACATGGGCACATGCTGAACTATTCGGCCCGTAAAACTGATATCCGTTTGCAGCGTTCCGAAGCATAGCCAGTTACCGAAAGAATGCCGTTTCCGAATAAATAAAGAACGGCTTGGCATAAATGGACACTGAATCAAGACTATCTGGCCACTACAATACCGTACGTGCCGGCAGGCGGCCGCTAGTTTGCCGACTGCGTTTGGTTTGCTGGGTTACAATTGCATTTATGTAAGCATGTAACCAACGCTCTTTCAAATTCTGCTCATAAAATTCATTTCAAATTTAGAGTCTTCGAAATTCAACATGTCCATTATCTTAAATTAAATCACGTAATTTCATGGTTCAAACTAGCAGTGGCGGCTCGTGAACTTTTTAAGAGAGGAGGCTGGACATAAAACGTTCTTGTAAAAATATACTCTATTCAGCCAATAAATTTAACCTTTGCACAGCGACCGTACCAGCTACTTCAGTGACAAAATTAATTGTTGCCAAGCAAGAACCAACGTGGAGGTGTAGAGTTTCTCTTGGCAAAAAATTTATTTGTTTGTTTTTTTTTTCTTTGGATTTTTGATATTCTTTATTTTTTTTTGAAATTTTTCATATTTTGTTTTTTTTTATTATTTTTATTAACTTTTTTTATATATTAACGGAATTCTACCGTCTTTAGTTTGAGAAAATGATCAATAATATTATCACAAAATTTATCATTTTGTTTTAAGTGTTTAACTAAATCTTTTTCAATAGATATCAAACTAACATTGTATAAACGATTTTGGCCCATTGTATTTCGCATGTAAGTTTTAATTCGTTTGAGAGTAGAAAATGATCTCTCCACCGATGCCGACGTGACAGGAATGGTGACTGTCAAACAAAGTAGTTTATAAAACTGAGGTAAAACTTGTTGCAAATCATTGTCTATCATATATTTCATCATATCGGCGTGAATGTCGTACTGGCCTAAAATATCTTTATCCGAGTAGGTATATAACCCATAATTCATTGTGCAGTGCTATTTTATCGAAAAATTTATATTTTAGAACTAAGTTATCTAAAAGTGTATTGAGAAACTCTTTTGAAAAAGATTCGAAACATCTTCTATTCGTCAAGTCGAAAAACTTCAATTCATGTTAATCGGAAAATCGAATCTCAATTTGACCTTTAATAGTATCTAAAATTTCATAAAAAAGGTTGTTTATAATGTAGTTTCTTGTTTACCAAATTAAATGTTTTCCTCCTTTAACAATATTCTGTTTACCGGTTAATTTAAACTTAATACTCGATGTAATATGTTCCTGCGATTTTTCATGTCTGTCTATACCACGAGCTAAATTTTTCAAATCATCATAACCCGAGTACCCCCAACATGAAGTTGTATCAGATGTAAATAGCAAGCAATATAATTTACTGTGTATTTCGATTTTGAAACATACCTGTCATCGTCACCACTAATCCTTTCAAATTCGGTAAAGGCCGTTTATTTTTAACAAAACACTTTTCTATCATATGTTAATCCACTAAATGGATTTTCTGAGAACCCACCAACTAAGTCACTCATCATTTTAACGTTCATTGATTAGATAAATTATAACTTAACTACTCAACCTTACTTCGCCTCGCGGTACAAAAACAAGAACTAACGGAACACGACACGTGTCGCATTTCATTCGACCGACGATTCCGTACGAGAAGCTAGCCTACATAGGGTGTTGCCGTATTCGCTCTTTTACCCTATCTGGCAATTGAACTGCTTGGAAAACGGCAACTGTGTTGGCCACACGTATTTAGCGTTTGAGATATATAGAGAATCTAGCCTCTGGCCACTGTTGCCAGATTAAAAATAACTACTGAGAACGGGGAATTAATTGTAAAATTTGAAGAATTATCAGAGAAACGGGAAATAAAATGGAGAATGATCATTAAGATAAATTGGTGAGGAGGCTGAGCCTCCTTAGCCTCCTTCGTGGAGCCGCCACTGCAAACTAGTGATGGGAATAACAGAGATATGATAATCGATTTACTCGATTATAGAAAAATATCAATATAACTCATAGTGCTCTCATTGAATAGAATTTTCTTCTCACTTGAACAATTTGATTAGGCAGTACCGGCAATACAAACTATAATATCTCCTCAACTAAAACCAAACTAATTGTCTTTATCATGAGAGCGAAGTACGTGTAATTTACTATATTTTAATCGAACAGAAACAAACTTCTGGCTTGCGTTTATTTGTGATCACCGTGTACTGCCAACTTAATAAATTTAATCTACATATTACGTATCTACTATGTACATTATGTGCGAATAATTACTCAATTTATTCAAAAAAATATTATTTTCATGCATGTGCCAACGTTTTCTGAAATCGTAAACATGAAAAACTGATTGTCATTAATATACGTAACTTTCAGTCACGAACGATTCAACACTCCCTATAAGTGGAACTTTACCTCAAACTGTCTCAGATGGCAAATGAATTGGAGTTTAGGGAGAATTGACTAGTAGATATTCTCGTTATTCCTCACATGCGCGCGACGATTCGAAATTCGACTAAGTAGTACTTAGATTTCGATTATGCCCTGTTTTGTACACGATAAGACATCAGTAGTCATCGAGATATGTATTCAGAACTACTGGAATTAAAGCATTGAGGAAGTGAATGGAAAAGGGGAAAATAATAAAGACAATATTAGACATTTTATAGCTGCTATTTGTAAATGTAGCTATATGTTTAATTTTTTCAGTATAAAACAGACACAAATACAACATCATTAATGCAAAATACGATCATATACAGTATGTCGAAAGCCTTGACTTTGTTATAAATATAACAAGTCATGAATCATGATAGAATATACAGTTGTCTTGTGCGTACCACATGTGAAGCCAATGAATTATGTATATTGAAGAAATAGTGGTAGAATATTAGAAAAGTTTCATTCTTCCTTACACGAAATACGTTATGTAGGTATCTAAATTCCAAAGTCAGGTAGTAAGGGTTACTACTAAATTTATAGATTATTGCGATATGTTGATTAGTAATAGTTGTTGAGGATATGACACTAATATATATTTAATATTAAGATTTAGTTAGATGTTAGGGTAATAAATGAATTACTAAGAATTCATATTTTTTAAAATAGAGGTTTACGGTATTTGCCCTATACCGAATATGCACAGTGGTGTTGACCTGGGTCTTAATGGTTATGTTAGGATCCTTATCTGATTTATTACTTTGTTTGTTGGAACATTTATTACCTACCATAGTCAGAAATACCCTGTCAACAACCCTTAGCATAGTTGTAGCAATTTCAAAGCTGGTCTCAAGATGTTGTCAAGTGAGGCATCTTTCTTATCATTTCTATTGGTGGATTCTGCATAAGGTTTCCACCCCCGAATGTTCAAGTAGTATAATGTAATTGTAAATATTATTATATCCAAGTTTTTCAATGTATTAACAACTATCAATCAATCATATCGTAATACTACAATTCATTCATTAGCGTATAATTTGAAGTTTTACTTTAGTATTTTATTTAGTGTATAGTTAGGTCCAATAAACAATTAAAATCACAAACATTTCGAGTTTACTTAACTTCGAGCAAAACAGTGTTTAATCAATATTCACGACTCTACCTTCAAATCATGGTCCTTCGATGCCGGATCTGACTAAGTGATACTGAAAATAAAGTGCTAAAGTTCCCATTGGATTCAAGATAACCAAGTAGCGGAAGGAAACTCAATCTTCAATTATATCCTCATCGAATCACAACGGAAACACATTGGGCGCAATAATCCAAGTAGCTGTCTTCGTTAAATTATCAAAATTACAACGGAAACACATTGGGCGCAACAATCCAAGTAGCTATCTTCGTTAAATCATCTAAATTACAACGGAAACACATTGGGCGCAACAATCCAAGTAGCTGTCTTCGTTAAATCATCTAAATCACAACGGAAACACATTGGGCGCAACAATCCAAGTAGCTGTCTTCGTTAAATCATCTAAATCACAACGGAAACCCATTGGGCATAGTAAACCAAGTAGCGGTCTTCTGCACAATCAAGATCTCAAAATAACAGGTTAGTCTCCAATATTATCCTGAATTCATCTATTCCCATTTTTATATATTTCGATCTGAATTGACAGGGGTACTGTAATTAAAAACCATGACTCAAAATAAACCTATCTCATTAAACAAATTAATTCAAAGTCGCACAACTTTAAAGTCAAAATTTACGAGATTGCGTCATTTTGTAGATTCACATTCAAATAATTTTGTTGAACTTGAAGAGCGTCTAAATGATTTTAGGCCGTCAATTCATCAATATCACGACTTAGAAGCAGATATTTCAGATTTAGATTCATCAAAGGCCAATCCAGATGAAGCTGACTTATTTGAAAATAATTATTTCAAATTAATAAGTGATATCAAATTAATATTATCATCATCTACAGATATTTCAAACACAAATAATCAAAATAATAGGGTTAGGTTACCCGAAGTCAATTTACCACAATTTAATGGCAATTATGATAAGTGGCTATCATTTCATGCAACCTTTAAAACGTTAATTCATGACAATATCAACATAAATAACATAGAGAAATTTCATTATTTAAAATCAGTCTTAAAGGGTGAAGCTAGTACTATCTTAGACTCTCTAGAAGTTAGTAGCGCTAATTATGAAGCTGCTTGGAAGCTTCTTATCGACAGGTACGAGGACAGAACCTTTATAGGACATAAACATATGCAAGAACTCATTGATCTACCATCATTAAACAAAGAAAAACATACAGATTTGCGCCAATTGCTTGATGGTATTTTAAAACATACGAGGGCCCTGCAATTATTAAATCAAAACATGTGGGATACTTTAGTAATATTTTTGATTTCTCGCAAATTAGACAATTCCACATTACGTGCTTGGAATGAAAACTCCTCGCGTATCATCAATCCAACATTAGATGAATTCACTAACTTCCTTACAGAAAAATGTAAATTACTAAATAAGAGTCATACTGACGTACAACATTCACATACAAATTTTAAATTCAAAAAATCAGCATCGCACCTCTCCGTTAATAAAAATCATTTGCACTGCCCTATTTGCAAACAATCTCATGTTATCTACTATTGTGAATACATTTCTCAAACTATCCATACAAGATAGAATAAAATTAATTAAATCAAAGGGCTTATGTTCCAATTGTCTTCGTGGTAATCATAGTACAAGTGAATGCAAAAATATTAATTGTAAAAAATGCGGTAAACGGCATAACTCCCTATTACATATAGAATCAGTTGCGAACACAGAAATTCAACCGTCTACATCTCAATTGACCAATGATCCTACAGTGTTAGTGAGTAATCAAAATAATGTTCAATCAAATTCAATAGAAACATTGTTATCAACAGCAATAATTCATGTCCGTGATATAAACGGCGAATTTCAAAATTGTCGCGCTCTGTTAGACTCAGGATCTCAAGCTAATTTCATTACTGAAAAATGTATTAACCGTTTGGGTGTAGCTAAAAGAATGGTGAACATTCCGATAACAGGTATTAACCAAGCTAAGTCTAACGTTAAATCTGTAACTAACGTGTTAATCAAATCAAAATTCAATGAATTTAAAAATAATTTGAAATGCTTGATTTTGCCTAAAATCACTCAAAATTTACCGTTGATATCAATAAATCGAAACTTATTTCAAATCCCAAAAAATATCAATCTTGCCGATCCTGAATTTTATAAATCCAGCGAAATAGATATTTTAATTGGGGTTGAAATATTTTATGACCTTTTATGTGTTGGTCAAATTAAATTGAGCAAAGGTCAACCGTCTCTGCAAAAGACACATTTAGGCTGGATAGTGTCGGGTCAAGTCTCTGTACCTGAATACTTCGGCAATTCTTATTCTTTATGTAACTTATCGATTCAAAAAATAGACAACAACATATAGAAATTTTGGGAATTAGAAAACATAAATGAGCCAGCTTCCTTATCAAAGGAAGAAGAAATTTGTGAAAATAAGTTTATTGCGTCATTTAAAAGGGAAAATAACGGTAGATTTATGGTCTCATTACCATTCAAGGAAAATTCCAAATTAGGCAATTCCAAACAAATTGCAATCAAGCGTTTTCATTCGCTAGAAACAAAATTATGTAGAGATCCCTCTCTTAAATCAGAATATAGCAATTTCTTGAAAGAATATGAAGCACTAGGCCATATGTCTTTAGTCACTAATGATGATTCAAAGACCCAAGACGGTTTTTATCTACCTCATCATGGTGTGAGGAAAGAAACAAGCACAACCACCAAGCTAAGGGTAGTATTTGATGGATCGGCGAAATCAGAAAACGGAAAATCACTAAATGACTTATTAATGGTTGGTCCAACTATTCAACAAGATCTGTTCTCAATTATTGTTCGTTTTCGAACTCATAAAATAGCACTCATTAGTGATATTGAGAAAATGTATCGCCAGGTATTGATAGAGCCGAGCCAGAGAAAATTTCAGCGTATAGTATGGAGAGACAATATAAATCAAGACATACGAACATATGAGCTAAATACAGTTACATATAGAACGGCATCGGCGTCGTTTCTAGCCATTCGCTGCTTAAAACAACTAGCCAACGAAAATAACGAATCTTATCCAGTGGCATCGACTGTGATAGAACGTGACTTCTACGTGGATGACTTATTGACGGGCACCGATTCTATAGAATCGGCAATTGTCCTTCAGAAACAATTATCAACTATATTAAATAATGGAGGCTTTGAACTCAAAAAATGGGCGTCAAACTCTTCGAAAATTTCTGAAATTTTAAGGGAAAACGTTATCGACTTGAGTAAAGGTGAAAATCATAAAACTCTGGGCATCAATTGGTCTACAGCCACAGATTCGTTTTTTTACACATCACAATTATCAAGTTTTAAAAAGGTAACGAAACGATCTATATTGTCAGAAATATCACAAACTTTGGTCCTTTAGGATTAATCGGTCCCGTTATAATAACAGCTAAAATAATAATGCAGAAATTATGGCAATTAAAATTGAATTGGGATGAAACAATTCCGGTTAACCTTCATTCAGAATGGCAAAAATATCGATCAGATTTGCCCTATGTACATAATATTTAAATTCCACGTAACATACGCATTTTTAGCACAGTAGAATTACATGGTTTTTCTGATGCTAGCGAAAAGGCTTACAGCGCTTGCATATATATGCGGAGTTTTGACGATTCAAAAACATTCACTAGTCACATAATATGCGCGAAATCTCGAGTAGCACCTCTTAAATCACTAAGCGTACCTAGATTAGAATTATGTGGAGCTGGGTTATTGGCTCAACTTATACACAAGGTTCAGGGAATTTTAAATATAACAATCTCGAAGATTAATTATTGGTGTGATTCAACAATATGCTTAGCCTGGATTAAATCCAGTGGCACAAATTGGAAAACGTTTGTATCAAATAGGATCGGGGAAATACAACGATTGACTAATACCGACGATTGGAACCATATTCGCTCTGAAGAAAATCCAGCAGATGTATTATCAAGGGGTATTTCACCCCAAGATTTAAGTACATTTGACCTTTGGTGGCATGGGCCACAGTGGTTATCAAAAAACTCTAAATGTTTTCCATTACCCAAGCGATCATTTATTGACATGGAAAATATTCCGGAACAAAGGGCTATATTTAATTTACATTCCAATATGAACGCGCACTGGGACATATTTTCGAAGTATTCAAAACTTTCAACTCTAATTCGAGTAACGGCATATTGTCTGAGATTCATTAATAATATTAGACAACCGATGCATACGGTTAATGGGCACCTAACCATAACGGAATTAGACAATGCGAATCGTAAATTAATAACACACATTCAACCCTATCATTTCTATCGCGAAATAAAAGATCTCAGTGGAGGAAAATCTCTTAACGTGAGAAGTAATATTTTGGCACTGAGTCCGTTTCTTGACTCAAAAGGTATGTTAAGAGTGGGGGGTAGATTGCGCAATGCGTCTATTCCGATTTCTCAAAAACATCCATTCTTACTACCCTCAAATCACACATACACAAAATTATTAATTGAATATGAACATATAAAAAACTTACACGCGGGAATTCAAAATACATTGGCTGCATTAAGAGCTAAGTACTGGATCGTTAACGGTAGAAATGAAGTAAAACGCGTCCTTAAGGGTTGCATAATATGTTTTCGCGCCAAGCCACAATCAATTCCGCCAATTATGGGCGATCTGCCACCACATAGAGTGCAGCAAAATAGGCCATTTATAAATAGTGGAATTGATTTCGGTGGGCCTCTCTTTATAAAAGAGGGTTCTAGAAGATCCAGAAAATTAATAAAAATATATTTTGCTGTATTTATATGTTTCACAACCAAGGCAATCCATATTGAACTAGTAGAAGATTTAACAGCAGAGGCATTTATTGCCAGTTTAAAAAGATTTAGTAGTAGGGGTAAAGTATCAAATATGTATTCAGATAACGCCACCAATTTCACAGGAGGTTTCAGAGAGTTATTGAAACTGTGTAACAAATCTCAGTCAAACATATTAACAACAAGCTTAAGTGAAGAAAAAATTGATTGGCATTTCATTCCTCCCCGAACTCCGCACTTTGGAGGATTGTGGGAGGCAGCCATCAAATCAGTAAAGAGTCATATTAACCGAATAGTGAAAAATGCACATCTAACTTTCATTGAATTGCATACTCTGGTAATTCAGATCGAAGCCATATTAAATTGTCGTCCCTTATTTCCCTTATCCTCAGATCCTAATGATCAAGATTATTTAAGTCCTTCCCATTTCCTAATTGGAGACTTACTTTCGGCCAACATAGAATCTGATCTTCAGCAATTGAAGATTAATACATTATCGAGATGGCAGTGAGTAGAACAACTTCGTCAACATTTTTGGACGCGCTGGCACAAAGAATACCTTCATCATTTACAACAAAGAACCAAGTGGAAAAAGGAAGTTCCACAAATAAATGTTGGACAATTAGTTGTTGTGAAAGAAGACAATGTCGCACCAATGAAATGGATTTTAAGTCGGGTGCTTGATGTGCATCCTGGTAGTGACGGTGTTTTGCGCGCTGTCAGTGTAAAAACAAAAAATGGTGTTATTAAGCGCGGTGTTGTAAAAATTGTTGTCATGCCAATAGACGAATAGTTCTTTAGAAAGCAGGTGCTTTCAAGAGGCGCGGCATGTTGAGGATATGACACTAATATATATTTAATATTAAGATTTAGTTAGATGTTAGGGTAATAAATGAATTACTAAGAATTCATATTTTTTAAAATAGAGGTTTACGGTATTTGCCCTATACCGAATATGCACAGTGGTGTTGACCTGGGTCTTAATGGTTATGTTAGGATCCTTATCTGATTTATTACTTTGTTTGTTGGAACATTTATTACCTACCATAGTCAGAAATACCCTGTCAACAACCCTTAGCATAGTTGTAGCAATTTCAAAGCTGGTCTCAAGATGTTGTCAAGTGAGGCATCTTTCTTATCATTTCTATTGGTGGATTCTGCATAAGGTTTCCACCCCCGAATGTTCAAGTAGTATAATGTAATTGTAAATATTATTATATCCAAGTTTTTCAATGTATTAACAACTATCAATCAATCATATCGTAATACTACAATTCATTCATTAGCGTATAATTTGAAGTTTTACTTTAGTATTTTATTTAGTGTATAGTTAGGTCCAATAAACAATTAAAATCACAAACATTTCGAGTTTACTTAACTTCGAGCAAAACAGTGTTTAATCAATATTCACGACTCTACCTTCAAAACAATAGTCGATTGTTGAAATATCTCGATTATTCCCCCCTAGTTCAAACTAAGATCAGTAGCCATTAAGAAGTTGTGAATCATCAGAAAAATTAGATCATTTTCCTTCATCAATATATCCATTACAAAAAAGAAAACTTTTTCGAATGGCAATTTCTAACCTAATGTATTCTTTCTTTCCAGAGTTCCAAGGACTACTCTTTCTTTCGTTATTAACCATGAAGTGGTTACTGTAAAGCAGTGTCAATGGCGAGGATGCAATATTATTTTGAATTCTCCAACTTTTTCATAAACTGGAATTAGAATAAATATCTCTAAATAAATTTGTACATTGAATACTTAAATCCAAAGACTGTGAATAATATAAGAAAATTGTATAATTGTAAATGTTAGATATTGTTTTAAGTATAAGTTAAAAAAATCAGACCAGATAAAAAAGCTTTTTTGTTCCGCAAGTCAGTATAATTCATCCATGTTTCTTCCGATTATGATTGGAATAATGTATAACTCCGTCATGTTTATCATTGATTAGTATGTTGACAACGTTTTTATCAAACCGTTGTTCACTGATGAGACAATTCGGAAGTAAGGAGTATTGATCCTCTAAATCACTTTTAGACTTACATTCTATGAAAAGATAATCTACTAGATACTGTCAATTTATTTGGAATATGATGAACATACGTTTGAACAAAGTGATAAAGTAGCACATTCGACATTCTCATTATGAATTTAAATATTGATGGAAGTCTATAAGAGGATACTGCTTCAGTTTTTTGCACCGAATGAAATAATCACGTTGGTGAATTAATAATATTACACCTACAAATGAATTATTCCAAACCAACAAGTATCATCAATACAGTAAAAAATTATTCTGTACACTTTGACAATATTTTGATTTAATTTAGTTCAATGGAATGAGATTTGGCCGTCTCAGAATATAAACCATGTGGAAATACATAATGATATGAAGACACAAATCCTTGTTAAAACACAGGTATGATAAACATCTACTGAAAGTAATCGGGAAGTAGAAATGCCAATGCTCATCTAGTGCAAGATCTAGTCTTCATGCAGGCTGATGAAATATTTTAGATTTAGTATCGAAATATTCGAAGAAGATTGTGAAAGAATCGGTGCGTTCAAAATATTCCATTGTTAGAATTAACAACATTAAATGGCGAACAATTCAGGGAGTTTAATGCCGACTAGATTAGTAATTCTCTCTAGCTTCAACAACTCTGTACAGTTCTTATATGAACATATTATAGGATATATTTTGTAGACCAATGTTTAATCCCATGTCAAGACATCGAATCTCCATGCGATTACAAAGTTTGTTAGAATAAGAAAACTTTTGAAAACTCTACTCAATAGTTTATGAACTCATAAGTGATAACCGATTCTGAAGATGTAGGTACCCAGTTATTGAAAAGTGAATTATTGATGTATTATTAACATTTTAATATTGAATTCAGTTATCCCGTGGTAGTGTAGGATCCTTAATATTCTAATATTCTGGGTGCAGAATTGTGTTCTTGCCTTATGGAATTCGAATAAAACCATTTTTTCATACTCATAGTAGATATGGCTCTGAAATTCAGTTTTTTTTTTCATTTTAATTTCATTTAATTTTTCAAGTTAATGATTGTCCCTGCTTGGCAATGTTCATTTTTCTATTTATGTATTTTCCATTTACCAAATACTTTTCTAGATTTTACACTGTCAACAACAAATTTTACACTTATTTTGTTATTTGTATCTCTTCTGATGTAAGAAATGAAATTGATTCTTCTGTTTTACTATCTGCATTCCCAATCATATGTGCTTCATTTCTATTCCTATTTCCTGATCTTTGAAAATTGCTCTGAGAATAGTTTCCACCACTAAAACCACCTCTGTTGTTATTTCTTGGACATTCTGATCTTTTATGCCTAACACAATTACAGAAATAACATTTAAATGGAAAATTTTGAGTATAACTATTATTTGAACTGGTTCCTTGTGCATTCCTGTTTGAATTGATTCCATTATTTCCATAACTACCCCTTCCTTAGCCTCTACCTCTGAATTCTCTGAGATTTCCTCTTCCTCTTGCATTTCCTCTGTATCTTGAAGTATTAAATGCTACATCTGGTGAATTCATGTCCACTTTAATTTTGTTTTGTCTGGTTTCCTCCATTAGTAGTCTGTTTTTGATAAAATCAAATGTAACACTCTTTTCATCTTGACAAAATATAACATCGATTGCTGTTGTTTCAGACTGAAAACTCTCTGGCATTGCCGATAAAACTTGTAAGATTAGTTCATTCTGCTCTATTTTTCCTCCAGCTGCTTTTAGTTCACTAACTGTTTGTTCAAATTCAGTGAAGAAATTATTCATTGAATTATCTTCTGTGTACCTGAGACTTCTCAACTTCTTTTGTAGTACTACTTGAGTAGAAATTCCTTTTGTTGTGTATGATTTGTTTAATCTTTCCATGATTTCTCTTGCACAATTTTTGTCTTTTACACTTTCCAAAATATTATCTGACAGATACTGAATTATTAAGGTGCGAGCTTTTATTTTCTTTTTCTCCCATGCAGCTAGACCAGCATTCCCACGGGCAGGTGCTCCCTCTGTTATTACTTCCAGGATTTCCTGTTGTTCGAGTAGCATTTTGATTCGAAATTTCCAGTTTCCATAATTGTTTCCATCGAAGGGTTTCACATAACACATACTATTATTTTCCATGACTGTGGCCTGTATCGAATAACTGGTATCGAACAACTTATCCCAATTTTGTGAAATTTAGCGCCAGAAAAAGTTAACCTCAAAATTGTTCAAACTACTTTTTCCTGTTTCTTCCATTAACTTTTCGTTTCTAGGCCCATAACCTGTTGTTCTTTCTGGAGATGCTTGTTGTATTTATTAGAGAAATCAGTTCTAACTAATTATTTATTCTCAGAAGACATGCCTAACTTAATAACTCCTTTTTAACTCTGTTCCGTCCTTTTTGACAAAAACACATTCAACATCGGTGTTGTGACAGTTGACATATATTATGCAGGATTGGACTCTACAACAGAATGGATCAATTCTTGTATGCAGCTAACTAATTATCGGTGAATACCTGCATATTTTCAATCTTTCATTACATATAACATCAATCATATAACCAGCCAGTGTCTATCTATTCCACAATGCTTCGATGTACTAAATGAATAGTCATTCATTAGACAGGTATGTTCCATTGTAACGAAGAAAGTCATTAACTGTAAAGGTGGAATTTCCGAAAGAGGTAGCATTTCATGAAGATGCGGGAGGAATGACATTCATGGGGTATGTATATCAATTGGTTTACAAAGTTCTATTCCATATTCAATTTTATAAACATTATCATATAAAAAATTCTCGGGAATTAGGTCACATTAACACTCTGTTATAAATGTTCGTCTTTACGTACGTTTCGGTCTCACGACCATCATCAGAAGACTAAAACTAATTAGCACAAGCGTCCATATCGCACAATCTTCAATCAAAAAGCTCACGCCGTCGAAACGAACAGAACCACGAATAATCGAAAATTGTATCGTTAATATTAAAGTATAGATTTTTTTGTAACAAGAAACAAACGCATATTGCTACTTGGAACAAGTTGCTTTGAGACCATAGCAATATGCGTTTGTACATTATGAGAATATTACTTAACAGTGGTTTCTTGTTACAAAAAAATCTATACTTTAATATTAACGATACAATTTTCGATTATTCGTGGTTCTGTTCGTTTCGATGGCGTGAGCTTTTTGATTGAAGATTGTGCGATATGGACGCTTGTGCTAATTAGTTTTAGTCTTCTGATGATGGTCGTGAGACCGAAACGTACGTAAAGACGAACATTTATAACAGAGTGTTAATGTGACCTAATTCCCGAGAATTTTTTATATAATTCATACTGGGTCAAGAATCTTATTATATTATAAACATTATCTATATCTAGGATATGATAACTTCTGCCATCAGATAAACCACCAAAATTTCAAATTGAATCCCCATGTAGGAATATGTTAGATAGATTATAGACTACTGGAATTAAACAAAGGAGGTATGATCTAATCGTGTTACGAGATGCAGTATGGGCCTCCATCTGCCAAGCACTAGCATCTCAACCTTAGCGCTTACTCAGAACCTATAAAATAGACAGATAAATTGAAGGAATCAATGTTAGCCTGATAATATATAATCAGTAACTGCTTCTTACATGAACTATTAATCAGTAGATGTCACTGACTGAAAATTCAAAAATCCAATATAAAAGAACATAGATTTGGTCATTAGTGATCACGATTATAAATATTTATTATAACTAATATTTCCAAAAGAGGAGATTCAACAATTTCGGAAGTTGTGTATTAATAATAATAATCAAAGATTCATTATATATTATCAGTAAGTTGCTGGTTTGAATTATGAAAGTTACCAAGTCTCCAACACAGGTTAATTATATTTCCCGTCCTGTAATGTAGTTCTCCAGATGACGTGGGAGATGAAAATGAAGTATATCCTCTGTTACTCCGTAGAATTATTATTCATGGTTACTTAGAAGGCCGTTTAATGAACATCGAAGTTGCAATAGTGATAAATATTTGGAATTAGGAGGCACGTTCTGTAGTAGGTATATTAGGTTAGGTAATTTAATGCCATTGATTAAAGTATTTTAATCAATGGTAATACTTCATTAACACAAAGAACAGATCTCTTCACGATATAAGAGATTGTACACGGACATAAAATAGAAGGTAAAGAACTGATGACATGAATGAGTGTTCAATTCAATACCTTGAGCTGGCAAAATATCTCAACGTGCACATATTCTCTCGAAAAATTTAGATTACATTATCAATACGTTGAATGAGAGATTTAAACCACGTCATGAATTCAATAAAACGATAAGATCACATGTTAAAAATAAGATATAAATATAATATCATACCCAATATACGTTGAAGAGGCTCTGAAAATAACGGAGAGGCCGGTGTTTTTACATGCGCATGTTATTGTCCCAAGATAGACCAGCGTACCTATGACATGGGCAATAAGATATTTCCTCGCTCACTGTTATAATATAAAGAACAACGCCTTACTTAGAGCCCACAACAACCACGGAGACTAATAAAATATCGGCGATGAATGATAATAGTCAGGATACTTCAATTTGTCTAGCCTAATAAGCCATTACAAATGGTCAATCAATCGAATCATTGAACCATTTGACCTGAGAGAATATTTTCAACCACAATTAGAATTCACTGAATTATTAACTTTTCCTCAACAAAAGTTTCAAATTATTACTTTACTACATTTTCAAATTATTCCTCTATAAAAATGTTCACATTTTTCTCTATAAAAGTTTCAAATTATTACTCATTTTCAAATGGTTGACCAAATACACTGTAACATTATCCCTGATATACAATTCCAAAACTGACTGGCTTATTCAAACCGTGTGATTAAATAATTCATGAACTTACACAACTCATTCAAAATACAACATAAAATAATAGCAACAATTCCCAAAATATCGCAATTGCTTAACTTGGTCTTTGGCCCTTGGTATTTGGAAATAAGACCAAATATAACCACACTTAGCTGTAGGTGTAGCTCTGAAGGTGTCGTTGGGCAGCTCGATTATATCTCAACTCCAACGATAATTAAGCCGTAAGCAACTCTAATGATGGACAGAAATAGAAATTATCCACGATATCGATATCGAGTAACAATCGGAACAGTAGATAATGAAAATGGTCAATAATTAACCACTTCCTTATCCATCAGCGGCAGAACACACTACTACTTACTAGCCATCAGGAGCAAACAGGCCTTAGATGAAGGTCCGCCTGATAGGTGTTGATTCCATCGAGGGGGTATTTTCAATCCGTATATTTGATATATACGAGTTTTGCTGTAAATGTTTGACAGGGCTCTTATTAATACTCAATTTGCACTTAACTTATTTATTCTCCGTTTATGTAGCTTTCTATACAACAGTTTACATTATCGTGATGGCTTCAATGTTTAGCAGTAGGCAACTATACAATGTATATATAATATAATTGTATAGTTGCAATTATACATGCTTTACATATAAACCTACACATACGCCGACCACAATTGTTTATAACAACGATAGATGATTCTTCCAGTTAAATCCGAATATCACATTTTGATCACTAACTCTTGTTTGAAAGATACTAACAAGCCCACACCTCGATAAAAACGGAAATTAAGAGCTTCCAATCCAACGGTCATTTTAGATTCCTCACAACTTGCGTGTCCCCCTCACCCTGCGGTGAATATCAACTTTTGTCTATTAAAAAGAGAATAATAGCATTTTGATACCGCCAGCGCCATCTCTGGATCACTAGTCTAACTCTAGTGGGACGGCTATCCGAATTTGAAGTGATCTGTACGCACAATATAAAATCGTTACACAACTCCTTCCTAGACTAATACTTCCTGGGAGGGTGAGTAGAAGTAATTGAAGACCAAGAACCAAGATCTGCGAACTCATTACCACGGTATAGGAAAGGCATATGTATTGTCTACGAGCGGATTAACTTGTGGTGGCAACCTGGCAACGTAATATCTTATATATAGCGTAGGTTCGGGACCCGATCGTAGCGACGCCATGCGGACGGTAAGAGTGTCACTCCTACCACGTATTAAAGTATACGAGATGCACTACTACCCTTTCCTATACCGTGCTCATTACGCAGCATGGACTTATACCTAAAGCCGTTGATTGAGAGTTGAGTCTTTCAATCAACGCTAAAACCCAAGACCATTCAGAGGACTTTTACCTCAAGCCGTATCACTGATAGCCTATTATCAATCCCGGCTGGCAGGCTGGTATTTCCAATTTCAGTAATTGTCCATTTCCATGTCCGAGCCTTTGAATACGTGTTTCAAATCTTGTACATGCCAGAGACCTATGCTATTATTGTTATCCTTACCCTTCAACTCATAGGTCCAAGAACTAATTTTCTTTCCAATATTGAACGGACCAACAAACTTTGGAGCAAGTTTCGCATTAACAAAATGATACTCATTCTTTCGCAATACTTGTTGTCCAATCTGATATTGTACCTACTGGTCGACGACGTACATCATAAGTACGTTTATCCTGCTCATACGCGGTAATCAACTTTGTTCTGACATTCTCGAATATGTTTGCATACCCCCGATTACGAATTTCAGTATCCAGATTCGCCACCGAACCGAGCACGTGACGATACCATAGACCTATCATCCTAAGGAGACGAAACATCTCATTCATAAAATTCCATTTGACTTGTCGCTATCATCGACATGTACATATGGACTGCGCGTGGCAATGATAAGCGCGGGTAGTGCCGGCGTGAGAGAGGGGAAAACGAAGAGGCCTAATACTGTCTTTATCTATCGCGTTTCTATTAGCCGCTACGTTGCCATGGAAATGCAACATGACTGTAGCTAGTATGTTTACGTCCCGAGCCGGCACATGCGATTCTTGCGAGTACATAAGTAAACACAAGTTATGGTTAATAAAAAACGAGACATCATCAATATAATTAATTAATTAATCAAGAAGACAAAGAATGAATTGTGATATTTTGACCAGAATGTAACTTAACTAACAAAGTAAATTCAGCAGATTACTTGTATATTAGCAAATTATTTCAGCATAATACTTGTGAAACAATGTATTAAATTATCATTGGACATTTTCATCGACTTCTGTACGTTAATTAACCAAATTTGATACTTTAACAATAGACTTTCTGTTGAAATAAACATAATATGCCTGACATTAAGATTATTAATAATGTTTCAAGTGTATCATAATAGATGGTGACACTGAACACTTTGAATGTGTGCTTTAGTGTTTATTATGTCTTCTATGCACTGATGGTGGACGGCCATAGATATTGTTCTACTTCAATTAATAGATGCAATGTTATGGTCACTAAGTAGCTGTCAGTCAATGAGTCGTGTGTATTGCTTCATACTAGCTACAGTCATGTTGTATCTCCATGGCAACGCAGCAGCCAATAGAAACGCGATAGATAAAGACAGTATTAGGCCTCTTCGTTTTCCCCTCTCTCACGCCGGCACTACCCGGGCTTATCATTGCCACGCGCAGTCCATATGTATATGTCGATGATATATGATTACATGAAGTATGACAAAGAAAACCAACGGACCTCTTTGTCGTTGAATCATAATTACTCCTTATTGGCAACGCTGTAACTATGATTGAAAACTTTGTACCACTTCTAAGGCAACACCGCTTCGAAATAGCTACGAGAAAGACGGAAGCTGTCAAATTGCATAGTACAGAACAAAATCCCCATTCATAAAAGGTGCGCGGCGTTGTCGTCTTGTGAACAAATAATGCAATGGAATGGACTAGTTCTATATTTGAAAATTTAAATATTGTATAATTCGATTGGTTATTCCAGATTACCATAAATTATGCAATATTTTTCAGAGAAAACGACATTTCAACAGTATTGCTTCTAATATAACGGATAAATAATGCTATGGACGTTTTTATAATAATTACAAATGTCAATCCGGTACACAGAACAACTAATTCGGCAACAGGACATTCCATACTTCCATACTTGTAATAAACAGAGGTCTGAGTGTCCCGAAATTTTGTCTCCTTAGGATAATAGGTCTATGGACGATACTCATCTCCGAACTGAACATATTCACGACCAAAATTGATATAAAAAGGTGAGTAGCCAATAACTATGTGTCGAGCAGAACGAATTTCATAACCTTCCCTTGATATAAGATTTTAACTACTAGAGATTCAGCACGCGAATAGTGCAGCGCAGTGTACGACGATTTCACTTGTCACCCATTGTCACATATAAGATATTGTGGTACTCCATAAACCATAATTAAACTTTCTTTCAAAAATTCACTTAATCCTCTGGCCGTAACTTATCGAAACGGGGCAGAAACTAAGACATACTGAAGTAATCTATGATGACTAAAACCTGAGTATTTCCTTTCGACGAGTGCCCGGGATCTTGGTTTTGGTTTATATTTCTTGCGCACACTGCGCGATTTCACATACCCCACCAAATCGGCTTTCATCAAGGGACAAGGAATTTATTATGTAATTTCCAATAAACTTTGTTAATACCCGCATCATCGGACCTAACATCGTCATGCATTTTATACAAAAGAGCTTTTCGATGGTCCTTGGGCACGACCATGTTTCAATAGTCCGAGTCTGACCCTCATGTCACAAAGTGTCACGATTGTCTAGTCCCTCTCCCCCTAAGCGCGTTACGTCCCCTTGGTGGACTTGGTAATTATCCTCAGATTAAGTTGATCTATATCTGTGCCAGTATTTTCGTTTCCGAACGATTTTCTTTCTTAGAAATGGTGCCATTCATGGTTTGGTTTCAATAATAAAAACCTTTTTCAGGAACATAACGATTAATGCAGTTGTTCATTGTCTCCAATAACATATTCCATGAATCATGAATCTCGTAACAGGACATTGCCATGTTTTCAATATATTGGTTGATTTCCTTGTAATTTCAACTTTTTTCATTATCTTATCAGTTGCCATATTCCCCAATAATTATGAAGTAGCAACAATAACTAGATTATCCATCAAACCTATTGCAGATTTAAAATAAATGGTGTAAATAATAAATATGGTTCAATTGATAATTTAATAGTATAACATATTTTTGTCGTTTCATAACCTTATAAACCTACAAAGTGCTTTTGGAAATTTGGCAAAGTTATAAAATTGGTATTACAATATTATTATATAATTTATTTTATTCTTATTATTACTATTTGGATACAGGTTTCACTAAGTAAAATATAATGTAATGATTTATTGCTTATCATGAAATTAATGGAGACTAGTATAACTCACTCAAAGCAGATTTTTGATGAACTTAACTGTGGTTCCTGTGAAAGAAAAATAGTGAAAGAACCTATTATGTGTTTGTTCTGTGAATAAATTTCCCACAGGAGTTGTATTTCACGTTAAAGGAATTTAGAGAATGATATTGATAAAGTAATATGCTTTACATCCAAGGTCATTAATGCGTCTTCTATATCTTGCAAAAGAAAATGAAGCAAGGAAAACCGAAGATATACTATTTGAAGAAACAAAAGACAAAAATCAGCTCCCCTAAGGAAAAATTTATACATAAACAGTAATCGAAAATACCAACATCTCCAACAAAAACCAGACTATGAAGCAAGCAGTAGAGAGTGTCGCACCCATATGTACTTTGTAAATAGGCTAGCTAACCAATCCTACAATGAAACTTATTATCCCTGTACCCTTTACTGCAAAATCATTTTCTTTTCAAACACACACATATATTTTTTATGGATAATGCGGTAAGTGATTATGTAGATGAAATTGATACTGAAAAAACGAAAATAGTATAAACCTTCGGATCCTACATTTGAACATACGCGAAAAACTTTGATGGGCTTCTGGTATTCCTTGAGTCCTACCAACTCAAAAATATTGATGTTTTGATTCTCAGCGAATGCTGGAACATCATCAATTTTAATATTCCTGAATTTAGTGCTATCTACAATATACAAGGCTTCATATGTGTTTAGCATCACACAACTAACTTTCCTACTTTTCTCATTCTTATGCTGTTTATCAACCGTCCGTTCATTTACTGCAAACCTAACTCTCTATAACAGTCGACCAGTTATTAGAGTTGACCAGCTAGATACTACAATTCTACTCTAAGTCAAAATAAAAAGTTTCTCTGAAGAGTCTAAAACACAACAACCTAAACTATAAATGTTAAACTACCTCTAAACACAAGAATACTTTATTTAAAGTCTTCGAAACGATTTAGGATTTTAGTGTGTCTCTTGGGCCTTTCAAAAATATTCGTTGTTTCAACTGGATCTGTCACAGAATCTACCAAATCTAGTGATGATGTACTGCTTCGGTCTTCTTCATCAGAGAATTCGGAGTTGCTTGTCTGAAAAATCACTTCAATGTTGTTCATTGAGTCATTGAACAAAGATGCTACATATCTAAGTAGTTCATCAGTTTCTTCCGGAATATTATTACTGTTGTTGTTTTCTTCGTTCTGACTGACTTCTCTCTCTCTCTCTCTCTCTCTCTCTCTCTCTCTCTCTCTCTCTCTCTCTCTCTCTCTCTCTCTCTCTCTCTCTCTCATCATTGGCAAACTTCCAACGAATGATGGTTTTCTAAATTGGTGGTGTCTGATCTTGAGACTCTTTTGGAATGCTAAGGTTCTTCGAAATGGAAACTTGCTCTTTCGAAGGGCTAAGACATTTCTTCAAGAATGATGTATTTCTTGAGAACATGAAGTTATCTCTTTTGGCTTTCATTATTTTACCCATAATTTGAAAAACTTCCAGAGGTATCGTATCATAATATGATGTCAAAATGATTTTTTTTGTTTGCATATAGCCAGATCCCCTATTTGAAATCATGGTGCTTGATTTTTCTTTTATTGTCTGCATACAGTTTTTGTTTCATCTTGTTTTTCTTACCTGTTCGTTTAATGTCTCCATTTGATTTTGGATTGTGTGTAGAAAGTTATTAATTTTCTCTGTCAAAGATTATTTCAAACAGTGACTTTTCCGTTGTGGAGTGAGGAGTGCTTCTGTAATTGATCAGAATCTTATATTTTTGAGCACACGCGTGGACTTGATTGCTTTAACGAAACTTTCAGCAATTCTATTGGCTTCTGGCCATGCCATTATTCTTATGTGTTTAATTTCATGGTTGTGGAGATAATTTCCAAATTCATGATCATTTAAAGGTGGTCCATCGTCGGATTTGATACATTGGAAAGCATAGTCTGGAAGTGAACTGGATATTATTGGATCTCTGTGAATGTTTTACGTAGCAGCTTGACGTGATAGGTAGGATTCTATGTACCTACTTTTCAGTCAAGATATTCAAGTTTGGAAACCATATTTTTGTTCTTAAAATTTGTTTTGTTTTGGTTATTCCTGAGTGTCCTTTATGACCCAATTCTATCGCTCATAGTTGTAACGTCATTGGTAGAACAATTCTGTGGTCTCTTAGCACCGCTTCAATACTGTAAATAAATTCATCTCAAGAGAGAACTATTTCCTTATCTATCACGGACAGAACATACTGTTAATAGTCATCAGAAGCAAATATGCCTTAGATAAAGGTCGGCCGGACAAGTGTTGATTCCTTCGAGGGGGTATTTGCAATCCGTATCAAATATACGAGTTTTGTTATAAACGTAAACAATCGCCAACTACAATTGCTTATTACAAACGATTCAGGTTTGTTTATTTTTTCATTAAAATCCAAATGTCACAATTCGGTCACTAACTCTTGTTTGCAAAATACTACCGAGCCACACCTCGGTAAGAACGGAAATTAAGAGTTTTCAACGGTTACTTTCCATTCCTTAAAACTGAGCTGGTCCCCCACCAACCCCTTCGGTGTCAATTAAATAGGAAATAATACCATTTTAATACCACCAATGTCATCTCGGGATTATTAGCCAAACTCGAGTAACACAGCTACCCGCATTTGATGTGATCTATACGCACAAAATAATACCGTACAGATCCTCCTGATAAATATGTACCGACAATCCTTTTTATTCTGGATGTTGTTATGCTAGTTTTTTCAGTGTTTTTCATGATGTTGAGTTATCGACATGATTTGCTGAATATGTAGAATAATAATAATAGAGTAGACGCTTAAGATGAGTAAGTTTTTTGTAGTAGTTATCTGTATTCATGTTAGCAAATCATAGATGAACTTGTGTAATAAAGATGACGGTATAATCGCACTTTTGGTGGTGAAACAAGTTTATTAATTTCATTTCATGAAATCAATGTAATACCCTTCATTATCAGTTATGATTTCTGGAATATTCTGCAACAAGAAACCGTCGATATGTGCTCGCTTAATTTCCTTTTTCCCATTCTGTTTGAACAAAAATAGATAGTGCTCCACAGATCCTTGCAATTGTGCTGCTTGGGACAAACTGAAAAATATCGTGATTAAATAATTTGTACAGAAGATGACACACGCTTGCTTACGAAACTGATCTGAGGATCTGATGTTTCGAACCTCTTGCTTCAAATCACTAGCAATTATTCAAGCTATATATATTATATCCATACGACGGCGACGCCAAGAAAAATGCTCTCATGAAACATACAGTCCTTCATTTGAACAGGATTTCTTGTTCGCTGAAACCAAGAAATGACATTAGTCAGTTATTTTTCCCACCGTAGCTTATGAGCAATTTCCCTTAGTAAGGGTAGCTGAACTGGAGATTTGTGACATTTTTATTCAAGATTTCATAGGTTTTCTACAAGTTGAATTTGAGTTCAAATTATATTTGTACGATTGTACATTTGTTCCAATTCTATTTGTTCAGTCAGATCAACTACGTTTACGTTAGGTCAATAATTAACATTATAATATTTTGGAGGTAGGTACCTTCTACGATTATTTTGCCGAATGAGAATTTCTATATATTCGGGGAAATCAGATAACGATTAATGTTAAAAATAACTCATAAATAATTCATAGATTCTGTAATTGAATGAGGGTGATGAACCATTTTCAACTAAGAAATAACAATCTAAACAAATTTTGTAGTTTGATTTTCACTATTCTCATTTTTAATTATTAACTACATATTGCCGGGTTTACTACTGCACACCATTATCAAGCATTATAATGGCTACAAGAAAAATGTTGTTTCAAAAACTGATAGGTTTATTGATTGATATATCACAATGTTTTTCGTATAGAAATTGACATTGATATAATAGAATATACTAAAATTGAAGATCATGTTTTATTTGATAAACTGTTGGTGATTAGAATTTCTTTTATATAGACAAACATGTATTGGTTAGTAAAAAATCCCATTTTTTTTCAATATGTTCTTACATTCATTGTCATAGAATTATACTGTAATTACAATTTGATATTTTATGTAGTACCTATTTGCCAATTCATTTGTTTCATTGTAAAGACAACGTTACTTATTTGGAATTCAAGACGCTACAAGATTGAAAATCTACAGTCTAACGTAGTAGAATATTGATTGTAAACCGAGATAAGAGAGTAAAAAACTTTAAAAAGTATTAATTTCATATTTCATAATAGAAAATTGAACTTAATTTTGAGAGGAATATGTAGCGCCATCTATTACTCTTTGAAAAAATTAATTAGGAAATAAGGCTTACAGAAATCTACGAACCTTACACAGTTGAAAATTTATATTCAGTTAGTTTATCAAGAAAGTTTTTTAATAGCTGCTTGTAGTATAGATGTATAGATGGCGGTATATGCTCCTGTTAGAATTAAGTAAAATTTTCTATTACGAAGTATAAAATGTTTTTTCATTAATTCTTTTATATAGACTTTTGCCATCTTATCTCGGTTACGGTTTGCAATTAATATTCTACATCTTAAACTGTAGATTTCCAATCTTGTATCGTCTTGAATTCCGAATAAGTGAGATTGTCTTTACATAGAAACAAAATATGAATTGGCAATTACATTACATATCTAATTGTAATTACAATTTAATCAATGAATGATACGAAAAATTGTAATTTTTGATGACCTATATTTGTCTGTTTAAATTTTTTTAATCGTTAACATTTAATCAAATAAAAGATACCTAATACTCAATATTAATAAATTTTAATATTAAAAGAGATTTTGATATATTATGCTATAAGCTACCAATTTTTGAAACATAATTATTTTTGTAGCCACTTATAATACTTGGTAATGGGTCTAATAGAAGACCCCGAAACAAGTAGTTAATATCTATAATATGGATTGTGAGAACCGAACTACAAAATTTATTTTTAAAATTGGTAAAATGAACTCACATTGGTGACACCAATCTGTGAACTAAGAAACGTAGAAATACTGGGCTGTCAAAAACGGAATTGTCATACTTTTCGCATCGTTCTGAAGATAACATGTCAGTTTTCGAAACTAGTCACAATAATGCTCTATGATAAAAAGTGATATAAAAACAAAGTAATAGTCATTTATTGAAATTGAGTTCTTGTATTATCCACGCAAGAATATTTAAACGCGAAAACGTAGTTCTTGGGTGGATAAAAAGCGACTGAAACCCGAATGCAATACAACTTTTGATACACAATTATAGACATTTAAACATCACACCCAATGTTCCTTTCAACACTAGGTAAATTTCAGAAGGCTATCTACAAGATTTCTGTTAGAGAGAAGTGAATACGTTAACCATGTATTCCTTGAACAAAAATAATACGATTTTCATTCTGCCATGTTCGAAAATCGAAAATGTTTGTTCTCATCAACTCGAATAATTAATGAGGTGTTGATTCCAAATTTGAAGCAGTGCTTCAACGTAAGGCGTCACATGTTTTTAGGAAAACAAAACAAATAGTGATATCTCAGTACCTGCGCCAGTGTTTCCCAGCTACCTTATTCGAAGTAATCATTGATTTTGGTAAAATTTTTGTCTCAAAGTTTTGATAACAAGATTCGTTGTAGAGTTAATTTCGAAGATTGGTCTTTGATTGGTGACCACGCTGCTCCTGAAAATCTCATAATTTTCATATCAAAAAACGGAACTATTATTAAGTACAACTTTGCAATGAGTATAAAAATACCAAAAACAACACAATAGCAAAAATTACTCATTGGCAGTGGCGCACAGATAAAAATAGTACTGAGCAAGTGATACAAAATTAATTTTCTTGCCTTACTATAAGCTTACAGTTACTAATTTACTTCACATAATAGTAAAACCTCATTGCTATCGCTGGTTCTTGAGTTAATCTAATATTATTTATTTAATACATTTTAATCATCACAACAAAATAACAATAATTATTCAAGACACAACATTATTTTTTTCAAATTATGAGTTCGCTAATTACAAAAACTAAAAATATTTAAAAAAAATAGCCACACTGAAGAAATTGCTCGATATTCCCTCTATTTTTTGGATGCACTATATTAAGCTCACTATATTAAAGAGAAACTTAGACTTCGAAAAATATTTTTTAATCTATAGATATTTCATGAGAGCCAAAAATGATCTCAAAAATGCAGCTACGAAGTAACTGACGTGGGAACTAAGAAATAAGGATATTCAGTAAGCACTACCCTTCTTTGAAAATGGTTTTTGGTTTTGATATTTACAAAAGATACACTAAATTTTAAATTAATACCTTATTAAATTTTTCCCATTATTCTTCTTGTTTTTTATTTATTTATAAAACTTGGTCAATTATTAGAATAACTTCTGGTGATATCGACTACAAATTATTCTTAGTGGAAAATAATCTCAAAATTATATATAACAAAACAAACATAAAGTGTAACAAATAATAAAAGTGAAAACCAGTTCCATACAATCAGTAACAATAATATGAATACTTCAACATAGAAAAAAAATAGTATCAGCCTACGTGTTGTTCAGGTACTTACATGTTCAATTAATAACATTTTGAAGTTTTTTTCAATACAGAACTAGAAGCGATTTTAGTAATGTCAGACAAAAGTTTATTATATTGCTGACTCTTCTATAGATGGGTGTATCTTCATTTTTATTTGTTCTCATGTATTTTTGTTTCAGACTTACGGCATTATGTGTACTGTAATTATGTGTTCCTCATACTATTTTCATGTTGATATTCGAGTTATTGAGAAAAATCTGTTTTAATTTTCAAACTTTGAGGTCCTATATATGGAACATACGAGGTTCAGAATGGAAAATAGCATCATGGAAGTAATATTATTGTTGCTCAAGGAATATTTATGGTCAACGGGCTTATCTCATTTTAGGAACGTCCTGTAGATTGGATATTGAAGACTCCATACCTAATGAGCCCAATAAAGTGAGCGACAAATGAGCCCAATAAAGTAAGGGACATTCAAGAGCTTCAGAGAAGAAGATAACATGTCAGAAATTCCGATTTTCCAAAAATACGATTTGATGAGAACGAAGTCAAAATAACAAACCGGAATTTGTGTATTACTTAAAATATATATGTCAATGTCATTAAACAATTGTTCAATAAATTTGAAAGATTTGTGATATTATTCTTTTATTTTTGTAACTAAGGAATTATGTTACTTTATTCGGTGTACGATGGCTTCAATGAAGGTGATGATGGTTGTATATGACTTTATTGTGGAACAAAATGATTAGAATTATATACAACTGGAAACGTTTTTCAGAATTTTTTTTCGATTTAAGCGCTCCGTATTCCGTACTACTAGTCTTCAAAATTAATCATAAATATGACTACAGACTGATAACTGGGATCAAATTTCTTGTAGAGAACTCAAATACTGTTTTAAAGTGTTAATTAATCGCTTTCTAATGTTTCCAAAAGGAATCATATGAAGTTGATATTTCTAAATATTTCTGGAGAATTTTAATAACATGTAAATTAGGTCCTTTTTGTTCATTTAGCATACAGAATCTGAATTAGCTGTGAATAATCCGATCCAATTGACTCTTTCAAACAGCGAGGACCCGACTGTTGCCTCGTCCCCAGCCAGATCACTACACTGTGGCTGATGAATAGCTCCGTATCCATGACAGAAAAGATAGAAGGGGTTTGTGTACTGATTTGACGCGCGGGGGTGGGAAATTCGAGCTCTGATTTCTATAGAGCGAGAGAGCGGCGCGGTCCCTTTGGGGCGATTTTTACATAGGCGTGTTAGTACCCCTTACACCCGCTCACCGTACTACAATAAGGATCTGTCAATTGTCAGCGTGCTATTTGCCTATGATACAGCTTGCTGTTCCCGGCACTCCACTTCATTCGTTCAACGTGCAGCATAGTTCACTCTGCGGAATGAAAAATCCATGACGCTTCACCGCCTCGTTCCTAAAATAGGTGGTTGATGAAGCTTTAATGACAAATCCATTATATAACAGACCAACGTAATAACATCCGCAACTACGAACGGTTTCAGATGAACGATACTCATCACTCCATTCCTTCAAAACCTATATTTTAAGGAAAAGCACACTTCAATTATATCGTGGAAGTATTGTGAGAAATTTACTCTCATCAATATACAAAAATTTCTGACTAAAAATACTGTAGTTCCCCATACAACTGCTTCTCACTCTTCGTTATTTAAAGCAACAGTTACATTCCGGTGTGATTTTTTTCAAAATTCAGTTCCATAACGTACGATTGTTTTCATCATTTGCTACTATGTTACCAATATCAATTAGTAGAAAAGATTCATCCGTTCCAAAAAGGGCGTTCTATAGTGTACTAAGTTAACTCCTAACATTTTTCGTGCTGAAAAATAAATGGAATCAGGACAATACAAGATGATTTCAGTTGATATTATTGTTATGATTGTGGAAGATATCACTACAAGACGGTCGTGGTCGGGAACAAAATAAAACTTGAATTGGTTCTAAGGAATATAACAATAACTAGGCATGCCCGGCCGACATGGGCCTAGACAGTTATCTTAAGGTGACCTAGCTGTCTACCACGCACCCATAGATATTATATATACATACATGGATAGCGCATCAGGGATTTTCATTGACTCCAACATATGGAACATCTGACAAGTGGCAAAACATCGTTCTAGCCATAAGAGTACATGTTATTGTAATCTATCATATTATGTTGTTTTCAAAAGAAGATAGCAATATTTTGATACAGAAAACTTCTTTGGTGCTTTGTTTTTTAGTTGTGATTAGTTGTTTGGCTTTTACTTTCATTTTATCAAATGATATTGTGTAATAACTCTTCGACGACAATAAGTCTATAATAGTGAAGTGTGTGATTAATTAGTCTTCTTGGATACTTTTAATAAATCTAAGATATAACAATGGTGAAATCGTGTTCCGCATTTGGATGTACAAATCGATATCAAAAAGGAGGACCTAGTTTTCACTGGTATTTACAAGTTTAATAGATACTGGATAGTGGTAGTAGATACTTAATTCACAATAATGTAATCAAAACGTAGACGTTAGAAGTACAATTTTAATCGACAATTCACAATCGAAAATAGAAACTATAATAGTGTAATAATTACTGTTCATTTCAGTTTTCCTTCATATGAAAACTGAAACAAAAATGGGTAATAGCAATGAAGAGAAAAAACTCCGTGCCCAACAAGAATTATCATCTTTGTAGTGAACACTTTACAGAAAATGATTTGGTGTATTCATTTGGAAAGAAATCAGTAAAAGACCATGTAGTTCCTCCTAGTATTTTAAATTTTCCGGCGAATGTCTTTAAACGTAAGATGAAACCCAGAGAACTTAAAAATCAGTAAACAATATGAATTTGTCATAATTTTTAGCTGGGTATATGTTGTTATTATTATGTTTTTACTAGTGATGATGCAAACATTATATGTTGTGAGGGCACCTCATTTAGGATCAATGAAGAACAACCTGTAAATGAACCAGAAAGTTGGTTGATTATACAGAGCGAGTCAGTTTTTTGTAGACAAACTGCAACAGGAGATAGAACAAGTGTTTTTAAGAAGAAAAGTTCCTATAAACATATGTCGTAGAAGGCTTCGTTTTCGAGATACAGGGTGTTGAAATTGAAAAAAAAAATTAGTTTTTTGCGAATATCTCCGGAACCGTTTATCGTACAAGAGACAGCTTTTGTAAGCATTTTCTACTCATAGTAAGCTATGTTCTGTGCGATACAAAAATATTTTTACTCTTAATTGGTGAAGATTTTGAAGGGGCAGTGGGTGTTTTTCTCCCCAACTTCTACGCCACTAGAAAAAGTATGGTTTTGAGACAACCATTTGAACCGCCACTGTTTTCTACACAAAAAAGGTACTCCTGGTCATAAGCTCCAAAGTTGACCGTTTTCGAGAAAAATCATTTTTTATGTTGAAAAACATGATCAATTCTTACTAATTGAACAAAATTTATTCAAACGTGAGAACAAGTAACAAAACCAAAGGATTGACCATGTTTTTCAACATAAAAGTTGATTTTTCTCGAAACTTCAGAGCTAATGACCAAGAGTACCTTTTTTGTGTAGAAAGTATTGGCGGTTCAAACGGTTGTCTCAAAACCGTACTTTTTCCAGTGGCGTAGAAGTTGGGGGGAAAAACACCAACTACCCCTTAAAAATCTTCACCAATTATGACAAAAAAAATTTACCGCACAGAACATAGCTTACTATGAGTAGAAAATGCTCACAAAAGCTGTTTTCTGTACGATAAACGGTTCCGGAGATATTCGCAAAAAACGAATTTTTTTTTTCAATTTCAACACCCTACCCTGTATCTCGAAAACGAAGCCTTCTACGACATATGTTTAAGAGAACTTTTCTCCTTAAAAACATCTGTTCTATCTCCTGATGAAGTTTGTCTACAAAAAACTGACTCACCCAGTATACTTGGAAGAATTATAACATTTTGATACCATCTTTTCTGTCCTATACCGTCATGCCCTAACATGAATATAATTTTTCAAATTGGGAAGCATACTATTGATGAGAAAAAAATAGTAATCAAATACTTGACTACAAGGAATCGTTGAATGAATGCAAAGGTTAAAAAAATCTGACAAATTTATTAAAACTAGTGAAGGATAGGCAGGACATTTCAGAACAATGTTTACTTTTATTCCCGAAGAATTTGTATTTTTAACAGTAACAGTACCTAATATTATATAATAATGTTCCTCTGTTGGTAAAATTTAAGTTTAAAATTAAGGTGACCTATAATCTAATTTGTAACTATAAACATTAATGCTGTGAACTAAAACCCTGTTTATATCACTTCTATTTTCTTTAGAAACTGGAATATTTTGCTAATGTTTATTATTATAACACAAAAGGTAAGCTAGCGATTTGGCATCTGCGACTAGCTACAATACCAGAAGTTCAGCACTGAATAACAATAACTGTTCATTTATGTAATTTCCAATTCTTCTTTATATTTAGCATCTTGAGGCACAATCGGATTCAATCTCTGGCTCAGGGAAAATCCAGGTTTGGGTTATATGGTAGCAGAATTAGATTAATAATTTTGATAGATGACATACTTTTTTTTCCAACCACTCCAAGAAATAGCTATATTATTTCTGTCTAATTATTCGAGCATTTTAATATTTATGGATATATTTCTTCTATAGCTTACTTAACTTTGAATATGTATATGTTAATTGTTTTCCATATTATAACTAAATCTTCACGACATTATGAAAGACGTTGTTTTATTTATTAGGTCATGTATGATAATGATTCTGTAGTTGAATATATGTATTAATTAATAATTGAAGCTGTTGATAACTAAATATGTCATTTAACGTGGGGTAGAGTAATTTCAGTTAATTACATACTAAAGTTTTCCATTGATGGAATACAGAATAAGTTGCATATGGGTGCTTCATGGAAATATGACTAAATTCAAAATGAGCGATATTTAATTCTATATCTTTAATGTAATTTTGTACATAATACTATTATGTATTGTTGCTGAATCATAAAAACCGATCAAATAGGATTATAACTTGATAATTTAAGAAATTCGTAAAGTGCTCCATATAAAACAATGTAAATTATGCACGTTCTTGCCACTTGTCACGTGGTCAGAATGATCTTCATCTCTGTCTAATACCAGGCTGAAATAGGTCTTCTGTCTCTCTTAGGTGTTGGAGTCATCGACTAAACAGAGGTTTGTATACCATGCGCCATCCATGTATGTATATATAATATCTATGCACGCACCACATATTTCAGTGTTGAAGGTTGCGCGCCTTCCTACTAACCGTCTCCACACATCTCAATGTTGACAGTTGCGCGCTTATCCCTAATAGTCCAGGCAACGAACCGGAAAAAAAAACATGTAGGTCAGAATCGAAAAATGTTTGCGAGATTCGATCCGTGGGGTTATCAGGATCATTCATAACACATAAAACCTCACCGGTCATCCACCCCCCCCCTCCTTGGGAACCAGAAATGACCAAAACTAGCCGATTTTCCACCCCCAGGATTGAATAAAAGTAAATCTGACTTCAAAATCGTGATCAGCGACCCAAAAAAATTCTTTCGTGCATTTTAAATTCAAAATTACCCCCCAAAGGGAGGTGGAAGGCTGACCGGACAGGTTTTATGTATTATGAATGATCCTAATAACCCCATGAATTGAATTCCACAAAAATTTTCCGATTCTGACCTACATGACTTTTTTTTATTATAGCTGAAATCCCGGCTCATTGCCTGGATTATAAATTTTAATGGCCCATCACAGCCAAACGACATAACTTTTTTCAATTGTTTTTGGCACATCTACAATCTAGCACCTTTCGAACGATACCGCAACCACCACCGTACCCTCTGTTCCTCTACGCTATTAATATCTAGATGGCAATACTAAAATAGAAGTATGGTCAATTTCTGCTACTTTAGCCTGACCAACCATGCTCACCACATCCTGGAAATTTAGTCGGATTCTGACTATTTCCAAGTACAGGTACTGGATCCTACTGATTTACCTCTCATCCGAAGGAAGGCTGGTTTCGATATTATCTTGCCTACTGAATATTACCATCTATTTACGATATGTATTGAGGAATATCTCAGCCGCTACTCAGGTATGAACCCGGTTTGACAGAGGGAAAGGCCACCATGTTAAGCACTGCACTACCGAAGAAGGTGTGGCCTCCATTTTTGGAAAAACTCTCCTTTGTATTTGTTCAATTTTATCGTAGGTGTTTCACGAACAACTATTGGTGTTGAATCGGAACTGCGCTGGTTATAAGATTGTTCTACTTCTCCTTATCAACTAAATGTATTCATATTATCAGTTGAATTCGATTTGAGAATATCCTTCATTAATTCTCTTAGCAATCGTTACCTTTCTCAAAATTCTTAAATCATGAAGACGATCATTTTTGCCGGAACAGATATAACAGTGTGTTTTTCAATATATAGTTGAACGACTTTCCGAAGTTACAAACGCTCTCAAATAGAAAAAAACTTCAGAATACTTTCCAATACTGAATTCAGATGCTCATTTTTATAATATTTGATAACATTTCATTCGATGCACAAATTTAAGACGTTGTGATGTACCTGGTATTCTTAGGTTTTGCAGAAATCTGGCATTTATGATAAAATATACCTCACACTAAGATATATGTTTACACATATATCATTTACTGATTATTGAATATAAGTTCTCAAAAACAAAGTACTTAATCCAATATAACTCGATATCTTTCGAAAATGTCACTGGATTTTCAAAATTTTGGCTACCCGAGAGAAAAAGCTATCATATTCGTAGAACGTGCAATCCAGTGATAGGTATCGGGAAAGTTCGGCACGTCTCGATAAGCACCGACCATGGAAATATCTATAGAAAAGGAAAAGTTCCCGCACCTCTCGACTATTCTCTACAGAGGTCACTGACTCCGTAAGCGTGGCTTGAGCATATCAACCAGTGGCGGCTCGTGAATTTTTGAGAGAGGAGGCTGGACATAAAACATTTTTGTAAAAATATACTCTATTCACAGCCTTGTAACCTTTGCACAGCGACCGTACCAGCTACTTCAGTGACAAAATTAATTGTTACCCAGCAAGAACCAAGTGGAGGTATAGAGTTTCTCTTGGCAAAACATTTTTTTGTTCGTTTTTTGTCTTTTATTTTTTTGGATTTTGAATATTTTTTCTTTTTTTTGGAATTTTTCATATTTTGTTTTTTTTTAATTAATTTTATTAACTTTTTTTATATATTAACGGAATTCTACGGTCTTTAGTTTGCGAAAAATGATCAATAATATTATCAAAAAATTTATCATTTTGTGTTTTACTAAATCTTTTTCAATAGATAAACGATTTCATTGTATAAACGATTTTGGCCCATTGTATTTCGTATGTAAGTTTTTATTCGTTTGAGAGTAGAAAATGATCTCTCCACCGATGCCGACGTTACAGGAATGGTGACTGTCAAACAAAGTAGTTTATAAAACTGAGGTAAAACTTGTTGCAAATCATTGTCTATCATATATTTTATCATATCGGCGTGAATGTCGTACTGGCCTAAAATATCTTTATCCGAGTATATAACGCATAAATCATTGTGCAGTGCTATTTTATCAAAAAATTTATATTTCAGAACTTAAGTTATACAAAAAACTTCAATTCAAGTAAATCGGAAAATCGAATCTCAATTTGACCTTTAATAGTATCTAAAATTTCATAAAAAAAGTTGTTTATAATGTAGTTTCTTGTCTACCAAATTATATGTTTTCCTCCTTTAACAATATTCTGTTTACCCGTTGATTTAAACTTAATACTCTATGTAATATGTTCCTGCAATTTTTCATGTATGTCTATACCACGAGCTGAATTTTTCTAATCATCATAGCCCAAGTGCCCCCAACATGAAGTTATATCAGATGTAAATAGCAAGCATTACCAGCAATATAATTTATTGTGTACCTCAGATCCCGTTAACCTTAAATATTTTTCACAATTATCAGTATCAAATCATCGATTTTGAAACATACCTGTCATCACTAATCTTATCAGCAACTAAATCACTACTCAGTTTAACGTTTAATAACCAAAGAACTCTTTGTTAATAACTCACCGAACGACCGAACAGATAAATTATAACTTAACCTTACATCGCTTCACGAAACAAAAACAACAACTGCCAGAGCACGTGTCGAAGTTTGCAGCCGCGGCAAATAATCGTATTTTATACGACCGCCGGGCAACGAGGTCTATACCTCGTTGCGCCGGGAGCGTACGAGAAGCTAGCCTCTATAGGCTGTTGCCATATTCGCTGTTTTACCCTATTTGTGAATTGAACTGGTTGGAAAAACTGTGTTGACCACACGTATTTAGCGTTTGAGATATATAGAGAATCTAGCCTCAGGCCACTGTTGCCAGATAAAAAATAACTACTGAGAACGGGGAATTAATTGTAAAATTTAAAGAATTATCAGAGAAACAGGGAATAAAATGGAGAATGATCATCAAGATAAATTGGTGAGGAGGCTGAGCCTCCTTAGCCTCCTTCAAGGAGCCGCCACTGATATCAACCAAACGAATAGTATATGATAGCTCTCTTCTGAATAGAATTCAGAGCTTCAGCGTACGTTTTGTTGTGTATGTGAACAGTACTTCAGGACAGGTAAGACCTTTGCTTTGTAGACCATGAGGAGCTGTTGGGGTCTTGAGTAGCTCTAGGCACGGAATAGAAAACCAAGTTTTTCTGAAGCAGTGTTCGCAAAGGACCTTACATAATTGTCACAAGACAGACGAGAGGATGATGTTGGTGTTGATACCAAAATGGCTTCATAGGGAAAGTTATACCTGACATCATCATATTAGGGATTGTGGAATCCGCCTTATTTGAGAACTACAAGCTTGAGTTTATTAATATCAGTTGATGGATCTTCTGCAAGATTTGTCTCAATTTCTCCTTCTGGTAGGTAACTAGTAGACTGATACTATAATCATGGTCTCTAATAAGTTTAAATTGCAGTTAGCCAAAATAATTTCTAAAAATATGTTTTATAAGGGATATGCATGAACTGTTCCTACTGTCGGCACTATCTGCAGATGTTGATCGATGCTGAACTCGCCCAGCCAATTTTAGCGAGACCACCAACTTTCAGGATAGTATTGGAATGAATATCAAGGACTGTGAAATGGTCATGGAATTTTTTTCTCCTCTGACAAACCAGACAGTTCTTCATTACAGCACACATACAATAGGTTGAGGATTTTACTGGTATGTGGAAATTTATACCTTAGGGATTTCTTTTCTGAGAATCCCCTCATGAACACTTGCTGCATTTTCCCAAGTTAATTTCACTTGAAATATTTATAAATTCCCTCATCGTTATATAGATTACTGAAGTCCCTAACGTGTTACGTTCGTAAACACTAACGATTCGTTTACATACTCATGCAGCTGCTGGCGTCTTCTGACGTCACACTGGTCACACAACCACCGTCCGCCAGATGCGAGACGAGACAGAGAGTTCTTAGTTTCTAGTTTCTTACTTCAAGCGCTGAATGCTCATGTCCACATTTTCTATAAAGAGACTTCAATTATCGCCATATTGAGGATAGATAGATAGAATTTTGGAGTAAATAATGTATATTCCTTATACGGGATGAGTTCTAAAGTATTACGAGGGTATATCCTTTTGAAATTATGGAGAAGTAAGAGGGAGATGACGGGACACATTTAACACGGTCCCTGCCATATCGGTCTTTAGGGAACCGAGAAGAAACTCACCCTGTAGAATTCAGTTCTTGTTCTTGATTTATGAGGATCTATATGGCATGTAGTCTGTGAAACAGTTGCTGTAGCTACAGCTTCTGGATGATTGACTGACATGTTCATGAATTGAAATCGCAATTGTATGCAGTTATTTCATTGACCCAAATTGTCTAAAGAATTACCTATACGTGCTATTTGAACACAATTTTCCCAATGTCTAATCATGAACCGATCGACAGAAAAAATAGAGCCTGTACAGTAACAGGAACATTAAACGCATTTGGAAATTACGAATTAATAATGCATCAATTCTAGAAGCATTAATAAGTTAATTTATAGAGGAATCAATCAGGAATGTCGATAGGTATCATTATGGAGAGGTGTTCATACCAAACTAACAGCTCATAAACTAATTGGATAATGATGTTGTGGTAGTAGACTTTGCAGCAAATGAATTTTGTTGAATTGATTTTTGATAAAACGATACTAAATTGTATTCAACGACAGGAAAACATATCAGCAATTTTCAGGCGATGAATTATGATGTGGATAACTGTAGTTGCATTAAAACTAGCTTGTTGCCACAAATTCTTCCCAGGCAACTGACAATACAATTCGCCTAATCCGTTGGTAGATTCGTGATTAATTTGAACTAGAAAAAGGAAGCATTAATGGCCTTAATAGGAAATTATCACAGAATTGAAATAATGAAGCCACTCTATACGAACATAAAATGCATCTGTTATTTCTATTTTCGAATGGGTTTGGAAACATGACATAGCTAACGTTAACTCCTCTTCTTTCAATAACTTGGTGCCGCTGATATATATACATTGGATTAACGTAGTCTCATATAATTTTTTCACCGCTACACACCGCTACAGAGCTAAATAGTAGAGTATAAATAAACAAACCAAAGTGGCAATACTCACATATGATATGAGGATTGTATGGCTCAGTACAGTATTAATATAATGATAGATACATAACACACTGAAGAATTAAGAAATACTGAAACAAGTTTATAATAGATGTATTTATAAAAAAATATATGAGTGTAAAATGATTCTTACATAGTAGAATGAATTAACCAGAGAACACAATCAATGGAAATTATTGTAATGAAATACCGTCTGAAGATGGCGTGGCGTAATAACGCTGAAACTTGAGCAACGGAAGTTACAAATAAAAGTGATGTCATCACAGCAGTGTTTAATTTTACAATATGGATGCAATTATTGTTAACTTTCTCCCTATGTTCACTCAACATATGATTTTCAGTTTCGTTTCAAATAGTTTATGGGATACTCATATATATTGGAACAGTATTATATATTTTTGGCTTCATAAGCTCAAGACTTCTTTGACCTTTTGCGGTTGCTCTGAATGATACTTCATAAAAGTGTGGTTGGTGAGATCTAGTGTGGCTTTTATGATTATTCAGTATTAGAAAAGTTCTCTCAAAGTGGGTATCCGTTGCAAATTTTAGATACTACAATTTCCTTATATCAAATTCTTAGGATTATAAGAAAAATATCAGATGGGTATGCAACATTTTAATATTCGCTTTTGTAGTACACTTGAATGTTCTAATTGCGTTTTATCGATGGTTTCCATAAGTTAGGTTTTCTGCTAATTATTGAAAGACATTTTTCAAATGTTTCCAGTTGAATATACTATTAATAAATTTCATTTTGAAAAGCAAGTTATGGCATACATTTCGTAAGGATTACAATATATTGTTTCCAGCGCGTGTGATTCACTAATGTTAGTCCCAAGTAAGTGGTATTATCCTATTTTTGATGATGTGTATTCAAAACGTGTATTTCTAATTCTGAAATATTACAAATAAGGCGGACCATTCTCATAGCATGAGAAGTGTAGATATACTATTTTATTTGTTTCATGTTGGACAATTTTCATGATACCGTGCCATAACATTCAGCATGTCCTTTTCCATTTGGGATTTTAAAGATTATCATCTTTTATCCTAATAAAATATCACTAAGTCATCTGCAAATGCAAAATGAATTGAAGTTTCGCTAATATGGAGGTTAATATTTGACATACTATATAAAATCTTGAGTCTCTACACACTTTTGTACATGCATGCTTAATCATAGTTTTTAATGGCATAAAATTACCTTATTTACTTTTAGCGTCATTCATGTTTTTTGGGAGCGTTTATACACTCATGATTGTGAGAAAAACATCCATCATCAGTAATGGAGTGAGATATACCAACCATATATCCTGGAACTAAAAATTGTACCCATAATCTGGAGTCCCAAAAAAATACAGTTTGTTATTTGAATAAGAAAGTTGGTATCTTCTCAGGCAATACAGTACACCATGTAAGAAAGCATTTTCAAATAATTCGCCGACATGTTGCCCTGTGATAAAATAATTCTTGAT
This sequence comes from Endomychus coccineus, assembly GCA_958510875.1. Classification (NCBI taxonomy): domain Eukaryota; kingdom Metazoa; phylum Arthropoda; class Insecta; order Coleoptera; family Endomychidae; genus Endomychus; species Endomychus coccineus. Next base: position 96,586,740 of record OY294067.1, read on the forward strand.
ACCTACATTTATTTTCAAGTTTAATTTGTTTTAAGTAATTTTTGAGATCCAGTAGTCTTTGAGTCTTTAGTACATTCTCGGGTTCTTTATTTATATTCCTTATATATATTCTAACGTTCTGAAGCATCACCTGTTGGATATCATTAACGAATGTCTCACCAAGCAACTTTGTTATTAGCGCCATTTGTGTTGAATTGGGTCCTTATATGTCCTTATAGATATATTTATTATTTATATTAGACTGTTTCCTTCATTGTCCTTGATACGTTTTCTCGAAATCGAGGATGTTGGAGTAACTACTTTAGAACAGACAATCAAATATATGTATTATTGGGTACACAGGAGTAATAAGAGATATTTTTACAGAATTTATGGACATCAAAAGTGAATGAACATTCTCCATATTATGCTGAAACTGTAACAATGCATTTTCGACATTATGAAGATTAGATTGTAAGGACGCATCGAGCGTAACATGAGTTGTCGCGGTTACATTAGTAAGATAATTGAATCTAGGGAGGTTTCATATGAGGGTTGAGATAGAAATTGGAAATGTGTGGTTGAAGAGTGACCTTAAATAGATTAGCTGGGGTAGCTATAAGCAGCCGCTACAAACGCAATAATAACGTAATAATCGCATGCCAGGGAGCAACGCGCATATATAAGAGATGTCACAAGTGGCGTTGACATGTCACGTAACAAATGTAGAATTAACCCCCAATATTTCTTTCACGAAACATCCCTCAACACTACTTCCATTTCAACTCTGGTCTGTTCATATTTTACAATACCTGCGAAATAGTCTTAGGACATAATATCTGATCAAAGAAATTGCATAGATATAAATGTAAATAGATTGCAATATCTAGAATACCTACAGTATATTCTATTCGAAATAGTTAAATTGATAAATATTCACGACTCTATCAAGTGTTCCCTCGAACTTCAGACAAATCTAATTCCTATGTTGCAACGGATTCTAAATGAAGTTAGCACGTAACCAATAAAATTAATATTGTTCAGTTATTTGAATAATTTTTCATACTATAAAAAATGATTAACTATTCATGTTCTTGTGTTTTCTGTATTAATAGAATTAGTGTTTCGCGAGAGTGAGACTAGAGCTAGAGTCAAATCGCTCTCGTACTCGCTCTTGGTGCGGTTAAGTAACTGTCGGTCGTGCAATCATTCTCGACTACGAGAACAAAAGCGAGGCGTTACCAGCTCTCGCTCTTGTACTCGTTATACTAGTTCTCGTTTGACAACAAATGAATAAACCTCTTGTCATTCTCTAGACGCGCTCGACGTTACAAGCATGCAAGCATGCAGCAAATTATGGGCCCACTACACAGTCTAGTCACAGAATACCTACCATCAGAACCAACATATTTGCCACCTTCGATCGTTTGTTCCTCAATATGGCTGAACGTTGCCATCTTTTTGATGGTACTTTTGGGCGGGAAATTTGGAAGAACGCGCTGAACTTTATAACGCGCGTTATATGTTATACTTTTATAAAGAAACTTGTGTGAATTTATGGATAAGATGCAAAGAGTATTAGTTTGCGAGGCCTTATAAGCATTATACACTGTTTTTTTCCATCTCACATTCATGCTGACTCTCGTTCTCGTTTGATAACAGATGAATAAAGCTCTTGTCATTCTTTAGACGCATTTGACATTACAAATATGCGAACATGTAGCAAATTATGGGCCAACTACACAGTCTAGTCACAGAATACCTACCGACAGAAGCGACATTTTCGTCGTACCGCCTTTGATCGTTTATTCCCTAATATGGCTGAATTTCGATATCTTTTGATGGTACTTTTATACAGCAAATTTGAAAGAAGGCGAAGGTAATATGTAATACTTTTATAAAGAAACTCGTAGTTTTATGAATAAGATGACAAGTATATTAGTTTGTGAGGTCTTTTAAGCATTATAGACTATAAATATTGTTTTTTTTTCATCTCCCATTTATACTGACTCTCGTTCTCGTTTGATAACAAATGAATAAGTCTCTTGTCATTCTTTCGACGCGTTCGAGATTACAAACATGCAAATATGTAGCAAAATATGGGCCTACTACCCAGTCTAGTCACATAATACCTACCATCAGAAGCGACATATTCGTCGTGCCGCCTTTGATCGTTTATTCCCTAATATGGCTGAACTTCGCCATCTTCTTGGTGGTACTTTATGCAGCAAATTTGGATGCACGCGCAGAATATAATGGCTACAATGACTAAGGCTACAGAAACAAATAGAATCAGCTTCAGTTCAAGCTTCAAGCCTGACTTGAAGGTGTCACCTGTAATGATTGGCGAAACGTCGGCATCAATTTGTGCTATTGTGACGCTATTTTGTTCTGAACAGGTTTGAGTGCAAATCAACTAATCGAACGATACCACTATCTTCATACACTAGGTGTAGATGTTTATTCAGATGACAGTGACACCCTTTCTGCTCATACAGAGAAGGGTTTTCGAGAAATTGAACAAGAACTTCGTGATCTGGAGGTTCGCCTGCCTCATACCGGCACTGCGTTAAATCGAGAGCCCCTGTCCAGTACCTCCCTGAGGGCTTGGAGCCTGATGGTAAGTGAGATTCCGATCGGTGGCGCAAGTCCGAAAAACTGACATATGGGGGTTTTGTAAGCAATGTCTTAATAATTCTAAGTTGACCGCTCATTTAGGCTTGTTCCAGATATCTACTATTTGTTTCCATCTTCAAGCGACGATCGCCTTATACTAGATCATTAAGGGCAATTTTGATATTTCTCACCACTTTCGCCGTCATTCCTCTTCTATCTTGACCACTAGATTGGGTTTTGATTCTGAACAATACAACTAGAAAATTATACTTCCAGAACTTCCAGTCTCCAAAAATAGTATCATCATTGTGAACTGTTTTGGTAGCTTCTTTCAACTCTTTCTTACAGTTTTTGGTGGTCATATATAGTTCAGGCTCGAAGGAGCAGATCTGGCCTCATAAACTGTTAGCAGAATATGTAACGAAGATGACTCAATAAGATTTCAACTTGATCTGAAGTTTATTTATAATATATAACACTATTGATTACTCATTTGTCAAAAATGAAGGTGTGTCACTTTTCAATAATTTGAACATTTAATTTTTCTCCCGAATCTTCGGAAAACAAACGGTTAAATGTAGATGTAAATCTAGGACTCAACTTGTATCGTTATATTTGCAACTACTATTTTTATAATTTCTCCATTTCATTGAAATAACAAATCTGTTGTTAGATTACCAACTACCATTATAATTCAAGACGTTGGTATCGTAGCAGTTTACTACAAGTTACAAGCAAGTGCAAATAAGGCTGATATATCTGTGATAAGCATATTTACTTTCAACTAGAATCCAGAACGTGCGATTGAAATAAACTCGGAGATGAACCCACAGCGACAATCATCAAGACGGCGGTGTCTGCGACGTTCGCTGCTGCTAACTGTAGCATCTCTTCAAGATGCGTCAAAAAGAGTAGCAATCAACGTCGTCACATCGCATTTACTTATCGCTTCAAAAAGCATTACACGTCGTCGCTTCTTTTCAAAACTGTGGGTGCCTGGGTGGGGATGTATTATAAGATGACAAAGCTTTACACATTTATATCTGCATGCTTAAGAATCATCGCTAATAAACGAAAAGTTGAGAGTAAGATAAATCGATTACAATCTTGCGAAGGATTTTGAGCTAAACTTAGATAAAATAAATTTAAAAGGTTGATTTTCACCAATTTAATAAATAAATGTAAACATAGTTTCGCTAACACCCGTATTACAAAGTAATATTTGTTAGAAGAAGCTACGGTGTTGGAGAAACTATAGATATCTTTATTTATTAAATTAGTGAAAATCAAACTTTTAATAGTTATTTTATTTAAGTTTAGAATGGATTTTCATCACGTAATGGCAGACTACATTCAAATTTTGAGGTAAGATAGGCTCTGCCTCTTACCGTTTCTAATCACACATCCTAAATTTTCAGGTGTCAATAGCTTCCTGATATGGAATATCTGCCATTTCACATATCTCCTCTTGTATTTTGGGTATCATTTCGCTTATGTCATACCCTTGGTCAAAACATCAGCAGATATTTCCTTGGGCGACAGATATTCGACTTTCAGTTCGTTACTACTTATTGCCTCTCGGATAAAATGATGTCACTGTGCTTGTTCTTTGCGTGAAATATTGGATTTTCAGCAACTTTCGAAGCTGACATATTTTATCGTTGGAAACAACAATATCAGTCAAGCAGTTAATACCTAATTCCGTCTGGAATCAACGTAGGCAGATTTTCACCTTGGCGGATTCTGCCATACCCATGTATTCCGCTTCAGCCGATTTTAGTGTTACGGTTTTTTGTTTCCTAGAGTCTCACGATACGGGTCCACCATTTAATTAAAAAAAATATAGCCTGTTTATGACTTTCGATCTTTTGAACAGCTTCCCCAGTCAGCGTCAACAAAAACTTTTACACAATCTGGTTTGAATGTTTGAATTCATTGTTCCCTTCAAATACCGTAGTACTCGTTTTACTATACGGTTCAATGTGAATTTCCATACGAGTTGATGAATTGTCCATGACTCACATCAAGATATATTGCGATGAGGATCAGATCTTCCCTTTTCTTGATATAATAATAGCACAGCTGAAAACGGGTAGGCTTTCCTTCTGGTTCTTCAAGAGCATGTCCAAAGTATGGTATCAATTTCTCCCAGCTTGGATCATTTCTCTGCTTTCAATCTTGTACAATTAGGAGAGTTTGTCATTCTGATAACTGATATTAGGTTAAAATTTTCCGGAGGCTCCTTGAATATCTCTTTCTTGAAGTTGTCATTGAGGTATGCAGTAGCAACATCGAATTGATGTACCTTCATTCCAAAATGAACAGCTAACGAAACGAATTGTCGAATAGAACTCAAGGGAGCTACCGGTGCAAATTTCTGATTGAATTGAATTCCCGGCTGTTGAGTAACCAATCGGGCTTCTCTTTTATGGAGAGTACCATTCGAATTATAATTGTTCCTCAATACCATACAGCTTCCAATGAATACACGATCTTTAGGACGTTCAACCAGCTGCCAAGTATCATTTTTCAGAATTGATTCTTGAACGCTTTTGTCACTCATTCGGTCCAGGGGTATATGATGCTTCAGGAAGAAAACTGTACTCTGAATCTTCTGGACCGTTTGTCAATTCAATTGCTCTTCGATAAAATTTTCCAGGTCTTACCCTCGAACCAGTTCTAACAACTCTAACACGTCCTCTGGGGTAGTGTTATGTATAATCTTTCGGTACTCGGGCTCCTCTACTACAGAATTGTTTACATCTCCTAGGTCCTCAAGTTTAATTCCTTCATATTTCCTTTATATCGGCTCCAATGTCATATCTATGAAAATTTGTTGTCTCTCATACTCCCCTGGAAGGAATTATCTGGAACCAAGTTGCTGTAATTTTCAAATTTCGGTGATTCCAAGACTCCAAGAACTTCACGTCTATCGTTATCTCAACGTTCTTCCGGTTGGCAGGTCAAATTTTTCAACATTTGAATTGTTCCGAATAACCAAGTAATACTCTTTCATTGCATCTGGAGTGCAACTGTCCTCATTCGGGTTCTTTAAACCGAAAGATTTGGAGTGAGTCACATCCGCATTCCTTCCAGTCATACTGTGCTTGAAACGGGGCCATTCCATTGAGGATTGCAGTATTGATACCTCCAGCCCGGAAAGATGGATGAATATCTGACTGCATCACAAGACATCTAGCAGTTTCCAGCAGAGTACCATTTTGTTCCGGGGTATATGGAATGATTCCTGAGAAAATTGTCGAATTCTTTACTTGTGTATTCTCCTCCATTATCTCTCTGCAAGCACTTCACTTTCTGATATTTCTGGTTTTCGACAGAGCTATGAAATCCTTGATAGTTTGGGAAACTTCATCACCGGATCTAAGAAATCTTATTTCACACCATTTCGAATGGTCGTCAATAAATTCAATCAAATATTCAACTCATAGAGAATGAGTTGTAATATTTAAGTTTTTCTTTCTGATTTCTTCAAAAGTGGTGCTCTGGTCATATATCCTCTGTAACAACTTTCAGATTCCAGTTCGGAACCATTATTAGCAAGTTTCAGGCCCTTACACAAACCCTCGCGATCTCCTTCTATTATGTCTTTCACATATAAATTTCCTAAGACGGCAGTGCAATAACTCCAAAGTGTTAGATTAGCATTTTGTGACATAATATTCAGTCTGATATTTGACATGTTTCACGTTCACTTTCACGTACCTACATATATAAATAACCAACTCGATCAGGAATGAGTTCAATGTTTCCATCCGCATCAAGAATAAAAGCATAATATTCCGAGATTGTTCGTACTTATTTTGCCTTCCGACAATAGATTGGTTAGTATACGTCTGGTAAATGCAGAGCATGTTTTAAAAAAAGTTCTTTATTTCATCAAACACATCCGATAAACTATAAGATCCAATATAAAATTATATATTTGAATTAAGATGGAGTATAAATTATACGAATGATTAACATTGTATGTGAATTGTTAAAATATGCAAAAATATATCTGTTATTTTTTAAATATCACCAAGTGAATGAAATACATGGCTTTGTAATAAATACAAATTAAAATAATCACACATTCAGTACTATAAATAAAACATTATCTGTGAGTAGATAAAATAGGATCATAAGCTCTGTGATCACGCCACAGAAACCTCGTATTCTATTTAAATTGAAATTTGATATGGAAATTTCACCAAGATTTAAAATTATAAGTAAGTCGTTTTGTTGATTTGATGAGTGTAGGAATTGTTGATTAGTTTCGATGCGAGGCGGTTGAATTGTAAGTTGCATAAGAAGTAAGTTATTTGAATTGATTAGGTGAATTGAATGCTGATGTAACATAAATAGGCAAAACGTGAAATTGAATTAGGTATAAAATTGTGTTAAATAATATGTTTTTAAAAATTTTATAGGTCAATTCCCAATTATTATACAGAACAGAATAATAATAAAGATTCTTGACCTAGTATGGATTTATATAAAAATTCTCGGGAAATAGGTCACATAAACACTCTGTTTTTAAATTTTCGTCTTTACGTACGTTTCGGTCTCACGACCATCATCAGAAGACTCATTATGTCTAAAACATGATTACATAAAACTAATTGATTTACACAAAGCGTTCAAATCGCACCAATTTCAATTAAAATGCCCACGTCGCCGAAACGAAAAGAAACACGATTAAACGAAATTGTTAACCTCGATGCTATAGTAAAATTATCAAAAATCCACTGGAAAGAAGATTTCTTAATAAAAGCGTACTCATGTCAACACAGTATGTGATCGACTAGAGACCAGACAAATAAAATTTAATTTTTAAGTATACAACTTTCGAACCAGATATTAGATTTACGAGCTTATAGGAAAGGTTTGTCGTGACAGGAGGTATACTTGACATTCTACCTAAATATATACTATTACATTATACGAGGCATGTAGGAATTTGCAAGAGATATTATTTGATCAAATTTGTATAGATATGACTTAGATTTTGCGTGTCTGTCCTATGATTCACAGAATTGGAGTCACGTTTTATGTGAATCATCTCCAAAATATATCTTTCATAATAATTGGTTTCCTTAGTTAGAATATTAACGTTATTGTAATCGAACTGATGGTTTTAATCAAAGCAGTGTTTAGCAAGGGCGGTGGAATTTTCTAAGTTTTTGTTTTTTGTGCTATACCTATGGCCGTACATTCTTTTTTGTAAACATTGTTTAGAGATTCCAATATAAGTTCCATCACAATCTAAACAATTTAATTTGTATACTGTGTGGGTTTGTTTATTTTAGGTATTAAAGGCTTTAGATTTGAGGAATATTTTCCAACACAGTCAGTAGGTTTATGCGCGACATTTACATCGTATTTTCTTAATTTTCTCTGAGGTCTCCGGAATGTATGGTAAAGTTATATAATTGTCTGTATTATCTTTTATGTTATTTTTATATTAAGAACCATTATAGATTATGTTTATTCTCTCTTTAATGATCGGATTGAGGAAAGTTTCTGGTTAGCCATTCATTTCCAGTGTATTACGAACAATTTTTAAATTCTTGGGACGGTCCTCTGCGTGGGACAATTTCCCCGCGCGGTCTGTGAGGCTGTTTATGACACTTTTTTTTATAACAAGCTGGTTATAAGCTCTAAAGTTTACCGTTTTCGAGAAAAATCAACTTTTATGTTGAAAAACATTGTCAATTCTTTGAAATAAAATTAATTTTTTACCAATTAAACGGAATTTCTTTACACAAGTTACAAAACCAAAAATTGACCATGTGTTCCAACATAAAAGTTGATTTTTCTCGAAAACGGTTAACTTAAGAGCTTATGAGTACCCTTTTTTGTGTAGAAAACATTGGCGGTTCAAATGAGCATCTCAAAACCGTACTTTTTCGTTTCGTAGAAGTTGGGGAGAATAACAACCTCTACCCCTTCAAAATCTTCACCAATTACGAATAAAAAAATTTGTATAGCACAAAACATAGCTTACTATGAGTATAGATTGCTTACAAAAGCGGTTTTCTGTACGATGAACAGTTCCGGAGATATGCGCAAAAAACTAAATTTTTTTTCAATTCCAACATCCTTGTATCTCGAAAACGAAGTGATTTAGAGAAAAATTTTATATGAGAGACCCAACTTATTTTTCAACAAGGAATCACCCCCTGGATTTTTTCGCATTTATTTATTTACACCCTGTATAATAATAGGCCAGTACTAATAGGAGTAGAAATTAGAAAAAAAAAATTCGTTACAGAAATCTGACAGCAGTATACTATATATCTATACAGCAGTATTCGCTGGCTCGACCTCTCATTGGCTCAGAAGGCCTCTGGGTGCGTTCGCATGCTGTCGTTATCTTCGAAAACAGCTCCTTAAATTTCTCATATTCGTATCCTGCGATTACGAAGATACGAATACAGCGGATTTTTTTTATTGCGCTTACTTTTTTTACCACTTATCGAAAGTAGACGTAACAAAGAGTAAGTGAGCCAAAACAAAACTCAGTAGAAGGCGTAGTTTTAAGAGGAATCGCAGTTGAAAATTTGTTTTTTTAAATTAAATTTAACAACAGCCTCTGAGTATTTCCCTCCGAAAAAACTACTGATCTTTTGAAATAAATAGAGGTATCTTTTGCCAAAGTCTGAGCTTCCTGAAATTTTTTGTCAAAGAAAAAAAATTAAAAACCAAAAGATCGGTTCTTCGCATTTTTTTCGAAAAATGTTGAGGTAACAGTAAAAATGGTCGATACAAAAGTTGTAGATTCTCTTATTCTCTACAACTTTTATATTCAAATTTTTTTGATAGAATGCACGGGTTAGCCAGAAATCATGAAAAACTGTTTTCAACCCCCAAAAACACACTCCATTCCACCCAGGATAGCAACTGTCGGTTCGATTTATTTTCCCCTCTTTTACAATATCTTGTTCCACAATATCCCGCTGTCAGACTGCTATATTGAATTTTGTTGTTGTTCAAATACTATTTGTAGTGGCCTATAAATGAAATAGCAAACCTTGTGAAACCTCCATAGATACTTCCCGTCTCAAAAAAATGACATAATGGAATAAGGAAGAAAAAACAACCTTTTTTTCAAGTCTTTGTTGTTCTGGGAGATATGATTCTATGAATGCTGGTTTCAATATATCTATATAAACATATTTGTAAACGTTATTTATCGAATTTATCACATTCTGTGATCTTGAGATCACTTGGAAAGGCCCTTCAAAGGAAGCTTGAAAAGAAGATTTGACTCCATCATCCCTGGCAACATCATACTTACAAGGTGACAAATCTTTTGGAATAAAAATCTTCCGATTGTTTCAATTTCCAGATCAAGTTGGAACTAAATTTTAGCAAAAAGTACGTATTCTAGTTAGAAAATCGGAAACTCGTAAAATTTTAAGGAATGAAAATTTTACCAGGAATTTTCACCGGTCAATTCTGCTGAAGAATGAATACTTGAGATCTTCTTTTATAACAGATCGGAAACCTAATAATAATACTGGTAATCCGTCTGACCAATGAATTACATTTTGAAATGCTAAAAGTGATCATTTTAAATGCCTATGGAATCTTTCAACAATTCCGCTACTTTGCGGATCATAACATGTTGTATGAATCCGCTTAATGGCAAAAAGTTGTGAAAATTTTTGGAATATATGAGATTAAAATTATCCTCCGCAATCTGTAGTAATGGTATATGGTATTCCGAAACGAGAAATATATTGACTAAAGAAGGATTCAACAAATTGTTTCACGCTACTATTTTTGAGTGGGTATGCTTCTGATCATCTAGTATATCTGTCAACAACTGTCAAAATGTAAGTATCACCTTTAGATGTAGGAAACGGACTGACTAAGAATTATATTCTGAATTCACTTTAGGCCTGAAATATCGCTGAGTAATCAATTCACGTATAGCTCTAATACCAGGATGATACAAATTATGTAGTTTATTGGAAATTACCTTTATCAAATTTTGAGGAATTGATTCTTGGAAGGGGCCAACTAAATGATGATGTATGATTTTCACAGCTCCGAAAAATTCGTATAATTCAATGAAAAATCATTACCATTAGTACAAGTTTTGTTATTATTTGGAAGTAAGTTAGATTTAAGAAACGTTATAACAATTCACGCATTAGATAACTCAAAATAGAAAAAAAGAAACTATTAAAGGGATCGTAGATTTTAATAGTGTGGAATAGTGTGAAAGTGAACTAGTAAATTCAATATAAGAATTACATTACGTAGAAATCAATATAGGATGCAGTAATAGGATAGTTAGAAATAAAAAGTTGATAGGTAAATTAGAATACGAAAGGGATAAAATTTCAAAATTTAAAAGAGAACATAAGATAAAATAATAATTTCTGACATAACTTCCTATTTTGAAGACCAATTTCAAGATAAAAAGTATTAAATTTAATAGCAAGAAAAATTGAATCCGTATGAAGGAGGATCCCATGAGAATAGAATAAATTAAACTCAAAACAAAGAAAATTAATAAAATTTTGACAGATAGATGAAATTTTCGAGTAAATCAGAATTAAATTCAGAGATTTTAGTTTAATAGGAAAAGAAGATGATAAAATGGGATGCAGAAGAATAATAAGGAATAGATTAACATAAGTAGATTCAAGGGAAAGGTAAAATAACGTCAGAATTGGGTTTGCATCATTATTAGGCAAATGTAAATAAAAAATTGATTATCGAAGAGTCAAACAGACAAAGTGGAAAGAGGAGCTAAGTCTTAACTCCTGATTAATATGGAATAAAAAATATCGTTGGTTAATAGGAAACAAAAAAAAATGAGTAAGTAGTAAGAAGAGTAAGTTCCAATAGATAAGCTGAATATTTCTCGGGGTCAGTAGAGTTTTGTAGCTATCACAAGAACTGTCAATGTTGATGATCAATGCTGACAAGTAAATGTTAGATCAAGTTTCAGGGTTATGAAACTGAGTGTCAAGTAATGACAAATTAGCTAAATTTTCAGGAAGCAATCATCAATGCTGTACCAAGTAGACATAGCAATCCAGGTAACAATATTCAATGGAATACTTATAACAACTAATAAGCGAATACTAACCTGAAAGCGGAGGGTATGAGGATATTCAAATAATTACGGGAAATTGAATTAATTTACTCTACTACGAAGTAAACCAGAAGCGTCATCAATCACCAAGTTCAATTTAAAGAATCAAGTTTCATCCACCCAGTAATCAACATTTAGTAGTTGTGCATAATAAGGTAACAATATCATTTTCTTTAGTCAACTTTATGATTTCTAAATTGCAAATTTGTTTTCAATTTATTTCCACATGAATCTTCGATTGTAATAGATAGTGCCATTTTAAATTTAGTGTCAAGAACATGCAGTGTCGTAGTGATTAAATAGAGTATAAGGAGTTAATCGTTGACAATTGAAGTAGTGGAATTTCAGGTCCCAGAAATAAGCTAGTCATATATAAACACGCAATATCGGACCCCACCCATATTTTGAGCGTTTTTCTAGCTACTCAACAGTGATTTCGAGCTATTCTCAAACTGAAAGGAAAGCCGAGAAATCAAAATTAATCAATTTGACTAGGTAAATGTGCAAAAGTTAGCACAGCTGCTCCGTGGTAATTTCGAGATTGCTCAGAAACACGTAGTTTTCCGGAAATAAGGAAGAAACGATTTTCGGTCTGAAGTTACCACATCAGTACATGACTTGGAATATCGAGACTGGTTTCAAAATTTCTAGCTCTGTACGAGCTATAACATATTCCTTCAAAGATCGCTGAAAATCGTAAAATTTACTTGAAGTTGGGAAAATATCGATTTCCGGTTTCATGATAAAATATAAAAACTGGTATTATGGGACTTGAAATATCGAGACTGGGCTCAAAGTGTCGAGCTTTTTACGATCCGCTTCGTGGTAATTTCGAGATTGCTCAGTAGCACGTAGTTTTCCCGGAAATCATGAAAAAACGATTTTCGGTCCAAAGTTAGCACAACAACAATACATGTGTCATTTTGGACTTGCTGTGCTAACTTTTGCACATTTACTTAGTCAAATTGATTAATTTTGATTTCTCGGCTTTCCTTTAAGTTTGGGAATAGCTCGAAATTACTGTTGAGCAGCTCGGGAAACGCTCGAAATAATGGGTGGGATCCGATAATGCGTGTTCATATATGACTAGCTTATTTCTGCGACCTTGAAATTTCCTGTGTTTAAAATATAAAGTCATAGATAAACTAATTTATGATATCGTTGTTTTTTTATGTTGATATGATAAAGTAATGTTCTATGAAAATAACCTCAAACAGTCAAGATATTACTAAATTATTAAGATTCATTTGTTGTTTTTAAGTTAAGAGAGATGTTTCATTCATTTATTAATTATAACACATTCTAATAGGAAAAGCCATGAAAGGTAAGTGAATACAATCATCAGTTGTGAATTCTTTTCAGATGGATGGAACGAATGATAACGATAGATTTGTTGTGTAATTGAAATGAAAATTTCAATTTGTTTTCAGAAATTCTGTTTTAATAAATAAATAGAGCTACCCGAAGTACAATTGAAAAAAACTGAGATCCACAACGTGAGCAACACAATTCATAAGTGAAACATATAGTCCAGGCAATAAGCCGGGAAGAAGGCCATAAATAAAAAAAATATATAGTAAGCTAGAATTTCAAAATTTTTGTTGCACTTTGTTCCTAATACCCCATAGATCATTCATGACTTTCAAGACCGCGGAAGTCCTTTCTACCCCCCCAAAACGAGGTTTCAACCCCTCAGAGGAGCATTCTTATAAAAACAATCCAAAAGCTTAGAAAATTAATGAATTAAGAGCCAAAAATGACTCCTAGTATGTTTTTGAGTCGTTGATCACGATTCCGCAGTTAGTTTTCTCGGAAAACTCCCTCCAGATGGAAAATTTGGAAAATTTATATATAATATATAATTCATAATTTTGTTACAAAAATGACCTCTAGTAGGTTTTTTGGGTCGCAGATCACGATTCCGCTGTTAGTTTTCCCAAAGAACTCTCTCCAGATGGAAAATTCGGGAAAGTTGATATTTTCCTGAGATGGTTATGAATAATAAAGTACTACTTTTTTGCAAAAATGACCTCTGGTAAGTTTTTTGGGTCGTTGATCACGATTACGCTGTTATTTTCCCCAAAAAATTCATTCAAGATGGAAAATTCGGGAAATTTGAGATTTTCCTGAGACGGTTATGAATAATTAAGTATAATTTTGTTACAAAAATTAATTGTAGCAGTTTTTTTTTGGGCGCTGATCACGATTCCGCTGTTATTTTTCCCAAAAAACTATCTCCATCTTTGAGATTTTATTGAGACGGTTATGAATAATAAGATACAATTTTGTTCCAAAGTGACCCGTAGTATGTTTTTTCGATCGCTGATCCCGATTCCGCTATTAGTTTTCTCGGAAAACTCCCTCCAGATGGGAAATTTGGGATTTTCCATCTGGAGAGAGTTTTTTGGGAAAAATAACAGCGGTATCGTGATCAGCGACTCAAAAAACCTAATGGAGGTTATTTTTGCAACAAAATTATACTTTATTATTCATAACCGTCTCAGGAAAATCTCAAATTTCCCGAATTTTCCATCTGGAGACAGTTTTTAGGGAAAAATAACAGCTGAGTCTTGATCAACGACCTAAAAAACTTACTAGAGGTCATTTTTGCAACAAAATTATAAATTATGTATTAGATATAAATTTCCCAAATTTCCCATCTGGAGGGAGTTTTCCTAGAAAACTAGCTGCGGAATCGTGATCATCGACCCAAAAAACATACTAGTGGTCAATTTCGGTTCTTAATTCATTAATTTTCTAAACTTTTGAATTGTTTTTATAAGAATGCTCCTCTGAGGGGTTGAAACCCCGTTTTGGGGGGTAGAAAGGTCGACCCCCGCGGTCTTGATAGTCATGAATGATCTATAGGGTATTAGGAACAAAATGCGAAAAAAATGTTGAAATTCTAGGTTACTATATTTTTTTTCCGGTTCGTTGCCTGGTCTAATAATAGTACGTGAAGACGAATATAGTAAACATATGTGTTAGTGTGACCTTCTTGAGAATTTATACATAATTCATACCTGGGTCAAGAATCATCATTAACAAGAGTGACTAATGATCTGAAAATTCTGTTGTAGACCTGAAAGAATAAGATTTATTGTCGATTTCACCAGATACAGTATTCTATTTTACAATTATTTTCGACTGAGCTATAAATTTTGAAGTCGTTTTGTCGAAACTTCTTCATACCTTAAATTAGCTTCGCACCACTTTTTATTTTGGTAGGAAACATAGCTGTTGACCCCACTTTTCTTATTTTGGATGCAACATTCTATTTTTTAATTTTTTTCGATTCTTCATACTCTAAATTTACTTGTCTTAAATTACTGATTTGATAGCATATATAGATAACTAAGTTAATATCTAAATAACAATATATGTATACTCGTACTTATACACGGTTGGAATTATTTGCTATTAGAGGTAATAAAGATGCCAGCGAAAATTAAAAAACTAGAAAACTTCCCACAGCAAGTACCAAATTAACGACCTCTCTACGTCTACTCAGAAATAACAAAAAGGTTTTTTTTAATGTCTTGATACTTATTCAATTTTGTGAAAAACAATGTGCATCTAATCGTGTATCATGTACCTATACCTAAAATGCACAATTTTTAAGATTATATCGGAAAATTATTTGAAAAATTCGTTCAATTAAATTCAAAAGAAATATATTTATTATTCCTTCAAATTTATCGTAGAATCTTTGAAATATATAAAATTGGGGTTATTATTGAAAATAACAAATCTAGCGGTACGTTCGAAAATGCCACCATTTTCAAAAAACTTTCATTTGATAGATCTTATTCCTTCCGTTATACTGTCAAGTCAGTAGTTGATTTCGTTCAACAGATAGGAAATATAACCTAAAGCAGGTATGCTAAGGTTGAGGGTTCAAAAAACAGTACTTAATGTTAGTTAAAAAAAAAAAATTTTAACGTAGAATATTTCTCGAACCTGAAAATGAAAACAATTTGTAACAAATATTCATTTGATCGTTTTCAAAAACCCGCTTTACCCGAATATGGGTTTAAATGGGCAAACCCCTTGGGTAAGCTCATTAATGACCAGACAAACATTTTTATGCTTTCGGATGTTGGAGAATTAAACTCAAATTTGAACAAAACTTGTAACATTTAATTGACACTGGCAAATTGTTTCACCACACTTCATTGTAAAAGCTACGAGTTATCAATTGAAGCTAAATCTACAATTATGGCTTTAAATATTAGAATCCAATTTGAAATTATTATAGGCCAATGATAAAGTCATCATGCTTCTCAAAAACTGTTCCTGACATTCCTGGAAACATTTCCAGATTTGTAAGTTTCGGACGTGATTGATAGTCGAACGGGGTCACGCTATCAGCTGTTAGAAGGGCGGTTAAAGTGTGATTAGCGGTGAGATGTGATGTGGTGGTGTTATTAATTAGGGGTGTCACCTGTAGCACCGCCTTCTGCGACCGGCGCTGCTCGACGTCTTGCATACAGCGTCGTGTATTCGTTCTGATAGCACGTGCTTTTACAACGACGCCAAAACTGCATAACAAACCACCCTCGCAACGTGTTTTACTTCATTTCCTGTGGTAGTCGTGTTCACCGAACCCTCATTTTTATCCTTCAAGCAGGTGAGTTGTTGAATATACGAATCGATCACAAGCACGTAAAATAATATTAGGTATTTTGTTGAATTGTTATATTTTGAGTCTTGTATATATTCCCAGTTTATCAAAGAGTAATTCGCCCATAGCATAATAATATAGCTGTTCCTCAGTGTCATATTTTATAAGCAAATATATACTTATTAGATGTGTGGTGGAACTGAATTTCTCCCTTCTTCATTTCACAATATACAGTAATTGTTGAACTTTAATGAAAAACGAAAGATAGGTCGCTGTATTATGTAATTAACAAGTATTCATTACTCGGATAATTCAGATTTATCATTCCCAAGACAGTTGAATGAAATAAAATATTTGTATAGATTTCCTTGTTCGTGAAACTATATTTCACGTAACATGATAATTATTAGATGGTATGAAAAGCAAAAGTCGAGTAAAAATAGATTTTAATTAAAAATGAATAGAATCAGCCAGTGATGAAAATGCAATGTGAATTTAAATAAAATTCAGAGTTACATTTTCACTAATTTAATGAATAAATTATAGATTCGCTTACACCGTATTGAAACAAATAATACAAAGTACTGATTCATTAAACAGTGAATCGAATTTTTAATAGTTATTTTATTTGAGTAAAAAAAGTTAATTAGTTCTTCAAAATTAGTGATATATTATCTAAGAAATCAAATTAAAGTGAATGTATCAAGATGAATTAGAAAGAAATCTATATAGTTATTATATTATAAAATTCTATTATAAATTTGTTTCAACATTCACTACAAAGATCCTAGGATGTATTTTTGAAGTCAAAATAAGAAACTTTTTTCATAAACATGTATTATCAAATGCACCTTCGATCTAAAGTCATCGCAAGTTGCCCAAAAAAGATCGACTATTTTGAACTGTGACTACAGTTACCAATCAATTCTTTTGAAAATTTGCAAGCCCCTGTTTATCCAAACGCTCTACCTTCTATTTTTTGAGATTAAGGGAATCTACACTATCTTTTGATGGTTTAAATTTTAAGTTTTCATCAAGAAATTCCAAAATAACACCATCTAGTCAGGCATACAAAAATCTCACACTTACATTTTTTCTCTGAAACGGTAGAACTACTCAATTTTGAGGAAATTGCTGGTTTACCAAAGGAGAGTATTATCAAAGTAAATTAAAAAACCACACTTGTTTTAGACTTTTGGCGTTCTGTGTCGAATAGTTATTGTTGCTTTTGTCATTGTAGATACTTTGGTTAACTTGAAAGTAGGTTTACGTTTCATCGTGTTTCTCCATTTTACATCAAAATGAAAAATTATCTATTCGAATATCTCGACATCCATTTTGTTTATGGTCTGGCTGATCGTAAAGCACTCACGGCTCGAAGGTTGTACGCAATAAGATTTCTTGATCACCGGCTCCCTAATACAGAAAATTTCCAAAACAGCAGGGAATACGGCAGATTTCAGACTAGCAGGTCGCAAGTACCCCGTAACGAAGAAACCAAGATGCAGATTTTGAATGGTCATCGACAAGAATGCAGGTTCAAACTTTCTATGAATAGCACGGTATTTGTGTGTTACTCATGTAACTGTTTGGCGGTTTTTGCCCGAAAGTAGCGTATAAGCTTTGCTTCCTCAAGATTTACGGCGGAGCCTGCAGTGAGATGGATACTTCCTGAGTACACGGAGGATCCTAATTTTTTATACCCTACTATTTTACCGACGAAGCTCAATTTTTGCGTGACGGAGAGATGATTTTTCACAATATAGATGTTTGGGCAGCAAAAGAACAGCACGAGACCGGACAATCACGCGCTCAGGAACAGTTGAGCCTAAACGTATGAGCAGGAATAGCTGAAGATGTAATAATTAGTTCTTTCGTTTATCCCGCAAATTTTAAATGACACTACGATTTCCTGTGGAATGATTTGCCTGACTCATTGGACAATGTATATCTGCAAACGTTTGTGCACACATGTGACTTATGCATGATTGTGTCCCCCTCTTTTTCATGTAAATAATTTATACTTAGTTTTTCCGAATCGGTATATAGGTAAAGGAGGTCCAACAGCTTGACCCCCACGCTCCCCGCATTGCTTTTTTGTGAGCATATGTAAAAGGCTTAGTTTATGATGCAGAATCAGATCTTAGGAAGATGTCCCCCTTAAAAGAATCATCGATGCCTTCCAAGTCGTAAGAGATACTCCCGGATTCTTGGAGCGCATTTGACAGTCTATGCGGTGAAGAATGGAGGGTTGTATTGTAATAGGGGAGAGCATGAGCAGTACTTTCTATGAAAATGATCATTGCTGTTTCATTCAAATTCATATTTCAAATATTAAATAAATTGAGAAATTGTTTTTAAATGAATATGTAAATATATTCATTTTTCCCTCATGTGAGCTTTTGCCAGGTAACAATAAGGTCTCTCTAGTCTAGATCGATCAGTAACGCTACAAACTTATAGTTCTGGATAGCTATTCCGTTCTTCTCATATTGTTCATCAGTAGAACGGGAACACGTCCAAAACTTGCTCGTTTTACTGATGAACTCTTTGAGAATATCGAAACACTTATTTAGAACTAGTTTGTGCCGTTACTGATCGATCCAGACTAGAGAGACCTTATCAATGTTGAATAAACGTATTTAACCAATTTAGTGTAGAAAGTATAGACCCCATCCACAGCCCTCTAAAATGACGTTTACGCCATTTTAAAAAAACAAAATTATTAGAGCAGCTAAATGAACAGGATCTTGCAAATTCTCAACAACAAAATAAACAGCCACAGCCTATGTTTTCTTTCAAGTTTATTTTAATAAAAGTACTGAGGACCTTTCAGCTGGCAAGTAGCCATCATCAGAGTAAACTGATTCACTATGAATAAAAAACTGCCTTATACATTGTTAATAGTGTGTACTTTTCAGCCAAGTAACCATCATCAGGGTAAACTAAATTAGGAATCAAAATGTGGCTGATTTACTAAACTGGTTTAATCTTATGTTGGCTACTTGATAACTGAAATGTCCTAAGTACAGTATTTTTAGGTGATTTCTTGGGGCATATTAGGATGAAAATTCAATTTGGTCAATACTCCACAGAAATGCTAATATCGGGTCGTACCCTGAATTTCGTATCAAAAATCATCGTGTTTGAAGTTAGATAATTTTAAATACGATTTTACTAGAAAATAGTGCATCCAAACGGAAAGAAACAAGGCAACCCTTTTTCTCAAAAAAAGGCCAAGTTTCAAGAACACGAACAGAAAATTGTGATATTTTTAGCCTACGGCCCCCTTAGTTCTGGACGTTCCCTTATATGAATTACAATTTTTGTTTGCAGGCGTCATTGAAGACTCGTATTGATTTTTATCATTTGAATTCAAGAATCTTATCTTGAATCGTTTCAAAAATGTTTGCAAACATCGATCTTGGGGTTTTCCCTTCAAAGGGCTGTATCTTTCTCGTGAAGCATTTGTTAGTATGAACTTTTTCCTCAAACTCATACGAGAAATAAGATCCTGTAGCAGGGCCGGACCTAGAGTTTAAAGGGCCCCGGGGCATGACTAAGTTCGGGGCCCTATTTCTCTATTGAGTTTGTCAACTCAATTTTTTCCAATTTTTGTAAAAAAAAAGAAACAAGGCATTATTATTTCTATTCATAAATAATTTGTTTTATTTGTCTTACACATTTTTCACGTTGTATTACATATTAATTTGTAAGTTAAAATATCAGACATTATAACATCATCAATCATGTAAAGTAGTAATATATTCTTAGCTATAATATTATACGGTACTTTCATCCCTTACATTACAAAATTATGAATTATATAGAGAAGGATGAGATATTCGAGTAGTCATTATAAATCACCTTTAATTCGCTAATATTCAGAAGTTGTTCGATAAGATTTTAGTATTAAAAGATTAAAATAATGCTCATAATCTCGATTCGATATTTGAGAAAAAAAAATTAGAACTTTCTTTTTCTTGCTTTTGAAGAGATAAATTGTTCAATGACTTTATCGAAATCAATTGTGCGCGCTCTCAGATTTTCGATTGATAACAATGATAAGTTGCTCAGCCTTTCTTGTTGCATCGAGCTCCGCAAGTAACTTTTGATTAATTTTAATTTGGAAAACGATCGTTCAGTTTTTGCCATAGTGACTGAGACTGTCAGAAACATGGGAAGGGCTGTACAAACATCTGGGTAGCTGAATGACAGTAAAGCATTTTCAGTTACCAAAAAATGAGCTAGCTCTTTTACGACATGTATATCCGAGAAAAGGGTAGGTTCGGAAAAAACGCTCCATAAAATGATAAATTCTTTACGTTTATAAAATCTCACACTTCTAACAATACCGTTTTTTTTCTAAGCTCAAGATTTGTACAGAATCTTATTGGTTTAGAGGTTATTATATTTAACAGATTTTTCGCAATAGCTTTTATTATTCTAAATAAATAAACTAATCAGTTAATAAATTTTCACATAACGAAGAACAATGAGACAGCGCTAAAAATGCTTGCACTTCGAAACGTTTTTTTCTGTTTTTGTCCTTCGCTCAGGGGGCTCCCCCAAGCCCGGGGGTCCCGGGGCATTGCCCCGGTTGCCCTATTATAGTTCCGGCCCTGTCCTGTAGTATACTAACATTATTTCGAGGCACTCTATATGTGCCTCGTCTTAACGACATTCATCTACATTAGATATTTCCGATGAATACTGTTGTAAAGGCATTAAGATTTAAATATAGCTTGTATAATTGAAGATTATATGCAACATACTCAGGAACTGATTTATTGTATCCGAAAAGATAGGACTTGACTATAATAATGACCTGATTATTATGAAAGATGAATTGTTTGTTGCTTAAATATACATTAGACTGCTGTAGAAAAATAATACCATTCACTTTTGGATGTATTTTACCAATTTAATACAATTATAATATTGTAGATAAATCATTGCCTATTAAAAAGATATTCATTTTTTTTCATGGTTGTGGGAGGTTATTGTAAAAAGATAGCTACAGCATCTTGGAGCTATGACTTTTTAGCGATTGGCTGTAAATATTCTTTGTGTTATTTCTAGTAGAACGGAGTTACATATAAATTCTCGTGAAATAGGTCACACTAACACATATGCTTATTATTTTCGTCTTTACGTACGTTTCGGTCTCCCGACCATCATCAGAAGATGTATTATGTCTAAACCGTGATTCCCTAAAACTAATTATATCAAGCACATAAAAGAGAACAGAAAGAAGTTCGCAACTATATATCTATTGTTATTGTTTTTAATGATGAAAAGTGTAATGTATCCTATAAATGATGAGCTTATAACACATACATTTGCAGTTTTGTGAAGTAGTTGTGTGGTTAATACATCCTGTTTTGTTACTTATTCCGGATAATTTGAATGTTATATAATATATAGTGAAAGTATTCAACTGTCTGTCAGGATTTTGATGAAAGTAACGATAACGTCTTCAAACTGAATAGTTAGTTGAACAATATTAAGAGTCATCTCATTTGAACAAGTAGTGATCATTTATCCAACAGAACAGCACACAATTTCATGCTTGTTCTGATTGAGCTAATCATTCTGGAATTCATTAATAATAGGGTTGGTGATGAGACTATAAGTTACATTAATGACCGGATCTTTCTCCACCTCCACTAGGCAGATTTAGCTAAACAGAGTCGATACCACCACAGTTGATCAGCTTAAGGTTACATCAATCCATCCATATTTCGGCAAATTCTACCATGGCAATTTGTTATGAATTTGCTAACATTATTTGATAGATATCATCTTAAAAACCTTCATGAACATTTCATTTTCATGTACTATTTATTCGGAGCACCAAGTGCTTCCAGATAGGTCATTCGTTGTTATTATACATTATGTTTTCCAATATTAAGCGAATACTCCTTGATGTTGATATTTATTGAAATTCTTTATACATAATCTGTTTAAAGCTCATTTTTCTCATAGTGAATTTTTCCTGTGCGTCTCAGTCATGAATATTCTTCCCCTCCGAATGAAATATTCTTCACAGAATGCAGAAATAGAAATATGCCAATTCCTACACATAATAGATGAATGTTTCAATTATGGGCATCTTGATATGCATAGAGATTTCCTCTCACATGAACACGATTAGGTCTAATTATCTAACTATCTCCAGGGCAGGTCGCGACTGAGATTCCATCTGAGGTAGCTACATGTGATAGTCGTCGGCAGAGCATCAACAATCAGTGTGCTCATGTGATATAAGAAATTCATCTGAAATCCAAAATCATCAAATATCCCTTCCCAACGAAAGCTCCCAAATATGACCAGTTCAGGTTTCCACGATTAGGTACTTTTAATTTCTTGATATTATATAGTCACTAAGATGCGCCTCAAACACATTAAAATGTCCATTACAATTGAATTCTTCCTACGTTTGACCCTTGTATGAACAAATTGTGAATTGATGTAACTGATACATCGCGATGATAGTAATTTATCTTAGTTATGAAATCTCAGCCACGTTATGAAATGGCAGTCGACAGTTCTTGTTCATGTATTTTCTGTGTACCAACAATTGACACTTGCCAAGAATAGACCAACACTTTTAACGTTCATTACAATGGAACGCTTCATTTATAATAGTCCATTCAATTTCTCATAACTATTTATATGAAAAATCGTTTATTGAATCTGGATAATTCACGATTGAATTTACCCTGTGTCATAAAGTCAAAACTATACCCGGGCAATTCATAATTCCAATCAATTTGTTATTTACGTATTAAGTATTTCAAAAAGAAATTTTGGCAACACGAGCGGGAAACCTATAATGATCGGGAAAGCCTCAGTAGAAAAAAAGTTCCACAACTTCGCCGTTCGATAGAAAAATGAAGTCTGGTAGGAAGAAGTTCGGCTCGAGCTTGACAATTAAGGCGTGACCAGCTTGAGCTCATCTAGTCCGCCTAGCTGAATTCTCTCGTGGTGGAATAACAGACGAGATTTCTGATGAACACCAACCATGGAAATATCTATAGAATAGGGAGAGATCGGGATCGACCACCTTTCTACGATGTTCTAGACAGGTCAAGGAATTCGTAAGTGTGATATCATCAATCAGAGAAATACCTCTGTTCTAAATAGAATCCAAGCGCTTCAGCGAATGTTTTGGAGCCCGACTTCAAACATGTGAACTGCCCTGAAACGGGTCAAATCTGTGTTTTGTAGATTATGAGGAGTTGCTGAGTTGTAAAGTTGCTCTTGACACGGAATATAAAACCAAGTTCTTGTGTAGCGGGCTTCGCAATGGACCTCACATGCTCTTCCCATGAGAAGGTGCTGTTGGTGGGGATTCAGATCATGGACATGGAAGACTTCATAGGAATAGTTGTACCTGACATCATCATATTGAGGATTTTGGGATCCGCCTTCCTGGAGAAGATGCAAACTTGAGTTCTGGTTGCACCAGATTATCGGATCCCGATTACAAAATCGTTGCCAGATCTCCATTAATTGCATCGACCTGCCCCTGTCTCGCCCGTATGGCTTTATAGGATTCTATAGGGGCTCTGTATGGAAAAAATTGTACCATCATCTGCAGATCTGTGGACGGGACAGGTTATCACTTCCAACAGATCGGTATATGGACCAGAAACAAAGTTGGTGCTAAGACAAATTGCTGTGGAACAACAGCGTTAATAGTCATTGTATCTGAGGATACTTCGTCAATCACCACATGGAGCAAACTACCTGAGAGAAAACTCGATAGTAAGCGACAAAGTTGAGGCGGCAAACTATATGACGGAAGTTCACTAAGAAGGCATTGGGGCCAGACTTAAATTGCTTGAAGATATCCAATGCTACAGATAATAATTCCCTACATTTTTCAATATATTTTTGCCATACATGTGTTATGTAGGCAAGCAGGCCTCCTGTTGAGCTCTGCTGACAAAGCCATATTGCTTTCACGTCATTTTATTTGATGATTAAATTTGTAATGAGTTAACTGCAATTTAATATAGATGTGCGTGAAAATATAGATGGTCGTAAGCTGTTAAAGACCTACAGCGATGAGGGTGAAATGGATTACTTCTCATGAAGTGTATGCACAGAAATGCAATATTAGTTGTTCCAAGCATATGAAACAATCATTGTTATACCTCGGATGAAAGCATAAGTAGTGATCAATAAAACTGCTAAAATCCAATGATAAAGCTTGGTTTCTAATACCAGGAATTCAATGATGAAAGTTAGCCTGCGAAAACAAATGTTCAGCTGAAAATTGTCAACTATTCACATCATTTTCAAAATAATATTTTTCGAATTGTCACACCTTTTTCGATACTGTACATGATACTAAGAAGTGTAAGCTCAATGGTTTAACTCTGGTCGACCTTTCCAAAGCTTCTGATTGAATCTCCGACGCCAGCAAAATTTGAATATTATGGCTCTACTTGATTCTTCCCTTTCTGACCGTCAGCAATATGTCAATATTAATAATACTTCTTCTAATCATCCAATGATCTTCTTCACTACCATAGCTTTGCGCATGAAACATCCGTACTAGACTCAGCATCAACTAGTAATGACCTCACAGACAAAATGAATGCTCTAGAAAGCAGCAGAGACACCAGGTTCTGCTACAGTAAACTTCAATTGAACCAGGTAATATACAATTACTTATATTTTCTCCTAACATAAGAAATAGTCAAGGCCAATCGGCCAACCTACTGGGAATAACGCTTGATTATCGTATATCCTGATTTCCTGATCACATCAACATATTAAGATCAAGGCTCTCTTCTTCGCAGACTGAAAAACATATTGAACTGACAACGATAGCTTCTTATTTCTCTCTATTTCACTCCCAAATTAGCTTTGAATTATCGCTTTGGGATGATCTTTCGGAATCTGCCCCAGTATTCACTCTATAAATAGGCAGTCATAGTACTAGCTAAACATTCTAACACTTCTATATCTTTATATTTCAAACACTCATGGTAATTTACAAAACTATAAGGTCTACCTGTACACTGATTTGCATTCCTATCCAAAACGGTCTGACAAATTAGTCAGGTCCACTAGATTACGCTTAACGAAAACCTAATATGATAGTGTACATCAAACTACCTCATCACATTAAAGATCTACCGCGAAATTCGTTTGAGGAAGCAGTACGGAATTTCAAAATTCTTGGCTTTCGGATGGATTCCGCGTCATAATTGCACGACTCGGTGCCGTTGTTTCGCCAACAATTACAAGTGGTATCTTCGGGGTAGGCTTAATGCTTGAGCTGAAACTAATTCTTCTGATTTCTGTAGCAGTATATATCATGGGTGAAAACCTTCACGCTACACAGTTCACTGCTTTCATCTCGGTGGTTAACTCCGTTCTCGCACCTGACCCTTCCGTTATGTGATCATGTTCGGAGTAGAGTTTTTGAGGATGAGTTTCCAAATGTTGGTAGTATCAGATTATTTGGATGGTTCAGGATTTTTGTCGCTTCTAGAATTTCTCGCTGATAAAAGTTCGGAATTCAGGCTAGGATTAGATGAATAGTGTTAAACTATTTCGCAAATACAGATATCTACTGGTGTCTTGTAGCCTTGTAGAGTGCTCATGTTCTTTCAAACAGGTAGAAACTGTGCAACCTGTTTCATCAATGTAGACTTTTCCGCAATAACAGGGAATGGTATAAACAAAAACGAATAGACAGTAAATAAAGGAGGTGGGGGTGGGTGGGTTTTGTGACTTATGTTGATTTGAAATTTTAGGCAAAACGTATTTCTTCATCACACATATACATATGTATCAATAGTTGTCAATCATGTAGAAACGTTGCGATATTAATTTTACAAGTAATTCAATTTCAAATTTTACTTTGGAAGAGACATAAAATGAACAAGGAAATTCTAGTATGTACATACTATTGCTAAGATCGAAGATCACATAATTCAATAGAACATGGAAATACTGAATTTGATTGAATTCTGTTCAATTTCAGACGCAGCAATACTTCTTGAAAATCGAAATAAATAGCACCATTACTGAATTTTTGTAAAATTTTGCAATTATATGAATATCATATTTATTATATCTACAGTTAAGCGTTAACGTGGTGTAAAATCATTTGAAACCTTGGAGAACATAATTGTACATAGAAACTTGTAACATTTAATTTTTAATCAATAAATGCTGACAACATTTTAGGACACACTGTGGCATTTTCATAACTTCAGTTATCAACTAAAGCTCAATGTAAATTAATGTGAAACAAATTTAGGAATGAGATAAGTAATAGTTTGGTTGCATGTTTGTTAACAAGTGGTGAATTAGAGGTATCCATGTGTTCATTTAATATTTTTGTTTTGAGAATTGTTATCGCTTATAAAAAATTGAGTTCATGTCCTGTTTACTGAATATATAAAACATTTTGTCAACATTTAAAAACTACTTGGATCTAATTTCCTAAACTATCTTGAAAATGTTAAAAATCAATTAAACTAACAATATACCAACTTATGAGTCTTATGACCATACACAGAATATGAACATTTCATGAAAAAAAGTCGACCACTAATTACTAATGCCACTAAAAATATATCAAATATGATACTTAGCACGGTCTTCAAGTATAAGTTAGAATTACATTCCTCACGGAATATAGATTAATTCTACATGGAATCGAAAGTTTCTTGCCTCATATGTGGAGAAAATGTATCTATTTTTGTTAAAATACTTTCAAAATAATCTGTATATAGATTTGTTGGTAATCAACACATTGCCGTTACAACGTACACAATAGACAACTCTTTCCTGATTGGAACTACAATGGTGACGGTGAGGTCATCGTGACATATGCAACGTAGCTGTCGGACAACTTCCGCCAGTTGTTCTTCTCACACTATCCACTCCACCCTCGTCTATTCACTTACTTACTCAGTGAGTTTAGGGTTGTTTGTGAAACAGTTCAATACACCAAAATAACAGTATTCCGACCGGGATTTAGAAGAAGTATTTATAGAAAAAAGCAAACATCGTGAACTATTTTATGTTCCAAACAACGAAGAGTTCACTATAGTTTCGGAAGGGCATTATTTTTAGATCGAGAAGAACGCACCCGGAAAGCTATTTAACGATCTGAAGTTTTCGACTAAACACATGGCTAAATACACATTGTTTGTTTCATATAAACCATATGACTAATTAATTTTGCAACATGCAGTGATCATTCCATGTTGAAAATATGAAAATGGTAATACCACACTACCATTTGAAAGTACTGAACACTTTGTATATGGGGTTAATAGGAACGGCATTAATTCAAGATACAGATAAAATCATCTGAAAGAGTAACTGAGTGGCTATAGATAAAATCATTGTTGAAATTACTTCAAATTTTATTGCAGGAACGATAGAATGTTAGGTATATATGGAGAATTCCAGTAAACTTTCACCACTTAATAATTTTATGCTAAATCATATATTGATTATAGATAATGTCCTTCTAGAGATCATCATATTTGCCTTAAAATGAATTAAAAAAGAATTTTAAGGAGCCAGCTACGAAAAACAGTTGCTGTGCACACGAATTAGTAATCAGTCATTGATCACTAACTTCCTTCACTCGCAGGAGCTGGACGTATATTGCAAATGATTAGAAACATATAAAAACGTAGGAAGACATCAAATTATATTGTATGTTTATGATATATATTTACTAGCTGTTGGTCGCGGATAGCTAAGTACAAGGAAATACTCTAAGTCGTATTCGAATTCCCGTCATATGTGTTCTACAACGCTATGTTTCAAACTAATAATCAGTGGAGCAATTTCTTGGAACACTTGATTCCTCGTTCATACCACCTCGGTATCCTTTCTTCAAAATGAAAGACAAACACAGTTATTCCAAAACATAGGTGTAGCAGTGCTTGAAGCCTCCTTTGACATTTTTAAGCGGTGATTAACTAGATAATAAAATTTTGGAACAAATGACCCACGATGATACTCCAGGGGCACAGCAAGATGAAGAATATGAACAGATTCAGAATTTACAGTTGAAAATTGATGAAATCGGAATGAATACGAATAAAGTTTTAAATGCTTTGGAGTCACAAGATTTTTCAATTTCTCCACCAGCACAAATTATTGGTGTTGGATCGGATAGTGGACATGTTATGAGAGGATATCGACTACCAAAGCTGGAGATGAAGAAATTCAGTGCAGAACTTAAGGATTGGCTTGGATATTGGGCTCAGTTCGAAGAAATTGATAAAGACCCAACCTTATACGAAAGTGATAAGTTTGACTACCTGCTTCCATCGTTCACGGAAGGAACTGACTCGTCATCATCGAGTACAGAAAATTACAATGTTGCAGTTCTCGATTGTCAGGATGCGACTATATGTACCTGTCATAAGATTATTATTATTTCCCTACCATCACAAAACTGAAATGCTTTTATTAATACATACCAACTCTTCTTATCGACTTTTGTGATGATGACTCTACTGTTCCTGCCACGAGCAGCGAATAGTCTCATTTTGGAATATTTGATCTAGAAATATGGGTTCAAACATATTTCCTTCTCAAACTTGTTTATATCCCTTCAAGAATCGCATTCTCTTTGTAGAGATATATTAGATAATTCCATATAAATTCTCGAGAAAAAGGTAACGCTAACACATTTACTTATGCTTTTCGTCTTTACGTACTTTTCGATCTCACGACCTTCATCAGAACACGCATAAATGTCTAAAACGGAACATTTGGAGATGGTTCACATAAATCGTTATTCCAAGTCTGCAAATCATAGAGCAGACGTTCAATCAATAAGTCAGATTTATACTAATTTGATTAAATAAAACCCTTGCAAATTCCTACATGTGTCTTTATAATGTTAAAAGTATATTCAAGGTAGAATGCTCAAATAGCAGTATTTCTAATAAGGTCTGGCAACCTTTTCATGTTACCTCGTAAATCTTCAAATCTGGTTCGAAAGTGAATACTTGACCGTTAAATTTTTAGGTTTCAGTCATATTCAAACATTGCTTGAAATCACTTCGTATTTTATAAGAAAATTGATAAGCAGTGAACTTTTGATACATGTTCATAAACTGAAAACATTAATGTGTTACAATTTCGATTACTCGCATTTTTCATTGAAATTGGTGCGATAAGGACGCTTTGTGATTGATACAATTATATTCAAGCAATCCCATTTTAGACATTACTTCTTCTGATGGTCGTGAGATCGAAACGTACGTGAAGACAAAAAATAATAAGCGTATGTTTAGTTTAGTTTGGTTTATTTTTTGCGCTCTGATACGATATAAATACAAAACAATATATAGAAGAACACCTCAGAGAGGTGTGGAGCACGTCAAGTTGAAATATTATATAAGTACGAATTAAAATACATTTGCCATCGTAAATGAAAATAACAGTGGGTAAGCAAAAATGTTAATGTTAATATGTGTGACCTATTTGCCGAAAATTTATAAATTATTCATACCTGGGCCAAGAATCATTTTTAATTTGATAATTTCATGAGACCTATACTGGTATCGCGTTGTTGCACAAAATAGGATTGACGTACTCACACAATTGACCTAACTTTCCTGATATAACATCGATGACATCATTCAAATATTGAAATAAGGATTTCAGACATTTCTGCGGGTTGAATATATAATTGTGATATAACCAGAAAAACACTGTGTATACTTTAGCTCAGAATTACGATAAGCAAGGGGCTACCGCGCCTGAAAATCATAGAATACAGTTTCAACTAATAGGAACAGCACAATCGTCTCAACAGTTCCTATTACCAATTTGAAGCAATTTGAGAAATTTGAAATCCGACTGATCAATAGGAACCGTCTCCACACTGGGTTACACATGCATGTACACACACAAAAAATGTTCGTAATACATTGAACATGAATGGCTACCCAAAAACATTCTTGAATCCCATCATTGAAGAAAGAATTAATAAAATCTATCATGAAACGTCATATATAAATAACAGAGAAGGTAATACAGATAATTATATAACATTACCATACAATCCGGATACCTTAAAGAAAATTAAAAAAAGTTTAAAAAAGTATGATATAAATGTCAGGCATAAGCCTACTAGCTCTGTTGAGAAATTTGTCTCAAATCTAAATCCTTTAATACGTAATGATAAACAAACCCACACAGTATACACATTAAATTGTTTAGATTGCGATGATACTGGAATCAGTGGAATCTCTAAGCAATATTTACAAAAAAGAATGTATGGCCATAAGTTAGCACAAGAAACAAGAACTTTTGAAATTCCACCGCCCTTGCTGAACACTGCTTTGATTACAAAAATGTTAATATTTAGTCTAGATCGATTCAGAAGGGCTCGAAACCGATCAAAATTTTCAAATCGATTACAATATTGCCATCATACTACTTATATTGAGGAGAGGAAAAAGCCTACTCAATGGTGTTTGTGACGTATGTCATGTACGCTATTAATGTGTTTATTCTATTTTAAATTTTCAGTGCACATGTAGTCTACATGGAATCAAAATCAGTAATATTAGTGAGCGTATTGTCGACATGGAGTGAAACTGAGTAGCATACATCTGCATTAATAGGTTGGCGAATATTCAAATAATATGACACTAAAGCAAAGGTGAACCATGCAAAATTCAATACGAGGCGCTGTGGAATAGATGATGGCCTACTGCGATCTACATTTTTGATATGCCGGGAACGTCAATATTAATGATGGCTGATATGGCAACTTCAAAGGGTTGCGGTGCATTGTGTTGCACTGCTGTTTTATTCATTATTCAGCCACCCCTGATCGCTCCCAGCCGCCCTCACATATTTGATAGTTCCACATTCACCTCATCAAATATATATAACAAATAATTAATTTGATTACATGCATCCTATTCATATTTAACAACATTGTTATCTGGTGCGTGATTTATATAGAAGTAAAATACGTTACAAACAAAGATACTATACGTACTACTATAATTACATTAATAGCTGAAATAGATGGAAGTAATTTAGCTTCAAATAACTAACCTCATTCCAGTAAGTCTTCAAACTCTCTCACTCTAATTAATTACCAATAAAACTAATAAATAAATACCAGTTTCTAAGAAAAGTTGCAGACCTCCTCGAGTCTTTCTCGGAGTGATATTCTTATATGGCTATAGGAATAATACGGGTGTTTCCTGAGTGATATAAATATTTAAGAGTACGATACCTTGGTGTCTTTTTATAAAATTTTTTTACATGAACCTGGGGTCTAAAGTGCTTCCGCTCCGATCTACAGGACGTTAAAAATAAGAAGTAGTCTGAAAAATTTAAGGGTGTGATTCCTCGTTTTTTAAGAAATATTTTCATATCAACATGGGATCTTCCGTTCCGATCTACAGGATGTTGAAAATTAATAAAGAAAAGAAGTTTTCCTAATATGTCGGAAACCACTTTATGGATATTTTCTTTCAATTTTGGTATGTGGTGTCTAGGTTGAAGGCAATCTTGTTCCATAACCAATTGTTTTACTTCTTAAACCAGTGGCGCATGTACGCACACGCCGCTGAATTATTTGTTAACTATAAATGGTACGCCACTGATTTTTTGATTTTTCTTGATTTTCCATCCAAATTAGGTTGTCTCTTCAGTTCTTCTTGTACATCGAACGGTTTTCGAGAAAAAAATTTTATCAACTTCATTGCATATCCCAAAACCGCTAAAAACCGGGCTGCAATCTTCATGAATGCCAAGGTGTGCTCTGATAATGTCTATTTTATGACACACATCGAATGTATAAAATGTTGAATTGCTGTAATTACATATTATTTAACTTCGTATCTATGTATTCTTTTTTATTTGTTCAAAAATAAATTTGATTAGCTTATTCGTTTGATAATGGCTGCGTTTACAAATGAAAAGATGACTCAAATGCATTTCTGCTATGAATCAGAATATGTGCCCAGTATTAGAACAAGAAAAATTGCTAGCGCCTTAATGTCAGCGTTAAAATAGTATGGACCATTTTAAGGCAGAACCAGTTATACCCTGAGCACATCCAACTTATACAAGCTCTATTACCATGTCTTTTCGATTTGATTGATGGCTAGAGGAAAAACATTCAACTTTCCAAAATTCCTCGGCCGATATTTTGTTCACAGATTAGGCAAATTTCTGAAGAGATGGTATTACCAACTTTCACAATAATCGTGTTCGGGTGCAAGAAAATCCGCATCTCATATTGGAAGCTAGACACCAGGTAACGTTTTCTGTTAACGTGTGGGTGTTAATTTTCAGGGACCATTCGAGTGGACCATATTTTCTCCCAAATCGATTGGACGGTGAATCCTATCTTATTAATGTGCTACCTGAACTCCTGGAAGGGAAGGTCCACAGTTTTGACCACCCCGATCTCCAGATCTGAATTCTTTGGATTCTATTTCTAGAGCGATCTTAAACAACTGTTATACACCACTTCCATTGAGCCCATAGAAGGGCTACAGAATCGAGTAATACACTTCTTATTCGTAACAGGCCCGGTGTTCTTGAGTTAGGCAGTAATTGATGCGAAGAGTAGAAGCTTGCATTAGGGCCAATTACGGTCATTTCCAACATTTCACTCATAAGTAGATATAAGTTTCTGTAGTAGTTATCAGTTATTTCTAATAAAGGTTTTATAGATCGTTAGATCACTTGTAATCTGTGTTCGTATTGGCATTTGGAAAGGTCGTGTACTAAAATAAGGAGCGTATTTACATATGGGGTAAATGGGCAATCACCACCTGGAAATTTCACATTACACACTTAGGTTGCTAGTTCTAGCCCGGTTGTTGAAGGGATATGTAATGAAGTTGATTTAATTTTTCTCTCGTAAACCTTTCAATGTAAAAGAAAACTCAAGAGACCAATTTTGTTAAGAAAATATAGAAAATCAATGAAAAAAACAGTGGCCTACCATTTATTTTAGACAAATAGTTCAGGGCGTGTGCGTACGGATGCCACTGGTTCAAGTAAGAAAACAATTGTTAATGGAAAAAGAGTGCCTTCAACGCAGATACCACGTACCAAAATTGAAGGAGAATATCCAAAGTGGCTTCCGACATATTAGGTAAAATTCTTTTCTTTTTCAATTTTCAACATCCTGTAGATCGGAACGGAAGACCCCATGTTGATATGAAACTATTTCATAAAAAGACAAGGAATCACACCCTTAAATTTTTCAAACTACTTAGGAAACATCTGTATATGCAAATATTTCAGACGATTTGCGTCTGAATTTTCTCTACTTCTAATTAGCTTCTTCCGCTCACTATGATCTTGAGAATTATTATATTTCAAAACGAAAGGAAATCACTTGGGCATTCAAGAAGCTTTGATCTCATTTTGGCATTGTTAATACCCTTTTGATGCGTCTACTGTTTGATTGCAAATATGCATGGCTTCAACATGTTCTATTCTGGTCGCTAGGCATCAGTTCTCTTACCATTGTCGGTATGCTGTTTGATTAGAAGCAATGATCCTAGAATATATTTTATTGAACTACGATTCACTAGATGATGGTTATTTGTTGGTATGAGGTTTGTAAGTTTCCCAACGTAATGATCTTCGAAATCTCTGCGACATGTTGCATAGGGTCTTCTGCTTCAAAACAAGCTCTTCTCCATTCAAATTCGGAGGAGAACAAATACCATTCCAGATGACTGAGTCGTAATAC
The DNA here is from genome assembly GCA_958510875.1 of Endomychus coccineus. Taxonomy (NCBI): domain Eukaryota; kingdom Metazoa; phylum Arthropoda; class Insecta; order Coleoptera; family Endomychidae; genus Endomychus; species Endomychus coccineus. The sequence goes on from OY294067.1 coordinate 96,620,823, forward strand.
CAAACTGTGGCTGAAAGTGTTGGACTGTTGCTTTGGAGTACTGAAGGGATTGGTTAAGGCGATGAGTGTATGTTCAGTATTTCCCGTCAGAGCACGGAATTATACTTCATATGGATTTGAAGGGTTAGTGAGGGATATGTCGAGCGTATTGACATAATGATTGTTGATCTCAGCCATCCGTGTTTGTTCATTCAATAGCTACCCAAGACCATAGGGAAAGAGTCCAGCCTGTTGTTCTGCGTGATCATGAGAATTTGAAGCAAGCGGAGTTATGAACATCGAAATCTCCCCATGAAGATGACTTCAGGTACAGAAATTGTTCATTGGATGAAATCACGAGAGGACTAAAAGAATTGTGAATGAGTTCGGCTGGATTTGGTGATCATAAGTGGGGAAATTATTGGAAAGTTCTCGGAAATATTGTTGGCAACATAATAGTAAGACTAATAATAATAACATTCAGGTTTATTCAGGTGAGCAATGTACATGGTATAGAACACGTTAATTAAAATACTATACTAAAATGGATAAAATTATTGTTAAAGAACAGAATATATGAATAAAATATATGAAGCAAAAATAACAATAAATTAAAACTGACTGGAATTACCTTCTATAAGTGGTAGCAATAAGAGTTGATCAGATGAGGATATGTTTGAAAACAAAATATAATTGAGTTATATCACAAATGCTGATTCAAAATATTCCATCTTTTTATAGTGGCGTCGGTTTGAGTAGCAATTGACGCAGTTATGTTCTCCGCAAAATAAACAATGCAATCTGGAACTTGTGGAAAGTCATTTAAATAAATCAAAAATAAAAGGGATCTTAATATGTAGCGTTGTGATACTCCTTGCAATATACGTTTCCAGTCAGAATGGATTTCTTAAGCATTGCTGTTTACTACAAATGTCTGCATTCTATATATAAGATGAGAATTCATTAGTTTATGAGGAAGTCCTCTTATACCGAGGCAATATTATTTGATAAGCAACCTGTCATGATCTACAAAGTCAAATGCTTTGGATAAATCCAGGAATAGAGTCGCAGCTTCATTTTTTTTATTCAGTCAATACTTTGTAGATTGCCCGATCCATAGGTCGTCCCTTGATGTAAGAATTTTGTTTGGAATTGAATATTTGGAGTTCTCCCAAAGTTTGTTAAACGTCTATGAATGATTTTTTCTATTATTTTGGGTATATTATATAGCTATTAATATTTGAATTATCACCTTTTTGCATTATCGGTGATATTATTCTTTCCTTAAGACAATGAGAAAAGATTCTATTAGAAAAGATCAAATCAATAATTTGTTTAAAAGGTTCCAGAAAGAAGTTTTTAATTTGATGAAGTCGTTAGGTATTTCATCATTTACTACAGAATTCGAATTTTTATTGTTGGATATTGTTTCTGAGATTCCCGAGGGATTGTTTCAAATAAATAGATAGAGTTATTCATTGTATGGAATACCATAGTAGAGTTATTCATAGTAACTGAGTTTTTCTGATAAAAATGTTAATGAAATGGCTGTTTATATGATCTGATGTCTATACGATTCATTGTTCATTTGAAGATTTGAAATATGAGTGTTCTTAGTTTTCTTTCATATGCAGATATTTATTACTTGCCAGGTTGCCTTATTTTCATTTTTTGCATTCTGGATAGAGTACTCAAGAACCGGGTTCCTATGAATCTGACATAACAATTAGCAGTTATCATCTCGAATTTATATTGTTGATGACGTTCCCTTATATATTTATATGAGCATTTTATTCCAAGTGTAACCCAGTTTTTATTCTCATATGTATGTTCATCATTTATTTCAGGAAAAAAAGCATTCAGAAATAAATCCAGAGAAAGCTAAATTGACATCAAACATTTTCTGCGTCTAGCTATATTAAATTCAGAGAAAAATCCTCTTAATATGATTTTATTATAGTTAATTTGGAAGTTTATATCGATAACTACCCTTCAGAATTGAGCTGTATGATCAGAGAGTATATTGTTCACGACTCCCACTTCTTTTAAAGATCATACTGTCCAGGGCCGGATTTAGGGGTCTGGAGGCCTCGGGCAACAAAGGAGTGGAGGCCCCCTGACCCCAAATTATTTTCCAAATAATGAAAAAATGAATGAAATAATGAAAAGTGAACAATTTTTTCAGTCGAGTTTTTCAATAAATAATTTATTGTGAAACCAAGTAAATTCTTTTAGTATTTAACAAACATATATAAATATAATCGCAAACAAGAATTATCCGAAATTAAATTTTAGCGTTAACAAACGGAACCTTTCGAGCTTTTTTCGCCGAAAAATCGTTGATGATTTCGCCGAAATCCAGTTCACGAAGTAAGTCACTTTCAATGCTCAGGAGAGAAAGCTTTGATAGACGGTTTTGTCCCATCGTCGTTCGAAGCCCATTTTGATACCATCAAAACCAAATACATTCTCAATGCAATTTCAAGGTTTGGGAATGTAGCTCTGAGATTTTTATATTCGAGAATTTGGTAGTAAAATAGTTCTGGAGATTGGTCTTTTCGAAGTCCTTTCTATATGAGTCGATCAAAGACACACATTCATTGCCTGATTGGAGTGAGCAAATATAGATCGATGATTTCTGTTAATATTTAAGAACAATATAATCATGTTTGTACAAAGGTGAAGGTACAGGTAAAACAGCGAAAAAAAATATTAAAGGGAAAGTTGTTTACTAGTGTTTACTAGTCGGTATTTAAAAGATTTTTTTTCCGAAGTCTATTGTGGGGACCACTCTTGTGGAGGCCCTGGGGCTGTAGTCCCTGTTGCCCTCCCATAAGTCCGTCGTTGATACTGTCGAGTATTGAGTTCGTTCTCGTAGGTTCATCTATAGTCGAGAAAAGTTTATAGTTGTTTAAGTAATCAACAAAGTATTGAGTGAGTTTGTCTAGATTTATATTGGAATCACCACAAATAAATATATTATATATAGTTTTCAGTTCGAATTTCAGGGAGTGTAAGATATTATCCGAAATGTTATAGAAATTTAAGATGCCGCCTGATGGAGACACTCATTTACAATTCGTTGGCGTAGTTCGTCCAAATTTTCAGGCTGAGTCACAAAAATCTTGGACTTAAGATGTCCCCACAAGAAGAAGTCCAGAGGGTTCAGGTCAGGAGATCGGGCAGGCCACTCCATAGGACCTCTTCTTCCAATCCAACGACCGGGGTATTGCAAATTGAGGTATTGGCGAACTAGTGCGGCGTAGTGAGGAGGAGCTGCGTCTTGTTGGAAATGCATTTGCAGTTCAAGTAGTAGAGGATCGTTTTCTAATTGTTCAGTTATCAACGGATCAATCGCATTTTCCAACATTTTAAAATAAATTTCGCCATTTAAATTACCAGGAATAAACAGAGGTCCAATTAGGTGGTCTCCCAAAATTCTGACCCAAACGTTTAGCTTCTCCCGATGTTGAGTGTGAGCTTCTCGAAATACATGAGGATTTGTATCGCTCCAAATTCTACAGCTATGCCGGTTAACCTCTCCATCAAGTACAAAAGTGCATTCGTCAGAAAAGCAAACGTTGTACAAGAAATTTGGGTTATTGTTGATACGCTCGACCATAATTTCGCAAAATTCCTTCCTTCGATCCCAATCATCATCATTTAATTCCTAAATTAATTTAATTTTGTACGGATGGAACTTGTGTTTATGTAAAATTCTGAAAACGTTAGATTGGCTAATACCGGAAGCTGCAGAAAGTTGTCGTACAGAATACAGATTGCGTGTTTGGCATAAGTTGGACATGTCCCAATACCGCTGCTCCTTCATCATTAACAATTCCAATGGGTACCCTTTTTTATCCATTACTGAACCCGTCTCGAAAAATTTCGAAATCAATTCCATTACGTACTTATGGCGAACGCTACGTTCAGGATGGTTTTCGTTAAATATCCTTGCAGCCGCTCGGGCATAATTTTGATTTTGATAATAAAGGCTAACCAGTTCAACACGTTCTTGCAATGTGTACACCATATTTTTTGAAATATTAAACAAATCAGCAAAGTAGTAACTCAACAGATTGATTAAAATCATGAAATGATCGAAGAAACGTTAAAACCAGATAAACGCCTTCTAAGAAAAAAAAATTAAGGCAACATAAGGAAACGTTTTGCTGTTTTTTTATTTATTAGTTTGAGAGAATGTATTATTGTATGGAAGTCAATGGAGGACAATTTGTACATTTGATTTAAACACCAGATTTAATTTTTTTCATTGTAAGCATGACAACACAATTCAATTTTTTTACGAATGTGATTTTTTGAAGATTGTTTAAGTTTGTAAGAAAAGCTTAATAATGAGCTTGTACATTGTACAAATAACCAAAATATTCAAGGTGCCGCATTCGAGCAACAAAATTAATTTTTGGCGAAAACGGTCTATCAAATATACGTTTTTCATACACCGTTGTAAAGAGGCTTCCAAGACCTTTCAAATGACGTATCACTCAACCCCTCTCCCCTATTTAATTTTGAGGGGTTGAAGCGCCCCGTATTAGGGGGTTGCTCGTTCAAGCCTCAAATATACGTCAAAAGATGTCCCCCAAACAAAATCATCCGACGTGTTTCGGGAGATTTTTCCACTCACTATGGGATAAGAAATATACGGGATGGCTCGTCTGAAATGGAACACCTTGTATATAGGTAGCGAGCACTACTACCTTCAAATTAGGAAGATGAACATTCGAGGTCGTACATCTTTGCTAGGAGATTTTATGTCCGGGAATTCAACAAATTCAACCCCCTCCGTACAACATCAAGGAAGTCAGTCCTTCATAAGCACGAGAATTGATTTAACCATCTAATTTTATACAAATTGAGGCACTTTCAAGAGCAAAATTATGATCGTATTCCAGCGAATGATTCTTGAGTGATCCTAAAATTTCACACTGAACAACCGCTTTGCAAATTTATCCTTTTAAGATTAGATTCTATCTTCATTGGTATCGTCGGCTCCTACCGCATACAATGTCCGAAGATAATAACTAATAATGAATGTTCTTAGAATTAATCAATGTTTTATCAATCTCCATTTTAATTGGAATGATTGAAACTTGTGTCCCTATTCCATTTTTGTTTGTTTCCAGTATTGATTTTTTTGATCCTGCATAGCTTGCCATAGCAACAGATCATTCAACCAAACATTTCTTCACAATAATTACGCTTAAGCCTTCTAGGGGAGGTGGCGAGAGCCGGGTGAAATTTGTTACTCGTGGTTTCACAATGGGATGCTAGCGGTGTCCTGGAAACATCCCGACGTGATCCACTGTGAATCATACAAAAGGTTCGTCACAAAAGATTATTAAGTTTGATGAGGTACGCGAAGAGCATTCCATGGCATTAGCTTAGCGTGTATTAATTGCCCGCGTTCGTTTCAAACATAGCCGCCGTCATCTGCCGCTAAGCTGCTTACCTCAAATTGCGATCCAGTATGAATTGACGCTTTTGTTACACTTATCCCGAAGACAGTTTCAATCCAGAAAGTTCCTTCCAAAGATATTATTCTCACAACTTTCATCTAGCATGAAAAATAAGCATAACTCCAGCACGGCTCGGAGACGTTCACAATACAATACAATATACGTAGATAAAAAATTTTTATTTGAAATTAATTTCAAATTATTCAACATAATATATCGAATAATGACCGCAATGATATTGTTCAAATGATGATCCATTTGTTAGTCGGCTTTAATCTTCAGTTCAATTGATTTCTGGTTTGGAGTCTTGAATATTGAATGCTGGGGTCAGAAACTATAATCTCACCGACAGGACATGTACATTTAAGATGACGTGAATGACATGAAGTCACATTGAGTGATTGAGTGCTCAGTATGACAATAATTACATGAACACTAAGAGGGTAAAATATGGTGACTTGTACATTGCCGCATATGCAGTTTTGATCGTCTCACCAATTATGAATAATCATCAAGATATTTCAATTAGAGGGAACGTAATCTCACAAACAAAGCATACACCTCCTCAAGTATACATTAAGTACTTGGAATCACATGAGAAAACCTTTAGTGAAAACCCACCAGATCAGTTGAGACCAGGATTCGAACCCAGATCTCTCCTAAATGTTTAGTGCACGTATGCCGCAGTTCTTCTCTACCTCCATGAAAGGGTACAAAATAACATCATGACATAGTCGATCACTAGATCCACTTTTTCAACCTTGGAGTGTAGGATAAAATGACTTGCATTCACGCATGAACAACAATAACTAGGGATTCTTTGATTGTGCTGAAGTGTGTCACTCACATGAGTTCAGACTCTTGATTAATAATATGAAGCATCTGGGAGAAGATATGTTCAATGTTGTATAGCAAATACTGTTAGGTATGGACTGTGCGGAAAAGTGAATCTTCGGAACCCAGTTTACACCATATGGTCTTCATTAACTAAATAGCTTCTCAATATAATTTGCCACGATATAATATTTATATCAGTTTGTACATGCATAACTGACAAATGAATATAAATTGAATTAATATCCCTTCTCTTCCCTTTCTATATGGTTTTAAACTTATTTCCAGATTAATTGCTCTGTTTCAGAAGTTATAATTTTTTATGTAGGTTATTTGAAATTCGAACTAGTTATATAACGACGACAAGAATCATCCACAAAGATATTCCACTTTGGATCCATGAAAGAAGTACCCTCTCAATATGTCTACCATCGATAACGACATGTCTGACATTATATTCCGTCACCACATAATTAGGAGCATTCTGCTTGATCCCAATCAGACGGAATTCCGCTTGTCGTGAAGAGATGTGTTCCAGAAAAACACAATTCTTAGCAGGTCGTTTTTTTTTGCGGAGGTAAAGAAAACCCTTCATGGGGAGCTTATGAGCCTTTGAGTCTGATGGTGTACTGTGAGAGTCACCATTCCAGAGATACTCACTGAAAACTCCACCCTCTTTGTGTGCTGGTCTTGCTATTGCATCCGGTGACACTCAGGCCTGCTGGCCCATTGCACATCGCTTATGTTTTGTTTCATTACGGTATCCACTCGAGTTTATTGTACCTTGTACGAGTTTGTACAAGTGCTTTAGAGCGTGGGAACTGTACAATTCTGGTTCGCCGTTAGGCTTTCTACAAATTGACTGTTTTTTGCGATCCAGTGTCTCGCATTTTCTGTATCCTCACCGCAAAGTCTGCATGTCAGGTCACCATTGTACAGCCCATTTTGTTTAGGTGCTTTTTTACTGGCGCATGGACAGTCATGAGCCCTATTATGACTTTTATTTTTCCCCTATTTAGTGCTGATAGGTCTGTCGTTCTTTCGTTACACGGGGCTTTGATGTAGTTCTCCCCATGTTCGTTTCCTGTGAATTTTTCTCGGTATTCTTTGTGATTTTTCATGATCCAGTCTCCAACAGACCTTCGTGATGAATGTTTTGGTACCCCCGTTATCGGTTCTGGATCTGGAGCGTTCTCCGACCCTCTTCTTGCAAGTTCGTCGGCTTTTCCATCGCCTGTCGTTCTCTGATCTCCCGGCACCCAAATCAGCTCAACGCGGTTTCGGTCTGCCTGTACTTCAAGTTCTTTTTTGCATGTCCATGTCATACGGGATGTCACTTCCTGACTTCTCATTGCCTTGAGTTCAGCCCCCGACTGTCTGTCAATATGTGGATCTGTTCATCTTCGATGGCTCTCCGATGGTTTTCCTTCACACATTGGATGATTGCATATACCTCTGCTTGGAAGACAGAGATGTATTCACCCAATGAATAGCTCAAGCCACTCTTTGAGTTTCTTGAGTATACTCCTGCAACTGCACTGTCTTAGACCCGTCTGTATACCAGAGCTTACCCTGGTAGAATGTCTCCTAGGCTTGTATATTCCCATTCAGTCCTTCTTGATATTGATACCCTGAATGTGTTGTTAAAAGAGTATCGCTTTGAAATGTGATATGTTCTCATGCCTAACACGTCCCTGATCACGATTTTTACGATACTCATGTGTCGTGGCCCAATGTGAACATTTTCCAGTGTATTCTGTATTCTGAAAACAACAAGTCTTGCCTCTCCTTGGATTACCAATTGAAAGAGAGGTAATCCAAAAAGCATCTCCATTGCTGCAAAGGTGCCTGTGATCCCAAGACATGTAAGTCTCTGGACCTTGATTAGTCTTGTCGTGGTTCCTCGCTGTTGTGTTTCAGGACACCATACCGAAGAGGCGTATTTTATTGCGGGTTTAAATACCATGTTGTACAACCAGTAGTGCATGTTTGGTCGTAGCCCCCATTTTCTCCCGAAGGAGCGTCTGGCCACAAATAATGAGGATTCCGCTTTTTCAATTACTTTTACCAGATGTTGGTTCCAAGTCAGTTTCGAGTCTAGTGCCACCCCGAAATATTTGACTTCCAATTTTATCTGTACAGTTTCTCCTCCAATCTCCAGAGGTCCCAGGTCTTCTAATTTAAGTTTACGAGTGAATGCTACTATGGTGGCTTTGTGGGGACTGATATTCAGTCCATCTCAATCCGTCCATATTGTTACCAGGTTCAGAGCCTTTTGCATTCGAACTCTGACCGTGTAGTTATATTTTCCTTGTGCCTTGGCAACTATGTCGTCGGCATATTCGAAGGTTCTGTATCATGATGGTTCTCAGTAGCCCGTCCACTGCAGGTTGTTTACCCTTCCATACAAACTTGTTGTATTTCCTCCAAATTGAGAGGCAGCTAGACCCTTATCAATTCCAAATTTGTCAAGATCAATCGATCACCAACTCCCCTCACTTTTGTTAGTACCATTCTCCGCTTTCAGACACATTTGCCAGTTATTATAATTATAGGGACAAAACATATTTTGGAAATGATTCAGTAACAGGTAATGAAAGATATCAAATTGTACTCAATGTTACGTCGAAATTTTGTTCAAATGTTCTTCATAATGTGCTATATTTGATACAGATACCAGCTGTTGACCAGGTTGACTTTCAAAATTTATGGCATCAAATATTTCGGTTCAATTCAATTATTGAACGTCCTCCTATTTCTGCTGATGTGGCTGAACGCCGACGCAGACTGGGGCAAGCTGACCCCATCCTGTAATTTTCACAGAATTCAGACTATTACCAAGTGCAGGTAGGTATCTCCAACGTACGGTGATATCGTACAGCACACATGATTTGATATTTTACTTCTGATCTGAAGGAAAGCATGGTTAGGTATTATCTGGCTCAATGAATATCACAACCTTTTGCCTGAGATGTTTACGATATGTATGAGAAATATCTCACCCGTGACTAGGGTATGAAGCCGGGTCGACGAAGTATCAAGCGTATTTACACTATATAACCTTACTTCCATGATAGCACAGAGCATAATTGTATAACGTATAGTTCAGTGCCACAGAGTATACACATTAGATAAACATTTTTTTAAATTGGCAACACTGAAATGGCTATAAAAACCTGGACGTGGCTGCTGCGCGCTCCGACAACATCTCAGAAATCGCGCCTGAGAATCGAATCAGTTAACTGAAGCTACTCCTCCCCATCGGTCGGTAAGTGACTTCATGTTCCCAAATCGTGTGCCATAAGTAGCCTTATTGAAACCAGAATGACTACCTTCTTCATCCAGTCTATCAAGATATATGCAGAGTTCTTGCAGGCCGGAATGATCTTCAACTTGGAATGCAGCGAAACCCGAATTCCGCTCAAAATACCGATGATCAGAACCACTAATACGACCTTGTGGCCTGTGTATAACATGCGGATGTCGAACAGGAGATCTTGATACATTGTTCACTTTTCCTCTTCTATATTCTTCTCTGCCAGAGCAGAGAATCCGATGATATACATAGTTTTCGTTTGTTTATCGAGGAGGACAACGTCTGGTCTATTTGATTGTATGGACCTGACGGTCGGAAACGGGTAAGTCCAGTAGATCTGGGATTTTCATTTTCGAGTAGGGCATGTAAGGTAGCACCGGCTCTTGGTCTATTCCGTACGAGTGTCTCACATGGTAATACAATACTCGTTGGACATCATGGCGATCCGTGTACATCGAGGCAGATTTTGCCGGACATGCCGACAGTAGGTGGAGAAGAGTCTCAGGCGCCTTCCTATAAACCCTGCAGCTGACATCAGGAACCTGCAGACACATCACGTTGCGAAGATAGACTGAGGTATTGATTACGTCATCTTGGCAAGCAGCGATGAATCCTTCGGTCTAGGATGTAAGCCCCCGGCTGACCTTAGGTAGCCGAAGGCCAGCCCGGTTGACAAGCCGAGAGCTTAGATGTTTCTGTAGAATACACCGTGTATCGGCTTGCTCCGCGGCATTCATCTGGGCTTGCAGGCGAGAAGAACTCGAGAACGCTCTCTAGTTGGCCTTCTCGGATGATGTGAAATTCGAGACCAAATCCATGAAAAATGAATTAGTGATCTCTCTCCTGCAGTCGTTCGATGGTCCAGAGTAATATCCACAAATCCGTCTCAACGCAATGGAGAGTGGAAGCAGTGAGATGTTGAATAAGAGGGGACTCAAGGAGTCTCCTTTGAAAACACCCCTCTTGAATGTTATCAATTCTGTCAAGACTCGTGTGCCGGATCTGATGGCAAAACGAGTCTTCCGGAGTGGCAACAGATGTTCTATGCATCTCACTAGCTGGGTTGGAGCAAGTATGAGTTTAGCTCATGTGATATTGAATCAAAAGTCTAACGGTACCATGGAAAGGTTGCGCTTGTATAGTATGGAGTCCTGGATGATAGATCTATCACCAAATTCTCTCGTCTTCCTTTGTTACACGCTGCTTGTTATCAATTACCGGTTCGATCGATCTCAACTTGTAGCAAGTGTTGAGACAAGAGATAGGGAAGTAGTTATTGGGATCAGACAAGTCTTTCTTCTTTGGAAACGGCAGTGTACCCTTCGACAGCTCAGTTCGAAATTAGCCGATCCTCTCCAAGCCAAAGTGTCTTCCACCACTATATGTGTATACCATCAGGGATGAGTCGCGTGGTGGTACCATACATGGCCTGGTTGATTTCCCCGAGGTCGACGAATTCCGGAAACTCGTCATTAATCAACTACCAGCTCGTGTGGTCGAACAGAGACTCTGATGTTGATTAGGGCATTAGGGTTCCCCTAGTCCTGAAAAGATCAACTTTGGTGTTTTGAAGAAGGCTCGCTACACCACATATGCTGCGTAGCACCCTAGGTGGTGTTGGTGCGGCTAGACCTAGTTCTAATGCTGCAGTCTGCCAGAGATTCGTTCTTATATAGCCGATTCTCCGTAGGTAGAATACTTGATTCGGCAAGGTTTGAGCGGAAAAACCACGGCATTCTGTATGTATGACGCACCAAAGTGCATGCACCCGCGCTATCTATCGTCTGTGGGTGGCTCGCTGCAGTCCAGTAAGTCATCCCGAAGTTAATTCGTCCACTCAGAGCGTACATTTACGTCGCGATCGTCGTCGTCGGGACCGTCCTGTCGGGCCCCACCCAGTTGTCCCTGCTCCTCATCCGATGAACAGCTTATGTGGAAGCCCAATCTTTTGCTGCTCGAAAATTAATTGACACACCGTTGTTGCAAATAGCGAATGAATGGATTTGACAGATTAGTTATGATCAATGATCATTTGATTTTGAAGGATGCACATGATCATAGAAAACTATCGCATGAAATTATTATTAAATTTCTATAGCTGATTGACTTAAGTTATCTTCTTCTGTGAAAAATTTTCATTGAACATGTTGGTTGTTATTGTTACCTGGACTCTTCTGGTCCAGAGTTAGTAAAAAAGAATATATAGAGCTCAAATTATTCGTATCCGTTTTATCGTTCATAATGTTCTGTGACATACTAATGTTTCCTATGAAAAGTAGTTTCTTATAGCTATTTTCTTGTCTAGGATTTCAACGTTCTCCGAATCCAAGATATAGTTCTTTTCCCTACAATTTTTGGCTAAAGCATAAGTTTTCATCAAATGTATTCTCTAGAATGGCACATATAGTATCATCTACATATCTCTTAATACAGGGAATATTGAAGTCAATTGTTACTATTATTTCATCTAACATATAATCCATGATCAGCATTGCTATTATTGGACTGAGATTAGGGTCCATACTGCAACCAAAAATTTGTAAATAAAAACTACCCCTCTAATGATGAACACATCTTTGGATGGGAATCCAATTTACTTCTATTATTTTAATGATTAATTTAAAAGGATAATTACTATATAAGGATAGTACATCCCAATTAACTATATCGTTGTATGTTTGTTGAAAATTGTTAATCAATTGTGAAAAATATAAAGAGTCATTAATGAAATATGTATTATTTTCATCTATTTCATCCTCACTATATGCTACTCTAACAATTTTTGCCAGAAACTGTGATAGTGTTGATGTTAGTGATGAAACAATTGGCCTGAGTGAAATTTCAGGTTTATGTATCTTCGGCAACCCATAAAAGCTTGGTAAAATTGCTTTATACATATATAACCTTTTTGCTGTTACTTCATCAATTAAATTTTTTGCTTCGAGATTCTTTACATAACTATTGTTTAAGTTTTGAAGTTGTGTCATAGGATGTGAGCTAATTAATATTTCTGGTCATGTAAGCTCTCTTTTGCTAAATTATTGTACTGATCTAATTCTATATATACTGTGACATTGCCTTTATCTGCTTCCGTAATGAGCCTTCACTTTGATGTTAGCTACTTGATAGCTAAATTTCCTCAGTTTTTTTAGAGTATTTTTAGCGGATAAGGGTGATAATTTCTTATTTATTGGGTAATAGTGTATCTACAGTGTGAATTCTTTTATAGTTTGTTACCTTTGTAAATCTATTGACTCTGATGTATTTAATTTGAAACATTTACGTTTATTATTTGAAATTCTTAGGCTATCTCAATTAGGAGATGTTTGTAAAAAATTGTTTTGCAAAGGTTGATTCTGTTTTGTTAAGTCTTCAAGGACCAAAATGTTCTAGATATGAAAGTTCAAAATCACAAGTTCTATCTATATAAAAATTATCAGTCTGGGAAAATTAGCTTATAAATTATAGATTTACTGTATTTATTATTTTGTTTTTACATATAAGATGACAGAGTTTATTTTGTGAATTGAAACTGATTTTCAAGTTAGACTTTATTAAATGTTAGCAAATTTTTGCTTACGAAACCAAAATACGTCGATAGTTTTTATCGGATTCGATTCAAATTTCAGGTTTTATGAAGGAGAATCATTCTTACATTTCTATTATTATCCTTTTCATTATTAACTCTGATCGTAAATGGGTAATTTCGGAGACCAATATTTCCACATTTTTCCACTAGCGTAAGTAGAAATATCAACTACACTCAACGTATATTCCAAATTCTCAACCAGAATCAATAGTTTTGGTTGTAAATGTCTTACTCTCATAGTTTTATTACGATGGTTCCGTTCATATACCTGTAATGTAGTAATCTAGAACTATGTCTGTATAAAGTAAACATGTAAGTTTGCAGGAAACGCAGACAGACGGGTTTGTGATGACAAAAGAAGGGGTGCAAACAATCATCAGTCACATTAATTGCTATCTAACAATGTTTAATTAATTTCGTCTTGTCTCAATCTTCATCTTCAACTCATCCGAGATTAGAACGTTTCAAACATTCTATGTACCTTGAATCAGCCATTAATTATATTACAATGTATACAATCTGGAGCGAAATGAATGAATCCGAGTGTACAGAGGATTAGAGAAATGCATTATAAAAAAATATATCATATCCTTGTCAAGTATATTTTCAAAAAAGGTTATTCAACAGGTGACATCTTCCAATTATTTATCAATATCATGTTAGATGAAGAATATGGTTCGCATATTTGTAATCCAATACAGGTAGTAGCTGGTTAGAGAGGATTGAGCTAGATGATTTGGAATATAAAGGCGTTATAATAGAGTAGGATGGCAAAACATCCTGTATTATGTCCTGTATCCTTCCAAAAATTTCGGAATGATGCATATAGTTTTTTTTCGAAACTACCAATTATCCATAAAATACAATTGACTCGAGCTTTTTATTTTCAGAAAAAAAGGTGTTGGAAAAATAAAATAAGTCTGGTTACTACTGTTCTAATTTTTATGTGTACGAATATCGAATATATCGAAAGCTTTGTCAGGGGAGAGTGAAGATGAGGGTCACGAATTCGGTTATAGCCAGAGTGAGGGAATTTTATTCATAAATTATTTAAATAGGCAGCAATTTTCAGAAACGTATTAGACAAACATTACCATACGTGACTTAAAATATTTCAAATTGAACTACGAAAGTATTATCCCTTCAAAGAAAAAACATATTCGAGGAAAAATGGAGACTTTTGCCACATGACTCCTACTAATGGTCACTTTTTATGGCCACAAAAATCCTATTCATGGCTACCACATTTCACTATCCATGGCCACCGAAAAGTACCTGAACCAATAGCATTAATCAAGAAACATTAAGGTTTCTTGTATATTTGTTTTATATAATGTTAAATTTATGTAACTTTACACTTCCAAATGAAAAATTTAACATTTTTAAGAGAAAGTATTAGTACTTCTCGTATACATCGACCGAGGCTGGGAAAATCATCATTAATATCCGTTCATCTTAAATACATTGTCACTCTAATTTGTTGATGACAGACAATTCATGGTCTATATATTCAAACGCTATTTACTCTGATCTAAACTATGCAAACCTTGAATTTCATATTCATTTTCAGGCGAAGCCTTCAAAATTTTGCTGACGCCTTGCCGATTGATTTGAATGACGCTGTATTATAATCAACAAGCAGAAAACAGATGTGTTTCACTTGGTTCTACATTGTGATCATTGATATTATCGATACTACTCCCACTTTCTACCTACATCTGAACTGCTCTCCTCAAATTGTTTCTTTTTCAAGATTTACTGTTCGCTTCTCCCCTCTTTTTCAGTTCTCTTTCACTTTTCCGATAATCTTTCAATATCTGCTGTTTCACCTTTCCTGATTTTTTAGTTCACAATATTCCACCCATCTGTCATATTTAACGACACTTTGGGTGTATTCCTTTTTTCCTCTTTCCGTAAGTAGGTTTCTGTCTTGGCCTCGGAACAATGTCGGCAAATAAAAAAAAAAAAAATTTCTCTTCTGTGGTACAATTATGGTTGATGTTGAGGGTTGGACATCAATATCATGTTGCTGTAATTTATAGTGTTGGTTCATTAATATCCGATGCGGAATGATCAACATCATTACAAGGGCCCACACACCGCTACATCGAATGGCTGTAAGCCATGTGTCGAATTGGGATAAGATGCGATCAGTATAAGTTAATTCTCAGAACAGAAACAACTTAGCTCCAGAGATGTGACCAATGACCATCTATAAATATTATAACTCGTATAGAAATTGAAGTTTCCTTTGAAAAGTAGTAAATACATTGGCGATGTACTCGAAAAGTCTTCATGAAGTCATCCAGCCAATGATCCTGGAAATTTTTCATATTATATATTGTTAACGGTGAAGCATATTGCCCTATTGCATTGACTACAAACAAAGTATTGATGTTTTCCTTATCAGAATTTGTAGACTCACTAGAGACATTTTCCCTCTTTAGGTTTAAAGAAAAAACATTTCTCGCCCATATTAAACACTCTTTCTGGGAATTCTAATACTCAGAATTTTCTAAATCTAGTACCTCTGAGAACCAATTTCAATTTTTTTTCTGTAACAGTTCCTCTTGCATTACTTACATATTCTGTATGTTTCGTGAGAAAATAGGACGTCTATATAAAAATGCATAGTACCATTTCTTACGGGGCTTGTTGTTAACAAATGGCGTTCTTATGTTCGATTCATCTACTAGTTTAACTCAATGGAGAAGACCTTCTCTATCTACCGAAAACCCCATATTAGCGCATTTGAGTGGCCAATCTACCAACAATTTCTCATTTGATTTTCCTAAGATTGAATCTGGTCCGCAATGACGAGGGGACGTAACTAGACACTTCCCAGACAGTTTATTTCGTAAATTTGTGCGAAGCACTTTGAACTCTTTACTTGCTTTCAGTACGGGTAGCTCGAATTGCCTGATTAACTTTGTTAGTTGAATACAGAACTATTAAACTTTTGCTTATCACTTGTCGTCTCTTTTTCATTTTGAAAAAAAGTTTAAACCAAATGAACTACATTAATTTAAAAGGTCTTTTATATATTGATATGTTTGAAATCAGTAGGATCAGGTACTTTATAGGTATGGCCATAATTATGTATATGACCTGATCCTGGCCATAAATGCAGAAAAGCAAAATACATTTCTCCATTCATGGCCATGTAGAGTATATCCTATTATATCAGTATTATTCAGATTATATAAGTGAACCATCAAACTGTAACATGTACTATTGTGTCCTGACTATAGATTGACAGAAAATAATGGCAGGTGTATTCAATAAAAATAGATTAGAAGAAAGGATCCCTACCGAATATATCAAGAAATCGGATTTTTACAATTTACAAAAAATATACCTCTATTCAACGTTATTAACAGCACTATCTTAGTACCACCTAGCAATGAGTAATAAAAGTAAATATGTGATTTTTGTGAAGCCCTGTGGTACCCTAGAACTGAGAGATGGCTAGTAATTATGATGAATACTTCAGGTCGTCACAGCCGGTGCAGTGGCCATAACCAGTGTGTCCACTTAAGTCAATTCGTAAAAAATTGTATGTTGATATTATTTATTACAGTGCATCAATACTTGATTTTTCGGTTCACAATATTTTGTCGAAAATAGAGATATCCTCATTATCAAGCGAATTTACTTTTCAATGACTAACTCAAATTGTGACTGAATTAAATTCAAATGACGATGTATCTATGGATAACCTTTACGAAGAATACTGTTTATACTCAAAGACTCAATAAGGTAGTCATAAAAATAGACGTTTAAAAATAATTATATACCTACTCCTAGTCAATGGCTTAATCAGATTGTTTCATATTTACCTTTGTTATGGACAAAGAATTCGATTTTTTTCTTTTTGGACAGTCTTCTGAGTGGAGTACTTCAAGAGACGGTGCTTGACCTTAATGTTGGAATTATGAATATCAATCGATGATCTTGATGACGGTGCTTGCCAATGAATGACTCAATTTCCATTCTCGTCAACTATCCAATCAATTGGGCTGTTCAATATCGATTGGCACGATTCACAAGTGTTTTACTGATTTTTGTTGCGGCAGTATGATCGCGAAGGACGCCAAACGTTGTGGTCGTTCAATGTAGGTTATAACCCCAGAAATCTTCGATAAAATCCAAGGTATGATATTGGACGATCGGAGAATTAAAGTGCACGAGATTGGTGAGGCTATGGGCATCTGAATACAACGGGACGGTACATTTTGCATACATTTTTGAATATGAAGAAGCTATCTGCCAGATGGGTGTCGCATTTGCCTTCTGTTGACAACAAGCGGGACCACCACCGACAGATCATGGGCGATGTTCAGGCCCAGAAGACGACTTCTAGGCTTTCTTTCAGAGTTCAGGGAGGACCTAACTGAAGTAACCAGAGTGAACAAACTTTAGTTAGTGTCGACATCCACTCCGGAGTGAAAGGAAATTCTCCGATGAATCAGTGGAGTACTTCAAGAGATGGTGATTGACCTTGATGTTGATTAATTATGAATATCAATCAATGATCTCAATGACGGTGCTTGCCAATGAATAACTCAATTTCCATTCTCGCCAGCTATTCAATCATTTGAACTGTTCACCATCGATTGGCACGATTCACAAATAGTTTACTGATATTCGTTGTGGCAGTATGATCGCAAAGGACGCCAAACGTTCTGGTCGTTCAATTCAGGTTATAACCCCAGAAATCGTCGATAAAATCCAAGGTATGATTTCGGACGATCGGCGAATTGAAGTGCACGAGATTGGTGAGGCTATGGGCATCTGAACACAACGGGTACGGAACATTTTGCATACATTTTTGAATATGAAGAAGCTATCTGCCAGATGGGTGTCGCATTTGCTCTCTATTGACAACAAGCGGGATCGTGTGACAACTTCAAAGGAGTGTTCAAACACGATAAGAAAAACTTTTTGTGCAGTTTCGTAACCGTAGACGAAACATGGATCCATAACAACACACCAGAGACCAAAGAACAGTCAAATGGTAGACTTGTTCTGGCGAATAAAATCATGGCGACAACTTTTTGACAAACACACGGTATCGTTCATATCGCTTACTAAGGAAGGGGCAAAACGATCACCGGCGTATATTATGCAGAGCTGTTGGATCGATTCGACGCCGATTTGGCAAAGAAAAGAGTGTTTTTCCATCAGGACAACGCTTCGGTGCACAGGTCCGGAGTCATCATTTATGCAAAAATTGCATGAATTGCGCTACGAATTGGTTCGTCATCAACCATATTCTCCAGATTTTGCCCTGCCTCTGCCATTTTAATTTCAAAATTTGAAGAAATGACTGGGCGGAAAGAGATGTGGCTTCAACAAAGAGGACATCGCTGAAACAAACACCTATTTTGAAGGATTGCCGAAATTGTTTTATTGGGAAGGGATCGAAAAATTAGAAAACGATGGACGTGTATCGGGCTACAAGAAGATTATTCTAAGAAATAAAATATATTTTGACGGAATAAAACATTTTTTGTTTCATTCATAAAGGATTTTTCACCTTGTCCTCGCATACCAGTACTAAAATATGTAAACTTCGTATGTGTAATTCAAATTGTTGTATCATTCATGAGAAATGACAAAAATATACCATGGCATGTATTTTTAAATTTATTAATTGTATAAGTAGAATATGATGGATTACAACTGAACTTCCGCCCAATTTTAGATCCATGCCTGATTTAAAGTCATACGAAAACGTTTAACGGTATTCTGAATTAGAACGCTTACATGGGAGGAATCAAAATAAGATTATGTTGAATATCAAATTTTAATACGATTTTTATTTCATGGAATATATAATTATGTATCGTACAATGCTCAGCTTTCGGACACGTGTGCCTATTGTTGTCTTAATGTAACACCCTCTCCGGAATTAAGGAGCTCCGCATTATAAGATTAATTCAACTGCTTTCAGGCTTCTGAAACCAAGTAGAGATTCTTAATCAAAGCGGGATCTTAAAATAATTACTTATAATTCAAAGCAAGAAGTTAGTCGAAATGAATTTCCAAGTTTTTGTCATCCAATAGCAGCTCTGTGAAATATAGGGACAGTTATTTTTCTTATTAGTCATTCATTCCGCATATAATGGAATACAATTTCTTGCCCAGATAATTTACTGTTAAATCTAAAGTTTCCAAACAAACCAAACTTATTTCATTATTTTACGAAATTAAAGTTCGACGATTCTATTCTAAGATAATTTCCTGATGTTCCGAATTTACATGAAAACAATTTATCACATTAGATGATGTTCGGAAATTGCATTTATTAAAAATTTGCTGCCTGCAATATTGTGAATGACTTAGCCTTTCAGCGAATTAGATAAAGAAGTGGATATTAGTAGGAATGTCATAGAGTGAGAATACTCCATACATCACTCTCAATTCTAGTCATACTTCCATGATGTGTCAGTTGATAAGTGGATATTTGTGACCATGCCTCGTGGTCATGGCAGCATCTGGTAACTGCTCGATTCTCCGACTGCAGCAGGCTGCGGAAGCGCCTACTTTGGTGGTTTTTGATTATATGAGGTTGGGATATCTGCGTGGACACCGCAGAATAAAAGATGACGTTGTGGTATAGTGGTTTATTCACTGATACACAATAAGAAACATCACTAAGTCAATAGTACCCGTGACAGGATAGTACCATGTCGTTCTCGGTAGAATATCGAGACATCTATATCTATCACTGTAAGTGTCACCTGAAAGGTAACGTTCGCCCCTCTTGTCACGGGTGACGTACTGCTTAGTGTATCAATAATAATTGTTCTAAATAATATATACATATTCAGCATGAATATAATAACTTAAATATTACGCTATATTTTCCCTACACCTTCCCTGCAGGGAAAAGAATTTATTTGCTATGTCTAAAGTGAATAAATTCGTCAAAACAACAATAACACTCCTATCATAAATTTGGATTCTAAAATCTTCCTTTTCTCTCCAGCATCGGTGTTAATATGAGTAAGTGTAATACGATACATAATACAAATAAATATAATAATTTACAAATTCTTATAATAAAATGAAATATTTGATGTCGATTGTTTTTTTTTTCAAGGTAAGCTCTATAATATAGTAAACATAAAATAAGTGTCAAGTTCACAGCTACTTATAAAAACATCAATGCTCTACTAAAATTATGTAATTCAAGGTTGTTGCGATGCATTCTCGAACACATCCCGTTTTGTGCATAGTTCAGCATTTTTGAATTAAATCGTCGCGCACTTAAATCCGATAGGTCTTTGTTCTATTTTTGTGCACTTCAATAGTTTTTCCTCCTTTTAGAAACAGAACATTCGGTTCGCGTTCCGCGATCACAACATAAGGACCTTCGTACACTTCGGTAAGTTTATTTCCCGTTTCACTCTTAACTAATATCAAATCACCTAGGATAACAATTCTTATCGTAGTGTTCCTTACGTTTTCCCTTGCTCGACACCAAATTCTGATGAGCATCCAACCATGCTCGTTGCAACCTATATTTCAATTCGCTTAGATAATTATCATGATTATAAATGGGATCAGTTTTTTCAATGTTTATCAAATTAGATGGCAATGTTGCCAGAAAACCAAAAACTAGCTCAAACGGGGTGTAACCAGTCTCAGTATGAACTGTAGTATTAAACACGAAACACCAATATCGAAGCCACGAGCTCCAATTTTCAGGTTGATTCCCCGTCATTATACGTAAGAAAGCTTTCAAATGTTTATGGGTGTTTTCCAGCTCCCCAATTGTTTCATGGTGATATGCTGTACTGTTTAATTTGTTGATATTCAGGAGCCTCGCTGCATCACACATAACTGTTGACATGAACTCTGTCCCGCGATCGGTACAAATTTCCGTAGGCGTCCCATATCTTAGGATGAAATCCTCCACAAATGTTCTAGCTACAACATTGGCCTCCTTTGATTTAAGTGGATAAACCTCTATGAATTTAGTTAAATCACACTGTAACGTCAGTATGTATGTAAAATCATCATTGTCTTTGTCTAGTGGTCCAACAATGTCTAGAAATACTTTTCTAAATGCTCGATCCGCAGTTGTTGTGACTACTAGAGGTTGTCTTGTATGTCTATCGTGTTTATTCCGCTGACATTGGTCACACCTCGCTACATATTTGTAAATGTCGTTAGTCATACCTGGCCAAAATAATATTTCTGTATTTTTTTTGTCATTCTCCTAATACCTGCATGTCCACTCGACGGCAATAGATGGAAATCATTTAGAATAACTGTACGCATTTCTTTATCTTCAAAACATTTTCTTTTATTAACGATGCATCATATCCTAGGTATATTATAATTTTTATATTCATTTTTATTAAGTTCGTTGGCCAACGATTTCAAAAATGAAATATTGCTATCTTCTTTCATTATTACTACCTCTTCTATGTCGATTTCATCACACAATGTTTCCAAATGTCCCAACAAACGGCGTAGCGGTTTTGCTGCCAGATCATCTGGATCGATAAAGATCGTTTTCATAGAGGGCATGTATATTAATTTTTCATCTTCAGTAGCTACTCTATCATCGTTTTTCATTAGTTTATTCTTCAATTTCTTATTCATTATTGTTAGTTGCGTACATTGTTTGGGTTTTTTAAGGATCTCAACGATTTTCGGTTGCGCACCCGAATTTCGTTCGATAACCTGATTATTATCCCTCACTTTAGTTTCTATTTCCTCTTTCTCTTTAGTTATTGTTTATGCCCTTGTGACAACTGCTATGCTGTGTTGATTTATGCTCTTAAGCTCTTCAATCGAAATTCGTGACAAGGCATCAGCTATTACGTTGTCAGAACCTTTAATGTATTCAATGTCGAAATCGTATTCCTCTAAGCATAACCTAAACTTTGTCAGACGGCTTGAGGGATTGTTGTGTGTGAAAAGAAAAATCAACGGCCTGTCAGGTTCCAAATCCCAGATGTCCTCATAACCCAGAGGCCCAACTGAGAGAACAAGGACTACGGATCAATTCCGTCGACAGAACTCTATGTGGTTCACATACCGGGCCAAGAGTGGGGAGACTGGCGGAGTCGGAATCAATTCATCTACACCTATGATGGAACTTTTCCCCAGGTCGCATATTACATGCCGATGTCTCTGCAATCCGAACCTATGCCTTGGAGGACCTGACTGAACAACCCAGTTAGGATTCATACCTTCACCGACACACCATGGGCGACGTTCAGGTCCAGAAGACGACTTCTAGGCTATCTTTTAGAGTGCAGAGAGGCCCTAGCTGAAGTAGCCAGAGTGAACAAACTTCAGTTCAGCGTGAAAGGGAATTCCCCGATGAATTACCAGAACTAAGTTAAACAGGAACTCCTGGCCCCGATTCAACGATCTGAATCTCATCAACCACCGAACTCCGCACCTCAAGAGTGGAGATACAGTGGATCTTGGTGTAGTGCGGTATACCCTGCATAAGACAGGCAAAGCTACTTTTGTCTCATGAACAGACATATACACATAATGAGCATTGTTGATGATACAGGTTATAGTACATGCGGAGTGGCGGATGGAACTGATATCCTAATCGTATTTCCAACACTTGCTTCTCTTAGGCTGCAACAACTCGTATCGGCAGCGAGCACCAGATGTGCTTGATTAAATAGATACTACTTGGGATTAGTAATGCAAATGAGGGATTAACCTCAGGTGAGATAAATCTAAATCTATCAACGGAGGCTATATATTGTTGTCCGTTACCATACCGAATTATCGTCGGGAATCAGAATATTTGATACTAAATTAATATCATTAAATCGGCCGTGATACCTTAATTTCCAGAATATGTTGTCAATCATTAAGTGTTTTTTATGGAACTATTAATCAGTTGAAACAACACGTAGATGAGATTCATCTGATGTACGCCATTCCTTTTGTAGTGTATATCATTTTTTATCTGTGTCCAGAAAATTACTGTCTATTAGTGTTGGTCACCGGTTCCGATTCCTTTCTTCAGAACCAATTCGAACCGGTTCTGATCGAGTTCAGATATAATCCATGTACGGCTTAACCTGGATAAGCGCTCTGGTTCCGATTCTAGTTCCGGTTCCGATTCCTATTCCTATTCCGATTCCGATTCCTATTCTAATTCCGATTCCGATTCCAGTTTCGATTCCGATTCAAATTCCAGAAAGTATCGTACTCAAAAGTTACGAAAAGATTTGTGAAATCAATCATTCCTATTTTTTTATATGGATTTATACCCAAACCGGAATTAATAAAATGTAATTGAGGAAATAATTTGTATAACTATGATCTGAGAGTTTGTAAGGAATTCTCGTTTACAAAAAATAAATTATGTGTGATTTGTACATAAAATTAACCTGGCAGACATAGCAGGATTCACCTAGCACTTAAAAAAATAATAGCATAGACTTGTGTGAATAATTTCACACAAAAATTAATCCGAAAAAAATTGTATATTCTTTGATTTCATGATGTAGAACTAGACTTTATTATTATCAACAAATATTTGCTCAATAACATTAAAGAAATCACTTCAAATTCTGAGGATTCTATTTTGTTATTTGAAAAATTTAAAATAAACTGTGTAAGGTTATAAGATTGTAGCGGTGTAGGAAATTATAAGCCGCCAGGCTCTCACAATATTAATTTCCTGGCTTAAGAAAAAAATCAGGTGAAGTGGAAAGTATGGATATCTTAAAATATAAACTTTCACTTCATTATTATTATTATTGTTCCCCTTTTTGTGTTTCTGAATGACAGTTGGACTAGGCGAAAACAAGCAAGTAATGGAATAAAATCATATGTTGCCGTTTCATAGAATATACACTTACATCACCATAATGCATTGAAGAAGAAATAAATAAAAAGGCATAATGGAAAGAGTTTTTTCTTCTAACCTTTATATCATTTTCAATGATCTGTGTCCTCCTAGAACTGTATTGGTACGATGATTTGAGTCACCTGGTTTGAATATATGAATTTGAATAGAACCGAATCTGATTTCTCATTCAATATGGATCTCAACTCGGTCAACCAGCACGCGGTTTCGAATCGAATCGGAACTACTGTTTAGAACCGGATCTAAACCGCGATTTTGGTCCTGATGTAAAACCGTAGTCATGACCGATTCTCTTCCTTTAATCCGGTTACTGTCTTTTCGAGAAACGGTTCATCACGTCACGGTTCCAGAACTGTCAAAAATTAGGAACGGTACAATATCTAGTCTCTCTAGAGTACACGAACCATAAAAAACTACTGATCCACGAAAATTTATAATTTGTTCCTTTTTTCACTGGACTCGCCTATAATACAATTGACTGCACCAATGAATCGCCATAAATTTCAGGAAGATCAAGTATAATTACATCAGCATTCGGACAAATAAATGTCGAATGATAGCAATTAATCCATCACTAATTATTATTTGATAGTAGTGTACAATTTTGATATTTTAAATTGTTAAATGTTTTTGATATTGAGGTATAGTCGATATAATCTTGAAGTAGTAGACTTAGAAAAACTAATACGAGTAATCGCAGTAATAAAAGGCTCGTGGCTGGTTTGAATTTCATATGCAAAGAAAGGGTGGAACGATGCTGCAGATGGCGTATGTAGGCATTGCTATGGAGATGATGCTGTGATTGTACAATGTTTGTAACAATAGTCCGTCTAGTCTATTGTGATCTAGATATCACCTTGCACGGCCGCCTCCGCTCTTTCACTGAACTCTGGACTAGATTGTTTGAGAATACCGGAAACATACCGACCCCATCTAATGAAACAAACACCAGTCTCTATCTACTTCCACCTACCACAACCTATTCACATTTTTTATACCATCATTAGATATCGAATGAACTCCCGTTAATGAAACTTTTGTAGGTAGATTCTTAATTATATTCAATTGAAAGCCATATAGATTGATAAACTTCCATCGTGATTTCCAAGACTTATATCCTCACAGACCTGCTCATATAGCCAGTATGAAGTACAAGATCGTAATCTTATGGTTTTAGAAGTTCAGAGCTAATTTTGTTTGCAACCTTCCTACTGATTTGTCAGGTATCTGAAATACAAACCTTAACATTGTTATCCGTCTTATTTGGAAAACGGTGATATGAAGGAAGGAAAAGTCTCCTTAATTATAACCCTTGAACCTTTTCAGAATATTTACAATCACATTTTTGTCCCACATGTTTCGTTACTAGCTTCAGTTTTGTAATTTGATTATTATTTGCTCAGTTTTCTGTTTGGAAAATTGAATATGGAATACCAGCATCAATTCAATTCTGTCGTGCCATACAATGTTGATGGAATATGCATACAATAGCTAGAATGTTTCAATGGACTTGTCATAAATATCATGCTGGATAGAAGTAATGAATGTACATAAACGTAATGGCGGCTCGTGAGTTATGAAAGAGGGTGTGCACAAGAAAAAACTATTTTCAGTACATAAAATCCATTCTATAATTTTTCATGTTGGAAAAAACGTCTATGACTTTGTTGTCAAAATCCGGGATATATTGACAGGATCGCCTATGAGTTCAGTCGATCTTCTGACATTGTGTCTCCCAGAAAAGTTTTAATGCATTTGAGGGTAGCAAATATCGTTCGCATTCTCCTGTCGACATGAGCGTTGTACAAATAATATCCAACAGGTTGTATGTTTCTGTCAAAACCTTTATTAAGTTGTTGTCCGTTATGAACAATAACGATTTCATCAAAATGTTTTTATGGAAATGCATATCTAAAAGTTTTGAAATTTTGAGAATCAGATAATTTTGCTGCACTGAGAAGTGAGCCCTAAAATCAAATCGATCGCTCATTTGGATTAAAATAGTGTCACATACTTCCTTTGCAATAACAGCTCTGTTACCTTCATCTGTAGTTTTTTGTCTTTCCTTAGCAAGTTCTAAATATTGCGTTCGTGATTGACATTATCAGTAGAATTGATAATCCGAATAATTTGCTGTTGGAATCGGCTCCGCCTCTTTGCCCACCTAGATTCGATGATTTCCTAATTTTCGTCTATGCTAACCTCATCCAGAGGCTCCCCCTCTTGGCGTACTTGTTGGTTTTGGCTAATAACTCACTACGAAGCTCCACCGCCTGTGAGTTGTCTAGCCTACAATCGAGACTTCCAGATTTCCGTTTTTGTCTGTCATTGGTGTATTCCTACACTTTTACTAAGTGTCTGTATTTGCTATAGTACGCCATCTATGAACCTATAGGAAAACTAGTGTATTAGGGAAGTATTGTAATCAGCCTGAGGCAGGGCCGGACCTAGAGTTTAAGGGGCCCCGGGGCAAGATTAAGTTCGGGGCCCTATTTGTCTATTGAGTTTGTCAACTCAATTTTTTCCAATTTTTGTAAAAAAAAAGAAACAAGGCATTATTTATAAATAAATAATTTGTTTTATTTGTCTTACACATATTTCACGTTGTATTACATACTAATTTGTAAGTTAAAATATCAGACATTATAACATCATCAATCATGTAAAGTAGTAATATATTCTTAGCTATAATATTATACGGTACTTTCATCCCTTACATTACAAAATTATGAATTATATAGAGAAGGGTGAGATATTCGGGTAGTCATTATAAATCACCTTTAATTCGCTAACATTCAGAAGTTGTTCGATAAGATTTTAGTATTAAAAGATTAAACTAATGCTCATAATCACGATTCGATATTTAAGAAAAAAATTTTTGAACTTTCTTTTTCTTGCTTTTGAAGAGCAAATGTTCAATGACTTTATCGAAATCAATTGTGCGCTTTCAGATTTTCGATTGATAACAATGATAAGTTGCTCAGCCTTTCTTGTTGCATCGAGCTACGCAAGTAACTTTTGATTAATTTTAATTTGGAAAACGATCGTTCAGCTTTTGCCGTAGTGACTGGGACTGTCAGAAACATGAGAAGGGCTGTACAAACATCTGGGTAGCTGAATGACAGTAACGCATTTTCAATTATCAAAAAATGAGCTAGCTCTTTTACGACATGTATATCCGAGAAAAGGGTAACTTCGGAAAAAACGCTCCATAAAATGATAAATTCTTCACGTTTATAAAATCTCACACTTCTAACAATACCGTTTTTTTTCTAAGCTCAAGATTTGTACAGAATCTTACAGGTTTAGAGGTAATTATATTAAACAGATTTTCCGCAATAGCTTTCATTATTCTTAATAAATAAATTAATCAGTTAATAAATTTTCACATAACGAAGAACAATGAGACAGCACTAAAAATGCTTGCACTTCGAAACATTTTTTCTGTTTTTGTCCTTCGCTTCGTGGCATTGCCTTGGTTGCCTTATTGTAGTTCCGGTCCTGTCCTGAGGCCTTTCTGAATCTTTTTTAGACGATGTCAGCCTGTGGTGTGTGTGGAAGTTGTGGAGACAATCGTGCCGCTCTTATTGGTCCTGAGTAGGTCGAAAGTGGTCGAAATAGGAACTGTATTGTATTCTTGACATGTATCTTCAGTCCTCGAATGGATGAGTGACCGAAATTCTCATTCAAGGTGATGTTGTTGGTATTCAATATTCATTAATATAATGAATTGAAAAATGTTATTGTGATAAGAGATTTTGATGTATTATTACATATATCCAAAGGACATTACAAGCAATGAACTGGCATTTCATTCTAGAACTGATCGTGGTATATACACGTAGTGACGTAATATTTTGATTGTGGATGTTTTGGGAAGGAAGCTGATTTGATTGCCTATAATTCAACAATAAAAGTATTGTTTCAATTCAAAATGGCTCATAGTACTTCGAACTTTCTACACATGAATACAATATGACCATATAATTTGAAAATACTACGTATAGTCAAATTAGTGGAATAATCTATAATAATTTGCTACTATCGATTATTCATAAGCCTCTAAGCCCGCAATCCCATATCGTCTAGGGAAAGCAACCGTCCCCTTCCCCAACCCGTATACCGTCTGAGCCCTGTCTCATAACTAGTACTTTCCAAACGTTTATAGCGAAATATCTTAGCTCAGAATGTTTCTCAATAACCCTTCCGAAAGAACTAATCATCATATAGGGTATCGATGTATGTAAGTGGCAGACACGCTTGCAGATGTTTGCGATGAGTTAAATATTTACTGTGGTCGAACATGCCCCGTATGCATTTTGAATATTCGGCACGACGAGTCAATTACCCGATGAAAACAGTGCTTGCTATATCTGTCATTTTATCGCTTTTAATCGAATAGTGCAGTAGAAGTAAGCTCCCTCTATATTTGAAAAAATCGTGAATAGAATTATTGTCAATCTCTCTGTGAATTTCAAGTCTCTATATGCTGTAAAATAGAACATGTAAATCCTGACTCCTACATTACGACAAGATACTTCTTTTGTATAAGTATCTTTACAACAGAATTCACTTCCAACTCCATCAAAGATACAGCTGGCTCGATGTCGACTATTCTCCTAATAAAAACCTTTTAAATCGCACAGCTCACTTTAAAATAATCTGGGGAGATGTTGCCTCTCAATTTGCATCTTTTAGAGTGGATGATAGCGATCCCCGTCGTCAATGCTAAAAACCACCCACTCTCCAACCCCTTCACCACACTTCTTCCTTGAGAGAGTCTGCTTTAATAACACAGATTGTCGCGCCACAAGAAACTTCTACTTTATTCTACGGTATAAAGATTCAATAAAACGCCAATATGAGAAGATTACCCGCCGTTCATCAAGATTTAATTAGAATCGCTCAGCGGAGAAGTGTAATTGGCTTGTTTAACATTCCCACCATCTGCGAGTTGTACAGATGGAACCTTTGTTGTAAAGAGCTTATTATGCGGCTGAATCAAGTTCCAATATTTTATCTGTTATCATTTATTCAGTCAATGATGAATGATGTATATCAATATTTACATACTTATATTAATCTGATGTACATTCCACCAATTTCTATAAATGCACATACAAATTTTGATATGATCGAGTAGAAAATATTACCTAGTGAATCACGAGTTAATCAGGTTATTCATAGATGTGGACATCCAACAGGAAGACAAGATAATAATTAATCTGCCGATGACAATAGGGTTGTGCTAATCGCGTTAGAAATGGAATAACTTTGATAAGGGTCCATTCAAACAATTACAACGTCTTAGATAATCTACCTATCACTAGTGCCATCTGCAGATAACATCCAATTAGATTTCAGAAGCACATGCTATATCATTAATAATAAACTATTGCAAGAGTATAATGTATCGGGTTCATTATCAGAGTATAGTAGAGGATCTGTATGATCATTGAAATCTTACTTATAATATAATTAACAGAAACAGTAAACCTCGCTGTTTCTTGAGACTTTTTTCATGAGCCTTAGACATAACTTTGACAGCATGAATGCTTAGGACATATGAAAATATTCATTTTTCACTCGCAGCAAACCTAGTTCATAACCATTGTTCTGGATCTATGAATGAAGTTGAGAATCGAAGACTATAGTGCCTACAGACACACGTACTTTTATAAGACACGAATTTAGTACATCTACACTCTACATACACATACATACTTGTGTCAGTTTTCTTCACATTGTAACGTTGTATCCGTTGTATTTTGTCAATATGTCGAGTGCGGATGAATTAAAGTTATCAGCAGTGGCGTGCGTCCGTGTTTAAAAAAAAGAAAATGTTAATTAAGTATTAAGTTAGAGGATTCGCCCATGAAGTAAAACGGTAAGGGAAGTGTTTCCGACGCGAGATAAATATACTACCATCAATTCACTTGAACTACGATTAGAGCCTGACGATAGCCGAAACTATCTTCGAATGGATGAATAAAGTTTCGATGATTTCTTGTTTCGGGAGACGCGTTTTGTGCGTAAATCAAAAGCTACATGTAACCCTCTCGTTGCAGGTGAATTAAAAATTATCGAGTTCATTTCTCTCATTTCGTGCGTCAAAGATAGATTCTACAGAGGTAGGCAAAAAGCTTTGGGAGTTAAATCTTTACCAAAGAAACGGCAAGGAATCGTCATCCCGGAGACAATGCAACACCTTGTGCTAATAGACGACGGCCAGGAAGATCGAATATTGGTTGGTTGCAGTGATAGTACACTTCTATCCCAAGGCTCAGAATTTTTTATGGACGGCACATTTAAAAGCTCTTGTTCCTTGTTCGACCAATTGTATACAATCGAACGGATGAATAAAGTTTTGATGATTTCTTGTTTCGGGCGACGCGTTTTGTGCGTAAATCAAAAGCTACCTTTAACCCTCTCGTTTCAGGTGGATTAAAAATTATCGAGTTTATTCCTCTCATTTCGTGCGTCAAAGATAGATTCTACAGAGGTAGGCAGAAAGCTTTGGGAGTTAAATCTTTACCACAGAAACGGCAAGAAATCGTCATCCCGGAGACAATCCAACAACTTGTGCTAATGGACGACGGCCAGGAAGATCGAATATTGGTTCTTTGCAGTGATAGGACACTATCCCAAGGCTCAGAATTTCTCATGGACGGGACATTTAAAAGCAGTTGTTCCTTGTTCGACCTATTGTATACAATACACTTAGATTTGGGAAGCATAAGGATTGTTCCAGCCATCTATCCGCTTTTACCGGACAGAAAAGGAGCCACATATAAAAGACTTTCAAAAAGTACAAAATTTGAGACAGAAAAGTCCACATTGATTTTGAACGGGCAGCAATAAACGCTCTCAAACAAACTTTTTTGGGAGTAAAAATCCAAGGGTGTAATTTACATTCCAATCAATGCCTGTGGAGAAAAGTGCAAGAGTTGGGTTTGGTTACAGGATACAAACAAAATACCGAGTTTAGGGAACATGTTTGTATGTGTGCAGCCCTGGCACATTTGCCAAAAGAGTACATTCCTGAGACATGGCTTCTGATAATGGAAAACTCTCCCCAGGAAGATGCCCTGGTGAAGTTTAACGACTATTTTGTGGAGCAACAATCGTGTTGGTAAAGGGCATTCAAATATTTATGAACTGCTTAAAATACTTCATGATGAAATACGGTACTACGATATTATTGTAAAACAAACTGAGCTGAATATGAATGAACACTCCACAAAGCGTGCAAAAAAGTACAGTGACTTAGATTGTGGTATAAATAAGAGTGTTGACGATTTTGTACAAAGTAAAGTAAGCTTTGGCGAAACTTTAAGAAAATTATTGTATATAATAAAATTTGAATAAGCTGTAAATAATAGAAGCATAATATGTATTATTTTTCTTGAAATAGGTATCTACTATTAATATTAATGTTAATATCTATAAATCTACTATTTTTGTAATTTTTGCCCTTTCTACTAAACGATTGTGTTAGTAAATACCAGTAAATACTATTATGACATGTCATTTTGTATCCCAAATGTAAATTTTAAGAAATACAAATTATCTACTGCATATAAGATTATTAGTTGTTATTTCTCTATAATCCAACCGATCCTGAGATATCTCTAAGATAAAAGTAGGTATTCTAAACTAGCTAAAAGTATGAAGTATTGGAGGTATGAAGGTGAGTCCCTATATAATTATTTAGTTTTCGACGTTCAGTATAAATCGCACGAAACTAGAAGGTATTGAAAATACGTTTTATTACATCTAGGGGGTACGCCCTAAACGAGAAGGTCTTATGATCCCGCACCAAACGCGACGCCCGAAACAAGAATAAATCAAAGTTCTAGCGTTGGTAACACCACTCAATGAATGAACAGCAGGACACTGATTCATCGGCACATCAAACGGTATCATCCGCCCTGGTACCTGTCCTTTTGGAATCTTGAATTTTTTTCCCTTCAAAAACTAGATCGAAAACTATTGCTTTTCCTAAAATATATAAAAATTCACAGCAATGTTTACACTAGGCATAATATTCGAAAACCTTAGAACTAATTTCTTTAGCCTTAATCATCCAAATCCAAACGTAATGATTAAAAACAACAGAATCTATTTTACTACTTAAAAATAAGATCTAAACAAAAAAAAAGTCTAAAGCACTCCAAAGTAATAATCCATGTTACTATGATTTCATAATTGAATTAAAGAATTGTATAACAAAAAATTCCAAGAATGTCGTTATCAAAACAAGAGGAAAAATTGAAATTTCGGAGAGATTACCTCAGAAGACATCCAAATAATAACATTTCAGCGATACTTACCTAAATTCACTACCTACCGATTCTGTGTTCATGTATCTCATAACTAAAAATGACCTTATTAATTACATCTGTAAATAAGAATCAAAAATACACGTGGTCCGCACGCGATATCCTCAAACACAATCAAATCTATACATAACAATATAATCACACCACTTCTGAATATAATGAATCTAATAATTGCCAAAAGTGTTATATCAATAGCCTTAAAGGAATCAAAAGTAGCACCAGCTTACAAATCTGTAAAATTCAGGCAACTAGCTTCAGAGTTATTTCGGTCATAAACAATTTCGTTAAATACAAAATATCTAATTTATCCTTATAAACTGTTTAGAAATGAACTGTGATCAATCAATCAATGAGTTGCCTCACTTTTGTGCGTAAAATAGCAGATTATATAATATTGGATATGATTTACAAACCGCTAACGAAAGACATTAAATAATACTCTATGTTATATTAAAATTATATTCACATAGTAAGGTTGACTCAAAATTATTTACACTTTAACATAACTTTGTTTTATACTGACATCTGCTCTTACATGAACTATCAAAATTTGCTACAGTGTAAACGCATAAAATAGACTGTGACTGTTATATAATCAATAAACAAAGATATGGTGACATTATCGAATCTTAAGATTTCGTGTGATATAGTTATAACCAGAAAAATATGGTTTATATTATGGTCCAATAAAATACTATAATTCAATTTGAAACCGGAGACGGATGTAAAAATTAGAACTTGAAACAATGCGTTTCTCATTTTTACCATTTAAAGCGAACTGCAAAAATTCAAATCTATGCAACAAATAGCAACGGTCCAATATTAGGCTCCACAGTTTATACACAAGTACGCAGATATGGACGCATACAGACATTATCCCGAAAATAGTCTAGATTAATTCGGAAATGCTCTGAATAGATATATCCGAAAAAACCCGGAAAATTTGTTCGCCCCCATTACAATACTTCCCCCACATTAGATATACGACGTATAGAGAGGGATGTAAAAATCAACTATTGTCCAGTAATTTATCACAATCTTCACACTCTACCTTGTATACTTCTGAAACATTGTGTTTCTAAGTAAATTGCATACATTATCAGAAAGTGTACCTACATACATTGTAGATTTATAATTATTAGTCTTAACTGTACTAGAGTAAACTCCATTAGAATCTTTTTTCTTGAGTAAATCAATCAACTTTTTTTCGTTATAGCCGTTGTTAGATGCTATCTGTTTTATAACTGAAAATTCTTTATGATAATTTAATTTTTACATAGGGATAGTAACAAGTCTATGTATCGTATCATGCTTAAAAGAGCAGCCAGTTTATGTTGTATGGGGGGGGTTTAAATTTTTGTGGATAATAATGTCTGTATGTGAAGGCTTATGATGTATTGAAAACTAATGTTTACTGTTCAATTCAGTTATGGTTATGTTCAAAAAGTTAATAGTTTGATTGAATTCTACTTCAACCGTGAATTTAATTTTGGGGTGCTTATTCAAATGTTGAATGAAATAATGTAACTATCTTGTGTTCTATTGAAGCATGTTAATATATCGTCAAAATATTGATGTCAATAAATGATCTTTTCATAATAGGGTGTTTATGAATATGCAATTCTAACCCATTCATAAATGTTTCGGCCAGATGTTTTCCCATTGCTAATCCTTCTTGAATAGTATACACATAGTTATTGAATTAATAATAATTCTGTGAAAGACATAATTCGAGAGTGCGTAATATTTCTTGTATTATAACAATGTTTTTTTCAAGATACTTCGTATTATCAGTAATGTTTCCCCCGGAAGTATACAAGGAAAGAGGTGAGCGACGTGAAACGATGTGAATTTACTATCAGATGGTAAGGTAAAATCTTTAATTTCGTTGACCAGCTCGTTATAATTTTTTATGCCGAATTTCCGTTCAAATTTACAATGTTCTCTTCAGGTTTATAGTCATTTTTGTGATAAATTCGTAGTAGTAACTCACCACAGGTCTTATGGGAAAATCTGTTTTATGTAATTCAACTATCGAATATAATTTTGGCGCATGATGGTTCACAATGGTTAATTTGAATAAATCTTTCTTTCCAAAAATTGCAGAGCATTCCTTGATACAATTTTTAATGTTATTTTGATATGAATTGGTTAGGCCTTTTTTCTTTAATTTGAAACTGCCTGACTTAAGAAAATCTAATGTTCTATTGACTTGATTATGCCGGTCCATAGCAATGACTGTATTACCTTTATCTGCCTTCGTTAAAACTATATCGATACTATTAATTTTTGTGTAAATCGATTCAATAAACTTTAATTCATTTACTGATATTTTTTTGGTCCCACAATGAATTATATAGTACCCGCAGTTGTACCGGAAGCTGTTTAGCTAATGAAAAAATCTCGTGATCAATTGATCAGTTCGTTTTAGTATTATATTACGTGCAAACGCGATTGCAGATTGCAGGAAGGGATATTTGCTTGATATGTGCATATTAGTAAATTAACCTGAATTTTGCAAGGGGAGCTTCCCTTTGACAGTTCAAATATGAATCAGGACTCAAAACTTAACCTAATGATCTGACTAGCCATAAAAAACTTTTTATGAGGACACTGTATTCAGTTTCGAAAGGCTCCTCAATCATAATATTATTCATAAAATTGGTGTTCCTCAAGCTTCTGTTAATACTAACAATTTAAATTTGAATATTGTTTAATCCCGTAAATAATTGATATTACCAACCTTATGGTCTGAAGATGAACCTCATCTCTAGGTATATATAAGAATAGTTGAATTGAAGGGAAGTTGTATCAATCTTTTTTCAAAAATTTTCACAACAAAATCAAACAATGTTGATAAAATTTACAAATTTTGATGCAAATTTTTTTCGACCTCAAAACTGGTAGTACCAATTATTTAATGGATTGTGAGATTGAAAACCATATTCAAATTTGAATTCATAATAATATTCATTCATATTGATGCAATCCTACAAATAATTTGCTGTAATATCTGTAGAAGAGAAATACGCGTTCTGATCAGGTGCAAAACATAGAAACTTTCTAAATCTGAAAAGGTAAATCACGGATGCTCAAAGTTTTCTTTTGAAGTAGTTATGGTAAAGATTCAAAACTCAACCATGCGAAGTAATGGTTAGTAAGTCAACATAAATAAGACAACTCTTGATGTTTCTCAGCGCTGCTCTTTGCTGTCTCCGCCAGAGTAATAAGTTCACATTTGTAGACAATTACTCTCTCCATGAAACTAAAATGAATCGAGCTGTACAGTTATACAGGGCGAATAAGTGGCTGAGACTCATAAATACTGTAGAATACCACAGAATAATATTCTAGTTTACTAAGTTGATATATTATTTTTTTCCCTCGCTATTTCAGTTTACACCTAAATTATGTTCGTTATGTCATTTTTTTTGGCAATATAATTTTAATATTATACCATGTTTATACGATGAGTTTCACTGTGTATTTTTTCCCTAATGCTATGCATTAATTGTAATACGTTGTGCTACTTATATATAATCATTTACAATAAATGAATTCTCCTCCTTCACAAGGAAGATTAGAAATTCCCAAAAGTTATCTAAAAGTCACAGGTTACGTATTTATCTGGGGAATATCAGTTTCAGGAGGAGGTATGAAGATCTGAAATATGCTCTAATATAGGGAGTCTTGGAATAAAAGATTCGCAACTTTCAATTCTTCCGAGATGTCATGCGAGGAGTTTATTTCGTCGTCTTATCGGATAGTACATATTGACTTAATGACTACATGAAAAAAATATGGTAAACATAATGATGAAAATATCCTTATATGTATACAGAAAAACATATTATGGAGTAATTTCGAGAGAAATGCAACACATAAGCCATGCATAGCGTAAATGTAATATTTGAATTTTTAATTTCCTAATTTAGCCAACACATGAGACATAAACACTCAGAAGGGTGGGCTGAGATAGACAGCAAAAAACTTTCTTACGAATTTCGAAACACCTTACCCTGGAAAAGAAATATTCTAACCTTTGAATTTTATTTAAAAAAAACAGGCCTATACTCCGATTTTTGACCGGGCCCCAGGGCCTCAAAAGGTGGGCAAATATTACATATTTTTTTAAAAGCAGCCCATAATTTTTTAGTAATTTTGAAAATATTTAACTGGTTTTCACTGTCTACAAAAATTGAAAAGTAACTATATTCTCATTTTGTTGTGCAGACCTTCGCTAAATTTGATATTTTTGCAGTAACTAATATATTCCCAAGTATCAAATTTACCCAGAACACACCACGAGGAGGTATCTGCACCTGGAGTTTTAACCCCCCTTCCATACTTACTATATGAATGGCACTCAATTATTGTCTTTGTAGTACTGACCTTCTCCTTCTTTTGGTCTCACCACACACCTTTTGAGAGCCACAGTTACGAGTTTCACACACCGCTCCACAGATTGTGTATGGCAAGGAAACTTTTCAGTTATAATATTTTGTGAATCACTTTCACTATAGTTCATTGTCATGGGAGGATCAGTTCTGACACAACATTGCCAGTCTATGTAATCCTCAGCACTAAAATTAATTTAAGGTACTTTAAATATCCTGATTTAATTCGTCCACGTATTTTAGCATTTTGACTTCTTCTACCAGACAACTCCCTTATGTTGGAGACCGGAATCTGTTACCATGGAAACCAAAATATTTTCAGGATTTGCTGAATAGACGTTAGTTGGAAAAATCTTATCAACAATTCGTATTACTGCATCTCGATAGTCCCTTGAAGCTTTAATAGCTTTCCAAAAATGCACGGCTTCGTGCGTTAATAGGGTCTTGGTTTTAACTTGGAACTAAGTGGGAGCATATACTTCTAAAATGCGTAGATTTTCAGATGCACTTTACCATTGATGTTATTAATCAATGACACTAACTAGATATAAACGTAAGACTTTGTTGGCCGTTGTTAGCTACCGCGCATGAAATATTTTACCCGGATTTTTTTTTGCCAGTTGTTCACAACGTTCACCATCACTAATTGCACAACATATCTCATATAGATATTTCTGGTGTGTACTTAAATCTTCAACTGTTACCTCAGGTAGTACACAATCAATTCTTCTAAAAGCCATAATTGGCAACCTTTCACAATTGTGCAAATCTGAGCCAATAGGCCCAGAATAGGCGTATGATCCTTTTGTGTGGCCATCTCAACATTACAGAAAGTGGTGTAGATGCAATCCGTCAGTATAAAGCAGGCACATACTCCATTGAAGGGTTTAGATATTTTTATTTACCTCTCGAAGTATTTAGTTCTTATCAACAACTTTGGCTGGTTGTTCTTTTGAAATTATTTTAAATCTTTTAGAACTGCATTGACAATTTTCGCGATATTTCTATTGGATGCTCTCGTGAGACCGGCCGCTTTATTTGGCAAAGATATTCATTTGTGATTTTGATGTTACCAAAATTTTTGTTTTTTTTTTAAATATGTTATTGAGACTCGTCATCACTGTTATTTTCAGATGAAACTTATTTCTGACTTGAGTGGAGATACCTCGGTAGTACTGGTTCCACTATTACTTGGCACCTCCTCTGGGCCAGCAATTATTTTTTTTACATTCTTTGACTTTCCCATATGGTATATTTATTTAATGTTTATTCGTTTGGGACCCAGATGAAACTTTTTTTTGAGCTCTATCTTTTTTGTGTCGACTAACATTAATAAACCAAAAATTTATAATTTTTTGACTTCATGGGGCGCGGTTAAAATTTATGTTACAGAATTGTTCTCTGTTCGTAGAACGGCAATTGACACATTTTTTGAAATAGGGTGAATCTTCATTCTAAAAGTGATTTTTCGGCCCAACCCAAAACAGGGTACCTTCATAGTCTTGATGAATAAAAAACGTAAAAAATATAACGTCACCCGGAAACCTTCAGTGAGTCAATGAGAATCATTCTATTCTTCATAGTCTTGATGAATAAAAAACATGAAAAATATAACATTTATAATATATATAATATAAGCTTGCAAACTGATCATAATGAAGTGATGTACTCCAAATATGGTCGCTTTAATTTAATAATAAAGTTCACCGTATTCCTCTGAAAACATTGTGTTATCGCTATATCTTTACTACTCATTATTCCGTTAATTGCAATAGCACTTTGAATCTAATTAATTATGGATTACTATTACTCGTAAAAACTATGGACTTCATCATTATTATTATTGTTCAAAACAATGTAATGATATATTTGTAATTATCCATATTTGTTCTAGATGTCGTCCACCAATGACCATCTTCCGTCAAGCGTTACAAAGCCCCGCTTATCACCACTAGATTTCCGAAATACGGAATTGGTTTCGAGACTACTAGCCGCAACGCCGCCTTATCTCTACAACATGTCATTACTACCAAATTCTTATTTTTTTAGCGAGATGTTAAGATCGTTGGTGCAAGCCAAAACTGAAGCATCTGGCAGAAGCAACATAATGGCATCATCATCACATCATAGAAGATCTCGTAAACGTCCATGGACCATGGCCAGAAGCGAAAATTACAACAAACCATTGTCACCAAAATCAGAGAAACCCGAAGTGGTACCAGAATGGCCAAAACCTCATACACTTCCTAAACGGAGCACGCCGTTGGAATTAACAGCGAAAATTCCTTCTGGTCCGAGATTGAGTTATGAAAATATCGAATCTTCAACCAAACCAGAAGATCAAATAAATTTATTTTCACCAGACAATAACAATCAAGGACTTATATTACCTCCAGCTCCTCCGATGTGGTTTCCACCAATTTATCCCAGTCCATATATAGATCCTTTGCATTTTTTCATAGACTTACGGGTGTCTGGACATATCTATGACCGAACTCAGAAAGAAAATGTGACATATGACAATTCGCCTAGAGAAACTACATCATCAACAGTTGTTTCTACTGAAAGTGATTCAGCTGTACGTGAAACATCTCTATTAAATTTGATTGATTTCAAAGGAGAACCTAGGCACAATTCTGCTTTCTCTGTTCCAAACAGTAGAATCAATAGAAACTTACCCATGAATTTATGTCAGATCGATAGAGAACCAAAATCTACCAAATTCGATGTGAAGTCAATGGGGTTTGAGAAGAGTTCTAACAAAGTTAGTTCCAATTATGTTATGGGTAATATTGGACCTATTTATAAACGACTACATGAAGAACAAATTGAAATGTTCGGAAACCATAATAATGGGAACAAGAAGCATGTGGATGAATTGAAAACATTGATAGGATTGGAATTAGTTGTGGATTATATGAGCAAGAAACCAAAAAGTTTAGAAATGACATCTCCCGAAAACCCTGCTGTAGAAGTGGTTGACCTCCATGATGAGCATGATTTCAAAGTAGACATTCAATGTTGAAAACATTCTAGTAATGTAATTGTTATCCAATATTGTGAAGGAAGATGTAAATAAATAATCTCTAATATTTGCTGATTTTTTCGAATATATCTCCAATTATTATGAAAGATGAATTACTAAATCTAGTTAGATCAGACAACTTGAAAATATACAAGAGAGCACCTTAGGGATGTAGTCCAGGCAACGAACCGAAAAATAAAAATAAAGAATATAGTGAGCTAGAATTTCAATTTTTTTTGCATTTTGTTCCTAATACCCCAAAGATCATTCATGGCTATCAAGACCGCGGGGATCGACCTTTCTACCCTCCCAAAACGGTGTTTCAACCCCTCAGAGGAGCATTTTTATAAAAACAATCAAAAAGTTTAGAAAATTAATGAATTAAGAACCGAAAATGACCTCTAGTAGGTTCTTTGGGTGGCTTATCACGATTCCGCTGTTATTTGTCCCAAAAAACTCTCTCCAGAGATGAAATTCTGGAAATTTGAGATTTTCTTGATACGATTATGAATAATGAAGTATAATTTTGTTGCAACAATGGTCTCTAGTCATTTTTGCAACAAAACTATACTTATTATTCATAACCGTCTCAGGAAAATCTCAAATTTCCCGAATTTTATATCTGGAGAGAGTTTTTTGGGAAAAATAACAGCGGAATCGTGATCAGCGATCTAAAAAGCCTACTATTGGTAATTTTTGCAACAAAATTATACTTTATTATTCATAGCCGTCTCAGAAAAATCTCAAATTTCCCGAATTTTCTATCTGGAGAGAGTTTTCTGGAGAAAATAACCAGGAATCGTGATCAGCGACTCAAAAAACCTACTAGAGGTCATTTTTGCAACAAAATTATACTTTATTATTCATAACCGTCTCAGGAAAATCTCAAATTTCTCGAATTTCCCATCTGGAGAGAGTTTTTAGGGAAAAATAATAGCGGCATCGTGATCAACGACTCAAAAAACCTACTAGAGGTCATTTTTGCAACATAATTATACTTTATTATTCATAACCGTCTCAGGAAAATCCTAAATTTCTCGAATTTCCCATCTGGAGAGAGTTTTTACTACTACTAGAGGTCATTTTTGCATCAAAATTATAAATTATATATTACATAAAAATTTTCCAAATTTCTCATCTGGAGGGAGTTTTCCAAGAAAACTAACTGCGGAATCGTGATCAGCGACCCAAAAAACATAGTTGGGGGTCATTTTCGACTTTTAATTCATTA
The DNA here is from genome assembly GCA_958510875.1 of Endomychus coccineus. Taxonomy (NCBI): domain Eukaryota; kingdom Metazoa; phylum Arthropoda; class Insecta; order Coleoptera; family Endomychidae; genus Endomychus; species Endomychus coccineus. The sequence goes on from OY294067.1 coordinate 96,661,880, forward strand.
ATTTCCTAAACTTTCGGATTGTTTTTATAAGAATGCTCCTCTGAGGGGTTGACACCCCGTTTTGGGGGGGGGGGTAGGAAAGTCGACCTCCGCGGTCTTGATAGTCATGAATGATCTATGGGGTATTAGGAACAAAATGCAAGAAGAATTTTGAAATTCTAGCTTACTATATAATTTTTTTTTATTATGTCCTTTTTCCCGGCTTATTGCCTGGACTAATGGTTGTTGTAATCTCTTTTGAATATATCATATACAAAAAACCTACCTGATCACGTGTAGGATTTGAGCAGGTTGCTGATGACACTTTCAGTTCCTTTCTCTGATGCACTTGATTTGAGGGTCTTTAAAACCATATCAAGGGCAAATAGATGGTCTTCTGACAACAATTTGAGAACGAACGGTGATAAAACACAGATAGTGAAATTTAGTTGTCAATCAAACAATGAAGTTGTACTCAAGAACTCTGTAGGCCCCCTCAAATATGTGCAGATTGGTCCATGCAGATTGACACGCTGGCGATATCTCTAATCTCTAAGCACTAAGAACTATTTCAGTACTAGTAAATATACAAAAGCCTTTCTGACGGTCTATCATGCTTATGTCCAGTCTACTCTGAGTTATGGAATATGTTTTTGGGCAATTCGGGTGTTCGGTCTTCAAAAAATATCTGTTAGGTGTATATTAAGGTTGCCTCAGTGAGTAAGTTGTAAACAGTATTTTGTAGAGAATGGAATACTTCCCTCGCGTAGTTTATATATTGATGAGGTAGTGATCTTTATCTGTAATAATTGGGAAATATTCAGGGAGTATTTGCAGAACCAGGATCATGGCAGAAGTTATAAGAATCACTATAAGTGTAACAAATAAAACTATACGTACCTAAAAAAAATTTTTGACTTCACAATCCTAAATATATTAAATAAATAGCATCACTGAAATAACAGCCTACTTTATTCTTCAAAAATAATTTAATGAAAGTAGTCACTCCTAAAGCATATTATTCGCTAAATAATTATTTTACTGATTCGCAAATAGATTTTTGATGTGTGGATTTTAAACATATTACTCATTGTGTAGGGAGATATTCCTAAGAACTTGTCTTTTGTGTTTTTATGTTTCCACTGTATAATTCAAATAAGGGTAATTTGAACGAATAAACTATCTATCTATCTATACTATACCAACAGTAACTTGAGTAGGATTAAAAATTGCCATCAATGTCTGAATATGCAGCCTTCCACATGAACTCTATTTTATCACCTTCCACTTATAGAATAATTGATCCAAATTCTATTGACCGCAGAATATAAACAGATTAATAACCCAATCTTTGAAATTTCAATATTAGTATACGAAACACTGATACTTTCGGTACCAGTAACAGGATGAATTCTTATTTTTGGACAGATATTTTCAAGAAGGGGATATGTCTCGTCTTTGGTTGTTCAATATTATACTTCACTATACAAATTACCGTCATCATAATTATTGTTAAATTCTCTTCAGACCAAAATTGCTCTCCGTCCGTTCATTCATGTGAACCTAAATTGCTAACAGAAGCTTGATTTAGCGATTCTCAGTTTGATCATCAGTTCAAACCAAACAAAACGCAGCAAGGGCTATTCCTCTCATTGAGATACGATAATAACATGATCTGTATATGCCAGGTATGATCATATTTTACATAATTTGAGGCATTATATAGCGTCCTTCTAATATAGCAAATTGAATCAATTTAAACAATAGTAGATACTGCCGCAACATAATGTCGCTAGTATAGACAACGCTTGTGGAAAATAAAAACTATATTCCCTTCAAGGTGTAGGTTCCTATATATAAATCTTATGTGAGACACTATACTTAACCATTCAGAAATGTATGTGTATTGTAACAGCTCCGATTGGAGTACTGATACATATTTCCCTAGGGGTATTGTTGGGTATAGATTCAGATCTACAGATTATATAACCGCACCAGTTTCCATTTTAGTTTTAGTGCAGTCAGTGAATATATGGAGAGTGTTCAGCTTATTTTCATTAATGACTCACGTATCGATTCTTACTTCTTCTTCCTTCATAGAATCTTCCGAATACATAGTTAGGTGGCATGTTATCTGTTTCCCTGCCGTGAGAAGGTGTCATATAGACCGCTTGGTCCAGGAGGTGACAATATTTCCCTTCGTTGCTTCCTTTGTACCAACGTTCGATTGAATTCAGCTGTATTGCTGATGCTGTGGTCGTCTCCTCTACATAAAAGTCCAGATCTGATCGTTGAATGGAATCGGAATCACAATGGACGTCCAAGTCTAACTGACAAAACGCGGGGGGGGGGGGGATTCGAAAGGGCACTATTAGGGGGACCGGTTCGAACAAATGATACAATGTGTACCTGTGGTATAAAGTACTTGGAAAATCTCTGCGGACCATGCAGATGGAAGAATAGATAACATCTGAAACAAAAACAAGCTAAGAACTTTTATGCAGGAAATTGTATTGAATCAACAGGGCTAATTTTTAAGTATTGTAAGAGGAATCTTCTTCCTTCAATAGAGAAGTGGAGCCTACAAAGTAATATGTCACTATGTGTACAAAACTAAGTAAAATTGTTACGATATATCATCAATATGTGTAGCAAAATTTGTTTTGTGATAACCGAGTCGAAAACTTATTAGGCGAAATCTTATCACCATCACCAAACATTCGAAGCACACGGATGCATTTCGTCAATTTAATTTAGCAGAATAAATACAAGAATTCAAGATGAAAAACATGTAGTTTTTAAATTGACTAAAATTGAATAAATAATAGAACAAAAATTTTTACATTTGAATAACACTATATTAGCAATAAATTGTATCACCATTTTCACATTGAATCAATTGTTCATCACCTGGAAATATCAACAATTCATTATCCGAGCCGTAATGTATTGAATGCCGAAATTCTTGAATTCAGACAATATAGCATATGATGAGATAATTGTATCACTCATCACTGTGTACTTTTTTTCGTAATCTCTGTAGACATTAACTGTCCTCTTATTTCCAAAGTCAAGTGTGCAAAATTCGATCGAAATCTAGACTTGTCTGCAAGGCCGGATTTAGGGGAGGGCAACCGGGGCTACAGTCCCGGGGCCTCCACAAAAGTGGGGCCCCACAATAGACTTCGGAAAAAAAATCTTTCAAATTCCGACTAGTAAACACTAGTACCTGAACAACTTTTCCTTTGATATATTTTTTTCGCTATTTCACCTTTACCTTTACCTTTGTACAAACATGATTATATTGTTCTTAAATATTAACAGACATCATTGATCTATATTTGTTCACTCCAATCAGGCAATCAGTAAAATATCAAAATCTCAAATGGCCCTGATGAGCACTTGCAATTTACTACCCTTCTTGAGGGAGTATCCCAATGGCTCAATGGCTGAGTGGGGTGGTACTTGCCCGCAGCCTCGGGGGTTGGGTATTTGATTTCTTGTATATACTATTTTCTTTTTTTTTTAATTGAATATATATAAATCAATTGCGATATGTATTTTCAAAAATGAAAATTATAAAAAATAGTTAAATACTAAAAGATTTTTTTTATTTATTGAAAAACTCGACTGAAAAAAATTGTTCATTTTATTTGGAAAATAATTTGGGGCCAGGGGGCCTCCACTCCTTTGTTGCCCCGAGACCTCCAGACCTCTAAATCTGGCCCTGCTTGTCCGGGTGAACAATTGAGTTGGAGTAGTTCCTTCTGAATTTCTGAATTTCCTCTTGTTTTGAAAGTCAAGTTCCAAAACAAAATTTGATCGACATCGGTACTTATCTTATCTGCTTTAACGGATGAGAAAGGGGGATTAATCTCATAAAGACCGTGACTTCTTTCTTGCTTGAAGGTCAAGTGTCTAAAATTGTGAAAATGTAAAGTAACACCTACATCTGGGAAAACTAGAAGACCCTAACCCCGGAACGTTTACCTAGTATCTAATATGTAATCAATTTGCAACAAAAGAGAAGTATTGAAGGATATTTTGTACAATTTGAGATCGTACCTACTTGTCAACTTCTCGCCCAGGCCATTTCGTTACAGAAGAGAAACACAAAATTTCCTGGTTATTTTGTTAAGCAGTCGTATTTGACTATATGTATGAAAGTGTTTGCCCTAAATCTGCCAGCTTAATTGTTGTGATAAATGTGCTGTGAATGCTTTTCAGAAAATCTAACTGTCTCAAAAAAATTGTTATTTTGTTCCATATTGAATTCATTGGGTGATACATATTGGACTTTCACACAACTATGCATTATAGGGGAAATATCAGCATACAAATTCTTGATCTTATCCCTTGCTGTATCGGGAAATCAATAGATGACATAAAACCTTGAAGTACAAGAGAACAATTACATTGGCACGTCCCAGTAAAGTTTTTTAATTTATGGCATCGTTATAAATCATCTGTGTCTCAGGAAATGATACCATTATTATATTGTTGGCAGTCAGCGTGACAGTATTCGTTTTTGCGGAATTTATTTATGAGCTAATATTTAAGGACAAACAAGACGTCCATAAACCACTCACTCTCTGAGCATGATTAACTTCGTAATAAAAGTAAGATTTAGGAAGGCAATCACGTTAAAGCAAACATTTTTACGAGAGGATCCTGCTGATATTTTTCAGTAGAACTTAATTATAGAGAAGTGTATTATAATATTGCTTCGAAATATTGCATGATTAAAATATTCTTTGTTGATACTGATAATAGAAGGGAAAGTTTAAAAATTCAAGAATATTGACATCAATATATATTGTATACAGAATATCTGTAAAACTTAATATGAGAAAAATATACAATGGAATGTGAAAGGCAACATTCGGTGAATACAGTTTTCATCGGAACATATGTTATACTTATCTTAAATGATTGAAAAATGGAATTTGACAGGATTTCGGAAAATATTGTTTTGAATTTTGCAATCTAACTGCTACATTGCATAATAAGCTGATATTTTTCTTTAAATGGGCAAATTGTCCTTCATACCGAGTTAAAATGGTCCTTTTAGTTTGACCCACATAGCATTTTAAACACGACACAAAATCGATTGTGAGTCATGTTCTAATGCTATGTGGGTCAAATTGAAAGGAACATTTTATTTCGTTATAAAGAACATTTTGCCCATATAAAGAAAGATAGCTGGGAAAATTCAGCGATAGCCTAACATATTTTGAATACAGGTCACACCATTTCTCAAGAAAGTTTATCAATTATTTAAAAACACAGTACTGACAAATATGCAGGATGCAGATAATTTGGAAGGAATGGAAATGTACAAACGAAAAAACAAATTATTAAATTCCGATTTATCTCCGGCCGAGAATAACCCCTTCTTCGCATTATTAACCCCAAATAGTATTTAAGCCGACATGTTTTGATTTATAATTTAGTTCACTCTGATAGTGGCTTCTTGGTAGCCGAAAGGTTCTCAGTACTTCAAGAGTATTTTTAGTGGATGAGGGTGATTAATTCTTATTTGTAGTACTACGTTGACTAATGTTATGATAAGCTTAAATGATAGGTAGCTTACCCTAAGTCCTGGAAATATCCCGATAACCCCCAAAAGAAAAACCATGACATTATCTGTTCCGTTGGGAATCAAATTTTTTCAGTTATATTTTGAATTATATTTCTTACTTTTTCCAAGTAATGTAGCATTTAGCGTAAGGTATCTCCAAAGTTTCTGCCAGACAGTAGCATAGCTGATTACCCCCCCCCCCCCCCCTATTTGCGTCCTAACTAAAAATAACCAACATGTTTTGATTTTTAAAATAATTTGTTATTTTACACGTAATTAATAGTATATCTTATAATATATTATATAGCAATATAATGTTTGCAATACTCGAAATTAACATTTTGATTTTCTCGTGCTCCCCCCCCCCACCGCGATGTTCGATGGTTACATTTTTTATTCCACAAAATCTCTTGTGAAGTCCATCTATGTCTGTGTTTCACAAGGCAACTTGTAGAAAGACACCTAGAAAGGTTTTATCTGATAGATATTGCAACTCTAATATGTTAACATCCCATTGAAAATGATTCTTATTGTTTCCTCTTGTAGAATTGTTATACTTTTAAAGTATTTATTCAAATTCGATTGGACAAGTGCAAATATGACACCAATGCCATGATGATAAACAATTTGAAAGTTATACACCAATATATTTAAGAATGCATTTAGGTACTGAATGTAAATGATCGCAAGAAGTTTATTAAGCATAGAGTGTGCTTGTTCGTCCCAACGCAAAATATTATCAATTATTTAGCCGATCTTATTAACTTTCATTTATAATTCAAGGTGGATGCACTTTTACTAAGGCAGTGCCGAAGTCTAAGATTTTGCATGGGCTGTTATTGCTTCAAGCGGCATATATGTGCTATCGAGGTGTTGTAGCCTAAGAGAAGCCATTGCTGAATATTCTGCTAGGATGTGAGAGGCAGTTTCGTCCGCCGTCTACTAAGTTTCACTCAAAACTATTTTTAATTCCAAATGGTGTTTTCTCGTATGTTTTGTGACGTACTTTGCTACATTTGGCGATAATTACTTTCTACGGCTTCAATACTCCTTCAAGTCTACCAGATCTGAATTCGATTGACTTTTATGCTAGTTTCTCGGGCACCAGATTTTTGTCAAGGTTTACTCCTTCTTAAGGGCTTCTGCTAGAGTCCTTGCCACAAAGCGTATCACTGTGCTATCTACGGATAGCCTTGTCCCAGGGTAGTCTCAGTGAAGTAAGTAACCAGGGGTCAATAGGGCAACCTGAGTGGTATTAAAATTGCAGGCTTCAATTGCAATTATTACTTGGTTACTTCTTTACTACTTAATTGCTGTTGCAGAAAGTTACTTTAGATAAACATAGTCGAGTCAAATAGGTATTTCATTACGATATGGACCGATTTTGATGAAACAGAGTGTTCGATTCGGGATGACGTATAGAAAAAAGCTTACCGTTTAGTTTTGTGTGCCAATTTGTTATTATTTTTTTAACCGAAAAATCGACCAATTTCCAAAATTTCATCAAAACTTACCAGAAATCCTCAGTTAGGGGTTGTGGAGGTTGTTTTTTTATGTTAAGTGTTTAAAAATTTGTTAAAAGAGGGTTGTTACTAATTTAAATCAAAAACAAAATCGAATTCTAATTTTTTAATTTTTTAATTCGAAATAAATTCCCGCTCATCTAAAATTTTTTTCTATCTTCTGTACTCAGTCTTTTTATATTCCACACAGCATCTTTTACATATACTAAGGACATATACGTAATCAAAACCTGGCGGAAGTAGCAGGTAGGTATTTTTCTTAAACTATGGAGTCTACACTATACTATAACACAGCATCTATCATATAATATGATCTCTATGACATCCACCGCTTCATAGAGCAGCTGTTTATCTAAACCGGTCTCCCCTCCCAACCCCCCAAAATAAAGACGCGGCAACGTATACGTGGACCACGCTGCTATTGTAATGTAGATACATAATAAATGATCACCACGTGTCACTTACTGTTGGATGCTGCTGTTGTTCAGATTAGTAAAAGTTTCATTCGTTTTGTGTGGAAATTATTTTGTTCTGTGGTTTAGTGAATATTATCAGAAACATTTTTTTAATAATTCAAATACATATTGCTCAATGAATAAAACATTGCTTTAATAAAGCATTCACGCTGCAAATTAATAAAAGTGTTTTTCGGTTAAAAACATAATAACAAATTTGCACAAAAAACTAACCGGAAAGCTTTTTTCTAGACGTCATCCCGAATCGAATGCACTTTGTTTCATCAAAATCGGTCCATATCGTTCGATTTTCGTAAGTCGGCCAGTTTTGATACCTATTTGACTCGACTGACAAGGAACTTCCTGATAATTTATTTATAGCTTGAACATACATTGATATTTCACTTTCTCTGTATAACAATAATTTATCCGACCCGGGGGAAGCACAAGGAAGCTCAGAAACAATAATTGTTAAAAACGCGGTCCAAACAGGCTATTTCCCCTTATTATAGCCTTGCCAACAAAATATTCATGTGAATATTATTAAAAACTGCTTTTCGTATATCAATTAGCAAAATTACATAATACTCCAATGGTAACTAGCGGAACAATTACTTTTGGCGGCACAACTGGTTGTTTCTGGAATGATCGCTCTGGCTGTCTTTTCGCACTGTCTCACTGACAATAATTCTATTCAACGCTTGCGAGGCGTTCTTTTATACCAATCGAGGTTCTGGTCAAGTCACCTACACCAGCTCCTGCCGAGCCCTTTTTTGCTCATTTCGCGCTCATGATGGTTCACCGGCTCCTCGATTTAGTGCCGTTTTTATGGTTACATCTGTTCCGATATTTTTTGTTGACACGAAATATGCACGTTTCGGAATGAAATCAAAATATACGCGACTTATGAATGGAACCGTATGCAAATCTGACACTTAACCTACATGGATGTCAATGACCGGTACTATCTATCTTCCTATACATCAATATATTTATTCGGAATTATCAATTTGAAATACTAATAAACGAAATGTAAAATTTACAACTAATCTACGTGTTTCCCATTAAATAATTATTCAATATTTTAGAGCTTCGTTACAGTTTCAAATAACATAACGCGGGCCAACCGCGATGAAATGAATGAAGATTTCGAAATCGTTTCGTCTATTTCCTCATCCTCATGTGTCGGCGCAAATATGATTGGTATCAATGTCTCTAAAAATTTGCGTGAATATATGTAGCGTTTGCTAATAATTAAGCTAATGAATTCTTTGGAATTATTACAATTCAAAAAATAATTACAATTATTGCTTCCATCGTGTGTGTAAAATTTCTTGATTTTCCTTCTACTCTACTGATGAAAATTTATATTTTAATTTGTCATAATTTTGCTGTGCCAAATTTCTTATCTAGTATGACGAACTTCCATTTCCGAAATAAGAATATAAGATCAACATATTTTTTTTATTTAACCTTCAATCGTATATTTCATACCAGGAATAATAGAATGCACAATTTGGTTTGCCTATATTAGTCAAAGTTTTACTCAAATCTGATCAGGGTTTCAATCTACCTAACAAAGACTAGTGAAGCGAAATTCATATACTAAAACATTAGCAGCGTCTACTTTTCGTAGAATAATTTCACTAATATTTATTATATTCTCATATTTGTAAACGTGTCAGTTTCACGTTTACAAATATGAGCATATAATAATAATCAATGTTTGGGGGATCAAAGGTCAGAGAAGGAAATTATGATGAGAAAACTGACAATTTCTCAGAATACACATCAACACATTCATTTGACACATTTCCTAATAGTTAATAACAAATGTCTAGTTGATTCAAGTTTATTTAAAAGAAATGCCACTTGATAAATATTACCAAAATATTAGACAATGACGGCAATAAAAAAACTGCAGGTAAACACTGACCGTTCACGTAATAATTCCGGAATGAAGTTTTCCGAAGAGTGAACAAGGGTGTTGGCAGGATGTAAGCCCATCCCTCATGCATATTCACGATGATTCAAGTGAGAGAGTATGTGTGAATATTTACACATTTTACAGCACAGCGTTGTAAAGTTGCACGTAACCTAGGCTAACGCCGCATTTGCATGTGGTTTTAACAATGCCCTCGGCTTAATTTTGATATGATTAAATTTCAACAAAACGTAACGCTTCAGCAATGATGCCCAAAAGCTAAACTCGCTTAGTTTTGCCGCTTGAAGTACCCCAGTTTTCATGCCGAAAATACGATTTGCTTTTTAAATTGCATTTTACTGGCGTTACTATGTTTACAGTTTGAACAGGCTTGGAACAAATATGTGTAATCTAATTTTTTATATTTATTCACTCGTCTGTTAATTACAACTTTTCGACGAATAAAAATTGTTGCGATTTGCTCATCTACTGATACCTGGATATGTCTCTCTTAATTCAACCTATACGAAAGGAATGAATACCTTTGGCATTAGACATTTCCAGTTCCATTGAAAAATTAGTTAAACTCGGCAGTCCTCAAGCTCCCAAGCCTAACAATCTCTGCTCTCATTATCGAGGTTTAATCAGCCCTACTGACAATGAAGTGATAACCCAAAAATGTTATAGTAAATGATAGATTATGCGCATAAGAGCAATTTAAATAATAAACCGAAGGTCACGCGTAGACCAAACTGGAGACATAGATATACGTACTAGCATAGAAAGTATCTATACTATTTTTTCACGATTGTTAATTGTCATAATAATATAGAACAGTATAAAATAGGAAAGCTGTATTTGTTCAAAATTACTTACAATTTCAAACCATAAAGTTATACCTAAGCCTAAAATGAGCAGGTCTAGAACAATAGCAAAATATGAAATACAAAGCAAAACAAGTGCACAATATTCACATATCATACACACTCATACATATTTAAGCAAAATATCAAAATACTATAGGTACATGAGTGTTGAAAAGTTAAAATTTGGTGTAAACCTGAAAATTTTTTATAATTCAATAAAATCTAGGGGCACAATACACATCAAAACTGTTTTATATCGCTATAATCAAAGTAGTCAACTATCGTATTATAAATTTTCCTACTACATTTTTGTTTGTTACCTCCTGTAGTTTGCGGGTAGTTTATTCCATTTCTTTGTAATGGAGAAATGAGCAGAATTGGTCTTTTCCTCTTTTAGATCAATTTTGAATCTTAAAATGTGCTCATGATTTCGAGTGTTTTCTTCGAATAAAGCTATATTAAACATAATACATTCATAAATATAGAAACTTCACAATGTAAGTAGAAACAAATTTTTGTAATTCAAATAATCTATCAACGTGACTAGAGTTATTCCACAGTAGGTATCATACCGTAGGGCATATGAGATTCTTCAAAGCATGATAGACAATAACAGCAACATTCGTATTTATTACTGAGGACAGTCCCATCGGAATTATGTGGCTTTCAGCGTTGAATCATCATTCCTAATGGTGAGAACTCATTCTCTCGCCTAAAACTGAATTTTGTTATCTGTGTTTTGTTAATATTCATATTAAGGTCATTTGACGGGAACCAGTTTTTAAATATCTCAAGATTGTGTTTTATTCTTAAGTTCAGTGCTTCACTTGAAGACTCTTTAATCCACTGGGCTATATCATCAGCGAAATGCGGTAAGTTATCTTTGAGTATTCCAGGAATGTCATTTGTGTACATGAGATATAAAGTGGTCCTAGGTTGGACTCCTGGGTTACTCCTCCTTTGAGTACAACTTTGTTAGAATGCATACTGTTACCTCTGTTTTTTAGCAATTCATCTCATCTCTATCTCTCTCTCTCTCTCTATCTCTCTCTCTCTCGTCTAAATGAGAAGACATTTTTACAACATTTGGGAAAGCTCTTTGCTCTAAGGTTAATATCATAGCTCAAAGATTCGGCTGCTATGGTGCTAATTTAACGGAATTTCATCATTTCCCACTATTTTTACATTTTTCTGTTTTCAAATGTCTGCATGCACTTCCCGCCAAATTGTAGGAATTGAAAATAATGTATTATTATAATTTTTGATAAAGGTGAAATCAGAATAATTTTATCCCTTCTACTTAGGTGGTTATAAATGTAACTGATGTGATTATTTATATAGTAAGCAATATCAAATTCTGAACTCCAGTGACAGAAAATTCCTCAAGAACATTAGGAAGCTTTTTATTATATTTACATGTTTGTTTATGAATTGCCATGTGGCTTATTCACCTTCATTTACAGCTGTTGTCATGTAACATGTAATGCTCACTTGACTTTTTTTGCTTCTGTTTAAGATTTTTATGTGTTGCGAAAAATTATCCCGATTGAAGTTTTTCAAAAGTTTTCTTTTGTTTGAAAAGATTTATTGATACCACGTGCAATCCAAGGACATTCTTTAATGGAGTTGATTCTTTTGTTTAGATTATTTTTAGTGAACTGTAAGTCAGTAACTGAGTAAATCATGTGCTCATTCACATCTACTGTCTGATACAAATCCTGCTAATCTGCCCCTGCGAGTACATTAGCGTACTTTGTCTCAGAATATTTTTTTTTATTTAATTGATTTTGTGATTGAGTAATCTTTCTCTAAGAAAATTTTCACTATTTATCCTTGATGACCTGATATAACATTCATTATAATACCAGCTTCACTATTGTTGAAATCAACAAAGACGATATCAATCAAGATGGCACTAGTTTTTGTAACAGGTGTCGAATATCATCTGTTTGTATTTAATACGGTTTAAATAATCTATGAACGTGATATTTGTTGGATTTTTTTAGGTAGAAAAATAATAGAATCACTGCTAATGAGAATACTATATTTTAGGAAATGTACACTTTTTCCAATAAAAGGTTCAATTTTGAATAGTAGACTTCCGCGGATAGCTGATCTTGAAAAATCTTGTCTTCCGGATGGAGACCGCCTCACAATAGCACGCCTTGATGTCGACTTTTCGCCAACAATTACAGGTGGCATCTTCGTGGCAGGCTTGAGGCTTGAACTGAAAGCCTGTCCTGAAGATGCCACCTGTGATGGTTGGCGAAACGACGGCATCAAGTCGTGCTATTGTGACGCGGAATTCATCTGGAAGTCAAGATTTTTCAAGGTTTAATGTATTGAAAAGAATATCAAGTACTCCGATGTGGGGGCCTGTAAATACATGGAATTAATTATCTATTGATTTTACTTACTTGTGCCAAGGTATCTCAACAAAAGGAGGATATCAGTTCATAACTTTAGATTATAATAGAATAAACTTCTTCCCGTTAGCACCACGTTTTTGTTAGACATAGCACTGTCGGTTTTTCGATTAAAATATTTAAATATAATTCTATATCTCTTGTTTTATTACCGATCGATTGAACATTTTTATACATTAGCACTAAGTAAAAATTAAGCTAGTCTTGTTGTTCATTGTCTTTTACTTTAGTCTTAACGGAATTAAGGTGATTCTATTCGGTACCCGAGTCACTGGAAAATTTTCTGTTTGGAAAGTAATGTCTATCAACTCAGATTTCTTCAGGCCAAAAGCTTAACGATCGGAAGGTACTGTTGATGAAACTGAAATTTTGAATGAGTTACATTCAGATTTTTCATATTTTGGGTTTCGCACCAGTTGTGATCATTTCTAGGCTCCGCTTCTTTCAGTTCTATTATATCTCCATATTGTACGTTTTCATCTTGATTCGAGATAAATTTTCAGGTTTATTTTGGCATCACTAAGTTGTGATATGTTGGTGGACATTTTATCAACACATTTTTTTCTATGAGATTTTACTTCAACTGCATTCGATATTTCGTCTTTTTTATTTTTGTAATAATAGGTCTTTTATTTTTACTTGTGCCCGACTCTTGTTTTTTACTTGGCTACAATATTTTGGTTCTTTCTTGTGCACTCTCTTCTACCGAAATGGTTTTTGATTCTTGATTGGATGTTTTACCTCTGTATCCTCTTTCCTCCTGATTTTCCAGTTGTTTCGGTGATCAAGGTAATTTATTTATTTCCCTTGATAGATAATTGATTATTTTCTGTTAACAGTGTGTTTTTCTTTTTTATTTCACGATGTAATTTTTTCAAGGTTTTATTTTCAATAATTGAAGTTGCATTGCCTTTATTTCAAATTTTCGAGGAAGACATAAAATTCAGACCATTAAAACTGTAGACCCCCTCAATCCCCCCGGAAATTAGGTTTACCCCATTATCGAGGCAACAAATTAATAGAGCGCCTGAACAAACAGGGGTTTGTAAGTTTACAGAATAGATTCGTAACATCAAAATAATCAATTTTTTGGGGCAACTTACGATGACAGTATCTCGGAACGGTCCATTTTAGGACACATGTTTATAGATAAAAAACTTAATTTAGCTTCAAAAATTCATTCATGAAGTCTTTGAAGTGAATTCTGAAATACCCTATATTGCCTCGAGCTAGTAAACATGGATCGGTTGCTTCAGCGAGTGGTAACAAATCGTATATTCGTATATAGTTCAGTCAATGACGGTTTTCATCTCCGAATTGTTTGAACCGCCTCCGATTCTTATGAAAATATTGGGACTATTTAGGAGATGGATTAAAATCAGTGTTTGACCTGGTCACGGGATGGTATTTTTCCCTGGAATTCCTCTTCTCGTGGGTGGAAATTTTGAAATTTGAAATTTCGCCGCAGGGATGAGTAGAATAAATAGCAAAAAGATTTCTCTGCCATTTTTCGTAAAGTTCATCGTTACTGAGTTATTTAAGGTTGAAGTTGTAAAATGTTCGGTGAAAGACAGCAATTTTCCTCAAATAAATCGACGACCTTACATTTTTGAAAAAAAAAAGAATTTTGAGTTTTTGGGTGACCATTTTTATGAACGGATAGCAGTTATTAAATTTCGAATAAATGTATTCCTGTTTTTGATGAAAAAGGGGCAACTTTCACCGAGCTGTCACTCAGTAAATATTGATCCTACAGAGATAAGTGAAGAGCCAAATTATTTGTTTGTTCATTGCCTTGAATTTTTCACTTTTTTTGATAAAATATAAATTGGCCGAGATATTTGTAAAAAATAGTTCAAAAATATCCGTTTTTTCACCGAAAAATGAAAAACTTCACGTAAAATGGCAAAGAACTCTTTTTGGTTAGAATTTATTACTCTATTCATTCCTGAGGACATTTGAAATTGCAAAATTAACACCCACGAGCAGGGATGGTATCCAGGGAAAGAGCGCAATCATTTTGATTCATCCCCTAAAGCCAAAATTTCATAAGGATATGTGGCGGTTCAAACAATTCTGAGGTACTACCCCATTACAGAAAATATATACAAACACAATTTCTGCATATTCTATATAGTCGAGTCAAATAGGTATTACACTACGAAAATCGAACGATATGGACCGATTTTGATGAAACAAAGTGCATTCGATTCGGGATGACGTCTAGAGAAAAGCATACCCGTTAGTTTTTTGTGCAAATTTGTTATTATTTTCTTGACCGAAAAATTGACCAATTTCCAAAATTTCATCAAAACTAACCAGAAATCCTCAGTTAGGGGTTGTGGAGGTTGTTTTTTTATGTTAAATGTTTAAAAATTTGTTAAAAGGGGGTCGTTACTAATTTAAATCTAAAACAAAATCGATTTCCAATTTTTTAATTTTTTAATTTGAAATAAATTCCCGCTCATCTAACATTTTTTTCTATCTTCTCTACTGTCTTTTTATATTCCACACAGCATCTTTTACATATACTATGGACATTATACGTAATAAAAACCGGGCGGGAGTAGCAGGTAGGTATTTTTCTTAAACTATGGAGTCTACTACACTCACTGTTTATCTAAACCGGTCCTCCCTCCCAACCCCCAAAATAAAGACGCGGCAACGTATACGTGGACCACGCTGCTATTGTAATGTAGATACATAATGAATGATCACCACGTGTCACTTACTGTTGGATCCTGCTGTTTTTCAGATTAGTAAAATTTCTCATTCGTTTTATGTGAAAATTATTTTGTTCTGTGGTTCAGTGAATATTATCAGAATTTTTTTTTAAATAATTCAAATACATATTGTTCAATAAATAAAACATTGCTTTAATAAAGCATTCACGCTGCAAATTAATAAAAGTGTTTTTCGGTTAAAAACATAATAACAAATTTGCACAAAAAACTAACTGGTAAGCTTTTTTCTAGACGTCATCCCGAATCGAATGCACTTTGTTTCATCAAAATCGGTCCATATCGTTCGATTTTCGTAAGTCAGCCTGTTTTAATACCTATTTGACTCGACTAATATGACTGAATTTTTGAGGCATTTTTACAATCTCATAGGACTAGCACAACTGTCAGTTTTTACGACTCGTGCCGACTTAATATTGTGTTTCAAATTTTCCGTTGGGATCACGTTATTAAAGTTAACTCAATTAACTTCCAAAAAAAAAGTGTCTCTGAAAGGAATGAAAATCGGATTTATTTTGAATTCCTAGACATGTCCTTAAAATATTTCCATTTCTTCTCGAAACACCCAGTGTAGCGTAAGCGAAGTATTGTAATTGGCCTAAAAACATGTTTTGACCATTTCTGAATTGATCTAGAATATTTTTGACATGATTTCTGTATGTGTGCGTGCCTGCGTACGTACATACGTATGTATTCTATTGGTAGTAGTAGTAGTAGTGAAAATTGAAACTGTATTGTTCTTCGGCTGGTTTCTAGTGGTATTTCTGATATTCACCTTCATTTTTCAAATGGAATTATGGTATTTTATTGTACCGTAAGGACAGACGTATATATTTAACCTACAGAAGTGTCAGAAATTCTCATTTCAATATTCAAGTGACATAACGCTCTATTTTATCTTTTCTCCCTGATACATTTCGATATGTGACAGCAAGTGCCAGTATAAAACAATTTTTTCCTACAAGCGTGCGTGATTCACCCTCTACCCGCACGCAATTCAGTTTGGAAAGTGTCATTTTCCCACAGTTGAGCGGGAAAAGTTTTCCCACACTAGTGCGGGAAAAACATTTATATGATATCCTCGTAAAATATAAGTGGTGGGTGACAAAATATGAAAGTTCAAGCTTTTTTGTTGCAATACTAAGTGAGTTTGTTCAAAATCATCAATCATTTTGCACTATTTATTGAAAAAATGAACAAATATTGATAAATAAAAATGTATTGTTATGAAAATCTCCCTATATATAGGCTTTGATTGATCTGATAACGAGTAGGTAACAATTGATCTCATGCCGATCAATACACAAATTTGTTTGTAATTGTCAGAGTGACAGACAAAGCGTTACTTATATAAAATTTTCGATTCAGTGAAATTGCCACAATGGATTATTCATCTGATGAAGAACTTCCACAAGAAATCGTGCAAGCAGCTACAGATGCGAACTTAGAGTTATTGCCAACGAAATCTAAACAAAGGTATGAGAAGCAATACACGAGTTTTATTGAATGGTGCAACAATAAAAAAGTGAAAACACCAAATAAAGAAGAAGTATTCTTGGCTTATTTTCTAGAAATGTCTAAAACATGGAAGCCGAAAACTTTATGGGCAAGATATTCAATGTTGAAGAGTGTATTCAAAGTAAAGCAAAATTTGGATATTAGCAAATTTTACAAAATAACTGCATTCATTAAAAAACAGAATGTCGGTTTTCGACCGAAAAAGGCCAAAATCTTCACTCAAGAAGACGTTTCAAAATTTATGACTGAAGCACCCGATGACATATACCTCATGATTAAGTTAGTAGCAATTTTTGGATTAGCTGGTGCTTGCAGACGAGAAGAGCTGACAAAACTCACCATTGACGACATAGACGACAAAGAAAACCTGATAATTGTTAATATCAAGGATTCCAAAAATCATTCCTCTAGATCCTTCGTGATATCTGAAGAAGCAAATGATGGTTATTTTTTGAACGTATACAGAAATTATGTACATTTACGTCCAAAAGAGACTCCTCACCGTTGTTTATTCTTGTATTACAAAAGTGGAAAATGTACTGTGCAATGTGTAGGAATCAATACCATAGGAAAGATACCCTCCGAAATAGCAGTATATCTGCGCCTTCAAAATCCAGAGCTTTACACTGGTCACAGCTTCAGGCGTTCCTCAGCCACTTTACTTGCTGACTGTGGTGTGGGTATAACTAATATCAAACGTCTAGGAGGATGGAAATCGACTTCAGTTGCAGAGGGGTATTCAGAAGACTCCACCAATCGAAAAAAAGAAATGTCCAACAAAATTCTCAATTTGAACACTACATCGTCTTCCGGGTGCATTTTAGAACCATCCACGTCTATATCGATCGGCGACGATTTGATGCCTGTGCCTGCACATTCGATTTCTTTCGATAATGTATTGCCCGAGTTACCTTCTTCTTCAGGAAATCAGCCATCTTCAAAAAATATGCTGGCTTCCGCTATAAATTTACATAATGCATCAAATTGTACATTTACAATAAATATTACGAATAATTAGTGGATAGAAAATGTTACTCTTGTTAGTTGTTTCCATTTGCATGAATAAATAATTGAAAAAATGAATTTGTTTCCTACGCTTGTAGAAAAAGTATTGTTCCTAACTCATGCGGAAAGTGTCTTTCCCGCACTCGACTGCTTACCCGAACTTCGCTCCGCGTCGTTCGGGTTAACGGCAGTCGCGTGCGGGAAAGCATCACTTTCCGCACTTGTTAGGAAAATTACTATATGCTAAAGTGTGAATAATTGCGAAAGTTAACCTGACAGCAGGTGTCAGTATGAAACAAGAGTGGTGAAATATACTATGTTTGGATAAAATTTCAATGTAGTATAATATAACGACTTTCATTAGCGGTTTCTAAATCATTTCTAATATATTTTTTCGTCCTAAGATCATTTACATTTTAAACGCAGGAGTCTCCAGAAGCTATTTTCCTTACAAACGTGAGGGAAGTCACCTGATCAATTGATCACAGCTTTTTGGACTAAATCTGATTTGACTTCCGATGACAAAATGAGCTACCAGAGTGGAAGAAACCGTGCAAGTCAAAAGTCATAACCTCATTTAGGTCCCCGAAAGTGCCGGTACAATCCAGTTTTTGAATTTGATGAATTTTATGATTGGTTCTTTAATAGAAGAGCACGATCAATTGAAAACCAGAGTACACATAATGTGGTACAATATATTTTTTATCAGAAACAATGGATCATCAACCATCATGAACACACCCTCCAAGACAATTTTATCACACTTCGCACAGATACATGCATAATGTATCTATAATTATTAAAATATAAAAAGTTTCAAAACAACAGTGACTATGACTTGGCTACCAATATGTTTTGTCCTAGGTTGTTTAATAGCCATCATTGTGAAGCAGTTTTCAGATCAGCGGGTTGACTTCAACGTTTCCCATTGTCATACATTTTAGTATACGGCAGTTTTTATATCGAATTGAAAGAATTTCTTTTATTAATTCTGATGTCCATGGATCTTGAAAATCCCTTTATATCATATTTCCGAGAGAAATAGAAAATAAAAACAACAGATTGGACCTTACGCCCTTAAGTTCGGAAGGAATTTTGGAGACGTTTTGGATGAAGCTTCAAATGAGTCTCCTAAGGACAACTCAGTTGATAAGATTCTGCAAGAGGAAGTAAAAGATACAATTTACAGAGGAATATTTACGTCAGTCATGGACGCGATAGATGAGCAAGCAACCGGAAAATTTGTTTGGACAAAGATGCATTATTATTAGCAGTAGATGTAGAGAATTATTTGGATACCGGCATTGACCTTAGAGTATTTTCATAAAAAATAAGCTTTCTGAAAAAGCGCCTTCTTAGAGGTCTCGTTCCCCAACAAAAATATCGTAATTAGAAAATGATCATATTGTTGACTTTCAGAAGGAAAACGAAGAGCGAGCACAGATAGGTTAAAGAAATTTCACTCCAACGGAAAGATTACTGATGCGAAGAAAAATTTTAAAGAAAAAGAAAGCAGAAATATCTGAAAGCGATGATACAGAGGATGGTACAACAGATGTAAGTTTTAATTCCCAGTCCGGTAATTGTTGTGTAGAAGTACCGGGATATCAAAAATTATCTTGGTCAAGGGTGGTTGTGGAAGCTAAAACGTGTGTCTTACTTTACGTTTGAAATAATTATGTCACTGTCACACTGACATCATCAATGACCTACAAATTTTATACCTATTTATTTCAGTTGTAAAACAATAATGAACTACAAATTAAAAATTATCTTGGTCAAGGATGGTTGTGGAATGTAAAACGAAATGTTAACTTTGAACCTTTTACAAGGTTGCAATAGCCATAAACGGGGTCCAAAACTGTTTTAAATTGGTTAATTTTCGATAAATCGAATGACGTTGCCGTGAGGAGCGCGTAGATCGCGAGTTAGAAAATTGCAAATCTTCGGAACATAGAACGTCTTCACGAGGACTTTTCGCTCCATGTCGTTAGTTTATGAACGGGGCCATCTAAATAGCATAGTCTCGGGCCCCAAAATGTCGATTAAATAGGAAAATTTAATTAAAATAGAAACAGGTTGTCTCAGGTCTAAGCTACGCGCGTCCAACGTGCGACGTACTGGAGGGAAATTTTCTAGCTACTAAAATATACCCAAAAAGCGGTTAAAAGCTAGCGGCCTATAGCCGAAAACACTTTATTACATTTGGCGCAGGCCGCACGGGGAATAAAACTGCCCCGAATTAACAAGATCGAGGTAAAAAGTATAAACTCTAACTGACGCGTAGTGAGCTCCTCGAGGCATATGTCAAGATGATTACGTTCGTAGCTAATTACAAAGGACGTCTGGCGTTCATGCAATTGTGTTTTTATACAATTCGAACCTTCAAATTCCGATAGGCCACGTGAAAATCACGGAGTCTAAAGCGCTAGAGACTTCTGAGTATTATAACATTCGTATAAAATTGGGAAATTTCTCTTTTAGAAACTTCCAATTAATTAATTTGACACAAGTTTTGATAACGTAAAGTAAGACACACGTTTTAGATTCCACAACCACCCTTGACAAAGATAATTTTTGATATTCCGGTAGAACATAAACAGGTGCAGGACGATAATGTACTCGACATTGTACCACATACAAGAAGAAAAATACTAGGTACTCAGTCTTCTATGATGACCAAAGGTTTATTAGTCGCATAATAGAAAAAGAAATATGCAAGGTAAAATTTTCCAAGGAAACTTAAATTTGTATATGTGGTCAGAAAATAAAGACATTGCGTTGATTCAAGGAAAGTCCATATTTTTGGTCCAATTGATTTGGTAGGATCATACCCCCATTTCAATGAAAAAGAGCCGATCAACTAAGAATTACAAAGCTTCACAATGAAATAAAATATATATTACATTGTTATTCGTTGCATATTTATATTTATAGAACATAAACAGGTGCAGGACGATAATGTACTCGATATTGTACCACATACAAGAAGAAAAATACTAGGTACTCAGTCTTCTATGATGACCAAAGGTTTATTAGTCGCATAATAGAAAAAGAAATATGCAAGGTAAAATTTTCCTTGTATATGTGGTCAAAAAATAAAGACATTGCGTTGATTCAAGGAAAGTTCATATTTTTGGTCCAATTGATTTGGTAGAATCATACCCCCATTTCAATGAAAAAGAGCCGATCAACTAAGAATTACAAACCTTCACAATGAAATAAAATATATATTACATTGTTATTCGTTGCATTTATATTTATAGAACATAAACAGGTGCAGGACGATAATGTACTCGATATTGTACCACATACAAGAAGAAAAATACTAGGTACTCAGTCTTCTATGATGACCAAAGGTTTATTAGTCGCATAATAGAAAAAGAAATATGCAAGGTAAAATTTTCCTTGTATATGTGGTCAAAAAATAAAGACATTGTGTTGATTCAAGGAAAGTTCATATTTTTGGTCCAATTGATTTGGTAGGATCATACCCCCATTTCAATGAAAAAGAGCCGATCAACTAAGAATTACAAACCTTCACAATGAAATAAAATATATATTACATTGTTATTCGTTGCATTTATATTTTGTATATGTATGTAAGTACCTGTATTTCAACCTTATTGTTTTATTTCTCGAATGCTCTTAAATTTATTACAATTTTAGCACAACAGAATTTTTTTGAATTTAGTTGAACGCAATGCAATTTAGTGGAATTTAATGGAATTCATGCTCATCATACTAAAGAAGGAAATGAAATGGTTATTTTACCAATAATTCAATGTAACATATGGAAACTGCAGTTATCATTTGTAACATTAAACATTGAATAAGTGATAAAATACTGTAAAAACTGTGTTGCTTATTTTGTTTACACACAGAATGGAATAGAGTTTATTCATTTGATAATGCCATTACAATATTGAATAGATTCTGATAGAAATATGAATAAATACATGGCTTTTTGTAGAAAAGAACTTGAATAATTAAAATTTCATCTTATTTTCGACTAACTAGCAAATGTAAGAATCATTGTAATTAATTTCCACATGAAGATAAAAGTACCTATTAGTATCTACAGTACAAAAGTGAAAATTGGAATAGGTATGTAAATTATTGTTGCTTGAACCTGGCCTTGGGTATTAACAATTTTTTAAATTTCAATAGGAACATATATTGTAGGATGAGGATGTACAAATGTTTCTGAATTATTATGAGATGTGTTTTATCTGATTTATAATTACTTTTGTCTTTGGTTTGGTATTCATGACATATCTCAGACTTTTTGAATTCTTCTCAATGCTCCTTAACAAAATACACAGCTTCTAAAATATTATAATATGTATGTATGTAACAGTTATGTACTTTATTATTATTGTTAAATGATGTTACCCCCAGATTAAACTTACGACTATATGAGGATCCGCCCAATATAAGTAATATGTCAAATAATTATACAAAACCGTATCTATTTGAGAAATAAAGGCCTATATTACTATATATTTATTTATCTTAAAAAGAAAAATACTGTTCGATCATTATCAGCTGCATACACTTGATTAATATGTAACAGGTAGGTATGTATTTATATTATATTAGGACATTTAATAAGTATCAATAATGGATTAATGCTTGCCTTACCAAGACACTAAAAAAACTATGAACATTTAACCACATGGATATGAAGACAGTCCTTTTTTTAAAATCGCAACAGAAACAGCAGCATTTAGAAAGTCCATAGTATCATTTAAATTTGCATTATCTTCATCACAACTCATTGAATCATTGCTAGAAGATGACATCCCTTCTTTGATTAATTCATTATGAACATTCTGAAAATTGTCTCTAGTTGATTGAGTTAAGTCTGGAGGAGCACTGGACACTGGCAATGAATCTCTACTTTTATTAATATCAGAGTTCACACCACTTTCAAAATTGTTCAAAGCAAAATTCGACTGGAGTCCATGAGACTGGATAGCCATTAAAATTCCTTCATCTTCTACCAAACCATCATTTTCACAATTTTCAACGAAATCAGCAGCATCAAATGGTGCTACCATCCATGTTTCCAGAACTCGATTTATCGTGTTGTCAACAAAACCTCTGGCAACTTGTCTTGCTTGCCATTTTCTCAAATAGTAGTCCTGATTTTTGGGGTTAGGCGAGACGAGTGTGACTGGAATTTCATTGGATATAGATTTATCTATATTTTTTGTGGCAACTTCTTCATCATCACTATCCATCAGTGCTTCAGTTTTAGCCAAGAGTGATTCGATACAACAAGTATTATTACATGAACCTCTTATATTGTTATTATTGCAAACAACATTGTTATTTATGTTATTCTCGTTGGTGTAAGAATTGTAATCCACACAGGGCACACTAAGAGTAGTAGGTCCTGAATCTTCATTCGTAATATTATTTTTCAATGTTTCTTTCAAATGATATTTACCCTTCACTTCCCAAACATATCTTGCTTTCTTCAAAGGTCTCTCATCATCATTTGTGTCATGTTTACTGGAAGATTCCCCACATTCATTGTGCATCTTTGTGTTTATAACCTTCTCTTTTATTTGGAAGTCTGGGGTAGGTATTGATCTTTTGATTTTATTCAGCCCTACAATAATACACTTGTAAAACACTACACAATCCAGATAATTCGCACTTATATTTTGTTAGAAACTTTATAAAATAATGAACTTGGTGAACGTCAAACTGAATTTCAATTTTTGTAAATAAATGAGATCAGATCATATGTTCTTACCTAAAGTATTTAAGACGAGTTATTTTTCTACACGCGGATTATATTAACCTTTTAGCTGTATTCACAGTAAGAAGGAAAAAGATAAAATAGTCGTTTGTGATATGAAAAAAATGTGGAACATAATCAATCTTGCTTGCGCCATCTTTCTGTTACTAGTCAAAGTATTAGATTTATTTCGGTATATTCAATATGGTCGCTGTAATTACGGTGTAGGCAGTTTCTATTTTAATGTAAAAATAAATCTACATTGGAATCAAAACTTCAGTGTTTGTAAGACTCCTATAAATCGAACCAAACCGATCAAAAAGATACATGAAAGAGCGAGTGAGAGATTTCTCAAAATTGTTAAATGTCGGCCCTCTATCAACGTCAAGATCAAACGACAACCGTAATGTGTGGAGTTTTTCTCGGTGAAATAGACATATCGACATATCGTTGATTGGAATCATAGAAATAGGAAACCGCCTACTCCTATTTCTATGATTGGAGTACAATAAATAAAAAATATTCACGAAAAGCACAAACAATTCTATTAGAACACGGTTTTTAAAATCGATTAGATCAGTAGCAATTAAGAAATCTACAAATATAGGTTTAACAACAAGCTAAAACTATAAATCACTTGTCTTGGAACTGGGAGCGATGAAAAAAAGTATTAACTAATAACTATAATAAATAATACTGCAGAATAATATCGGTATGTGATTTAAATTTGATCTGCTATCTATTGAATGGTAGCGTGGTTACATATACAATAGTTAATAAATATATATGATTGACGAATTTTAATACAATGACCTGGTGTATTATGAATGGAATAGCTGTGATTATACTTACAGAAATAACGGAAGTCAGTACTACTGCCAGGTTATATCATCGTTACAGAATTGAATACTATCTGCTTAATAATTCTGGATTATAAGTGCTCTAAGAATAGAAATCTATGTGTTGAGGACGTAGCTTAAGTTATCTTTGTACAGATGGCGGGGGCAGTTCTAAAATTTACTTGGCTCGAACGTACTTGTATCATTGATTATCAAGATCTAGAGCACGAGTCGCCAACCTACGGCACGACACGCGTGCCAAGTGTAGAACGCGGAACTCATTTTTTTTACCGTTCATGAACAAAGAAATAACAAATGTTAAAAAAGTTGTCCTGCTTGTCCAAAATTGAGTAGCTCAGATCGTAAAGAAACATTTGTCAATCGTGAACTATCAAACAGACCATGGCAGATAATAGCGGGAGTATTTTTCGCAGCTCGTTCAAATGGTTATTTGCTGATAGTTGACTTTTATCATTTATTCGCCAAACATTTAAATCAGAAATCAACGTTTCATAAAAAATATTGCAAAACTATTTCGAATTCAGGCACAATTCTGTATTTTATGATACTTTAGAAAATATAGATATACAAGAAAGCTATAAAAGACGCTAAATGTCAAGACAAATTTTGTTGAAGAAAGAGAGAAGATAAATATATAAGTAGTTCAATTTTTAAGAAAACTTCAACTGGCAGAAATATTATTAATAAACCTATCTACTTTGAAGATTATGTGCAATAATACTTACCTTTTACTATTATGTAGGAACTTGGTTTTCTGTTACTTCTGTTACCTTTTGAATTACTGCTATGTTAGAAACTGTCATTTCGCCATGATAATCTGGACTGCAAGTTTTTGAACCAAACAGAAGTTCCCATCCAGGGATAAATCCTCCTCGATTGCCAGTGTATACACTATATATGTGTTATAAAATTATTATTTCATTTCCATCACACAATTGAAATGCTTTTAACAAGACATCGACTTTTATGGTATTTACGCCGAGCTTATCAAAGACCTAACCCCAGCAGGCAATATTCCCATTTTTGAATACTAGAAGTTTAATCTCGAAAAATAAGGGTTCAAAAATATGTTCTTCCAAAACTTGTTTACGTTCCCTCAAGAATAGAATCCTCTTTGTAGATGTATTTGATAATTCCATGCGACGTCTATACGGGGATCGCCCATTTGCACTGGAAAGAATTGTTAAAGAAAATTTCTCGTAACGACTCGATGCAGCTCTTAAATAAATTTGATGTACATAATTCTTTTTGAGAAGTCTGCAGCGTTATGTGTACCTATATCTATGGAACAAATAAAACATTAACCAAACATTGACAATGATTGGCATATGTACTTGAGTTGTCAGTACATATCGAAAACCTTGTTCCTTATTGCAACTTCCAAATTCATTGTCACAATCAACCTTACGTTCATGGACCCACAGTAATTAAGCCAACACGAATATGTTGAAAGCACCTCACATTTGGGAAAGACTGATGGTCTAAGCAAGTGAGGATTATGGTTAAAATAAAAGTAGAACCAGAGACTAGATACTAGGACGGTGATGAACCTCTTTAGGGCATAAACCACCTATCGTGTACCGACTGGATGCTGAATAAGTAGCTCGTTGTCCAACTTAAGAGTCTGGTGAGTGAGGAGCGGTCCCGTCTACCTTTGGAGCTTGGTGAACACTCTTGAGTGGAAACCGCTTTACTAGATTGCTTACCTCATGGCGTCGATAATAAATTTAAAAAATACTCGGTTAAGGCTTTAAAGGAACCTCAATGCTCCCTCCCTTAGTTATGCGACGTCACACGTCGGTGACGTAAGATATTGTGGAATCATTCAAATCTCAAAATAAGAATTTCGGACATTTCTGCGTGTTAAATATCATAATGATTTAATAAAATATATAGTTAAGTTAAAAACTGAAGATGGATATGATATCAAAAGTACCACTTGAGAGGGGGCTACTAAATCTCAGAAAGGAACATTTATTTCAACCGCATATTTGCAAATCCGTACGACCAAAAGAAACGGTGCACAAACATACGCATAGATATAGGTCATCTTAAAAATAGTTGCGACAGAACTTTCCAAAGCGAATATTCCTGCCATCCAAATCCGTCACATTTTTCAGATCGATTGCTATACCTACTTCCCTTTTCCTTGATACTACGTATAGTGAGGGAAGTAAAGATACAGAACTAGTCTCTTACAAAAAGAGATCGCAGAGGCGATGGCAATGCTTGCCTCTTGGCTGAGTTGTAGTCCAAGCAATAGACGACGGCCTAATGTTAAATTTGCAGAAATTAATACCTGGAAAAAAAAATATGAGCGTATAGGAAATTAAATCTAAAGGTGAGTTTCTGTTTCATGCAACTCGATCCGAAATGGCGAACATAACCTAACAAATTGGCAAAGTATCAAGAAGCGGTTTTTCTTAAATAAGTAAGAAACTATAGCTCGGATCAAAAAAAATTGAATTGGAAAGTTGTGGGTATCAAATAGATCTATCGATATAATAATTATCGATATCTCCCATACTTTTCGAGTTATATTGAAAAATCGGGGTATCGAAAAATCGTTAACTATTACGTTTCCATACTTGTTATTTGCTATACGTATGGTCCATGACAAGTTTAAAGAGCGGTTTTTTTTATATTTAAAATATTGATAATTTTTCGAGATATATAAATTTTTCGAAAAAAAGGCGCTCTCGTATATTGGCTAGATCTTTTCGGCCGATAGTCCTAGAGTAACGATTCCGAACTTATTTTCTTCTTGAACAGTTGTGCTTTAATGTTATTGAAGAAATATAGCAATTTTTCTTATTTTAAGAGTAAAAAAATGACTTTGAAAAATTGCACCTTTTTTGAACATGTTTTTTTCAGATAAGTTTTACAATTTTTATTTTAGGGAAATGTCTATGACGGAAATCGTTTCCTGAAATTTTTTCACGAATTGCCAAAAACATTTTTCATCTACAACCTTCTGGACCAGAGATACTTTTTTTATTTCAAAAAAATCTGTAAGACGTAATAAACATTTTACAGAAGTGTGCTTTATGGATCCTAATGTTAAATACCTATATTATCAATAAAAAATACTAGGATATGTTTTATTGATTAATAGTATTAGAAAATGAGTAACAAAGTGAAGCGTATATTTGCTTCTTGAATCATTGATGATAGCTATCAGATTAGACAAGGGACCAACAATTCTAAGGTCAACAATAATTGAATAGGAATGTATGGATCACGTTCCTTGTGGTCAACATTTTTCTTAGTCGTACTGATTTAGTGACAACCGTCTACTTATTCGAAAATATGATTTAAATGCGAAACTTCGAACAAACATAATTTGGATTTGGAGCAACACCTTCACTGTCGCTGACAGCTGTTCTCAATTCAATTCGTTAAAGTTGAATTTATTTCTCAACCGTTAATTACCTAATACTCCAGCTATACATAACTTGTCAAAACCTCCTGCGGTTAACTAAATTGTATACAAGATTATGCGCTTTAGCATATAATGTGAAGTTCATATTCAATTCTGTCTGTGCAGAATTAAAATTTTAAATTCAATATTATCACATAACGATACAGTTTCTGTTCGACGATTTCTAGAATTTGACTCGATAATATTTATTATTATCCATTCAGATTCCTTTTGAAATGAAGTAGATATTAGGTTCCACATATGCTATTTCTGTCGTTTGGTGTAACCGCAATAAATGAATGAATACCTTCACTTGACTCTTTATCTTTTCATTAGTTCTCTGGTACGTTGGTTCCAAGTTAACCCCGACAATTCGCAGAGCTCGTAGATCATGGTGTAGAATAAGCTATTCTGATGTCCAAAGGTAATAATAATTATTTCACAACCATTCTTGAATTCAATCAAAATGAAATATAAAAAAGAGTCTTCTGCCAAGATTCGATCGTGAACTAAGAAGACGGGATCTAGATATCTGACCGTTTACGTTTAGTACGTCTAGCTCGCGGAGCCCATGTACGTGTATCGCATAAAGGTTACCTATTTTTCAGGTCGACTTTTATTACATGTGTCGCTCCTTTATTAGAGAACTTGATCTCTCTGAGTCAAATAAGAATTTAGCAAATTATGTAACTGATATTTGTTTGGGAAAACCGAACATGTATCCGCTGAAATTTGGAAAAATCAACAAGTGTCTGCCATTAATAATAATGGCCATCCTCTAACTCTATAATCAGCGGCAAGGGCACACTTTATTCAGGTAGTTGCACAAACCTGCCCGTCGCATTGTTGTAAAAAATATATCCGAATATCTGAGCAAATCCGATAAATCGACAAGAAACTCACGGATGGACTTTTTAAAATTTATTCACTTTTTCTAATAAAACAAAACGCCTTTACAAGAAGTACAAATATGCAGTACGCTGGGCTGTGATTGGCGAATTCATTCTCGGGAGAAGTGTAAATACACATGCACTTTGATAATATAAATCAATTACAAATAGAAACTTCCTAATCACCTACTCACTCAGCTTTCCCGAATATCTAAAAAATTAAAATAATCTTATCTGCGATAACGTTGCCGCTTGAAAATTCCTGCATGTGTACAAGGGCAAGGAAAATCAATTAATTACAAAAACAAGCTTTCAAATAATCTACTTACTTAGTGTTCCTAAAAATATATGAAACTTTAACAAACTAACGTGTGATAACGTTGCCGCTTGGAGTTTCAAACCTACGCTATCGGAAACAATAAAATATGATGACAAGGTAGAGTGGACTCTGATGATGGCTACCTACTTGTTAGCTGAAATGTACTCAGTATCTCAACAGTATTTTTAGGGAATAAGTGTGATTGATTCTTCTCTAGTATATAGGAATTATTATTTCAGGGAAGAAATGCTCATTGAAAAAATGATCTGCAAATGTGGAACTTATTTTTGAGAGTCTGAAGTCTCTTTATGTTCATTTAACTCATTAGGTTCAGGGTGTGATAACTTTAAAACAGGATGTAATATTCTAAAATCTAGAGTTAAAATTTTGCATTATTAGTGTAAAGGTCTAAAATTAAACACCATATCATGTCAATATATGTACATACATTATAAAGGCAAAATAAATTCAACTCTAAAGTTTAAGATTTCCTTTTTATTATTTATTCCTGTTTAACCCCGTGTTATAAAATTCGGCCTCGCGCGCTGTCCATCGAACATCAGATATCTGTATGCGACTCATTCCCTATTGGCCATCACTTCTTACCTGGAGCTAGTTATCAATTTTTAAAATAATTATCAAATAATACTTTTATAGATTCATGAACTCGAGGAGGTCTAGTACACTTTACATTAAACAAAGAGGAAGTCTCCATGCTCACCTTTTGAAACAGATATGTAACCTTTCCCAATAACATGATTTAGTTTCAGACATATTCTCAAAGCTAACTGTAATCTTAGGTATGATCTTCATACTAATGCAGTAACAATGGAGTATTCTTGTTTTTCAAGGAAACATTTATTGGCTCATATGAATAGAGAGTCATTCCACTCTCAAGTGGTTACATCTTCGAGTCATATCTCAAAATCAAATTATTCTTGGGAAGGAAATATAACCATTTGTCCCTTCTCAAGATAACTTGTCCATTACTCACGCAGGCATCGTGTTTTGGAATTTCCGATATAAAATCAAATCTTCTCATTCTCCTCCACTGCGAATGAAAGCAAGTCTAAGAAGCTTTTCTTTCTATCGGTTTTCTGGAAATAACAATCCTGACATTGTACTATTTCGGGATTTCCTAAATATTACTAATTGATGAATGAGTATGTTGCGTATACATGTCCTGTGTATTAGAGATATCGCAGAAAGTATCCGATTCCGTTCGCTCAATCGGATTATTACAATATAACGTTCGTGTATGCTCGAATAATTTTATTCACTTCATAACGTGTGTGCTGAATAACAATTCAATTCAAGGAAGACAATAATGCAAACGTTTCATACATTTTAATACGAGGAATTTTCAAAGTCCTTGATTAATAATATTGCTATTGATCGCAAGCCATTAAATATTGTAGACTCGAACAATTCATGACATTTATATATCATACTGAAGGTCATTAGTCAGGCATATTCATTCGATGGCATAGAATGGATTGAAGATTTCTGAATATCAACATTATATCAATTTCAAAATCCCAATAATCTTGTATCCTCTCTACAAATTCTCATTCTAAAAATCATAAAGAAAATAGTGCAAAAATATGAAAAGATCGTATTTACAGATATTTTGAATTTCGAAAATGTACAAGGAATTTTGCGTTAACCTGTTTCAACCAATCAGAACCCATTATTTTGAACCGTTACCATATGCAATTAACAGACTAATATCCGCGTACAATTACTAATGACAACTAGACTACAGCAAACCGGCAAGGACCCGCGATACAGGCAAGCCAACACACAAGGGTTACTGTAAAACAAACAAAGATAGACAGCTAAAAATAAGGAAAATTGATTAATAAAACTTAAAACCAATTAAGATGACCAACAACGTGAAACGCTAGTCACTACACCACAAGATTCAGTAACATAAAAATCTGCGCCACTGGATCAGCCCATGCCAACAAAATATACATAGCTGTATTCTACCAAATCAACCATTGATACAATGAAGAAACGACACAAATTAAGTGTTATATTTGCATTAACATCTACACCAGTAAGCATTTGGCACCCAGCCTGAACCAGTTACGAGATGGCAACAAAAGTATTTATCGGACATTTTTTCCACTTGGGTAGGACCCTGGAGTGAATTACAGAATAAATTTTTTGATGTAATAATTACTGTCACTTCTCACTTGATAAATACTTACATCAAGTACACGTAACCAGTTATCACATATTTATTTTATATAGTTAGAAATACATAACAAAACAATTTTCATATTAAAAATTATTTATCCTATTATAATTTTAAGTTATGAATTTTAAGTGTCTCTCGTATTCTTCTACTGCCTCCTCTCTTCTTAACGGTGAATAGGTTGAATCAGGAGAAATTACATTTTTTATCAAACATCTGTGTCTAACAAAATCTAAATAATATGTTGACACTATTTTGTTTAGTTTATGGGTATTTCGGAGTCTATATTTTGCAGATGCCGATATACAATTATTCAATTAGATTCTTCAGAAATATCATCGTACGGTGATATAAGTACTTTAACATCGGATAAGTTTTTGCACAAAGTGCATGCAGTGTAATTTTTAAAGTTATCCATTTAAAACACCCCATTTTTACATTTTTACACTCTTATTGTAGCAACTCATAACAACTAATACTTATGCCCTTTGCTTACATTTTGCGCTGTCAATATTTTTGTGCATGACCTACTATGTTACATATTATAATAAGATTCTTGACCCAGTATGAATTATATATAAAAATTCTCGGGAAATAGGTCACAATAACACTTTGTTTTAACTATTCGTCTTTACGTACGTTTCGGTCTCACGACCATCATCAGAAGACTCACTATGTCTAAAAAGGGGGGTTTATTAAAACTAATTATAGCACAAGCGTCCAAATCGCACAATTAAACTTCAATTAAAAGAGCCCACGCCGTCGAAACGAACAGAACCACGAATAATAGAAATTGTATCGTCAGAATTAATGTATAAAAAATTATTTTTTTGTAGTAAGAATCCGCTATTCAGTAATATTATTAAAATATATGAGTGCATATTGATTGGTATTCTCACAACAAATGTGAAGAACGAAGTTATTTGTCAAGTATCTACTTTCGAAACCAGATGTGTAGGATTTATGACAAGGCCCCTAAGAACGGTTTCAGACCTGTACTGGGAAATAACTATTACGAATTCTTCCTAAAAACATTTTCTACACTTATAAAGACGTATGTAAGAATTTGCAAGAGATTATTTAATCAAATTAGTATAAATATGACTTAGATTTTGTGTGTCTACCCTATGATTTACAGATTTGGGGTCCCGTTTTATGTGAATCATCTCCAGGATAGATCTTTTATAATAATTGGTTTCCTTAGTTAAGATATTAACATTTTTGTAATCAAATTGATGGTTATAATCAAAGCAATGCTTAGCAAGGGCGGTGGAATTTTCTAAGTTGTTATTTCTTGTGCTATATTTATGGCCGTACATTCTTTTTTGTAAATATTGTTTAGAGATTCCAGTATAGGTTCCATCACAATCTAAACAATTCAATTTATACACTGTGTGGGTTTGTTTATCTTTGGGTATTAACGGTTTTAGATTTGAGAAATATTTCCCAACACAGTTAGTAGGTTTATGCGCAACATTTATATCATACTTTTTCAAACATTTTTTGATTTTCTCTGAGGTCTCCGGAATGTAAGGTAGAGTTATAAAATTGTCTGTATTACCTTTTATGTTATTTTTATTAGACGAACCATTATAGATTTTGTTTATTCTTTCTTTAATGATAGGATTGAAAAAAGTTTTTGGGTAGCCATTCAATTCTAGTGTAGTACGAACAATTTTTAAATTTTTGGGGCGGTCATCTGCGTGGGACAATTTTATCGCGCGATCTGTAAGGCTGTTTATGACACTTTTTTTATAACAAGCTGGTGCAACGGAATTGAAGTGAAGATAACGTTGAGACCATACTTCTTTAGTAAACCAAGAGGTTTTTATTTTTCCATCAGCATCATGCCTAATGTTCATATCTAGGAAATTTATGTTATTGTTTAATTCTATTTCACAAGTGAATTGAAGTTTACAGTGAAAATTGTTAAATTCATCAATTACATATCGAATTTTATCGTTGGGAACACACATAAGGCAATCGTCTACATACCGTTTAAAGAATACAGGCCGAAAATCTAATGAACTCATAACAGATTCCTCTAGGCACTCCATAACGAGGTTAGCAATGGTAGCTGAAATAGGAGATCCCATTGCTGTGCCGAATATTTGTCCAAAAAATTGCTCACCATACTGAAAGTATGTGTATTCTAAACAAAATTTTACAGCATTTATAAATTCCGATTGATCTAGAGGTGTGTGGTTTTTAATCTCTGCCCAACGTTTTTTGATGGCATCAGACAATTTTGTAACTCTACCTTACATTCCGGAGACCTCAGAGAAAATCAAAAAATGTTTGAAAAAGTATGATATAAATGTTGCGCATAAACCTACTAACTGTGTTGGGAAATATTTCTCAAATCTAAAACCGTTAATACCCAAAGATAAACAAACCCACACAGTGTATAAATTGAATTGTTTAGATTGTGATGGAACCTATACTGGAATCTCTAAACAATATTTACAAAAAAGAATGTACGGCCATAAATATAGCACAAGAAATAACAACTTAGAAAATTCCACCGCCCTTGCTAAGCATTGCTTTGATTATAACCATCAATTTGATTACAAAAATGTTAATATCTTAACTAAGGAAACCAATTATTATAAAAGATCTATCCTGGAGATGATTCACATAAACGAGACCCCAAATCTGTAAATCATAGGGTAGACACACAAAATCTAAGTCATATTTATACTAATTTGATTAAATAATCTCTTGCAAATTCTTACATACGTCTTTATAAGTGTAGAAAATGTTTTTAGGAAGAATTCGTAATAGTTATTTCCCAGTACAGGTCTGAAACCGTTCTTAAGGGCCTTGTCATAAATCCTACACATCTGGTTTCGAAAGTAGATACTTGACAAATAACTTCGTTCTTCACATTTGTTGTGAGAATACCAATCAATATGCACTCATATATTTTAATAATATTACTGAATAGCGGATTCTTACTACAAAAAAATAATTTTTTATACATTAATTCTGACGATACAATTTCTATTATTCGTGGTTCTGTTCGTTTCGACTGCGTGGGCTCTTTTAATTGAAGTTTAATTGTGCGATTTGGACGCTTGTGCTATAATTAGTTTTAATAAACCCCCCTTTTTAGACATAGTGAGTCTTCTGATGATGGTCGTGAGACCGAAACGTACGTAAAGACGAATAGTTAAAACAAAGTGTCATTGTGTCATTTTTATATATAGTTACATATTATGTTGATATTACTGCTGTCTCACCAACGCTGTCGCCATTGGAAACATAGCATCGAGACCATAGGCACATTATGATCCGATGTTCAAAATATAGTATATAATAGAACTAGTCTCATAAAGCACACTTGAAGAGCACGATTTGAAGTTTGAAAACCGACCGTGAAGAAGTTTTCCAAATAACGAGTTCGCTAAAACACCTAATGAAACAAATATTTTATACATTTAGTCTATCCTGCATTTTTTAAATGAAGTTTTAGTAAATGTCAAATCAACTTAATTAATCTTGGGTTCTATTTTCTTTGGTTACATATACATTAAATAAATAAAGTATTCATTTGAATAATAATAATTTGACAGATGTTAAATTTGGTTGCAATTCTTTATTTTAATTTTGATCATATTTTTGAATAAATGAAGAAAGATATTTCGATGGGTACTTCTCCCAATTTGAGAATAATAGTTGAATTTTTTTCCTCAATTTATTGTTACCTTCAAAATACCGTAACTCGTACTTTTAGCAATTTGAATGATTTTGTGATGATAGGAATGACTGTTTGTCAATACCAACTTCTAAAATTCATTAAAAAATTACCTGATATTTTTATGAATCCTCATTGAATTATTTCATAAGTTTCTTCTTCACAAGAAGCAATTGATGCTTTATTTGATGCTCGTGATTATATCAAACGATCTGCTCTTGGAATAAATCGGCAGCAAGAGAAATTAACCAACTAACCAATGGTAACGTTGTGGTAGTCTGTGAAAACCTCCTTTATTTTTATTTATCAATATTCTGAATTTCAGTCACAATCACATTAAGGAGATCTACTGGAATATATTACGTAAAACGTAAATTTAGATTTCTTCATCTCTCTCAATCAACGGAATATAATTTCTGAGAATGAAATTCCCCGGTTTCGTTAGTTTTATTATTTTCAGAACAAATAATAATCATTTCATCGTTCGATTTCAATGAATCGTAATTGATCAGTGCATTTAATATTCCAAATAGGAACTACATACTTTCACTGTGGAATTCCCTGTGATCTTACCTAACTATGTGTAAGCGGTTGTTTCAACCTAGCTTAGCAATATTCGTTGACAAACGATAAGAAGAACTTTGATGTAACATATACATAATTCTATGATACGTAGATCGTTACAGTTACAGTAGCATTCCCTGTATTAGTATTGTTTTGATTAATTGTGACGAAAGCTGATGTAACTCTTGACGGAATTGATATTAATTGTAGTACTCCTAGCTTAATCAATACATCAGAAGTTGGAGAATAAAACTCAAATTTTACACAAAACTTTTAACATTTAATTTAAAAATGCTGACAAATTGTTTCACCACACTGTGGCATTATGGTGAAACAATTTGTCAGCATTTTTAAATTAAATGTTAAAAGTTTTGTGTAAAATTTGAGTTTTATTCTCCAACTTCTGAAGTATTATGAATTTACACTACGTAAACGCCGAAACCATAGATATATATATTAATCAATACAGTTTAACTTGAAAATAGGAGGTATTCTCTTTGCTTTCCTTTCGAGAGGCATTACAAAAAAATTTCAAATTCTCAGTTTTGTTAAGTAATGGAATTAAATAATGAGAATAACTTGAAATTTCTCGTGAACTATAAAAGAATTCACACTGTGGATACACCATAACACATAAGAATCACACTTATCCACTAATGATACTGTTGATGTACTGAGAACCTTTCAGTTACCAAGTCGTCATCATCAGAGTGAGCTAATTCAGAAATCAAAATGGACCTGTTTGGATACTGCTTGGAATTAATGGGGTCTATAGGGGATTACTCTCAGCTGGAGACAAATATGAATCCATTAAATTGCTCTTCCACTCATACAATTCTATCCCTTCTAAATTTCCTAGATATTTGCATTACAAGAGTAATAACCTTTCTTGACCTTTTGAAATATGTTCTGCTAAAGATGATTTTTCACCATTATTTTCCCTTAGTGGCTAAGATTTTCGTCATACCGAAATGAAAGTTTCCTTGTTGCTTGGAGCAAATTATGAGATTTATTAATAACTGAAAGATGATGAGTGAAACTTTTTTGAATTTTATTGAACTACTTAAAGATATAGAGGCTGTAATTTGGTTAATTGGTTGCGTTCCAATTTCCTTTTTTGTTCAGAAATTAAATTATTGATCAATTGCAACAGAATTCAGCTACACCAATTAGTTATAAAATAGATCCATTTTCTAGTCTGGGTCATAGATTATCAAAAGCGAGCAAAATTATAGCAACGAGGTTTAGAAACTTTAGCAAATAGCGTTGGTCAATGGTTACGACGAATCAACAACTTGATTTCTAAACAAAAAAGGAAAATGGAACGCTATCAATTAACAAATTTAGAGAGAGAGTTTAATAAAATTCAAAAGTTCCACGTATTATCCTTCAGTAACTGATAAATTCCATAATTTGTTCCCTAAATTTTCAATAGATCCAGTTTGTAGATGTAAGAACAAGCTAGAAGTCATTTAGGCAATACTTTAGATGCAGTTTCCGACTTCAACAAATCTGGAATTTACAAAATCGATTGTTAATCGTGTTCAAAATGGTATGTGTCGAAGTGAAAGGAACATTCTAACTCGGTATAAAGAGTATTTTGTCCACATGAAGAAAAATAATAGTGAAAGGCAGCGTTAGCTGAACATATTTTTAATAAGTGACCCAGTTTCTCAAGAAAATACATCACTCTTGAAACACAGGAATGACAAATATTCAAGTAATTTTGAAGGGTTCGAAATGTTTAAGCGAAAAAAGCAATTTAATGAATGCAGATTTTATCCAGCTGTGGATAACCCCTTTTATACGTACCCTGATAATTCCAAATAGTATTTGAATAGACACATTTTGATTCATGATTTGTTTTACTATGATAATGGCTACTTGGTAGCTGAAAGGTCTTCAGTACTTTAACAGTATTTTTAGTGGATAAGGCTGATTATTTCTTATGTATTGAAAGTACTCAATTGGCCTATATTCCTAACAGTTCCGATACCTAACACCGTCAGAAGAACACTATTGATAAGAAATAATCCCCCTCATCCACTGAAAATACTGTTTTGAAATACTAAATACTTTCAAGCTACCAAGTAGTCATCATCAGAGTAAACTAAACCACTCTGATGATGGCTACTTGGTAGCAGAAAGGTCCTCAGTGCTTTAATAGTATTTTTAGTGGATAGTAGTGATTATTTCTCATCAATGGTGTTATAATATATCCACAGTGTGAAGTCTTTTATAGTTTATTAGCGTAAGAAGAAATTGGTCAAATTGTTCTTACACCTTAGGATCGCCGTGGAGTCGAAAAATAAGGTGCAGTCGGGAAACTTATAAGTCTTCCTGTTACGAATGGTAAGGAACCTGTAAAATTAGTGTAACAGCGACTCAGACGAACCATGTTTCCATGTAAAATACTTCTGGCATTATGTGGTGTGGGTAATTTATCTTTTACTTTATATGGAATATGGAACAATATGTTCTGGAAAAATTAATCTTCCTGGAGCAGTAAATAATGTTTGTGGAATGAATAATCTTAAATTTATTGCTCTTGAATACTTTGTGTTTTTGTTTATCAAGGAAGCCGGAAGCAGACTTGAGATAATAGAAAATCTCAAAATAGACCATGACCTGAACATTTTCGTTTAGGTAATATCAATGTGTCTATTATCTTCAACTCAGTCTGCTGAGAACTACGGCACATTCAATCAGTTATTTCCAAATATACAATACTTTGACAATTTGACCTGTGAAAAATGTATCAAACTAACCTGCGATAACGTTGCCACTTGCAGTTTTGAACCAAAATATTAAAACGGAATGATCGTTTGCCGAAATATCATAGCTTAGGTATTTAACTTATAAATACACGAAAAGTGTACCACAACTATACGATTATTATTTTTACATGTGTTTATTCCGCTCTCACCCTCTGCTTGCTCTTTCCATATTTCCCCTCGCTGACACTACCGAACCTCCTAAAACAGAACATACATATCGATTATTTGGCTATGCTCATATCGCGAAATAAGTATACATTTCGGCATATGGGCAAATCCTCCAAATGAGTCTTACATAATAGAAGGACATTCTGGACAATGTATTTTTCATTTGATTAGAAATTAGTTGAATTGTGGAATGCTGCATAAAAGCGATAACAATAATGAATATATTTTGAGATTTTCCTTTAGAAATTCTCTTTGTTGATTAGTTCAATCACCGTCAACAATTCATCCAGAATGAATTCAATATATCTTCCAGTAGAATAATGAGTGATTAGATAATAAATCGCTTCCATATTCCGATTCAATATTTGAAAGAATCATCAACATTTTTACACGTTCCCCTTTGAATTGAACGGAAATATACACTCGCGCTGAGGGGATACACAATCAAAAATGTTGACATGTACGAAAAGTAGGTGTGGGTTCGAAATTATATTGAATGTATTCAACATAGATATAGCAACATAACAATAAGGGCGAGGCTGGTAGAATTTTTTACTTTATTTATTATTCGAGGAAGGAAGACGCGATGTGGCTTGGGACTTGTTATACGTTGACTGAGGAAATGTAATTCTGTAATTCAGTTCAGACTCCAGCCGACAGCTTGACAACGTTGGAATCCCACTGCAACCTAAAGCCAAAGAACTCCGGACAGCTTAGGGTCACTTTTCCTTCTCTCGTCGGTATTTTTCATCAGCGAATTAATGCCCTGTCCTGTCGCCATTTATTCAGTTTACAACTACAAGTCCTTCACGTTTACATTCTCGCTCTATGGGGATGAAAGAACTTGAACTAATTTGGCAAACTCGTTGAGAATTTGTTATTTCTTTGAAAACATTGGCCAATTGCGAACTTGAGGACAACAATAATCGCTGAAAAATTCTTCTAAGTTAAATTTGGTCGACATTAAAGTAAGTGTTCATTTCTCAACAAACATATTGACAGTAACAACTAGATGGAGCAGAGTTGGATGACAAACCGGGTAAGAAGAACCCTTTTATACAAATTAAAATATGAATTTAAATCCATCTATTAGCAGGCTCATGACAAAAGTCCTTGAAAGCGTTGAGTGCTTATTGAGAAGAGAATCAACTGAAAGATTATAATACATAGAGCAAGTTCGAACAATAGATAGTAAATTCACTGGAAGGTCAATATTTTTATCAGAATTCCACAAATTTTCTGTACGGCATTGATAACTAGTTTGACAATAATGGAGTTCGGAACAAATCAAATTCAGCGGGTTTTCACATGATGGAATCGGTATACTTAATAGTCCAGACAACGAACCGGAAAAAAAAGACCCGTAGATCAGAATCGAAAAATTTTTGTGAGATTCGATTCGTGAAGTTATCACGATCATTTTGCACATAAAACTTAACCGGTCCCCTCACCCCCTTGGGACCCAGAAATGGCAAAAACTTGCAGATTTTTCACCCACAGAATTGATTAAAAGTAAATCTGAAGTCAAAATCATGATCAGCGACCCAAAAACCCTTCTTGGTGGATTTAAAATCCAAAAATAATATTTATTGGCAAAATAATCTATAAGGGTGCAAAAATGGCCAATTTGATCGATTTTACACCCCCCGAATTGATTTCAAGTGAATCTGACGTCAAAATCGTGATCAGCGACCAAAAAAATTTCTTTGGTGCATTTTGAATTCGAAATTACCCTTTTGGGGGCCATTTCTGGCCACCAAGGGGGGTGGGGCAGGAAGGTTGACCGGTGAGATTTCATGTGTTATGAGTGATCCTGATAACTCCACGAATCGAATCCCACAAAAAATTTTCGATTCTGACCTATATGTCGTTTTTTTTTATTATAGCCGAAATCCCGGCTCATTGCCTGGATTATGTGATAATCTTATTATTTAAAACAATTCACTTCTGTCCGAGGAAACGTTTAACCACAAAATACTAGGTGTAACCTGAGAGATAACTCTGCATGTTAATGAATCGAATGGCCTTGAAATAAATTCCGTAACCGAATTGAATGATTTCAGACTAATCTGGTTACTGGATTCAATTGGTTGAAATTGTCACGTGATGAATGTGATATCAAAGTTATGTCAAAGAATATGACTCCACCGACATCACATTGTATTTTGTAGTTAGGTTTACAACAATTCCCTGTTTACTTTAGTCAACGAATAAGGATTGACGTATCAGGTTCTGATTATGTTTAAAATGTTTGTTTGTTACATAAATGAATACTGGGCCAATCACAACACGATTCCATATAATTAGAGTCACAAAGTCGGTATAATGACTTGGTCTGTGGTCAGTTCCAACTTTTCTGGAATGATTGTTTTGATTCTTAATTTTGAACAGATTTCATCTTCATCTTGTTTATAATTTGGTAGCTTCTGGCTAGAAATTGGGTTAATTTTTGTATTGTTTCCAGGTATTACCAGATGAACAGTTCTTGTAACCTCGAGACCTGCCGAACTCCTTCCTATCAGACTCAATTTTTCTACTGAACGGCGAAGTTGTGAAGGTCTTTTCTTATGCCTATAACCTTCAAACCTTGAAAAAAAATTGAAAGCCTTTCTCCACTTCCAACATTTTACCGCTGTCTTACACGATGTTCTTCAAACATTATAGGTTTACCTCCCGTGTGGTCAAAATATATAAAAAAAAGGATTTAACAACACTTTATCTATGAGATCTCTAAGAGCGTAAGCGATAATCTGACAGTGGAAGCAGATTAAATGGTCACACATATACAAAGGATGTATCAACTGCATTGAATGAACACATCAAGGAACATACTTCCGACTACAACAATACTAAAATTCTGAATATCGAACGAAGGAACATTATTTTGGACTCGAAAATATCCAAATAAAAAAGATGAGTTACGTTGATGACGAGGTGGAATTTTCTCAAACTATTCGATAATTAATTATAAAGTAGAACAACTGTAACGAATTTCCAATATATTATAGAACAACAATGTGACTTCATCGATCACAACTAATAAAGTATTCTCCCAACACTCCAATGGTTCACTCGATGTTCTTCGAACATTGATTTTTTTCCAGCTATCATCTATAAATGGATCCCATGAAAGATGCAATAAGAGGAAATTTTAGAATCTTTGTATCTCTTCAATTGAAAATTTATCTTATAATTTCAATTTGAGGTAATATGGTATGATGCCCCACATTTCAATTCTAGGAATGTATCCGATCCGATTCCTGATCTATACTGCGGTATAGAAATATAACACATACTGAGCTGTCGCTTAAAATATTGAACAGGACCTGCTCAAAATTTTTATCCTTAAATGATTCCGCTAAGATCATAGTAATGCTTAGTAGTTTTTCCCACAATAAATACCGTTGCAGAAACCAGGAGTATCAGTTTCAGTTCAGGCCTCAGATGCCACCTATGATGGTTGGCGAACCGTCGTCTTATTGTGACGCAAAATCACCTCGGAAGCCAAGATTAACTATCCGTGGAAGTTACTGCAAACGCTGCCAATGGTTTCTTCTGAACTTATTTTACATACATTCAGGTAACTTGCTAGACAACCAAGAACTCGTTCCTACAAACGTGACAAAAATTCTGTATCATAAGGTCTGTTCAATAGTATGAAAATAATTATTATTACGAAATGATAATATGCTCTGATTCCTGAATTCAAGAAGCGAAATAATGCCATGTGACCAGAGACTTGGAAATTTTATTACTTATGCTTAATTGTCTGGATAACTCGTTTAAATTCGAGTCATTCTCTGGATAATAATTCTGCGCGTTGTATTCAAAAAGGAATATGCTAGTGGTTGTTTTCATTGATTAATACATATAATAATCACATCAAACATGTAACCCGCCTGACTTTTATTTTATGATTTGATGTTACCTAGATCCTCAAAACTTCAGACAATGATAATATTGTCGAAGCTAATAATCAATAGTTCCAACTAGTTTTATATTGTAGATTGTAGAAGTTTTTCTAGTTCAACTGTGAATATTTTGATTATTGAAAACTTCTATATTATTCATGTTATACATCATTTCCATGTCTACGTGATCAAACATCATAATATTCAATCCTAGAGGTTGCCGAAGATTTCTAGACATAGTTCTCAAAGTTGAAATTGAGGGGAAGTGATATTTTGAACTTATTGTTTATATATTTATGTACTTCGATAATACATTCATAAGGCATATAGTTTGAACCCAAATTAACAGAAAAGGACAAAACTTATTCTATGGTCGCTTTTGAGGTAATGGAATCGGTTTATATCGCCAAAAAATTACGGTTGATTTGATTCATGTTTTCCACGCCTTTCAGATGAAATCAGTTATCCGTTGTCATTTGTCAAAGCAAACGTTGTAAACAAATCGTTGTGAATTTTAACTCATCATGCCAAATTTTCCCCGCTTCACTTGCTTCTTGTCATAAACTTATTCTTTGGTTTAACCATTGAGAAAATAAATGCAAAGTAACAATTGGAAGTGTATGGGAAGTGCATTTCTCGGGTATATGAGAGAGTGCATCTAGAAATATAAGTGTCAAACAAATCGAATAGTACTAGCATTTCATGGTGAGACAGACAGACGGATTCTTCTCAAGTTTAGCATTTGATGGAAAATACTATAGTGGAGGAATTTTTGCTCTAGGACGATTTTAGAAATAGCATGAGTGAAATCATTACACTCTTTGCTCTTCGTCTGCGAAGAGTCTAATAAAAATGGAGAATGTATCGATACTGCTCTCACAAATCTGTTTTCAAACCCTCTCAAGTCCTGATAATATGGTTTGTATCAGATTTGGCGCCTATGAGAAAAACATATGAACATTTTCTGGCATTCTCACATTAAGGTTCTGGATGCTGAGAGCTATTATAATAGTTCTCATTTTATATTATTCAGAGCTATTATAATAGTTCTCATTTCATATTATTCAATTTCGAAACACAAACAAAAAACATTGGAATAAGAGAATTCCCTTAGCAACATCTGGCACTCGTTATCGCTATTCTGGTAGAGGTTTCATATCAGTTTCTATGAATTTTATACACTAATGTCACGTACAACCAACCGAATTTGTAATTGTAGGTACCATTTGGTACTAAAGCGTACCACATGGATAAATTCCTTTCCATTAGCAATTAACATACTTCGAATATTCAGTTTTTCTACAGGGTGATCCACTATAACTTAGACAATAGTTAATATTGATCCAGCAAAAATCTTTGATTCACGGAATTTGTAATATTTTTACTGAACCTTCAGACTCTGAACTGAGAAAAGAAAAAATATTGCAAATGTCAAATTTTGACAGATGCCTAATTTATTTAATGGATAACCCTGTACTTCATTTACTACTTCGATAGACCTTTTCTCATTGAAAAAAAATGACTGCATTTGTTTTATAAAGCAAACGAAACGTTACTTAGACGCTGTTATGGTTTCCATTTTCGTTAACATTTCACTGTCAGCTGGATGGTATATATTTAATTAATAAAAACATTTAAGCCTAATAGAATTTATTATTATGTAACAAAACCGAACTAAAGAAACAACAAAAACTGTTACCAAGAATACTAACGACACATTTGAAATATCTACAAGAAATGTTCAGAATGTCCACCTATCAATTAAATAAGCAATCGACATTTCTTTCCCAGGTTTTCAATTACTTCAGGATTTCCAACATATTTATATATTTTCAAAATTCTTTGCATAACCCCGTTACGATCTAATTCTAGGCTACAGTCTCTTATTGAATTATTGAGGACTCTCTGAATAAATAAAATTGTTAGGTATTCTGTAATAAGCAAATCATGCATTATACCTTGAAAATGGAGCATTATGTCCAATTCCTCATGGTGATTCGCTTAAATATTTCTAATTCTTCGTTGCTTGAAAGTTTGCTGGCTTGGAACTAATCTGTTCATACTCTACCATATTCTAATAGAGCCATCCTGATGTTTTTAA
This sequence comes from Endomychus coccineus, assembly GCA_958510875.1. Taxonomy (NCBI): domain Eukaryota; kingdom Metazoa; phylum Arthropoda; class Insecta; order Coleoptera; family Endomychidae; genus Endomychus; species Endomychus coccineus. The sequence goes on from OY294067.1 coordinate 96,706,561, forward strand.
TGGTTTTTATAAAAGTGGAAATAATATCTAGTTTCTCTGTCTTAGAAAACACCATTAATGAATTATTATTATTTCATTCGACGAAAGGAATTTAATATCTTTAGCGTTGCATGCTCATCTTCGCACATACTAAGAATTCAGTTTCTTATAGTCCTTGGCTACCTTCATTTTGAACCTACAAATGGCTATAATTTCTGAACTGCTCAAATTAAGTTTATCAAATATCTTCCGCTAATGTGACGTCACTTCCGTCTCTGTCTGCATCCCTCAGTTGACTGCTCACTTAGAGTTCCTTGTTAAGGAGCTTTGCTTTTGAGTTTATGTGTGTCAATAGACCTGAATCCAATGAAAGTCATATCTCACCAATTCCTCATTTCAGTTTCGTTTTGAATAAGCATTGAAAAGTTTTATCATCCAGGAAAGACCTCACAAGTCACAAGACAAAGACTACCGAAACTTCACCGTTCGATAGAAGAATTAAGTCTGGTAGGTAGAAGTTCGGCAGGTCCTGAGCCTGATATTGTAGGGTTTATCCTTCTGGGTTCGTCCAGTATGTCTACCTGTAAATAGGCGAGATTTCCGAAGAGAACCGACTATAAAAATATCAATAATGATATGCTAATATTAGTTTATGAATCCATTTGAAATTTTGAAACAAACTAGATGCGATGCTCGACATTTACTGGAATATAACTCAATGTCGTACCTTGAGCCGTTATTGAGCAGAGCGTTCCATCGGAATACACTCGACTATATTCACTTTGTTTCATGCTCGGTGTGCTACCTATCTGACATCTGACCGATTGTAGAGGAAAGAATCAAGCTTGCGGAACTAGGCAGACTGCCGCTTGAGCTCTCGACCAGTATATCCGAAAGTCTTTCCTCCTCTTGGTTCATACGGCAATTTTGTTGGTTTCCAAGTAGTCGTCAAACTCGATTCACTGTACCTTGAGCAGTTTTCGAGTTATAGTTTTGAACGCTCATTCTTACCTTTGATAGTGGTGAAGAATGGAACTTGCCCAACTAGACAGATTGTGGCTCGTGCTCTCGATCGGACTATGCCAAAAACGGAGTGAGTGTAGCGAAGGATGTTTTGCTTCTTCCGGCTCACTTACTCCGTCTTAAGCCTTCAGGCATATGTGACACGTACTGACCTCCTACTTTAGGAAACCGAAGAATTATTTCATCGATGGGTTAATGTATGAAACTATTGCATATCTCTGAAGTTTTCCGTTTACTGAAATAGTTTGAGCAAATTACCTGAGAATCATGAAGGAATAAAATTACCAAATTTTTTTTGTTTTCTATGATATTCACCATAAATTGGTTCTAATTCGTATAATATAGATATGGTAGATTTGAATAGACTATCGATAATATAACTGAAATTACCGATTTGGCCAAAAGCGTTCAGGGAGCGCTTACACATATTAGATGTGCTGATGCTGAATCATGTAAGGTGTGATCAAGATCTTCCGTGAACATTTTCACATGAAGTGGATGCACTAAGGATCCTACTGTACCAAACCGTGGTGTTTGTATATCCTTCCATACAGTATGCACTCATTTCCGGCCAACAAGATAAGCGACATCGATTAGGTGGCGAAGCAATGGACGGCACCGTTCAATGGTTCCCAGAAAAACTTGTTTGGGTGAAAGATTGTGTGGATCGTAAATTGGTAGCCATGGTCTGCTTGTTTAGTGAATAGAATCATCATTATTTCCATACTAGATTTGCATTATTTGTAATCTGATGTAAATCTCTGCATGATGGAATGGCAAACATCATCATATAAGAATAACCTCACAACTTTGACTTACCATGACTAGTGTCAGATCTCATATCTATCTCGATCAGTAGTTCTATCACTTCAATCACGCCTAAAATAAATAACTCTTCATTATCCTTATCAAATAAGGTGTGGGTTATTGTATTTGAAATTATGCAAATAATTATTATTCCGGTTCAACATCCGAGTGGAAGCACTATAGAAAATGTTGATGTATTTCAATTATATGTAAAGAGATATATTGGGATAAGTTATTTCATCCCACCAGGTGTTTCCTTCTTTCACCAATCATTCATATCAGGAAAATATGCTGTGTATTTAAGATAAATTCAGTGAAAGTATTTTGCAGAATCTTCAGACATATAAGCCGAGTAATATATATGCTTCTAGACGTTGTGTAGCTACTGAATAACCTCCAAATATCCCACCCGACGAGGTACTGTTGGTGTATACACTTTCACTTGCACTTTCTTAGTGAACGTTCGTTTATCAACATGCAATTAATTGTCCAGGTAAGTGATTATCTCTTAATTCACTTCAACTACATATACATTAACACTTAAATAAAACGTATAAAAAACATCAGTTTGAATTGAAATTTGGTGTGTTGTATGCAAAGGAAAGTTCAATATCGTGCAATAGGTTTTAATGAAATTATTTTATTTTATGAGATACTGTAATAATCATAACCACTGCGAATTGAGTAAGTAATAGTAGTTTCGCTATTTCGCCATCGCAGACCTAGAAATTAATCGCTATGCTCTCAGAGTATTGAACTAAGATTATAAAAAATACGACATTTGTGAAGTAATATATTAAACCTCTTTAGTGATCAGAGTTCTTTGATAGTGTTAGAGAACTCCGCTTGAAATTTCTTTCTTGTGCATTTACATAAATTGTGCCATAACATCTTGAATAAATGTACCATTATGCGATATTGTTATATTGCTATGAAAATTACACAAAATTTCAAGGTCAGATTGATTTCCTATTCCAGTTTCAATGTAGGTACGGGATACAGGATTATCAATTCCAACTGGTTATATGTTCCATTCTACTAGTGTGAATAGCATGTACTAGTTTCTAGAATTGAAAGCACGTCTGATTCAAGTATCACCTAAATACGAATGATTTTTATCATACTTTTCTCGAATATTCACCATCAATATAAGTTTACTTCAAGAAAATGTATTCAATAAATCAGTTATCTCGAGAAAATGATATACAGATGTAGAATTAGGAAATCATTGCGTACGAACTGTAGTTCAACAATACCAAGTTTCCCATAATTTTACATATTGATATGAATGTATACTATATAATCTAATAAAACCATTCTGGAAGTAGCGGCTTGAATGAATATCCATTATTATAAAAATCATGACGGCTATTAGGATAATGAAAATGTAAATTCAGCGTTACAGATGAAAATTAGATATGGTGTCTAAACGCTGTTGAATCATCTATATATATATATATATATATATATATAAACAAGTTTAGAGTTTCTTTGCCTAATTGGCCACTATCGTGTATGTAACTTAAGAGATATAGTATTAAATTTTCTGAATTATGAAGATAACTTAGATAATTTAACATAGGATTATAAAGATGAATAAACGTAAAAGATTGAACCATAGGCGGGATTCGAACCCACATTTCTGGATTTCTAGTCCAGGGTGTTTACCAATTACACCACTTCGGTCCTATCAGATTTTTATATTTTTGTAAATATAAACCTCTGAAAGGATAGTAGATCATTGATGAACACAATGCGATTCGATGCCCTACCATAGATCAACTATTCACGCACATTCATCTGAAGTTCAGTCGTTTTTTGAAGTAAGGATTGTAGGTTAGTACTGCTATGGTTGGCAGTTACTTGACAGTTCTTATTCAAATGACAGCATCCCGGTTCTTATATATTTCAATAGAACTGACTGAGAATTGTTCTGGTTAATTATAAACAAGTTTAGAGTTTCTTTGCCTAATTGGCCACTATCGTGTATGTAACTTAAGAGATATAGTATTAAATTTTCTGAATTATGAAGATAACTTAGATAATTTAACATAGGATTATAAAGATGAATAAACGTAAAAGATTGAACCATAGGCGGGATTCGAACCCACATTTCTGGATTTCTAGTCCAGGGTGTTTACCAATTACACCACTTCGGTCCTATCAGATTTTTATATTTTTGTAAATATAAACCTCTGAAAGGATAGTAGATCATTGATGAACACAATGCGATTCGATGCCCTACCATAGATCAACTATTCACGCACATTCACTGGATTCTCGGGTATTGATCCGCGTTGTGTGGTTTCGGTCCTCAAAAGGACCAATTTCACGACGTTTCGGCAAAGTCGCATTTGCCATCTTCAGGTGATTCGACCGTAGAGTCTGGAAAATCTAGGCGAGAACATGAGAAGAAACATATATATATATATATATATATATATATATATATATATATATATATATATATATGTGTAGAACTGGATTCTCGGGTATTGATCCGCGTTGTGTGGTTTCGGTCCTCAAAAGGAGGACTAGATTTTCCAGACTCTACGGTCGAATCACCTGAAGATGGCAAATGCGACTTTGCCGAAACGTCGTGAAATTGGTCCTTTTGAGGACCGAAACCACACAACGCGGATCAATACCCGAGAATCCAGTTCTACACATTACGTCCGCGAAAACCTAAGAAGAAACATATATATATATATTTTCGCGCCAGAAAAAAACCTCAAGGGCGGTTAACCGAAGCTACTCCTCCCCACCGGTCGGTAAGTAGCTTCAGGTTCCTAAATCGTGTGCCCTAAGTATTCTAATTGAACCCAGAATGACTGCCTTTTGCATCCGGTCTATCAAGATCTGCGCCGAGTTCCTACAGGCCGGAATGATCTTCAAGTTTGAACGCAGCGAAGACCGAATTCCGCCCAGAACACCGATGATCAGAACCACTAATACGACCTTGTGGCTTGGGTATAGCGTGCGGAGCTCGAACAGGAGAACTTGATATTTTGTCCATTTTTCCTCCTCTTTCAGGACTATGTTCTTCTCTGCCGGAGCGGAGAATTCGATGACATACATAGTCTTGATTAGTTTATCGAGGAGGACAACGTCAGGCCTATTTGCAATTGCATTGTATTGGCTCAGCTCTGATTCAAGGATCAACAACGAATGGCAAAGACTTCTAATTCATTATTGAGCCACGACTACATACAATTTGTCTGATCTCGAGCTGATAGAGTTATGAAGCATAGGTTCCAGCCTAAGCCAACCTCGGGGGTTTTTCTTCCTTCATGGGACTATAATATTGTTACTGGTCGATCTAAGCTCTACCATACCCTTTCATTATTTGTATGTCCGAAAATTGGAAACTGCACTGGAACGAAGATCGCTCTCATGAGTAATCCAAGTATTATGGTATGTAGGTACTATTGATATTCCACACGTGTGAATAGAATGATACCCCTGAGCATGAGCATATTAACGATAATAAATATTGTCCGGAACAAGTTTGTTACAAGATAACTGAATATAAATTCTTTCAGATAAGCTTCCTAGGATGTGTATTAGTCGCTCTAACATCCGCTCGAACATTAACATCAACGGCAGATTCAACTTCTCAATCTCAAGTATCTGATGACGCTATAAATTCAACGCTGAACGATAAGAGATATTTAGGCAGACTACTCAAATGTGCATTGGGTGAAGCGCCCTGTGACCCAGTAGGACGTCGATTAAAGAGTAAGTGAAACTTGGTAATCAATAATACATCTTTCATGAAAATATCATACCCTTCTACCGTTTCAATTCAGCTCATATTTTAGGGATTCATGAGAATGTAGGGTGAGTTATATTTGATATAGCAAATATCATTCTACATTATATTTTGCATATTGAAATGTGAAGATCTTATACTTACTACGAGGGATTCGTTTCTTTTCCTAACGTGAAAATAGTTAAAATTTGTTACTCTAACAAATTACAGCTGGTTTCTTCAAGATGGGGGATTCAATTTTAGACATGTTGATAGAATAATAAAACGATGTTTCCGTAGTAAACGGAATGTGATTAAGTTTTTATTATTCCAAAAAATTAGACCAACTATAAATAGGTACATCAATAAGTACTGAATAATCACGCTTATCCACTAAAAACATTATTAAAATACTAAGAACCTTCCAGCTACCAAGTAGCAATCATGTACAGGTCGCAGAATGGACAATGAATATTTAGGTAATTTAGAAGGGATGAAAATGTATAAGCAAAATGGTAATTTATCAAATGCAGATTTATCTTTAGCTGAGGGTAACCCTTCGTCTGCATTATCAACCCCAAATAGTATTTAAACAGGTAATGTGTGATATTTTCTTACCGAGGTAATAATATAACATAATTCATCCATATCTCCAGGCTTATGCTAGCGTATAGAGAAGGAAATACATTTGGAATAATAAGTTCAAATTATTACATAAATGCTACGAATCTAACGTCATCGAATAACAATGTCAGTGTCAACTACGTAAGGTGTTGTTGAATTTAACCAACAAATATTATTAGAGACCTCGAAATTCTATTTAGTTACGAAAAGTTGAACCAGTTCAAGTAAAATTTGGGGCCTAATCGTGACATTTCCCTACTATTTGAACAACGAAACATAATTTGCATTTCAAATTAGACTATCAGCAATAGTGCACCTCAACTGTATAATATTTGTAGATAATAATCGAATTTATCGAATATTGTTTCAATCAAATATATTGATGAATAATTTTCAATTTATCTATATGAAGAATGTGATAACAATATACTACAAATCTGAAATATATTGTACAAATATGTTACATTACACTACAAAAATTCGAAGTTCAAATCCAAAAAGAAGTATACCAAGACTCTTCAAATTGTATTCGATACAAAAATCACTATTAGATCAATATTCTTCTATTCACCATATTTATGTTCAGCAGTTGCTGAAGTATACGTTGCTAAAAATTTAATTCTCAGTGCTTCTTCAAAAACGTGAACAGTCTTTTATTTTATCACAACTAAATTTGATGAACATAACTCATTTCATTTAGCTGGAATATTACAACATGATTTCGAGACATACTTTTTAATAAAAATATCAAAACTTGAATATTATATGATATATCATAACAATAATTTATGCCTTCAGAGATGAGAATACCAGTAGTGAAATGAAGTTAAATACATAAGTTTATTCCTAAATAACTCTAAAAAATTGTTCTCTACACAGTGGCATCCTCGCAATGAGTTATTAGCGGCTTACAACTAAGATGTGATTCCGTAAATACCGACCTAGGTTTGTAATCAGGGGCGGGATGGAGTGCCAAGATGATTATTGTTAATATACATAGTATTTATTGATGTTTCATCCACATTTTACTATTCTACGCGTAGTGATCACTGAAATTAAATAAGAATATTTCATTGTACATGGTATTTCTGAAATAACAAAATACGTTCTTCCCAAACATTTTTTTCCTCCTATGTTGATAATATTTCAAGCTGCAGTTTTTAGTAGCATATTGCTACGAGCTACAAATCTGTTATCTTCAATCAATTCATTTATTCTGCATTCAGAATTTTTTTCAACAATGACAGTTCTTCATATTATTAAGAGAAGGTCAGATGCATAGTCGGTCTCATCTTCCAAACAGTGATGAAAATAACATACGTGATATAGAAATAGGTATTAATAATAATAATAATAATAATAATAATAATAATATTCATTTGGTGATATTGCAATAAAATGCTTACACAGGTCATATAAGTTAGATAATGTTGCTGAGCGCAACTGGTACAAATGAAAATCAAATTAATAAGGTAAATATTCGTGATAAAAGTTCAAATGTACACGGGACAGAGATAAAAATGGTTTTATACGTACAAAACAAATCGATTGAAATGCTCAAATAAGGAGTTAAAAATACAAATATTCAAAAAGAAATTAGAAAGCAGTCACTGAGCACTGCTGACAGAAGTGAAAACTGACATTATGAAGTATCCAATTTAATGTTATCTTTGAATTATTGTAGCATCCAATTTTATTATTTTTGAATGAAAATTAGTATAATTAGTTCTTCTTTAGTTTTCACAACTGTCGGCATTTCAATCAACAATTATATACATTTTTATATTTAATTGTAAAAAACATATAATGGGCGGTACAATTCCTGTAAAGAGTATGAATGTAACCCGATAGCCATTATAATAAATACACATTATTTTATTTTCAAAACATATTATTTATTGATATTTACATCGATGTAAATGAAAGTAATGTTAAACAGCATTTTCTTCATTTGCATCGTCATTATCGGTAACTGCGACGATACCTGAATTATTAGATTAGATCCAAGCATGAAACATACTGTGGAATCAGGTGTGCTCATATATAAAAACAGGCTACTATTACCGATCACACATTTAATTATTACTTTTATCTCTGTAATAATTGAAGTATGACTTGTATTGCAAAAAAGGCCATTTTTTCAGTTAGCATAAAAATATAACTTTCGTCTGCACGAGGACGGAGGATTGACTAAATGAATAACGTCGAGTATATGCGTGCTGTTGTAGTTGTATACAGTGTATAGTGTGTATACGCAGTGTATACGTATACCTGTCCTGTATACCGTAATCGAGAGCACTGGCTCACACAGGCAGGCTCACCAATACTGACTCAGATATGCATAGGTGTGTAAGCGTATAGAGAGACTGCCTGACGCCTGACCCGAGTCCCGCACTGGCGCAGTTGCGCACGCAGCAGTATACATAATACCTAGTATATATAGCTACAGCGTGACGGGACGTAACGGACTCATGGTTTTACCCCTCATCAGAAATAGCCCAACGATCCTTAAGAAGTTTTCACTCCAAAAATCACATGTGAGATTATCCTGATTTTATGCAAATACTTAGAGGTTTACTAAGATATTCATCTAATGCGTAATAATATTCTTCGATGAGAATTGCGTTTATGTAATTGAGGCAACCTAATCCTTAACAAGGACCTTACCATCCTCGGAAGATGATTGTTTAGGATCGGAACATAATGAGTTTCCGCAGCTTCGCTTTTATTTTTATCTACATAAATGCTATGTGAATGCCTTGTGTAGTGATCGTGTATATCGTGATGTTTGGGATAATCACCTACCTACCTGCTCATGAGCTAATATTGGACTCATGGATGATGGAACTGTCATGATTTTAAGAATGATGAATGATTTTTTGCAATTTTCTTTCTAGTGTAGATTGGATTTAATTCTTACAGTCCATAGCGTAATACCATATGAAAGATTTGAACGAATCATGGCAAAGTAAGTTGCACGGAGGACTTCAACAGAAGCAAGTTCATTCAAATTTCACAGTGTATAACCATTAATCACATATTTTTTTGTGGTGTAAGTAGAATGATTAAACCAAGTGAGTTTGGGACTCAGGAGAATGCCTAAGTATTTCACGTACTCCACAGAAGCTAGTTCATTAAAATTTAATGTAAAACATAGATTTCAGTTCTATATTCACTTAAGCACAACTTGTTTGAGCTGAACCAATCAGAAAGCTCAGCCTCTGTGTCTTGGGAACAACTGAATTCAATCATTGTAAGTTCCTAGGAATATTTAGTTTAGTTGGGTCGTCCGCAAATAGAATAAGTTATCATCAAAGTTATATAGTAAACTGCTTATAAATATTGGGAATAATATAGGCCCGAGTATTCAGCTTTGCGGAACACCCCAATTGTTCACCTGTAAATTTGAAGCTTGATTATTGAAGAAAGTCGTTTGGCATCTATCAGTGGGATACGACTGTCAAGATACTGTTATTGGAGAATTTGTAATGTTTCATTCTGATTATCAGAAGCTTAGAGGATACACAATCAAAGGCCTTGGTTAGATCGTAAAAGGGAGCATACATTATATTCTCCGTTCTCGAAGGTTTTTGCAATTGAGTGACCAACGAGTGTACAATCATAGTTGTGGAGAGTCCGTTTCTGAAATCAAATTTTGATGGATTCAGGATATGTAATTTCTCTAGGTGTTCACCTATATAATATATCGCCTTTTTTATGTACCGATATCACCTCAGCGATTTTATTAGCTGTCGGATATACAGAGTTTTTTATACAATGATTCATGAGTTTAGTGAGAGGAATAGTAATTACATTTACTATTGCCATTAGTATTCTTTTATTCAAACCATATACATCTACGGAAATATTATTTTTAAGCCCAACTATCAAATCTCTGAGTTCGTAAATTCTAATTCGACTTCATTATGATCAAGTTTACATTATTAATATGATTTATCGAAAAACTGATTCATACCTAACAACTACTCCAAAATAATATACATATTTAACGCCTACTTGGAATGTTAAATGAATGTTTGGCCCAGAACTGAACAAAAAATGAGTTCGTGGAGAAGGAAGACAACAATTCAGTACTTGATACCCGTAATCAAATATTGATTGATGGTTATCTGTCCGTTCGTGTCTGTCAATAAATTGTGCGTCTTGGATAGATGTCGTAATTTTATACAAACCTAAATTTGGTATACACTTGAATATCTAGGCAGTATATGCCCTTCTATCAGGAAATGCCTACAAAAGGTGGGAAAACGTCTCAGGCGCCTTTCAATAGTCCCTGCAGCTGACATCAGGAACCTGCATACCTATCAAGTTGCGGCGATAGACCTTTGTGTTGATTACGCCATCTTGGCAAAATGCGGTAAATTCCTCGGCCTCGGATGTAAGCCTGGCTGACCATAGGTAGCCGAAGGTGAGCCTGGTTGATAAGCCGAGCGTTTCGATGTTTCGGCCCAAAACTGAAAAAAATTGAGTAGTTCTTGAAGAAGGAAGACAACAACTTGAGACTTGATCCCCGTAATCAAATATGGATTGATGGTTGTCTGTCCATTCGTGTGTGTCCATGAAATGTGCGTCTTGGCTGGATCTCGTAATTTCATACAACTCTAAATTTGAATACTTGAATACCTAGGGAATATATGCCTTTCCCTTATAATTTTAGAAGATCGACAGCTTCAAATGGAAGACCAAATTCGATGAAATATCAAATTCAAGAATAGTTTGGGAATCAAGTTTGATGTAATGCTAAATCGAATTAATGATTCAGAAATATATTACGAATATTTATCGAGCAAAACTCAGAGCACGTAATGATGCCAGCTATCATTGAGATGAGATAAAAATACTATTTCAGTTATTGAATCAGAAATATATATTTGACTCTCCAAAAATACAAGGAGTTTCATGAGTATTCGTCTTTAGATATTGAATATAACATACGAATTCTGGATATTTATAGAATGATGCAAGTTCCTCAATAATTTTTAGTTACTGGAACGTTCTCTTTCACTAAGGAACTATTGAATATTTCTTGTTGGCTTTTGCTAGATAACAATTGCGAGGTTTCTCTAGTCTAGATCGAACAATAACGTAACTAAAAGTCTCGGACAGCTGTTTCTCTGTCTCGAGCTCATCAGCTGTTAGTCGGGTTATGTATATCTTTGACACAATGATCGTTCAGCAATATTGCAAACTTTCTCGTTCCGTGGTCAGGAACTATTAGTTTGTAATGTTACTGGTCAGTCTAGACTAGTACACCCTCTCCTTATTTATTTATCCTAAAATTGGCAATTTATTCTAACCTTCTCAATCCTTGATTCAAGTTTAAGACTTAGTCTAAACTAGCAACTTTAAATTAACAATTGTACATTCAAAGGCAGAATAAATAATTGAATTCGAATTAAATGAATTATGTCGCCTATATTTTCTCTTTTATTACATCACGTCATACTAAATTTTATATTGACTTGGTTGTCATTCTACTATCCGAATTTATATACATTAAAGGCTAATACCACTCATTCACTAGTTTCATCGCGATATCTCGGAAACCATAAAGCAGAACGACACGAGGTAGTGAGGGATTCTATATTAAATATATTTAGACGTTTATGACTGTTAATATGATCAGGTACAATTACCATAACAGATAGATCTATGGATCATTATCACTGTTCAGACTTTGTATGTTATGACGAAAAATACATATCCCAACAACAAGATAGCTGATAATTTGACAATCACCACATAATGTCCGTGACAGACCATTCCATATCATGGATATCCCTTTCAATTCAAATGAACTTTCACATGACAGAATATAATTTGATGTCTTTCCACACCTTAAGCTGTTAACTATGCTAGGGCTGGGATGTCTAGGTGAATTGGAAGCGGTGACTCGTACAATCGTATCCAGAACTGTTAGGGGGGGGGGAGGGGGCAGCAATTTTGGGAGGTGAAGATTCAAAAAACCGAGACGGGCTATCGCGAAACAAGGAATTCTCCCTGATACGTCTAACCCTTCTGGCTAGATTTCTCCATACCACGCCTAGGTCTCGATTCATATCCGTACAATGTTGCTTGATGTTCTGCAATATTATATGTTTTAGTGTGTGATGGTGGCGGCGCAGTTTGGTGGCTATACGTCTAATTTTTGGCGTGGAAGCTCTGCTGCTAGAAATAAAATCCGTCACACACTTGATTCGTGACGCTTGCTGCCTTGCCGACTAGATTTTGACCCTGACGGTCATTCGGGTTCAACCGGGTCCTAGTTCTGAGATCAATTTCGTTGTTTTGTAGCGGGCTTGCTCTACCAGATCTATTGCGACACAAAGGTGCGGTTAAATTCGATTCTAGTGGTGCAGCCTGCTTGAGATTACTTCTTATATAGCTGGTTCTGCGCAGGTAGGATACTTGATTCCGCAACATTTGTGCATAAAAATCACGACATTGAGGATGCATGATGCACCAAAGTGCGTGCATCCGCGACATGTATCCCTCACAAGCCGGTTTGCTGCGCTCAAAGCAGTCCAGCAAGTCATCCCGAAGTTTTCGTCCACTCAAAGCGTCCATGTATACCGTGGTTGTCAACATTGGGACCGTCCTGTTGGGCCCCACCCACCTGTCCTTGCTCTTCATCCGACGACAAGGTGATGTGAGAGGCCAATCTTTTGCTGTGAGGAAGAAAATATGTACTCTCTGTTGGTTGTTGGTCAGCCCAGGTTGTCGCTACGCTCGGATATGTGGAGGCGCTACTCACCAATGAGCAAAGCGAGATAAATACCAAATGCCACTCACGGACTTACTGATTCACTCATCAGGAAATATCCGGAACTGTGGAGTTGACCTACTTGGAATTTGGCAGGTAGGTTTCTTATATGATGTAGGAACGTTTTTTTCTCGAAATTCGATCCCAAAGGGTTTAAAAGAGATTCGATTTAATTTGACGTTTTTGACATCTCATACAATCACGTGGTTTTCATGACAGACGGCTTCATATATCGATGGATCATCATCACTGGTCAGACTGTCTATGACAGACCACACATAACCTCATAACAAAACATCAGGTAACGTTCACATGATACATTGACAGTTATACAATGTCAGTGAAAAACCACTTCATAACATAGATATCCCTCTCAATTCAAATAAACTATCACGTGACGTTAGAATAATCTTTCCACGTCTTCGAACACATTGAAATATGCATTGTCTTGAAACATTGTAATGACATCGCAGCGGCTGAGTCCACTCCTTAACTGTTTGTACGGATATTGGCTGTTCTGTCGATTAATAGACACTTTGATCCATAGTCAAAGTATAAAGGTCTATTGGAGCCTCCCTACCATCGTTTCTCGCGCTAGGTGACGTCACCTAGCTCCTCCAATCACAGCCTCCCTGTCATCCGCTCGTCGCCGGCACGTAACAACATCATATTATGTCGTCGTCAATAACATTAAATAAACGAAATAAATGACCAATCAACTTGCACTCGGATTTTAAAAAGAGTAGGAGGGAGGCTCCAGCAGACTTTTATACTTTGACCATGCTTTGATCTGTCACCTTTTATTCCAGTGAACAATTGCAGTTGTCTAGCTATGACAGCAACCGACTTTTCATAAGTTTGTTAGTGTTCCCACTAGATGGATATTGAGTGAAATAGAAGATACCCAAAGGTTGTAAATGTAGTCTTCTTTCATGTTTAGACTCCAGTGTCTACTGATTTTGTTCACTAATTCGGAGGTTCTGAATGCATCTTTAGGACAGATAAGTAGAGTACAAGTAAATTAAGCCTTGCATTCATATTAATGACAGTACTGAGCAACGTTGAAGGTAATGTAATATGAAATGTTCTGCTTCCGTTATAAACCAGGATGTTATGATGTGAGCATCGGAATTCTGTGATAACTAGTCAAGAAAAATTATTCATCTAGCAAGGTGCCCATAAATTACTTCACTCAAAATGATTGATGACATAGTGTACAAGCTAAAATAATGTAACTTCATGGATATTGTAAGCATTACTTCGAAAGGTTGCAGTGTTAAATATAAATAATATGATGCATCTTGGCAGGTGGAAAATTTATGTTCTACTGCATCTGTACTTTCACGATCCGTAGGTGGTGTGAGTAATTTAAAGAGGTAGATATGCATGTAACACTCTTCAATCAATGAAATAAAAAGAACGAATGAACCTGCTTCCCTACTAACCAACTCACCATTTCCGTTCGCCCCAGATTTGTGTAGGTCTGCAACAAAGTTCAACGATTACATTACTTTTCATACCTATGGGGTGTCCCATTGATTCCAACAAATATCATATAGACTCTACATGTATTTACTCGCAATTGGAATATTTACTCTTGAATAAACAAATATTTGGAAATACCCTCAGAATGGATGTATCTGTAATCTTTTACCATCTAATTCACAATTGGAACCATTAAAAGGAGATTAGATATGCGTAGATGTAAACTAACTACATCTGTCAATCTCTCCACCTTGCTGTCCGTCCGTCCGTCAGTAATTCGTGATAGTTGATCACCCTCTATGCTTCCATAAAATTTGACATGCCGATACAAAAATTAATCCTATTGTTCTTCGTGTACCGAGAAATATTTACCTCTTTGCACTTACGTTCCATGATAGAGTTAGCTAAGAATAATCTTAAACCGAGTATAATTCCGCTACTTGCGTTTTATAATTAAGGTATGTCGTACACAAACAGCAGTATAAGCTGCAGAAAAAATTTTCCTCGGCCCTTGATAAAGACTAGGTACAGCGCTATTCCGCTTTTCTATTGGCCGCCGTTGTATCTAGTTTGCCAATGTTGTTGAGATTCGACCCCACGCATTTGTTCAATTTTTTCGAATTTTGATTGCGTTTGTATTCTATATTTGAATCAATGGATTCAATGGATACACCAATTTTAAATTCTGAAATACAAGTTTTTGAAGATGAGGTTGTTATAAAGCTTCGGAATCCAAAATTTTGAATACAGTAAGTTATAGATATATCTGTAAATTTGAGGTTATAACACATACATTTTTGAGATTAAATTATTTTGAGGAAGACGACGAACCGGAATTTTCCAAACGTTTCCATTTGCAAAAACACATTGGTATAGACAGATACAATGCAATTTCACCAGCAACAATGGTACAATTATCCTTGTATTTTTTCTGTTGTTTCTGTTGATAGATTAGTAGGGTATCAGGGATAAGATCATACCAGAATTAAGATATGTTTGTGGTTCAATGCACAGAATGAACTATTTGTGAGTATTCTTATGCACTAGGCATTTCTGTTGATAGATTAGTAGCATTCAGGGATAAGATCATACCTAAACTAAGATATGTTTGTGGTTTGATGTACAGAATCAACTATTTGTGAGTAATTTATACATCAGGGATAAGTTCATACCAAAATTAAGATACATTTGTGGTTGCATGAACAGAATGAACTGATTGTGAGTGTTTTTATGCACTAGGCATTTCTTTTGATAGATTAGTAGGGTATCACTATCAGGGATAAGCTCATACCAAAATTAAGGTATTTGTGTGGTTTAATGCACAGAATGAACTATTTGTGAATGGTTTCATGTACTAGACATTTCTGTCGATAGATTACTAGGGTATAAGGGATAAGATCATATCAGAATTAAGATATATTTGTGGTTTAAAGCACACAATGAACTATTTGTGAGTATTCTTATGCACCAGGGATTTCTGTTGATAGATTTGTAGGATATCAGGGATAAGAGCATACCAAAATTAAGATATATTTGTGTTTTAATGCTCAGAATTAACTATTTGTGAGTATTTTTATACACCAGGCATTTATGTCGATAGATTAGTAGGGTATCGGGGATAAGTTCTTACCAAAATTAAGATACATTTGTGGTTTAATGAACATAATGAACTAATTGTGAGTGTTTTTATGCACCAGGCATTTCTGTTGATAGATTAGTAGGGTATCAGGGATAAGTTTATACCAAAATTAAAATATATTTGTGGTTTAATGCACAGAATGAACTATTTGTAAGTAATTTTATACACCAGGCATCTGTGTCGATAGATCAGTAGGGTATCAGGAATAAGTTCATAAAAAAAGATACAGTTTAGATTTAATGCACAGAATGATCTTATTGTGAGTGTTTTTACGCACCAGCTATCTCTGTTTATAGATTAGTATGGTATCAGGGATCAGATCAGAAATATAGGTTGTGAGTGCACCAGACCTATACCAAGTATAGCTTGTAGAACGCGGCAGTGATTTATATCATAGTATAAGTTTATCCATAGTATTAAATTTCTTTGCTTTGTACCCTCATTGTAGAATCGGTCGTAAGCACAACACAATATGCGGTGTGAAGTGGCGAAGCCGCACAACACAAATTGTAAATAATCCAATCAGGAACAAATGAGCAAATCAAATATTTCCGATGAGTAAACAGATGCCGATGGTAATTCTTTTATTCCCGGCTCTAATCAAAAGTTTCAAGGGTTGCGATGCCATAATTTGTTCTAACTTTTAGTTATATGGAAAGTTACCGTAATGAGACAGCTATTATTGAGTAACTGTAGTGTATAGGAGCAATGGTGTATGGTTCGATATTTATGTCTCCATGGCAAATCAACGTCTAGTATAAGCCGAGAAAATATTCCACCACCTTTGACTAAAGTCGAGAAGTTTTAAATTGCGCCACTGAGAATTTGTGAGACGTAAAATGTTTTCCTGAAAATAGAAGAGCAAATAAGTTATGTAAATTTTATTCAATCTTAACATGCAAATTGGAAAATATTATTCTGTACATAATTTTCAGACGTTTCAATTCCAGGAGCGAGAACATCTTCCACTGAACGTATTTACTAAATATTTAAATAAGAACATTATTTCTTTCCATTGTAATCCTCCTGAATATGAAGATTATGTGATGTCCAAGAAGATAGCATCCATAAATATTAATCGGGAATCAAGTTATCTTTTCGAAATTAATACTCAAGGAACTGTAATCGTAGGATTTGCCTAGTTAATGAAAATTATAATTCCTTCACATATTATATGAACTCAGACTTGATGTAATATATATTAAAACAGATATTGGAAATAGATTGTATTTGTCTTCCGAAAAACTTTTACAATAATTATCTAAGGATTCGGTCATATTTGCCCGAATTTGCACATGATCGCAATCGTCCGAGCAGGTCAGAGACTGAGCAAATTATCATAGCTGGACATTAGTGAAATGAATTACTCTATACAAACATCGAAATTTGCTCATCCTCTGAATAGAGTCACTGAAATATATGGAATTCGCTGATTTAATTATATAGGCAAATGCTGGGAGTTCAATTTTTGATATACTTGTAAGAAAAAAGGTCCAACCTTTCTTCAACTATGGATAAATTTTCTTGTATTGAATAGCAACAATAGACATGTAATTATTATATGATATATTTGTACTTCATATACAACTTTGTTGTTTTTCGTTTTGGAATATTCAACAAAATGATGGAAAATAAGTTCACCAACCAGTTCCAACTTGATTACCTCATATTTAGGACTACTTTATGTATCGAACATTTTCTCTGATATACCAATCTCTCGTTATTCTCAACTTTGGGGAATTTGAATAACTGAAAGTAATTGATGGCTCATCTTATACTGCTACTGCTCTCGCCATCGTTATGGCTTCAATGGCTGGTCTATTATGCTGTTCTGGTGTATCACCTCCGAAGAGTAAGCTGCGTTTCAGCTCGGGTATTGACCATGCATAGTCAGTAGGGACTTGGATTACCAGTGGGGTTCAGGAAATTTCTCTTCTCGGAGATTACTGGCAGGTAGGATTCGTTCTATCTCGCTGATTGAGCGTGATCCCAATCCCTTGCCCATGGGGATCGTGAGGCCTCGGGACGGGAACTTCACGTTAAACTGATATTTGGGAATCTGTATGTCCTATAGGAATAGGATCGCTTCAAGGAAAGTGAGTGTCTGATGAGAGTTCTCTCCTTCTCACTTTCTATATAGCTGGCATGACACTATGCAGTCTCGCCACAACAGATGTGTAGTTGATATCTCCACAGAAGTTTGTGAAGCTGTTTCTCTCAGCTTTCGATACTTCTTCATTATAGGTGGTGAGTTTCTCGGTATAGTTCTCCCAATTTTCTTTGAACTGGGTCCCATTAAAGAGCTTTGCTTCATTCTGATCTCGATTTTGCCAGATGACTATTCCACCAAGGTGAGTTCCTTCAATGGTTGATTCGTACGCATCGAGTATTGTCTCATTCACTTCTTTGAGCTCGATTTCCAGTTCTAGGTGGTATCTAGCCTCCTTTTCTGTATGCCTGATACATTTGCTTTTAGATTGGTATTTATTTTCTCAATTTGTTCTTCCTAAATCCTTCCCGAGGGTGAACTCAGGAGGGTCGGTCTCTAATCTAAACACAACTGTTCTGTGATCAGATAGAGAAGGTTTACTCGATACTCTTCAAGTTTGTCATCAGATCTTTCAGGCTCGGTGTACTTACTGTGATATCTAATACTTCTTCCCTAACCCTTCTTACAAACGTGGGAGTATTTCTTATGTTATGTACAATAAAGTTCTTCTCAGAAATGAATTCTGAAAAATTCTCACTTTACTGGTTAGTGTCCATGTTGCTCGAAATCATGTTGTGGGCGATGGCGTCACATCCAAGAAGTAGTGGCAGATTCTTTCTATGCCAGTACTCCATAATCTATGGACTTCTGGAAGCGATATAGGCCTGTCTCATTCCGTATAGCAGGAAGCTATTATAATATCCTTTGCTTCTTCTTGAAATCGAGGTGGGTTGGAATAGATACGAGGTTTCTTGTCAAGAATTCTGAAGGACGAATAATATATTTTCACACCTATTTGTAATATCACATTGGAATCTTGACATTTGGAGCCTCTCACCTATTTCATGTAGACCCACCTACTGGGGATGATATCCCCACCGGTAAGAGTATTATCCTCTTCTTTAACCTTCATTATTGTACTTTTGGGGAACGATTCTCCGCCGTGTATAGGAGATGTGTTGGAATTTCCACATCATCTCCTTTGGCGGTGCTCTCTAATATTTACGATAATATGTAGCTTTGTTCCACTATTATAATTAATTACAAACACAAGCTTTGTAGACAATAATTTTATAATCAGTCACACTATAATCGAATAAATTCATGGACGTTACCGATAGTTCCATACTCCATCCGAGAGCAAGCAATTTTCATCAATGATCTTACAACCTCCATCTTTATAGAAGAATTTCAAAAACTCATTATTTATTCTGATATTATGAAGAAATATAAGAAGGTTTATACTATTACTTGAACTGATCCGGTTATTGAACAGTAAGAGTAGTAAGTGGTTATTGGTGCCACTGAGATGAAATATATGCCACAATGTTAACCATTACCCACACAACATATCATAGAATCCGGGATGCTTAGTCTTATGTAAACAGTGAAAAACATATGTTGTAACGGCGGTGGTAAGATTTGGGCTTGAAATATACTCAAACACCAATCCAAGAAAGAAGGATGAAAGGGCAACATGCTTGATGTTTCTGACTCGCCCGCAATCTTGTGTACTCGATAGAATTGTAGTTTTTGCAACTCACGGTCTGTTCCAGTTTCAATTCATTACTATATATTAGTTTATCTCAGGTTGCGCTCCATTAATTTTCAACTGAACCGGAAATTTATTTCCAAAAAACTAATATTCTTCCGGAGGAAGTTGTTGATGCAAATATACGTGGTTATGTGAATGAGTGAATGGCATGTTTTTAAAACATAAATTTTGTCTTCAGGTTTAGCACCCTTGGTTCTTCGAGGTTCTTGTCCACAATGTACCCCTCAAGAGATGCGGCAGATTCAGAAAGTTCTATCGTTTGTGCAGAAGAACTATCCCAAAGAGTGGAACAGGATTCTCCAACAATATGCTGGATAATCTAGATTATGTGTTAAATAGTTAAATTATTATTGTGTACGGAAGGAAGGTACGAAAGGAAAAGATCCAAAATAGAATTAATTTTGATAATAAAATTTACTGATACTGAGAGGGTATTGATTTCAATAGTAATTTATTGTGTTTCTTACTGCATGTCTTTTCCAAAGGTATATCTTGCTAGAATCATACTAATGTTATGAATAGTGCCATTGAGATTCTTTATTCAAAATGAAATCCTGCTTGTAGGTATATAATTTTTATTGGATGAGACGACCTAATATTATTTCCCCTGCTCTCACATGATTTTGATGTAATCTTTCCGATATTTTATTACTCAAATTTGAAATTCCTCTTCAATTAGACATAAGTAACATGAACTTGTTCTATTAATCTGATATTAGATTGAACTCGTAACAAGCAAACTTTTCAGAGTTGAAAGAAATAACCTCGATGACTCTTTTTAAATTAGTTTGTTTAGTGAAGGATATACGAATAAATGAGACGATGTTAATGTATGTTACCAAGAGAAAGATCTTATGGGAAGCTGAGACATTACATTGATTGGATTACCAATCAAAAGTAATGGTCATGGAAAGAGTAAAAGCCGTTCCTGCCTTCGTCAGCATGTTACATTACAAGACATTGAAAAACACCGGTCGCCAAGGTGTAATTTACATCCTTCAATCTTTGTTTGCTTTTGGTTTCTCCCTTCCTTTCCCATACTCAATGATGTGAAACTTGCTTGATGATTACATACCTATTTTTTCAAAATCATCCGAAAGACTTCTATATACAAATCTCCTTCACAATTAGATAACATTTACCACTTCACATTCTGGTTTTTCATATAGTTATACTCATCATAAGATCAAGATTTAATATCATTCTTTCCACGTACAATACGGATTCAACTACCATAACTGGTAATAAGTTTGGGAACATGTTTAAACAAGATATCGATTCTATTATGTACGAAATAATCACTCTTATCCGATAACTAGCTAAGTAGGTACTGAGAAACTTTCAGCTACCAAGTATCCATCATCATTGTAAGCTAAATCAGAAAAGTAAATGTGGCTCTCCAAATACTCACTTTATAATTTCAATATTATTTTTATTGGATAACGGTGAATATTTCGTATTTATTAGTGTTTTAATGTACCGACAGTTTGTTGTGAACTGTCCCAGTTTATAAATAATCGATGCTTAATCTGGCCTGATCCTTTTCAATATATGGGAATATTTGGGAAATTACCAATTTTCACTATATAATTTCATGATTAAAAAAAAGGAATTCTTAAGAATTCTCATCTAGTAGAACTAGGTGGTCGTGATTGGTATTATATCTAGATGCGTATTCGAATTTCCCCTTTGCTTTATGTGATAATAGAAGGTATCGTGTAAATTCAATAAATTTGAAAAATATACATGAATAACAATTAGTTAAACCTGATGTTTGATGTTTGATGTGATGATTAGCAATCAATTCAACAGCAATAGCTTCAATATTGTTTTTAGATCGATTCAGATTCCATTCGTTCTGAATTGTTGCTACAATGGAACAGCTCATTAAAGAAGCATACTCAGAAGACAGTGTTCATTTTTGTATTCATGGAAAAATGAGTAGTAATATCTACAAGTATCGGGAATAAAACTATATCCGACATAAGGAGAGGACCATTATGCTTTATTATAGCAGTATTTTTTATTATCCCAACTTTTCGAAACGTTTGGAAATTACGATGATTGGAAGCTCCAAAACAAGTGAGAAACCTAATACTCAGGATAGTCACAAGATACAAAATCGAGTTGCACTGAATGATTTTCTGAATCCACAGGGTTGTTTGGTTTCAGTTTTAGAATTACTACTATTTCAGAATTTAGAATGTTCGAGACATCAATTCTTGGAATATTCTGTTACTAATTTGAAATTATCATTACCACTGCCCCCACACATCAATATGTTGATTACTGGTCCAAAAACCAGACTATCTGGCTTGGAAGATCACTACCATGAGAATATGTTTCATATTGGTATCTGACGTAATTAAATTTCAACTCGTGTTTTTTCTGCGAGCATAGACAAAGGCTGTAAATTCTTTAGATAAAATAACGGATTTACTCACTTATGAAATAGCAAGAAACATGAAGTTCAATACCCACATTTGCATACCAAGGATCAGTTGGAACTGCGCTATAACATACAGCTTCACGAAACTTTTGATTAAAGTTGATATTAGTGATTATTTTTCCGTCCCAAATATCGACCAATAGAATTGCACCATTCGACGTCACGTGGTACAACCTACATGGAATTATACTGATAATTTTTTGAAAATTTTCTCTGGTAGTTGATATATATAAAAAACAAAACATGATTCAGTCAAATTAACCACACTTCAAACTGACAGGTTGAATTCTGTCCACCATTGATAAAAAAGTCAAAGGAAATGTTCATTTGGGACGGCCAGTCAAATTAACCACACTTCAAACTGACAGGTTGAATTCTGTCCACCATCGATAAAAAAGTCAAAGGAAATGTTCATTTGGGACGGAAAAATAATCCCCCGAATACCACACGAGCTTCAAAATTATCTGGCATTTCCCTCAAGGTTCCCTGCAAACAAATAAAGTCGTCAAGTTTTTCAGGAAAAATCACTCGCGCTTCGCGCTCGTGATTTTTTAACCTGAAAAACTTGACTCCTTCATTTATTTGCAACGAACCTATCGGGAAATACCCGATAATTTTGAAGCTCTTGTGGTATTATATATGAATATTTCGTATTTATTAGTGTTTTAATGTACCGACAGTTTGTTGTGAACTGTCCCAGTTTATAAATAATCGATGCTTAATCTGGCCTGATCCTTTTCAATATATGGGAATATTTGGGAAATTACCAATTTTCACTATATAATTTCATGATTAAAAAAAAGGAATTCTTAAGAATTCTCATCTAGTAGAACTAGGTGGTCGTGATTGGTATTATATCTAGATGCGTATTCGAATTTCCCCTTTGCTTTATGTGATAATAGAAGGTATCGTGTAAATTCAATAAATTTGAAAAATATACATGAATAACAATTAGTTAAACCTGATGTTTGATGTTTTTAACTTCTGATTTGTCATGCTCGATATAATTATCTATTGATTGTAGCTGATAGAAAAGTCAAATGATATTACTCATGATTAAAGAAATATTCTTGAATATTTTTGGCATTTTCAATCCTCTTGTGTAAATCCCTATTGATGTGGGGAATTTTTGTAACATCCTATACGAGTTTGCTAATCAATTCAACAGCAATAGCTTCAATATTGTTTTTAGATCGATTCAGATTCCATTCGTTCTGAATTGTTGCTGCAATGGAACAGCTCATTAAAGAAGCATACTCAGAAGACAGTGTTCATTTTTGTATTCATGGAAAAATGAGTAGTAATATCTACAAGTATCGGGAATAAAACTATATCCGACATAAGGAGAGGACCATTATGCTTTATTACAGCAGTATTTTTTATTATCCCAACTTTTCGAAACGTTTGGAAATTACGATGATTGGAAGCTCCAAAACAAGTGAGAAACCTAATACTCAGGATAGTCACAAGATACAAAATCGAGTTGCACTGAATGATTTTCTGAATCCACAGGGTTGTTTGGTTTCAGTTTTAGAATTACTACTATTTCAGAATTTAGAATGTTCGAGACATCAATTCTTGGAATATTCTGTTACTAATTTGAAATTATCATTACCACTGCCCCCACACCTCAATATGTTGATTACTGGTCCAAAAACCAGACTATCTGGCTTGGAAGATCACTACCATGAGAATATGTTTCATATTGGTATCTGACGTAATTAAATTTCAACTCGTGTTTTTTCTGCGAGCATAGACAAAGGCTGTAAATTCTTTAGATAAAATAACGAATTTACTCACTTATGAAATAGCAAGAAACATGAAGTTCAATACCCACATTTGCATACCAAGGATCAGTTGGAACTGCGCTATAACATACAGCTTCACGAAACTTTTGATTAAAGTTGATATTAGTGATTATTTTTCCGTCCCAAATATCGACCAATAGAATTGCACCATTCGACGTCACGTGGTACAACCTACATGGAATTATACTGATAATTTTTTGAAAATTTTCTCTGGTAGTTGATATATATAAAAAACAAAACATGATTCAGTCAAATTAACCACACTTCAAACTGACAGGTTGAATTCTGTCCACCATCGATAAAAAAGTCAAAGGAAATGTTCATTTGGGACGGAAAAATAATCCCCCGAATACCACACGAGCTTCAAAATTATCTGGCATTTCCCTCAAGGTTCCCTGCAAACAAATAAAGTCGTTAAGTTTTTCAGGAAAAATCACTCGCGCTTCGCGCTCGTGATTTTTTAACCTGAAAAACTTGACTCCTTCATTTATTTGCAACGAACCTATCGGGAAATACCCGATAATTTTGAAGCTCTTGTGGTATTATATATGAATATTTCGTATTTATTAGTGTTTTAATGTACCGACAGTTTGTTGTGAACTGTCCCAGTTTATAAATAATCGATGCTTAATCTGGCCTGATCCTTTTCAATATATGGGAATATTTGGGAAATTACCAATTTTCACTATATAATTTCATGATTAAAAAAAAGGAATTCTTAAGAATTCTCATCTAGTAGAACTAGGTGGTCGTGATTGGTATTATATCTAGATGCGTATTCGAATTTCCCCTTTGCTTTATGTGATAATAGAAGGTATCGTGTAAATTCAATAAATTTGAAAAATATACATGAATAACAATTAGTTAAACCTGATGTTTGATGTTTTTAACTTCTGATTTGTCATGCTCGATATAATTATCTATTGATTGTAGCTGATAGAAAAGTCAAATGATATTACTCATGATTAAAGAAATATTCTTGAATATTTTTGGCATTTTCAATCCTCTTGTGTAAATCCCTATTGATGTGGGGAATTTTTGTAACATCCTATACGAGTTTGCTAATCAATTCAACAGCAATAGCTTCAATATTGTTTTTAGATCGATTCAGATTCCATTCGTTCTGAATTGTTGCTGCAATGGAACAGCTCATTAAAGAAGCATACTCAGAAGACAGTGTTCATTTTTGTATTCATGGAAAAATGAGTAGTAATATCTACAAGTATCGGGAATAAAACTATATCCGACATAAGGAGAGGACCATTATGCTTTATTATAGCAGTATTTTTTATTATCCCAACTTTTCGAAACGTTTGGAAATTACGATGATTGGAAGCTCCAAAACAAGTGAGAAACCTAATACTCAGGATAGTCACAAGATACAAAATCGAGTTGCACTGAATGATTTTCTGAATCCACAGGGTTGTTTGGTTTCAGTTTTAGAATTACTACTATTTCAGAATTTAGAATGTTCGAGACATCAATTCTTGGAATATTCTGTTACTAATTTGAAATTATCATTACCACTGCCCCCACACCTCAATATGTTGATTACTGGTCCAAAAACCAGACTATCTGGCTTGGAAGATCACTACCATGAGAATATGTTTCATATTGGTATCTGACGTAATTAAATTTCAACTCGTGTTTTTTCTGCGAGCATAGACAAAGGCTGTAAATTCTTTAGATAAAATAACGAATTTACTCACTTATGAAATAGCAAGAAACATGAAGTTCAATACCCACATTTGCATACCAAGGATCAGTTGGAACTGCGCTATAACATACAGCTTCACGAAACTTTTGATTAAAGTTGATATTAGTGATTATTTTTCCGTCCCAAATATCGACCAATAGAATTGCACCATTCGACGTCACGTGGTACAACCTACATGGAATTATACTGATAATTTTTTGAAAATTTTCTCTGGTAGTTGATATATATAAAAAACAAAACATGATTCAGTCAAATTAACCACACTTCAAACTGACAGGTTGAATTCTGTCCACCATCGATAAAAAAGTCAAAGGAAATGTTCATTTGGGACGGAAAAATAATCCCCCGAATACCACACGAGCTTCAAAATTATCTGGCATTTCCCTCAAGGTTCCCTGCAAACAAATAAAGTCGTTAAGTTTTTCAGGAAAAATCACTCGCGCTTCGCGCTCGTGATTTTTTAACCTGAAAAACTTGACTCCTTCATTTATTTGCAACGAACCTATCGGGAAATACCCGATAATTTTGAAGCTCTTGTGGTATTATATATGAATATTTCGTATTTATTAGTGTTTTAATGTACCGACAGTTTGTTGTGAACTGTCCCAGTTTATAAATAATCGATGCTTAATCTGGCCTGATCCTTTTCAATATATGGGAATATTTGGGAAATTACCAATTTTCACTATATAATTTCATGATTAAAAAAAAGGAATTCTTAAGAATTCTCATCTAGTAGAACTAGGTGGTCGTGATTGGTATTATATCTAGATGCGTATTCGAATTTCCCCTTTGCTTTATGTGATAATAGAACGTATCGTGTAAATTCAATAAATTTGAAAAATATACATGAATAACAATTAGTTAAACCTGATGTTTGATGTTTTTAACTTCTGATTTGTCATGCTCGATATAATTATCTATTGATTGTAGCTGATAGAAAAGTCAAATGATATTACTCATGATTAAAGAAATATTCTTGAATATTTTTGGCATTTTCAATCCTCTTGTGTAAATCCCTATTGATGTGGGGAATTTTTGTAACATCCTATACGAGTTTGCTAATCAATTCAACAGCAATAGCTTCAATATTGTTTTTAGATCGATTCAGATTCCATTCGTTCTGAATTGTTGCTGCAATGGAACAGCTCATTAAAGAAGCATACTCAGAAGACAGTGTTCATTTTTGTATTCATGGAAAAATGAGTAGTAATATCTACAAGTATCGGGAATAAAACTATATCCGACATAAGGAGAGGACCATTATGCTTTATTACAGCAGTATTTTTTATTATCCCAACTTTTCGAAACGTTTGGAAATTACGATGATTGGAAGCTCCAAAACAAGTGAGAAACCTAATACTCAGGATAGTCACAAGATACAAAATCGAGTTGCACTGAATGATTTTCTGAATCCACAGGGTTGTTTGGTTTCAGTTTTAGAATTACTACTATTTCAGAATTTAGAATGTTCGAGACATCAATTCTTGGAATATTCTGTTACTAATTTGAAATTATCATTACCACTGCCCCCACACCTCAATATGTTGATTACTGGTCCAAAAACCAGACTATCTGGCTTGGAAGATCACTACCATGAGAATATGTTTCATATTGGTATCTGACGTAATTAAATTTCAACTCGTGTTTTTTCTGCGAGCATAGACAAAGGCTGTAAATTCTTTAGATAAAATAACGAATTTACTCACTTATGAAATAGCAAGAAACATGAAGTTCAATACCCACATTTGCATACCAAGGATCAGTTGGAACTGCGCTATAACATACAGCTTCACGAAACTTTTGATTAAAGTTGATATTAGTGATTATTTTTCCGTCCCAAATATCGACCAATAGAATTGCACCATTCGACGTCACGTGGTACAACCTACATGGAATTATACTGATAATTTTTTGAAAATTTTCTCTGGTAGTTGATATATATAAAAAACAAAACATGATTCAGTCAAATTAACCACACTTCAAACTGACAGGTTGAATTCTGTCCACCATCGATAAAAAAGTCAAAGGAAATGTTCATTTGGGACGGAAAAATAATCCCCCGAATACCACACGAGCTTCAAAATTATCTGGCATTTCCCTCAAGGTTCCCTGCAAACAAATAAAGTCGTTAAGTTTTTCAGGAAAAATCACTCGCGCTTCGCGCTCGTGATTTTTTAACCTGAAAAACTTGACTCCTTCATTTATTTGCAACGAACCTATCGGGAAATACCCGATAATTTTGAAGCTCTTGTGGTATTATATATGAATATTTCGTATTTATTAGTGTTTTAATGTACCGACAGTTTGTTGTGAACTGTCCCAGTTTATAAATAATCGATGCTTAATCTGGCCTGATCCTTTTCAATATATGGGAATATTTGGGAAATTACCAATTTTCACTATATAATTTCATGATTAAAAAAAAGGAATTCTTAAGAATTCTCATCTAGTAGAACTAGGTGGTCGTGATTGGTATTATATCTAGATGCGTATTCGAATTTCCCCTTTGCTTTATGTGATAATAGAAGGTATCGTGTAAATTCAATAAATTTGAAAAATATACATGAATAACAATTAGTTAAACCTGATGTTTGATGTTTTTAACTTCTGATTTGTCATGCTCGATATAATTATCTATTGATTGTAGCTGATAGAAAAGTCAAATGATATTACTCATGATTAAAGAAATATTCTTGAATATTTTTGGCATTTTCAATCCTCTTGTGTAAATCCCTATTGATGTGGGGAATTTTTGTAACATCCTATACGAGTTTGCTAATCAATTCAACAGCAATAGCTTCAATATTGTTTTTAGATCGATTCAGATTCCATTCGTTCTGAATTGTTGCTGCAATGGAACAGCTCATTAAAGAAGCATACTCAGAAGACAGTGTTCATTTTTGTATTCATGGAAAAATGAATAGTAATATCTACAAGTATCGGGAATAAAACTATATCCGACATAAGGAGAGGACCATTATGCTTTATTATAGCAGTATTTTTTATTATCCCAACTTTTCGAAACGTTTGGAAATTACGATGATTGGAAGCTCCAAAACAAGTGAGAAACCTAATACTCAGGATAGTCACAAGATACAAAATCGAGTTGCACTGAATGATTTTCTGAATCCACAGGGTTGTTTGGTTTCAGTTTTAGAATTACTACTATTTCAGAATTTAGAATGTTCGAGACATCAATTCTTGGAATATTCTGTTACTAATTTGAAATTATCATTACCACTGCCCCCACACCTCAATATGTTGATTACTGGTCCAAAAACCAGACTATCTGGCTTGGAAGATCACTACCATGAGAATATGTTTCATATTGGTATCTGACGTAATTAAATTTCAACTCGTGTTTTTTCTGCGAGCATAGACAAAGGCTGTAAATTCTTTAGAAAAAATAACGAATTTACTCTTTTATGAAATAGCAAGAAACATGAAGTTCAATACCCACATTTGCATACCAAGGATCAGTTGGAACTGCGCTATAACATACAGCTTCACGAAACTTTTGATTAAAGTTGATATTAGTGATTATTTTTCCGTCCCAAATATCGACCAATAGAATTGCACCATTCGACGTCACGTGGTACAACCTACATGGAATTATACTGATAATTTTTTGAAAATTTTCTCTGGTAGTTGATATATATAAAAAACAAAACATGATTCAGTCAAATTAACCACACTTCAAACTGACAGGTTGAATTCTGTCCACCATCGATAAAAAAGTCAAAGGAAATGTTCATTTGGGACGGAAAAATAATCCCCCGAATACCACACGAGCTTCAAAATTATCTGGCATTTCCCTCAAGGTTCCCTGCAAACAAATAAAGTCGTTAAGTTTTTCAGGAAAAATCACTCGCGCTTCGCGCTCGTGATTTTTTAACCTGAAAAACTTGACTCCTCCATTTATATGCAACGAACCTATCGGGAAATACCCGATAATTTTGAAGCTCTTGTGGTATTATATATGAGTATTCAATCTACCATGTCAATATATGTAACACATATTTCAGATGGCAATATGACTCTAAAGTCTCAGGGTATTCTCCCTACGAATATGTAGAATTGTAGAATTTTTAACAAAGGTACTCATACGTTAGAGTACAAATTGCCCTACTTGCTACTTAATTCTACTAACACAAATGAAGAACGTATATTACGAAGGAAAACAAAAACATAAATCAAAAATATTACTAGTATTATTGAATATCGGTAATGAGCCGAGGTAGAATACCTATTTGGGCTCAATTACTAAAAAATAAGCTTTCAGAGTTGTGAAGTAATACAATTAGTTTTTTGTATAACAGAACCAGCCACTAGCCACTGGAGGAAAAAACATTAACTTAAGGTTGATATTTTTAATTTACGATGTCTTTACAACTCTTTTGAATGAGGTCCTTGACGTATTGAATAATTCTATTTTGCAACTGTGCTTATTGGCTAGATTCATAATTTTAACAATCGACTCATTTCGTCCGTATTCAGTATGGTGAAAGGGAATATTAAATATTTCAGAGTGACGTGTTCTTTCCTTCACATTAAATGTTACGAGCTCTGAAATATCTGTTGAATTTAAGTTTATTTCCGAGAAAGTAGCATTGGGAGGATTTCTGCAGGATATCCTCCCAATGCTACTTTCTCGGTAATAAGCTTAATTAAAGTTAAAAATTATATCGCGTGAGTTTATTTTCTAATCAAGAATCAAGAAAGGCAAGAGTGCCCACTATTGACGCTTTGTTGTTGGGTGTGTCATTCACCCTCTACGCTACAGTACTAACTTGTAACTACCCTAATTTTTCCTATTATAAAGAAAGTAAATGATGTTTGCAATAAAGAGAAGATACTGCCTGATTTAGAAGTGTTCGAACCGCAACAACATTCTTCCAAGAAACGAAACTATCTTTTAATGATGAATCGCTAAAAAAATGGAATCGAACTTAAGTTCTCTCTCAACGGGGTATACAGACCGAAATTTTTAACATTTCACCTGATATACTACCAAATTTATACTGAAAATCATTCTATACTAGTGATTAACATGATAACTCAAGTTGTTTAAGATATCAAACCAATGTGTTCGTAATGAATCATCAATAGGGAGAAGTAACCATTGACAACGAGGAATTTTGAAGAAATCGGATTTAACACTTCATATAAACGAAATCGTACCAGTCATCGCAGAAAATTGTTTCTTCAATAAATGTATGTCAAAGTTTGTGGCTTGGTCTTTAGAGATCACAACTTTATTACGAGATAAGGAATTGTACGGAAGTTTGTTAAACGGAGCACGTTCGGTCTGCTACAAAATCAAGTTAAAGGTAAGTCTGATGTCGTCCTTTAGTATTTTACATATTCCAGTAACCCTAATTCTTGCGGAAATGATGATTTATGCCGCAGGAATTCTCCCATTTCCATAAGATTTATTTTAAATGGGCATATTATTTATTGTCCTCAAACTAGGTTTTTATAGCAATTTTAAAGTAACGGTCGACCAGTTTCTAAGATTTTCGAGCGATATTCGGATAATAACCAAATCATCAATAATTTACAAGAAATATATATATATAATCGCAGGAAATGGGTCACACTAACACATATGCTTATTATATTTGTCTTTACCTACGTTTCGCTCTCATGACCATCATCAGAAGACGTATCAATGTCTAAAACGGGATTTCTCAAAACAAAGCGTCCTTATCGCACAAATTCCAATTAAAAATGCTCACGTAGCCGAAACGAACAAAAACACGAGTAATCGAAATTAAAATACATTAATGTTTTAAGTATATGAATATGTATCAAGAATCTACTGCTTAACAATTTTCTTATGATATACGAAGTCATCTTTAATCATTAGATTCTCAACCTGTATTCTTCAAACGGTATGTAGATGATCGCCTAATATGTGTTCTCAATGATGAAATTCAGTAATTGATCAATAAATTCAACAATTTCCACTCTAAGCTCCAATTCAATTGTAAAATAGAAGCGAACAAAAACATAATTTTCCCAGATATGAACATTAGGCATGATGCAGATGGAAAAATAAAAATTTCGTGGCTTACTAAAGAAGTTTGGTCTCAACGTTATCTTCACTTCAATTCAGTTGCACCAACAAGCTATAAAAAAGTGTTGTAAGCAGTCTTACAGATCGCGCTGTTAAATTGTTCACCGAGAGAACCGTCCTAAAAATTGAAAAATTGTTTGTAATACACTGTGAATGAATGGCTACCCAAAAACATTTTTCAATCCCATCATTAAAGAAAGGCTAAACAAAATCTATAATGAAACGTAATATACAAATAACATAAACGGCAATACAGATAATTTTATAATATTACCATACATTCCGGAGACCTCAGAGAAGATTAAGAAATGTTTAAAAAAGTATGATATAACCGTCTTACCCGGGAATTCATTATGACGTTCCTTGTCCCTCTTTGGGTGAACTGCTCACTGCGGTAAACTTCAAATCCTCGGGCGCCAGATTTTTCTAAAGGTTTACTCCTTTATGAGGACTTCTGCTGGGGTCTTTACCACAAGGCTTGTTACTATGCTATCTATAGATAGCCTTATGTTTAGGGTAGCTACAAGGGCCATTGGGCATAAAAACAGTATCAAAGTTGTAGGCTTTGATTACAATTGATACTTGTCTATAACTTAGCTCGTTGGAAGATGGAGCAGAAAAAACAGAGAATTCCAAATACCTATCAAATATATAATAATAAGAAATACATTTCAAAAAATAATTAGAAGATGCAATTGAACGGTATATGACACAAAAATCCACCCAGGTGGAAAATGAGAAAAAGCTCAATCGGTATGAGAAAACTGTTACAACATATCTATTTTTACGATATGTTCAATCCTTAATTTCTATTCAACGGTACGGAATCGGTTGATAAATGATTTAAATTTATCAATTTACGGAAAACACAAATCAAGCAGGTCTTATAGTAATAAGTACGGTAGTTATTCAGATAGCATTATCACTTGAAATGTTGTTAACACACTACGATATATCAAACGGTTAATATTCGGTCGGATCGGAAAATATTGGCCTGTACTAGGTTTGCGATTGTACGATATCAGATTTTCAAGGTATTTTCGCATGAATAATTTGATTGAGTTTATTCTGTCACATCACCCACCCTTATACTAGATATCAACGGAGTGCACGGTAATTGTATGACAGTGTCAGATTTCATACACCTTGCAAATTCAGATTCTAGACAATTAGGGCTTATACTTTCGGAATTGACACAGCGTGCGCAAACCCCAACTATCGTACCTGCAATAACCCCTACACCCACGGTCGGGCTTGACATTCGGATAAAGGGTTATTACGATTATCAAACACACCTCAGCTTATACTTCCGGGATTGGCACAGCGTGCACAAGCAGTTAGCGGTCCGGTCATCTACGATATAATTATACTACCGGCGTGCACAAATATATCAAAGATGCCCCTGTCGTTCAAACATACATACTCTGTGCACACCGTATAATCACTTGAATATTTCGATTCACGTGCGGATTCAAATCGTGTGCGGTCAGACCTATGACGGGATGAACTAAAATATGACAATCTGATTCACTGAAAGCAACAGGATCTCAGATATTATGCAAACGTTACCAATGACAAACCACGGAAATCAATATATCGTAATGCCGGGAAATAAATGACAAATTCTCATTCATACCCCGAAAAATGCTTGACAGTGACGCTACTTTTTAGATTTTAAATTTGCGCTCATGATCGTCCGGTAGTTCCTTCACGGGAAGGGAAACAAATGTTATCGAAGTTTTTGAAGTGAAAACTTCTTATGGCGCGTTGGGCACTTTTGTGGGAGAACATTTTCAGCCGTTCTCGCGACAGATGAGATTTTACACAGATATACTCCGCGTGTATTCTTATAATATATATATACTATACGCGCTCTTTGCATGGGCATTCGTTCGTGCTCTCGCGACAGACGAGATTACATACCTATATGTATACTCAGAGTGTATAGGTATGCGAGAGCGCTGCATGCTATACGCAGTCTCTGCATGGGCATTCGTTCGTGCCCTCGCGACAGACGAGATTGAGAGTTTTTTATATTTATTTTATAAATGAATATTAATTTGTGGGAAAGATAATACTAACTACTATTGATGCAGTATTCACAAGATATATAAATAGATTTAAATCAAAATTGTTCATTTCATACTTTAGTTACCATAGACCTATTGTTTCAGTTTTAGAATTTGATGAAAATCCTGATAATAATGATGAAAATGCTGATAATGATGATGTAAGAGTTGTTGAAATTATGGATGAGAATTGATAAATTTTGTATTTACTATTTACTAATATTTACTCATTTAAATAAAACCACTTCCTTCGAATATAGTTTCTATATTATTATACTTCATGTCTATTCAAAAAGTGCCCACATTGCTTTGATAAGCTTGATTTTTTATGAACAATTTCTCATGTCGCGAGCGCACCTAAAAATGCTCACCCAAAAAAGTGCCCAACGCACCATAAGTTCAAGTTTCCACTTCTGCCTGCACTCCCGGAGTGCGCCGACTTTTTTTGGTTGTACGCAGTTTTTACACATAAGGCTGTTCAAACTTTGATGTGTTAATCTACAAGATTCCTGTTTTTGCAACATAAGTTGATCGGAATAAATACAAATTTTTCAAGCGGGCATGAATGCACTATGTGCTATTCATTTATTGAAATTACGGAGATTTAGGAAAGTGACTATTACGGAATGCACATTCGGAGTTCACGGATATCTGTTGAAATAATAAACTGTTTAACCGAAATTTACGTGTAATATTCGTATTTTCTGCCTGATCTGAAATAAACGATATTTCAAAATTTAAGCTTAGTTACATTATACATAAATGAAACCCGGGTAAAGAATTATAATTAATTCAAATGGAAAGGATACATTTCCTTATTGACATGATATTAATTTGTACTATTATTACTCCCAATAATTGGACTAAAAGCTGGCAACATTTTTGATCCGATTAATAACGTTTCTTATCATTGTAGTAGTAGATATAATACTACTTCAAATGTTCCTCCAATTATATGAAATTTATCTGAGCTTGACTGTTGGAGGAACAACTGAACACATTCAAAAATAAAAGCAATTGTGCTAATAGTGATCAAGCTTCTCATTTTAATGATACTCAATAAATAACTCAATTGTAAGCTACTTAGTAGATGTGTTATAGTTCTAAAGTAGCTATTCCTCAAGACATTTTTGATAAAATAATTTTTCCACAGAACAAACAAATTAAGGAATAACATGATATTAGGGTAAAAGTGTGGAAGCTTTTGATGGGTATTCATATTTGAAGAAACGTTTCTCCCTGAGAATGGTCGATAGCAATTATTGAAGGTCACGGAGGAAATTGGAAGACCATAATCGTGCAAGGAAATTTTCATTGTTAAACGTTGAAAGTTTTGAATTTATACGGTTATCGATGAAAGAAAGATCAGAGTTAAATAAGTTTGTTTTCTACTAATAACGCACTGCGGTTGAGATCTTTTTAAATTGAAGTAGAAACGGTCTGTAGTCAACCGACCTAGACCATTTGAGATACAAATTAATCTAGGAACCAACAAGGGAATTCGATTTTATAACTGAATTGTCCACCAACTATTCAACTTACAAGAAGAGAATTCAACATTGAATTTGTTATGGATCATTCAATTACCGTAGTTGAAATTGGCATTGTAATAACGAGACATTCCCTGGTTTACTTTGTTTACTAGAGGTTATCAACTTACTTATTCTATTGATTCATTCTTATATATCATTTATCTTGATTAATTGATATCAATATAACTTGCAGTACTTGTACCGATAACCAGGAAGTGACCCGCATCACGGGTTTCTCATTAGCTAATACTCACTCTTCTTTCGATGGGCCACTAACACATTAATTGAGCACTGTGTGAACGAGGGTAGTATATAAATTACACTGAGTAGAAAAACTCCCAATCAAAACAAATATAAAATAACTAATATTAATAAAGAAATAAACAATTATAAAAATTAATTAAAAGTTAAAGATCAAGTATATAAATATTAATCAAGAAATTATGTTAAAGGATACCGCACACTTTAGTAGGGAAAGTGGCCCCCTGTCGAATTGGCTGAATTTTTGATATGTTATAGTCCAAGTCATTCCGAACAAAAAGTTCAATGGGCACAACTTTTTCTATAGGCTGGTTTTGGCGCTAGAGGCCAATGAAAACTTTCATTTGTTCTTCATTGTTAAACAACACGAAACGTTATCCTGGATAATAATCACTTTTCCGAATAATCAAGATCTAAACAGTCATTAATATGAGATACTATTAGAAGTATTGTTCATTGATGTCACTATAGGTGATCAATTATACAGTGTGTTCCAGCTACCTACAATTTTTAAAGTGCAATAATTCGAAAATGGTTACAAATCGTCTTAGGGATCTACAATGAAAAAATGTTTATGAATCCTATTCTACACCGTATTCTACATCACATAGTCGAAAAATATAAGGAGTGTTCCTTTTAAAAGAAATCGAAAGTTATATTCGAAAAGTTCCGTACCTACTGAAAAATATTGTTCGACCATCCTGAATAATTTTAGGCCATGAAAAAGAATGAGAAATATTACAAGTCTGTCTATAAAATGGCCTTTTTTTTTCTTTCTAAATCTATCATCTTAACGTCAGGGATTTCCAAGGTATGCATCTGCAAATGGATTACCCAATTTCGACCAAAAAGTCGTAACGTCCAAGTGATTCAGAGACAATCAATAATAGTAGGTGTAGTGGTGAATGGAGGTTATGTAGATGTTTGAAAAATTCACTAATATATATCATTATCATTATTTTTATTATTATTATTATTAATGATATTTCTTTTTAAAATAATGCACTTCACCTTCCAACCCGATTTTTTTCGTATCGCCCTGTAAATGCAAAACATTCTTGTGCTAGATTCTGTTGTCTAGTTAACTTTCGTTTTCAAGTCGATATCACAATAGAACAACTCTAGAAATCGAAAGACACACTATTGCCCCACCCTGTATAAAAATGTAGTCCAGATTTCTTTTAAAAATTGTTTATTCATCCTCGAACTTGAAGGGTACCTACTGGATAATATGAAAACATTGCATCCCTTTACTGCAGAAAAACACATTTTTCTGTAGATGGCTTTGGAAATGATGTCAAAGTTTCTAGCAAGGTTTTGTTTGTTTGTTACTTCATGTCAATATAAAGTTGAATATGGCGTATAATTTCGCAGTGAGATTTGAATGTTTTGTTTGTGAGTACAATGGAACACCAAGGCAAATGGTACGTTTGGACGAAGAAAGCAGAGCCATTGCCGAACGTCGAAGGAATGAATTAGAATTGCCTCAAATACCTTTTATTGAACAGACAAGGATTTGCCGAAACTGTCAT
Source organism: Endomychus coccineus (assembly GCA_958510875.1). NCBI lineage: Eukaryota > Metazoa > Arthropoda > Insecta > Coleoptera > Endomychidae > Endomychus > Endomychus coccineus. The sequence continues at coordinate 96,743,867 of OY294067.1, forward strand.
TTGAGTATTCTCTCAGAGATACAAGCTTATGAAGAAGATCCCGATACAACTGTACTTAAAGTTTTGTTGCGAACCTCTCATACGTCATGTTTTGTATGTGGTAGATTTGAAAATCTTGGTAGAATGTCACCTTCTGGTAGGTTGGATGTATTTCTGAAGACCGGAATGTTTGCACCTGACGGCGTCAGAATCTGTGGTGGTCATTTGAATGAGGAGGAACATCTTCTGCCACCTTTTATGAATGGGCTTAGAGGAATAACAAGACCATACAATTTGAAAGGTAATGAACTCAAACATATGTTAGTATCGTTACGAGAAGCTGTGCTGAACTATAAATCAACAAATAAATACAATAACGAGGATAATTTTACTGATGAAGAGTTCCAGGCGTTAACTCCAATAAAAAAAGTGCAGTTTACAGACCTCTTTGAATTTTGCAATCGCGTCAATATTCATCAGAAAAATAGAGCAATAGCGAAGAAAGATTTGTTATGTTTCTTGTGCAAATTACGACAAGGACTTTCCGATCAATTCTTGATGGGCATGTTTTCCTATTCCAGTCGTCAAGCTGTGAGCTTGGCAATTCAAAAAGTGCGTGTATCATTATTACAACAATTCGTTCCACAAAATGTAGGGTATCAGCATATAGAGAGGGGCCAATATATTACAAGACATGTTACGGATTTTGCAAATACCCTTTACAATCCTGAACCAAATTATCGAAGAGCAATAGCTTATATTGACGGGACGTACATAAAAATACCCAAAAGTCTGACATTTCAAGTATTACGTCAATCATACTGTGTACACAAGGGTTACCATCTTTTGAAACCTGCATTGATTGTTGCTCCCAATGGTTATATCCTAGATGTTCACGGTCCTTATTTCTCTGATTCAAGAAATAATGATGCGGCAATGTTGAGACATGAGTATGAACGAGATTTAATGGGTCTGAGGAACTGGTTCCAAGAAGGTGATATTTTCATGTTAGATAGGGGATACCGTGACTCACAGAATTTCTTGGGTGACTTAGGTATAGTAGTAAAAATGCCCGTAGCACTTGGTGGTGGACAGCATCAGCTTACAACCGAAGAGACAAATTCATCTAGACTAGTTACGAAAACGAGATGGATTGTAGAAGCTAGAAACGGTCATATAAAGAATATGTTCAAATTCTTCAGAGATACTGTACCAATGCCACAAGTTCTGCATATAGGAGACTATATCAGAATAGCATGTGCGATAATCAATAAGTATCATGAACCAATTACCATGGAAGGAGCCAATGCTGAGCTAGCTCAGATAATGTTAAACCGTGCCAATGAAATAAATGAACTCCAGTTGAGAATAGAAGAACAGGGTCTGCTACGAAGACATGGTAGATGGTTTCCAATGGAGGAAAACCAATTACTAAATTTTCCAGTTCTCAGTTTGGAGTACCTACGAGAACTAACATTCGGAATTTTCCAGATAAAAATAGCTCCATCTTATGTACAAGATAATAGACAGGATTTGGGAAACGTTTTATTTGAATTCGACGACCGTATTGAAATTCCAGGTCTATTGAGGATGAGAATAAAATCTCGTCATCGAAATAGTATCAAATACCAACTGTGGATCAAGTACAATGTCAGTTTGGAAGGTGTGCCAATTCAGGGGTACTACTGTACGTGCAAATCAGGAAGTCGTACATTGGGTACATGTTCGCATGTAGCTAGCGTACTTTGGTACCTTGGATATGCCCGTCATGCTGCCAATGTTAAGTATCCTTCGACCGAAATACTTCATACCGTATCTGATGCTGCAGAGAGACATAATAATGAAGAACCTATGATTGTTTAGACTGTTTATGGCATATTCTCCTTGTTTCTTTGTTCATATTAATATGTTCTCAGATGGAACACCCTGTAAATCATTAAATGAATTATTAGGGTTCAGTCGAGAGTTTTTCATTTGGGTCAACGATACCAGGTTCAATGGTTAAGTTAAATGTTACATATAATATATTTATTGAGTTATAGCCCATTATTTCCTTCCTATTATATTTATGCTGAATGTGCAAATGGAGGCTTTGTTGACCCGCTAAAAGGAGTTTCTCCGCCACACTCCTTGAGCATCAGTACAATTATCGGATGTATTTACGTACTCATTCGACACAACCCTATCAAAATGATAGACCAATTTTTGTTATATTCTTGAGTTTCATCATCAACTTGAAGTATTATTTTGACCGTGATAGCTGGAACACGCTGTATAATTCATCACTTATAGTGACATCAATGAACAATACTTCTAATAGTATCTCATATTAATGACTGTTTAGATCTTGATTATTCGGAAAAGTGATTATTATCCAGGATAACGTTTCGTGTTGTTTAACAATGAAGAACAAATGAAAGTTTTCAATGGCCTCTAGCGCCAAAACCAGCCTATAGAAAACGTTGTGCCCATTGAACTTTTTGTTCGGAATGACTTGGACTATAACATATCAAAAATTCAGCCAATTCGACAGGAGGCCACTTTCCCTACTAAAGTGTGCGGTATCCTTTAGGAAACAATTAATCCTTAATATTGAATCAATCTTATTAGAACCTAAATATGAAATAAAAACTAATTTAACTCAGCCCGGATGTTCCAGGGTAAAGAGTTAAACAAAACTATTATGATTTAAATATTCAAGGAATTCTAAATCTTGTGTATTAAGCAATATGACTTGATTCTAAATGAACACAACGCAAGCTTAAGCAGAAAACTTGGAGGAAGTTTTCTAAAATATGATTTAAGCGATTCGTGAAATAGTCTAAGCAAGATTTAACTCAATAAGTTAGAATATAACTGACTTTAGTCTGGTGAGTTCGGTTTCTTTTTAATATTAGATAACCACTCCTATTTAAGTAATATGTTTGGGGGGTAGTAACGTTTACTCTATAAGAGAGAGACTTGCCCCAGTCTAGTGAGCTGAATATAAAAGAACTATTCTACTTTTGTTGACAGGGACCTTGATTTTATAATCTTATTTAGACTTTCTTGAATTTAGGTATGAAAGAAAATTATTCAACCTAATATTCTAATTACATGTTTAATAAGAAATGACTGCATCCTGCACGTCTTATGTGATGGTTACGTGAATAGATGAGACGTGCAGGATGCAGTCGTTTCTTAGTAAACATGTAATTAGAATATTAGGTTGATTAATTTTCTTTGTGAATAGATTGTAGCTTCAAAGGAAAAGACAGGGTAAGAAACCTCTGTTTAAACCATAGCAAGTGATCCATTTGCCGTTTCGAATTGATCAAAACATATATCTTAGCTACCAATATACTGTAAAGCACTTGTTTTCTTTGGAACCATTTTTGTTGTGTTCGTAGCTTATGATTTACTATTGAAACTATGAGGAACCTCTTCGACTTTGTCGATATTTTACAAACTATAATGACCCTTCCTCGACAAGGATTCAGAGACTATACATTTTGTTTCCGTCCCACAGATTTGTAGAACAAACTGTATTAATTTATGATGGGACTGTCGTACTAAGAAATCAACTCATGTACTTGACTTGTCCGTAATAAAAGGAACCAAAGAATATATCATTTCTATTTACGTCCGTGGATGTTCTAAGAACCAGCTTGAATTCAAGCAACGTGTTTGATATCTGAATGAATTCTGATTGATAATTATTAAGGCAGCTTTGCTACAACATTCAATTCGACTGATATTTATTATATATCGTATTAACTATATACGAAGGCAAGGTGAAAAGCTCCTGAAAAATAAAACAAGAAATGATTTATTTGGTCATTTTAGTTATCTCCTTGTAGCCCGATACATTTCGTTTTTCAAATTTTTCGATCCGTTCCAAATAATACGATTTGCATTTCTTCAAGATGGAGCCAAATCTCTCTCCACCGAGGCATTCCTTCAAGTTTGGGAATGAATGAAAATATAATGGATGACGAACCTATCTGTAGTTCAATTCATGCAATTTTGCCATTGGGACTACGGACCTGTGCGCCGGTGCGTTTTCTGGTGGAAGAGCACATTTTCCTTTCCCAAATGCGGCCGATTTCACTTCAAATCGGCGTCGAATCGATCCAACCCGATAGTAATTGTAGGGAGCTTTACTCCCCCTTGCTCACTCGTCGTTAGACTTTAGAAATGTCACGTACGGCCCTCTCCTACTTTCAACAGCACGCCAACTGCCCAACAGAGACAACGCCTTAATTGGAGAATACGTTATTTTGAACCATCTGAGCCCAACTACCCCTGTCTACTCGTGTTCGTGTCAATTAACAGCTTTCGTTTGACGAGTAGCCGTCGGCCTCATCTCATCGACCTACCATATATCATTGCCTGGCCGCGAATCCATTACCCAGAGACCTGGGATAGGAAGCACAGACACCGGACTTTAGGAGTAAAGCCATGTAGTGCAGCATTTTACCCACGTAGGTATTTTGGTTCGCCCCCGGCGGGACTACTTTAGGTGGACCCACTACGAACTCTGCTTGCTAGACTTTTATTATGGCCCTTCTGGGCTATAGTCAACTCCATCCCCTCGTGTTTCTTGTTTTACCTAGAACGTTTGTCGAGTCATCTTTCGGCTTTGTTCAAATACCCTACCGCATATGTCATCAAGCCCTTGAATCTATTTCGCCCAGAGCTCTGGGATAAAAAGGCACGATATCATGGTTTTAGTAGTGAAATGTATATGGTGTACAGTTCACCGGATCTTATGCATTGACAATTGTAAGTTTCGCCCCAAGGGGTTACTTATCTCGAGACTCGCACAAAGGATGTTTCTTGCTGAATCTATTCCTGGAGTCAATCCGGACCATATAGTTCTATCCCGAGATTCGATCCAACAGCTCTACATAATATACACCGATATTAGTTTTGCCCTTTTCAAGGGAATCAATATGAACCATGACGTGTGCTTCTCAAAAAACTGCCGCTATGACTTTGTTGGCCGATTAACCCATTTTGGCGTTTTTCGGCTTTGATTCGCCAGGACAGGTCCACTATTTCGACTTTTCTTTGGTTTCTGATGTTTTAGGATGAATCCATTCTCCGTCTATGGTAACGAAACGGCGCAAAAAGTCCTTTTTATCGCGCTTGAACATCTCCAAATTCTACTTTGAAGTTGTCACACAGTCGCGCTTGTTGTCAACAGAGAGCAAATGCGGCACCCATCTGGCAGATGCCAAATGTTACGTACCCATTCAGTTGAGATGCCTATAGCCTCAGCAATCTCACGCACTTTAACTTGCTGATTGTCCAATATCATACCATGGATTTTAACGTCGATTTCTGGCGTTATAACCTCAATTGGATGACCAGTACGTTCGGCGTGTTTGGTCAAACTACCACTTACGAATCGTTACAATCGATGATGAACAGTCCACATAATGTTTAAGAAGCGATGATTTGGTGTGCGTGACGTTTCTTCCATGCAAGAAATAACGTTCAATCAAGATGTGAAATTCACTTTTTCCATGTTTACAACAATCTTCAAGGTTGCTTGCTTTCGATGGGTGTCAAACCGATCTGAATGACATGTCAGTCTAAAAATGTTTATGCGTTGTAGTTGAAGATGATACATCACAAATATTACATGAGACTTTTGATTGTGGTGCTATCTGTTATATTTTTTAGGAACTATTCACCTTGCCACCGTACTTATAGGATCAACTAAGAAACGTTATATTTCGGTTCTTATCCAACCATAAGTATAAGATCATGACAAAATTATAATTTGAATAAAGAGAAGTGAGTATTCATGAAGGAGGCAACTAACTCCAACTAGCAAATTTGCTTTCCCGTTCCCGTCTTCTTGTGATTTTTATAGTTCGGTTATGGATCATCACTATTTTTGGGCAGTTCAAATTTCGAACTACACAATCGAACTATTATTATAGTTGGTAGTACAGGAAGTGAATATTAGGTACCTGCTGTTTGCAGGAAATAAGTGAGCCTTCCATGCGGATATCTACCTGTAAGCAAAATTAATATCGCTATCCAACATAGTAATTTGGAAAGAATGGGATTGATTTCTGATATCCCAATTTTAAACAAATGAATTTCAATTACTTTATGAAACAGATAATTACATATGAGGCAATCGTTTTTGACTGGACTTATCTGTTGGAAATTTTATCGTATATCGACCCAAAATAATTTGGCGGATGCCTCATTCATATGAGAGTCAACTGAATTTATAGCATTTCGGAGTGAGTTATCATGAATAAATTTATTAATTGTGGATACTGGATAGCGTTTTCCAATGCAATGTTTCTAATTATTTACAAAATTAGAGATTTAAAGTTCGAAAGTGTAACCAAACCGTTTCATAAAGGCTGTGATATTCAGCAATGTAATTGTATCTTCACTTGTTTACTAAATTTTGATATATTTTGGTTAGAAGTGAGCTATTCTGTGAAAAGGGTTCCATCGTTCAAAACAAAAATAATAACTTTTTCAGCTGAGAACTATCATTGATAGAAGTGGAAGTTGATAATGCAAAAATTAGTTCTACCAACACAACCAAATTCTTATGTTAAGAAATAGATTCAATGTTGAATTGGAAAGCACATATTCACCAGCTAGCTCCAACACGTAGTAGTTTTGTTTTTGCTTTAAGATCACTTTCTAACTGTTCCACACTGAAGGCTTGTTTCGAAGCCTATTATGCATACACATATTCAAAGATTAAGTATGCCATAATAATGTGGGGAAATAGTGTAGATGCAAACAGAAGTTACAAAAAAGGACTATAAGAGCAGTTTTAGGTTAATCAAACCGACAATCTTGTAGAGATGCATCCAAGGACCGAAAAATACGTATCCTTACTAGGATATATATATTAGAAGCGTAGCACTTTGTAAATGAACATCCGGTAAAAATTATTACTATGAAACTCGAACAAGAGACAACTATGTACCAATTAGTACTCATCTTACGTTAGTACAAAAATATGTAGTTTACTCATTAATTAAAATTTTCAATCATCTTCCTGATGATAACTTCGAAACATACATTTAAGGAAAAATTAAAATCTCACTTAATAAAAAAATCATTTTATAATCTGAATCTAGTTTGAACTGATTGTCTTCACTAAATATTCTAAGCTTTGATTACTCTTAGATTTATTTATTCTATAATAGTGTTAAATTAAATATTCAAATGTATAACCGAGTCTGAGTACTGTGTGTTTATGGATATCATTATTGGTTTCCACTTTTTAATATGTTTATAAAAAACATCAATAAAAAGAAAGATCTGTCTTGGAGAGGTATCGTCTTCAAATGATGGACTACTTGGAATTTCTTGCGACATAAGATTTGTAGAAAAATATACATGAATAATAGTAGTATAAAGAACATCAATTTAAGAAAGTATATATTGATGGTGTTGAACCCTCTTGTTTTGAGGTGAAATTACAATTAGTAAGACTTTTTCTGCGGAGTTAATTTTTTTACTCTTTTGTCTCGAATATGGCAGAAAAATCTTCCATCGTTCATAACTTCTAGTTCAGAATTGCCATCAATCCATTTTTTCTTCGCAGATCTTAGCATTTTCACAAAAATCTATATATTATCATTTAAAAAATATTTGCTTGCTTATCGACAACACAATCACTGATGGTTAAATAGTAACGGAGATTTAGTTGATAAACCATTAATGGAAACGTTAGCCGATTAGCAATATTTTTTATTATACTAGGAATTGTAAAGACGTTCCACAGGTAACAAAATTATCGTATCACACGATCTGGAACTCCATTGTCTGCAACAAGACCTTAATTGTCATTTTCATTTTCTACATGCTACAGTGATATGCTGTGAAACATGCATATGGTTTTTGGGTGCTTAAATAATATCCACGAATGCCGGATTTGAACTGAATTCTATATTTCTACATTATCTATAAAAACACATGAGGAAAACTTCAAATATGCATTATATGTAGTTCATATGCATTTATCATATTATCCAGTCTCTAGTTATGGTTCAAACTGCTAATTTACTTGGAGTAAAAATTCATGTTTTTGATTGAAAATTTTGAGTATTTCAACAAATTATCCACTACTCATTGTGATTAAAATATAACTATAGATCAATGCAATAACTGCGATATTTTATTTCGAATATTGGTTGAACAATGTAATAATTATTCTTAACAAATAAGCGTGTATTCTGTATTTTTAATCTAGGTAGGAAATTTTGGAATGTTGGTAGTTCCATTATAGATTGAAATGTATAATAGACAGATTCAAAAGCAATCATAGTCTTATATTCTTATGATACTTTGATAATAGCAAAATGAAATGAGGATTAATTTCGATGTGGTACTATTTTCATGCAGAGAATGATACTGTATCACGATCAAGAATAAAATAATGCCGTAGTTTGGAAGGAACAGGTTACTACATAATCTTAAAAAGTCAGCTGAAAATAGTTCCTTCATTGAAAAAAGTGGATTCAATACGTCGCTTTCAGGGTCTCGAAAAGAGAAATTCCAGCTTCAAATTGTCCTTTGATAAAAGTAAAGAACAAAGAAAGTCGCCTTCCCAAATCTTGACACAGCTTTTCCTGCTTCTGTATTTCTCTATTTTGAAGAAGGATCAACTACGAGCAGTTGTTCCTTCTCTGAGAAAATCGAAGAACAGAGGAAGCCGCTGTTAGGTGCGGTTTTTACAGGTTGTATGGTAGAAGATTCATCTTTTCTTCGATTTTCTTAAAGAATAAACATATTAGAGCAGTTGATCCTCCTTTGAGCAGTTGTTCCCCATTTGAGAGAGTCGAAAAATAGATAAAGCCAGCCTTTCTCATCAGGATCACAAACATTTCCCAAAGTTTCAATCAATTATATTTTTAAGAGAACTCATGTTATAATTATATCAAAAAAAGAGACTGCCTACACTCTGCTATATTCATTTAATAATTCTATGTACATTGGAACCGTTGTGAAGTTTATGATTATTCATATCAACTTGATGAAGGCATAATTACCAACGTTTGAAATATCAAATAACGTCATGATCTAAATTTGTCGATCAAATGGTGCGTTGCATTCTCAACATTTATTTAAAAAACATACCAATTACGTTATGGATATATGAAATGAGAGTAAATTATAGAGACGAGGATATAACAACATTTATCTAACAGTAACAGTTTGATAATTTATTGAATCCATTACACAATTTTCACAAATCATCAGTTTTTAATAGAAGTGAGTACACTACCAAAAAAAGGCTTGACGGGAAAATGTTACTCATTAGGAAGAGACTAACATTATTTCTACACCGAAATTACTACATCTTCACATTTGACTGAGTGATATGACAATGCCGTTAGAACGGTTTCCTTCCTTTCCGCGCCGATTGGTTTCTGGAAATACCCAGTAAATGACCACCGATTACATATAATGAGACAATTCACAATATTTTGATTTTCTAGATGTTAATTTTGGTACTTGGTACTGCACTTTATTGGGATGCTGCCATACCAGGCCTTATTTAGGCCATCTACCTTATTATTTTCCATAACAATCTTTAATAGATTTCAATCAAACCAATTCTTGCAGAACAACCTCCCTCTAATCGATGGATTCATCAAGAAATACCGTTTGGATATCATTCCCACTATTGTTGATGATTCAAAAGGACTATCTACTATAATAAAACAAAAAATAGACGAAATAAAATAGGGAATGTAATGAAAATTGAAAGTTGTGAGTAAGTATACTCTAAAGTTGCATTTAACTGTTTTTTTTTTCATGATATTTGTCGGATAAATCCATTCTCGGGATTATAAATGTCTCACTTCCTTTTGCAATGCTCATGCAACTTCCTATAGTTCGTTAGTTAGTAATGCGTTGTGGATGTCATCCTCTGTATAGAGTTTTCTGTCAGTGTCTATTTGAATTGTGATTGTAGTCAGTGATTTTCGGTCCTGTCAAGGCTACCAGTCTCACTAAATTGATAAGATATTAATCATCAATGGGCCGAATTCTGGAAAATAAGCTCAATAGCCTTTACATTTTTGATTGATTTGTTGTTATTTTTATTTTGAGCTTTGTACTAATTCGGATAAAAGTTAACGAAGATAAATTTGTGATAAAAATGTTATTCAAAGAGAATTTAGAAAACATAGTAGTCAAAAAATTTTCTTCATCGGTCGTATACATCTAATTGAAAGTAGAGTTCATCACTCTACGTATATTGAGGGCTTTCAAATATTTTTATAACTTGTATCCAAGACTAAAACCGATACCGCTATACCTTCAATAGTTGAGATACAAAAAATTTAAGAAATGAATAGAAAAAAATCATGAAGTTATCTACATAGTTTGAAGAGGAATGAAAATCGATTCATACCAATCAAGAGACTCAAAGAAACTTGACAAAACTGTGGAGAATCAAAAGCGGATGAATGTCAAGGAGGATGAACTGTGATTTACCAGGTATGCAGAAATTTGTTCGACAGAAATTTGTTTGACAGCATTTGTTCGTAAAATATTTATATGAGCGGATGTTAGTTCGAATGGAAATTTGTTCGATCAGTGCTTGTTTGACCTACATTTTGTCAAAAGTTTGAGAATTTTAATTTCAAAAAAGCTGCAATGGAACAAATTAATATTGTTATGCGGTCATTGTACCCCTAATTTCCAGAAATAATTTTCAGGTACATATCGATATTTGGCATGTAGATATAATAACGAATAATTTGTCTTTATTCCTGTTATTCCATCAGTTGTGTTTGAGTCTTTGCATTGAAATGGCGTTAAAATTTGTGAATAGTTCTAAATGCAACCCAAAACTGTTTAGACGGTTACTTGTATGTAAAAGATAAACAGTGCCAAGATAAACTTTACTGGAAGTGCGAAAATTTCAAGACGACGTCTTGTAAATGCCGTTTGACTACCATAAACAATGAAGTGAGTAGGCAGATACAACAACATAATCATGCCGTTGATGGTGCACAGATTGAAGCAAGTAGAATATTGAATAAAATAAGAGAATATGCTATAAATTTTCGCGATGCACATCATTATATTTTGTCCAGTGCATCGATGAATATTAGTCAAGCCGTAAGTTCAAAATTGTCTTCAGTAGATACAATGAAAAGGACAATAAGAAATATTAGAACCAAGCACAATGATGGTCCAGTCATTCGAAGTCACAGAAGAAATATGTATTCCCAAATAACTATACCACTACTGAACACGGTGAACAGTTTTTATTGTTCGATTCTGTGCCCGTAGGAGACAGAAAGGTAATATTTTCTCTCCAGATTCTAGCAAGATAGGATAACTGGTACGTAAATGGTATCTTCAAAACCGTTTCATCACTATTTGAGCAACTCCACACTATACATGGCTTACGTGGACACTTCGCTCTGCCATTAATTTACGCGTTACTTCCCAGCAAAAGTGAACAGTGTTACATTCAACTTTTAAGAGCAATAAAAAAACTTGGAACCAACCGCAAACCCGAATTCAATTGTGACTGATTTCGAACATGCAATGGTAAATGCAATAAACGTTGAATTTCCCGAAGCAGTGCATCCTGGATGCTTTTTTCACTTCTGCCAATGTATTTATAGAAACATACAATCAAATGGTCTTAAGAGAGAATACGACACTGATCTAGACTTTGCCTTGAAACTAAGGATGCTATCTGCATCAGCATTTGTTCCTAGGCCACATTTGGAGGATTATTTTGATGCACTTTGTGATCTAAACATTTTACCCCCTCATGCACAAGCGGTGATAGATTATTTTGAGGACACTTGGATCGGTCGGCCAGATTGACGCCACCGACGCCGCCAACCACGTTTTTCCCATCACATGTCGAACTGTTAAGATAACGTTCAACATGACTTACCGAAAATCGATAATGCTATCGAAATCAAATTTCAGCTGAGCGTTCAAATATATGGAAATTCATTACCGCAATCAAAAGGGAACAAAGTTTGAACGAGCTTCGCATAGAGTAATCTATCAGTGGATAGGAACCTCCTGCTGGAAGTAAAAAATATAAGGACTGCGCCGAGAGACTGGCGCGTGTATGAGTATTTTTGAACCTAATGTTGACGTAGCCGATTATTTACGTGGGGTGGCCTCACAGTATTAGGTACTAATAGTTGAATTAAAATTAGTAATACTTTATGTTACTATGTGTATATTTTGCTATTACCGATTTTAATTCTTTTTATTCGATATTATTCAGTAGACTGTGGTTAAATATTATATATTACGAATTATGTACCGGAAATTAAATCATTTTGTATTGTTTCGACAATTACTTACATAAAAACATCAAAAGTATTTTCTACTATCTACCTGTTTATTTTTTTCACTTATTTTCAAAAATTTGTCGAACAAATTTATGTTCGAATAAATGCGAGGCGATTAGCTTTCCTCTCGATCAAATTACCAGGGTGCCAAATTTCCGTTCGAACAAATGTTGTCGAACAAATTTCCGTCGATCAAATGTTGTCGAATAAATTACACCAAATCGATTAACCAATAAGGGATTTATCTCTGATAAATCCTGAAACAAATGGTGGTAATAAATACTATAATACCTACGTGGATTTAATTTCTCGAATTGTAGCTTATAATACTAAGATAGTCTATAAGATTCATCAGAGAAAGTGTCAAAACTAATTAGTACATATCAAATATCCTTCCTTAAGATGATTTGAGGAATGAGATTCCTCGAATAAAATGCTATAATTTCTACAAAACTGGATTAAAATTTGTTGATCAAACACTTGAAACGTCAATTGCTTTTCCAAATTTTCACTGTATTCCTGAATTATTATTGGCAGTGATGATGAACATATTCTTTCCAATAGTTTAGTGAATCCTATCGAGTGAATGACAGAAGTCGAACACTTCTAACGATCGATGGCAATATTCATTGGAAAAATCAATTGAAAACAATTTTTCATATTGAAATCTTTTAGAGGGAAGAACATCTGTTAATATCTCACACCGTAGTTCCGATTTGATTGAATATGAGCGTGCGTGAGTCATCGTAGCCGGTTGTGAGACCAAATTTTCAATTGTTTTCGAGTACCATAAATAATAAGAAAGACAGTAACATGAACCTGTCGCACCAGCATCGATAATATCGAGAGGGCGCACATAAATAAAATATGAACATTTTCGGAACGACAGCCTTTGTGCTATTGAGTCAACTGGTTATACCATTGGGATATTGAAAGTCATGATGAATAGATAGATGATAGACGGATTTTCATAAGCATGCCTTCGCATTGAATAATTTGAAAAAAATGGAATATCGTCATTCGATTATATCAAATTTTCCAAGTTTGCTTTAAAAGATGACAAATCATTGCCAGTGTATTTTTATTTATTGTCTATATAAATTTTTCATCTACGAGCATTTTCGCGTTTTTTCATTAGTGAAAAGGTTTGGACATGCGTAATAATAATTCTCGGTTCAAATAATTTTCTTTTGTAACCTGTAATAATTGTGTCGCTATCAACCAATATTATAGAACGAGTTATACGTATTGTTAAGAAAACTCTAATGATTTATTTTGATCTTTATGTTTTTATTCTACCGGCTAGCTTTTTATTTATTTATTTTGAATAATAGTGAACTTTTTCTTTTTATTATTATATATGGAATTAAATATGGAATTAAACACAATATTCTTTGAATGTTAAACATTTTTATATTTAAATCTCTATGACTCTAATTTATCTCGGGTTTCAAATTTACAATTTAATTTTATGTTCTAATAGGTCTATGCTTTAACCTCAAAACTATTCAATATTAATAGTTGTTTACAAAATTACAAACGACAATCTTTCTTTCAGATTTACAAATAACACTACAATAGAGATATAATAAACAAACTTACTTTTAGTTTAAATCCAATAATATGATTAAAAATGTGGGCAATGTTCAATTGATTTGATCTTCTTGTTGATTTGCTTATTCACTTAAAAAAAAACAATTTCTCTGCTATTCACAAAAACACAGGTAAACTATGTGGTTACTTCTTTAGAAATCAGGAACTGTTGAAAATTGTTAACTTGTTTCATTCTTTTTTCAAAAGATATAACACTCTTCAATGATGTATTGGAACGTTATCGAAGACGATGCTACTTATGAATTGTGGTTATTATAACCTTTAAAAACTTTGTTCTAAGACTCTGAACATTACTTGATTCGTAGAAATTATTTACTTGCTTCGGTTACTTTTAACTTTTCAAAGCTATTGGAGACTACTTGGGTTCTCCGATGTTATCCAATAAACTAAGGTTATGGAAAATTTTGTGAGATACAGGAGTACCTTGACTCTACAGATTTAATTGCAAACTGACTTGGCTTGTATTTCAGATTCCTTTTATAGGGCTTCAAAAAGGATGCCAAGTGATGTCAATTTAGACCAATGAGGTGCTTACTTTACTTATCAAGTATGCTTAGGTGATTGTTGAGAACTGACAGAACTATCCCTTGGTTGCCTGCTTGACGTCTATAAACCGCCTCGACCAATCAGAATAGAGTATTCTATAAATTTTGAATTATTGAAGATTTCAACTTATTCAAAATGATGATGATTCCTGCTTTTTAAATTAATATTGCATACATTTTTGCACACATTTTGGTATAAGATAACCTATGATTAGGTTCATATTAACTTGATTATTCCAATATTTATGGTATTTTTGACATTTGTCATATCTTAAATCTAATACATAATATAATATATCAATAACATTTCTTTAACATTATATAACTCAAATTTCCTAATACTATCTTATATCTATAACATATTTTAATAGTTTGTGCTATCTTATGATAGTTTTGTAATCATTTCAATTATGATTTCTTCTTTTGTAACACTGTACGTTTATCCACTTTCACTGTTTTCTTGTTTTCTTCTATTCACATTATTGTTTATTTTGTTCTACATTGTTTGATACTTTATACTATCTACTACTTAACTTTTAATACTGTTTTTAGTTCCATATATTATATTTTTATTAATCTTTCCTGATTTTTAATGTTCGGTGTGTTCTAATTTTATCAATTTATATTGTTTAGGAAATGAAATCATAACAGTATGTTTTCAATGAGTGGAGATGAGTTTTTGCAGATTTGTTGGCAGTATTAAAACTCACAATTTACGGTTTTCCATGTTAGTTGGTCGTTATCACTATCGGTTGCATCTTAGGGCAACGGGAACGCTCTATAAATCTAATATGAGCTATTGAGGAACATCAATATTATTAGAGAATAGATTCTATATCAAAATCAAAGCAAATTTTCTTACACAAAATTAGCTACAAGTATAAATGGCAAATCATGTGGTGAGAAACAGGTTGTGAAATTCACACTGGGCGTCGAAACTCTGTATAAGTATCATTGGTCAAGAACCATATTCATTATGAAGTATATGTATTTTTCAACATTCGTTATAATCTCGTATATTGCTCATTCCAAATCACTGGGTGTATCCTTTTAGGTTGTCTCATGCAACAAGTTATGTACCCAAAGCCAAAGATAAAGGTTACAAGTCCCGATAGTCTGGTTGAGTATATCGAATATTCAAAAGGAATTAAATCATGCTATGAGAGCTTTTGAGTCTACTCTGAATAGTAAGACTATAAGTACGCTGACTAACAACATTCCAGAGGAATTCTATTGAATTTGATTATGTTGTAAGTTCAGTTCACATTGATGAAGGTCAATGAAATTTATATTGAACCATTCGCCTCCGTATCAGCTGAGCTACTGTTATGAACAAATTCGACTAGAATTGTATTTAAGTAGTTTCTCATTGATATAGTGAACATAAAAAGAAGTGATCAATTGATAGAATGGCTTCCCTCACTCGTTAATGTAGGTTAAATTGGATTTGGTTGAATACTTTTAATTACTCAACCTATATCATAATGAACTTAAAGCAACTTTTAAAGCGTCCTTAATATATCATTTTCATGGAGGATAATGCAAGGTCTTCCATCGCAACAATTGCGTACGTTTACCTAAATGAAGTCAAGTCATAGAGCTTCCACCGCGAAGTCCAGATTTAAATCCAGTTGAGAAAGGAGGAATGGTCAATACAAACTGTCCGGCGTTATGTAGATAAATGCTCGAATAAACCTCAAAGAATAGGAACCCGCTGTTATCTTAGAATGGGGAAACATTCCTTATGCAATCATCCATAATTAACTCCATGGATTATTACAGGTCATTAGGGATCTTTAATTTTTTAATTGTATTTTTCATTCTTCTTACAGTGAAGAAGATTTTTTATGCTACCAAATTTTTGTACCTGACCGCTAGATTGTGCTTAATTTTTTGTGATCCATGGATACTAACTTCCCTCACTTGTAGGAACCGGAATATATTGTAAATGATTAGAAACAAATGTTCTTCATAGTTTTTGAATCTCGATCGTTCCATTTGTAAACTTCAACAATTTTTAAATAACTGCAAAAAATTCATATATCGATCTACGAACTCATATCGTAAACCATATATCGATACAACCTGCTCTGATGTAGCAAATATATCAATATATTCGTATACTATATATCAAATAGATATCCGTTCATGTTTTTTTTGATTACATGATTTTCTGTATTACCTACTTTCATTGTTGACAATAAAATGACTAAATGAATGATAAGCTATTACCATTATATTGTATTACAAAAAATTGTATAAGACAATTTAATTCCAGTATTCGTTTGAAACTGACTGCAAAAATAACAATTTAGATATTCTCTTTCCTGGTAATCTAGCGGTGCGAGTTCCATCTCTAAACTTCAACAAATCTTAAATATCTGCAAAAATAGGAATGACAAATATAGATAGATGTATGAACTCATATAATATCGTCAACCATATATAGATACAACCGATATATCAATATGTTTCTCTACAATATTACAACTAGATATCGATTCTAATATTAATGTTCAATTCTCACAATCATTTTTTTGTAGATTCGTACCACCAGGTTTCGAGGTCAACTATTGAACCCATCCTCAGATATACATAGAGCATGGATTCAATATATAAAATTATTCATATCTGGCTTCATTTCCAGATAATTAAGTTTATATGTAAAATTTAATTTTTGGTTTATATAATAGACATGTTAAACAGTTGAAATTCAGGTAGCCGAGCTAAAAATAAAGACGATTCCCATTTATGTTTCTCACTTATATAAATTAGAAAGAAACGTTTTTTGCTATACCAATTTTTTTTAAGCGGTGTACTTGTTAAAGTCGACTTGTTTCGTTTTCAACTTCTGACTCCACATAACACTATATATAATCACTAAGCAAGATCCAAATTGAATGAATTATGATGTTGAGTGATACAGATTTACGAGGAACTACCTCGTTACTGTTAGTTGGTATATTCATTATTGTTGTATCGTGGGCGTTTATAAGTCTTAGTTAGTGTTACTAGAGGGATCCTTAAAAGTTGACGAGTGCCTCTAGGACAGATATCGTGCCTCTTACTCATATAGTTAATATATACCCCTAGCGGAGAGCGAATTAACTGTTCATATACCGAATTCAATGTACAACATCGGTAATTGTGGCATAGGTGGTGAAGATCCAATGAATGCGTTTTGTTTCCTCATTTCGAAACTCCAAGCAGAAAGATAATTTCTAAAATTTTTATTGATTTTCGGTAATACTAGGTTAGTAGGTTATTCGAAATGTGATTGATTGATTGCTGTTTCTTCTTTGTAAACACATTTGATTTTCCTTGTCCTTCGACACATGTGTTATTGAATCGGGTGGGTGGTACGGTCCCTGGCCTAGAAGCTCTCGTGAAAATTCGATTTTATGTAATTGTTGTAGGAAGTAGATCTTAATTATTTAACTCCACAACAGTCATCATATTGACAAATTTACACAGCAAAAGTGTAATTGGGTATTTAGTTATTATCTAATATGAACGGTACCGATATATTTACCAATACATCGATGATAGTTTCGCGGATACATCGAGCTTAGATATCGATACTAAGTATATCGATATTTATAAAAAAATGTAAAGATATTTATTAAGTAACCATATATTGTTGCCATCTCTACCCGTGGCCAGAGCTTGGATACTGTACAAATCTGTTTCAAAGGGAGAGTGGGGGGGGGGGAGGGATTAGTTAGTTTTATCTAAATTTCATGTAGAAAGTTACATTCTTCTTGTTTTGAAGATTAACTGTTTTTCGAGATAGGTACTTGTCTGCTCAAAGGGGTGGTCGATTTAGGCTAGTTTTCTCGAAATATCATATAAAATGTTACTTTCCTATAGTTTTCAAAGTCGGATGTGTAAGGTCTTATCAGGATGGATACTTTTTTGCCTGCGGGGCTAGAAAGGGGGTTCCGATTGGTTTTTTCTCCGAACTTTCGTGTCGACAGTGACTCTAAGTATCTCTTATATTGGGGTAATGGGGTAATGCAAACTCGCAGTCTCTACGACCAAGATCCTCTGAATCTGTAGGATTAATTCGCGATCGTAAATTATGTTTAAAACCTTTGTGAACGAGATTACTTTTCAGTTCTGTGAAGTCAACGTTAGTAAAATTGATGAATGTAGGATGAAATTGGTGGTCCGAAAATTGAGTAGGTTGTTTGTTAAATCTGAAGTTCCAAACGCCAAGTCTATCAAACAGAAATCAATAAATAACGATATCATTTTTACACGTGCAGATAAAGGGAATTCAATTACTGCTTTAACAGAAATGACTGTATTGATAAAACTGTTGATTTTTAAATACCGGTAATCACGAAAAGTCAAAATCAGACCCAAAATCAAAGAGTCTTTAGCACATATAGTGATGTCGTTTCAGCCAGGAAGGAGAATTTAGTTTTATTCTCATGGATCCGCAATCCTCTAAATTATATTCTGCCATTGAAATTCATAACGACAACAATGGAAAATTTTATTAAGATCGGACTTCACACCGGATACAGCTAACATCTGTATGAACAGAAAATATATCGCAATATTAATTCTACTCCTATTTACATCACTTTGAAGTGATTTTTAAAATTTCAAATCCGTACAACCAATGGGAACGGCGCAATCGTCTTCACAATGGGTACGGAACGCCACACAGATATCATCCCAAAAATAGTTTAGATCAATTCAGAAAAGCTAAGAATGAACTAGGGAAAAATTTTTTATACCGATAACAATACTACATTACGTAATAGATTTTGATTAGGAATTGCTCAAATAACAATATCTCTGAACGCTCATTCCAATAACCTTAGAAACGGTCAATAGTCCTTGAGGAATAATGATGGAATTGATGATTATGTAATGGATTAAGATGATCCATGATTATCTGTGATAGCAAAAATATTATAAACCCATCTGAACTAAGCCTAAGAAAATCAATTTGAACTTTTTGAATATGACTTTTCCAATTGAATCAGAAAAATATTTGCTAATATAGGGGATATAGGATTTTCACTGCAGTTCCATGTAACTGTTTGTAAAATTTCTCATGAAAATAAAAAACATGTTGACTTATGCAGAGGAAAGTGATAATCAGACAATGGTTTGAAATCTGATATATATATATATCGCAAATCTACTCATACCGACGACAGATATACCCCGGCCGACAGTGTTCCACCCTGGAGTCACAAAATAGCTTGTTTTAACAGTTTTATAGATAGAAATTAGATATGAAAGAATATATTCAATATATGAATACTCATTTTATGTTGGATTTTGCCAGATAACAATGATGAAGTCTTTCTAGTCACGATCGATCGGTAACGTCCCGAATTTATAGTTCTCGACTGCTGTTTCGCTCTTCTCATAGAACTCTTCAGTAGAATTAGCAAGTCTGCAACGTTACTGCGCGATCTCTGATGAAGGTCGACATAACCGGCCAACAGCTCAATATCCCAAGCCCACTATGAATAGATGTCCCACTGGTCTCATAAATAGATTATTGAATTCACCTGTTAGCGAAGCGAACTATAGCAAAGAGCTCAATAGAATTCAAAGTAATGCCAGTTCTCATCAATACGATCTTCAATAAACAAAGTAATAAGCAAACAAAAGCGATGGAATTCCTCATAGGGTTAACTATTCGTTTGGCATTCGTTGGGATTTGATGATGCCTATTTGGATGCTTCGCTGAATATTGTGTTCTCTCGTTCGTGATCACCAATTTGGAATTTTAAGTTTTTAGAAATATCCCAAATTTCAAAATGTTTATTTAAATAAACATAATTATTCAAATATGATAAAATTTTATAAAAATGTTTATTCTTTACAAAAAAAAATAATATAAATAAGATCTAACAATAGATTCACATATAACCATAAACATAAAATGTAATAAACATAAAAACTATCTGTGGGCACTACAGATACACGTAGAAAATTCCGAACATCTTGAATTATGATAATCATTTTCGTATTTATTATGAAAATGTTCAAAATATCGCAATTTAATCAAATTCCGCATTTTTATGAGGTGAAAAATTTTCTTGTTAGTGTTTTCTCAGATTCCATGGAAATAACTTTGTATCGTATACAAACCTACCCTACAGATGAATGCAATGTGTGAAATGCATATGGCTTCATTTCAATGTTTGATTAGAATGGATTAGTGAATTTTATACCTCCATTTCCTATACTCAACATTTATACTCTGTTATTATATCTAAGTATATCTTGGAATTGGATATAATGATTATATGTGAAATAATATTGTACTCTTAATTTCAAATATGGCTAATCAAATCGCAACAAATGTATGTAGGGAAATTAATGTGACGCCTGGATGTTCTTACAGATAGTTTGGTTATACCAAGATCTTTCTCCCCGGACTACAACTACATCAATTATACTCAATCATTGCTATTCTCGTCACATTAAGAATTGCATGAAGGGAGAAATTATTTCTTTCAACCATTAATTTCTTATTGTTGATTATCAATAGTAGAACGCATTACTTATTATAAGATTCAATTCCGTTAGTTACGATTTTGTTCCGTAGCAAGTTTGTTTCATTATCAGGAATTATTTGAACCTACTTCTTTCTTTATTAATTCCACGGGATCCTGAAATATGTAATGCATTTTACTCTGTTGCAGTTTCATCTGTTGAACGAATCGGAAGTGTTCAATTTAAAACATAACATTAACTTGAATTCTTGTTCCAGTTCGGTAAGGAATCGATCTAATACTATTGATTTGCTTCCCATATGTTATTCATATTCAATTGAATATCAGCATTATTCTCATTATTCTGCGGGAAAAGATTTCAGTAATAAAGTCTATATAAGCGATCGACTGAGATAAAGTAGGAATTCGGACTTTACTTTCGCGTGTAACACATCGCTCTGAGTAGTGTAAGTAATGATTTATGATTCACATACAATGAAAAATTAATTGAACTATTTCCAAAAATATTTATCATTATGTTTCATTAATCAATTTAGGGATTATCAAATTTTCTGTAAGTTTATGCACAACCAATTTAAACAGAAATAATTTTAAAAGAATTCGTTATAATGTTTTATTTTATTCGTTAGTTTTTTACAATAAATTTGATTAAGTTTTAATTTCATCAATGATGTTTCTCTCAAATCGCTCGCTCCTCAATTAATCTTTCTCTACGAAAAAATTGAGGCATAGCATGTGGTGGAGGCTATGTTCTTGTTTCAGCATATCTAGATACGTTAAGGAAAACGTTTCCTGTATATTTTTGTTTCAAATTACTTAATACTGCTGTTTCCGTCATATCACTCGCTGCCCAATTAATCTTTCTCTACCAAAAAAGTGAAGCGTAGCATGTGGTAGAGGCTACGTTTATGTTTTAGCATATCTAGATATGTTAAGGAAAATGTTTCCTGTATAATTCTAATTCAAATTACTGAATACATATATTTTACTTATCAAATACATAATAAATATTATTTATTTATTATTTCACAACCTAAGAATTCTTGTATTTTAAATATTTCCAATTAATTCTCCATTCATTTAATTTGTTTTATACATATTATGTCACTTTTCCATTATCTCCTTCATATATACAGTGCAATTCGTCCTTCTATACTATCGTCGTTCCAAGTAAGTGAAACTTTACTATCCAGTTTTGGTATTATGTACGTTTCAAACTCAGGCGGACATTACAAACAATTTTTAACAAACTGCAGCTCATATTCATATTTTAGAAAATTTCAGAAATAACCAGAGGAATACTTATTGAAGAACAGCAGGGGAACAGGATGAGGTAATATTCGCAAGTTTATTTGAAATATGTTCTGTTTATGCTGATTTTCCACCATTCTTCTTTATATTGGCATAATGTTCTTCATAATGAGTTAAAAGTTTCACTTATCCTCCTTCATTAATCAACATATTCCGTAATTTTGTTTCTAAATTTGCCGAGAAATTCGTCTATAAATGCCAGAACAAGTTGAAAAACCGCTTAGGCAATACCTCTGATAAAGTTCCCGATTTCGATAAAACTGGAATTTGCAAAATTGATTATTTTCAAAATGCTACAAATAATTAGGCTATTTAGAAAAGATGAAGACTTATAAGCGGAAAAGGTATTTATTAAATTCAGATTAATGTTCAGCTGAGGGTAACCCCTCCTTTGCATCATTAATCTCAAATAGCATTTAAACAGCTACTCTGATGATGGCTACTTGGTAGCTGAAAGATTCTGCTCCATATCAACGATGTGTTGGAGGTGACCACATCTCCCGTCCACAGATTTGCAGATGATGGTATACTTCATTCCGCTTTCACATCTAGTGGCCCTATATCATCCAATGAAGCCAGAGGAGTGAGACAGAGACAGGTTGACGCAATTAATAGAGATCTGGCAACGATTCCAAAATAGGGATCTGATGAGGGTTTAATACAACCAAAACTCAAGTTCGTATCTTGTCCAGGTAGGCGGATCCCACAATTCCTAATATATTGATGTCCAGTACAACCATTCTTATGGAATCTTCCATATCCTTGCTCGGGATTACCAACAACAGCACCCTCTCATAGAATGATCATGAGAGGTTCATTGCGAAAACCGCTTCACAAAAACATGGTTTTATATTCCTTACCAAAACCTATTTTACATTGCAAAATCTACATACCACAGATTTAACCTGTCCTGGATCACTGTTCACATGTTTGGACTCTAACCAGAAGAGAGTCATTCGTCTGATTCATGATGTCACATTTATGAATTCTTTGCCTCTCTAGAACATCGTAGAAAGGTGAGCGACTTCTCCTTCTTCTATAGATGTTTCCATGGTCAGCGTTCATCAGAAATGAGTAATTTGATAGTATTTTTAGTCGATTCGGGTGATTATTGCGTACTTACTGAGGGTTACAGTGCATATACAGTTATGAACTCTTTTGATGTATTAGATGCATAATGACTTGTAAGTACCTACTTTTTATATACGTATAGTAATTTTAGTCTATGGAGGTGATTATTCCAGTATCATTTAGTCGCACCTAATTTCGATTGATATTTTATAGTTTCAGTATCCAATACCTATAAATTATAAGCTTAATGCAAGATTTGAAAAATACAGTTCCAAGTTTGATATTTATTTTTACATATCATCAACATAGTGTCGTCAGCAGGAATAAAAAATATACTTAAGGATGTAATCTCTCGAATATTTATTAGTAAATATTATGTTTGTTACTCATTCGATCAAATTGGAAATTCCAGATTGGAACCCTTGCGAGTACACTGCTTCCAGATGATGAGATTATAATTGATTTCAATCGTTAAATATTGATCTTGCTATCAACTAGTGTGTAGTGTGTTTTCAACTATATACTCGAAAGATAACGCTTCGAAATGCGGAAAATAATCAACTTGGTAACATGAGTTGAGCACTCAAACTTCGAGCATATATTCTATTACAACGATCGCCGACCGTAATTCAATTACAAGTTAAGATGAGAAGCCGATAGAGCAAATGGACGTTTTATCGTTCCATACTTTGTTGTGATATATATATTCAGCCGGATCGATTCTTAGCAGAATGTGATATGTAGGTACCGCGAATATTTTATGAATATGAAAGTAAGAGGCAACTTAATTTAAATATGAATATAAGAGTATAGAGATAACATTGCTCCCGAACTTTTCTCGTTGGATTTTGTAGGAAAAGCGAGAGAAATATATTCAATAAGGCCGCTACCATAAATTCACATTCGCCGGCAATAATAGAGAACATAATAAATTTATGAGTATTATCAGAAAATTGATCTCATAATATAACTGAGGACGAAGCATATTAACAAACTTCAAAATTTATACAGTTAACAGAAGTTCATTAGGTACAAGTTCATTCAATTCATAAATTTTGTTCTCGCATGACATGGGTCGGTAATTTTATAAGTTCTTATTCCAATTTTGGTACTGATATTATTCCCTATAGGAATAGGTAATAAGGACAGTCAATTAAATTAAATTCACGCAAATGAATGCGTTTATTGTAGACTGGATCCCTATCAAATTCTTAATATATTTTCTAGATAAGAAGTCGAGTGAACAATTCTGTTTAAGGTGTGATTTTTCCATTCCTCTATGTTCCGACTCCCAAGAGCTTTCGAACATTAGTCTCGAACGAGTTCTGGCATTTGAGAGCGGCCCCTATATATTCCAACCACCATCTCGTTTCACTATAAACTTCGATAACAAAATGTGAATTAAACATAATTTTACACTTCAATATATAAGTTTTTGTTTTATTTCGTTGTTCCACAGATTAAAAAAATTGATATACGTCAAGGTAACGCCAAATCAATAGAACATCAATTTTGAACATTTCTTCAATCAATTGGTCTTATCCAAGGAAGGAAGCATAACTCACATTCTCAGAATACGCCTCCAATGCCCTACATTTTTGCAGTGTATCGTTTTGAATAATCCTTCAGAACATGTGATTAGGAGGTTCTTGGAAAATAAATATAATTGCAAGTGTTCTCTAGATTCATATTTCGATTGGTGTTTCACCGTAACCGCAATATAACCAACCATCATGAGTGATAAAATTTGAAGAAAAGTGTTCCTAAGAATGCATACTATTGAATCGAACCTATAATAAATAAAGCAGTCGAAATAGCAGCTTCGGAAACCGTCAAAATGATATGTTTAATACAAACCTTCTGGAGGCATAATGAAATAATGATAAACTTATATGAATCGATGCTCCTTCATATATTAGGTCAATTCAATTCAATTTATTTGACCATAATACATGGCGAGCATTATTATTAGCAAGCATCGTTGACAAATATTGAGCTACTACCCAAAAGAAGGTAAACCTTAAACATGGGCTTTTGATAGTCATTATATTTGATTACGATGGTATGAAATATAACCAAGGTGAATTATTTGATTGTGACTATATACAAACAAATTTATTTATAATACGTATATATTTGACTATAATGATACAAAAAACATAACACATGTAATTGTATCAGATAATAAATAAGATTAATTATTAATAAATGCATATAATTTTTTTTTCTTTTTATTCGAAGAATTCACTTACAAATGTTGGTTGATGAATGAATGTATATTTTCGGGGTATCTCAAGGATCCATATTTTGAGTTCTATAGCGATGAGTATTTCTTAACGTATCGTGTAATTCATAGTACGCCACAGGGTAGAGGTAGGTGAGGTAATTCTTATTTTTGGTTGTTGTAACTTCGGTAATTTTGTCGTTTTAGCTTTGAAGCTAGTCTGATGTTGGTGTTCCATCTGGTGGCAGGTATTTTTATGTTTGTGGTGGTGAATAATAACAGATTATTTGTTGAGTATCTGTATTTCTTCCAATATATTATTTTTTAAATCCATTTCTGTGTGTTTTGCATCCACGACATATTTCCAACTGCTGTTGGTATTCTGATTCGTATAATAATACTGTTTAATTTTTCACATTTATATTTATGCAATAAAGCATAAACATAGAGATCTTATTAGATATAGTACCTACTCGAATTTTATATCACTAATACTCTCAGGGTAAACCCGTCTCAATCGTATCGCATGATCCTTTCCACGATCAATATTTATTATTAAGCCCTATGAAGTGAAAGTCCGTACACAATTGGGAAACTTTGACCATTCTCTCATAACCAGTCTCTATCTATCACTCTTCGAATCAATTGAACATTACAACTCAGCCGACTGGGAACGTCTTCGCATGTTTTATCTGAGTTTTATTGGAGAAGCGTATGTTTTGAATCTAATGAACCAAGACTAGGGTCCCCTGGGTGCTGCAAATATTTTGGCGCCCTTTGAATATATATAGTAATTATATAAATAATATTTTGAAGCATAATAACCTTAAGCTGTAGATATGTTTCTTAAATTCCCTGGTTTGCTGTTATATTCTTGTAGTTGTTTGAACATTTGAGCAAAAAGCAAAAATACGTTTTACTTTAGTTTTGATATGGAACAACAGAGATTTCGAAAACTAAAATTTAACTTTTCTCCAAATTTGTTTTACAAAGAAAAAAACAAGCCAACCAATAAACAAATGAGTATTCAATCATCTAAAATGTTTTTTTTCTGAATTTTGTCTGCTGCAAATTCTTTTACAATATTGTCAAAATCAATTTTATCGAGGATCTCTTGCTCTATAACTAAGTTTGCCAAGCCAGATAATCTTTCTTGTAGATCTCAAATCGATATAGACTATTTTTGAGGTGATGTATGTGTGTGCCTGCGTACGTTCGTGGGTAACCCGCTGTGGAGACGATTGCTCCGTTCCAATTGGTCGTACGAATTTGAAATTGCTTTAAAGTGATGTTTTGTGGCGAGGTAACCCCATCGAAAAGTGGTAATTTTGACATCCGCCTTCAGTTTCTCAAGTGGAACTGTAGTATTTTATTGAACCATTATTATGACCAAGAACAATTACTTTGTTTTCATACCAGTTTCATTAATAACTTGGGAACGTTACTGTAGCTCCAACACCGAAGTGCCATTATCAAACAGATACAAAATAATTAATATAAATTTGTATCTGTTTGATAATGGCATTCCGATGTTGAATCTATAGTAACGTTATTATTAAACGTGCTATAATAATAAAGTAATTGTTTTTCATTCAATCATAATGATAAATTAAATTGAAGTGAAGGCTTCTAGCATAGATTTTTTTTACAACAGTATTTTTCTGGTTATAAATATATATCACAATTATGAATATTCAACCTGCAGAAGTGACCAAGAGTCTTATTATCATATCAAAGTGACGACATTGATGTGCGGCCAGAGTTTATTTTATGTATTTCCTCTGTGGCATTGGAATATACTTTAAACAGTATATTCAAATGTTTTGTGATATAATGGAAGTAAAGTTATATAGTGTCAATAATTTTGATAGTTCATACGAGAGGA
This sequence comes from Endomychus coccineus, assembly GCA_958510875.1. NCBI lineage: Eukaryota > Metazoa > Arthropoda > Insecta > Coleoptera > Endomychidae > Endomychus > Endomychus coccineus. The sequence continues at coordinate 96,771,304 of OY294067.1, forward strand.
GGGGTCAGTATAGAACAAGGTTATATTATTGTGTGAATAATTTTGAAAATCAATCTGATATCAGGTGTCAGTATGAAACATAGATATGTGAAATACATATCTTCTTACAATCATACATTTGAGACCTTGAAGCATCCGAAAGTTAAGAATTGGACTAACAAAATTGAGGGAAGTTAGTGATCCATTGATCACATTATTATATCAGTCGCCACTTGTTGTGTATGTGAATCATCATGTCTTTTGAATAAGGAATAAGCTCAATAAACACCAAGAAGTTTATCTTATTATTTATTCAAATAACCTTTAGTTATTTCTTTGCGGTAGCTTGACGGGAGCATTTTTAATCGTTTCAGCAAAAAATTATTATTTCCTAGGTGTTTCTCCGAAATATCATCATATATAATAATGCGTTCCAAATGGTATTTTGTAACCAATTGTGATCTTATTTCTTTGCTACAACTTGTAATTTTCTTTCTGTGTAATTTTCACGATTGCAGCTTCTCAAATTATCAACGAGGTCTTAGCATATTTCTTCAACATGAATATCAACAATGACAGTAGGCAACAACAATATAAGGATAACATTGATCACTTAAACAATTTAACGCCATGCTACCTATCAAAGATAACTCACATCACGCGGGCAAGGTAGAAAGCTCCTGAAAAATAAAAGATATGATGCCACAATCGAAAATCCCATGTGAGATTTGTGATGTACCATATTTAACTACAACGTATTAAAATTTTCACATTGATATGTCATTCAGTTCTGCTTTGACCCCCATCGAAAGCAAGCAACCTCGAAACTTTTTGTAAAAATGGGAAAAGTGAATTTTGCGTCTTGATTGAACATTACTTTTTTAGTGGAAAACACATTATGCGAGCCAATGCATCGTTTAATAAACGTTATGAGAACTATTCACGTTATTATTAAACGTGCTATGATAATAAAGTAATTGTTTTTCATTCAATCATAATGATAAATTAAATTGAAGTTAAGGCTTCTAGCATAGATTTTTTTTACAACAGTATTTTTCTGGTTATAAATATATATCACAATTATGAATATTCAACCTGCAGAAGTGACCAAGAGTCTTATTATCATATCAAAGTGGTGATGTGGTGCCAGAGTTTATTTTATGTATTTCCTCTGAGGCATTGAAATATACTTTATACTGTATATTTAAATGTTTTGTGCTATAATGGAAGTAAGATTATATAGTGTCAATAATTTTGATAGTTCATACGAGAGGAGGGGTCAGTATAGAACAAGGTTATATTATTGTGTGAATAATTTTGAAAATCAATTTGATATCAGGTGTCAGTATGAAACATAGATATGTGAAATACATATCTTCTTACAATCATACATTTGAGACTTCGAAGCGTCCGAAAGTTAAGAATTGGACTAACAAAATTGAGGCAAGTTAGTGATCCATTGATCACATTATTATATCAGTCGCCACTTGTTGTGTATGTGAATCATCATGTCTTTTGAATAAGGAATAAGCTCAATAAACACCAAGAAGTTTATCTTATTATTTATTCAAATAACCTTTAGTTATTTCTTTGCGGCAGCTTGACGGGAGCATTTTTAATCGTTTCAGCAAAAAATTATTATTCCTAGGTGTTTCTCCGAAACATCATCATATAAAAAAAATAATGCGTTCCAAATGGTATTTTGTAACCAATTGTGATCTTATTTCTTTGCTACAACTTGTAATTTTCTTTCTGTGTAATTTTCACGATTGCAGCTTCTCAAATTATCAACGAGGTCTTAGCATATTTCTTCAACATGAATATCAACAATGACAGTAGGCAACAACAATATAAGGATAACATTGATCACTTAAACAATTTAACGCCATGCTACCTATCAAAGATACCTCACATCACGCGGGCAAGGTAGAAAGCTCCTGAAAAATAAAAAATTTGAAGCCACAATCGAAAATCCCTTGTGAGATTTGTGATGTACCATCCTTACCTACAACGTATTAAAATTTTCACATTGATATGTCATTCAGTTCTGCTTTGACCCCCATCGAAAGCAAGCAACCTCGAAACTTTTTGTAAAAATGGGAAAAGTGAATTTTGCGTCTTGATTGAACATTATTTTTTTAGTGGAAAACACATTATGCGAGCCAATGCATCGTTTAATAAACGTTATGAGAACTATTCACGTTATTATTAAACGTGCTATGATAATAAAGTAATTGTTTTTCATTCAATCATAATGATAAATTAAATTGAAGTAAAGGCTTCTAGCATAGATTTTTTTTACAACAGTATTTTTCTGGTTATAAATATATATCACAATTATGAATATTCAACCTGCAGAAGTGACCAAGAGTCTTATTATCATATCAAAGTGGTGATGTGGTGCCAGAGTTTATTTTATGTATTTCCTCTGAGGCATTGAAATATACTTTATACTGTATATTTAAATGTTTTGTGATATAATGGAAGTAAGGTTATATAGTGTCAATAATTTTGATAGTTCATACGAGAGGAGGGGTCAGTATAGAACAAGGTTATATTATTGTGTGAATAATTTTGAAAATCAATCTGATATCAGGTGTCAGTATGAAACATAGATATGTGAAATACATATCTTCTTACAATCATACATTTGAGACCTTGAAGCATCCAAAAGTTAAGAATTGGACTAACAAAATTGAGGCAAGTTAGTGATCCGTTGATCACATTATTATATCAGTCGCCACTTGTTGTGTATGTGAATCATCATGTCTTTTGAATAAGGAATAAGCTCAATAAACACCAAGAAGTTTATCTTATTATTTATTCAAATAACCTTTAGTTATTTCTTTGCGGCAGCTTGACGGGAGCATTTTTAATCGTTTCCACAAAAATTATTATTCCTAGGTGTTTCTCCGAAACATCATCATATATAATAATGCGTTCCAAATGGTATTTTGTAACCAATTGTGATCTTATTTCTTTGCTACAACTTGTAATTTTCTTTCTGTGTAATTTTCACGATTGCAGCTTCGCAAATTATAAACGAGGTCTTAGCATATTTCATCAACATGAATATCAACAATGACAATCGTAGACAACAATATAAGGATAACATTGATCACTTAAACAATTTAACGCCATGCTACCTATCAAAGATACCTCACATCACGCGGGCAAGGTAGAAAGCTCCTGAAAAATAAAAAATTTGAAGCCACAATCGAAAATCCCATGTGAGATTTGTGATGTACCATCTTTAACTACAACGTATTAAAATTTTCACATTGATATGTCATTCAGTTCTGCTTTGACCCCCATCGAAAGCAAGCAACCTTAAACATTTTTGTAAAAATGGGAAAAGTGAATTTTGCGTCTTGATTGAACATTATTCTTTTAGTGGAAAACACATTATGCGAGCCAAAGCATCGTTTAATAAACATTATGAGAACTATTCACCATCGATTGGGAAGATTCAAGTGTTTTACTGATTTTCGTTGTGGTAGTATGACCAAACGTTCTAGTCGTCCGATTGAGGTTACGAAGCCAGAAATCGTAGACAAAATCCATGATATGATATTGAACGATCAGCGAGTTGAAGTGCATGAGCATCTGCAAAACGGGCGCCGCATCTGCTCTCTGTTGACAACAAGCGCGACCATGAGACAACTCCAAAGGAGTGGTTTGGCGATGTTCAAGGGAGATAAAAAGGACTTTTTGCGCCGTTTCGTAGCCGTGAATGTAACAGTCAAAACAGTGGATTTGTCAAGGCGAATCGAAGCCAAAATAGGACAATGTGGGTTTATCAGCCAACAAAGTCATGGCGATAGTTTCTTGAGATGCACACGGTATCGTCCATATTACCTTGAAAAGAGCGAAACGATCACCGGCGTATATTATGCAGAGTTGTTGGATCGATTTAACCCTTATTTGAAGAGAAAGCGACCGCATTCCAGCAAAGAAAAAAGTGCTGTTCCACCAGGACAACGCACCGGCGCACAGGTACGCAGTTGCAATGGCAAAATTGCATGAATTGCACTAAAAATTGGTTCGTCATCCACCATATTCTCCAGATTTGGCCCTTTCCGATTCTTGTCTATTTCCAAATTTGCAGAAATGACTCCGCGTGGAAACAGATTTGGCTCCAACAATGAGGTCATCGCTGAAATAAACGCATATTCTGAAGGATTGCCGAAATCGTATTATTTGGAAGGGAACGAAAAATTAGAAAAACGTTGGACGAAGGAAGGAGATTATGTTTGAGAAATAAAATAAGTTTTCAACAAATAAATCATTTCTTGTTTCATTGTTATGGAAGTTTTCACCTTGCCCTCGTATATTTAGATGAAACGTGGTCGTACAGTTTTAGGTCGGAAAATTTGTGAAAATTACAACATTCTCTCAAACAATAATTAATTGATATTAAGCTAATACGTGGAGAAATATTAATGGCCACGTTCCTTTTGAAGTCTTCTAGTCTACAGAAATTGATCAAATAACCTAATAAAATTTAGCATCATTAGGAAACTTCAAACAAATTCAACGTAGCACAGCGCTAGCGTCTCGTGGTAGTCTGGGCAACCTAGAACCTACTGTACCTGAACAGCCGTTCTTGAAATAATCAAAATTTTATCAATCTAAGATGTTAATTATCATTGAAATCGTGTAATTCAAAAGCTCACCAGTCTACGGTACTCTCCCATTTGCTGATTATGTGTGGATATCCTGAGATTTGAAATAGTGAATCGAGAATAACAGCTTCAGTCAGAGAATTTCTCTTAGAAGCTTTCGAGGAATCTCCATATGTGGATTCGAATATTTTGACATAGACAAGCAAACTGATATCCAATATCTAGTCATTTAGATTTCATGATAAATTTACAAATACTAGATTAGTTAACTTTGTGGAATTATGTAGCTTTAATGCCGAAGGCCGAGGTATTTTCACACATTTTATGATGCAACAGCTAACAAGTATTACATAATAGGTATTTACTGTTGCATAAGCAAAAGCAAAATCGATGTTTTTGTTTATCCATTTATTAATTACTGCGGCCTGGTCGTATCATACTGATGCAGGCAAAATGAACTAAACCTGATAAACCTGCGGATAAAGGGATAATCCCGTTGGATTGGAGTTTGGGTGGTTTCGCTTTCTAAACTAGATCTTACTACGCTCGTAAACAAGGAGACCACTAAGTGGAGTTGTGGTCAGTGTTTAGTTTCCTGACAATCCGCAATCTCTATTAAGTGACAAGAGGAAGTAAGATCATCGGATTCCCATAATGTACAATAGATAGTCTCTAAGCTCGGAACTTATAAACATGTTTATGTTTCCTGTGGACAACGGCCATTAATTACGCCATATAATTGATCAGAAATCATCACGTTTCTCTTATCGCTATCCTGTTAATGAGGCTGTAATTATCAGATCTACCATGAGTAAATTAATGGGATTCCAAATTACCTGTAATTATTACATACATACGTGACTCAGTGGCGGTTCGTTGATTCAAGAACAGGCAATCTAAGCACAAGAAAATTTGATTAGATTTGTATTTTTTTGAGTTGTTAATAGTTTTTTTTTGCGAGGTTTTTTACCAGTAAAAATTGTTGTGAAAGAACAGTAATCAACTTTATATAATAATTCTAGTTGCAATGAATCAAGAAAACAACATAAAAAATTAATTTTGAGCTACAAATAGACATTCAGACTTACCGATGATGTGAGCAATATTGATTATTATACCTATAGGTACCTATTTACCGTTTGTCAGGATGGATACGAAAGTATCCACATGTTTTATTGAACTTGCCGATCATTGCAGAATATAGTTTCACGATGTTCACAAAAGGATAATGCTTGTTTTCAGATGAAAAGATTCCCAATAGTAGGTAACTGGATAAAACGTATGTTAAGCTACACGTTTCCATCAAAGTTGTGAACAAACTGTCAACTACTATTTTCTCAAGGTACCCTAAATAGTACTTATATTTGACTTTAACAGCTTGAAATATAAGACACATGGTAAAGTTGATAATAGACACATAACGCGCGGTTTCATTCATCCTCGTCTTCCCCACTCTTCTCACTCTCACTTGCATTGAATCATTTCTTCACGCTGGTTCACCCTATTGAGAACCTGTTGTGAGGGGTATGACTACAATTTAGGTTTATATTCCATTACCATGGACACCAACGGAACACGTGTATCAAAAAAATGTTGTCTGGAAATTCACTCTCTAGCGTTCACCGTTCAAATGCATCGACGGTAGATGACTTCACCTTGTTATTTAGTGTCACTATTGGAACGTTCCCTTATGAAAATAGTTATAAAATGTGATTATATATAATAATTTAAATTTTACTACAATACAAATTCAATGTTTCAAGTTCCAACTATTTCTGAACGGATATGAAAAGAGATGAACGTAATCTCGGTAATTGAATAAACTAAATCAGTGTCTTACTTGTTTCACTTAGCAAGCCGCCACAGTGACATAAGTTATTTTGCTGAGATTTCATTAGTTTGATTTATCATAGGAACTGTGGAATTCTGAAACAACTACTCACTCGGCTTATATCCTGTTGGATATTTCCTGAAAAATATAAATATCAAGAAGCACACTTCAATCTAAACTAATTGTAATGATCCGGAAGGGAGGAGAAAGTTCACGATTCAGTCACTACAGTCAATCATAATAACATAAATTAAATTTTTTTATTTGTTATTATCCATTAGAGAATTGTGAGTTGTCCATACAAATCACCTATAACAAATGAAAAAATATTAATGAAAATGTTTCATTACTGAAATTTTTGCTTATGGGTACTAGAACAAATATATTCTTTCAAAACAGAAAATTTCAATTTCAGAATGGTTTCAATTTACAATCGTTGAATCAAGATTATCAGTAAAATTATTATAAGAAATTATAGATACATTCTCGTTCCTGACAATGAAGGCTAGTAAGAAGAAATGTTGTTGGTAATCTTGGCCTATTGGCTTATAATTCCACAAATTATTTCATTAGTTCTCTCTTGGGTATCAGCATAACATACTCCCATTATTTTTAAGCCACCTGATGTGAAATTTAATAAATATGAAGCTTCTAATTATATTTGTGGTTGTAGGTAAAGGAATCGACTTACTTTTTCAAATTATTGTTCTCAATAACGCTATAAAATATTGAATTAAATATTTTCCGCGATTTTCTGGTGTATTAATTATGATTGTGTTCAATTTTCATTTTTTTTTCATTTGGGTGGTTTTAAGAATAGGTAATAAGTACATAACATGATGATAATAGTAGTATCATAGTAGGAACTATCTTTTGGTAATATAATACAAAATTTATACAGCTTGAGTCAGACCGACAGGTGTATCGAAAGTAAATAAGTGCGATAAAGAATCGACGCAGATGAAAATAGTTTCTATCCCCAACCCGAAATGAAATAGGCGTGATTTATAAGGGGCGTCAGTACCCCTTAATTAACGACACAACGCAGTATTTGTACTGGAGATGATCAAAAATATTATTTCTAAATAGGAATATCATAATCGTTATAACAAGTGCTACTATTGCTATTGCTATTTGAAATCCCAAAATAACTAATTCAAATGAGAGGTACAAGATAGCAGTTGATATTGGACAAAATATGCTATAGTCATAGAGTTGCTTTCTGGAAACTACGATTGGTAAATAACAATAGATCGCTCAATAGCTATCCATTTCTAATTCTTACTAAATAACAATTTGACCTTTCCCCTATCGCACAACACAAGTTCTTCTTCTGTTTTTCTTATTGAAAATGCTCTCACATTAATCCTATCCAGCGCTCAATCTGACTCAATCTGTATCTCGTCGATGGCCTTACTTCTAGTAAGACATCGAATGTCAATTCGTTCATTAACAGAGATAGCAGCTAGTTAAGTGATCATCATTATTTAAACTGATCTCATGTGGGTAATAATTGATGTGTTTTGATGAACCGTACAATGTTGGGGGTTGGTCGGGATTGAAAGATGATTCAAGTTGATCAATGTTTCTATTTTCCAATTACTTGTTCTTTGATATAATGGAATAATCAATAATACAGGGTTATGGCTTCCACCATCGATTTCTAATTTATTCACAGTTGAAACATGCATATGAAATTTGATTCATCCAGTACAGAAGTAATCAGGAATCAAGTTTTCTTTGTTGACAAATAGATGTCTTCAAAGTTATCGATAGATGAGTACTGTCCACTCACTACAGCTTAAATGAGGATAATTATTTGCAACGGTGTTATTTGCAACCCAATACAAGGAGAAAATTACAGATTAGGCAGTACCGTGTTATGTATAGCTGGTAAAGTGGTGTTACCCGAGATTCAAATTATAGATTCATTGTATATGCTGTTATACATATTATTTGAAAGGAAATGAAAACAAAATACTGAATATCTAATCCAGAGAGCAGGTAGATAATATTAGAAACAATTATTCATGATTTTCACCAGTCTGTATTCTGCCTAATTTTTATACGTTATGGCCCAAGCAAACACTATATTTTGGTAAGTGGTAGCTAATATCGGGGCAACAGCTCTACCAGGGAATGTGGGATCCTTTGAGGTGATATAAGGGGATGATAGAAAATACATCATATCTTCATCATAGATTATCTTAGACCTGGAAATGTTCATTCATCAATCATTATAAACGTATTTTGACTATACGAGAGGAGAACCGATAATGATCAAAGGAGCCAGCGGTAGAATGTTGGTAGCGGAGATAGGCATTGGAAATTTTTGAAATTTTGGATATTGTAGGCATCAGGAAAGTTGAGTTTCACAACTTCGCCTTTCGACAGGAAAATGAAGTCTGGTATGAAGGAGTTAGGCTGTCTCGAGTTTCAGATTGAAGGGGTGACCAGCTCGTCATGTCCGCCTACCTGGAATTTTTCGTTGTGGAATAACAAGTGAGATTTCTGAGCACTGACCGTAGAAAATAGAGAAGAAAGAGATCTCCCACCTTTCTACAACATTCTAGAGAGGTCTATGAATACCCATATATAGGATATCCGGAAATTGATATGCCAAGCTTCAGGAGGTGATTAACACGGAAAAATTTCACACCAACATATGTCCGGAAATACTTCAATAAAGAGCTGCAGCGCTTTTTAACTAACAAACGAATCGTAAAAAAATTACTGAATAACAAAAATTAAGAAATAATTGAGTCGCTCAGTAAAAGACTGGCCCAAGTGAAAAATGGGTCTATTTTAGTTCAGTTGGGCAAGAAGTACTCTCAAACGTAAGGGGGCCTAAGTGCGTTTCCACTACTATAAAATAGATGACGATGAAATAACAGTTGAACCACATCTTAATCTGGTGATGGAATAGTGGCTTAAGTGGTATTCGGGCCACTATAACCAGAATTGATAAGCGTGTTAGTTTTTATGGTGAGCGTAAAACGTCTCATTAAATAAAATTCAACTTGTTAATATGAATAGCACAGCATGTGAGTTAGCATATATTATAATATGACATAATTATTATTCATAAGATATAAAATTTTTAGATTTAAGTAATTCTAACCTGAAAAATTTGGTCGGATGTTATAGTCTTCGATGTTTCCAGAATTGGACGCACATGAGGAATTGTCTAGTTCATCAGGCTCAAGTATCAACTAACCTACCAATTCGAAGACTGGTTCCGAACCGTCCAGTGATGGAGAAAATTCCAATGGTAAATCTACTACTTCGGTTCCTGCCGACAGATGGAAATGAACAGTTAGTAAGGTATCTATGAATTCAGGAAAGGCTTACGTGGATGTGTCAGGAAGGGATATTCCTGGAATAGAGTTGTTTGAAGGTCTATGTCAGGGCCCACAAAAATGTGAAAATTTTTATTTTAGTTACTCTAATATTGAAAACGTGTCGTTTTTTTTTTGTAAATGTCGGTAAAAGGTGCTCAAATTTCGGCACTGAAATGATTGAAGATATCGAGATAGGAACCTTGTACCCTTTCGGTAGCTCTACTGAAAAGTTGAAATACAACCTTCAAGAATTGCTGTGACACGTCTCCCCAATTTTTCATGAATTTTACAATACTTTAGAGACCAACAACCGAGCTGAAGACGAAGACATTATTGAACACAATACTGACGAATAATGGCTCAACTGGAGCATTATTTATTTTTAGTTATTAAAATGATTTTCGCCGAGTGGCCCAACTGTGTTTTTTGAATTAAAAACAAAAGATGAATCAAATGTGTTTTGTAGATTAATTTGGAAGCCAGTTTTATATTCGATAAGACAGCATTAGTGCCACAACTTACCCTTTTTTAGTTGCAAATCTTCGAGTTTCCACATGAATGTTCGAACTCGCCTTCTTTATTCCGAATCCTCGCACTGCTCTATTACCGTTCGTTCGTGAGTACCCTCGTTATCAACTGGAATCGAGGAGGCCATTGATTTCAAGAAACATCAAAATATGAAATCTAAGGGGTTCAAGTCGGGTGAACGAGGTGACCCCGCAACTGAACCGTTACGGCCTATCTTCGGAGGGAAACTAAATCTAAATGATTTCGAAGTCAAACACTATAATGGGGGGGGGGGGGGGGTGATTCATTATACATGGACTAACTTGCTGATCTGTGCGTATGACACATTATCTAGGAGATCTGTTAAGTCATTTTCCAAACAATCCAAATATGTTTCATTATTTAAACGACGAGGCATTAAAAAAGTACAATCAAATAGTTTTCGATTAGACTTTCCAATACATTTATCGAACATTTGTTATGAGATCTTCTTTCGAACGTAATTGTTGCGGTAATTCACAATTTCTTCCCGCGTGAAACCGACTTCATCAGTGAACAACATTTTCGAAAGGAAATGGTAGTCTTTCTGGATTTTGAATTGCAACCATTGACAAAAATCTAATCGGAGATGAAAACTTTGCTATTTGATAGTTTGTAGACGTTGTAAAATATACGGCTTCAAACACTGCTCATGCAAAATTTCCAATACACTACTCTTAGATACGTTTCCCATCAAAGACAGTCTCCAGGGTTAGCATACACACTATTTAAAATAAGTTATTCTGCATCTGCATTCCTAGTGGTACGTTTTCTCCCATAATCGATTCTATTTGACAAAAATGTACCATTCTCTCTCAAGCTTTGATGTAATTGAGCAAATATGTTTCTGGAGGCAGCTCGATGATCCGGAATTACTTTTTGATGAAATCTGAAAGCTTCACGACTAGAATCATTTGTATTGCCATATATGGAATGCATATCGGCCATTTCAAGAAAATGTGTGAACTCTGCCATAACGTAAGAGCAAAAATTCAAAACCACTTGTATCACTGGATGTTAATGATTGCAAGTTAAATCAACGTTAATCAAGTTAATTGTCAAGTTTCAATTGTGAAGTTTCAAAACTTGCTATTTCATTCTCCTGAGTTAATTAAGTTAATCTTTTAAAGAGATTGCAGAAACATTTTCAAATCGGTTTTTCTCGAAAATAAAGGCTGTTCCCAGAAGAAAAATTCGTATCATTGTCTACGTGTTGATAGCTATTATCATTGTTTCAATCATACCAGAACTAATGGTGACTAATATCTAACCTGCTTGAACAGGAGGAGAATATAAACTAAATAAATAGTTTGGAAGTTTGGAAGTTCATATTCATCTGGAAATGTTTTTTCCAGATGAATATGAACGGCTGTCAAATCATCGTCAATTTTTTTTTGTTTATCCATTTTCCGATCTTATTATAAATATGAGTAATTTATATCATCCTTTGGATTTGGTTCCTGGAGTCAGACTATTATAATATAATAATATAGATTATTTTATCGTAATTTACGTTGCCTTCTTTCAAGACAAGCTTGAAATTACGAACTTAACTGAAATAAATATGCAGTCATTTTTCTATCTCAAATAATAATACGACCGAGAACGGAAACAGTAAATGTATTCAGATTCAGAAGGACATTTAATTTTCATAAAACAAAAGCTTCGTATCTTCAGATATATTGCTTTGAAGTGAACTATACTGCAATGAGAGCTTTAAAGATTCTTCATAATGGAATTCTTCTCAATTGTTCCTTCCTTCTGAATCGCTGGGAAAATTCCAAAGTTTCAGGTTTGTTTGAGTAAAATTTGTGTCATGACCAATCACATCATGATGCACTTAGCAGAACTGTAGTGTATTGTCATTATAATTGTTAATTTGATGTAAAGAAAACACTTCAAAAACACCAAACATCCCGATTTCTGGTCACAACTCTTAGATATTATAACTCATGTCACTAGAACCCAGCATGAATTATGAGCGGGCTGAAATATAAGAAATAGTGCAGTAACAAAATTAAGCATTTCCATTACCAATCGCCGCGAAAGATTCGGAATTTGATGAAGCTCGGTGATATGTGTTAAGTACAAGACCGCGCGCTTTGTTTGATGCCGAATTATTGGAGAAAAATCGCTTGAAGTTAGAAAACAGAAGAAACGTGTACGGGTGAGGCAGTTTTCGGTATTTGTATACGATAACTGTAAGAGAAGAAAACAAATGAAAGACACATTCTGGATCATTTTTGTTACACAAATTCATTGACGTCTGTTTTATCCATACACAAAAATATCTTGGTTATTTTCGTGAAGTTGGAAAAAAAAAGCATTCAGGATCTCGATGCAATATTTCCTATATGTGTGTGAGTGCGTGTGTGCGTGCGTGTGAGTGTGCGAGTGTGTGCGATTGTGCGAGTGTGTGCGAGTGCGCGTGTGCATGTATGTGCGTGTGCACGTTTGCGTGTATGTTCGATTATGCGTGTGTGCGTGTGTGAGTGTATGAATAAGTAGGTGTTTGGGTGTGCGAGTGTGTGAGTGTGTGAGTGTGTGGGTGTGTGAGTCTGTGAGTGTGTGTATTTCAGTGTAGATATGAGAAATGAAGCCATATTCATATGTGAGTTCCTCGGAAACGATTGGTTTGCTATAAACTTTGAGAGAACCTTTTCAAGAAAAATTCCAAAATGTTTTTTTTATTGCTTAAATACTATTTGCAAAGCTTGCTAGAACAGAATCAATCAATATTCTGTTTTCCTAATATGTGCACACATTTTTCTTCACTATTTGTTACCTCCTCAGTATACTCACCCCCGATTGGTAAAATTGAATATTATAAACATATTCACATATAAGAGTTAGTTTCATTTATGTAGGTACAGAAACATCAGGTAAAATTGGCCATTATGCCATGTGTCACGAATTCACGTAAGGATAACACATCTGCAAACATATTTTCTTATACAACCTCTTATGCTACTTGTAACAACTAACAGAGACAAACACTTATTTCACTTGTCTGTTATACTTTCGTTCTTCTATTACCAGGTGGTTAGAACACTTCTTCTCACAAACGAAGGGTATTACTATAGCTAATTCCAAGGCAAAACTAGTTGCGTCTGTTCGATTAAACTCACTATAATATTGACACGCATAAACTTTTTAAACGAATAAAGAGTTTATTGCAAAATGGATACATGAAAAACTTCATATTTTATATTTTTCAATCATATTATCAATAGTGAATAAAATGTATCCCGGAACGTATCATTTAATATCATTTCAAAGTTTACCCATATAGATTTAGAATTATATCGAATGAATCGTATTCAGAGCATTGCGTTTCAACGATCCATTTTATCGGAGCATTTTGATGTTCACTGGTAAAATAAAATTTGATGACCCAGTATTCACTGAAAATACAATTCTAATAGGTACTGGTAAGTGATAATAATCCAAAGTAAGATGGAGAATGGCCCTATGACAATGTTCAATGTGCTATGAACTCATTTGAGTATTATATCACCGGTCTCGGACGGGATTCACTGTTACAGTACTGTTGCAGAGGGTGCCAGACAGAACTGCTGCAGATCAGGCTCTGCAATGTATTCAGAGCCAGCCTGACTCTCGAGTTTATTCTAGAAACATGGAGAAATATTAATTACCTGAAAAAACTGGAGAAGAGACGGCAAAGTCCCCTAATACTGATTAGTTTGCACTCAAGACCCTAGAAAAACTAGTAGACAGACACATGAAGGATGGTGTACTGGTTGAAAGACTATTGAACCGCGACCAATATGCCTACAGGATGGGCTGTTCAACAGAAACAGCAGTCCATCAACTTGTGGAAAGGGTGGAATAAATGCTGGAAAATAAAGAAATCCTTCTAGCGACTTCCCTAGACTTGGACACAGCTTTTGACAAAATCTCTATTGATTCAATCGTCAGGTCCCTCAAACACAGAGGAATTGAGGAACTAGGTGCGGCCTGGATAAACTCAATGCTGAGGAACAGGATGATGCATGCAACCATAATGGAGAGGACCGTAAGGGCTCGAATGGCCAGAGGATGCCCTCAGGGCCGGATTATTCTCTCCACTCCTGAGTGTCTGAACATCAGTCCCCACAACGCCACCACAGTAGCATTCACTCGTGAACGCAAACTGGAGAACTTGAGACTTCGGGAGATTCGACGAGAAACTGTACAGATGAAGGGGGAAGTCAAATATCGCGAGGTGAAACTAGACTCGAAACTGACTTAGAACGAAGAAATTGAAGTAGCGGAGACCTCATTATTTGTGGCCAGACGCTCCTTCGGGGGAAATGGGGGCTACAATCGAACATGCTCTACTGGTTGTACAACATGGTGGTTAAATCCGAAATAACATAGGCCTCTTAGGTATGGTGACCAAAAATACAACAAAGAGAGGCCACGACAAGACTAATCAAGGTCCAGAGACTTGCATGTCTTGTGATCACAGATACCATGAAATCAACGACCACTGCAGCAATGAAGACACTACTGGGATTACTTCCCCTCCAATTAGTGATCCAAAGAGAGGCAAAGCTTGGTGCCATCAGAATACAAAATACACTGGAGAATGATCACATTGAGCCAGGACACGTGCTAGGCATGAGAACAGATGACACTCCAAAGCGATACTCTTTTAACAACATATTCCAGGTATCAGTACCAGAAAGGACTGAATGAGAACATACAAACCGGGGCGTAATTCTGCAGGAAAATATGTGGTATACGGACGGGTCTAAGGCTGAAGAAGGGAAGGTGTAGGAGTATACTCAAGAAACCCAAAGACTGGCTCCAGCTATTCATTGGGTAAACACATCTCTGTCTTCCAAGCAGAGGTATATATGCAATCCTCCGAAGCGTGAAGGAAAACAATAGGAGAGCCATCGGAGATGAGAAGATCCGCATATTGATAGACAGTGGGTGCCGGGACATCAGGGAACGACAGCCAATAAAAAAACGACGAACTTACAAGAATAAGGTTGGAGAACGGTCCAGATCCAAAATAGACCACGGTGGAATCAAAACGTACAACTCGAAGGTCTGTAGAAGACTGGATTATGGAAAATCACAAAGGATACTGGTAAAAAATACAAGGGAAGAATGAAAGTCGTAACAGGGCTCATGGCTAGCCTAAACTATTTCGTATTTCTTAGTGTTATAACGCATCCACAGTTGTTGAGTGAACGATTTGGTTTAAAAGTATTAATTATTCATTCAAAATACATTCTATATATTTTTCGTCAACAAATTGATCATCCGTGCAATTGCAACGCGTCGGACAATAGCGATATAGTTATTGAGCGGAAGTGTGTAAACGGCAAGTCGAATTTCATATGAAAATAATGAACCGTGAAAGCGTTAGCACAGCTGGGCTTTATGGCCTGCATACAATATCTTAAAGCTTTTATGGTTCGACATCAGTGATGTATTCCATGGTGTCAGATCACATAAGGGACTGAGCCGGAATAGGAATTGCCCACTTTTCACATTTAGTTTAGTAAAGTTGGCGTCCATCCATTCTGTTTTATCAGATCCTATTGTTGGCATGAAAATAAACAGAATAAAATGAGATCATTTCACTATGAACTATGAATATTTTAAAATATCTACATCTCTTACCATTAGCAAACAATGCAGATGATCTTCTTATTAGATTTGACGATATGAGTTATAGCTGGTCGTGCGATCTAGCAGAAAATCACCAGTAGCGTAACAAGCAGACCTGCATCTAAGCTGACTGGTATAAGTCAGTTTGTTGCCCATAGGTGACTTCGTTTTCCGCTCTTTAGCATTTTGCTCGATGTTGATTTTGTTGATTATAATTTTGTGTTACGTACACTCGCCAGCATTTGCTTCAAACAATCATATTTACTTGAATTTAAGCATATAAATAGATATAAATAAAGTTGCTGTGCCATAGATCACTAACTTACATCACGTGTAAAAACTGAAAATATGTTGTGAATGCTTAGCTGTTTCTAATCATTTGAAATATGTATTTGAGTCTTGAAACTTGGGGAATGTCATCGCAGCGGCGGAACCGACGCCTTAACTATTCCTACGGGTATTATATAGATGTAAATAACACTCAGTGACTCACTCAGTGACTCACTCACATACTAATCACGAAATGTCCATATATAAAGACGACCGATTTAAGGAAGATTTTTTATACGACGTAGGCACACGCTTAGAACTGATTTTTTGAATTCAATTCCAAAAGGGATTAAACAGAATCGATATATTTTGACATTTTAGAAAGCTCAAATAAACAAGTGAAATTTACATGACAGACAGCCGATAAGGTCATACAATCTCCGTAACAGACCACTACATAACATAGATATTCCTGTCATCTCGAATATACATTCACATGACATATAGCATGATGTGGCGTCTTTCCATGCATTCACCTGTTTGTACTCATTTGAAATATGCAGTAGGTTTTGTAATTTTGAGAATGACTTCGCGATACCTTAATAATACAGTCAAATGGGTATAAAAATAGGTCAAACCCGTAAATCATTGGAAAACGGATCGATTTTGATGGGACAAAATGCGTTCTCTTTAGAATGCCATTAGAAAAAAAGGTGACCACAAATAAAGTTGCGCAAATTGTTTGTATTGTTTAGAAACAATTTGATTAGTTCAATTTTGAGATTACATAAACATTTCTAAAAATGCGGAATTTTACTGTTTGATCGGATAAATACTTTTTTTTTTGTTATAAACAATTTATTCATCAACAAAATAGATGAATTCGACCAAAACTCCGACTTTGGGGTCATTTTCGAATAGTTTTGGGATTCTGAGTTCGATTTTATTGTCAATATCGTCGAATGTACTCCCACAAAGTTGCTAATTTGTTATAAGCAAATTATATCTATTATTAAATATACGAATTTGACAAAAATATCGAGTTTACAGCTGTTGTCGGATAATTTTGACCTCCTGAGTATGATTTCATTGCTATTATGGTCTTTGAATGCATACATAAATTTTTGGATTGTTATAAATAAATTATTTATTAGCAAATGAAGAACTAAGAAATGTGTCATTTTTATTAATTTTTATATAATATGCATACTCAGAACTTGATTTTTTTAACAAAATTGATGAAATGTATCAAGTAGTACAGTCATTTTATAGGTTTTTTTGAGATTTGGAAGTTTTTTTCCGACTTTTGGTTTGAATATACAGAAAGTTAGGAAATTTTCTGTAGATTACAAGAAAAATAGTGGCTGAAAACCTCCAATCAAGGAAAATGTCGTAAATTATATATATATACAATTTTCCGGGCTTTTCCGTTAATAGCTTCAATACTATGCGTTTGAGAGAAAAAAAGTTGTTCAGAATTAAATTTTACATAGGAATTGACTATTCTGAATTCAATTTTCATCAAATTTTCCAAGCATTGGATGGGAAAACAAAATATTTTCGAATAAGAACTATATATGAGAAAAAATTGCATTTGGCTGGTAAATATGGTATGATAATTTTATATTGGGGCTATATATCGTTACTGTAAATGATTATAATTAAGAATTTCCCAATATTTGCCCTAATTTTCCAGGTTAGGGAAATTTTTTATTTTTTTTCAATCCTAGTGTATGATGATATGTCGATTTTTAGGTTTTATAGAGCTCTGATAACGATTTTTCAGTTCATTTTGTCGTGAAAAGTCATTGAAAACAAACATTCGGAAAATAGAAAACTTTTTTTTTTCGATTATGGCGTGTGACAGATCAATTCTTATATTTTTTAGGGTTCTGAAAATGTTTTTTTACTTTGTTTCATCGTGAAGAATCATTGAAAATATATATCCGAAAATTTTAATTTAAACAATTTAATATTAAAAACGAGGTTAAACAACCTCGTTTTTAATATTAAATTGTTTTTCACTTAAACGATTTTTTAATCAAATATATCAATAAAATGATCGTTTACACGGAATACACAACAGCTCAGCTGTAAATGTTTTATAATAACGTTCAACGTATTCAATAACAGAGCACATGTGGCGTTATTTTGGGCATCATATGATTGAACGCTTGCGCACAAATTCATTGCAGTGATGCTACAATTGAATTTCGTGACTTTTCACGACAAAGTGAACTGAAAAATCGTTATCAGAGCTTTATAAAACCTAAAAATCGACATACCATACACTAAGATTGAAAAAAAAATAAAAATTTTCCTAACCCGGAAAATTATGGCAAATAATGGAAAATTCTTGATTATAATCATATTTAGCAGCCAAATGCAATTTTTTCTCATATATAGTTCTTATTCGAAAATATTTTGTTTTCCCATCCAATGCTTGAAAAATTCGATGAAAATTAAAATCGCGATAGTCAATTCCTATGTAAAATGTAATTCTGAACAACTTTTGTTTGAAACTTTTTTCTCTAAAACGCATAGTATTGAAGATATTAACGGAAAAGCCCGGAAAATTGTATATATATATATATATATATAATTTACGACATTCTCCTTGATTGGAGGTTTTCAGCCACTATTTTTTTCGTAATCTACGGAAAATTTCCCAACTTTCTGTATATTCAAACCAAAAGTCGGAAAAAAAAGTTCCACTTTTTATAAAATGACTGTACTATAAGTCTTAATATAATTAAAAAATGGCATGCCACTAATTTCAAATAATTGTTTTCCCTTCCCTTCATAATAGCTCTCCCATACTTCCTTAAAAAAATTAATACGTTTAATTTTATATATATATATTTATTGATACTTTGTCATACTAAAACATCAACATTTTTGTATTTTTTTTCATATTCGTTTGTGAAAATTTCCACGAGAATGCATTCAAAGACCATAGTAGCAATATAATCGTACTCAAGAGGCCAAAATTATCCGAAAACAACTATAAACTCGAAAATAAACATAAACATAATTGTTTATAATAATTCTAAAATGTATGATTGCATTTAACCATAATAGCAATGAAATCGTACTCAGGAGGCCAAAATTATCCGACAACGACTATAAACTCGACACTTTGGTTTAATTCGTATATTTATCAATAAATATAATTTGTTTACAACAAATTAGCAAAGTTGTGGGTGTACACATAAGACGATTTCGACAATAAAATCGAACTCAGAATATCAAAATTATCTGAAAACAACCTTCACCACTAATAATGTGAATCAAATATCATTCATTATGAATAAAATATAGTCTGTGAAACAAGAGTATGAATTTTGAACTTTTGACTTCGAATCAATTCCAAATTCTCGATTTTTAATGCTCAATTGAAGCAAGCCATGAACTAGTTGTCAATATTGTCAGAAATCTTTTATCAACAAAGTCACAATACAATGATACGAAGTTTATCTGAAAATATGGAAGTTTCAAGTGATAGCGAATTGAGTTTGACTCCTCCAGAGATTTTGGAGAATGCCAAACTGGCTTCTATAGATTTATTGCCAGAAAAATCGAAGAAAAAGTACGAAATCGCCTACCATTTATTCATGAACTGGAGGAGCTTTATGAAAACATCATCGTTCTCCGAGAGCGTTTTAATGGCATATTTTGCTGAGAAATCAAAAGTGTTCAAGCCCACAACGTTATGGACACAATATTTAATGTTACGGACAACTCTCAAATTACGAGTTTTCCTGAAAAGACAATCCGATGGATACCGACCAAAAAAATCAAAAATTTTCACATCTCAGGAAATAAACAACTGTATTAAAGATGCACCCGATGATGAATTTCTAATGACCAAAGTAAGTACATAAGTATACGAACATAACATTAAGAAAAAAATTACATTTAAAACATTAGTTGAATAATTCTTCAAGTAAGCATACTAGTGTCCCTATCAATTCATTGTTTACTGACAAGTCCGTGGCGCCGTGGTAACGCATCCGGCTACCAAGCAAAAGGTCCGTAGTTCAAATCCCATCAAGTTAATTTTTTTCTAAATTTATAATTAGACAATAAATTAATACAATATTTTTTGCAGGTCTCTTTGATAATAGGAAAAATGGGTGCTTGTCGCAGGCATGAATTGCACCAAATGAAAATTGATGATTTGAACGATTTGGGATCAGCTCTTGTTATAAAGATTCCACCAAAACAAAATTGTTCGAAATTTTACCATTACTGAAAAATGTCACCAAATAATAAAAAAATATACTGATCTTCGCCCATTACATGTCAAGGACTCTTCCTTCTTTTTGAATCACCAGAAAGGCAAATGCACCATACAAAAAGTTGGAATAAATAAATTTGGAAGCATGGGGAAAAGTATTGCCAAATTCCTGAAACTACCCAATGCTGAATTGTATACTGGTCATTGTTTCCGCAGATCTTCTGCAACAATTCTTGTCGATGCTGGGGGAGACATAACCCCTTTAAAAAGACATGGTGGCTGGAAATCAACCGCAGTAGCAGAAGGATACATCGATGAATCGATGAAAAATAAGTTCGACGTATAGAATAGAATAAGGAATTCAATAGAAAATAGAGAAAATTTACCTTCAACTCATACTTGTGAGAAATGAGTGTCATTCCATGCTCGTTGCACAATCTACTATTCCAAATGTTATTGAAAATTACTTTCCACCAGAAATCAATTTGATGATAAAATCAAATTTTCAATCGATATGTGTGTCTCAGGTAAAATGACTTACTCAGCTAATCTATTAGAACATCAATTTCATAGAGAATTCCAGATAGTATTATATTGGGAGTGTATGTCTTTATGTAGTACCTATGTCTCCAGAAGTAATAGAAACTTCCTCAGGCTGTAAATGAGTTGATGAAGATATATTATGATGTATTGACAATTCTTATATTTATATCTACATAATGAACTTACTTTGAATTAAAGTATTGAAGTGGGATCATTTCAAAACTGGGTTGAGCAGAACGCTTCATACTTTATAGTACCGCCAACGACCCCAGAAAATGTCTTGTCGTGCTATTTGATAGCAACTATGACACAGTGATTCATCCTACAGTACTGTGAACATAAAATGTGTGTTTATACGTGAGAATTCCAAATTGTGAATATTCTCTTTGCTTAAATTTTGTTGGGCAAAAATAGTATTTTGTCTCACTAAATAATATACCCATAGAGCTCAAAATAAACGTATTCTCGACACGGCCGTGTGAAGGGTCTACGTCAAGCCGGAGGGATATAACATTACTGGGCCTCCGTGGAGGTGCCGAGAGCGTGCATCTTCACGAAAGGTGTCAACCCCATCTCGATGATGGAATTCTATCACAGGGATCTGGTTGCGATCAGGATGTGGTATCTCGTGAAAGAGGCCAGAAGAAAAATGTTGTCTTGCTCCGACAATCCAATACATGCGGAAGTGGTCAAACTAGATAGACGTTGTGAGAGGCAGGATGTGCTAGTCCTTCTGACATACGACGTTACTTCAACCAAATAATTTGGGGGAGCCCTAAATTTCTTTCACAAAATTGATATAGTTTTATGTATATAATAATTTATAAGGATCTTACTTCTCTTTTTCATATTATGAAGAAAAATATATGGAATCGCGTTGTGATGTAGTCAGAACTAAATTCACGTTCTTCGTCATTGAATTGATCAAAAATTACAATGAGGGTGCGGAGGATGCAGCGTTTTTTCCACATAACTGAAATAAGCATGGTATGCACGTGTTCAGTAGACCAAAATTGGGCGCCACCGCTGGTGATTCATCCAACGTGAGCATCTAATAATGAAAAGAGATTGCAAGGTTTGAGGACGCTCCAAAGAGGACACATGTGATCACATCTTGCATTAGTTGCCATTTTAAGCAATCGAAAGCCCCTATCGAAGGATCTTTAAATACATTGCAGCATTGATTGAATCAATGATTGCTGTGAATCCATATTCAGTAGGATTCATGTGATTTGTTCTATGCAATGACCTGAGTTCTGAAATCAAGTTGAAGTATGTATCTAGTAGTTTTCTATAGCAAAAGAAACAGAATGCGATATGTTCCATCAAATTAACTAAGTTGCGGAAATATTTTGAACATTATCGCTAACAATTGCAAGCAAAACTTATAATTTCAAGCACGAAATAAATTAAATGTCGAAATGAGTCATTTAAAGTTAACACATTTGGGTAATTTAAGCATCAGACTGTAATGAACGTCCATTTAAAGTTCCAAACTTAGAGCCAAGTTTCTGTAATAGTTGCAGCGAAATTACACATATGTATTTATGGGAGGAACAAGATGAATTTCCCTATAATAACACATATTGTACTTCAAATTTGCATATGCTAATGAGCGTGTGAAAGAATTATTTACGAATGTATGTGCTCTGTGCTCTCAGACTTGTCTCTTCAATATATTTGCCAAGTTCAAAGTGACGCTTCGGGCATCATTTGTTTCAGGATTTGATACATCAAGGATCAGTTCAGTGGAATACATTAGGCATTCATGATGTTACAACGGATTAAGGATAAGCTCTATAATACTGAGAAATAAATGAGGTTGCACGCAATTATGTAGTTACAATAGTTTTCCTTCAATCAGAGAGGCACCAGAAACAAATCAATTGTAGGAAAAGCTACCGATGATTGAGGTTCTCTTACAATATCAATTCGAAAATTGTTCTCTATTCAGAATGTCGAAGCATATTTGATTATAGAGAAGGATTGAAATACGTTGAACGATCTATGATCGGCTCATCGTCTATTATGTAGAAGAAAATATATACTTTGACGATTTCTTCGGTAATTTTCATGTTTGATGAACCATTCTTTGGTTGCTTCGGTAGAGTCCCACCCGAGGGTCAATGTTTCCGTGGTTCCTCTTGATATAATACTTATTATAGGGTATCTGCAATAATTGGGAAATTTGATCTTAACAACTACTTACTTCAGCACATTTACGACATTTTGCTTCAAAATGCATACAGCTACATTGTGCGTGATTCTAATTCTAGTGATCGGTAATGTGGATTCAAATTAGGTTGAGGAATTGGAATAATGATCTCAAAACTAGATAAGGAATGATCCAAGTCAAACCTGTTGAACTGATTGAAAAACAAAATTTTGTTAAAATGAGAACGTCCTCTAGTATACTGACATGGACTATTATCGAAGATTCCCTTATATCTATTGTGAAATTGCGGCAATTGCACATCTAATATGCTCTTCCTGCTCTGGATTCTTAAATGTTTGTTGCGATAAACTCTTCTCCTCAGTCAATGTGTATGGAGATCTATCAAGAAATATGAAATGAGGATCCTAGTAGCGTTTAATACAACCAAAACTCGAGCTTGTGATTCCTCCAAAAAGACGGATCCCACAATATTCAATATGATTATGTCTTCAGATTATACATCTATTACTATGAAGTCCTCAACATCCATTCTCTTGATACTACTAGAAGCGAAAATGTATGCCAATGCAGCATGAATTGTGGAAGATCCAGCGTTATACAATATAAACCCACATGCATGCTAACGCGACATTGCCCCGATGTGAATTGGAGTGATGCTTGCGGAAACAATCTGAGAGACTTCCTTTGTTTTTCTTCATCTATTGCGCAATGGGGGTATAGTCGGCACCATCACCGATAATCTAGGATATGAGGCCACGGGAGCTATCGACAATTTCCGACAGTTACTCAATACTATATAGATGGGGAATTTGCCATTGTTTCAATACCCTCGATAAGAGCTTGAAATTATGATCCGTTTCAGAACTAATTTTGGAGCCACTCGCGCATGTAGTTTTCGCTTGCCAAGAATGTATGGCGATATTGTAGCAGATATGGAGAAGCTGTCTTTTGATTGGTGTGGTATATTCTCCAGAAAATTGAAATGCAGAAAATATTCTCGTTATTCCATGGTTATTTACATCGAGCTATTCAGTCATTACATATTACTACAAAAAATAAACAATCACCCATATCCACTAAGAATACTGTTGAAGAACTGAGAACCTGTCAGCTACCAATCCCCTCAGTTGGAGATGAATCTGAATTCATTGGATACTCTTTCGCATATAGGTACATTTACAACCCTTCTAAAGTACCCAGGTATTTGTCATTACTAAGTTCCAAAAGTAATGCCCTTTATCGAGAAATGATGTGAGCTGTATTTGAAATAAGTTGAGTTAACGTTCATTTTTCACCACTATTTCTTTTCATGTGAGCAAAATGTTCATTATTCCGAGTTAGAATGTTCCTTTTAACTTGGCTTACATAGCATTTTGAACACGACTCACAATCGATTTTTTAAATACCGGATTAGTCGAAAACGGAAACTCCATCAAAGCTGCTGCTTAAACCGTTTTTCAGTTTATTGCAAATTTAAAAAATCAATTCATCACAACATGATTTTTACCGTAGTATTTTAATCCTCTATGTACATAATTTCAATGAAATTTCCGTAATCTGCTTTCGAGTAAGTTATGTACAAAGAGGATTGTAACAATTCGGTACAATGTTGAATAGTGGTGCCTATGAATAGATTTCCAGAAACACTCTAACTACATGCGTCAAATTAGTAAATCAATCATTAAAATCATGTACCGCTGTAATCTCCGATAACTTAAAACAATGATCCTAATATTCCCTGGCTGTATTGCTTTTACCTGGAATTCATGTCAGGTAATTATACTTCCAAGCCGCACCAACTTGTCTGTTAAAATTTATTTGGAACTATTCAATTGCAAAATTGAAAGATTGCAAACTTGAACTCTAGTTTCATTCGATGTTGTTTAATTTAACTATTTACATATAAGTACCCAAATTTCTAAGTCGATGAACATTTTGAAGAAATGGTTGTTAAATATTATTTTCCTTCATTCAAACTGCACAGCATTACGTCTACGTCTACGAATAGAGTCTACACAAGCCATCGACTGAGGAAAAGTAAGGATTAGAACTTTACTTTTCGCACTTGACACATCGCTCTCAGTGATGTAAGTACGGTTTCTCATTCAAATTTAATGTATAGTTAATTTTCAAATTATTCATCATCAAGTTTTATGTTATTTGTTAATTTTTTCAATGAATTTTAACCATTGCTGTTCTTCTCAACTCATATTTAACTCATCTCAAACAAGGATCCTCAGGGAAACGTCATTCCTCTTGCCTCCAAACCAATATTCATTCAGAATCATGCAGCTCTACCAAAAAATTGGTGCATGGCAATATTCTTATTCAAAACTAATTCTCAATACCATGTATCCACAAGTTTTTCGATAATCGCAAACATTACTAGCTACTACGTTTTTTTTTGCCAAATTTGAATGTCGAGTTATGTCTCTCAAGTTCGGCATTTTTTCCAAACAGATCAATCAACTTAATTTTTTTTGCAAATCGTTCCTGGACGGATACTGAACAATATTGAACTTTAAGATCTAGTCGCTCGACCATTTTTTACCTGTTAAACCGGAAATTGGCCAATTTTCATGGGAAAATTTGCAAAATTGGTAAGTATTGCCAACATTGACTGGAAAACTTCACTCGGGGGTTTTCGAGGTCGCTGATCACGATTCCGAAATTAGATTTATCATTTTGGACCGCAGTATTTAGAAATTGGCCAATTTTATGTCAGAGAAATGGATATATTAGATAATTTCGTAATTTTTGTTGAAAATGGCTAGAAAATATCGTTTGGGGGTTTCGTGATTCTGGAGTAACATTTTTTTATCATTATACCATTTAGAAATTTACCAATTTCATGGTAAAAAAATATTTCATACCTGCAATTGGTCAACCGTCTAGAAACAAAATGGACAAATTCAAATAAGAACAAGAATTTATGAATATATTTTCATTGAACATTTTAATATTTCATTTATTTTTTTACATTTTATTATTTACAATTTATATTTTACAATTTCATACATTTACATTCACACTTACATTCTAATGTTTAGAAATTTATAAATAATATAAATAAAATTCTGGGTACCATTCCAAAACTATAATTTGCAAGAGACAGGTATATCAGAAATTACTGATTCTCGAACGCAAGCGTCATTTGATATTGGATATGAAACAAATGATTTACAGTCACGGATAAATTTCCTGACTTTTGATAGCAGTGCCAATTCCAACAAAAATTACGAAATTATCTAATTTATCCATTTTTCTGACATATAATTGACCAATTTCTAGATACCTCGGTCGAAAATGCTAAATCTAACTTCGGAATCGTGATCAGCGACCTCGAAAACCACCGAGTGAAATATTTTAGTCATTTTCAACAAAAATTACGAAATTATTAAAATTGGCTATTTTTCAGACATGTAATTGGTCAATTTCTAGATACCGCGGTCGAAAATGGTAAATCTAACTTCGGAATCGTGATCAGCGACCTCGAAAACCCCCGAGTGGAATGAATCGTTATCAGCGACCTCGAAAACCCCCGAGTGGAATGTTTTAGGCAATTTCCACAAAAACTACGGAATTAATAAATTTAACCATTTTTGGGACATAAAGTTGGCCAATTTCTAGCTACCGCGGTGAAAAATGGTAAATCTAACTCGTGATCAGCGACCCCGAAAACCCCCGAGTGGAGTTTTTCAGCCAATTTCTGGTTTAACAGGTGAAAAATGGTAGAGCGACTAGATCTTAAAGTTCAATATCGTTCAGTATCCGTCCAGGAACGACTTGCAAAAAAAAATTAGTGGGATGCTTTTTCTATATCTTCGCCCTGAGCGCTCCCTATGTTTCAGGGTCTAACTTTGAATTCGAATATCTCTACTTCAAAGAATCTAATCGAGATGTGGTGGCAACCATTTTAATAGATTCATTTCACTCTCCAAGTTGACCATAACCTCGATCTGATGAAGTAGGAACGGAGTAGGGATTTTTGTTCCCGTTCTCAAAATGGGCCCTATTCCGATTATTTGGCTCTAAGCTCGAATCGAATCGAAGAATAGACTTGTAAGAACTATCATTCAAAGTATTGCATTCCTATTGACGTTGTAGTCCCAATATAATACTCGGGAGTTGAAATTCAAAAGATCATCCCAAGATTTCATAATTGTTGATTAATTTTAATATCAGTAGAACTTATATAGTGATAAAAAATGATCTATTTATTCTGTTTCTTAGTTATTATTTTTCAAGGATCTCAGGTCACTGTACATAATTAAAATAAAACCATTTATATGTATAACCATAGATAAAACAGAGAGTAAATATAGGAACATTTACTGAACACCACATTCCTCCATGCATTTAAACTAGGTATATTCAGTAACACGCTTCTTAAAATACAATGAAACAGTCGCTAGGATGAACCTGACAGATTCGAAAAGCTTCATAGGAACAATAAAAGGCGATTTGCGCGATACCTGTTGAACACATCCATTGGATATACATTCTATGACCGGCACTGCAGATTTAATTTTTATTTAATGTACAATATTCCCAGAAAAAGTTGGGAAATTGCAATTTTTTTTTGCTTATACTCTTTCACTGGAAGGTGGTGAAGATCTAACAATAGAACGATTTCATGTTTTACTATTACCTACCACCTTCTAAGATGTCAGATTGTCATCTTCAATATTGTTGATTTGAAACCTTATATTTCGATTTTTCGGACGCAAAAGTGAGGTTAGGGAATTTGGTACAAAAAATAATGTCACCATCGTTGTTCGAACGTTAATTTGCATAAGTCTCCACTCTCACCAAAATGGCATAAATATTATGATTTGACCAAAATCATCGATTCTTGAACTTATATTGACCAAGTATATGATTTCTACTTTATATTCCAGACAATATCACGATATTTCTTCCGTTGAAGTACCAACCCCGTGAAATTAAATATGCTTATGTCAGTAAATGCGATATCTCCACATCATCTTACATAACAAACGTATCGATTGTAATATGAATATTCTCAGGCTCTTACTTGAAGTGGATGGATAAATATTTGATATCTCATGACTGCAACAGAAAAGAAAAACCTACACAGCAGACCAAGCATGTGGGAAATTTATCAGATGCTGTATATTCTTCCTTAATTCTACCAACAAGGATCCAAGGACCAACTGAAACTACATATTTTACCCCGCTGACACGCAACCTAAAATGCCATCTCCTTGTCAAATTCCCTGACACTTCAGTTCCATATTGTGAATAAAATAAATGAAACTAAAGGAATAAAAATCATCCGAGTTTTGTTGCCGGAATGTTGTGATGTGACTAGATTTATCGTTTTGCATTAATATTAATGAAACTCTGCCACTACTGTAGATACCTAACAGTTCATCTAGTGAATTCTCATGCTTGCTATTAATTAAATTATGAAAGCAGAATGACTATTTATTTAATCTCCAGAACTGATGTATGGTTAGTTTAATAGCATGAGAATTGAAAGAGGTAATAGAACTTGGAAATATTTATTCCTGAAACTCTTATCAATTATGCAATAACTAGTCAACTATCTTTATAGCGATTGGATCAATTTATTATAGTTTGCCAAAATTGATATATTTTTGGTATGACATGATTGTACTAAGGATTACAGTCTGTCTGTTTTTGAGACATCATGGGCATGAAATAAACTGACCCAAGATTACAGTATGTCGATATTAGTATATAATTGGCATGCAATGAATCGATCAAAGCTTGTCCAAATTGAGAAATTATGGGAATTTAATGAATGAATGAAGGATCACTCTTTGTCAAAGCTGAGATAATATGGACATACTTATTGAGCTGTTATGAAAAGAAATCCCATCCTCTGGGAAAGTATAATTCATAAACAGGAGAAAACAAAAACAAACATTTCATCGTTTCCTCAAGATCGTTTTCTGAATATATACAGGATGTTCCATCTCAGACGAGCCACCCCGTATATTTCTTATCCCATAGTGAGTGAAAAAATCTCCCGAAACATGTCGAATGATTTTGTTTGAGGGACATCTTTTGACGTATATTTGAGGCTTGAACGAGCAACCCCCTAATAGGGGGCTTCAACCCCTAAAAATTGAATAGGGGAGAGGGGTTGAGTGATACGTCATTTGAAAGGTCTTGGAAATCTCTTTACAACGATGTATGAAAAACGTAAATTTGATGAACCGTTTTCGCCAAAAATTAATTTTGTTGCTCCAATGCGCCACCTTGAATATTTTGGTTATTTGTACAATGTACAAGCTCATTTTTATTGAGCCTTTTTTACAAACTTAAACAATCTTCAAAAAATCTCATTCGTGAAAAAATTGAATTGTGTTGTCATGCTTACAATGAAAAAAATTGAATCTGCGTGTTCAAATCAAATGTTCAAATTGTCCTCCATTGACTTCCATACAATAATACAAACTTGACTGAAAACCGTCTCTAACATGGTTCAGCATAATTGGAATTATTTGACGACACTCATTTACAATTCGTTGGCGTAGTTCGTCCAAATTTTCAGGCTGAGTCAAAAAAATCTTGAAGTTAAGATGTCCCCACAAGAAGAAGTCCAGAGGGCTCAGGTCAGGAGATCGGGCAGGCCACTCCATAGGACCTCTTCTTCCAATCCAACGACCGGGGTATTGCAAATTGAGGTATTGGCGAGCTGGTGCGGCATAGTGAGGAGGAGCTCCGTCTTGTTGGAAATGCAATTGTTGTTCAAGTAGTAGATGATCGTTTTCTAATTGTTCAGCTATTAACGGATCAATCGCATTTTCCACCATTTCAAGATAAATTTCGCCATTTAAATTACCAGGAATAAACAGACGTCCAATTAGGTGGTCTCCCAAAATTCCTACCCAAACGTTTAGCTTTTCCCGATGTTGAGTGTGAGCTTCTCGAAATACATGAGGATTTCGCTCCAAATTCTACAATTAAGCCGGTTAACCTCTCCATTAAGTAAAAAAGTGCATTCGTCAGAAAAGCAAACGTTGTACAAGAAATTTGGGTTATTGTTGATACGCTCGACGATAATTTCGCAAAACTCTTGCCTTCGATCCCATTCATCATCATTTAGTTCCTGAATTAATTTAATTTTGTACGGATGGAACTTGTGCTTATGTAAAATTCTGAAAACGTTAGATTGGCTAATACCGGAAGCTGCAGAAAGTTGTCGTACAGATTGCGTGTTTGGCATAAGTTGGACATGTCCCAATACCGCCACAGCTGCTCCTTCATCATTAACAATTCCAATGGGTCCTTTTTTTTTATCCATTACTGAACCCGTCTCCACAAATTTTGAAATCAATTCCATTACGTACTTATGGCGAACGCTACGTTAAGGATGGTTTTCGTTGAATATCCTTGCAGACGCTCGGGCATAATTTTGATTTTGGTAATAAAGGCTAACCAGCTCAACACGTTCTTGCAATGTGTACACCATATTTTTTGAAATTTTAAACAAATCAGCAAAGTACTAACTCAACAGATTGATTAAAATCATGAAATGATCGAATAAACGTTGGAACCAGATAAACACCTTCTAAGAACAAAAAATGAAGGCAACATGAAGAAATGTTTTGCTGTTTTGTTATTCATCAGTTTGAGAGAATGTGTTATTGTATGGAAGTCAATGGAGGACAATTCGAACATTTGATTTAAACACGCAGATTTATTTTTTTTCATTGGTAAGCATGACAACACAATTCAATTTTTGTACGAATGTGATTTTTTGAAGATTGTTCAAGTTTGTAAAAAAGGCTTAATAAAAATGAGTTTGTACAGTGTACAAATAACCAAAATATTCAAGGTGGCGCATTGGAGCAACAAAATTAATTTTTGGAGAAAACGCATTAAATTTACGTTTTTCATACACCGTTGTAAAGAGGCTTCCAAGACCTTTCAAATGACGTATCACTCAACCCCTCTCTCCTAGTCAATTTTGAGGGGTTGAAGCGCCCCCTATTGGGGGATTGCTCGTTCAAGCCTCAAATATACGTCAAAAGATGTCCCCCAAACAAAATCATTCGATGTGTTTCGGGAGATTTTTCTACTCACTATGGGATAAGAAATATACGGGGTGGCTCGTCTGAGATGGAACACCCTGTATATATAACTATTTAAACGAAGCCGAACGGTGACTCGTCAAACGTTCCTGTTAGGACAGGTAACACGAGGAGGTGGAATTGACTATAGCCCAGAAGGGGCAATAATATAAGTCTAGCAAGCAAGCGCCTGTAGTGGGTCCGCCTGAAGTAGTCCTGGCCGGCGCGTACAAAAATGTTGCCTCTGCGTGGGTAAAATGCTGTACCACATCGCTTTACTCCTAAAGTCCAGTGTCTGTGCTTCTTATCCCAGGTCCTTGGGTAATGAATTCGCGGCCAGGGCAATGATATGTGGTAGGCCGATGAGATGAGGCCGACGGCTGCTGGTCAAACGAAAGCTGTTAACTGACACGAACACGAGTTGGCAGAGGGAGAGGGGCCCAGATGGTTCAAAAGACCGTCTCCTTTCCAATAAAGGCGTTGGTCTCTGCCGGGCAGTTGGCGTGCTGTTGAAGTACGAGAGGGCTCTGCGTGACACGTTTTAAGCCTAACGACTGGTGAGCAGAGGGAGTACTCCCCCACTTTTATAATCGTGTTCCGTCTATCCGATGGTTCATCTATTCCGGAACAGATGGCATGTGAATAGGCTGACACTGAAAATATAAAAATAGAAAAAATATAGTATTATCATAATTTTTATAACATTTAAAAAGTTTTTTAGTGGAATGGTGCGCTATAATACTGTGACCTATGGGCGAAAAGTCATAATCCTTGCTGAGGAGGAGAATTCTTCTAAGCTTACCACATATGTAGCAGATTATTTCTAATTATTTATTATCGGCAGATATGATTTTAAACCTATTATGGGGAAAGGGACTGTTGTTACTTGTAATTCCTATGTATATGATGGAACTCATTTAAATCTACAATTTTGTGAGGCAGACATTTTTCTATTTACACCAAAAAAAATTTAATTGGTTTGTTCATATTTGTTCGCAATTAAAAACTGTCTGATCCAAGGAAATTATATCATACCAGTAATACCACATGAAAAAAACAATGTTAATAAATTAACAATGTGGTGTTCAGGTTTTTAGCATGGTTTGGCAGAGATCGCCATTTGGTGCTCAGGTCCTCGGGGTTCGTGGCTATGGGTAGCATAGGAATGACTCGGTGATTGATTATGGTCTATTGTAACACTTATACAGTAGATAACTGCACTATTCACAATCGTAAATCAACGTAGAATATTAATTACAGGTTTGTTACATTCCTACTTCCGTATACTAACTTCTTCTGTTTTCTATATACAACGCATCAAGGTGAAGCCTTGTGCTCTTACGATGTTCTAAACGTTGTTACGAAGGTTTATATTGACTAGTCATCTTGCAGACCTAATGTTTTTATTGCATATTTATAAGCATATCATTCTTATTTACTATATCCTAGGTTTCGGTATCGATTCTTCAAGAAAGTAAGGCAACACATTGAATTAGCTAAATTCATGCAATCTAGTAGAAAAAACTTTATTACTCAATTACACCTTCCCCGGAGGGGTGAAAGAAAGGAGCTGATACCTTAAATTTTTTTCTATTGCTCAAATTTCCCTCACATTGAATACATTATTTATTCATCTCATGAATAATAAAATTTTGGGCTATTTTTTTGAATCTTTATCTGTTTCCCATTCACTCCTATAACAACATCCCTTGATTAGAAAAGTCGCTATTGTATAACTATTCCAACTAATATCCAATAATATATCATCAAAAAACTTGGATCATAATGGTCACACATCTCATAATTATACTTTGGCATTTGCGGATACTCTTTACTTTTGATGCTTTTTACCTCAAATAATGTGATGGCATCTTAATATTATTTTTAATTCATATCCAATATCTACACGTCTTATATTACGTTATCTGATTCTCTCAAATTACCTATTCACTTATATATATATATATATATATATATATATATATATATATATATATATATATATATATATATATATATATATATATTCTTTTGTTGATATTCTTGAACCATTTGTAATATTTGTATGTTTTCTTGGTATATTGGTTCGTATATATACTGATAATGAAATAAAAATTCTGTTTTGACGTTTCGACAATGTTTATTGCCTTTATCAAAATTGTTAATTGAATTAGTGTTTCCATGTAATTTAGAAAAGAATAGATGATTTCGATTAATGAAATGCGTCTGCAGCCGACTTGTGTTTTAAGATCCAATTAAAACTGCAGAAAACATTGGATCGGTTGTGTGTGAAAGAGTAATGTATGGCTAACTACAATTTAAAATAGATTGAATTTGATTAAATACAAGACATTCCAAGATTGTACAATTATAAATATCTATGAATTATTGTATGGATTAGTTGTTCTATGATAAGCATTTCAGATCTATCATAACTATTCAAGTTTGAGATAATTCTATGGAATTTAACCTCAAAATTGTTACTCTATAGTGTCATAGTTAAATAATACTTCATCTTTTTTAGGTTGAATTTTAAATAAACAATTGTTGTTAATAACTTAATTAAAATCCTATCCATACTATTGAAAGTTATATATCACTAAATTACTTTATTAATATTTAATATCGCTAAGTGTAATATCAAGAAGAAACTGTATTCAGAAATTTAACTATTGTGGTAAATCTACTAAACTAATTAAATCAATAAATTAGGAAATTTTTCGCTAATTTAATAATTTCTCATGACCCTATAAATATTATACACAGCCTATTTGCTGTTCTACCCTGCATTATTGATATACACTAGAGAGAAATAGTACATAATACATAATTAAAGTAAATAACGAACATATATGTTTTTCCTGGCTACATTCGACTGTTCGGGCTGAGCCCCCCCATTTGGTCGCTCGTTTCCCATAGTGCAACACATAGTCCATATACAATTTTTATTTGCTTACTTGTCTTTGTTTCTCTTTCCAACTCCAATTTAATATCCATTTCGAATTCACATTGCGTTTTCCACATTACCCATTACCGTTCCATCCTTGAATTTCCCATTTTTATCAAAATAAAAGTTGATTTTCGTTGAAGAAAGGGGCTGGCATGGATCGATATGTGGTGTTTAGATTCTTAGAATGGTTAGGCGGAGATCGCCATGTGGTGTTCATTCAGGCTCTTAGCATGGTTTGGCAGAGATCGTCATGTGGTGTTCAGGTCCTTAGGCTCTGTAGCTATGGGAAGTATAGGAATAATTCATTGATTGATTGTGGTTCATTGTAACAGTTATGAGTGTAGATAAGTGCACTATTTACAATCATAAATTAACGTAATATATTAATCAAAGGTTTGTTACATTATCCCGTCATAATCTTCATTCATACTCATTTATAATAACCTATACTAACTCCTCTTGTTCTCTATATGAGAAACATCAAGGTGAAGCCTTGTCCTCATACGATGTTCTGAACATTCTTACGAAGGTTGACATGGAACCCTCACCTTGCTGACCTGAAGTTCATATTGCATATTTATTAGCATAACATTTGTATCCACTATATCGATAGCCTATCCAGGTCACGGTACCGATTCTTTGAGAAAGTTAAGCAATTTATTGAATTAAGTAAATTTATGGAATCTAGTGAAAAAATCTCTATTATTTATTATCCCACTGCAGCAATAATAGTTTCCTATATACAATAATCCTTTCTTCAAGAAATTTCCACACACTACGTCTCATCTTCCGATCTTATTCCAATATTCATTTGAGCTACGATATATTGCTATTCAATATGCACTTGGAGTTTCATCTCACTCATATACAAACTATCAAAAGATATTTCAGAGGAACTGGATCGATCGCAGAGTACGGAGCAATTTCAATTTAGAACGATGCAAAAAGCTCGACATCTGGAGTGTAAAAATTTAATTTCACAGACGCAATCATGAGAAACGCGTTAACTTCCAGCAAATCATTAATTTAATTCTCTGAATAGCGGAGTAATTTCGAAATTTCACTTGCCGGGTTAGAATACTGCATTAGCAGCGTGTATCTACAATTCTGAATTCAACATATGTGGAATATATCAAGTTTTCCCGTTTCGAAATTTCAACTTGGCACTGCGAAAAACTTTCTGAATAAATCACCAACGCAAGTAAAAATCACATCACAACCGTGATATTCTTCTGACAGTTGGCGCCTACAAAACAAGTGCTCAACGTAATTCGTCGAGTTTTTATTCAGTGCAAACTGTATGAAATAAATATATCTGATAAACTCTAATAATGGAACGAAAGTCGAATCCAGCTGGCTGCACTGCAATCCCATGTATTGCATCGTGAGTTTTGGGAGCCCTGACCCCTGAGTCTCACTATTGCAATGAGATGGAAAGATTCGATCTGAGATTCCGATAAGAATCTCGCTTGTCAATTGATCACTTAATAAATTAATATATTCAGAATGTATCTGCCGATAGTAACAGGAAGGGGTTGTTAGAGTTCGCATTACTTGAATTCTTTCTAATAATTTTGATTATCATGGTGATGAACTATTCATATTATGGATATCCGTTCCAATCAAATGCAACAAAACAGTTTTTTGTCTAATTTTCACAAGAGATTTTATTTTACGATAAATACGACCGGTTTAGACTTTTACATTATTATCAATTATGATGAAAATGTCGAAACGTGTTTATTGAAGAATAAAATCTCTTGTGGCAATTAGACAAAAAAATTGTTCTATTTCATTGTATTCATTTTGATTATATTGAATTATCAACCTAGAAAAAATTCTTGCAAAAGGGTTTGAGAGATTTACTGCTCAAATGAATATAGTGGAGTTGATAAATTGCTAGACGATCCAGAACAGGTTTATTTATTTTGAAAATGACACTTGTAGATACTAGATCAAGTATATGTAATGTGATGGCTGATAATAATTAGGAGGAGTATATTGTCAAAAATTATTCACTTTATGGGTTTGAATCTGAAATAAAGCTTTATATTCATTAGTATAATTTTGACAAGAAATTTAATAAACATAAATACTTATAGAACTACAAAAATGAAGGAAATATATCTATGTTGTAGATACATATAACAGTCCATAAGAATTTGCAAAAGCATTAAATATACAATTATAAAAATAAAGATGCCTACAACTTAAGCTGTACACGCGGCGTTCACAAATTTCATCTGTGTCTATTTTATGTGATCTCATTTCATCTATGTTTTATATTCATTTATAATACGAATAGGCATACATTAGAATAAGTTTCTGAGTAACTATATAATTATAATCAACAACATTTCTGATTTTCTATTCTACATACGATTGTATTCCTTCTATTCCCAAATATAAACTCAATGTATCGTTATTTTATAATTTTTATTCTATTCATCAACTTTATACAAATTATTAGTGGACAGCACTAAATTGGTGGCCCCGCAGATTGAGCGTCAGGAAGAAACGGCCACATTTCTTCTGTGACTTTATTTTGCTATTTCTATACTTACATAGAAAGGGGAGTAGATATCTGTTACGTTCACAGATTTTATCTATGTTTATTTTGCGTGATTCTAGTTTATCTACTTATCCTGATTTATTATGAGAAGTGGGTATTTTAAAGTAAAATAATAATATAATATCAACAACATTTCTGATTTTAATATTCTGCATTCGACCCCAATACCTATTTTCAAACATAAACTTAATATCGTCATTCTCAAATTTTGTTTTAAACATCAACGTTATACAGGTGCACAGGACTGAATACTCACCCTGACCATGAAATTATTGATTAGTCTATTCTTATAAGCTGCTGAAATCAAATAAAGGATCTTGCTAAAAAATCGCTGGCAGTTATTCTTCAGCATAATGCTGATTACTGCGAATGTTTATCTATCCTTTGTTTTATGTTTAACCCAGCTGGAAGAATTGAAAACGTTAATGAAATAACAAATATGTGGATGATGATGGTGAAAAGATTCGCATTCGTTGGTAGTTTCAAATAAGTCTGAGGAGGCATGAGCCCACATTTTTCGGGAAAAACATTGACTTCAACTATATAAAAGTCCTACGAATGATCGCAAAATTCTTGTTTTCTCGTAACATGTTAATTAACCACCACCCGATTTCTCCTTTGTTGCTTTCATACCGACATATCTGTGTGTTGTACTTATTTAAAGCAGGCCTGTTCAAGATGATATTTACATCCTCAAACATTCGATTTTCGATAAACAATGAATTGCTATTGCTACAAACCTTTATTAATAGAATAACTCCCATGTTTTCAATCTGTTAAGTAGCTTTATGTATGTATCACAATTTAAATGGTATATAGAAGTGATATCCATGTATTATTCACTCATAAGTGAACTGTATATG
The DNA here is from genome assembly GCA_958510875.1 of Endomychus coccineus. Taxonomy (NCBI): domain Eukaryota; kingdom Metazoa; phylum Arthropoda; class Insecta; order Coleoptera; family Endomychidae; genus Endomychus; species Endomychus coccineus. The sequence continues at coordinate 96,808,937 of OY294067.1, forward strand.
ATGTATAATAACAATAACACCCAGAATATAAAAGTTACATCTAAGAAAATAGTAATAACTTCTCGGTCAAACAAGAACGGTTGTTTTCTGTTTGTTTTTATTCCATTTAATAATCGACCTTTGTATTTCCTCCTAGATTTTGAAGTAGTGCTGGATGAATTTATAGTTTTTATTCAATTTACTGTACATATAAGGGAAGTATTGTAATCGGTCAAAAGAAATTTCCTTGTTTTTAGAGGAAATATCCGTTCTGAGCATTTCTGAATCAGTTCAATCTTCATCTTCATCTTCAGTTCTTCAAATAAAATATCAGCAAAAACTAATAGAATCAGCCATTATATGATGAAAATCCACTCTAAGCTTAAATAAAATGGCATTCAAAAATCCATGGTAGAAGTCGTTATATATGGTAGTTATCAATATCATTGAATAAAAAAAATACTTTGTTTCATACCATTCTTAATAATAACATGAAGACGTTACTATAGTTTCAACACCAAAGTGCCGTTATCAAACAGATACAAAATTATAAAGTAAACAAGAACAACATTTCAACTATAAATATGAACATATATCTATGGTTTCAGCGTTTACGTAGTGTAAATTCATATACTTCGGAAGTTGGAGAATAAAACTCAAATTTTACACAATACTTTTATTGCCACAGTGTGGTGAAACAATTTATCAGCATTTTTAAATTAAATGTTGAAAGTCTTGTGTAAAATTTGAGTTTTATTCTCCAACTTCCGAAATAAATATGAACTAAAGTACAATAGGTACTGTTCACTCCATAATTTTGTATCTATTTGATAATGCCGCTTCGGTGTTGAAACTACAGTAAAGTTTTCATGTTATTATCAAAAGTGGTATAAAAACAAAGTAATTTTTTTTTCATTTAATCATAGCTATTAAAATTTCGATTACCACCAATCCAATAATCAAATATAACTACAGTTTGGCTAACACCCTTACTTCTTCAAACAAATACTACAAAGTACTTCATAATATTTGTTTGAAGAAGCTACGGTGTACAAAGTACTTTGTAGTATAATGTTTGAAGGAGCTACGGTGTGTGTTAGCAGAATTATAGTTATATTTATTTATTAAGCTAATGAAAATGGAACTTTTGATAGTTGTTTCAATAAAGTTTGACATTCCAGTATTATATATCGAGCCATAATGACACAGTATTTTTGTGGTTATAAATATATATCACACCCATATATTATTCAACGTGCAGAAATTCTTATGTCAAGATTCAAGTGAAGTCATTGATGTGACGTCACAGTCTATTTCAAGTTTTACCTTGTGGAAATTATGATACTTCAAGTGACATGAGGTGTCAGTATAAAACAAATTTATATTCCAAAACTCATTATGTACACCATTTGAATAAAATTTCGGTGTAACATAGAGTATCATTTCCAATCATAATCTGATTATCCTAAGAAGACAGAATTGTTTACATTTGAGGATGATCAGACAATGATAAATACTGATCCACTGTTGCTGTTGCCGGTTTGAGATTTGTAATTATTATTAACACCTCTATTACATCATTTGTTCAAAAAGCGACAACGCCGCGCTAGGTACTACTCAATTTGACAGCTTCCATATTTTCCGAAGCCATTTCAAAGCAGTGTTACCTCACAAGTGGTTTCTACTTTGAAAGCGTAGTTTTTCGTAATTTTTATAAGCTACTTATGGAATTAAGTCTGTATTGTTGGCAATATATTTTGTCAGTGCCAAGTATGCAAGAAACTAGACTGTTTCGTTCCAGATGTAGCAAATTGGAATTGAATTTGTTTACTCTATCCAGTGCAGTTGATATGATGATTTCTGTATCAAAATAAACATACATACAATATTAAACAATTTGTTGATGAAAAAAATGTTGAGTCTTTCAATTTTTCACATTGAAGAATTTCTTCTACAGTGTTCAATAAATTGCAGAGCAATTTTGTATATTTGTGTATTACTACTCCAGGTTTTCGGCTTATAGGAAGATCGACGTCCGACCGAATATCTTTACGTATGTTCCAGTCACTTTGATCCAAGTGATGTTATCACTAAGAGAAATGCTTTGAAATACAATAAAATACAAATCCACTAAAATGCAATACAGAATTTCAGTTCACTTCTGACAGGTAATTTTCATTCAATCATTGGTTGGAAAATTTTTTGACTTACCAATAATAGCGTTTGCAAAAAATGTTCAATTCCTGTCAAAATAAAACTGTATTATTCGTCTTGGCAAGCTTCACAATAAAAGATCTGTGTTAACAACAGAGTGAGGGTACCAAATGGAAATGGTCCAGTGGACATCGGTAGACGTGTCCACTATCCAATGTGCGAATACATCTCTTTTTCCAAGCCATGTGATTCATTAAATCTATAATATATTATGCTGATATACAAAAATCTTGCCAACCTAACAGACTTGATGAATCTATATGGTGATAATGAAAAAGTTTGACTGAATGGAAAATTATTTTAATATACAGGATGTTTCAAAATTGAGAAACCCTGTTTCACAAATCTCATGTAGAAGCACTGTCTTGAGGATTTATCATTATGATTTGTCTGAATGTCTATATTCCAAGCCAGTTTTATTGAACAACCATTTTACAGGTCAAATTAACCCAATTCGATAAAATTCCAATAACCATCTATCCTAAGATTATCATTAAATTTGTATAATAGGCTCTTTTGTGGTAAGTTAGTATATTGAAATATTTTTTGAAAGAAGCTATGATGTTAACGAGACTATAGTTACATTAATGTATTAAATTAGTGAAAATCGAACTATTAATTGTCATTTTATTGAAGTTTAGACTAGATTTTCATCACGTAATGGCTAATTATATCCAATTTTCAAGCTGTTCATTCGGTAGATTCGATTTTTACCATAGGTAACTGTCCATTTTTATTCCTAGTTGTCCTAGAAAGTAGATATATAGAGTGCTGGACCTAAGATGCACGCTGCCGTTCGGGAAAATGGTCACCAAGTTGATGAGGGTTTGGGGGGTGGGGAGCGCGCACTATACACTCTTAGGCAATTCTGTATATCTAGACAACGGATCATCGCATCTATCCTTTCTTAGTAGCAAACCGTTTATTTTCCAATCTTCGACAATTCATGTTCCAACGTTATTTTACGTGTTTTACCAGGAAACTCATTTCAAATTGAAATTTGGTTATGAAGAAGGTAAAAATAACGCAATTATATTATTATAAGAACCACATTCATAATGATATTCTATCTTTCATATTATGTGAGATAATAGTTCTAAGTTCGGCAAAGTTTGATATTATTATCAACAATGTGGAAAGCAACATCTGTATTGGTGATTAGAACACATTTGTGGAAGAGAAGAGGACATCTAAAATCAGAAGACAATAAAATGACAGTTACTCTAAGCAAAATTTATTCAGAAGCAAGAGAAAAAACAAATTCTAGAAGCAAATTTTATAAAATTCTAATATACATTGTGTTTGGTTAACGCTATTCCCAAAATCAAAATTGACTGAGGAAACCGTCCTTTGTTCTTCATCCTATATATGTAATTTCAGTAGAGGTGGAAACCAATCAAATTAGTGTTAAACTGGCAGTACAAGTTTATTGGTTAACTTTTTTATTTCCATTTTCCAGATTGTATGTGAAAAAAAGTTTAAATGTGATCAACACTCGGGCACTGCAACTCATAAGTCTTGTGCACAGAAGTCTCAAGATTAGGTTCAGCAGCTCATCACTACAAATCAAATGAAAGTTTCGAACCAACGACATTTTAATAAGGATCTATACAGTTGGCTGGTCGGTTTACCAAGTACTGTAAAGTTGTTCAGGTTCCTTCTGCTACGACCATACGAAAAAAATATGTTGATTCCAACATGCAATTTACTGGTGTTAACATTGATAATGAATAAATAAAATGAATCTACATAGTATAAGTTATAATATGTTAAGTAGTAATAGAAAATAAGCAAATATAAATAATAAGTAAGTACCTAGCTCTTAATAGTAGTTTTAATGAATATTTTCCGTGACTTAGTATATAATAAATAAAATATCTCCAATACAAAGATTTTCTCGAGATCTACATATAACACTGTGGAAGAGAGATTAAAGTTCTTTAGTTTAAAGGAGATAATTTAGATTTTATATGAGTGTCAATGTGTTTCTATATTTATCTATTTAAGACTGCAGAGTTACTTAAATAAGTGTTCGTAACAGTTTCATATCATTATGAAATCTATAAATTCCATTTTTCAGAAAAAAATGGAAATTTGTTCAAAAAATTGTTGAAGGGGCTCATTAAACGGAAATGTGATACTAGACTTAGATCATTTAATCTTTCAATTACCCAAAAGCATATGCCATTGTGAAGGAATTATTCTATCGAAATTTCAGGGTTTATATCTGAATGGTACAGTGCATTGATGGTACTCCAGGTTTCACTTAAAAAGCACTTATTGTCTTGTATTTAAGACAAAAGAACATGTAACTTACAGTAACTTGATCTTAGACGAAATGTTTATAAGGCGCCAGATTGAATGAATTGGAAAAAATTTACTGGTTATGTATACATTATCACCAATCTGGACTCGAATACGAGTGCAGATCTTACCAAATGAATGAATTTGTTTCAGGACTCGATCACAAATGCTGACATTTACACATATGTATTGAGTCTGATTGAGTGGTGTATAGAATTAATGTGAGCGTATGAGAGCAAGGCGCGGTAGGAAAAGATGAGTGTGCATTGCACAGATCGAGTAGCTAGTTAGTAAGACTTAGAAATGGGTTGCTATTCAGCGATTTGTTGTTATTTGCCAACTATTGTTTCATAAAAGCTTATCCGGGACTGTAGAATGTTTTGTCTGATATCAAATAGCAACTGCTATTTTGTACCTCTTGTTTGCAACAGCTATTTTGAGATTTGAGATAGACATATCAGTAATAGTGTCTTGATATTGTGATTATGGTGTTTCTATTTAGAAATAACAGTTTTGCCCATCTCTAGTAAAAATACTGGTCAGTGTCGTTAATTAATGGGTATGGCCTATACTATCCTCATCTTTGTCGCATCTTTTGATTTTGAATACCGCGGTCGATCTGACTCAAGCTGTATCTCGATGCATGTCATATGATAAAACTTGTTCGAAATTGTTTTCACACAATAAACTGAATGTTTCAAGTGTAAGAAACGTAAAAGAGGATTATAATATGGGTTTTAGATTGTGGAGTAAAGCATTCGAAAACATAAATTATTGTATTTCATTTTATCTCAATATGAATTTCAAGTTAATAGTAATTTAGAGTCGAATCTATCGCTGTTTTCAAATTCTAGTTTTTTCTTAATGAATTGTTTTCCTAGTCTGGCTAAGTCGGTGATGATTCTGAACCGTCATGTAGCATTCAGCTCAATGGAGGGAGCCTATATACAGTGTATGGAAACACAGGTAACTGATTGCAAACACATCGCGTTCCAATGTTTTTCGTCTAATCTACTTTCATCAACAGCAAGCAGTGAAATTTATTGCTATTTATAATGAATTGGATGATATTGTTACTTACTTTTCAGATACCTGTATATGACGTTTTTATGAAATACATAATTGACTACATAGGAATTATAGCTAACAAAACTTTATTCAAACTGGATTAACCATCTCGATCACGGTACGTTAAGGAAAAAAAATAACAAAATCAAATGGAATTATCGAAATTTCGGATTCTGTATACCTCCTCCTTTTTTCGAAAAGTCGACTAAGTTAATAATTCATCAGTTTGAAGCATATTAGTTGAATACTCTCGTGTTAATTCAAAATGAATTGTAACTCCCTAGAATAACTTGGGAGAAGGATATGAGAGAGCGGCAAGTTTGAGTTTTTGCCTCGCCTTGGAAAAATACTATAGGTGGCAAAGATTTCAATATACAAGTATCATGAGATCGACGTACAATCCATCCAAGGGTACATTTCAATTTTAAAATTGAAATTATTTCTTAAGTGATATAAAATGGACTTTATTTCATCCAATTGAATGAAAGCTCGCTCATTCATCTCACCTTAAATGAAAATCCACCCTTTCAAGAACATGTTCTAATATTGCATTATTATATTTTCACTCTTATATATTTCGTTCAACCTACTTCATTAATTCTGAAACGAGTGACGGATGGATGCCAGTTTTCACATTGTATGTATCGGTGATTTTCTGTTAATGTTATATATATATATAACATAAAGTTAGTAAATATGTATATATATATATATATATATATATATATATATATATATATATATATATATATATATTTATATATATATGTACATATTTACTCCCGCTTTTATATTGTGAATTTGATTGAAAAATAAATTTCAATTCCAAATAATTTGTTTCCTTGTGTGAAATTTCATTTGAGTATTCGATTCAACAATTAATTAATCATTTGACAACGATTCCAGAAATGCTGATGGCAAACCAATTCAAATTTTCAAATGAAATATCTTATGAACCTTCAGATATCTTAATAATTCTCATTCAACATATATAGCACAATACTATCATCGAAATTGGGATATAGAACTCTGATGATATAGATAAACTACAGTGAGAAATATGAGCTGCAAAGAACAAAGAAATTGATCATTCAAATCAAATGAAACATTGAACTTTTCACTCTCACTGACACTACAGGGAGATATTTCTTGTGACTATCCATTTTGAACCTTTTTTAATTGATCTGGACTATATTTGAGATGATCCGTGTATGTGCATATGTGCATGCATAAGCCACTGTGCACACAATTTAGCTGTTCCTATTGGTCGTAGGAGTTTGAAAATATGTTAATTGATAAAGCGGTGAAAATAGAGACGGTTTTGTTTTGAGATGCGTTAGTCTCCTTGCATGAGGTACTTTTGGCGTCAATCCAGCAAGTTTTTCAAATAAAATTATATAATTTCAATAAACCATTATGACTAAAGTAATTTTTAATCTATATATTATATGATATGAAAGGTAAATACCAGTCACTGACTCCTAATGAAATCTCCGAAACTAAGAAGCGGAGCGACTAGAAACCTGGAAGATATGTTCCATATAAGACGTAGACACTCGCTAAGAACGGATTTTTCGGAATTCAATTCCATATGAGGCCTTATGATCTTTTTCACTACTAATATAATCACGTAAAATTTTATATGACAGACAGATCCACAGGTTAATAGATCATTATCACTGTTAATACTGTCCATGATAGACAATACATAACATGTCAGCAAGACAGGTAACGTTTACATGAATGACTGCTGATACTTTGACAGCCACATAATGTTCGTGAAGGCTAAGCGATATCCACGTCAAATCAAATGAACTGCCACATGACATAAAGTATAAATTTATGCCTCTCTACGGTTTTCGCGGTTTCTATTAATTTGAAGTACTATGTATCAAGTCTTGGAACTTGGTGATTCACTGCTTGGCGGCGGAGCTGACGCCTTCTTTTTCCACGGGTATTCGAACTACAGCAAGTTTATTCATATGAATGGCAAATATCACTCACTAACTCACTGATTGACTCACCCACTCACTCATCCCGAAATCTACGAAATTATAAGGTAGATCGACTTGAAAATGGCAGATATGTTCCTTATACGATGTAGGGACTAGATAAGAACGAATTTTCCGAAACTCACAGGGTAAAAGGTGAATCGAATAGATTCATCTCGATGTTTGTGACTTCTAATATAATCACGTATAATCCACGTATCAGACAGATCCATAGATAAATGGATCATTATCACAGTTCAGACCACGGTCGTACATACAGGTCTGGGGAATCGTATGTTTGACATGGGTCTCTTACGCGTCGCCAAACTCGTAGACCCTCGCTCAGCCACTAGCTAGCGCTTGGATCGAAGTGGTAAAACGATTTCTTTCCGGAATCGCAAGAAGTGTTACTAAGTATTCTGATTTGAGAGAGGAATAGAACTGTTACTCTTGCCAAAATGTATTACTCATCTTGAAAATAACTTCCCCTTTTTCGTTATACATTTTTTACGTCATTTCTACCTTTTAGAGATATTTCTTTCAAGTATTGGAACTTGGAGATTGACGTATCTCTAGATGAAACCCAGATATTCCAAAACGGAACTATTGGCCGCTCTTGGCAGGATTTGGATAAGCGCAGCATCAAGAGCACTTGAGTCGATGGGGAGACGTACGTCTTGATGAAAGCATTTCAATTTTGTGATGATAGTGAAAAAATTATTTCATCACAGGTTTATAAGTATGCACGCTGGCAATCTAGATAGTTTAATCGCTGGTGCGGAGCCTACATTTGGTTCAAAAACTTGCAATCCAGATTATCATCGATGAGTGAACCAAGAGAGCATTCATAAAAGGGTTCAGAAGCAATTGCTTCTAAATATAAATAGGTCACATGTATGTATCACGATGAATGAAGCTTCATACAATAGCAAAGTAGTGGAAAAGTCATCGCATACTTTATCGAAAAAGGAAGAAATAGAAGAATGGTTGAAACAGTATAGAATCAGATTTTAATAAGTGAGTAACAATAAACGATAAAAGAGTTCACACTGTGGTTATAATATAACACCATTGATGAGAAATAATCAACTTTATCCACTGAAAATATCATTAAAGTACTGAGGACCTTCCGGCTACCAAGTAGCTATCACCTCAGTAAACAATTTCATTTTGGTGCTATTCATCTACACTTGCATTATTCTAGTAATAATTCACCGAAGAGGTATTATAAAAGGTGTCCCATAATTAGCCTGCCAAACTTGACCAGCGGCTTCTAATATGGAAAATAGGAAAAAAGTTCCAATGAACATGGGTCGAAAAATGGGTCATGAGAGAGCTACAGCCTCCTTAAAGTGGGCTCATGGAAAATGGTATTTTCTAAATATTTCCAAAACGCCATGTGATAAAATGATGCAATTTGGTACAAGAACTAAAGGTCTTATGACCAATGCAGAGAACGAGAAAAATTCAAAAATTTCGTTCAGTAGTACATAAAAAAGGTTGGGGGTACGTTAAATCTTACTCTAACTTTTTCGAATGCAAATTTTTCGACTATTAGTCTCGAATTATGAATATCTAGACGAATAAAATCGATCTAAAAATACTGTTACATCCCACAAACTATACACAACATTGCAATGTTAAATCCTAGTGGCTATGGAAAAAATAAATTGCGCGTTAGTTTCTGCGACATTTGGTGAACTTGCAGACATACATGTTTTGTATGGGTTTTGTAATGGCAATGCACGTGCGGCTGAGCGGGGAAATCGAAAACGATTTCCAAACAGAAGAATACCTGGGCGACAAGTATTTGTCGATATTCATAGAAATTTGAGTGATCTTGACAATTTGCGACGTGTTCGTGGACAAGGAAGACCTTTAAGAGGAGATAATAAGGAAAATATTCTAAATGTCTTCGACAATAATCCAAAAATCAGTATAAGGTCTGTACCCAGAAACTCGAACGTGCCTAGGACAACAGTATTATTACTTTATTACTTATTAACTTACAATCATTATAAATAAATCATTACTTAAATGGAGGTTATTTCTGCATTTTTTTAAAATCGGTCCAGCGCCTACAAATTATATATTTTTTATTCAGACAATAGCTCTTACGATAAATTAGTTCAATTCTCAACGTTGTAGTCATCAAGAAAAGTAGACCCGAAAACGATAAGATAAAATAATAGAGTTAATTCTGAAGACATGCATTGAAATGGACCTGCAGATCCCAGAATAATTATGCAAATATTAAAAAATTAACACTTTTTTAGGAAGTCTCAAACTTCTACAAACTACCCTATTTTAGGGTTACCAAACCCTAAAATATACGTCAATACGATAACGATAATATGTATAAGATAACTGTGAGGTGAAATTATAAACTTGATAAGCTAAATATAAGACAATATAGAACGAAAATGGACAACGATAAGTTGAAAAATTTTGCAATAATTGTGAGACAATGATACCTAACAATATCCGGTCAGAAGAAAAATAGATGCAGATTGGAGAAACAGGAACTCTTGTAGATTCCAAATTTCTTGTAGTCCCTTTAACAGTTTCTATCAACTGTGGCACTGGCGGAACCACGTGCGTTCCAAAAATGACACTCATCAATAACTTCAATATCAACTACAAGGTTAGTAGCCTGCAGAGCCCTCATACCTCTTCACTGAATCCATTATCCTCCTGCTCAAAATCATCACTACATAGATCTACTTTTATAACATTCACATGCCAGTTTCCCAGATTTTGGTTGTCTTCATTCTATAATTCGTAAACTAGAGTAGTGATTATCTTGGTTACAGTACAGGGAATATATTCAGGTGCCAATTTATCGGAAAATTAATTTGCAACATTCGACTGGACGTAATTACGTTCACAGACTTGATCACCCACTATAAATGATACTGATCGTTTCCTCAAATCATAATGTTTTTTTTATATCAGCTATATGCAGCCACCATTTTCTGTCTCACCTCATGGAACACATTAGGCAATGATTCAATGTCGGGTTCTTTATGAATTTTATTAAAAACATTTATAATGTCATTATCCCCTATTTTATCGTGAAAGAGATAGGAATCTGACGTGCCAACATCAAAAATGCAGGACTAAATCCTGGTGAATCATGCTTTGGTGAGAGAAACGTTGCGTCAATTGAGGAATGTTTGCGTCCCAGTCCCAATGATGAATGAATAGAGAAATTGCGGTAATTAAAACTCGATTTACTCTTTCACTATTGTTGATTTGAGGATGATAACGAGCGTTCAACCAATGTTTCTGAACTTTATAATCCGAAAGAATTTTTAAAAATTCTCTAGACGTAATAAGGCTTACATTTTCTGATAGTAAAATGTGGCACACTCCGAAAATAAGAAAAACTTGATTTTCCAAAAATTTAATAGCAGAGGCTGAAGTAGCTTTTGTGCAAAGACAGATAAAAACATATTTAGTGAACCAGTCTACTACTAGGTACCAAAATATACTGATCACCACAATGTGAACCACTCGATACTTAACAATTGCATAGGAAAGTCAGTATTTTTCGTTTGTCCCATTAAGCCGTGTCTTCACGGTGGGACTCATGTAGGCAGCACAAATTCTGAAATTTTTTACAAATTTAATTGTCTCTTGGCGCATCCAAGATCAATAATACTGTCCCAAAATCGGGTGGAGCGTTTTGTATTCTCCAAAATGAGCTGCCGTGGGAATACAGTGAAATTGTTCAAATATCTCTGATCTATTAGCAATCGGGACAACTAATATCAAATCTGTTAAATAATAAGATGCACTAGTAGGAAGTTCAACGTGTATGTTTAAAGCATTCCCCTCTACTTTGAAGTAGGGGATAATGATCAGGCTTATTCGTTACTTTATTCAACATACATTCAAACCATTTGTCTGGAATGCTATCATGTTCACTAATCATACTAATATTGAGAACGTCTCCAGACAGATAGTCTGGGACTATCATTTGCGATCCTGGTCGGTGACGTATATCTAAATCAAATTGTGATAATTTCAAAGACCATCTACCCAAACGACTGATACGATGTTTCAGATTATGTAGTCAAGTTGGACTGACATGATCAGTGGAACATATCACTCTTGTACCTTCAATGGAACAGAGAAATTTAGATAAGGCAAAAAGAACAGCTAATTCTAAATTCTCGTTCAGAAACTGTGACTTTTTGTACAGCTTTACTGAGAGATTGACTAGTGTGAGCTACTGGATGTTCTATATCGTTATGCTCCTGAAAAAGCACACACCCTACCCCTACGTCACTTGCGTTGCTCTGAATAGAAATTGACTTCGAAAAATCTGGACTTCAGAGACGACGGGACTCCAGCACATTACGGACTGCACGTTAGGGCATGGTTAAGTGAACATTTCCTCAGAAGGTGGATAGGCCCTAATGGTCCCATTCCTTGGCCACCTTGATCACCGACCCTCAATCCCCTTGATTATTATTTATGGGGCTATATGAAAGCGTTGGTTAGGCATTGAAAAAAATGGAAATTTGATTAAACAATTCTGTGAATATTGAGATTTCGCAACAAATTTATATTAGGTTGATTATAGTTGAGACATGTAACAAAACTTTTACATTTATTTTACGGGAAAAAGATTTATGATCAATATTGCAACGAGAGCTCATTTTTGATGAAATATTCTTTTATAATTCCACAATCAAGAAGACACACAGAAAATTGGGGTAGTAGCTTATCATATCGTCTTCCTATCTCATGCGCCCCTATGAAATTGTTTGTTGAAATAAAAGTAATTGATTTTTCCGTAGCCACTTTGATTTAATATTGCAATGTTGTGCATAATTTGTGGGATGTACCAATATTTCGAAATCAATTTTATTCGAAAATGGTACATCCGATCGAAACGGAACCAGAGTACCTTTATTCTGTAACAAGGTCTAAGTATTCATAATTCGAGACAAAATCGTCAAAAAATTTGTACAGGAAAAAGTGAGAGTAAAATTTGACGCACCCCTCAACCTATTTTATACATTACTGAATGAAATTGTGAAATTATTCTTTATTCACTGTATGTGGCATAGAGACTTTAGTTCTTCCACCAAATTGCATCATTTTGTCACACGTTGTTTTGGAAATATTCAGAGAATACCATCTTCAGGAGCCCACTTTAAGGAGACCACAGCTCCCTTCTGAGCCATTTTTCGACTCATGGGTATTCGATTTTTTTCCCTATTTTTGGTCGTGGAAGCCTCTGGTGAAGTTAGGTAGGGTAATTATGGGATATCCTGTATATTTGGTTCCCGATGAGAACATAGTCTTGGGATTACCTCCATATCTCTGTGACTTCTATGCAATAGAAGTAGAAATCCAAGAAGTATCATAACCAGCACTTCGAAAGAGGTGAAAATAATAGTGATCAGTGCTGAAATATATGGGAAAAGGCTTCAAGCATTGTTACACTTCAGTTTTGGGATAATTAGTGTGTTTATCATGTTGGAGAGATGTCGAGATGGTATGAATAAGAGATCGAGTTTGACTTTCGAAAAATTGCCCCAGTGATTACAAATATAAAACTTGGACTGAATAAACACATAATGGTATGAATTCGGAGAAACAATTCCAGAGTAATGGATATAATGCAAGGTCTTTCCACGTGTTTATACATTTCTAATTATTTGCGATATATTCTCGATTCCTACGAGTGAGAAAAGTCATCTGAAAAAGTTGACATTATTTCAAGAAATGTTCAGATGTGTATGTTTTCATCTTTCTGATTCTATCATTCATCATAGTTTACATATTCGATTGTGACGATGATACGGTTCTGAGATTATGCCTTGTATCTACGTCTGACGTATTGATAGTTGGCTGAGGTCATTAATGGCTGTTGCAGTGCGGTTGTTTCATAAGTCTGATTGTCATAGCCGCCTCATCCGATTTAGGTCCCTTTGCAATTAACGATGCTTGCCTAAAATACCACAGATTATGTCCACAATATGCTGCCAATGCAAGGGATGTCAGTGAATTTATGTTAGCTACACCCAACCTTGATCTTCTTGCCTGATACCAAATTGAATTTCAGATTTCATAATGAGGCGAGTGGCCACAATAAGCAAATTCTGTTGCAACATTAAAATGTGATTAAATAACTTGGCCAATAGCAGATAATTTCATTTCGTACATTTGATTCAATGAAGATACCGCCGAACTCGATTAACCTTACCTTAATCTAATGAATCGATTTGGGATAATTTTGAATTTTAGAAATAAATGTCAAATGCTATTCTGAGTACGGTAAGGTTGCCTCTCCCATAGCAACGAAATATTAGCATTTGAATAATTTTAACTGAAATTAAAGATATCTTCTTACTGATAATAGTAGTGTTATCGTTCTGCATTTTAACAATAAGAACCTCATAGACGTCTACCATAATGCCGTAGCATTGGTTATCGAAAAATTCCATCAATCAGTGTATTGTCTCGTCGTCACATCACAAACCCTTATACCTTTCACTGTCGTAGATTGAGATTCATATTTTAAACCTCTATCAAATCTTTCTTTATTTCAATGTACAAGAATCATAAATAGTGTAAAAGATAATTACGATTCGTGCGTAACTCTGAGTAGATATTTATTTGAAAACTTTGCTTGTTGTAACTTTATGGCTGAAGAATTTGTTTTTTATTCTGTTCACTTACATTATTAATTTCAAGATTCGAAGAATAATGAAGCAAACCTATCACAAATTGGAGAGAGCCATTCCGTAATAAAAATTCATTCTAAACTTGAAATAACTATTGAAAGATTTGTATTCACTAATTTAATAAATGAATGTGACTAAGTTTCACTAATACCGCAGCTTCTTCAAAAAGATATTATATTACAAAGTACTTACTTTGGAGTATCAGTGAAAATTAAAATTTCAATAGCTATTTTATTTAAGTTCAAACCTATCACACAATATATTCAAATGTTCCAACTACAACACCTTCGCATAGGAAGTTCTTAAATATTCGTTAATATTTTATTATTATTCAGAGTAAGGAACACAGTTTTCATGTAAAAACTATTATGCTTACAAATGATAAAAATAATGGAAATTAATAGACTTAGATAAAATAAAGTATTATATTAATTATTATTGTTTTATTGTTGTTTGACCGATCTGCATTACTTATTTGTCATGTTGCACCAACTATGAAAGAGAAATTTATTGAAGAAATTATTATTATTCTAACCTTTATTGCTTCGTGTGATAAATACAATATTAAAGGAGTAGCCCGCGGGCAACAACTAGTTATAAATATCTACGATACGCATTCGTTTAATCCGCAAATTTTCAGTTCAAGATTTTACTGACGTCAACGAAATAATGTTGATTGTGTCATTGATTTTGACGAATAACCTGACAGCTTAAAAATATAACAATACATTATAATGTTGTAATTTTGATCAGGTAGCAGTAAGGAACAAGATTTACGAAAAATAGAAACATAATATGTCAATCAATGTCGATTAATGTTGATATTTTATTTATTTCATGGAAGAATTACGTCAAACCAATTTATCTAAAGACTGCATTGAGTCGTTGCGAAAAATTTTATGTAATATTGGTTTCCTCGTGGAGGTTTCATGAAATTATCGAATATATCTACAAAGAAAATTCTGTTTTAGATGGGACATAAATAACTTTTTGGGAGAGAATATTCTTGAGCCCGTAATGGGACTATTGAAGTGAACAAAAATCGATGGGAAGAGATGTCTTGATAAGAGCATTTCTTGCTAATAACATAATAATTTCAAGACAGGTATCATAATATTGTCTTGCACGTTGGCATTCGAATAAGTTTTATCTCTGGAGAGAAACTTGTTGGATCAAAGTTCAGATTATTTCGGCGGAATGAACCATAGAGAACTTCCATGATAAGTTTCACGTGCAATTGATTCCAAATTTAAGCATACTCTCATCATAATGTATTGCTTCATATGGTATGTTTGGTGAAGAGGTCAATAAATACCTTATCGAAAAAGGGAAATGTACAAGAATGGTTGAAACAGCATTACATCAAATTTGAACAAGTAAGATCAATCTTTTGTTTCTATTTATCTAGATGTGCAAGTTTTCTATGAGTAAACCACCAAACGTAATCGATGCATTAGCTGCAGAATGTAAACATACAGTTTATAGATAACCTCCATACCATAGTGTCTTCAATGCAATAGAACGTTGCATATCGGAAGAGATGAAATATCTTTTAATCACTGTCTTAACATGTGGCTTCAAGCTGTGTTACACTTCAGTTTTGTAATAACTAGGTATTGTGCATGTCGTATTGAAGAAGAGATATAGTGAGAAATGAGAAGTCAAGTTCTTCTACTGATTGTCTCTCTATTGTGCAACGTTTCCATCATAGGACACAACATTTCATGTCCAGAATATGGCTCCAACATGTATTAGCAGGTCAAACTATTACAAAAATGTTCATTATAAAATTCGGTTTTCCACCTTTCATAAGTTATTTGATCGAAATATGTTGTTTGTGATTCTCTATAAGGAAATTATTAATCATAATGTCAAGTCTATGGCCGGCTGAGTTCATTTGTTGACTTTGGATATAAAATTGTATACAAGTGTAACTTTCTTGTGTTTATATATTATTTAAACTTGGTTTCACCTATACGGAGTAGAATGATGTATACAATATATTTCATTTCTCGTTTATCATGGCAGGTCATAACCTGATTGAAGTTATAGCGTAGTTTATTTTTTTATTCATAATTATCTACATCTATCTGTTTACTAGATCTGCAATTTGCATTTGCATTTTTCAATCCATTTTCTCGAAATGAAGATCATTTGGTGAAAGAGAATTGAAGTGAAAGTAGAAAATTGAGTTATACGAATGTGCACTTCAAGTTCACAATGTTCCCACTTGGGAACATAAACATTATTTTGTTCAAGCAAAAATGATTCCCAAAACTACCTATTGGTCTCATTTCTATCCATATTTACCAAAAAAAAGGAATAAATATTGTTTTAGAATTTTTAAATAAATCATACAATGGGTGGATAAGTATAAAACAAGGTTTAGTGAAAGACGTACGGTGTCAATTCTAATAAACAACAACAGCTAGTAAACAATAAAATATCACAATCATACATCCTGTAGAAGTGGCTGAAAGTTGAGTTAATAAAAGGAGAACAATAATTGTAGCAGTATTGGGTAATTCATTCGTACATATTTCATTATGTAATACAATAAAGGTCTTAGTATCGACCTTTGTGAAACACTCACATTCATACATCCTGTAGAAGTGGCCGAAAGTTAAGTTAACATAAAGAGAACAAGAATTGTAGTAGTATTAGATAATTCATTTGTATATATTCTAATATGTAACACAATAAAGGTTCTAGTATCGATCTTTGTAAAACACAGATATGATGTTGTGAAACCGAAAGAACTATCAATATGATGACATAATATATAATTTAACGTCTTTCCAGTCCAAGTCTTTATCTGGTATCATTTGCAATCCACTTTCGGCTCCTACGGGTGAGGGAAGTTAGTGATCTATGGATCAGAGAATAAATAAGGTCGCAACGTTTCTTATTTGGGAATAAGAAGGCACGTATCTGTATCGAAGGAAAAGCGATATATTTCAGGCGCGATAATATTTCGGCCTACATTTCTGAATAAATATTACCGTATTTCTGTATTGTATGAGATGTTACCGTACAAGAAGCAATCGAAGTTAATAGGATTTCTCTCCATGCTTGCGAACAGTGCGAAAGAGAAGTTTTATAATGTAGATCTAACGGGTATTAATTATCTCATTAGTACTACAAATATGAAGGAATAATCCAGGTCTGTCATGCTTGATTATGTTAATACCCTGCATAACACCCTTCATTATCAGCTCATGCAATCTTAATTTCTTAAAGTAACGTTCTTTATACTAAGTAATTGGAAAAATGCAAATTTCTCATAACAATTGTAAATATTTAAATTCGTGTAGTGTATACTATAAAACTAATTAATTTACAAATTGAATTTTCAAATTAAATTTAATCGCAAAAGCGAATAAAAGTTGCGGGCGGACACTCATGGAGAGCATAAATAAAGCGATTAAAACAGAAAACAAAAAGTTAATTGAAGTTAGTTAAACAATTAATGTAATGGAATAAAACTCCTTTGTTTTAGTTCGAGAGCGGAAGTAATCTTAAAAAGATTTGTAAATCCCCGTACACGTCACGCGAAAGTCAGATCACCCAGTCGCCTGCGTGCAAATTTAAATCACAAAAGGAGCTCAGGTCGAATTTCTTCATTCCTTTCCCTAAATAACTTATTGAAATACCTCAGATTCACCATTGTCCGCATTTTATTATAATCTAATTCTATTGTCAAGGCCCGCAGGGAAATATTAAATTAAAAATGGAGCTATCTGAGAACCAAGGAGTTTCATTTAGGACGCTTTCTAATATTTTGGAGTAGTGATATCATATTTATGTACATTGCTCTCCTAATAGATCAAATTCCGAAGAAAATTTCTGATATAATCTCATCTCTACATAATTATAATATAATGTAGGGAGAGTGGGTAATATTTTCCTTGAATGCCTGTGATCAAGTATTACATAAATGATACTATTTTGTAAGTAGTGTGTAGTTATATGAATGCATTTACTATATTTATTACCAGAGCTATTGTTAAGTAATTGTTTTTGACTCAAAAATGTTCTGTAATGATACACAAACCCATTCCTTCTGCAATCAGGTAGAATGAGTGAAGGCGTAAGAAGAATGAGTCATAATTATTCAAAAAAGATTTGCTGAAAAAAAGTTATTTGATTCAAAAGTATCCTAATTTAACGAAGGGACGTGGCAACTCAATTACTCTGGTTTGTTCAACCTGGAGAAGACACCTCCCGTCAGCCAAGAACCAAATTCAAAGCTGTGGAATGAATGGAACCGGGATCTCTGAAACAAAGTGTCACCAACGAAGCCTTCAAGTAATCGGGAGTAACCAGTGTTAGTCCTGCACAGGGAGCACCGCAGGAACGGTTGGTCACACTAAGCATGTGGGAACGCAAAAGACAGGACTAACCAAAAAAAAACAAGAAAAGCCCGAGGGCTCGTCGAACAGCTCCGTCTCAGATTCGGAAAATATAACTATCAGGTAAGCAATGGCCAATGAAAGCAAAAATTCAAGAGCGTAGGGATCTAAGAGAGTAGACGACCGATCTGAACAACAGTGGAAAGAACTGCCGCGCAGTCGGCAAAGAACAACACCACTGGAAACATCACCAATGGAAAGGAAAAGATAAACCTCAGAGAAACACACCGAAGCGAAGCGGAAAAAGTTGTTGAAGGCGAGGAAACTGACGGCCGGGACTTTGACTTTGACTACAGAGAATCCTGTGAAGCTCAAAAAGAACAAAAGAGCGAGAGGACTCTCAGACGATGTAAACCAAAAGAGACCTCGATCTGACTCTCAGACCCTTCCAAAAGCCACCGACACGAAGAGGGCCAGGAACACGCAGGTGTCGTTTGGCACCTACAGATTAGTGCCAAGAGGATCCCGAATGGTGAAGATCGACAGACGCCATCCGGAAATCCAACTGAGCCAAGAACAAGTAGACCCGGTTCAGAACAGAAATATGGATGATCTTTATGGGGTCCCATCCGGAAGCTGAAGTGCAGCACCATTCGGAAGTTGCAAATGAACGAACAGCGAATCAGGTTAGGGAGACGGTCGGCTTGCTGGGGCGACTATGGGACGGGGCCAAATTTGATCAAGTTCAGAGACCTCCCAGTTCAACCCAGGGTGCTGGTCTTCGTCTCTGAGATGATGGCGTCGTCACATCCAAAAATTGAGGACACAAGATAGGATTCTGATGAATAGGAACACCGATAGAGGAAGGACAACTGCTGACTTTCTTCGCGGACGACATCTCATACAGGGCACTGGAGATGTTGCATTTCCTAGCGAATTACAGGTTCGGAAAAGTACTTATCAAGACCCTTAGTGAAAAACTCACAAAAGACGAGTCACGGGATGAGGATTCTTCAGTTCAATCTCCAGTACTGTAAGGCGGCCTCGGCAGTACTTATAGTTTCTATGAGGGTCTCTGAAGTGGGCCTTATACCGAGATATCAAAAATTATCTTGGTCAAGGGTGATTGTGGAATCTAAAACGTGTGTCTTACTGTACGTTCGAAATAATTATGTCACTGTCACACTAACATCATCAATAACCTACAAAATGCCTATTTTCGAACGGGTGCGCTAGTTAATGTGCATCGAACAAAATGGGGGACATTTCCAACAATTACTGTAATTTTGTTTTCCTTGTTACTAAAACCGTTATTTCATAATTTGTAGTTCATTATTGTTTTACAACTGAAATACATAGGTATGAAATTTGTAGGTTATTGATGATGTCAGTGTGACAGTGACATAATTGTTTCAAACGTAAAGTAAGACACACGTTTTAGATTCCACAACCACCCTTGACCAAGATAATTTTTGATATCCCGGTACAAGGATCATGAAACAGAAATTGCGATATGAGAAATCTGTGAGGATACGAGCCGGGAGCTAATATACAGCAGATCCGCTGAGACCCGTATATAGATAAATAAACCTATTAAATAAAACATTTAACAGAATTCTGCTGCAAAGATTTGACGGCAGTAAAGATAAGGATTAGAGAGGGATGTGGGTCAAGGGAACTAGTATCCGGATCAGCACAATCCCCCTCAGACAATCCCGAACTACTATTCATGAAGGCTGTGAAGGAACTGGTGAGTTACTGTGAGAGAAAAGAACTGCAGCTGCAGCATTGGTTGTGCACCACAATATATGAGGAAGTAATAACACCAATGAAAGAGGTGTATCGCTACTTCAATTCATGTTAGTATTTGGGCATAAAGAATATGCGAAACAAATTGGAATTTGTTACAAAAAACAGGAAGAAGGTAGTCAAAGTAACAATAGCCCCTACTTGTGTGGGTAACTTTGTTAGAGAATGGCATATGTCTGACGAGGAGAGCTGCTCGGGCCACAGGAATATGAAATTCAACATAGGAAGCGAAATCTATACCGAAACTTGAGGAACTCGAGGAAAACAGATTGGGACGCTTACAAAACAGGGCTAGTACGTTATCTCCAGGGTACTCAAAAATGATAAGTGTAGACAGGGACCTCGAGATGGTCGTGGAAAAACTCAACGACACGATCACCTCAGAGTTCAACTGGAATTATCCTCCTGTCACAAGTAAATGCGCCAGGAACATGCCCTGGTGGCAGAGCGAACTTGCGAGATTTAGAGGACAAGCCAGAAATCAATCCAACAGGGCCAAAAAAGGCTACTAGAAGGTATTACTATAAGAACACCTTCACCTTTTACAACTGTTCAATGAAAACGGCAAAGACAGACTCATAGAGGAAGTATTGTGAGGGGATCGAAAGCACTCACGAGTGTGCTAAACTACAAAGAATACTTTCTAAGGAAACACAACAAGTAATGAACACCCTCAAAAATTGACAGTAAACAATAAAGAAACTCTTTGGTGTTCACTTTACTGAGTCTCGAATAGATCAGAAGACAGATGGCCTGCAAAATTTTATGAGAGGATCCAGGAAGAATAGCTAAAGAGGTGGTGTTCTGTAACAGAGTTCAATGGGTCATAAGCTCATTTGAACCGTTTAAATCACCACCGGGCCCAGTAGGGATTAACCCAGTACTGCAACAAAGGAGCCACAGCTACAGCAGATCAGGTTTTGTAACATATTCAGAGCTAGTCTAGTCTTCGGCTATATTCCAAAATCATGAAGAAATGTTATTGTTACTTTTATATCGAAACCTGGGAAAATTGGAACGGTGAAGTCTCTAAGACCGATATGTATCATATCTGTAAATGTGTTTCTACTAGTGGTCATATCCCAGTTCGTTCGAATCGTTTTATCATAGTGCACCATCCAGAAGCTTGGACAATAGCTTTATGGGACAAAGCAGCAGCACATAGTCACTAGTTGACCCCTCCCTCTAAACGAACCTGTTCCAGCTTTTTTTCTGCTAATACACATTGGGGTGTGTGAACGATAGTTGAGCGGTTTCGTCGCAATTCCAGATGTCACCTGTAAATGGACATCGACCTTATACATTTTGCACGTCATTCAAAAATTCACTAATATTGTTCTTGTTACAACTTGTCGATCTAATCCGGTGGTAGCCTCTGGAGTGCGGGAAATGTTACGAGGATTTCAATTAATAAAAATAATTAACCGTCCCAGCCCTGCCTATCCTTCCACCCCAGGTGGAGGAATTATAATTTTTGAGTTCTTATTCAATTTCTGGTGTCAGTTGATGTAACACCGTTAAGCATCTTTGAACAAGCTTCTAAATATGTTAATATCACGCGCTTTTGCTCATGTATAAATGTTTCACCATCTGCAATGTAATTCAATCGTGTAACATGCTTTTGTAAAGCAGAATAAAAGATGTAATGTTTTTATCTATCAAACTAAGTAAAAACAAATCAAAATATGTTAGAAAAAAGAATAAATCAGTGAAGCAGTAGGAATGGGTCACTGATCAAAACCTCCTGCCAACTGTTGACTCATTTCTCCTGCATGTATAGGGTGTTTCAAAGAATAGTTCCATCTCCTTATTTTGTCAAATTCTAAATTTTTCAACTTTTATATTCATTCCAAATTTTCGAATCTGCAGTCAAAAATCAATTGAGCATCAAATAAAAAAAGTTACCTCGATAACCACACTTTTTGTCTATCAATCCTAACTTATTTTTCCATGAATTCCCTTTAGAACGTTGTATAATTTGATAGTATTATTTTGAATATAAGGCAAAAATTTCAGTTAAAAATTGTTGAAATTCACCTTTACCAAAAAAACTCGTTAATATCAAAGATAGACTACATAGAAGTAAGTAAAGTCTGAATTTATACCTCCGCCTGTTGAATAATTGTATTATCAAAATTCAAAAATGCATAATCTTATATTAGATTCAGATGAGGTTGAAAGAATAAGAATAGAATAAGAATGGCAGCAAAATCAAATTACATTATCACATTAAATTGACTGACAAATTACTACATTAAGTTCATAAGTTATAATAATTGTTCGAAGTGCGATTCACGTTTTTGAACGCATAATCTGTGTCATTTTTTTCAAATTATCAATGACATTCACAATTGGTGCACAATTATTAATTAAACGTTCATTTGTCGTTAAATGATTAATTTCATGCACCAGATGACGGAGATATGTTGGTTTGAGGTATGGAAGTTTCCATTCCTAGCTTGATAATATCCGAGATTCTGAGGCTTCGGGGTGTTAGCTACCAGGCAGGTCAGATGCCTCAGACACAAGCCAAGGTAGAAGAAATCGTGCAGAGGACTGAGTGGCTGCAGGATTCAAAATGAATTTGCAAACGATCCTCTGGGGGCACAAGGCGACACCCCCTTGTATACTACGCCTCACTGCAACATACGGGGCTCTATCGCAGCAGACCAACTTTCCCTAGCTACTTGTGGATTATAGGTTCAAACCTAAGAAAAACAAAGAACGGAAGCGAACACGTCCGGTAACAAGCAGAAGGCTGAATTGCCCGTTGCTATAATGATTCCCCTTTCGGATGAGGAACTTAAAACTGTTAAACTAGGGAGAGCATAGAGATCGAAGCGGAAAAAATCCTAGTAAGTGGACTTGACTATATAGCAACTAAGACGCTAGTCATAAAAGGAAACTTTCCAAGGAACCAACAACCAAAACAGGCTACAAAGCAGGTTATGGTGAGGGGTAAACGTAAAGAGGCTAGAAAAGCACTAAAAAGTCTCAAAGCTCAACCAGAAAACGTCTCCGCTCAAGCAGTAGCACATCGCCACAACAGAACTGAGCAAATAAACCTCGTGCATGTGTACTACATAGCAACAGAAGAATCTACGTACTAATGCAGGTGCTCTGCACCACTGATATTGTTACAGCTATCCTGACCAAGCCAACAGAAGAAGGAACCAGAAGCTAGATAGTTAGCTCTGCATACTTCCAAGTTGACGAGGTTTTCCACCATCGCAAATAAGCGAAATAATCGCATACGTAGCTATGAAAAACCTCGAACCAATTATAGGATGCGATGCGAATGCATACCAAATGTGAGGGGGAGCACGGACATCAATGCAAGAGGTGAGTAACTACTAGATTTCTTGCTAACTAAAAGGCTACTAATAGCTAACACTTTGTCCACTGCTGCAATTAGGCCTCGAGAGAGAAATACCAGGCCGGAGAGAATACTGGCAGTAGATTCAGCAAGCAACACCTCTTCGCGGTTCTCGAGACAAGTAACCCTTCGGGGCCACACTAACGTTGCCACTGCAAAAGATCCGGTGAACTGGGCACCGCATACAGTTCACCTCTAAAACCACTAGGGCGTGCCTTCTTATCCCAGGGATGCTGGTCGGAACGGATTCACGGGCTTGGTAGACACATGCGGAAGGCCAAACTTGAACGAGGCCGACGATGGTTCGTAAAGGCAGCTTAGGCTAACACGAGCAGGCGAGAGGGGCTATTCCTCAGGAGTCAGAGGGAATAGTCAGCAAGTACGGTGCCTACTACGCCAAAATGTATGTGGGTTCTCGCTTAAAGTAACCCTTGTCAGATCGAGCAAGGCGGAAGAAGGTACCTCTGCGAAACGTCAGGTAAACGGTGCACCACATGTCGTTTACCCATAAAAACCACGGTGCGGTGCCTTCCTATCCCAGACGACTGGTCGAAATGGATTCACGGCCGTGGTGACATATGCGGTAGGCTATTTGAACGAGGCCGAGCGCTTACTCGTAGCGTTCCTGGTGAAACAGGTAATTATGAGGAGGTGGAGTTGGCTATTGCCCAGAAGGGGCAGTAACATAGTCTAGCAAGCAGAGCCCTGTAGAGTGGAGGATTTCCCACACTACAGGGTCCACCTAAAGTAGTCCCGCCGGGGGCGAAACAACCAGCTGCCTCTGCGTGGGTAAATGCTACACCACATGGCACTACCCCTAAAGTCCGGTGTCTGTGCTTCATATGCCAGGTCTCTGGGAAATTAATTCGCGGCCGAGGCAAAGATGTGTGGTAGACCGATGATAAGAGGTCGACGGTGACTCGTCACACGGAGTAGTCGTAAAATGACGCGAACACGAGTAGACAGGGGGAGAGGGGCCCAGATGGTTCAAAAGACCGTCTCCTCTCCAATCTAGGCGTTGGTCTCTGTCGGGCAGTGGCGTGCTGTTTAGTTAGGAGAGGGCAAGTACGTGAACGTTTTAAGTCCGCCGGATAGGTAAACGGGGGGCCCAGCCCCCAAATTCTCAACATGCTGCAATTAGGCGGAATAATCGCATACGCGGCCAAGAAAAACCTCCAAACAATTATTGGATGCGATGCGAATGCATGCCAGATGTAAGGGGAAGCACGGACAGCAATGCAAGAGGTGAGTCACTACTGGATTTCTTACTAACAAAAAGGCTACTTATAGCTAACGCAGGTAATTAACCAGCATTAGACACTGCGACAAGAAGAGAGGTATGTCTTGGATATGACATATTCGTCATGCTACGACCATAGACAGGTTAGATTCGATCTAGTCATCCCCTCTCGAACTTCACCTACCAAACTTCACCTATTGAAGCCCTAGGGAGACGAACACTGGGACAGATACATGCTGTCACTAAGCCTGGCTCTCGAATGAGAAACGATCGAAATAGAACATTTCAAAAGCCTTGAGAGGGCAGTAAACTAAGTAAGCAAGAGAATAATTACAGCCTACGAGGGAAGATGCATCACCAAAAAAACAAGTTATCAGAAGAATAAAACGGTCTGGAGGAATAGGCACTTGGAAACCCTTAGAAGAGAAGTGCACATGCTATTTAATAAAGCCAAAACTAACAAAGACTGAACTGAATATAAAGGTACACTTGCCAAATACAACACAGGAACCACAAAAGTAAAAAGGCAATCGTGGAAGAAGTTCTGTGAAGAGGTGATGAACCCACAATGTGCTGACTAAGGAGGATACTGTGAATCAAGTGAGCTTACTGAAAAATAACGACGTTTCCTACATAACATCTTTTGAGGAAAACATACAGATGCTCCTAGGGGCACACTTTCCGGTCGCAACTTTTATAAATGACCTATAGCTGTGAACAATCGGCAAGACAAGTCAAAAAGGCCAAATGCCTTGAGCTGGAGGCTAGCTGCGGAGATGACAAGGCCATATAGAATTAGGTGGGCCATGAATGAATTCCAACCATGTATATCTCCTGGAGAGGATGGGATATACTTCGTCCTAATCCAAAAGTGGGAGGACATTCTAATTCTATTCCTATGTGGAATACTCAAGCCTCGTAAGTTATTCGACACATACTTACTGAGTGGCACATAAAGCCAGTCATTTCTATACCCAAGGTGGGTATACTAGATGACGCGACGCCCAAGTAATGTCGACCGATCAGTCTAGTGTCTTTCCTGCTTAAAACGCTGGAAAGACTAATAGACATATTCATAAGACAAGAGGTTCCATCAACAAACCACATCAACAAACGCCAATATGCGTATCAGCCAGATGAATTTGGGCACTGGATGATTTTCACAAGCTACTAACAAAATCCCTCGACGATAAAGAGATAGCCATGGCGAACGTTTGTGTATACATCGAAGGTGCCTTCAATAATGCATCTACAAAGTCAATTACGAAGGCTCTTGAAAGGAAAAGGGTTCCATCCCCCATGTGCCAGTGGTTAAATGCCAGTCTGGAAAAAAGGGTAATCATATCATCAATTGTCGAATCCACAGTCACAACTAGAGCTGGTAGAGGATGCCCGCAAGGGAGAGTGCTATCACCTTTTCTTTCTTTGGCTATCGTGGTGGATAAACTATTGATAAGGCTAACATCCAAAGCAATCTTTGCTTAGGCTTAGATAAATTCGCAGAAACAGTATCGGAGCACACACAAATGGCTCTAAATATGATAAACAAGTGGTGCCAAAAGGAGGAATTCACCGTAAATCCTCTTAAAACCACTATAGTTGTCTTCACTAGAAAGAAAGTACTGAGAGAAATGAAGTCAATGAATTGGGTAGCAATTACAATTTCACAAGAGGTAAATTAGTTGGTAATGGGGAGGCTTCAGCCCATTGCCCTGCGTCGTCCCTCTTCTTTGAGAAATTGAGCTAAGGGGAGTTGTGAACGTTGAAATGCCCCATAATGATAAATTCAGATGCTGGGTAGTTCTGCTGACTGAGGTGAAGTTTCAGAGGAAAGAATTCAAAGAGTTCACCATGAGCTGGTTCATTTGGTCATACAACAGAGAAAATTCATCTGCTTGTGATTATTAAGTTTGAACCATATGACATCGAATTCTTGTTGTTCTAGATTCTCCTCTCGGGGGCATGAGAGATCATTTCTGGAATAGAGGTAGATACCTTCTATGAATCAGAAACGAGTGTAGAGCTCGTAGTCAGAGCGGAGCATGTAGGTCGTGTTGGTAAATGGATTGACCTGCGCCTCGGTTAAGGCTAGTATATCTGATTTGTCAGTCTGAATGTGGTAATGAGTATCATTCATGTTTTTGCTAAGACTTCGGATGCTACAGAGGTCAATCTTCAAGTTTATATTTCCCAATGTTGAACCTCTTCGACGACTCCTAACCCGAAAATTCGAATGAAGAGGTATTCTCTTTCCGGGATATTTTACTCCACGGTACTCATCGGTATTTTCATAATATACCTGGAATGATTAAACTATATAATTATTAGAAACCATATAAAATCGGAACCCAAACAAGGATCATTGCCATTTTTGCTCAATATTTACAAGCTTGAATGGAGATGAGGAAGCAACTCTACAGCGCGGACACCTACATCATTCAGTTAGAAAACAAGAGGAGTGACGTGGAGATATCGATAAACAAATGCAGCATATGTCAATATTTGATCAATCTGATAGTTTTTTCATTTTTACAATCAAATCTGTCTACATCTTATTTGTGTCTTAAATTATTGGTCATTTGCACCAGCAATTTTCCTCTTTAGTTCATGTTCTCACTAACTCTGAATGTCTTTTTCATACTAAAATTGATTGTTACTAAATCAATTGGGAAGGTTGAGTATTATGTAATGTTTTAAGATCATATGTATAATGTGGAATAAGTCTATGCACTACAACCAATAATTGAGTCCAGATGATGGTAGTGGAAAGATGTAAGTCACTTGATCCTACTTCCTTCAGCATAAAAATGTTGCTCAGATCCAATGGCAGATTTCCCACAAAGTGAGAGAGGCAGAAAATATGGATGGCAAAATCATCAGATTATCAAGATATGGTATTGAAGACGTCCTGATTAAGGTGATTGATCTGTGTCAACTTAGTAAAATAGACATATTTGTGAACAACAGATTTCTTTGATGTTTTGGTGGTAAAATGAGCAATGATTTCCGCAACGTTGATTCATCTTATTTGTTGAAGGAATTACAGCGGTGATGTCATTCGGAAAATCAAAGTGAAATGCGATGGAAATTTGTCGGCATCGGAAGCAGTCGAAATACCTGGAAACAATAGTAAACTATAAGCTGCCAATTATTGAGGAGCTTCAAATTATTTTCCTGACGAAATCCCAGTTCATCTTGTTATGAACGACTCGTTGTCAGCTATAAATTTCAAACAAAGCAATAATATCAACGAACAGTTACATACTAGGAATATATTTTCTGTTGAGATGCTGCTAATAATAATTATGAATGAATTATGAGCTTATCAAACAATGTCCGCAGCAGATATCTAATAACCATTCAGAGTATTATAAAGTAACACTGAAAGTGAACTTACCACTACAATGAAATAACTTCAGATTCGATAGTTGAAGGAAGCTTTCGTCGTAAATTTTGGATCCTTTTTTTTCATTACAGTTCATTCGAAAGATACTTTTTGTCTCTCTTGATGGCTACATATCATATAGAGGTCTATTCATTCATTATATTCCTGTTTATACAAATATATATTTGACTTGGCTCCAGGAAGTAATATAGCACATATTCTTGACTGAAAACAAATCATGAATCATGTCTGACGCATTTTATCTGAAGATGGATGAGAATTGTATGAATTAATTTTGCTCTTAGTACGCTAAGCATCCACTTGCATCTTGTTGAAAGTTCCGCATAGTAGATTCTAGGTTGAGGTATCATAATCGGATCAGATCAGACCTCAGCACCATTGATTCAGATGTCCATTCGAAAAAGGCTTGAATCTTGAATCTTAAGCTTACCTCTCAAGACGTGTTCCAATCTAGTGGCTCATATAACATTCTTATGTACGGAATAATACAATATTGATGAGTATATTCTTAAGTTAGCGAAAGTTTGTGTTCCCGTGATTCTAGTTTCATCATGTAGAGACATTCACTTCCAACAGTAATGCCAATTCGTTGAGATAGGTAGTCTACTCGTATACTAAGTCAAGCAGTTATCTGCCTCATCTCTTGTTCTTTGTTGAGTGAGTATTCTTCTCTTCCCGAAAAGGGAATTGCTTTCCACTTCCTACTTCCTGATTCTCTTGAGTTGCCATAAATATTGCACAATCAATTCTCTATGAAACACAATCAGTACCCAGATCTGCACAGTAAAATATATACTGAGGGTAAATAGTGCATCTAGTATCTATGGTCAAAATTGTGGGTGTACAGTTTCACACTCTTTCAAATATAATTTGATAGAATTGTCCACCCAAACGAACCATTATATTGGTTGATTTCAAGTTGTTATTTATGATTAACTGAGTGCTGGAATTGCTTAATGGGTGTGGAACAGATCAGTGTTATAGGTGAACGCTGCATTTCAGGTGTGAATAGTATTTACGCGACTAAAATTACACTCGAGCCGGTGAATCATTCCGCATCAGTGTTAACTTTCCATAAAGCTACTGGTTGGTCATTTTATTTCTACCGCTACCAAGTTCTGTTCAGCTTATGTGTTTAGAAGTTTCTTGAGCTACTCTTTGAATGAATAATATCAACTATGATGAATTGAAACTAAAATTCAAAAAAAATCCAAATTTTATAATGTGGAAGATTCGGCTTCTTAAGAATATACTATGGAACAACGAAATCATCTTTAATGCTCAGCATATAGTATAGGGAACTTAGTGTTTACCTACATAGAGTAAATAAGAGAACGAAAAAAAAAGAAAATTTCCAACTCTTCATGTTGTAAAAATATTCTTTAGTAAAATAGAAATAGTACAATTTATGACCTATGATTATTGTTTTTTCTTTCAAATAGAGTTAGAAAATTTCAGTTGTTAGGTCTGGAGACAACTAGTCAAGGCTATAGATGTATAAAATTAGCAATCAACAACTGTCTATAGCGGAAAAGGGTGTTTGTGAGTTTACTGTTAGTTGGATTACTCTCAAATGTAGCATTTTTTAAAGAGTATATTATGAGATGAATGAACCTGAAATTGTAAACTAAGCAAAGAAGCTTGGCTACTCCTGACTCTAAGGGATGTATATTATTGTATATGTAGGATACAACAATTCTATTTATCTTTCACTCCATGTTTCCTATTGATTCATCACATACTTCGTGTGGCGAAATGGAAAGAGTATATTTCAATTCCTATTTTTGAAATCATTACAAAAAAGTACTACAGCAAAAATTCTTCCGCCATAGTTTTTTTCATTTAAAATGTCTGTCTGGATGTAAGTCATGAAATTTGTCAACACGATAACTCAAAAACGAAAGGTCCTATCATATTCAAATTTCGACATAAAATCGTCTGCAATTCATTGACAAATCCTGCCGTTCTTCAAGAAAATCGTATAATCAATACATACTTTTCTGAAGGGTTGAAAAATCAAAAAACATATAACTCCCAAAGTATACCTACATTGAATTGATTCAAAACTTGTACAGTTAATTTAAGTTTATGTAAAACTACTTTCACACTAATTTCAATAAAATCGTTCAACAACAACAACATAAGCAATTAGTAAAGTAAATTTGAATTCACACCGCATTAATAGTCTAAAAGGTGTGGTCTGTGTTAAGACAGTTAATTCCCACTCATGAGCCTCGGGTTCGATTCCCAGAATTGGAAAATTTGCTCCTATTCATTTTCTTAGAAACTTTATTAATTTGAATATCATTCAGTTGTGTAAGAGTGATGAAAGAAATAATTTACACAAATGCGAAGAGTCTTATAAGCTATGAAACAATTATATGAAAATCAGTAACCTAGTCAAGTGATATGCGAAGAGTAACTTTGCCATGCAGAATATTTATTTATTCTGCGTATCGTTATTGCACTACAACAATATGCGAATTCTAGTCTATTTTAGTTTTTAAAAGCTGGTATCGACACACAGTCATCATTAATCATCAATTAATAAAAGTACGGGGTACGGAATTTTGAGAGTTACAAGTTACCGACAGGAGTGTTTCAACCATTTAACTGAATTTGGGGGGGGGGTACCCATCGAAACGTCTTTGTTCATTTTATTAAAAATGTTAACAAAATTAAACTAACTTCAAAAGGAGCTCAAGTAGATTTAACATCTGTTGAATTGATAAAAGTTTCAAATGAGTACTTCAAATGTGATGTTTTTGTTTTCAATCTAAGAAATAACTTCAAATTGAAGATTGACTAAATAAATTTGTAATTTATCAAAAATGCATTTCATTATAGTCATTTTTTCAACATACTATTATCTCAATGTAATTCCACGAAATCATGAATAACAACCATATACACTGCCAAAATCAACAAGCTATAATTAAGAAGAATTGTTTTTAAACAAACAATAAGAAGTTAAATTGCACCTACTGCGTATGCAGGGATTATGGAATGAATTAACTGTGAAAATGGATACGTCATTCTGCTTTACTTGGTACAAGAGAAGTGAGCGCATAGCACACAATCTTCCAAATACTTGCTAGCGTTTCACTTGTCTATCTCACAAGCCAATACAATGCATCTGGATCGCTCCATTTCACAATACTCTCGTATTAGTATAGGAGCTAGAGCGAGATGGTGGGCCTGAATGAATACACCTTGGCACTACTGTACATTGGTGGAGAAAGGTTCAATTAACTGGCCAGCTCCAAGAAATTGCCACTATAAAAAACATTGGCACTAGGTGCAAGCATGTAATTCTCATGCTTTTCAATATACAACAAATCCGAAAAAGGATTGGTGCAATAAAAAGGTCATAAATTTGAGGTGGATGTCGCTTGGAAACACCTGACAATTCACGATTCAGCTTGTGAGAGCTATTGTACATTAAACCTTTTTCCACCAATACACAATAGTGCCAAGGTGTATTCATTCAGGCCCACCATATCGCTCTAGCTCCTAGACTATATATACCGACATTTAGAACACAAGCTATGTACTTCCCATGTAGTTTTATTCTTGCCGTTATGTGCTGAATATTCTGATGAGTTTTGCTTAGATATTCTACGAAATTCATCAAATAGCAGATCCGTCATGGTATATCTCATTTAATTGCGTCATATGCAGTTAATACAATTAATGTAGTATTATATCATGAGAGCAATTGATGGTGAATCTAGATGTATACCTGCATAAAGTTACGATTCATAATGTTCATTTAAATTCGTGCTCAAGCTACAAAGTTTTCTAATCAAGAGTGAGTTCCAAATTTAATGTTTGACTGAACAATCGTAGAAGAGGCTCGTTTTTGCACGAGAGGACGAACATATTTCTGTTTTATAGCACTGTTTATCTGTATTAGACTTTAAAGTATCAAACTCGCCACACTTTAATGAATTATGGCACGTTACGTAACCCGTTAAACGGCCAAACTGAATTATTACAATCATTAAAAGTTAATATTATTATCTATGTTAGGATAGTATGCAGTTTGTCTTTTTGTTGAGTTAGAACTGGGTCACTTTGCAATAAATAACGAGTGTCTGCTTCTTATCGCTTCTGTCATCTAGGGCATTAATTACGGTAATGGAAATTTTATAGGCGATGGAACGGATTATCTTCTGATATATTCTCCTTAGGCTACCTCTATTCCAATTATAGACGTATTTGTTTAATTCTCAATCAAATAATCATAAGATATAACAAGGTTTTCATCATATTGATTGTAGGCATACACATACGAGGTATCGAGAAAACAAGTGCAAGCTGATGTTTTTCCCGATGAATAAGCGCGATGAAATGAAAAATTTGTGATCAATGGATCACTGACTCCCCCCAATTTTGTGAGTACCATTTTTCTATAAAAATTGCCCAGAGTAAACCGTAATAACCGTTACATATCGATGAAGTCACCTGAATTTTAAAATGAGAATATCGAATATTTACATTAATGTCCAAGAGAACATTATGGTACAGTAAAATACTATAATTCCATTTGAAGAACTTAAGATGGATATCAAAAATAGTATTCGATATATGGCAACTGCGCTCAAAACAACACATTTCCTATTATCACCAATATCGAATAAATTTGTTTTATATCGATTACAATATTTCTCACATACTACCCGTATAATATTGAGGGAAGTAAATCAGGCATTTGCTATCCACCTATAATGAAACCCTGTGAACATTAGAATACTATTACGAAATTTACAGAGAAAGTTTTATGAGGAGTATATTGAAATACACATTTTGAATTAGTTTCATGTATATATCTAGTACATCAATGATCTGACTCAAGGTGTACATTCAATAATGCAATAGAAATTCTGTTGTACAAAGAATGATGATAACTTAAATACTGGTATTGAAAGTGAATAAAAGTTTTATAAGAGTATGGCCTGCTTCAACCATTTATAGACTTCTCTGAGACAATAGAACATAGAAAACAGAAAAAGTATAGAAAGACAACTCTTACAGGCATTTTGTGTGTTAACATTCCGGGTTTATTCTACGAGTCTTCCAGATACTATCAATCGTTGTTATTTTTTTCTTCCATTGAACTCGTTCTCCTTTGATAAATTGTGATTGTAATTCAATTTTTCAATTTATTATATCGTAGCACTAGGTCCAACCATCGACATATACATATGGACTGCGCGTGGCAATGATCAGCGCGGGTAGTGCCGGCGAGAGAGAGGGGAAAACGAAGAGGACTAATACTGTCTTTATCTATCGGCTCGGGACGTAAACATACTAGCTACAGTCATGTTGCATTTCCATGGCAACGCAGCGGCCAATAGAAACGCGATAGATAAAGTAAATAAAGACAGTATTAGTCCTCTTCGTTTTCCCCTCTCTCATGCCGGCACTACCCGCGCTTATCAATGCCACGCGCAGTCCATATGTATATGTCGATGGGTCCAACTTTATTCATTTTTTGAAGCATTTTAATTTTTCGATTGTAAAATGATTTCCCAACTAATCAATTATTTTACTTTAGTCTAGATAGCGTTTCGAGTAACATTTTCGAACCTCCGATGAATGCTACAATCACATAATTTAAATGGCCAGTGGCGGCTCCTCGAAGGAGGCTAAGGAGGCTCAGCCTCCTCACCAATTTATCTTAATAATCATTCTCCATTTTATTTCCTGTTTCTCTGATAATTCTTTAAATTTTACAATTAATTCCCCGTTCTCAGTAGTTATTTTCAATCTGGCAACAGTGGTCAGAGGCTAGATTCTCTATATATCTCAAACGCTGAGCATGTGTTGTTCAACACAGTTGCCGTTTTTCCGACCAGTCAATCGCCAAATAGCGTGAAACGGCGAAAATGGCAACAGGGTAGGGAGACTAGCTTTTCGTACCCATTCGTCGGTCGAATGAAATACGATTACTTGCGCTCCCGCCTCCCGCTGCTAGAAGAATGCGGTTAGTTGTTGTTTTTATTCCACGAGGCGTAGTAACGTTAAGTAGTTAATTTTTAAGTTATAATTTATCTAATCGGAATCGGTGAACGTTGAAATTATGAGTGACTTAGTTGCAGAGTTCTTAGAAAATCCATTTAGTGGATTAACATATGATAGAAAAGTGTTCTTCAAAAACAAACGGCCTTTACCAAATTTGAAAGGATTAGTGATGGCAGGGAAGTATCAAAATCGATCGTTTAATACTGATAATTATAAAAAATATGTATGGTTAACGGGATCTGATATACACAATAAATTATATTGCTGGTATTGCTTGCTATTCACATCAGATACAACTTCATGTTGGGGCACTTGGGTTATAATGATTTGAAAAATCTAGCTCGTGGCCTAGAAAGACATGAAAAATCGCTGGAACATATTACATCGTGTATTAAGTTTAAATTAACCGGTAAACAGAATATTGTTAATGCGATTGATTCTACATGAACACGCGAAATCGAAAATCATAATAATACAGTTAAAGAAAACAGCAAAGTTTTAAAAAAAATCATTGATTTCTTATTGTATTTATCATTTCAAGATTTGGCTTTTAGAGGGCATGATGAAACTGAAAATTCAGTTAATAAAGGTAATTTTAGGGAATTGTTAGATTTGTTTTGTAAATACGACAGTAAGCTTCGCGATTTTATGACTAACGCGTCAGTATTTGCAGGCATTTGTTTTGTTTTATGCGGGTATAATGGTTGAGTGACACCAGACGAAATAAGGTTAGATTAGAATTCGTCTGTTCGGTAAATTATTAATTGTAAAAATGGACAACTAGTGGAAAGATTTTTAGGGTTCTACGATGTTAGTTCGGGAAGAACAGCGGTCGATTTATTCAATTTTTCAATGGAAACATTTCAACTATTCGACTTTGCGAATAAATCAGACTTACGACGGCATCTGTAATGGCGGGACATTTAAACGGTCTTCAAACAAACGTAAGTTTTAAATAACATAGTAGGAAACAGAATTCCCTGTAATGCTCGAACTCGATGGAATTTTACATCACATGCAATGTTTAGTTTACCATCCATAAAAATAAGGACAAATTAATTGAAATATTTGATTTTATATTAAACAGTGATGACTTTTCAACAGATCAGGTTTCATTGAATGCTGCTGTTGGTTTAAAATCTAATTTAGAAAATGAAGAATTTTTGTTATTTCTTGATACTTTTAAATTAATATTTGTACAAACTGATCTTATATTTCAAATTTTACAACATAAATTCACTAATATAATTAATTCAAGAGATCGTTTAACACATCTCATTGATGAAATTCAAGTTTCCGTTATACAGAATTTCATTTTCATATTTTATTTGGAAATTATTCAACTGATGAGGCTTCTCCCGAGAAAAGGAGGAAAACATATAATTTGGTAGACAAGAAACTACATTATAAACAACTTTTTTATGAAATTTTAGATACTATTAAAGGTCAAATATTGAGATTCGATTTTCCGATTTACATGAATTGAAGTTTTTCGATTTGACGAATAGAAGATTTTTCGAATCTTTTTCAAAAGAGTTTCTCAATACACTTTCAGATAACTTAGTTCTAAAATATAATTTTTTTGATAAAATAGCGCTGCACAATGAATTATGCGTTGTATACTGGGATAAAGATGTTTTAGGCCAGTACGACAGTCACGCCGATATGATAAAATATATGATAGATAATGATTTGCAACAAGCCTTACCTCAGTTTTATAAACTACTTTGTTTGACAGTCACCATTCCTGTCACGTCGGCATCGGTGGAGAGATCATTTTCTACTCTCAAACGAATTAAAACATACATGCGAAATACAATGGGCCAAATTCGTTTATACAATGTTAGTTCAATATCTATTGAAAAAGATTTAGTAAAACACTTAAAACATAATGATACATTTTATGATAATATTATTGATCATTTTTCGTAAATTAAAGACCGTAGAATTCCGTTAATATATAGAAAAGTTGATGAAATTAATAACAAAAAACAAAATATGAAAAATTCCAAAAAAAAAGAAAAAAATTAAAAATCCAAAAAAAAATAAAAAACAAAAAACGAACGAAAAAAAAATTTGTGGGCAAAGCGCTCGCTCGATGATAATAACAAATGACATTATACCTACATTTGATCATTGTAAGGCATTATCCATAAGCCTGGTTGTATTAGTTGTTTCAACGATTATCTATCACGTTAAAAATATCCATTGTGAGATCGAACTGCAACCATAATGAAAAATTACTTATTATTTGTTATGAAATAAGTAAAATGTAGACAGAAAATTATCCAGCGTAAATGTAAATTGTAAATGTCTGTAGATATTTGTACTCGATCCGTACACTACTGAGATGTTATTAGACAGCATTAAATTAACTAGTGAGTACTATGAAATTCTTGAATTACTAATGATAAGGAAATGGTTTTGAATAAGACTATTTCATTTCTTAATTAACTCGAGTTCGCCCTCAATTGAATGCACCAGGAATAAGAAATGTTTTATGCAGCCTTCGTTATATGGATTATGAATAATTTCTTGCATTTTCTGATAGAGTAAACAATACTTATGGAGATTTGGAGAGCCTTGATAACTCATTTTCGAAGTTTATTCAGTGACATTATTCTCCTTTTCGCGATAATAATAGTTCAATAGATTCAAAACCACATGCTGGCTTTGAAAATGCTTGTATTCGTCTGGCATTTCCTGATATAAAATGAAAATATTATCATTTCTTATTCAACTGAATTCGGGTTAAGGCGGATACCTCTCGAAAATATCCATTGATGAATATGTGTAACTACTCACCACATGTAACAACATGCTTAGTATTTATTATTTCAGGTAGCGTTAACACCTCATCGTCGTGTTATATGAATGTTTCTGTTGGAACTTGCTTTCTCTCTCTCTTCCTCTTTCTCTCTTGGCGGTAGGAGTGTGATCTTATATTATATCGCCGATTCACATGTTGAAGTCAATATAACAGTTGTTCTTTGGCAATCAAAATGCACTTACTCTGTTATTCTAACATCATAAATTCCCCCTCGAATCCCCTGTAGAAATAGGGCCTAGAGAATTTAGACACTCAAATTCTACGTTGGATTAAATTATGGGTGTTATCCAACTGTCACAGGATGATTTTAGGGGAGCTAACTTTTTCCGCTAAACACGAAAGACGCGCACCAGTCCAGTGCTGTTTCACCCATAGGAATAAATATCTCCTGTTGCTCAAGTACTACGTTCAATATTGCTGATACTGACGAACAGGATATTGATTAATTTCAAAAAATATGATATTCGTTTCAAAAATTAACATTGGTTAAAATGTGTCTTTACTTGAGTAGAAAATTAGTTATAACTTTATAGAGATATTATCCCAACAACAATGAAAGAAAAATTAGAAATATTAATTACATTCAGTGTGAATAAATTGAAACAATGGATTATTCCTTAGGGAGTACAAACAGTCTGTACAAGAAGATTAGCTTACCGAACAAGCATGTGATGAAGAACTTTTTTTTTTCTGATGGTAATTAGTTTAGATGGAACCATGGAAGTATCGGCGACCCCACGCGCTTCGTTTAGAAAATATATTTAATTTAGAACACCGGGGCAGACTCCGCCCATACGCTATTAGAGGGGCCTATATACATAAAACTAGGTGCAGTAACGGCCCATAAAGGTTCTCCTCAACTCTATGTGGATTTACCCTGACTTAGGAAAAAAGTTCCGCTGATTAACTTAGCTGAGAATACTTCCTTGCTGGCCCAAAAGTCGGTGACCCCGGATATAAGATATTGGGTTACGCGACCTTTCGTATTTATATGAAGACATAATAATTTATGAATCTTCATTTCAAATTAAATTGGATTATCTCAAGAGAACCAAAAGTAACAGTTTTTCGGATTAATACATACACATATGGATATGATTTTCAAATAGCTATGAGAACATTTTTTTGTTATAATGAAGCGAGAAACTAGAAAACGAAAAAATAGGAGTACCTGAACATCAAGAGAACTAACTATATCATAAGAATAACAGAACTGTCATTGCACTAGTAAAATTTTCACCGCTAATGGTCTATCACATGAAATTTTGAGCTCGATATGCGTTATATACAATTTTGACGTATATTCTAGCTTGATGCCACTACAGAAAACATGAAATAGGCTATCTCTGTAGTTGTATTGTACGATAGACAATCATGCGCCAACACAACTGTATATAGGTCCAAGAATCTTCATCTCCAGTCGTGAATTCTGATTTTTTTATTATTTTGGAAAGTACTTAATGATAATTTCATGATATTTACACTGAGCTAGTAGTACTCATTGATTAATGAGAGATCAAATACATTTTCACTTCATTTCATCAACATACTTGAAGCTAAACTCTGATATGAGCATCGCGATGATAATGCCATAAAGAAACTTAGTCTACCTATATTTAATTCAACCGTTATTCCTGTATCTGAAAGATATGAGACCAATCCAAGTCGCAGATTCAATATCATAATGGATTTGGGGCGTTTGATGAAATCATTTTAACAAAAGACATTTGAAACGAAAACAATTTCGTATTACACCGAGAACGTTAAAGCTCGTCACGTTCAGCGTTCTTCTTTATTAGATTTGGCCGTACACGAAAATATGTTTCTCTGTTATCTCTCTTAGAGGGAACAGAAATTATGTTTGATATTCTGTTGAAAATCGACCCAGTTGGTAGACCAAAATAAATTTTAGCTGTTATGATAATCCTTCGAACGTCTAATTTGACAATAAATATTGATTATGTACAAGATGAACCAAAGTTGGTGCCCAAGACCTGCTGCAGTGAAAGCAAAACAGGTGATTTAATTTTGAACCTAGAATCGAAAAAATATGATACCCTGAAATACATTTTTACATGAACGAGGAAAAAATTATAAGTTCAAAAAATGGCAGTAATGACATCGCCTAAAATTTTTCCTCAGAAATATATACATACTATTTCACATTTGGATCGCCTTAGTATTGTGAACAATCTCTCTATCTATTTTTGATTAGAAGTTACAACAGTACAGGGCTTTGAAGTAAAATGTACTGTGAATAATTGATCACGTGACTTCTCTCACTTTTAAAAGCAAAATAGCTTCTGGACAACCGTGCGGGTCGAATGCAACTGATTGTACTGACACATATCTTGGGAATGATTCTGAAACCTCTAATGAAAGACTTATATTCTGAGTAACATTGAAATTTTATCCAAATGATTTACATCGAGGTCTACATAATACATTTCAGAACTCTATGTTTTGTACTGCTGGCAGGATGACTATCGCAATTATTCACCCTACGATATAACCTATACTGATACCTGCTGTCACTTGAACTATCATAATTTGCCACATAGTGAACACAAAAAATAGGCTGCATCTTCACACTTCGACGACGTCACTTTTGTCTCTGAATGAGAATTTCGGACACTTCTGAAACTTAATATATGTGTATGATCTACATTTATAGCCAGAAAACCACGATTGACATTATGATTGAAATATTATAATTCCATTTCATAAACTGAAGATGAATGTCAAAAATACGACTCGAAAAGGTGCTATCGCTCTCAAAAACAATACAGTCATTATTTTCACCACTTTAAGGCGATCTCCGAATTTTAACGACGCAATCGTCTCCACAGTAGGTTACGCACGCACGCAAACACGAAGAAACATTCACACAGATATGTTGTTAAAAATAGTCTGGAGTTATCCAGAAATGCTCGAAAAGGGAATATGATATGCTGTTGGATGTTGATGGAACTCAACAAAATAGTAGAAGTGCTGTCCAGATGTATCGTGAAAAATATCCTGAACGTCATGTTCCCGATGCAAAGGTATCTGCTCGACTTGAACGAACTTTGAGGTAAAACGTAGATGAATTTTCTCCTCGAATTGTTAAAGCTATTGCCAGAAATATTAGGGATAATAATATGGTTGCCCGAGCTTCGTACTATTTCGATCTTGATCTCAAAACTGTTTAAGGCAAGCATGTCGAGAATTAAATTTC
The DNA here is from genome assembly GCA_958510875.1 of Endomychus coccineus. Classification (NCBI taxonomy): domain Eukaryota; kingdom Metazoa; phylum Arthropoda; class Insecta; order Coleoptera; family Endomychidae; genus Endomychus; species Endomychus coccineus. Next base: position 96,849,454 of record OY294067.1, read on the forward strand.
AAATTTACTTTTGTGTAGAGTTTATTGGAAACACGCTTCTTAGAACATTTGAATGAGCAGCATATGGAAAAGAAGAATAATTTCTACAGCCCAAAAAATTTCCAACATATACTTCTGGAAGTTAAGAACCGTTTCCTCAGAAATGATTTACCAAATCGCAAAAACAAGCATCATTGAGCGACAGAAAACCACATAACGGTAACGAAATTGAAAAACACTTGTAGTGTGGGACTAACTTTGCAGATAGGTGGATTGGAAATAAAAGACCGATACAATGGCCACCTAAGTCTTCAGTAAAGTTTATAGAACTACATACACAAGTAAAGATCACCTAACTGAAATAATAATACGAACAGTATTATCATGAAAATAGTAATAACTGTAGAGCTACCTCTAGAGAAGTGCTGGAAAAAGCTGCCGTGCACGAGGTCAGAAGATGATGGAGAATATGTATGAAAGTTGCAGGAGGTCATATCGGAAACCAATGAAAGATTCTGTATTCCAAAATAATGTTATTTCTTAATTAATGTTTTTTTTTATTGAAATTTTCCAATCTAATGTGTTAATTCAATTCACATTCCTTTTTTACTTTTGGTCTTTCTGATTGTCAATTGTTTTTCTTGGAAAACCTAATTTGAAGCCGCGTAACTTTTGAGCTAAAACAGGTAAAGGAAATGTTTCTGGGCTTGTCAACTGTGAGCAAATAAGGGTACATTCCTGATCAAAAAAATTCCAATGAGGTCATATCCAATTACTTAAGTGTAGTATGATTTCGAAGAACTTCATCACTCGAACATGTAGACTAGCAGCTTGATATTTGTGTGAGTATTATATCCGATTACCTATATGAAAGAGGATTATTGACAATCTATTGTAAAGTTTCGAATTTACAATCAATAAGCATGATGGATGGTTTATGAAAAATTATTTGTCAAGATTAACAATATCATCATAAAAGGGTAATTAGGGTATCAAGGGTGTCATTAGTACTTCTCGAGGGCCACTGATGACCCTCCTTACTTTAGCGGTGTGCTTATTATCCTTATATCACCCGTGATGGTTTTAATTTGGTTACTGTCCAACTACTCTGTTATTGGATTCGAGAAATTTAGGATTTTCAAGTAGAAACAAAATTTTGACATTAATGATTGATTAATGTACCATCTATGAATTCTATAATGGTACTGATGATTATTTGAGAAGGGAATTGTGCAGATAGATGGATCGGAAATAATGTACCGATACCATGGCCACCTATGTCTCCAGTGAAAATTGTACAACTGCCTAGACAAGTGAAGATCAACTGAAAAAAAATACTAACAGTCTGTTGTAAAATTTTGAAGTGACCTTTTGTGTTCAATGATCTCGAATAGCTCACTAGGATATTTTACACTCAGCGCTCGTAGTGATACGTATCCTTATGTTCTTGATTGATCGAATTACATAGAGCGCCAACTGCTTTAGTAAAAAAAAAGCATTAATTTCCGGTACCATGAGGTGGATAAATATTGATGATTGTATCAGAGAAATGAAGACAAGTTTCATCTCAGTAATTTGGTTTTAATCCTCTGAGGAATTATAATTGGAATAAAATTAGTTTGATTAATACTTATTTTATAAATTGAGTTCAAAACTGGCAAAATTGGAAACGAAACAAACTAGAATTCTTAATGATTTTATTAATTGAATTGGAATTAAAATTATTATTTTTATAAAGGGATATAATTTTTGAAAATGACGTTCAAATTAAAGAAATTAAATTGTATATGAAAACAACAACACGGCACGGGAAAAAGGATGGAAACATCTCGATCGCTCAAACCATATTATACAGACAATACGAGCAATACCTTGGACACAAGTTTCAGGGACAAATAACTAAATCAACAGGAATAATCATGTAATCCCAGAACTGATTATGCTATCTCTCCAAATTGAATATTCAAAATTAGGATAATAAGTTACTTATTGAAGTTATGACAATTTATACTTCGAATCATATGACAAAAATTGTAGTCTTAAAAAAATGGTTTAGTTAATTTAGAAATTTGCAAGAGAACAATTAGATAATAGTTTACGGAGTATAGTAGACTGAAATTGTGATCGTAGATTCGGAATGAATTATCTGCTCAATCAATATCAAATGAATTACTCGATGATCCCATGAAGCAGTAAATGAGAACTTCGGCTTTATTTAAGTTCACCCAGATCAATATTGTTCCGTTATTTCCCCGAGACTAGCCTAAAGTGACATATCCATTACAAATTTATAGGAAGGTTAAGGAAAGAAGATGCCACGCAACCACGTGCATAATTGCTAGGTCAAACATGCCTTAGAGAACTACATAAATCATTCTGACTACTAACTTGACAAATCAGAATCTGAATAAAGACAAGAGGAAGAATATAGTGAATGATTATCTAATTCAGATTTGAACAGGCAAAACTGAACTGGTGTGAACAAGTGAATGAGTTGATTTCCATATAATTATTGAAAAATATCATCGATCAGAGAATATATACATCTACCATCTACAACTAGGTTAAGATATGATTAGACCTCAAATTACGTGTTCCCTGTCGATAATGATCTTTCAATGTGGCCAATTAGTAAAATGTGAAGAAAGAATATTATTTCGACTCACCCCATCAAATATTCATACAAGATGAGATCCTGTCGATTCACGTTTTCTAGTCTCCCCTCTCATCGCGTGTAGCGCGACCTCTCTCGAGTTTTGGCGCAATAAAATAATCGATTTGAGTTATTTCTTGAATGAGGCATTTTTCAAATTTGTAACCCTGTAACTTTTGAGCAAAAATATATAGAGAAAATTCTCGAATAAAAGTTATTCATAATACTAATTACAGAAACAAACATAATGTTTGAATCAGATTATTTTTATAATAGCCTGATTATATTCACTGTCCGATTCACATTGAATCTCAATAAAATAACTATATTAGATTACCCTTTTTTACTATAACGGAGTCTCTTATAGTAATCCAATACGACTAAGATGATAGACATTGGCGGAAGCACGACGCGACAGTGCGGCAAGGAAGAGGTTACATCGAGGATCAGGATATCGGGGCGATCGTATTGAAACATTTCATCAGAGTGATGGTCACAAGAATGTTTATCACTCCACAGATATTATGGACTCGACTCACATTCTTTCACTCTTCTACTAGTCAGAAATTTACAGATTCCAGGAATCTACGCCCAATAATCTTCCGGTCTGCTTTATGAATATTGAAAATTCTTCGGGATTTAATTTGAAACATTCGCCTCATTTCTTAGAGTCATTTTAAGTTCGGTTTGATATTATTGTTTAGAAGTAGGAATTAGTAAAAGTTTCGTTAATTCTCCCTCAGAAAAGGTAAAACAATAAAATAAAAACGTTCTCTTCAGCTGGTCTGATTCACGTGATTTGTTTTATAGTAGAAGAGATACGAATGTCATACAAGCGTTCGTTCACAGTTACTGAAGCAACTACTAAGGTTCAAGACAGGGATAACGATGGCAACTGTTATGTTTTACGCAAAATCTGTTTACTTACGTTATTGTTTCTATAATATAATAAGTGATAAGAAACATGAACAATGTAATTATCACATAGCGAACTGCTTCTACTATCGATTTCTATGTATTCAAATTTATGTTATGACTTTTGAGTTATGATTTAAGAAACTTCATACATATAGCAGGTAGTTATGAATTTGTAAAAACCGTGAACAAACTGAAGTATGGGAGTTTATTATAGGTAATTAGGTACCATTAGTTGGAACATTGCTATGAGCAATCGCAAATCCACATTCATTTGAAAGGATAAAAATACGAAGCCGAGATTTCAGTGACCCAACAATCATGTAATTAACCCGTCATCGGTTTATCACCTAGTTCAGCAAGAAATCAGATAATGATCTTCACAATAGACTACGGAACTTTGTTTCGAATTTCTTGTGGCGTCTATTGTTCCTGGTCATTCATAGTTCCCTCATTCGTGACAGACATGATGAATTAGGGTAATCGTATATCGTAATGGAAGGGCTTTTCACCAAGTTGAACTTTCCATTAACTTGAAAACGGTCCTTCATAAAGTGATTTATAGCGCTTCGATTATTAAATATGGGTAAAAAGGGTTACCACGAATCGGTTATTAAGTGATTTAATAAATTCATCAATTAAAGTTGAACTGTATTATATTCTAAAAGACGTAAGAGTTATAATAAAAACGTTCGTTTGGACAGGCTAAAATATGGATTTGTATATAATATGAAGGACACCATTGGTATTAAATTCAGTTATTTATTCTGTGAAAATTGAAGGAAGTGTTCATGTAGGTTGAAGAGATCGGAGTATAACCTAGTTAAAACAAAATATTGATATCTTGATAGATGATCCGAATATGTATATCTCTGTCTACTAAATGGGTAATGGAACTTAGAATGTCGCCCGCCTTGAGAGCCATGGTTTCAAGTGATTGTCATTTGTCTTGAGAACGTAACTTCTGAAATTTATCCTAAAATAGGCAAAAGTTCATTCGAAAATTTGATATGGCTAATTTGTATATTATCTTATGTTTTTGGATGCTCTAAAAACGGAAAAAATCGATAAAAGATTCCTGGAGGGCCGCTAGAAAAGTTATGTCCATTTTTTTGCGGAAAAACTGAAAATGTTCCGGTTTTTTTCATTAATTAAAATTAGCTTTGAAATAAAGCTTCCGATCGAAGAAACACACGAGATCAAAGTCATAGATAGTTAGAATACACGTCTAATGAGACAAAGCAGGAGTCATTTGAAGGTTATGCGCCCGATATAAAGCTCATTTTACGGTATACAAAATAATTATTTTTTTATAGAAAAAAGATTGTGAAAATATTTTGTTTTGCGTGGAAAGCTGGCATTTTTATTCTACTTTTCTCTGGATTCTTTTTGTCGTCAAAATTTGAATTTCGCGAAAAACCGTAAAATTATGATTGCACGCTGAATAATGCATACTTTGACTCAGAACGAAATTCATTGTGTAGATTTTGACAAATATCACCTAGAATATCCATCAAATCATATTTTGCTGTAAATGCCGAGTTGTGGCGGGACTTTGAAAATTTTTGAACTCGGAAAATTGAAGAAATTTTGAGATTAGAAGATTTAGAAATAAAATCAAATTCAAGATATTGTTAGAACTCTCCATTATGCGTATTTTGAGCTATTGTAGATCAATTTTTCTCCAGGAGAAGTCTAGAAATTGCTGTAAACGTGTTTGAGGCTGTAGCGGGGCCATTTGGGCTCATCGTGAAAATTCAAAATTCAATGGAAAGTAGATCTCTATCTTTATCTAAATTCAAAGACCTCTTAGCCACTAGCCACATAAAGAATTATAGTTTGCATGATAATTTTTTTTCTTTGACTCACTCTAGATTTTTTCAATGATGGCTAGGAGGTCATACTCTTGGATTCGGATAGAGAGAGTCGTCTTCTTTCCATTGAATTCTGTTTTTCATGCTGGGCCCAAAATTGGGTTCGCTACAGACCTAAGCACGTTTACATGAATATCTAGACTTCTACTGAAGCAACATAGATTTCCGAAGTTAAAAATTTTGAAAGTTCCGCCAAAATTCCACGTTCATAGCAAAATGTGATGCGATTGTTATTTTAGGTAACGTTCGTCAAAATCTAAAAAATGTATTGCCTCTTGTGTAGAAGCATATTCAGGAAGTGACAAAATTGCGTATATATAATATGCTGCTACGCTCATATTTTGAACCTGTGCATACCAGCGAACAGCTGTGATATTTTGGGAGAAAAATTGATTCGGATTACTAAATTTTTTAGCAACATCTTTCAGTGAATCGTACAAGAAATATGATCCTTCGGTGCAATGTTGTACCTCAACTTCCTAAAATAAAATTAAAATGACTGCAAGAAATTGGAGAAACGGAAAAACGGTTGTGTGGATGTTTTCAGCTGAACCCTATCGTTTTGTTTACACTTGAGAAAACGATACCAGGAACCAATTTTGATGTTGAAACAAGTTCTATGTAGAATCATTTCAAGACAAATTACTTCAGCCTAAAATTAATTAACTTTCCACGTACTTCTGAAGATTTTTATGAGTTTTGTCCATACAGACGCTTTGGTAATGGTAGAAGAAAGTGAGCAGAATGTTGTGAAAAAAATTTTATATACTTTGACGAGAGGGGAACCTATAATGTGCGAAGAACATCGTGTGAGCCAGTAGTGAAATGTAAGGAGAGGAGATAGGCATTCATATTCTTCTTGAAGGTTATAGGCAAGATTTCCACAACTTCGCTGTTCGATAGAAACAAGAAGTCTGGTAGGAAGAAGCTCGGCAGATCTCAAGTTTGACAATGAAGTAGTGACAAGTTTGAACTCGCCTAGTCTGCCTATCCGGAATCTCTCGTGATGGAAAAACAGACGATATTTCAGATGAACACCGCCAATGGAAATATCTATAGAAAAGGGAGACATCTCGCACTTTTCTACGATGTTCTAGAGGGTCAATGAACTCGTAAGTGAAACATCATCAATCAAACGAATAATAGGATATGACGATGAACAATATAGTAACTGATACTAATATCTAATATTATGTATACAAGGAAATTGACGATCAAAATTGTTAAAATTACCCGAATACTTTAATATAGTGATCTTCAATTTCAATTTGTCCTGAGTTATATATTGCTACGGCAATGTATTCACCGCCTGATATGACGAACTCACAATTTGGAGTGATTTGATCCTTGATTGTTATGTGAATATCCTGTTCCCCATCATGCTTCACTACCGGAAGAACAATGAGAGAACAACAAAATATTTTTTCGATAATTTACTTGCTTCCCGTGAGCCAATTATCATTCAAAGTTTCAGGAGTAACTTATATTCGTATCAAAGATTACTGAAATGAAATTTAGTTACTAAAAAGTTGACAAACAACGTGTGAACAACCTCTTAGCGACTTATCACATCCTTTTTGGCTAGTTCGAATCTCATCTTTACACCTCAATTTGATTTAATATTTAAGCTTTTATTTGTGAAATACTTCCGCAGCACCGTAACAATATGAATACTCCTCAATTACCATGATATTTTTAATTACGACAAAAAGCGGTAATTTAGCGATCCCGATCCCGTTACAAAAGAAATTAGAATATGATCTCAATTTTTGACTGTCTTCCGAGATTTCGTCGTTTCCGTGAACCACTTGTTATGGTCCAGACATTGTCTATTAGTTCAGGCAATAAGCCGGGAAAAAGCCCATAATAAGAAATATATATACCTATAATAGTGAGCTAGAATTTCAAAATTTTTCTTGCATTTTGTTCCCAATACCCCATAGATCATTCAAAATGGGGTTTCAACCCCTCAGAGGAGCATTCTTATAAAAACAATCCAAAAGTTTAGAAAATTAATAAGAGCCGAAAATGACCCCCCGTATGTTTTTTGGGTCGCTGATCACGATTCCACTGTTAGTTTACTCGGAAAACTCCCTCCACATGAAAAATTTGGGACTTTCCATCTGGAGACAGTTTTCTCGGAAAAATAACAGCGGAATCGTGATCAACGACCCAAAAAACCTACTGGAGGTGATTTATGCAACAAAATTATACTTTATCATTCATAACTGTCTCAGGAAAATCTAAAATTTCCCGAATTTTACATCTAGAGAGAGTTTTTTGTGAAAAATAACAGCGGAATAGTGATCATTGACCCAAAAAACCTGCTAGAGGTCATTTTTGCAACAAAATTATTCTTTATCATTCATAACTGTCTCAGGAAAATCTAAAATTTCCCTAATTTTCCATCTAGAGAGAGTTTTTTGGGAAAAATAACAGCGGAATAGTGATCATTGACACAAAAACCTGCTAGAGGTCATTTTTGCAACAAAATTATACTTTATTACTCATAACCGTCTCAGGAAAATCGCAAATTTCCCGAATTTTTCATCTGGAGAGAGTATTTTGGGAAAAAATAACAGCGAAATCATGATCAGCGACCCAAAAAACCTTGTAGAGGTCATTTTTGTAACAACATTATGAATTATATATTATATATACATTTTCCAAATTTCTCATCTGGAGAGAGTTTTCGGAGAAAACTAACTGCGGAATCGTGATCAGCGACCCAAAAAACATGCTGGGGGTCATTTTCGGCTCATTCATTCATCAATTTTCTAAACTTTTGGATTGTTTTTATGAAAATGCTCCTCTGAGGGGTTGAAACCCCGTTTTGGGGGGTAGAAAGTTCAACCCCCGCGGTCGTAATAGTCATGAATGATCTATGGGGTATTAGGAACAAAATGCAGAAAAAATTTTGAGATTCTAGCTTACTATATTTATTTTTTATTTTCCGGTTCGTTGCCTGGACTATATGGGGGACTTCATAGCAGTCAGTTCATCGTAATCTCAATAACGACTCGTTGACTTGTTTTTAAACGCGAATTCGTTTGACCGAATATGATTGGTCGCTGGGATCAAGTTTTAGGCAGATTCTACATGTGTTCATAGTAAACTATAAATATGGATGTCATGACTTTGGCTAGTTGGTTTTAGATTATACGAAGGCAAGGTGATGAATCCCTGAAAAATTAAACAAGAAATGATTTATTCGGTCTAAACTTATTTTATATCTCAACATAATCTCCTTGTAGTCTCATACACTCCATCCAACGTTTTTCTAATTTTTCGATCGCTTCCAAATACAAATAATATGATCTCGGCAATCCTTCTAGATAGACATTTGTTTCAGCGATGACCTCATCGTTGGAGCCAAATCTCTCTCCGTCGAGCCATTTTTTGGTGTTTGGAAATAGATAAAAGTTGCGGGGGCTAAATCTGAAGAATGTGGTGAATGACGAACCAATTCGTAGCGCAATTCATGCAATTTTGCCATTATGACTAGGGACCTGTGCGCCGGTGCTTTGTTCTGTTGGAAAAGCACTTTTTTCTTTGCAGAATGCCACCGCTCTCGCTTCAAATCAGCGTCGAATCGATCCAATAACTCTGTATAATATACGCCGGTGGTAGTTGTAACCTTTCCAAGGTAATCTATATAGACGATACCATGTGCATCCCAAAAAACTGTCGCCATGATTTTGTTGGTGGATAAGCCCACTTTGGCCTTTTTCGGCTTCGATTTGCCAAAACAAATCCCCTGTTTCGACTGTTCGGTGGTCTCTGATGTGTTGTGATTGATCCATGTTTCGGGTAAGTTTACGAAACGGCGCAAAAGGTTCTTCTTATCGTGCTTGAACATCGCCAAACACTCCTCACAGGGTGGTGTTTATTGTCAATAGAGAGGAAGTGCGGCACCTCTCTTGCAGATAGATTTCTCATATTCAACTAATCATGCGAAATATTCCGTACCCGTTCGGTTGAGATCTCGCCGATCGTACCATAGATTTTATCGACGATTTTTGACGTTGTAACTTCAATTGGATGACCAGAACGTTCGGCGTTCCTTGTAGTCATACTACCGCAACGAAAATGAGTAGACCACTTATGAATCGTTCCAATCGATGGTGAAGAGTCCCAATAATGTTTAACAAACGATGCTTTGGTTTGCGTAATGTTTTTCTCAAGCGAGACATGATGTTTAATCAAGACGCGAAATTCACTTTTTTCCATATTTACAAAACTGTTCAAGGTTGCTTGCTTTTGATGGGTATCAAAACAGAACTGAATAACATATCAGTCTGAAAATTTGAACGCGTTCCAGTTAAAGTCACATGATGGGATTTTCAGTTGTCAAAACTGAAAAATTAACATTTCTTCATAAAATCAATGGTGACGAAATTTTTCTTGGAGCGGTTTCAGATTCCTCTATTAAAATTCTAGAAAGAATGTCTTTACATTCCGACCTAACTCTTGACATGACGGGTGAGGCGAGGGCGGAATCGTATTGCAGAAAAAGTACGATAACTCCATTTTACGTTAGCCGATTTTAGCCAACTTGATTTTGTTTTCAAAGTATTGGATAGCTTCATCCTACTCTGGAAAAATACTCAAGTTTGTGTTCACATCTAAACGGCCAGATGGCGTTATTTGATTACTCTAGTTATTCATTCCTCATAAGCATAAATCTGAAACTGATAAATCGGGGAATCTGGGTGGCCAGTGGAACGAACTATCTCTTCCTATCCATTCATTGAGAAACTGAGTATTCTAATAATCTCTCACGTTGAGAAAATAATGCGGAGGGCAACCATAGTGTTGAAACCATATATTCAGACAAGTGTATAAAGCGGATCCTTCTAAAAGAACTGGCGAATGAATTTTCAAAAAATCTGAGTACCGTGCATCATTACGGGTCTCTTCAAATATTATTTGATCTTCGGTGATATCGGACCACACATTCACACTGAAGTGATTTTGATGATCAATTTCTATCATTCAATGAGGATAGTTTGCGGACCAATAATGCGTATTATGTAGATTTACTTGACCTCTACTAGTGAATCTAGCCTCATCTGTACATAGAATGTGCGACAAAAAAAATTTCTCTTCCCATTTCAAACATGCAATGACAAAAATCTAAGCTGTGATGAAAATCAAGTGGTGTTAGCACGTGGCGAATTTGTATATCATATGCTTGTAATTTTTTAAAAAGCCAAAATCGGCTGACGTAATTGGGAGTTATCGTACGATTCCGCCTCTCCCCCACCCGTCATTTCGAAAGTTACGTCGAAATGTCAATAACATACTTTTTGGAGTTTTTATAGGGGAATCTAGAATTGATCCATGAAACATTGCGTCACTTTCGATTTTATGAAGAAACTTTAATTTTTTTGACATTAAAATACACCCTCTAGCGGGAAAATTTGGAAATGAAAATATTTTAAACAGACTCCTCGTGGTCACTTCCATCAAGAATATTTTTTCCGTAAGTTGTAGGACAAACAGTTTCCCAGATACAGCTGGTAGCCGACCTTAGTGGGACACCCGGTATATATATTTACAACAAAGGACAAATCTTTATAATAATTCTCCTTGATGACATTCATCACAGCATGATTCCTCAAAGTGTATGTATCACATAATTATCACTACATACTATCTACTCATGAAAACAAATTTATATTCTCTTTATGATGTAGAGCGAGCTACTATACAAATTAATTCGAGTTATTACTAGTATAGGGGTAACTAACTCTTCAAGTTTGAATGAGAATCACGTCACATAAACAATGAGGGATGAATTGTCTGTGAGAGAGTAGTGTATTTCAAATAAGCAAACTTTCCATTGAACTAACCTCTAACTGTTCTATGTAGCTATTTTCGCTAGACTTTATCTATATCATATTGTTTCAAAGTTTCGTAACAAATGAAGCATCTGAAATAAGCAAACAAAGCTTTTAAAATAACCGGGAGAACCATATTATTTTCCTCAAAGTTGTAAAACAAGCTTATTTTCGGTATTAGATCATAAAGGGAGCTTTTGTGTTATTGTAAAATATAATTGAATAGTCAGAAAGTACACTTTAATAATAATAGCTCTTCACTGAAAACAATACTTGGCAGTAGATGCTGATACCGCTTACAAAAGACTATCAAAGTTGACAGACAATCCTATGTATTACGTTAAATTTTACTAGAATCAGCATCTTCAGTATACTTATAGATTCAGCCCGATGTATTGCCAGTTAATAAGTGCAATAAAGATTCGAAGCAGATGAGAATAGCATGTATCCCGAAACTGAAACAAAAAGGGCGTGGTTTATGAGGCGCATCTCAATACCCCTTAACTAACGACACACACAAGTAGTTTTACTAGAAATGGGAACAGAACTGTTATTTCTAAATAGAAATACCATAACCAAAATTCCAGGTGCTATTACTGCTACCTCTATCTTAAATCTCAAAATAACTGTTTCAAATAAGAAGTACAAAATAGCAGTTGTTATTTGATATCAGACGAAATGTTCTACAGGCACGGACCGCTAAATATCAAACTATCTCTAATTCTTACTAACTAATAATTCGACCTGTGTAATACACACTCCTTTCCCTATCATAAAACATGAATTCTTCTTCTGAATATCTTATTGACACTACGAGGCGTCTGGTTCTCTCACATTTACAAAATATGTGAGTTAATTCACTAATATTATCTAATCCGTACAATGTGGATTGTAGAGCATAAAACATATGAAGTATTTCTCAAAGCACCTGTATCAGAGGATGGTAACAAGATCTATCACCTCTTAGCAGCTTGAGTGTATTTCATAAGAAATAGAATAGGATATAAAAATGATCACTATTTAATGAAAGGAATAATAATGAACATAGTTAAACCATAGAATCGTAATTAAATTGATATCATGAAACACTCTCCTTTTCATCACTTATATTATAGAAACACTATCGTGACTATAGTTTTTCGACAATTAGCCTGTCATCTTCAAAACGATACTAATGTACAATAATTAGTATCGTTTTGAAGATGACACTCTAGTTGTCGGAAAAATGTTCGCGAAGCGGTTTGAGATCGGACACAGATGTTAACTTTCACTTCTCATCTATTTTTGTTTGTAGGATCGAATAGTAAATTTTGGGGCAACCTGATAAAAAACAATCTGAGCGATGATAGTGTTCCCACGTCAACAATTATGGCAGGTTTTGAGATTGAACAAGCTTGGTTGATTTCGGAATCAATTAGAAATTTTACTTTAGAACTCCTTCACTATACTACCATATTGAAAAGAATAAATTATAAAATCAGAAAAAATGTAATTATTTCATAGGAAAGAGAAATCGAATATAGATTTTTATGTAGAATATAGTATATTGTACAACAAGTGAGAAATATGTCGTTTTCTCACGAATTGTACATTGTACTTTTTCTACGGATGCGTTGTTTTCAAGTATTGAAAATTAAAATACATATACAATAATACTTGTATCTCATTAACTCATTTTTATATTTTATTTAAAATAGTAATTAACAATTATATTTGAACTATTTTGTAAAGTAATTCCTGGTAGGTTGTTTTGTTTCAACATGTTTTCGGTAATTGAAATATTAGCTGCGGTCGAAGTTGAAGTTGATGGGGAAACGTACTGAGCTTCCACATCATTGTTGTGTTCAGGTTCTAATGGCACTGGAGCCTGAATGGATTCTACTATACTTTTTGAAATTTTCATTTTGTTAGCTATGGAGTTGTCGATATAAGATTCAGCAACATTGCTGGATTTCCAACCCCCATGGCGTTTTAAAGTTGAAAGATCTAACTAAAATAGTCGCAGATGACCTTCGAAAACAGTGGCCAGTCTATAATTCAGGGTTCGGTAATTGCAAAAATTTCGCTATTTCTTTCATCATGGTGCCAAATTTATTTATCCCCACAAGCTGTTTCGTACATTTGCTATTTTTGTAATTTAAAAAAAACGTGTTTCATTTGTGCATGGTCGAAGCTTCACATATTTTTTGTAAATTTGGTAGAATTCTCCTGTAACTGTGAAATTTCTAGGAACCTTGGTTTTAGTATCGGGTAATTTTATTAAAAGGGCCGAATTAAGATCTTCCATGTCATCAATTTTTAATTTTCGAAGTTCATCACAACGGCCTGCCCCTGTAAGGCCAATAGCTAAAGCAGCCTGAAATCAAAACCAAACATTCATTTTCCGATAACAATTTAAAAATTTTCAATTCATACCTTTATCAGCAAATACTTTTCATCAGGTGCATCTTTTAAAAATTGTTGAATTTCTTCAGAAGTTGATGTTTTTGACTGTTTTTGAACATATTTTTCAGATTTGCGTTTTAAAAATGCACGTAGTTTCACGTATTTTGATATATCAACACAGTTTTTAATCATTAAGGTACTTCTTAGCATCGAGTACTGAGACCATAATGTTGATGATTTCAATCTTCTTGACAACTCTTCAAAATAAACTAACAAGGTATTTTCGGAACAAGAATTTATCTTGGCTTTCATTTTCCAGTCCATAAAGTTTCTGTAAGCGATTTCATATTTTTCTCTTGATGTGCTTGCTAGCAAATTATTGCAAACATCTATTGCTTTCTGAATAATTTCTGGAGGTGTATTTCCCGACTCTAAATCTTCGTATTCCATTATATTCAATATTTAATGAATCTGAACTGTTTATATTATAACAAATAACAATAAAACTATTTTCGTTGGGTAAGTTGACAGCAATAATTATACAGTGCTTCGGTTTTGTTGTTATAGAAACGCCAACAATGGGCTACTTGAATCACGCGAATCGTCGGCGTAGCGTTGTCAACGTGGAGAATGTGTCATATCAATCTGACATGTAACAATTCATGACTGACTTGGGTTATCGTGATAACAGTGAGAAATTATTTCTCACTGTGAGGAATTATATCTCACTGTATTGGCGGATATTTCTCACTGCGTGAGAAATCTTTCGTTTTGAACGTATGAAAGCGATGAGAGAAGTGGCACATTGTATAGCATCCGTAGAAAAAATCGTTTGTAAGGGTTTTGTGGGTAGCCAACTACGACCTTATCTCTAATTATTTTCAGAACAAACCGTCATTTATGTTTAAATGATATATGCTTCAAGGCTGCTAGATTTTTGAAAGAAGGTCCACAAACATTTCAAATGGGCATGAAAATAGTGCCAATTTTTTGCATTATAACAATAGAATAAAACAAAAATGAAAAATTCCACAAAAATAGAAGATTTGACTTACTTATTGGTTTCCCCGGAAACTACCACCGCAATTAGCGTATTTTCCGCTCCTCACCTCCCCCTCGAGGCATGTGATGTTTTCTCGTAAGAGAGGTCCTAGAACCACATGCTGTGCCTTGTGCTCCATTTATCAGCAATGATTTTCTGTGCATGTATAGTGGTTGTATCAATTTATAATAATTACAATTCATTACATCTATTTGTATTCTCATTTATTTACAAGCACATTTTCATTGTTATATTTTTTGTATTATTTCATAACGCGGTTTTGCCTTGTCTGAATAAATATTATTATTGTATTATATTTCTGTTACTAATAACATAATAATTCCTAATGTCTAGCAACCAATGCATTTTGGTCACTACAATATTCCCCTGAAATAAACTTTTAATCAAAAATATAAGATAATGAATGAATAAGTGATTTTCGAAAAACATTTATTGATGAAGATGAACTACTTCATGTCCATCTGTAGAAATATTTTGAAGATTATTTTTCATATTAATTTAAAAAAAATCATTTTTGTGTATTACCAAATAGGTCGTCGTAAGAAGCTTGTAAGGACTTTTTCAATCTATCATTTTTTACAAAAACATGAGTTGTATTAGATGAAGTTTGAAGAACAAATACATTTTTTGAAATGAGGAAAATTTTGAGTCTGCCATCACTGATTTTTTCAGCAGAAAGTTTGCGAAGCTTTAAAATTTTGAAGGAGGCATTGGTTTCGATATAATGCATAATATTGTGTTTGACATTGGATGAAGAACTTTCTGCTCTCGCTAATAAAGAGAAATCTAGTAAGAGATCTTTGAGGCCATTATTGATGTTATAAGTTACAAACGTTGCTTCTATAGATCTGGTAGCAGATTAAATTCCTTGTACAATTAAAAAATTTGGGACACTGAGTAGCCCGAAATTACGGAAATCATTTAACAGGTTGAAAATTATTAGCTACAATAGAATCTCAGTGAATTTTCTTCCAAAACCTTTATCAACAATCACAGTTTTGTAACCACATGTATTGATTTTAAAATTATTAGCGTTACGAAGGAAATTAAATGATTATTTAATATACAAATCGTTGGATTGATGACAAAACGCTTACCTGAAGATCACTATCTACTAAACCGGAAAGTGTGCTAAATTTATCAACAATCAAAAATGAGCAAGCACGATCATAATCACCATCAACATTGGTCATCTTCATTTACTGGATACTCGTTTCCCTGTTCAAAAGAGCAAGGTTTGCTAGCTTTGGGCTTGAACATAAGATGGTACCGATATGACTGATTATTTGTTTGAAGGTGAGCTAGGTTGTTGAAAGATTTAGCATAAAGTTGTTCAAGTTGCTCCTTTAACATTTCAACTTCTTTTTATAATTTTTGAGAGCTGTAATCCTTGGATTTGATGTCATTAACCGATACTTGTTTCAATTAATGAATCATCTATTTTGGAAATCTCACTCAAATTTTATCTCGATGTGCTATAAGAATCAGACGAATTTCTGGTGATCAACGTTGCTATCTATAGTATTAGTAGAATAGCCGGTCAGAAATTTTAAATGTTTTTCCCTACTAGCCCCTTCAACATTTCGTTTACGACTCCTGAATTAGGATACCGAACAACACGTTTTCTCCCTGAGGACGTAAGTTTAGATTTTTCTCCAGCCATTTCTCAAAAAGCTAGTATTCTTTCTCGTATCTTTCACGAGATTTGATTTGCAGGATTCAGTGATACCAATTTGGCAGATACTAAAATGTCTTTAGGAATACTATGCTCAGCTTTCTTGAAATGAAGAACATCTGTTGGAATACGTCAATGTTGTAAACAACGCCTTGGTAACGACAGTTTCTGTGATGTATACTATAATGTTATATTTCAACAGAGAGGGTTATCTTAGAAATTGGCATAAAGGTAGAAGGTAAAATCATATGCGTTCCTGTAGAGTAAAGTGCATTTCCTCCATTGTATTTTAATGCCAACCGCTTCGATTTGGGCATCAAACTATACCCGGAAGGAAAAGAGGCACTTTCCTTCCTTGGTACGTGAATGACTATTATGATAGTTGACTTGGTTTTGCATCTACATAGTATTGATTCAAAATAAGGAACTGAATTTTCTTCGAATCTCACAGTGACAAAATTTTATAGGCGTTTTCATCAGGTGGATTCATTAAAATGAAACCTGCCTTTATTGCTACCTCGTGTGATAATGTTGTACAATTGTACAATTGGATAATTTCTAATTGTTAAATAATGCCTCTACTTGGATGAGCCATAACGCAGGATATTTAAACCAAACTTCACGTAGTTTCAAACTTATTGAGGCAATAATAAAATCTTCAGTCATCTCGGGATTATTTGTTAAAGTGTTTAGTCGTATATTCTTGATCGGGATCACCAATTGTAGTGTTTATATTAATTTATCATTCATAATAGTTATAATTACGATTCATTAGATCTATTGGTATTCTGTTATAACCAATGTAATAATTTCTAATGCCTAGATACCAATAAAATGGTCACTACACATAATAATACCTGATTTCACGTTGTCAAAATCTTGAATGAGTACTTAGATGAAGTTGAAATCCAATTTATGGTTTGGCCTGATAGATGTCCTGATCTTCGTCTTATTGCCCAAATTTCCACCCCTGCAAACATGTGGGAGCTGTTGTCAAAGAATGCGATGAGATCAATAAAGGAACCACTCGCCATCTTATTGAGGGATGCCAAGGAGAATGGAATCTGATATTCCGGTTAAGGGAGGCAATGCACGCTATTTAATGTTCTATATCTTGATTATATTTTTATTACATTCTCATTTTTTATTTTATTCGTCATTGAAGAATTTTGAATCATTTTTGTTATCAGAGATATAATATTTTCCTGTTCGTGTAATTGCATTGAATATGTTTTGGGCTCTTGCTCAATTCATGAATGAGATTAAAATAAATCACGATGAACACAGAGAAAACATTTCAAATAAATAATATGATAAAATATATTGGCTTGAATTTTGTAAGCAAAGTTGAAGAATATCAACAATGGTATAATGTTATTCCATCCGATAATTCAGAAGAGACCACTCTGTTGCAGGAAGCTTAGCAATAGAATAACAAAAAATAAATTTCAACTTGTTTTGAACCTTCGTGGCTTATTCTTTTAATTAGGTACGTCAAACATGTTCAGAGCCTTTTATATCCAACGAGAACAAAGAGTGGTGTAAATGATAACATACACAAACGTTTACGTTCATTGTCATCCCCTTTTTTAGGATTTATTTGTACACTGGATAATCTTCTGATTTATTCTCATAAAATAAATCCAGTATTTTTCGTTATTCCTACCAGTACATCATTTTGTTGATTGAACTCAGGTCTCTGTCAGAACATTAATACTAGCTAAAGCTGCCTTCAAATGCACCTAACGAAAGGCATTGCGACGGACACTAGATTGAAACAAATAAATTCTCCTGTTTTAATAGTTGGCCAGTTGGCTTGATACAATTTCGTTGCATGCGAGAAAAGCCGCCGTTAACGTATTTATTTTCCGTAGGTATGTGATTTATTGCGACAGTCCTTTCCTATACGTGCTATTTATAATTTGGTTTGGAAAATTTCCATAGTACATCACTGAAACCGTGACATCCTGTTATCTCTCTGAATGCGAAACTAACACGAATGTTTTCAAGATGCGAACACCTTAATTCAATTTTTTTAACGACAACTTCGACAATAAAATAAGCAATAAAACGCTTATATTCAGTATTGAATGGATGAGACAATTACAGCTATTTGTTATAATATGTGTTCAATTAAATTTTTTGTTCGTTCCGATTTTATGTATGTATGTTATGTTCCGGACCTATCAAATATGTAGTGAGAGTAGTGAAGGATGCAAAGTGATCAAATTGTTCACAATGTCGATGAACTGTGAAGGTTAACATTGCTGAAATTTTAAACCACAATTTCAATAAAACCGTCACAGATCAAGACATAAACTGATTCACTATCTTACCCAGATTCCAGATACAAAAATTATCTAGCGCAGTCCATTTCAATGTCTTTGAAATGATTCAGAATAACGGGAGAAGATAAGAAATAATAGGATTGAAGCAATGAAAAAAGGTTCGCGTAGAAATTTCGAGAACACTATTGGAGGCTTTGTTCGTTTTATTTTATTGTTGTTTGACATCACACTAAAATGAAATCTCATACACAATCATGATTCAGTTTCACGTTTTATCTAATGTTGCTCACGATATATTGTTATACATTGTCTGTTCTGTTTCGCGGTAGAAATATACTATTGCATCTTAGTACGTTGCTCAAGTCAGATGGTTCTTTTCTAGCACATTCCCTAGCATCGGTTATTGATAGATGTTCCATGCTTGTTTGTGTGTGCCAGCTTCAGAACCTCTGCCGTGACTTTGTAGCTCTTACTACTTCAAACTTGATGATTTTTTTGTCGAGGGTGTTGAGAAGTGAATATCCGAAAATCATTTTCATATACAGAGTGGTCCATTAATAAATTAGACAAGCTACATAGTTTTTTTCATATGGAATTACATACATTCTTTTACATTCTAAGAAGTTTATTCTAGTCACTACTTTATTCTTCTAAGAAAATGTTTTATCCCTCACCGCATTAGGAGATAATACATCTGCGGATGGTCTGCTAATTGTGATCAAAACGAAATAATGAGAAGTGCTCTCTATCAAATGCAGAAAATATGGAGTGGTGATCTATATCACTCTGCAAGATAATATTAGCCACTGTACCAGACTAGAAAGAGTCAGAGAGAGCAAATATCTATCAACCCTCACGAAATAATTATAGTGCCTTCACTAAGAGAAGGAGGTTCATCTTCCCTGCTGGGTGAGCTTATACCATTTGCCCATTCACTACTGATGAAAAATAGAAAACCCGGATGCTACCATTGAATGGGTATGGTCAGAGTAATATTCAACCATAGTTATACTCATAACTCCGTTTCTCAATTCAAAACGATTGATCTTAAGATGAATATATGTGAATAATTGATCTATAGCGGGTCATCGAATCACATGTTTATCATTTGGTAAATTATACAAATTATTTGAGTTTTTCAAACGGAATTACAATATTTCTTTCACATTTTGAGAACTCCTAGTCACAACTACTCTTCTAAAAAATTGTTGTGATCTCTCACCCCATTCGGAGATAATGCATGGCATTCAAGCATATGCGGATAATCTAGTCATTGTGATCAAAAGAAAATATGAAAAGTGGTCTCTCTCTCTCTCTCTCACACCAGGAAATATGGAGTGGTGATCTCTATCGCTCTGCGAGATATAACAGCCGCAGTACCTAGCTGGAGTAAGAGGAAGCAAATGTCTATCAACCCCCATGAAATAGTTAAAGTGCGAGTTTCATTGAGAGAAGGAGGTTGTACAATCTGATTTCAGCCTCTTTGCTGGGTGGGGCTGAATATTTTTTGCTTATATTCACCCAGAGCATTGCTCTGTCAGTTCTGTTGAAAAATAAAGAACCAAGATGCCATTGGTCTACACAGTGGACTAGACATCTAGGAATGTGGGTTCGAATCCGACCTATGGTTCAATGTTATAAGTTTATTTATCTTGATAACCCTATATGGAATAGTTTGCGTTATCTCCAAAATTCAGAAAATTTAATTCCATACTCTAATTCTCAATGTACTTATGCAGAATTGTGGCAAAGAAGCTTTAAACTTGTTTCCACTTACCTAGAACCTTTCTTCTAGAAAATAAAGATCCAGGATGCCATCATTTAACTGTACAGTAATTGCCAAACATAGTATTACTCATGGCCACATTCCTCAATTCAAAATATTGAATGTGCGTGGATAATTGATATATGGCTATGACTCTGACAGGACCAAAGTGGGGTAATTGGTCGACATACTGGACTAGATATCCAGAGATATTGGTTTGATTTCCACCTATAGTTCAATGTCTTACGTTCGGCCATCTTGATAATCCTGTGTATAGATTACATTTTCTAAAGTACGAAGATCATTCAACATAGGATTAGTAAGGTAAAATTTGAACAATATATTGAATTTGAAGCGAGATCCCATCTAGTCATGTATGTTAAACAATTGTAACACTTCAAGTCTCATATTTTTGTGAATGTGAACCTCTCAAAGGATATTGGATCATCGATAACCATAAGCGATTTGGTGCCCGCCATAGATTCATTCGCGTAGATTCGATCTTAAGTTCAATCATTCTGAAATTATGAGTATATGTAAGAGTATTAATATGATTGGCGTTGGCAATTACTCCAACAGCTCATTTAGGAACTTACCTTTTCTTTATTTTGGTTACACGAGAGGTAAATCTTAAATGTTTATGGAACATGTTGTATCATTTTATTAACGTCAATCTTAATTCACTGGACAATGAAACTATCCTGAAGCGAATGCGCCCTTCCAACTCACAGAATCGAATAAAAGGCAAATACATTCTTCTGAATTCATGTTATTATTCAACTCCCAACTTTCACCCAAAAATATTTCTATCACTCATTACAATATAAATTTCTATTCAATTATTACCGGAATATTTCTGGAGGGCAACGAAGTATATTTAAAATCAACGGCATGTACAAAACTTATATTGATGAATAATGATTTTATCAAAAATGTAGCGTGGATCACTATTTTAGATGCTTATATGACTGGTCAACTATCGTACAACAGGCAAATAAAAATAAATTGTATTTGGCCATCTATCACCATTCAGTAGCGTGAGTTGGCCAACAATAACAAGCTTTCTGAGGACAAAATAAATAACTACCGAACATCTACTTGTTTTGCTTTATTTTCTACGCAGTTTCACCACAATTTTGGCAAGTGTTTATGAAAGTATAGCAATTTATATGAAACGACATCTTACATATTATATGCATTGCAACCAATCTTCTTTCTTCCGGGTATTGTTCTAGGTTTCTCCACATCCATACATTAAGTCTCATCGATTACCGAAAGGGTATCACTTTTTTTTTCATATTGAACTTATATATCCTTCTCATCGGAGTTTGGCAAAGGCGAGCGTTTTCTTTTTGGTGCTATGCTTCTATATGGAATTTTATTTTCCGTGATGTTCGTTTTTGTTTCTTTGTTTTTCTTCGCGGTTCTATTTATTACAATTGAAATGTATTCGGGAAAAGTGGATAGAGTTCCAGATGCCTTGGCGAGTTTTTTTTTCAGGAACTTTGGATGTGAGGTTAATCTGATCTAAAAATTTTCTTAAAAAATACCTAAGCCAATCAAAACCAGCTGTTCGTTTTTCTTTATTGAACTTATGATGGATTTGTAGATTTTCAGTCGTATCATAGGCAAGCTTCCGAACACATGAGAAAACAGTATGTCAAAATTTTTGAAGCGCCGTTTACAGAAAAACCGTTCCTGACTTCTTCAATAATCAATTAATTGGAAATTAAGTCAAAATATAAGATACACAGATAAAAATCAACCTTTAATGTTACCTTGATCCAGATAAAACACAACGACCGCTTCCAGATGAGAACATTACATTTTGGCAGTTGGTTATCCCGATCAGCCATCTCACCCGACTTTACTCCCTATATTTTTTCATTGAACTTTTACTTCCAACCGAATGACTGATTGTAAAAATTAAATATCCATTTTACAAAATTTTCGAATATCCTACAAAATACGCTCTTGAGATGTATCAAGCAACTTCAGAGTGCTATAGGCTTAAAGGGATCCCCTCAGAAGTTAGCACACTGCTTGCTGCACGGCTATCCATGTACTAAAAAATCTATGGTTGAAATTTTCGACTAAGTCTGTTTCCAATTATTATAACTTGCAATCATTGCTATATTACATATTTTAACATGTTTGTATGCAAAACAATGAACACTGTTGTTAGTAGTTCTTATTTATTTCTCCTTTCTTTTCAAGAACTGATCTTTACTTGTTAGGAATCCATTATATTACAAATGAACACTACACTGGATAATACATAGCAGAAAATTTTTCTTTTATATTTATAATGAAAGTTTATTTTATAATTTTTCTACAGTGTATCATTCAGTGTAGTGTTCATTCGCAAGTATTTCTCCGTTTGGGAGATAATACAGATTTTTCATCTGTTTTGGAGTGATTCTAAGTAATATTGATCATTTCCGGCCACAAATCAGAATCTTCACTTATATTGATATTTTCACAATTTTCTTGCATTTCTTCTCCACCTAGCTCAGCGGATGACAGCTTTCATTAACATGGTGTATTCTGATAAGCATCAGTCTTTTCCTCACGGTCACGCTGGAGTTAGGGCTAGGAGAATGAAAACTCACATTTTCCATTCTGCATGAATCTTTATACTTAGATTCCTGAGAAGAAATATCAATCGCCTCCTGATGACTTGTGTTGCAATACCCATTCTCTACTCTGTTATCTGTATTTCTATCAAAGGTTTCAAGAAACTCCCGCAATATCTGCTTATCTGGTTCGCGTATTCTTTCCTATGTACTGTAATGATTCCGGATTGAGTTAGGAAGGCAGGGGCAGAGCCCACTGATGAGCCCCAGACGATCTCTTGGCAAAATGGAGAATAGGATATACAATTCGTTGTAAAGTTACTAAAGATGAAAAGTGAAAATGTTGCAATACACTGAACGAAGGTTTATCGCGATTTTCCGTGGAATTAAAAACGCCCGCAAACATTATACATTACCTAGTCATAATGTTATAAAATTTTATTCTGAATAACCTAACGTGATACTATACTACAAAAAGCTTTTACCTTCCCTCCTTCTGGTGGCAGTCAATGAAAATCCTGATTATAACTTTCTAAAGTTTGAGACTTCAACTGAAATTTACACGAAACGGTGTAACACTTAATTTGAAATTAATGCTGACAAATTGTTTCAACACACTGTGGCATCCTCAAAGCTAAGAGTTATCAACCAAAGCTATATCTAAAATCATTTTCTAAATATTAGAAATCGATCTGAATGTGGTACAAATTGTACATCAACGGACGTATAATACTGGGTGTCCCAAAAGTCTGGAAACGGTTGAATATCTCGTAAGCAAATCATCGGATCGCAAAGACAAAAAACACGCCTCTTTTTATTTTTGAAGATCAATTTAATGATGCTACTGAAAAACCACCCCCACCCATGTAGGGGATGATGAGAGTGGTAGTTCTAAAATTTTAAATGGAAACACCTACTTTTTATTGCATTGTTGCATTCTTCATGAAAAATCGTGTTAGGATGTGCAATCAACCCTTTTTTCAACCCTACTTAAGGGGTGAAAAAAAGGGCAGATTTGCTTTTTTTGCGGAAAAAATTGGTTTTCATACGGTGTTGCATTCTGCATGAAAAATCTGTTCTCATGTACAATCAACCCTTTACTTTAACCCCACTTAGAGGGTGCAAAAAATGGTAAATTCGGTTATTTTCTCACCTGACCTCCACCGCCACTCTTTTATTGGGGAAAAGCGAGTAGTTTGTTTGTTCACTTAGGATTACAATCAATTTTTGATTGTACCGTCGGCATTAGCGTGACCCGTTGTGCACCACGGGGAGGTTGCCTGATCGGATATGGAGGGACATGTAGCCCTGAGAAGGGCTGTTTATCCTCGTTGTCCTTTTCCTCTCCAGCGCAGATGTTCAAACTGGCCGCCATTTTGGTCTTGACACTGCTGCAGCCGTTGGTGGAAATCGTTCATCACGTTCGTCCTCAGCTGCTGCGTAATACGTTGGACCTGGTCTATGATGCGAATCCTCAACTCGTCCAAGTTAGCTGGTTTGGTATCGTACACGTTTTTCTTTAAGAACACCCAGAAGAAGAAGTCGAGTGGCGTCAAGTCCGGCGATCTCGGAGGCCATTCAATGGAGCCGCGACGTCCGATCCAGCGGTTGGGAAAAGTGCCTATCAAATATTGCCTCACTCTCACTGCATAATGAGGAGGTGCACCACCCTGCTGGAATCGCACATTGTCCAGGTTTCCATGAAACATTCTCGAAATTGCAGGGACCACTTCATTTTGTAATAAATTCAAATATTTCTCGCCGTTTAGATCACCCTCAATGAAAAATGGTCCTACAATTCCGTGTATTGAAAAGCCGGCCCACACGTTCAATTTCTGCGGATACTAGGTACGAGTATCGCTCATCCAGCGGGGATTCGTGTCACTCCAATAGCGGAAATTCTGATGGTTCACTTCTCCATTCAGCTGGAATGTCGCTTCATCAGAAAATACCAATTGGTCCAGGAACCCACGATCCTCAGCACAACGTCGCATCATGTCTCCGCAGAACTGGTCCCATCCGAAAGTCAACGTCTGAAAGCTCCTGGACGAGATGTATCTTGTAAAGATGCCACTTTTCCGCCTTCACGATGCGATGCACAGATGTCTTACTGATGCCTTGTACTTGAAACACCTTCCTCACAGTGGCGGCTCCTCGAAGGAGGCTAAGGAGGCTCAGCCTCCTCACCAATTTATCTTAATGATCATTCTCCATTTTATTTCCTGTTTCTCTGATAATTCTTTAAATTTTACAAGTAATTCCCCGTTCTCAGTAGTTATTTTCAATCAGGCAACAGTGGTCAGAGGCTAGATTCTCTATATATCTCAAACGCTGAGTTGTGTTGTTCAACACAGTTGCCGTTTTTCCGACCAGTCAATCGCCAAATAGCGTGAAACGGCGAAAACGGCAACAGGGTAGGGAGGCTAGCTTTTCGTATCCATTAGTCGGTCGAGTGAAATACGATTACTTGCGCTCCCGCCTCCCGCTGCTAGAAGAATGCGGTTAGTTGTTGTTTTTATTCCACGAGGCGTAGTAAGGTTAAGTAGTTAATTTTTAAGTTATAATTTATCTAATCGGAATCGGTGAACGTTGAAATTATGAGTGACTTAGTTGCAGAGTTCTTAGAAAATCCATTTAGTGGATTAACATATGATAGAAAAGTGTTCTTCAAAAACAAACGGCCTTTACCGGATTTGAAAGGATTAGTGATGGCAGGGAAGTATCAAAATCGATCGTTTAATACTGATAATTATAAAAAATATGTATGGTTAACGGGATCTGATGTACACAATAAATTATATTGCTGGTATTGCTTGCTATTCACATCAGATACAACTTCATGTTGGGGGCACTTGGGTTATAATGTTTTGAAAAATTTAGCTCGTGGCGTAGAAAGACATGAAAAATCGCAGGAACATATTACATCGTGTATTAAGTTTAAATTAACCGGTAAACAGAATATTGTTAATGCTATTGATTCTACACGAACACGCGAAATCGAAAATCATAATAAAACAGTTAAAGAAAACCGCGAAGTTTAAAAAAAAATCATTGATTTCTTATTGTATTTATCATTTCAAGATTTGGCTTTTGGAGGGCATGATGAAACTGAAAATTCAGTTAATAAAGGTAATTTTAGGGAATTGCTAGATTTGTTTTGTAAATACGACAGTAAGCTTCGCGATTTTATGACTAACGCATCAGTATTTGCAGGCATTTGTTTTGTTTTATGCGGGTATAATGGTTGAGTGACACCACGCGAAATAAGGTTAGATTAGAATTCGTCTGTTCGGTAAATTATTAATTGTAAAAATGGACAACTAGTGGAAAGATTTTTAGGGTTCTACGATGTTAGTTCGGGAAGAACAGCGGTCAATTTATTCAATTTTTCAATGGAGACATTTCAACGATTCGACTTTGCGAATAAATCAGACTTACGACAGGATCTGTAATGGCGGGACATTTAAACGGTCTTCAAACAAACGTAAGTTTTAAATAACATAGTAGGAAACAGAATTCCCTGTAATGCTCGAACTCGATGGAATTTTACATCACATGCAATGTTTAGTTTACCATCCATAAAAATAAAGACAAATTAATTGAAATATTTGATTTTATATCAAACAGTGATGACTTTTCAACAGATCAGGTTTCATTGAATGCTGCTGTTGGTTTAAAATCTTATTTAGAAAATGAAGAATTTTTGTTATTTCTTGATACTTTTAAATTAATATTTGAACAAACTGATCTTATTTTTCGAATTTTACAACATAAATTCACTAATATAATTCATTCAAGAGATCGTTTAACACATCTCATTGATAAAATTCAAGTTTCCGTTATACAGAATTTCATTTTAATATTTTATTTGGAAATTATTCAACTGATGAGGCTTCTCCCGTGAAAAGGAGGAAAACGTATAATTTGGTAGACAAGAAACTACATTATAAACAACTTTTTTATGAAATTTTAGATACTATTAAAGGTCAAATATTGAGATTCGATTTTCCGATTTACATGAATTGAAGTTTTTCGATTTGACGAATAGAAGATTTTTCGAATCTTTTTCAAAAGAGTTTCTCAATACACTTTCAGATAACTTAGTTCTAAAATATAATTTTTTTGATAAAATAGCGCTGCACAATGAATTATGCGTTGTATACTGGGATAAAGATATTTTAGGCCAGTACGACAGTCACGCCGATATGATAAAATATATGATAGATAATGATTTGCAACAAGTCTTACCTCAGTTTTATAAACTACTTTGTTTGACAGTCACCATTCCTGTCACGTCGGCATCGGTGGAGAGATCATTTTCTACTCTCAAACGAATTAAAACATACATGCGAAATACAATGGGCCAAAATCGTTTATACAATGTTAGTTTAATATCTATTGAAAAAGATTTAGTAAAACACTTAAAACATAATGATACATTTTATGATAATATTATTGATCATTTTTCGTAAATTAAAGACCGTAAAATTTCGTTAATATATAGAAAAGTTGATAAAATTAATAACAAAAAACAAAATATGAAAAATTCCAAAAAAAATAGAAAAAAAATTAGAAATCCAAAAAAAAATTAAAAACAAAAAACGAACGAAAAAAAAATTTGTGGGCAAGAGAAACTCTATAACTCCACGTTGGTTCTTGCTGGGTAACAATCAATTTTGTCACTGAAGGTTAAATTGATTGGCTGAATAGAGTATATTTTTACAAAAACGTTTTATGTCCAGCCTCCTCTCTCGAAAAGTTCACGAGCCGCCACTGCTTCCTCACTGAAGCGTGAGGATCTTCGACGAAGTGCTGCATCTTCTGATTTTCATTCGTTGCCGTTGCTGGTCTGCCACTGCGTTGCAGATCCTTCACCGCTCCAGTCTCTTCAAAACGTTTTACCGTTTTTTGGACAGTCGACTTCGATATCGGATCGCGATTCGGGTGTGAGTCGTTAAATATCCTGGCCACCTCCTCATACGATCGCACGTTTTCGCCAGATCCTCTAATCATTAATAATGATGTGCGCTCACTTTCGGACAACTTCATCTCAAAAACACAGATTACAACGAGTACTGTTCTAGATGACTGCAGAAAGGACACTAACAATATTTTTCAAGTTTTAAGTTTGTTAAACACTTCTTGTTATGATTATAAAAATTTAGTCAGAAATATTCCACTGAAAGTTTCTTAGAATTGAACTGAGACGTTGAAAACGTCAACAAAAAGTTGGCTAACAAAATTGTTAAGGTTTTAAATTCTTTTCATAACATCCATGCTTTGATTTTGAAAATGTAGTCTGAAATGTATTACTGAATATTTCTTAGAATTGTATTAAGTTGTTAAAAACGTCAACGGAAGATAGAGTAGAAACATTTAAAAAGTTTAAAATTCGATTTACAATTTTTTTTATTTTTAAAATTTAGTTGGAAATTCATAACTGAATATTTCTTAGAATTAGATTGAGTTAAAAAAATTGCGAAATGCGTTGATTGCTCATCAACCTCAGATTTTTAAAAGAATGTAAATGAATGTAACAGCGTATTAACAAACTTTTTTTAACTAAAACAAAAACTACCCTTTTTGCACGCCCTAATTGGGGTTGGAAAAGGGCTGATTGCACATCAAAACACATTTTTCATGCAGAATGCAACACCGTATGAACACAAATTTTTTTCGCAAAAAATACAAAACTGCACTTTTTTTCACCCCTTAAGTAGAGTTGAAAAAAGGGTTGATTGTACATCCTAACACAGTTTTTCATGAAGAATGCAACAATGCAATAAAAAGTAGGTGTTTCCATTCAAAATTTCAAAACTACCCCTCTCATCACCCCCTACGGGGGTGGGGGTGGTTTTGTAGTAGCATCATTAAATAGATCTTTAAAAATAAAAAGAGGCGTGTTTTTTTCTTTGCGATCTGATAACTTGTTTACGAGATATTCAACCGTTTCCAGACTTTTGGGACACCCAGTATACGAATTAGTACACAACCCTCATAAAATAATTTTGGTAACCCTTCAGGATTTCCTTCAAGTTTTGCGGTCTTATACACCAATATCTATAATTGCTATGAATCATTGGCAGATCGTATAAATCAATAACACCTCATAAAGTATCAAAAACAAAGAAAAGTTGAATTCAAATACTGTTTTCATAAATTTCAAAGTAAACATTCATTAAGCACTAAAATTGAATGTCCAATGAATGATTTGAAAGTTATATTCTAAACAGAACTTTTGAATACTCTTAAGCATTTTAAATTTATATATAGGTATTCAGAGCTTACTTCCAATTATTAATGGATTATGTATTTTGATTGGATGGTTATTGAGTGGTCCTAAACGAATAAATAAAACTTTTCCATCTAGACCTTCCACAAAGTTCCAATCTGCAGATTCCTCCGGTTTCAAAGGAATGAACAAATTGTAGTTTGTATAAGAATGTCAATCTTTCTCTAGAACACTACCAGAAATTTGATAAGTAAATATATAGAAGTCATCAACTATTTTTGTTTCAAATTTCTACATAATTTGGTTTTGAACTAGATTCATCCCTGTTTAAATTCAATAGGAAAAAGTTGGCTATCAATGTTATGCATTGAACGGAATACGATAATCGTTAGTACGCTATTGAATTAGTCTTGGTATATAATCCATAGATAATTGGACTTATGAACTTTATTCCGGGGATAAAAGTCAGAGAAACAGGAAGAAAATAATGATGATGTTCGTTATGTCAAAATATTTTGATGAATGCATCTGAACTGTTCTACTTTATACCCTTATTTCCATTCTGCATTCGTGATTTACTCTCATTAAGCCTTTGTTTATTTTGTGTGATTTAAAAGATATCTCCGAAAATATATATCGTAAGGAATGGAATATTGGCATTGGCAAACCTTCACAGAATCTTGAGGCGCTCTATACATACGTTCATGAAGTTGCCTTCATTACTTCATCAGATATCGAAATATATGAAAAGAAGACTTGTATGTGGCTTCCCAATCTAAAATCATTCCTTTCTACACTCCACAAAATTTTCTGCTCCCACTGATGTATGGATTTATTTCCATTCACTCAGATAGCTACATTAGAAGAAGAATATATTATTTGAGATAGTTACAATGTCATGTGATAGAACTCCCAAAGAATCACCGCTTAATGAATAGAACAAAATATCTTGATATATTTTGATACTGTTCAAGCTTAACTTATTCATATTTTTATACATATTGACAATAATTATGACAAGTCATTTAAAGTATCATTTTCTGTATATTATCTATCATGGCCTCTGTGGATGTATTCACGGCACATCTATAATTCAGTCGTAAATGGGATTTTTGTATCAATTTGTCATCAGCCGACGAAGTGTTATCGATGGGTTGACATGTCTCATTTATATGGGTACTTCTAAGAATGTTTGTGTGACCTGAGATTCCTGGTGAACACATATGTAGCCAACGATAGCAGCTACTACCCTTCTTCACAAATCACTTTAGTCTCAAACTTGCCTGAAGTAAACGACTTTTAGAAAATGAACATTCACACAAAGATCATTGAACGATCAACATCATTACATCACTATAACAATCACATCAAATCCATTCATCGAGCCACATCATTACATTGCTAAACAATCACATTAATATCATTTCAGCAAGCAACATTAATACTTGCAATAACATCAACATATCATCAATCTTATAATCAAACGATAGCCTAGAGACTCACAACTTTAGGGAAACTAGCCTTCATAAATAAGGCGACTTAGTTCTGTTAGTGTAGCTTGTACATAACTGTATATATGTGTGAATAAATAACTTAAAATCATCAAGTGCTATTTCTTCAACCAACTACCTTCATACTGAGTCATATAAGAAGTGTAAACAACATCAGCATACAGCACATATACCATTGTATAAAGTGGGTCTGTTTTTTATTTTATTTCGTTTTAAATGGGATGAGGTCTCTCCTTATGCCTATAACTTAAGAAAAATCCGAATGACAGTCTCCTCTTCCAACATTTCATCCCTGGTTCACACGATGTTCTTAGTACCTGATAGGTTTTGCTATCCTGTAGTCTAAATATCAAAAAAAAATGTCAGTCTCAGGTGGGATTTTCAATCACCACTCACGTTTAACTAATTTTGATCCACATTGGAGTCGATTAGTTGAATTTACTATTAATTCTCTTATTATTAACGATATCATAATGATTTATCAGTACAATATTTACATATTGTCAGAATTGGTCCAATTATGATTATTTTTCAGAGTCACACAAAGACAAGGTAGTATCAATAATAGTTCTGATATTTCATCAATAATCACAATTCAACAGACGTTATTCGTATAATTTCAAAATAAACTTCCATTAACAATGCTAAAACATTATTTTATACATAAATATAATTCAAAATCTTCTTTAATCTGCTTGAAATAATCCGAAGTTTAAAATTGTTAAGTGAATATTGACTATATATGAGTTTCTCTAATTGTAAATTTTGTAAGTTTTCCAGAAGATTATAATAAACTATATCAAAAGCTTAAGAATGGTATATTGAATTTCGAACACTAATATTGCTGCTTCCCAGATATCATTTTTGTTAATATATAGATACATAATTATACGATATTATATCTATTATCACCATGATCTGAATAATTTTCATATTGAATAATTTCGATTTTTATAATCATGTTTGATTTTGATAATTATTTTTATCTCATTCAAATTGAACGATATGCCCATATTATGGAAATTTTCATTACGATCGGCATGTTTTTATAATTTAGTAATATAAGACATTTATTAGGTCAACTTTGAATTAATTGTGAATCGTAATATAAAGACTATCAATTGAAACTCTTTTTGTTTATTTATTCACACTCAAAATTGATAAGTATTTATCAATGCGTGATATTGTGAATAAGATTCTCAGTGGTGGCAGATGCTGTTGGAACATCTGGATTTGTCAAACATTTTCGAAGGAGATAGTTATATAGTTATATATCTGCCGGAAATGATTGATCAGTGACTCTGTCGTCTGCCTCGCTCCACTGACGAACTCAAGAGAAGAGCGAAGAAGCTATTTGGAACTAATAGACGTGTTGTCACTGCTCAACTTGGAGAAGTGGAGAATCAAAACTGTGTTTATTGATTCTAACATAAAATTATCTACAAAGGAATTTATCTATACAATACTTTTAAATTCTAATTGGAATAAAGATTAAACACAAATTCACAATTAGATCACGAGCTTCGTACAAATTTCAATCTAGAACGTATTGGTAGAGAAAATTTAGCTTTAAAAACTCAAGAAAATTATCCAATCACCCTGTTGGAAATGTTTATGCGGAAATTAATAATATATATCTTATATTTGATTTGAATATTTTTTCTCTTTAGTTCAATATAACATACCCTATGTACCTAAATTTATGTTTAAATTTTATGTCGCTTGAATTAACTTTTTACCTGTATGAAATTTTGAATATTATTGTTGATTGATTTCAATTCATGTTATTTCCTCTTTCGATTCTCTTTAATTTGACATATTAATTTTTCAAGTTGATGTTCATTTATATTGTTTCTACTCATATTTGTCCAAATAATGTTCATCTCCAGTTTTTTATATGTATATATATGTTCAACTTTCTCTTTTTCACAGCCAGAACGCGCCAAAGAAGGGGCGCCGATTACAGATAATCAGCTTCATGTGATTTTTCACAATTGAAATACTCATTTTCAGTGTGAAATACTAGTTTCGGTGGAAATTATCAGCAGAGCAAAGTGGTCGAATGGAAAATTTCGTATTTTTATGTTGCAAATTTTTTTTTCTGCAACGCGTATTTTTACAGCCAGAACGGGCCAAAGAAGGAGCGCGATTATAGATAATCAGCTTTTGAAAAGATTTTTCATATTTTTAGTACGAAATACCAGCTTTGGTGAGAATCATCAGGAGAGCAATGTAGGAGAACGGAAAGTTTGCAACTATTTCAAATCACTTATTTTTGCCACTAGAAGGCGCCAATGAGATATAGGATCAAACATATTCTACCGTTTAGACAATTTTTCGAATTTCGATGTTTTTTTTCATCTAGAGTATCATTTTTTGCGTAAAGATACAAGAAAGCTTGTATCAGGAAATTTTCTAGTGGACCAAAAATTAATTTTTTTCTTAACGAAAATAATAATTTTTTATTATCATACTAAATAATTATATTTTTATGAAGAACTAATACTTTTTCATATTTTTTTTATTGTACATGATAATAACAATCACTATCTTCAACTTCAAGGAATCAAAGGCAGGAATAGATGGGATTGTTACGAACAAGGCACCGGAAGTTAAATTTATGAAAGAAAAATAATTATAAAAAGAAATCAAAAACCCAAAAATGTCTGCCTCGAATGAACCTATTTTAAAATAGCCCCTGTATTCGATTATATCATTCAAAATATAACAGAGCTTTTAAATCAACCAAATTAAGTTCTCAGCGAGAAATTATGAAGAACTCACTCCGAATCTTCTTTTTACAATGTTTCTCTTTCTTTTCAACCATCTCAATACTGATTATGGTTTACCTTCACTATTTTTTTCAATTTAAATGTAGTTCAATTGGGTTATTTAATTTTTTCTTGAAGTTATTGCAGACCCGTTGTACAATGTCGATCTGTTTACGGAAAAGGTTGAGAACTGCCTTTCATTTGATTGCTATTAATAGGTACTGGGATCACTTTTGTCATAATCTAACATATTTTTATAGTTGTCAACAACCTTCAGGAGACAGTCAACTTTCATCTAATGTGTGATTCACTGTAGCCCCATCATCAGGGTAAAGTTTACTCTGATGATGGCTACTTGGTAGCTGAAAAGTCTTCAGTATATTAACAGTATTTTAGTGGAAGAGTGACTGTTTCTTATTTATAGTGTTATTGTGTATCCACAGAGTGAAATCTTTTATAGTACAATATTGTAATTTACTGCTTTACTCTGATATACACCCCCATAACCCTTAACCCCCGGCCCATGATGGTTCGAATGTTTCAACCGTTCCACAATATGGTATTCCATTGCTAATCTTTCCTTCCGCCTCTGAGCCCTTACATAGCAGCTATAATATTTTATCAATCCAATATAACAACAGTGCTTTCTGGTTACGAATAAATAATGCGCATACATTTAACCCGCAGAAGTTTCCAAAATTCGAACCTGAAAATACATAGGTAGGTGATATCACAGAGTAAGGTTGATTGTGTCAATGATAATGACAGATCACCTGACAGCAAAGTAGAATAATACGTAAGTATAGAACATAGAGTTGTAAAACACATGAAATGTTGCATAGTGAACTACAAACACATCACGTGATAGAAGTAATAGAATAGAAGTTTTCGTTCACGAAGTCGAACCGTAACAATTCATCGTTTAGTCGCAGACAGCTGTTTCCCTCTTCTCATGAGCTCTTCAGTGGGACGAGGCGGACGTGAAATTACTGATCAACCATCTCCGACAGTGATATAATAAAACACCTTTGAAAATGTTTTGCGAACCTAGATATTCCAACACCATCTACGCATTGATGAAACAGTTCTCGCGATTCAAAGAATCTACGAGGAGACAGTTAATAATATGTTGTCAGCTGGAGTGAACTTTCAAGAGTATATCTTGATGTCTTCCCACGTTTTCATCTGTTTCTAATCTATTGCAGTTTAATTTCTGTTCCTACAGGCGGAAGAAGTTAGCGACCTACGAATCATTGTTGATTATTGTTGAAGTGACCACAATAACAACATGGTAATCAAGGTATCAATGGTACATTCATCGTCGACGAGTCGACATACATCGCCAACCTCAGACCGTTATCCTTCAACACCAGTGGTGCCTTCGACGATAAATGTACTACTAGTCTGTTATCTAATTTGGAAAATCTGAGATCTTGCAGTAAAACAATTTAACATTTACGATTAATTAATTTACGACCTAGAATTCTATAAAAATACAGAGAAATATTTGATTTCAAAGAGAGTCTATGATAATGGAGGTAGTAATTATGCAACATAATATTTTTTATTCTCAATAACTGTTTTGTGTTGACTCGTAGTGAAAATGCTCGAGAAAGAGGATTTTTCTAAGAAGTGTCATTAAAGGCTGCCACAGCAGCCAAGGTACTTATGACAACAGAATGTTAATTCGTAAATTATAAATTTGACGTAACAAAATAGCTGGTATTGATCAAGGTTAGGTACTAGTAATTCTATGTTGAAACTCACAGTGTAATACGTTCATAACGCCCTAGGTTATGTCTTGTATCTCAAACTAGGTTGATTATTGGAAAATAAGAGGACTTTTAAGTAATTACTTTTGAGAAAGCCATCTTTTATTATCGTCCGGGGAGACGAGTAATTTATGAAACATAATTTTAATGAGGACTTCAGGAAAATATTAGAATGTTCTAATAATCAAGAGAAAAAATGGTCAGCTCCAAGGTAGGGGATCCTGAGCTGTGTAGGTTGAAGCGCTCGATGAGAAACAACTAATTTGTTTCTCCCGAAATTTATCGTACACGGGGAGATTATGTATTATAAGAATTCGCAATATTACTGTTTGAAGAAGCATTGCTTTCATAAATATCCGTAACGTTGTTTAATATTGCATCAAGGAAAAGATATGTTCTTGAGCATTACATAAGGGTCTTCGTGATTGGAATAACGCTGGAACACGGATATAGATAATATGTTAGGAATATATTTTACCGTTCTCAGAAATGTTAAGCTGTTCATGAAGTATATTCTTGTACAAGAAACACTAGGAATACTGATATCGATGATATACATTCATACAGTAGTTTAGAATTACAATTTTCAAATCTTGTTTTCCAACGTTTGCATGATCATGGCAAAAGGGGAAAAATGCTACAGCATATTACAAAATAAATGTATCACTGATGACAGCTCACTGAAGCATGTAACGTTATATACGTTACCATATCTGATTGCTTGAATAATGTTAGTAACGGTTTCCGCTCGGAATTATAGATGAACAAACTTGGAAAGAGTTGGTCATCGACATCTGTATTTTAATAGCGCAAACCGATTATTTTATTGCGCGAAAACTTGAGAGAGGTTTCGCGACATGCGATAGGAGGGGAGACTAGAAAACGGACATCGATATGAATCATCATGGTATGAAGATTACTCGGAGTGGGTAGGATCATTATAGTTCTTTATATTTCGATGAATAGGCTATAATTATATTTCATTAATAGGCCATATTGAAAGATTACTATTGACAGTGAACACGTAATTTGATGTCTACTTGTATATAAACCTAGTTGTAGATGTGTATATTCCCTGATCAATGATATTTTTCAATAATTATATGAATATCGACTCATCCACGTATTCACACCAGATCACCTTTGCTTGCTCGGATCTAAATTAGATAATCATTCACTATATTCCTTCTCTTTCCTTCATTCAATATTCAATTCTTCAAATTATCGGTCAGAATGGTTGATATCGTTCTCTAAGGCTTGTTTGAAAGTATTGAAAGTATTGAAAGTAAGTATTTATTGAAAAATATACAGTGTAAGTTACAACATTATAACAGGCCTCGTTTCAGCAATTATCCACGTGGCTACGTAGTATACCGTATCATCTTTTTTTTACCTTCGTCGTATAAATTTGTAATGGATATGTTTCTTTAGGCTGGTTCTGATGAGATAACGGAATAATTATTGATCTGGGTGAACTTAAATAAAGCCGAATTTCTCATTTGCTGCTTTATCGGATTCCCGAGTAAATCATCTGATATTGCTTGAACAACTATACACCGTAAAGTATTATCTAATAGTTCTCTTTCAAATCTCTACATTAACTCACTCATTCTCTTCAAGACTACCATTTTCGTATATAATTTTTAGTATAAATTGTCATAACTTCAATAAGTAACTTATTATTCAAATATTCTCTTTCAGATTCCAATATTGTCACTAGTTCTCTTCAAGATTTTAATCCTTTTCATAATTTCGAATGAACATTTTGGGTAGATATCATAGTCAGTTCTCGAATTATTTTGATTAATCCTGCTGATTTGGTTAATCGTCCCTCAAATTTTAGGCCAAGATATTGCTCGCATTGTTTCTATTTCAGGGTCCAAACGATCAAGACGTCTGCTTTTTCTTTGCTATGTCGTGTTGTAGCAGAGTTCCTGGCAGAGCACCTTGCTCATCTAAGTTTCAAGGACTTACAATTTTTTAGTTGAAATAACAAACTTTTCGTAGTCGGCTGCTTATGATCTCTATCCAAAATTGTTGATATTGAATCAAATCAACTTCCTTAACTTGAATTTTTGATTTGAAATTTATTTCGGTTCGATAAAATTAAACCTGTAATCTCAATTCGATTTGATCAAATTATTTGAACTCTAGTTTGTTCCACTATTAATTTTTTATTCTAAGCGTTATTCTTTGTTAATAAAGAATTAAGTTTCTTAGTATATCAGAATAATTTTGTTCTCTATTATAATTCTCTAGGGGAATAGAACCAAATTGTTAAGTTGAAACTTCCCTTTATTTTCTCCAAAATAATCATCAACATTTGTCCACCTTGTAGTGCCGGAAATTTTTGATTGAAGATTCTATCTTATCTATTTTGGCTCTGGGTAATCCAATCAATCAAAAATCTAAAAACACAAATCACTACGAGCCCTGAGTGTAAAATATCCTAGTGAGCCAGTTGGGATCATTAAACACAAAAGGTCACTCCAAAACCTTACAGTGACCCCCACTTCAAAATCATACAAGCAATATTGCCAAAATCTTGAAAGAGTTAATGATAAACTATCTTTTCATATCAATTCGATAATTCGGAAGGCAATATTGTATATTCCATAGTACTTTCATTTCCCTCATTATACGTACTATATAATCTAACAGAAGTATTGTAATTGGGCCAAACATTTTTCACGAATTTCCGCGGATATATCCCTTTTGAGCGAGTGTGGGTGTCGGTGTGAGTGTGAATGTGAGTGGGAGTGTGGGTGTGGGTATGGGTGTGGGTGTCGGTGTGTGTGTGGGTATGGCTGTGGGAATGGGTGCGAGTGTGGGTGTGGATGTGGATGTAGGTGTCGATGTGTGTGTGTTCTGGAATTTAATTAAATGAGATTGAAACGTTAAAGAGAGAAGCATGTGATTGTACATGCAGAAGAATTAGCTTATGAAAATTGTATTAACAATTCTAATAATATTGTACGTAATTCTTGGGATATTAATTCATTCAGAGACAGCAGCAAATTTGCAGTGTTTGACACTGAAATGTCATCTGATGATTAATGATAATTTGATT
The DNA here is from genome assembly GCA_958510875.1 of Endomychus coccineus. Taxonomy (NCBI): domain Eukaryota; kingdom Metazoa; phylum Arthropoda; class Insecta; order Coleoptera; family Endomychidae; genus Endomychus; species Endomychus coccineus. The sequence continues at coordinate 96,887,826 of OY294067.1, forward strand.
AAGTAGATACAGTGGGCTACCTTTGCGACGGAAGTGGCGCGCGCATATTGCAGCAGTCGAGTTGCTAACCCAGAGCATAGGGCTAACCTAATGCACATAAAGCCACAAATTACGAAACCATATGTGTGAAGTGTGAAGTTTATAGAATAGATGGTATGTATATACAGGTTCTTTAGAGGATGTTTCATGACGTCAATCACGTGATCGTCTATGAGGATGTGAACTGTCATGATGGATCTTGGAACTGTCGCGGGCGAATCCATGAACTATCACAGTTGTCTGTGCGCACCATCTATGAATCAACTGTTTAGGTTGAACTGTCATTTGTCGCTTGTTTTGTGACTATATGGACTGTATAGGCTGTTTGTAAAGATTCTAGACGAGGTGCCATGGCGTCTGTACCGTGTTCAAGTAGTCAATGGCAATTTACAATGGCGGACGATCAGTTGATTGAGTCGGGAGCTCTTGAGATGCTATAGAAATGAAAAAGTTCCAGTAGAGATTTGTATTGAATGTGGGTCTATATACCACAATAGCGGCAAATAACTGTTAATAGCAGTGTAATATATGAATGAAACAAGCGATAACGACATACGTAAAAGCAATTTCTCCGAAAATGGGATATTTATTAAATTAAAAATTGAAAGAAATGAACCAGCAAGAATGATATCTTATTAGAAAATGCTGACTTATTGGAGAAGAAAATCGTAACACTACAGATACAATTAAAAGCAAACAAACATCTTCAGCTGAAATAACTGAAGGAACTCATGTACAGAATGTACATGAAATGAAAGATGAACGAACATGATAGTTGGTCAGATACCAATACTTGTAGTAGCTTTAATGTCGCACATTTAGAAGATAAATTCCAGGCATAGACAGGTTACAGATCCAAACATGAAAGCATTATCGTTGATGAATTTAAGAAAGTGAACTATGGTAGAAAGAAGAAGAATAATTTGAAAGAATTTAGGACAGCTGGAAACATGAATGAAAGTGTCAAGGAATAAGAATATAAGGCATGGCTGTATATTGACAAAGTGAAGACTAATATAACAGAGCATTCCATAACTCCAGATCAATTCAATGACTTTTTTGTGAATATTGCTTAAAATTCAAATAATTTAATTCCGGAACCAATTATTTCCAGTAATTATTATCTTAATAAACTAAACCCGTTTTTAACTTTAACGTCACGTTCAATAAAATTGAGGAAACTATCTTCAATCTAAAAAATAAGAATAGATTTCTATGGGATAGATACGAAAATCATTAAATGTATTGGGCATATCATAGCATACGTATCAACAAAATTAATAAACTATCTGACGGTGGGTATTTTCCATCTGTCTTTAGAATATCACGAGTTGTGTCCATATGTAAATATGTGAAAAAGATGATTGCAATGATGTGACCAATTATTATCAATTATTATTAATTCCACTAATGCATAAAGTATTTGAGAAGGCACTAAAATCTAGAATATATGATCATTTTGAAAATAATAATTTATTATCTGAACAACAATTCGAATTCAGAAATGGAATGTCAACAGTAATTAATAGTCATTAATAACATTATCTAAATTATAATAGATGCTTTCAACAAAGTTGATCACACGATGGATGTGTTCGTATCTCAGTTATTATGCTCAACTGGTTGAAACAGATGAAGAATTTTTCTTGTTACAGTCAGTGAAGTTTGGAGTGCCTGAAGGGCTTGTGCTGGGACCTTTGCTATTTGTAAATTATATAACTGATTTGGCAGCTAGTGACCCCAGTGTTGACTCCATATTCTTTGCTGATGATACAACTCCTGTGAAGAGTGGAGAGAATGTGGAAGACCTAGTTATGTGTATGAACGATAAAAAGGCGAAAGTTATAGATTGTTTCCCTGCAAATGGTCTCACTTTGAATGCAATAAAAACCATAAATATGCTATTCACTTTCAGCATCATGAACACCATTCCTTATCTTAATCCTGATTATGTAAGATTCTTTGGAATACACCTTGGCCACATGTTGATCCATTGTCAAGAAAGTTACAATAAAGACTGGGAAATCTAGCTAACAATGTTTCGGAAAATATTTTGGTCATGGCATTCCACGCTTTAATCCAAACGAATGTCTCATATGCCTTGTCATCATGGGGACACTGCCCAGCATCAAGCAGAATAGTCTCGTGACAACGAAAAGCATATAGTGATTAAAAATTACCTTAGAGATCAGATTGCAGGAGAACATTTGGGCAATTGAAAATCTTGACCCTATCCTCACTGTATATCCTTGAATACCTCAAATTTGATAAACAAAACAATATTTGCCTATTATCATGCACCTAAAATGTTTAACAAGCTTCCCACTCATGTGAGAGAACTGCCTACTTTCATTGAAACAATTGAAAACTTTCCGTGCTCTGTTGGATTTACCTCATTGAAGGAATTCCATAATTATAATTCCACTAATGGGACTATTTAATTCCAAATATCTATTGATTGTGTTAGTATAGATGTTGATAATTCATTTAAATTATTGTGGTGATTTTTAAAATCGTATTATCAGGTATTTTTTAACTGTTTTATATATAACAATTACTGAATATATTTTGGCCTATGTAAACATTTTAACATTTCTAATATTTAAACATTCTGACATTTTATTTTATGCATGAACCAATGTATGTATGTATAATTATATCTATAATGATTCCTGGGTACAAGGTAGAACATCCTGAACGATTGTTACCATTTTATTCTGTATGTGGTGGAAGCAATGAACATATTATTATTATTCAAACTGTCATGACGTATGTCGCGTATTCGAGTCGCTAGTGGCATATTCTGTCACGTGTTTGAAAGTTTCTCATCGAGTTTAGCATCATCGTCAGGGTAAAACCGGAAGTGAGTTATATATTCACACTATGTTACGCCGGGAGCGTAACCGAAAGTGGTTATTCTATAGCACAATCGGGATATAAATAGAGTTGATTTATTAAATTTTAATTACATTTATGTCATAGAAAATCTCATAATATATAAACATACACGTAAATCGTACTATTGAATTTAGATACTTTATACTGATTACGTTATTCATTATAATATTGAAAAAAGCATTAATCTTGTTATTTATAAATACCTAATCTTAAATTCTAATCACTTATCTATCAGTTTTTGTTTCTTTTTGTCTCTTTGATGCCATTTCTTCATCGTTAGATTCGACAAACCTTCTCGATTCTAGTAGTTCTTCGAAATCTTCAAGACCATCACCGTCTTCGTCTCCAATATTATTTCCAGTCTGCATTGGTTCTTCATCCACAGTTTCATCTGGATCATTAACTTTCTCGTAGCTTTTTTCTTCCACATTGGAGCATTTCTCAGAACCGTGACAATTTGAGCATAAATTTGTGCATTTTAAACAATGTTTTCGGCAGCCACATTTTAAACTGTTACATCCAGTTTCACAGCTGCAGCAAATACTTTTGAGCAATATTTCCGGAATTAATTCCTTTTCTGTACATTTTGGCATAATGCCATGTTGATGTCGCTTCCAGCCCCAATCTGCTGCTGTCAGTTCGTTACCCAGCGAAGTTTGAAGCTGATTATATACCCTGTAACAATGTTGTTCTACTGCACCTTATGTGGGTGGGAGATTTGCCAATATGAAAAACGATTTAATTTTTTCCAATTGATATTTTCGAAATCCTAATTGATTCAGTATAATATTATCATTTTTACATTTATAAATAGATTTGATTAATTGTAATCCATTTTTTTCGATATCTTCTTTGTTTGCATCTTTTTTAAAAAAATATTGGCCAAATTTGACAAATTTTTATCGACTAATATAATGAATTTACGATACTTTTCTTTCCTTTCCCGGCAAATCCAGATGTTGTATCGCAACCAGAACAACAATGCACTAATGCAGCGATGTTTATGAAGGATTCATATTTGGAACAATTAGACGTGAAAAATAGATCTTTTACATTTCCAGAATCTGGCTTGAGAAAATAAATGTCATGATTATTTGGATTTAATTGATTCAAAAGGAGCAAAAGATCAATATCTTAACCCACAACTATGACAGTTTTATTTGTATCTCTGGCAATTTCTATCGAGGTCTTAATTATGTCAGCATCAGCATCTTTTTTGCTTGTTTACAGGAAAATCTTTCCGCTTCATCACTTCTCTATGAAATACCTTTTGATGGGCTAAAGTTTTCCGTAGGTCACTCAGGTATATAAGTTATCTTAAAATAGCAATAAATAGGCATCTACGCATATAATTTAGAGAAGATTCTACAACTTTCTCAAAATATTGTAGATGTCTTATTATATATTAACTTTATTAACGTATTTGGTTGTTAATTATAGTGGTATATTACGATTTCTAATTTTTTTGTTTACGAAGATTCCATGTAATCTTACATTTTTCGAGTAATTTGGAGTATAAATTTTAATAAATAGCTCAAAATTGTACATAATGATTTTCAGATTCGAGTTTTTTCGCATTTTTTTAGTACATTTACCATAGTAATGAATATTTGTTCATACCATCAGAAAGAATAGATTCCTACGAACAAAAAGTCCACCGATTTTTTTTAAAAGGCAGATATTTTGACGCGAGAATTTTCGACTGAAAATTAGGGTGCTTTTTCGATATTAAGTCAAAATAAGGTGAAAACATAAATATTTCAAATCAAAAAAATTACAGTGTGTTTGGGACATAAAAAGGTGAGCTTTCACCAAATTTCGTGTTAAAATTTTTTTTTGTAAGAGATAAAAATAAAAAACCAAAAACTTGGTTATTCAAACTTTTCACATAGATTTTGAGGTTATGTGAAAAAAGTGTAGATACAAAAGTTGTAGATCTTTTCATTACCTACAACTTTGTCATCAAACTTTTTTCCATAGGAATTGCAGTTTTGCCGGAAATCGAGATAAACCGATTTTTACCCTTGAAACTCACCCCTTCCACTTTCCGACTTCAGATCGCCCGTAAATTACTTTTTCTTTCATTTTTGTTATATTCTCTTCCTTCTCTAATGGGTTTCATCCTACTATTATTTTTTTCACTTCTTACCATTTTCAAAGGCTTCAACCCTGGTCTACAATAACATTCCTCTATTTTGTAATTTTTAGTCAGCATCACGCCAACGATCCTCCTGTCAACGCAATAGGTAACATTCTGGTCTCATGTTATTCGATGTTCGATATTGAAATTGAAGGAAAAAACTGTAATATAAATTGTATTACTAGAACAAAGTACCCAGCTAAATTTCTGTTTTTTCAAAAATTGATCGGAGGTGGAACAATATTTGGCGCAATATTATTCCGTAAGGGGAGAACGTTCATTTGGATTTGGTGAGACAAACATTGAAAATGTTCTTTTGACCAACATTCACGTTCCTCAGCAAGTATACGTTTAATTCCAGCTTTTAGACGTTCATTGTTTGCTCGACGTTCACGTTCCTCAGCTCTTTGACGCTCTTCCTTGACTTGTTCTTTTACCGTCAACACTATCTCAACTCTTCTATTCCTTGTATCAATTTGTTATTCTTTGTTTTCAACAATTCCACATAATTTTGTTCATAGAATTTCTCGTACTCATAATATTTCATCAAAGAAAACTGTTCACGTAACTCGATAACTTTGGGGTTTACATCAAGAATGCTCCGGAATCAATAGCAACTAAATCGTAATATTTCTTTCGTGTATCAGTCCTATCACAAATTTCTAAATGGTGTGTAAGTCGATTTTTCGCAACAGTCTTGTTATAACACATTTTTTAAGTAATTATTTTGGCCTCCATAACCTAACCAATCCAATTATTAATTAATACTTAACTGTTAACTTGATGAATGAATTTATTGGAGTATCATGTAGCCACATTAGAATCGCAAACTCGTCCTGCTAAGTTGTGAAACATTTTACCACTGAAAATTTTCTCGAATGACTTTGTCTTCCCTAGTTGAGACCGTGTTTAGTTGAGGGTAGCTTTCCGTTCAAATTGTTCAAATCTCATTGTCCAGCGATGATAGTCGTAGAAAATCTGATAACACAATCCTTTGTTTCAATAGATTTTATTAGCGAAGACCTGGAATATTCACCTGGAGTCATCAACGGATTTTCATGCAGGTCCCAACTACTAAAAGGAATCAATATATGTTTCTTAGCACTCAATTCCCCAGCCTAGAGAATTTAACTTGATCATTTGGAAAGACACCTCTTCACATTTATTTCTGTCCTTTTCGTGCCTCCTGTTAGATGTATATGTTACTATCAAAACTTTTGCGATAACGCCCTTTGTTCATATCACAATCCTTGTTTATCATACCGAATCCATATTTATCTTTCCAACATATCTCTTTGAATTTCTCAAGTGACATGTTGGTACTTCTGTGATCAGCAAACATATGCTTCAAATTGAGTTCATTCTGTTTGAAAATAATCAAGCAATTTGCATTATCACTTAATCCATGTTTTGGACATTCAGCTAAAGACTGAGAAAGATAGAAACTATTATATTATATACTAGGTGATGATGTTATATTGTCTATGACGGAGCACGCAGTTAGGCACTTCTTACACATGTTGTAGCAACTTACCAGAAGTCGTAGCACGTGATTCAATTCCAAGACATGTGACTCTCTGTTAAAACACACGTGTCAGAGCAAATGTCTTAATGTTGAAACACGTGTCTTAATATGTCTCTGAATGTTGAAACACGTATCTGAATGTTAAAAAACGTGTCCGAATGTTGAAACACGTATCTAAAAGTTGAATCACATGTCAAAACAAGTGTCGGAATGTACTACCTAAATGAATATGTAATCGTTATTGATGTTCGTATTTCATTCCTTATCCTACCTAAACTATGGTCGTTGGTTTGAAGTGACGTCATAGGTCGGCATGAGTTGTTCGTGAACTATGGTCACCGGTTTGGAATGACGCGATCAGTCGGTATCCTAGTTCGTGAACTATGATCCCCATATTCTATAAATGACATTTAGTCATCGAATCATTATTTATCAATATATTTCTCTTTATTTAATATAAAGATTAGAAGACTGCATTGCATGAATTTCATTTTCTTTTGGTGGTAGTTGAATTATAGATGTATGTGACGCTTCAGTTTGACAATTAATCGGTTCTGTTTGTTGTGATCTTTCAGTTTGCAAATTCATACCATCTCCATAAGTGTCATCGCGGAATAATAACTTGATCATATAGTTGAACGTAGACATCGTTTCAGGAATGTCATATGTAAATAATACCTCTACTTGGTTCTCATTAATCGGTTGCCATTCCGTTCAGTTACAGTCATTTTTGAGACCCGTGCTGGGACATATATAAATACGTTCCACTCAATATGGAGCGTATGTATTCCGTTCAAAATTGAGGCTGGGATGATGAAATTTGACTTCAACACAGTCATCCCCTTCTCCACCTCACCAACACTTGAATTGATCAATCGCTATAATTTTGTCTTCATAAAATTTCATGTTTACTCATGATTAGTGGCTTCAGTACGTATGTAATCTTGAAAGGACATATAGACACTGATATCATTTTGCGATGTGTAGAATATTGCTTCGTAAGAAATTCATACAATTTCCAGCTATTCACACTGCAACACGTAGAATTATTGCTAAGTTATATTCTCGCTGAAAACGAACAACAACACTTTGAAGTGTGAAACAATTGATCATTGACGTCAACATCATGTCATTGATACAACATGTCATCCCTCATGCGAATGAAGCGCATGAATTTGCAAATGATAATGTCAATATATTGATGTGGAGATATTAATTTTTTTCTATTATTTGAAGAATAAAGACTGAGTTAACTATGAATTATGCTTGCGTTAATTATATGTTCCATTTTCGGGAAAGAGAAAGTGGTTAAATATTGAAGATCTTCATTGAAATGGGTAGCGACGTCATCGACAGGGCTAACATAGTTCACCGGCCAATGTAATGGAAGCTTCGATGAGTGGAAAGCTCTGAATATCAACAACTATAGTATATCCTTCAATTTCACCAGCCAAGGTAATGGAAGCATCGATGAGTGGAAAGCTCTGAATATCAACAACTATAGTATATCCTTCAATTTTCAGAGTTCTAATTCAATATTAATGAGCATGCATTGAAAATCATTATTCTGCTGCATGTGAGAGACGTTCATTTAACCTAACTTCCGGTTTTATGCATGGTTTCAAGATTTTTAATGGTAGCCTCACACGTATTTTTGATAGACAGCTTATTGATTGACCACATGCCATCTCATATAATGGCTACCACTGTGATAGATAGATGACGTTATAGTTATGATGATATAAGACAGTTTATAGATCGACAGTTGACTGCTCGTAGATTCGCAGGTTCCAATATTATACTCTACAAGTCGAGTTCTTTCAATTGATACCATAAAGCTATAGTTGCAACAAAGTTCACATTCTCTCCATTTATATCCATCATATTGGATTTTCCCAACTGAAAATCATAACTTTCCATTTAATACCCATAAAATTATATTTCGAGACATAAGAATGACAATCCCTGATCAAGAAAGATCGGACAAGTTGATCGCTTTATAAATAGTATGTTATTGTTCAAAACATCAACTTTATTCAAAATATGCAATTAAATAACCATTTTGGTTTGGCTCCAGGTATAACAAAGTGTTGAATATATAACTCACCTCCGGTTTCTCCCTGATGATGCTAAAGTCAATAAAAAACGTTCGAACAGGAAACAGAATACGTCACAAGAGACTCGAACATGCGACAGACGGTTTGACAGTTTGAACACGTGGTAGACGATTACAGCACATGGCAGACGCCTTGAACACGTGACACACACACAAAACTATTGGCAAGTGGCAATTCCACCTAGAAAGTTCATTCATGGATGGCACGCACCGATAGATATGACAATTCATAGATTCACCCATGACAGTTCATAGAATCACCATGACAGCTCATAGATACACCCGTGTTAGTTCATAGATGCTCCATGAGAATTCATAGATCCGTCATGACAGTTCCACCATGAGAGCTCATTGTTCGACACACACATACCATGACAGTTCATACAGACGCCCTGACCCCTCCGAGATGATCACATTATTGACGTCATAACACATCGTACAAACAACCTGTATAAACACAACATATATTCTATAACGTTCACACTCTGTGGTTCCGCAATCTATGACTTCCTGTAAATTAGGTCGACTCCATGCTCTGGGTTAGCTACCCCTCAACCGGATGATGTGCAGACCACTTCCGTCGCAAAGGTAGCCTATTTTATCTACTTAATTATTCGCTTGCATATATAGTCCAAGCATTTAAGGAGGAAATTGACGATTTTCGTCTAATTGTGGTCGATTCTTATGTATTTTGACATGTTGAAAACGATGGTGTAGTTTAAATTTGGATTAACCCTGTGCTCGAAAAACTACGACCACTTTTTGGACCCAAAAATGGTAATCTTTCGATTTTTTGCGTTTTGAGACAAAACTCTGGGTTGTAGGGAAAAACGTTCAAAAAAAGTAGTTGAACAAATTAATACGTGATTTTTGGCTTTGGTCCGAAGTCGATTCCAGGTCGTGGGCCCAAGATAAGAGCCATTTAGTGTGTTTTTTAGCACATTGAAAAATGGAGTATATGTCAAATAGTTTTTCTTTTTTTCATTTTCTGTTTTGGTGGAAAGATATTATTTTTATCCCTCTTCTTTCGGTTCCTGGTATTTTGATACACTTAATTTTTTCGCGCGAAAATCGGCCATTTCGAAAAATCCGTATTTTACGAATTTCAGGCGAAATAACTACGTTATCGATCTGAAACTGAATTGATTTTTATCATTTTGCACTCAATATCCAAAATTCAAACATTTTAGTCCACAGACATAACTTTGGCGAAAATTTTGAATCACCAAAAAATTCAAATTTTTTGAGGTTAGAAAGTTCTAACGACTGTTAGAAATTTTCATAACGAGTATTTTAAGTCCAAGCAGATCGATTTGGGTCGAGTAGAAATGAAGTTATTGCAATAAACGTGTTTGGGCCTCTATAGGGCCCAATTTTGAGCCTATCGACAAAGTCTTGGACCAAATTTTAGATATACCTAATTTTTTCGCGCTAAAATCGACTATTTCTAAAAATCCGTATTTTACGAATTTCAGGCGAAATAACTACGTTATCGATCTGAAACTGAATTGATTCGGAAGTTTTTATCATTTTGCACTCAATATCCAAAATTCAAACATTTTAGTCCACAGACATGACTTTGGCGAAAATTTTGAACCAACAAAAAATTCAAATTTTTTGAGGTTAGAAACTTTTACCGACTGTTAGAAATTTTCATAACGAGTATTTCAATTTGCTCCAAGACTTTGTCGATAGGCCCAAATTGGGGCCCTCTAGAGGCCCAAACACGTTTATTACAATAACTTCATTTCTACTCGACCCAAATCGATCTGCTTGAACTTAAAATACTCGTTATGAAAATTTGTAACAGTCGGTAAAAGTTTCTAACCTCAAAAAATTTGAATTTTTCTGTGGTTCAAAATTTTCGCCAAAGTTATGTCTGTGCCCTAAAATGATTGAATTTTGGATATTGAGTGCAAAATGATAAAATCTTCCGAATCAGTTCAGTTTCAGATCGATAACGTAGTTATTTTGCCTGAAATTCGTAAAATACGGATTCCTCAAAATGGCCGATTTTAGCGCGAAAAAATGAGGTAGACCAAAATACCAGGAACCGAAAGAAGAGGAATAAAAATACTATCTTTTCAACAAAACAGAGAATGAAAAAAACAAAAACTCTTTGACATATACTCCATTTTTCAATGTGCTAAAAGACACACTAAACGGGCCCTATCTTGGGCCCACGAAATGGAATCGGTTTCGGACCAGAACCACAAATCGCGTATTGATTTGTTCAATAACTTTTGTTCAAACAACCCATAGTTTTGTCTCAAAACGCAAAAAATTGAAAAATGGCCATTTTTGGGTATAAAAAATGGTCATAGTTTTTCGAGCACAGGGTTAATCCAAATTTAAACTACACCATCGTGTTCAGCATGTCAAAATACATAAGAATCGACCAAAATTAGACCTCGCGGGAATTTGGACAAAGAAATTCCTTAAATGCCTGGACTAATATTACATATGCTAGCTGAGACATTTCCTCCAAGCCTGAAATCATGTCATGAATATATTAATCGAAAATATTGTGATGTCGAAATCCAGTTATTATTCATGACATTTCTTGTTTGATGAACTCTGGCTGTACGGATGTGAAGGGTTAACATTCAGAATTCTGATGAGTATTGAACACTACATTGCATGTCGTATGACCAAATCGTTCAACTTATGGACACCTGAAGGTAGCTTGGCATCATTTCATCTCTATATCTTCCGACTCACAGGAGGAAGCCCTTAAATGCTCATGAAACATCATGGAACAATGTAAAATGTTGGTGTATGAGGAAGGCATTGGAATTTTTCTGAAAGCTTGGAGGTTATAGGGCACATGTGAAGGAAGACCTTACTAGGCGAAGAGTTCCACGACTTTGCAGTTCGATAGAATAATGCAGCCTCATAGAGAGAAGTTCAACAGTTCTTCAGCCTGGGCTCGCCTAGTTAGTCTGCCTGAATGGTATAACCAGTGGTGGAATAACGGACGCGGGGGAGTACCGACGATGAATATATCTTTAGTAATGGGCTATACTGCGCACGTTCCGATGATGTTCTGGAGAAGTCAATGCATTTGTAAGTGTGATATCACCAACCAGACTAAATATAATCTGACAGTTTCAGAATATGTTTGGGACTCGAAATCCAATCGTCTGAAAAGTACTCCGAGACAGATCTATTCTATGCTGTATAATCATCAAGAGCTGCTGTGGTGTAAAGTAGATCATTTTATGTAAATCTGATCAATACAATAAGTCTAGTGTCTCTCTTATGTTTCAAAATTTGATGATTGAAACTACGAATACATATCAGGTTTTTGTATTCATTATATACGTGTGAGTCTGTCATTATATCTATATACATACTGTCAGATTTTGAAGTGACTTTTTGTGTCTAATAATCCCAAATAGCTCACTAGTCCAGTCATTCAAGGAATTTTTATGTCCGAATTTCCGCGCGGTCTAATTTTGGTCTATTCTTATGTATTTTGACACGCTGAACACGATGGTGAAAAAACAAAAACTCTTTGACGTATACTCAATTTTTCAATGTTTCAAAAAACACACTAAATGCGCCTTAATCTGAACCCACAACCTCGAATCGAATCAGGACTGAAGCTAAAAGTTGCGTATTAGCTTTCCCAACAACTTTTGTTCAAAACATTTTTTATTAAAACCCATAGTTTTGTCCCAAAACGCAAAAAATCAAAATATGGCCATTTTCGGGTCCAAAAAATGGCCATAGTTTTTTGAGCACAGGGTTAATTTAAATTTAATCTACACCATCGTGTTCAGCGTGTCAAAATACATAAGAATAGATCAATATTGGACCGCGCGGAAATTCGGACAAAAATCGTCGATTTTCATCCTTAAATGCCTGGACTACACCAGGATATTTTACACTCAGGACTGTTAGTGATAACTAACAATCCAGAAATTCCGCCACTACGAGGTGAATAAATGTTGATGATTATATCAGAGAAATAAAGATAAGTTTCAACTCAACAATTTGGTTTTAACCCATTATGAAATTAAAATTGGAGCGAAATTAGTTAGATTGATAACATACTCAGTTCGAAATTAACAAAGATCAATACTTGGAAAAATTGAAAGTGAAACAAATTAGATTTCTAAATAATTTGATTGAATAAATTGAAATTATGAATTCTATAACGAAAAATATTTTTTTTAATTTGAGAAGTTAATTTATATATGAAAACAATTTTGAGTAGAGATCATAAACAGTTGATGAAAATTTGGTTATTGCAACTCAAAAATAATACCGTTTTGTAACTTGGATGTGCTTAGAGGTGTTCTGCCTGGAATTTCCCTCTACAACACGTCATGGGAAAAAGGATGTCTCGATCGTTTAAACCCTGAAATGAAAACAATACGAGCAAAATCTTGACAACAAGCTCGAGGGACAAATCACTAAATCAGCAGGAACAATCGTATAATCTCACGACTGATTATGTTATCTTCCCAAATTGTTTATTCAAAATTATTATAAAGATTAAAATCTTGAAGAGAACTAGTGAAATACAGTATAAAAATCTAAAAGAGAATATTAGGATGATAGTTTACTTATTGAAGTTATAACAACTTATACTACAAGCAATATAAAAATAATGGTAGTCTTAAAGAAAATGAGTTTTAGCTAATTTAGAAATTAGCAAGAGAACAATTAGATAGTAGCTTACCGAATATAGTAGACTGAAATCGTGATAGTAGTACATGAATGAGTAATCAGTTCAAATAATATCATATGATCTACTCGGTACTCCCGTAAAGCAGTAAATGAGATTTTCGGCCTTATTTAAGTTCACCTTGATCAAGAATTAACCCGTAATCTAACCAAGACTAGCCTGAGAGACATATCCATTACAAATTTATTATTAGGAGAGTCAAAGAAGGGTGGATCATTGCTTTAAGCCTTAAAGAACGATATAAACCAATCTGAGTATTAACTTGACAAATTAAATACAGATTAAATAGAAGAGAAAGAATATAAGTAAATGATTATCTAATTTAGATTCGAGCAAGCGAAAGAGATCTGGTGTGGCCACATGGTGAGTTCATATTCATATAATTATTGAAAAATTTCATCGATCATAGAACTATACACGTCTACTAAAAGGCTTAGATATAATTACCATCAAATTGTTTTCACTGTTGATAATGATCCTTCAATATAATCAAGGTAATAAAGATAAGGGAATGAAAATAATTCTCACCCCAGAAAAGGTCACACACGAGATGTGATTCCCTCGATTGCCGTTTTATAGTCTATGCTCTCGTCGCGTGTCACGATAACTTCCAATTTTCCGCGCATTGATTGAATAATCGATTTGCGCTATCAAAACACTTATGCCGAAAACAATCTCTTACGAGAATTTCGGCATAAATTACACATTTACTTCTCTCATCTCGTTTCTATTAAAAATGTCACCTTTCAATCCAATGTTCTATAACCCACGGCACCCATCACTGATAAGTGAACAGTAACTTTTAAAACCAATAGTTCTGGATAGCTGTTTCCTTTCTCATGAAGTTCATCAGCAGAACGAGAAAGCTTCCAATAACCGACTAATAGACTGCTAGAGAGAACCGAAAATATTTAACGCCATCTACCAGTAGATATCCCACTAAGAAATTTAAACAATGTACAACATTGACTGATAGATTTCTCTTACTTTCCAAGAGTAACGGGGAATGTTAGACCACTTGAGCGCGACACCGAAACTATTAATTAGTGTAACGAATGAAAAATGAATGCATATTCATTTATTTCTTGTTGGCTTATGCCAGATAACAGTGATGAAGTCACTCTAGTCTAGATCAATCAGTAACGTTACAAATTGAAAGTTCTGGACAGCTGTTTGAGAGGGCGCAACTGTTACTTTAGTTTCTAATGTTATTTATCGATAGAGACTAGAGAGATCTCATCATTTTAACTGAATAGCGTATACGCAACAGGAACTTCTACTACAGGAGATGTAAATAATGTACGTTGAGCAAAAAGAAAGAATTCACGTGATTCGAGTTAGTTTATAGATGTTTATATGTGAACAACTCAGGACTAGAGCCATCTAAATGATACATATTCTATTCCGGGTAGTATACGAGGAAACAATGTTCATTCCTTTTCTACAATTTATTATTTCATGAGAGTAGTAAAAGATAAAAACGATACAGTTTCTCATTTCGATGAAAATTTTTCATTTTTACCCCAGCGTATATGAAAGGCTGAATCATTTGTATCGGCAGATACATTTTTCCAAATTATGAAAATGAATAGAAACTTTTCCTTTCTTCCGTTTTATTTTTAGTGCTGCTCTCGACTCCGATCGCATTGTGTTTCCGTTTTATCTGAAATGCCGTTTCATGTTTGACTTTTCCTTGTTTATAATTTTATTGTAGATAGAACAATACGCCACTCTACGTATCATATCCAATTCCCTGAGAAAATAATAATTTGATCATCATAAACTAATTGATTATAATGATTTGATAATAATGTGACGTCAGCCAATTAGATGCGATTGAAGAATTATCAGATGATACCACGGTTTCTGATTTACTCCCATTTGGGTAACATGCGAATAAAATGGAAGTATAATTGAAAAGAAAAGTCTGGTCAAACGATACTCATCGATGCCTGATACCAAGTAGAATCGAAAACGAGTGTTATAGCTTCATCCAAATATGATGCCTAATAATACCTTTCTACAAGAATGTGATGAGCAGCTCCGCCTGTCGCATCTGCCGAACAGGGCGCTTAAGTTCGCGCTTCACTTCCCCATCAGCAGTACAAGGACGTGGAAAGATCCAAACTGGGTGAGAATACGGTTAAGAGCCAATACAATAATGGCCTCAAAGTCAGAAACGGTACGTCGACATACTGGTTGACCTGTATTATTATGTTGGGGATATTTGCATACTGCGACCTAATAGATCTATTGTGTCTTGGTTGGCCTGTAGCTCTAATACAAATAACAAAATATTCACCTCATTGAAACCTCCGGTACCTTGTTGAAAGGAATCGTCATAAAACTCCTCATTGAATTGAAAATGTTGCTATATTTATTGTTCGAATATAATTTCGGCTATATGACTCCCGCGACTACCCATCCTAGATGTCCAATTTTCTAACACAATTTCAACTATTCGTCCCCTGATTTTTCCAATAACACGCACAATGCTAGGTTCCTAATGGTTCGACGTTGTTGGTTCATCTGCATACACCATAGACTTTACTCAAACCCACAGAAATAGTTCGAGCCTTCAAGTAACTGGATAGTGGTGGCCAATAATTGACATAATATTTCGCTAAGAAATAACATAATTGCCGAACGTTTCTCTCAACAAAGTCATTGGTTTACGCGGTGTATGGAACGTGATGCCGCCCTTCTTGTTATAAAGTGAAAGTCACGTAACGTATCCTGCCAAAAACATTCCTTGTCGCATTTTTGTTAGATCTTGAAACTTTCCAATTCCTAAGATTCATACTAAAACTGAAGAAATTTTCACACCAGTTCTTCATCTATTCGTGGTAGCGTGCGGAAGTATACCATTTGTTAAAGTGCTATATATATAAAATAACATAAAAGTATTACGAGCAACAAAAAATGAGGTAAGGAACTGGAAGTGGTAGTGAAACAATAAAGTTCAAAACTTTAATATTCGAACTACTAAATGACTGTGACTAAGAAAAATGTGATACAATTAGTGATAAAATAACAAACATTCTTAGTGGGAAAGTATCTCTAATGCTAGATTCCTTGAAACAAAATTTAAGTAACTTAATACAGAAACAATGCGTGAATGATTTAGGAGTTTCTAACACCACAAATCACACCAATAAAAACAATGAATCAGCCTAAAAAACATACGCAAGTGTAATCGATATCGATGCGTTGCATAAGCAACCATTGTACTGGGATATCAAAAATTATCTTTGTCAAGGGTGGTTGTGGAATCTAAAACGTGTGTCTTACTTTACGTTTGAAATAATTATGTCACTGTCACACTGACATCATCAATAATCTACAAATTTCATACCTATTTATTTCAGTTGTAAAACAATAATGAACTACAAACTATGAAATAACGGTTTTAGTAACAAGAAAATCTAAATTACAGTAATTCTTGGAAATGTCCCCCGTTTTGTTCGATGCACATTAACTAGCGCACCAGTTCGAAAATAGGCTTCAATCATGAATTTTGTGCTGTGTAGTAAGAGGCATGATTCAAAAACTGGATTAGAAAATTTCAGCACAATGACTTAACAGATTCTGACACAACAAACATATTCAAAATTTTAAAGTAAGACACATGTTTTACATTCCACAACCACCCTTGACCAAGATTATTTTTAATTTGTTGTTCATTATTGTTTTACAACTGAAATAAATAGGTATGAAATTTGTAGGTTATTGATGATGTCAGTGTGACAGTGACATAATTATTTCAAACGTAAAGTAAGACACACGTTTTAGATTCCACAACCACCCTTGACCAAGATAATTTTTGATATCCCGGTATAAGTAACCATTAAAGAAATACACAAGACAGCGAAATCGTGCGGCTCCTCCGTACAGTGGCGTAACCATCGGCAAGACACAGGACGGATCACACATCCAAAATAATGATCCCAAAACCATCTGCAACGCACAGGACCAACCAAGCGTAAAAAAAACATTCCCTAATATACACCAAAACCACAAAATGACAAAGGATGAGACTATTAAAGCAAGGCTAATATTATCGAACGAAATGTTTTCATGGCAGCCGAAAAAAAAAGGTTAACCATATACTGATAAAGCTACACCAACATCCACTGGAGGGAAAGTAAGAAAACACCTTGAAAAATATTTCTCGAATGAAAATTTCATTTTTCAAGAAATACGGAAACATGAATCTAATACAAGCAAAAATGAATCATATAAGCTTGGATTCAACTTTGACCTACTAGAGTGAATTAGAAACCCGGAAATATGGCCAAGAAATATCACAATCCGTAAGTTCAAATTTTTTCGTTCAAGAAGAGCAGAAAACTTATTCTAATATGTTTGCAATAATGAATCAAAATATCTAGTAGGTCACATCTAGAATAAATCAGTTGAATATCTATGCGACAGAAGAACAGCCAGATATAATTTGCTTAACTCAACATTGGTACTATGAGGCACAAATAACTTAAATTCAACATTACAATACCTATTGAGTTCTTTTTGCAGAAATACCTATCAACATGGCGGAATACTGATCTCTATGAATGTCAAATGGAAAGCGGAGGAAATTGTAGAATTTTAAAAAAATTCAGTTGGAAAAAAATAGAAGCCATCGGTACTTATCTACCTAATGTAAATAGAGGTAATATTGACAATATACAGACCACCTACCGGAGATATTGATGTCTTTATGGACAAATGCTCAATTTTCATTCTGACAACTATATGGACAAGAGGATATTCCTCACAGGCGACTTCAACATAAATCTTTCAAAAGATAACAATGATAGTAAGAACTGTTCACTTAGTTCTTGTCTAAAACGGACAATAAAAAATGCCCATTAGAATATGCAACATAACACAAACATGCATCGACAATATAATAATAAATCTTGTTGAAACTTTTAATACCTTGGAATACAATCGGTTAATAAGTTTGGTTAGTATCTAGCTCTGTTAGCAGGTTATAGTGATGGCCTCATCCTAACCTTAGTTTCAGAAGTTGTATATTTATGTAAGTCAAACTATTCTCGATAATATGAATCTAAAGAAAAGGTCCCTCTTAAGTAAGTTTGATTTCAGAATATTGTTGGGAATGAAACCGGTCAAATTGGCTAGGATACCGTATTTTTCCAAACAAATGCGGAAGAAATCTATTTCCATTTTTCATAATATATTGATACCCTTCGTAGTTCACACTGCCCACCAGATCATTAATAAAAGAAAACTACAAATTTCGCAAGCCCTGGAAAAACTTTAAAAATCCATTGTTAGAGTATCATTTTGTCACGGAGTTGAGGAAAAGTTGAAAAGCATCTATTGAACAAGATTATTCAAACTACGTTGTTAATGAAGAAACTTCGTTGGAGCATAAGTGGAGGATAATATAAAAGCATTTTGGTCCTTTATTTCCAACAAGTCAAATTTGAAATCTCTACCGACGTTTATCACGTATCAGAATGATAGTTGTTCGAACGATGCAATACATCTTCTGAACTACTTCGCTTCAGTTGTCGAGCCAGCTGATACTCCATCACTTATAGATATATTTGAAAAGTAAGTAGTTTCACAGTAATAAATCTAGGATCAGTAAAATAAACTGAATATAGGTAAGGTAATATAGGTAAAAGTGCTGGACCTGACGGAAAACCGTCAATATTGCTGAGATCTTTTAAGGGCTTACTGCTCTTCCTTTCATATATTTTATTTAATGAATCCATATCTGAAGCAATTTATCCTTCTTGTTGGAAAATCGCACAAATTGTTCCGATTTTGAAAGGATGAAAAAAGTGTGAATTAACCAGTTTCCGACCGATTTCAATGTTATCAATAATGAGAAAAGTAAAAGCAATTGTTACAAACTAACATTTTTTTTATGGAGAATCATCACATTTCTGAACATCAACACGGTATTTTCCAATGCTAATCTATTAACACCAATTTATTACCGTTTGTTCGAAATGGTTTTGAGGCACTGGGTGAAGGGTATCAAGATGGCCACGTGTATACAGATTTTATAAAAGCATTTGATAAGGTATACCATACATTGTTTATCAAGTTCCTCGAGAAAGACATTTAGGTCCTATTCTCTTTTCAACAATATTAGGCACTGTTTCCTTAAAAATTTGTCTCTATGCAGAAACATCTACAAATCTGTTACTTCTATCAATAATTTTCTGCTTTTCAACCTGATTCCAACAGGTTACATATTGTGCTATGAATAAACTATTTTTGATGGCATCAAATCACTATTTGCATAATATTCAATTTGTTTGAAAACAGATATCATATTGATGAAATATTGTTATATGTAGTTGAGACAATTAAAGATCTGGGTTACATTAGTAGTGTGATAGAATTAGCAATGAATGTCGATAATTTTTGCATAACTCTGAGTTCGAAGAAAAAAGTTGCCTTGAGTAGATAATTATGATACAAATTGAAGGAACTAAAATCGAACACTTTTTGATCGTAGCAAATGGTTAAAAAAAAATGGTAAACATCCGACATCGTCGGATTGAATAAGAAAAAAAAGAGCTCTTGATGAGCTTATGCGCTGTGGAAAGACGGAGAAAATGAGCTGCGGATGAACACGATTGGTCCGGCGGTGACCCCGAAAATAACAAAAAACCATCGATTTTGTTCGAAATTTCATAAGCTCATAACTGTTGTTTTTTCAAAGATTTAGAGCTGAAATGATGACCGGTTGTAGCTTTTGTGCCCACCAACGCCCTATTTTTTTCACGGAATCATTTTTTTCAATAGTTAGTCAACAACTTATCAAATTTTCAACCTCTTATCTTCAGTAAAAGTTAATAAAACAATTATTTTAAATAATGGTATTTCGTGCGCTTGGCTGTGCGGCGCGCGTGGACGGGAGAGCCGCCGCGCTAAGCTCGTAAAAGACAACAATATCTCGGGAACCCTTGCTCGAGATCGAAAATTTGGTAAGTTGTTCATTAAGTATTGAAAAAGATGATCCCGTGAAAAAAATAGCGCGTTATCACACCACAACTTTTTTAAAGCCATTTTACAAAAGTGCTTTTTTTGCATTAAGCTGCAGTTTGCAAAAAATGTACATCCGATCTTGCTAACATTTTGTGTGGTACTTGGTGGGCATTAAAGCTACAACCTATCAAAATCTTCAAAAGAACAAGAGTTACGAATTTTTGAAATTTCGAGCAAAATCGATGGTTTTTTGCAATTTGCGGGATTACCGCTGGACCAATCAGGTTCATTTGCAGCTAATTTTTTCCGTCTTTTTATGGCGCATAAGCTTATTGAAAGCACGAAAAACCGGTTTTGGCCATTTTTACCATTTTTTTTTTTGACCGTTTGCGACGATCAAAAAGTGTTCGATTTTAGTTCCTTCAATTTGTATCATAATTATCTACTTAAAGCAATTTTTTTCTGCGAACTCAGAATTAAAAACTCCAAAAAGCTAATTCTATCAAACTATAGACTGTAAATTTTCATTTGAATCACAAATTGTAATAATTGTCAACGAAATCATTTACTTATTGAAATAATCATTCAGAAGGTTTAGGAACCTAGGCCTTATATTGAGCACAACTAAATCATCTACTAATCTAGACACTTTAATATTGATCATCTAGAACACGCCTCGCCAGTATGGAACTCGTACTATATTAAAGAAATTGATAGATAAGTAAAGTTATAAAATCGATTCATTAATTCACAAATTCAGAAAAGCTATTAGTTCTTGTTTGTTTTTAATTCCCTGTGGAATTGGGAAACCGCTTCAGGTGCTGAAGATTTGTTATGAAAAACAGTTCCAATAGCTGGGAGTCTTTCCGTCAATTCAACAATCGTCGCCTTACTTTTTCTGTAGTTAGATGACGTGATGCCATACCAACTGACCTCATGAATGAAGAGAATGCGTTTGGCAAATGCCAATTATAACTCTAAGGAGGGGTTTTAGTCTCCCTTCTCAGCTTAACGAACAGTACAATTCTTTGCGATGGATCTAATGCAATCAACAAGACCAGCAAATCAATGTCTTCGCTTAAAATTGATACATTGTCCGCAATTTCAATTCTTCAGATCTGCTAACAAGCTGAAGCTCTCCCCATCAGCATGCGTACATTGTCTTTCTGCAAATTAGGGTTGGACAGCCAGCTGACACCTGAAGCTTGCAAATTCATATGTTCTGCTGGTTGAGAGGTATGATGCGGATGTCGCAAGGCAGGGATAATTTGAACTTCAGTCTGTGGCAATTGCGAGGATATGTACATGAATAATCAGAAGGCGAACAGATACATGAAGATGTAGCCTGAGACATGGACCTTTGAGTTGCCACAAAAACAAGTTGATTTTACTCAGTTTAATGTTTGATATAAATATGGTATCGATAATTCTCATAATTTCCTTGAAATACATTTTCTGTAAGTTTACTCATAAAATGCCGATCAAGGGCTTACTGTTTACTCAACAACCAGAAGAGGAGGTGGATGAAGTTTAAAATTTGCACATGGGTACATTGTCGTGGGGTTGATTATTACGGAGATATAAGCAACAAACGAGGAAAAGTCACCTTCAAACCGCTCTAACACCTCCCCTTCAAGGACTTTTAGTACTTTGTACTATTGGTACCACCGATTTTCCCTCGATTGTCTAATATGACTGAATTTATAAAATTTGCAAGTAGTGTCTCTGAAATCAAGTTGACCGTGGTACATATTAATCAGTTTTTAAATTTCAACTTTTACCATTCTTTTATTCACTCATATTTGCAGAACGAAACTTTTCGGGCGAGAGTGCCATAAAAGTAGAGGGTTAGTTACCTTTTGCGACTTCTCCCAGAGGAGATTGAACTAATATTCACATCTGTTGGTACAGATATATAGCTGGCCTGGAAAACAGGAGCCTCTTCTCTTGTGCGGAGCCCGAAAACCGCAACCAGGCGCGTCCCCAGGTGGCGGATAGGACCTCTTGGCCCTATTGCCAGCAGGGTCAAGGGTAAGAGTAGACATGCTCCCGCGGACCAACAGGCACCCAGACCCTGGATAGATTATGGGTCTCCCAGTCACATGTTCCTGAGAAGAAGGTGACGGATAGATTGCGGCTGATACGGAGAATCATATGTTCCGGAAGAGTAAGTTATCCCATCATAGATAACTTACTGAAACATACAGGAAATATCGACAAGCTGATGAAGTACTGAAACACAGGTACCTTAGTATTGGGAAAAATTAATATTTTGGTACAGAACGAGACACCACAGGAAACATCCATAGCGTGATGGAGTACTGGAAACCCAGAAACCAGAACAACATGGTTAAAACGAAACAAACAGGAAATATCAACGAACCAATATTAGTACTGAGACTTTGGTACCTTAATATTGTGGAAAAAACAACATTTGGGTACAGATACACACATGAAAGACCCATAACGTGATCAAGTACTGAAACCCCAGAAAAGAAAGATATATAGCTGGAAGTTGAAACAGACAACTCTGAATTGAATTCTTCACTGTTTACATCAGTCTGTGTCTGGTGTGAACGCAGGTTTCACCTGCATCTATATTATAAGAGTGCTCAGGAATTATGCAGAAATCCACTGTTAAATCATAATCAATATACATGTGAATGGTCTTGATTACGACCTTTGTTTCCAACTCGGAATCGCTAGCCGGGATGTAAACGAGTGGAATAAGATGAAACTAAGAGCGATTAGGCAGTAAATGAGGCAGGCGGACTATAAAATGGAGTGTAATGATTGCAACTTGTAATACAGAGCGCGCGCAACACAATCTAACCTGATTACAGACAGGAACTTTTAAATTGAATTGGCCATTTTAATTAGTTTTGCTCTGGGTCGAATAGATTCTTATATAATTAAACACTTATCCTAACGAATTCAGAGTAAAAAGATTGTTGTAAAATTTAACTTCTAATTGAACGGAATCGACGGAATTTACATAACGGTAGAATAAAAAACAATGGGGTCCCTATCATAAAATATGTAACAAGTTTTCGGGAATTTGCACCCTCATTTTGGAACTCAGAATAGCAGAAATTTGGAGAAACACCATACATTATAGCTTGATAGTTACAGAATAGTTCCGAAGAAGAATGTTTACTATAGGATAATAATTGAGTTGAATAAATGTAAAAAAACCGTAACTCGAATTAAAACCCAAAAACCTGAATGTCTTGTTCTTCTTCTTGTTAGGATGAATCCATTACAGAACTTTAACTTACACTAAGGTTCCATATCATTGTGGATACAAACCTTTGAAGAAATACTAGATAGTTGATCAAATATGCATGTACATTGATTTATTCAATCTTCAACTTGTTGTGTTAGGAATGCATGAGCATTACAATAGTTGGGAATTTCTTCAACTTTGTTTACAGATGATGGAGCATGGAAACAGAAGTTTGTCGATCCATTATTGTTTTAATCTCCTACACTAATCTGTTATTTTCCTCTAACCACTCTATTTGTGATATATTACATAAGAAATATTGCTCCAGGGTATTTTGAACATCGTATTACCCTGGACCATAATGGATTCATAAGCGCATTACCAAAACAAAATTTTAACATAGAATTATAATAACCTTACTTAATAACGTTTCAATATAAATCAGATGAACGTCATACCATCTTGTTTGTAATGTTAAGTATAATTTTCTATCTTGAATAGTAGACTTCCGCAGATAGCTAATCTTCAAAAATCTTGGCTTCCGGATGGATTCCGCGTCACAATAGCTCGACTTGATGCCGACGTTTCGCCAACCATTACATGTGGCATCTTCAGGGCAGGCTTGAGGCTTGAACTAAAACTGGTTCTATTGGTTTCTGTAGCCGTATTTATTGTAGGAAAAATCCTTCACGCTACATAGTTCACTGCCTTCGTTCCGTGGGTTAACTTCGTTTCGGCACCTGACCCTTTCGCTGATCATGTGCGAAATGGAATTTTTAAGGATGGGTTTCCAAATGTTGTCGGTTCAGATTATTCGGATGCTTTAGTATTTCTATAGCTACAAGAATTTTTCGCTGATAGAAGTTTGGGGCTCGGGCTAGGATTTTAGTATCTTCAAAAAGGATTTGATGATTAGTATCATTTTGATTTTATAACGCAGGTGCCTAGGCTGCTTTGATAGTGTTTAACAACTCTTCCTTTGAAAGATTCTCTTCTTTGCAGTTCCGAGTACTGACAATGCACACGCAAATAAAAAAAATTATTATATTTATTATTTTATTCAGAATAAAAGTCACCTATTACACACAAAATAAGGAATAGGAACTCAAAACATTTCTATATATATTTATAATTATTTATAAAATCGAATAATTATATCATCTGAGATCATTTATCACCAACAGAATATAAGACTCAAATCGCCATATTACAAAAACATCTTTCTGCAGTTTTTCATACTTTATGTTCAAATGCAATAGATGATTCTTCGGAATAATACGAATAAGGATTGTGGGAGAATATAGAACAAATAAGAGACTGTTAATAACTGCTTCCAGAAACATAGCGTAATCAGAGATTAGAATTATAGGTCTTTCCACATTTAACGTGCCACAAAATTGTTTAGACAGTCTCATTTTCTACGTGAATCGCGTTCTACATATACCTAAGTATATAAGGCAATATAAACCATTATTCTTTGCTGAGATTGCCATGTGCTCTCGATATTACGATTTTTCCAAATAACTTCTCGAATTGGTTGGAATTTTTTCAGCCCCGAAATATTATGTTGAGTATCATAATTTTATTACATTGATGGTTTTTCAGATAATAAACATATTGCCATAGAATTGTGGCGAGCTTAAATTACCGTATAATGTCCAGAAATACAAAAACTCTTCGAATCAACAATATAAAAATTTAAGAATCTACGATTCGAAAACCACACGTCAGCTATCATACTTGAATACTGATTGCGACGAACCCCAAAACTTATTTGAAGATGGAGAGTCAAATATCACAATTAAATACGTGAATGGTGTTCCTAGAACTGTTCAAACTGCTTCCAAAAATTCACTGAATAATAATAGCCTTCATAAATGGTCATTAGATACTATATTATTGGAGAAACTAAAACTAGTATCTAACCATTGCGCTTTGGGTACAATAGTGACGGGGGACTTATCATGGTCTCACCACAACGCAGCAGCATGCCAAAAAGCCAAGTCATCATTTTTTTTCTGAAATGTTTTCGCAACTGTCCCAGAACAATTTATAAAACTACATATTACATATATTCGCCCCATATTTGAGTTTGCTGAACCAACATGGACTATATTCGCAATATCACTCAATTAGAATCGATTGAGAGTCTTGATAATAGAATTCCAAGGTTCATTTGGTTCGATTACTGATTTTTATATAATTGTTCCACATTCTACAGGATACTCTTCACATTTGTGTAAAGATAATGGAATAAATTATTCCTTTCATCATCTTCATATAACTGAATAATATTCAAATCAATAATGTTCTCAAGAAAATGTACAAAAACAACTTGTTGTTGTACGATTTTGTTGAAATTTGCGTGAAAGCAGTTTTTAATCAACCTAAATTTACTGTAAAATTTTGAATTGATTTGGAAGTGACGATTTATTTAAATTTTCATCCCTTCTGTAAAGGGTGTGTTTATTGGATTATTTCCATTATAAACAATAGGTTCGGTCAACAAACCATTTTTTGTGACAATTCGAATATGATAGGATCTTTCGTTATTGAGTTATCGTGTAGACAAGCATGTCGTAACATACATCCAAATAGACAGACGGACAGACAGATGGATCTATCCAAAGTTGCTTGAAATTCGCTGAGAAATATTATGGTATTATAGGATTTTTTTGAATTAGCTTGAGTAAATGCAAGATACTGTTCGGACTTCGTTTGCGAAGCGTATAATAAGAGCAACATAGTAATGTTCAATTTTGTAATATGGATATTTCTCAGTAGATATTATTTTCTATAATGCATGAACTCATGACATTAATATCGATAGGATCCAATTATAGAGATTATTTGATGATGAATGATAGTAGAAACGAATTGTAATTAATTTCTATATTCTGTCAAATCAAGTGAAACGATTTTACTTACACTGACTCAAATTCAATGATAATGCTCCAATTGATACATAATTATTTGTCCATACCACATTGCAAAAGAGTAGTATTATTAATTACAATCTGTGATTTTAGTTTTTAATGTTGCGAAACTAATTGAAAATTTATTCAAACCTAGTAAACATACACATTATTAATTATAACGTATTGATCAAACGTTGTAAATATACAGAACATTAGCAATTGAAACTCACTGATTATCACCATGAACAAATGTAGAAGCACTGTGTTTGTTATATCGGGAAACCATTTTCAATAACTAATCGACAGTGTCCAATGGAACATGTTCACAATATGATATTCTAACTGAACATCCGTAATCTGTTGCTGGTGTTATAATTAAGAAGAATTATTGGTATGAATGTAACCATTGATGTAGGTGTGTGCAGGAAAAGTACCAACTTCTGGAAGAATATGTATCCCTTTGAAAATCATCAGAACAATATGAGCCACAGACATGATTGAGGGATTTACTTTTCTTGTCAATATAACGTCAATACCATCATCAACATGATTGAGATGATTATTCATATGCGCCTCAACTGGAACACTTTTATATGAATATACGAAAAGATTTTCTAAGAAGGAGCATATTGAGGTTATGGTCCTGAACTCTTGGCATGATATTTATAAGATTATTCCGAAACAACTAGGCTCATTTCATATATTTGATAATCCTTGTTGCAAGACGTTCCTCCAGAAATGAACTTTGAAGTTCAAGATCTGATGCTCATTGAATTGTCATGTCTATTCCAAATTGAAAACGTTGAGCAAATGCATGATGTGGTTGAGATAAAATACATCTTCAATATTAAAATTATATTGATCAAGGTTAGATGAAGATTCTCCTACTTCTTTCATGCTCGGAGATAATGATTTACTATGTATTCAGTGTAGTCATATTCCATGAATTAGTTGAAATTGAGAATTGATTTGCAAACTATTTTATTGTATGTGATTTTTACTTCCCTCAATATATGTAGTATATAGTGTGAGGGAAGTATTGTAATCGGTCCAAAATTTTTTCCGGATTTTTGCGTATTATGTATCCGTTTTGAGCATTTCTGAATCGATCTAGACTATTTTTGACATGCTGTCCATGTGTGTGTGTGCATGTGTGTGCGTAACCCACTGATGTGGAGACTATAACGCCGTTCCTATTCACTGTACAGATTTGAAATATTGCAGATCGCTTCAAAGTAGTGAAAATAGAAACCGTATGGTTTTAACCGCCGTAGCCCCATTTCGAATGATATTTCTAACTTCCAACTTCATTTTTTCAAAGGAATCATGGTATTCTGTTGAACCGTAAGGAGAATTGAGTTTTTCTACTTATAAATATGTATCACAAATATATTCAATCTCCAGAGTGTCCGAAATTCTCATTTTAATATCTATTTTATGTCTTTATTATTTGCAAGAATTTATTGATTCGTGGTACATTTTGATAGTTCATGTGACAACAAGTGTCAGTATAAGTGTCAATATATTTACTATTCTTACAATCATTTGCTTCTGACCCGCAAGACTATTTTATTGAACCACATTGAATTTCTGGTTATAAATTTCATTAAAACGTATATATTCAAAATGCAGAAATTCCGTGGTTCTTTTCAAAATTCAAAAGTATTGTCTTTTTAAACCGTTTTCTCTGGACCACTAATGTATTTGGCGCAGTCGGTTACGAATCTCAAAATTGTATGTTATCGCACGGGCAATTCACATTTTAATCTTTGATCGAGAAGAACTTAAGTAACATTAAGCACAGATAACATGGCCACATGTAATGATTATGGTCACCATATACCAGTTAACTTCCAACTTTTGAGATTGCATTCAGATTGAATCCCACATTTTCAAGGTACTCCTCCGTAATAATCCGACGTATTATTATTTTTTGGGGGCCTTTAAATAATTTGATTTAATTCAAATTGAAAGTTTTATGGATTATTGTATCTAGAAATAAACATACGATATGTTAGATATGTCTATAGGCGACTGTAATCTGAAGCCCCCTTTCCTGTAGCATTGACTCCATGCTTAGCAAACGTAGCAAAGTATACCTTCAACGGTACTTGTTTTTCCCTGAGTCAGGAGAAATCCACGTGGATTTGAGACGAGCTGTCATTTACGATTCTTTCGCCTAGCTAGATTTCTATTGACTGTGTCTATAACTTATGGGTGGGCCCTGCTCCCGGTATTCTAAGTTGAACATATTTTCTAAGCTTCGCGCGTGTGGTGGCCTCCGCTTCAATGATTTCATAAAAACTAATTACTTTGAAAAAAAAGGTAGTTATTCACCGTCTACTCGATAGTTCTCCACTACCTACTTGTTCGATAAGTCCAGCCTGCTTTAGGGCTACAGGGATGCTCCATTGTTGCATTAAGTCAAGTCATATATTTTATTTAGATTCCATATTCAAAATAATTAAGATATTTTATAATTTCTTTTTATTGTTGTTGAGATCATGTCTACATAAAGTAATAAAGTATTTTTCCAGTCAAGTCATGTATAATTTTAATCCAGGCTAATTTTTGTTCCAAAGATCATATTTTTTGAAATCAATATCCTGTTTGTCGATATTGTCACAAATTAAATGCAAGAAATTTATAGAGATTGAATTAATTTATCAATTTGTGTTCATATCAGTAAACCTAGAAATTATTTAAATTCAATAACGTTCAATTTTGCTTCTAGTATTGTAAACGGAAGAAACCCGGAGCTGTAGATAGCTTGCGAAGGGGTAGTTTGGAGCATTGAATTGGCTCATAGTTAGAACTCAGTTGTGTAGCAAAATTAAACGTAGGATTTGTACAACAATGGGTATGTTCCCTAGGATTGAAGCAGCGCTGAACTTGTTCACGGCTTTCGCGATTCGCAGAAAGTGTATGTTCCCTAAAAAATCATTTTGGTGACAATTCCCATCATACCAAATTTAATTCGACGTAGAATGAGTGTTTAAATCCTTTGTGCCTTATTACTGCAAGGGGTTCGAGAGGGAATTGTGATATTAGACCAACAGGGTAAGTGCATTTTGATTACCAAAGAACAACTGTTATATTGACTTCATCCTCTGAATCGACGATATAATATAATGTGGTTATTTAACCTTCAGACCATGCTCCGCCCGTCAATGTTTATTTTGTTGATGTATGTTTTTTCCAGCCATTTAGGCTAGTTTGAGTGTTCTATACAAATTCCGCTTATAGGAGATCACTTAGGTGATATGATCGAGTATCAGGTCGTTAGGCTTACCCCGGGTTACCAGAAAGAGAAGGATTCTTTAATTTGAAATATTATCTATCAATTATCGACGTGATCGAGCGCGAAACCGATCACTGTTCGGAGTTGTGCTAATTAGTCTTTCATTTATTACAACTGTCTAAAGAGAACATGGACAGGAACTCGCTCGCTGGCGAAAGGGGTAGAACTAACGACATTGATAACGGTCTCACAGGTTCCCACTTAGGGTCAACCTGAACTTGACGTTTTTGAATTCATTTTATTCCCCTTTTCTAAATTTTGGATTAATTTTATATTCGTTTGCTGTGTTGTAATGTATCCAATCTTGTTAACTTTTATTCAATATATATATATATATTTATTATTTAATTTGATTGACGAGTTTAACTGATAATTCCTAATCACCTCTCAGCAAAAACAACCTTCAGAATTTACGCTTGAATAGATATAAAGATATGAGTATAAATAATTGTACGAGGCGGTCCCTTGAAAGAGATCAAGGCATCGTGGTCAAAAATAGCTTTTAGGTGGGCTGAAATATACACCTAGTGGTGGCAGCTTCAAAGAACCTTAAGAGTATACGGATCAACTAAGATCTCTGATACCCGAACAAACAATTCTCACATAATATAACACATAACACGTCGATGAGGTATTAACGCTACCTGAAATAATACCCAGCCGACTGTTACAAGTACAAGTATTACTAGCAGTGAGATAGGCTTTCAAACCTATTCACTTATCTGGAAATATTAAATCTGGAGTAATCCCAGAGTTATTATATAAAATCATACGCTCGGCTCACCGTTACACCTCACATGTGAAATTCTTAGAAACGAAGTAAAATCACAAATGACGAAAATTCTAGATCCAGGTATCATTCAGCACAGCGTTACGTCCGATAAGGATCGTGGTCAATAAATTGGACGAATCAAGTCCCATTTTTTACTGAAGGAGATCACTACGTGTTTGAGTGTATGCCTTCCGAACGGAAAAATACACCCGCAACATTTCAGAGAACTATGGGTAACGTGTTAGAAGGCATACAACAACACATTGGACTAAAATTAATATTTATTAGACTTAAAAAAATTATTTCAAAATTCAACTTGACAAATCAGAATTTTCACAAATATCTGTACAATATTTAGCACTGATTATTATTTCTGAAGGAGTTGAATCGAACTCTGATAAAAAATTCATCAGTAAAAATTTCCCAATTCCCAAATCCCAGAACGAAATGGAAGGTTCTTCAGGACTGTTAGGACAAAAACCTTTTATTCTGACGACTGACGCAAGTACTTTTGATATCAGATCAGTGATGTAATTAACATAAAACTGGCTATGTTTACCACACACTTTTTCATTGTTCTTTATCTGTATATTTTTTATGGATCACCTTTTATGTATCATCAAGTCCTGTGTTACATAAAGTACATTCAGACTGGATCATTTTAGTACATTAGAACACTATTTTTGACTGAATGGGTAATCTTATCCCAAGTTGTATCAAGTGTGTCTTAAATATGAGCCAATATTTATTTATATATTTTGCAGGGGTGAAAAAGTTTTGGCCAGATGAAGAAAAACAGAAGGTGCATGAAATATTTCAGACTGCTTTGAAAGAGAAGAAATTGCCCAGCTTGGCTACCTGTCGAAAGGTACTAATGGAAAATAGTATTTTTTCAGACCGGACTCCTGAAACGTTGAAAGCTTTCATAAGTAATACTATCAGGAAGATTTAAAAATAGTACAAATGGAACTCAAGGAGAGTTTTGGCTACCATGTACCTCATCAGAGTGAAGAGTGTACTCTGATGATGACGACTTGGTAGCCGAAAGATCCTCAGTCTTATTAGTGGATAAGGGTGACTATTTCTTACTTACCCTACATACTATTGAATACACTATCCAACTTCTTTAATGAAATTAATTTATGAACAAACAATCCTATTTGGATCATCTGTTTTCTACTGGGGTACTTGAAGTCAAAAGTATGCTATTTTACAGGTTGAAACTATTCAACTAACTATTGAAAAATTCTATCATTTCACCCTCCACTATGTAATATGAAATATTATCAATGTCATAAAAATTTAACACTACTGTGTTGATATCACTTTTATTCGTAACTTCCGTTTCAGAGTATTTGAATATCGTCTGAAGTTGGAGTAATAACGCTGAATAGTTTGCAAGTCGCCTGTAAAATAGATTTTACAAACTAAATAATAATATTTTACCACTATCTGTTTTAATGGGAAAAAATTCGATATCTTATCATATATAGTAATCCAACAGCATCACGTATTTTGAGAGGTACTGTTAAGTAGGTAGTGATAGCGATTTATAAATCCAGATGTGAAACATATCTCGCAATTTTATACTTTAAATGTATTGAAGTTTCCAATAAAGCTAATTAGTTACACACTTCATTATTATATCCCTAATGTCAACCAGTTATAGCATATCATTTAACAACATGAAAGTAAAAAGCCAAACAAATAATCGTAACTAAAACACAAAGGACTAAGGAACTCGACTATAATTAAAAATTTGCTATTTTTTTCTTAAAAACTAATATGATACATTGTATTAACATGTACTCTTATGACTAGAACGATGTTTTCCCCCAATCGACTGTTCATTATGTTGGAGTCGATGAAAATCCCTGACGCGCTATACATATATGTCTATGTATGAAATATTTATGGGAAAAACAAACAGTGCCTATTAAGCAAAAGTCGTGTCGAACTTCCCACCCATTAGAAAACGAATGCAGATAGAGACCGCAGTAGTGTGCCAAACTCGTTGTAAGACAAGTATAGGACCAACATTATGTTGCAGTGAGAATCGAATAAGAAGAAGCGTTAGTGTGTGACTTGGAAAGAACTTCCTTACCTGTGCAGGACTCGAATTGACAATTTTTAGATCCATTGATTTCCTTTTTTTGTGTCATTGTAGTTTCTGTGACATATATATATATAATATATATATATATATATATATATATATATATATATATATATATATATATATATATATATATATATATATATATATATATATATATATAAAGACATATGCCAGAAGCGTCGAGTGTGCAGAACTTTATTTTTAGCAATTGTTAATTTATCGTGAAGTTCCTGACTATTTTGACATTCGCTTCTCAATATTTAGCTTTTTTTACCCTGAAAGTAATGGGAATAATATGTGTTGACAGAGATACAATACGATCAAGAAGAGCTTCTAGCCTTAGTATGGGCGTGTAAACATTTTCGACCTTACCTGTACGGACGAAAGTTCATATACACCTTCAATTTTAACCAAAACAGCTTCAAATCCTTTTCCAGTTGTACATATTGATGTTTTCAGATTCGATAACAGAAACTATTTAACTCTCGTAGATGCAATCACTAAATTTGTTCAAGCAATATTCACTAGTAGTAAAACGCAATTCATATAAGTAACGACTTAATTAATTTGCTTACCACATTTGGAATTTCAGAACATCTAGTAGCAGAATTCTATATCCTAACAGTTAAAGAAATTCTAAACTTACATAAAATTAACATACATTTCACAACACCAGCTCATCATAAATTGAATTTGATTTGCGAACCTGCTCAAAAAAACAGATAAATTACAACACGTTTACGAAAAAATTAGCTACAAAAGAATAAAATAGTTTCCAAATTTAATATAAATACGGTAACGATAGCAAAGGATTTCCCGTTAGCCAAGTAATGTTCAAACAATGTCCTAAGTGTAGAAACAAGAACAATGACAATAGGTCCTTTTAATATAACTAAAATGCTAGATAGAAACCGAGCATTATTTAATAACCAACGAAATAAAAATAACAAAGAGATAATTCATATAAAAGAAAGCGAGAAACCCTCTGTTGTTACATATTCGTTCTCCTGATCATAGCTGGAGAAAGACAACATTCAAAATTGCATAATCTTAACAATAATCCAGGACTTCTGCCATCAAAACGTGGTAATGCACAGAGTAAAGTGGATTTTTGCTCCTATGTACGACCCAACCCTTATCATTGAAGAATTCATAACCCTCCAACGATCATATTAACAGATAAGAAAGTCATTAAATGATTCCATGTATTATAAACAAGAGTATTATAATTTATATAGTCTCGCGACTATAATACTTGAAAATATAATCATAACCCAATTTAATCAGCTGAAACCGTAAAGACTAAAAGGTTTTAAGAAGGACTTATTAACGGCCTTGGTTCTATAGTTAAAGCCATCACTGGAGATGCAGAAAAATATGATCAATCTATATTAGCATATTAATCAATTATCTTAAGAAAATCAAAACTTTAGTAAGAGAGCAAATTACATTACTTGATACATCAATACAAATATTTGAATATAGCACTGAAGCTCTTCCACACAACCAAGTGGTATTAACATCTCGAATTTAGGAGTTAGAAGAAATTACCAAAATTATGCAATTCAAATTGGAGTCTTATACTTATTTTCACATATACACAGAAGTCTCACAATTTATCAGCACATTTCAGATAATTGCCGATATCTTAGAAACCTTCTCAAAGTTAAATAAACTTCAGAATTCAATAGTAGAACCCAAAGATTCACTTTCAGATTTTATTCCTATATCTAAACAGTTAGGTAAAAGGAAACTCCATTTCGAACCAATCTTGAAAAATTTTTTATTGTATGAAATGATTATAGAAATTAAGAACTACTACAAAGAAGATCAAGTTATATTAATTTTCAAAATACCTGTTATAGAGACTGAGAGTTAAAACTATTTTTAATCATATTCCCTTCCGATTCCTACAACTGATTCATTCGAAGCAATAATACGTCAAAGTATATACTTTTGAATGAGCAAAGCTTCGCATCCTTCGACAGAAAATGTCATGAGATAACACCGGATGAATTCTTATGTCAAGATGTTCAAACCTAGAAAATCAAGGAAAGTGCATCTTGCGAAGTCCAACAATTAACATTTTCAATGAATATTTCGATTTGCGAACAAATACTCTTAGAAGCTGGAAAAGAATAAATGAATTGCAATCACTGCTGTGAGTCTTGTCGTCAAATAAAAATGTGGAAAAAATAGGGGCCATTTTCCTCTCAATGGTTCTTATTTAATCGAACTAAATAATCTAAGTGGAGTGCACAGTGTATAAAACATTTCAAAAGTCATTAGCTTCCTTCAATAATATCGAATTATCAATCACCAAATTTGATATAAACTTCAACGTAAATAATAATGATCTCAAGCCATTAAAACTAGGGACTCTTAGATGAAGTTCAAGATATATACAAAATGCTAAATGATCATCATCAAAAACTGGACAATGATATCAATGATGCCCTTCCAGTTCCAAAGCAGTATCACAGTGTCAATAGCTAGACTGTATTTCAATACATTTCTATTGCTTTAAACCTTGATAAACTACAAAAGGGTTCACACTGTGGCTTCACTATAACACTATGAATATGAAATAATCATCCTTAACCACTGAAAATACTGTTGAAGTATTGAGGACCGTTCGGCTACCTAGGAGCCACCGTCAGAATAAACTAAATTAGAAATCAAACTGTGCCTGTTTAAATACTATTTACTTATCTGTTTCTATTTCGACCGTCAATTTTTGTGAATCAAATTGGCTTTTAAGCGAGTTCAAAAAGCCATGTTAATCACGATCTTCAATTATAATCGCGAAAATATCAATATAATGTAAATTTTGGAAACTGATTTTATTTTGGATTTAAGGATGTTTCAAGTTCGCTTAGAAAAATATTTAAAAAAGGAGAGAGAGAGAGAGAGAGAGAGAGAGAGAGAGAGAGAGAGAGAGAGAGAGAGAGAGAGAGAGAGAGAGAGAGAGAGAGAGAGAGAGAGAGAGAGAGAGAGAGAGAGAGAGAGAGAGAGAGAGAGAGAGGTTTATACATTGCACGTCTGCTTGTTTGTTTATAGCAGTTGTTCTCAAAAGTGAAATAATGTTGCTTCATACAAAATGACGTAATAGTCTCGTATTCTGTGCACTTGTATCGGGGATATTAATATTTGAAAGCCATTTCTTCAACATGTTTATGTACTGAGGGTTTGAGGTATTTGTAAATAGTGAAACAGCATCAAAAGAAACGAGAGTATCACCAGGTTTAAGTTTGAAATCTTTCAAAAGAACTTTTCACAGACAAACTTGGTGCGGCTTGGAGGTTTCTGAATTATAGGTGAGATAATTAATGATTGTCTTATGGAATTACTTGATTTATGAATCTTACGTGAGCAATACGGCTTAGGTCTTTACCAATTAGAACGTACCATACCATGACCGTATCAGGCACGGATAAAAGCGTTCCGATTACTACTATGCCCACTGCAACGGATGAACAGCATTCTATGCCCGTGTTCAAGGCGTATTTAACGCGTATGTGAAGCGTTTTTGCAGCTGGCCTTCTCCGGTCGCGGCTGCACTTTTCAGTTCTTTCTGTTTGTCGTTTGTGGACGGTCTAGAGAGTTTTGTTGTTATGGTTCTTAGAAAATTATTAATTAGAGAATTGGCTACGATTGCCATTATTTTGGACGAAGAAGTAGAAAACGAAAAATATACTACGAGGCGCTACTGGATTCAGTTTCTCTCCGGAAACGAAAAACAGAGGCTGAATATTGGACATCGTACAGGCACCTGATTGAAGATGAAGAAACATTTATCCAATATTTTCTACTACTACTAGGACTAGAGTGAAAAGCTGTTGGCCGCATGCGCACATCGGTTAGTGAGCAGAATGCAAAATATTCTCGCCTGCCGATGTCAACTGTTCGTGCAGGGCACGCTACGCTGTTGGCCGGTGACGGACCAGTCTAGTGGGCGTATGCCTATTTGAATTCAATTGAAGAATATTTGCCTGCATGTGCCGGTACGTTCTAGTGGGCAAAGACCTTAGGAGGATTTTCCCAAAAGCAAAAATAAATAAAATCATTTTCTCTGCAAAACAGTGATGGCTAAAATAAGGAATGAGTAACAAATATCATAAACTAGATCATTTACAACTTTTAGATTACAATTTACATTTGTAACTAAGTGTTGAAACAACATCATATGAATTCGAGTCTTTTTATTCTAAATTATCTAAAAACAGTTTCGGCAAAAACTAATAGGAGAAGTAAATCAACAAAAGTGAATTTCAACAATTGTCTCGAACTTGACAATGAAGAGGTCATCTGTCTGGAATCCCTCGTGGTGAAACACAGACGAGATTTGTGATGAACACCGACCATGGAAATATCTATAGACAAGGGAGAGATAGCCCAAATTCCTACGATGTTCTAGAGAGGTCAATGAATTCTTAAGTGTGACATCATCTATCAGACGAAAAGCTCTCTTCTGGATATAATTCATGAGCTTCAGCGTATGTTTTTGGGCCGAACTTCAAACATGTGAACAGTACTCCAGGAAAGGTCGAATCTGTGCTTTGTAGATTATGACGAGCTGTTAGGATGTAAAGTAGCTCTTGGCTTAGGAACACAAGTTTTTGTGATACGGTTTTCGCAATGGAGCTCACATAATCATCTCATGAGAGGTTTCTGTTGGTGGAGATCCCGAACATGAATATATCTATTCGAAGGAATAGTTGTTCCTAACATCATTATATTAGGGA
This sequence comes from Endomychus coccineus, assembly GCA_958510875.1. Lineage (NCBI taxonomy): Eukaryota > Metazoa > Arthropoda > Insecta > Coleoptera > Endomychidae > Endomychus > Endomychus coccineus. Next base: position 96,925,296 of record OY294067.1, read on the forward strand.
TTGTGGGATACGCCTTCCTGGAGAGGATGAATCTTGAGTTCTGGTTGCATTAAACTCTACTATATTATCAGATCCTCATTTCAAAATCATCGCCAGATCTACATTCATTGCGTCGACCTGTCTTCGTCTCTCTCATCTGACTTCATTAGATGGTATAGGGGCTCTAGATGAGAAAGCAGTATGATCATCATCTGCAAAGCTGTGAATGGGACAGATGGTCACTTTCAACAGATCGTTGATAGGGAGCAGAAACAAAGTTGGTGCCAAGACAGATCACCAGCGTTGATAGTCATTGTACCGGAGGATGGCTACTCCGACAACCACCACTATATATCTATCTGAGAGAAAACTTGATTTTAAGCGACAAACATGAGGCGGCGAACTATATGATGGAAGTTTAGTAAGAAGGATTTGGTGCCAGACTTGGTCTAATGCTTTAGAGATTCTCTGAATTCCTGTTATACAACTGGTGTTGATTGAGGCGCATATTCCTTGAAAACGATAGGTGAAATTCCGTCTGATCACATAGTCTTTTTGGTATTGAAATCAAGCAGAATGCGTCTAATTGTGCGCTGACGAAAGACAATTTCGTGGCTATCGATGGCAGCAACATAAGGAGGGTTCTTCCCCCGTTGATCCAAAGTGAAATTTGCTGCAAACATCCCAGCAGAAAGGTTGGCTTCTTCTTGTGGTGTAGTAGACAGTGTGCCATCATCTTTGGTTAAGGGAGGCAATGAGCTGAAAGTGAAATTTCTTCCAATTGCTTGGGCGTAACCAGAGTAAACTGGTGCACTCTGATGATTGCTACTTCGTAGCCGAAAGGTCTTCAGTATTTCAACAGTATTTTTAGTGGATAATGATTATTTGTTATTTATAGTGTAATAGTGTATCCACAGTGTGAACTCTTGTATAATTTATTATTTCCTACCATGGTATATAATGAAAACGTATCAAAGTTTGCAAAGTTTCAGCCAACTCATTATACAAAGACAGACGATTTGAAAGTTCTGAAAGAAAGTTTTGCGAATTTCCACGTTATATATAACAAAATTGAAAATGTACAGATTACGCAACTCTTACAACCATCGAAGGCTGTTGAAAACAAACATTACATATTGACCACTTTTGTTTATTGGCTACTTGGTATCGAAAAGTACTTCAACAGTATTTTCAGTGGATAAGGGTGATTATAATTTATTTATAATGGTAGGAAATAGATTACAATGATGGAAGAAACTAAACACGAATACCTACATTACTGCCATTGGGGATATTGAGGTCAGTTGTAAGCTGTGTTCAATCAATTTGAGAAGGTATTTACTCCATTACTTCGATCTTTTTGGTTGAAAATTGTAATATTATATTATGTGGCGCAACTTGAGTTTGTTAGACTGATGCTGACATGAATATATGAATAGTTTTCCATACATCATATATTGCTGCTGTTGAAATTCATTTATTAAAGTCGACCCATTTTATAATATCGATACAAAATATTTGATATAATTATGGAGATAGGCGATGATGTTTTCAAGAGGATAATAAACGGGAGGACAAAATTGATAATTACAGTTTGATTTTCATTGTTTCATATACAGGCCGAAAATACTATTTTCCATTCGGGAGCACTTTTTTGACATTCTGAAGAACCTCTAATTTAGCCAAAAACCACATAAATATATCATATAGTGTGCTTCCTAGACAATCAATGTAAGCAGTAAACTGTTTCGCCGAACATATCAAATTTCAATAGATCTTAAATTGTGTATCATTTCATTCTTTCAATTCATAAGCAAAACTATTTTTGAGAGAATGGATCGCATTGAAATTCTACAATTTTTATATCATTTTATTTATTTATCGTCAGCCAATTCTCCTACTGCGCTGAACCTGACGCCAGGAGGCAAGCTCACCCCAACCTGGAAAATCCAGATTAATCCTAAGTACAGTTATGTACTTTTAACGTGAGGTGATCTCGTACACCACACGGGGCCTACTGCTTCAATTCCGATCCAAACGAAAGCACGGTCAGATATCATCTTGCCTAATAAACATCACCACATTCTGCCTGAGAAATTTACGATATGTATCGTGCATACCATTACACCAACGGAGACGTTCAATAGCAAGTTAGAGATATATCGCCCTTACGATTTAGAGTGGAATCGGCTAATCGGCTTCATATTTGATCTTTAACGTCAAAGTGAATTTATAACCTTCAACAGAATTGCTTTAAGTTTGACAATACGCGCTCAAAGAGTTCTTTATATAGAGTAGACACTGGTATCTTAACGGACATTCTGTCCTTCTCGCACATGTATTGCGCTCTCACTCGCACGATGTGCGCGTTATACTTATTCTTGTATTCTTATACTCTTTGTGATAGAAGGGGAGACCTTCCGAGTGAGAGCTCACTAACATGTGCGAGAAAGACAGAATGTCCGACTAGTTACCAGCGCTTTCCTATGCTTAACACACTACTTGTCTACTCTATATATATAACTCTTCGATTGTGCCACTTTGGTCCAGTCATAGTCTCAGTGTGAGTGTGAATATAAAGGCTCTCAAAGGATCCTTGATAAACATAATACGATCAGTACCCCGCCATAGATTAATTATTATTCAAGCACATTCATCTTAAGTTCAATCAATCACGAATGTGCGTACATAATCGATATATGGCAAAGTATTCAAGCGGACTTTGGGCCAATTGTACAATCATGATTCAACTCACAGTCAGGAGTAAACTAGTGGTCAAGTCAAATTCGATGTTATACAATTAGTGGTCATCTCTCGACCCATAGTCCACTCCATGATAATCTTACCTAACAATTTGGAAATCACGCAGTATTCGCTGAAGACTTGCTGCTATAACTCTACGTTGGTGACTTTTTTTGATTCATGAGCCAGCAGTAAGCCGAATTATTCACTCAGTTTCAACAGCTATTGTTCAATTGATGTCTCGTTATATTAAAGTGTATAGGTGCACATCTAAATACAATCACCTGGAGAGAACAATGCAGGAATATATTGGAATCAGATAGGCTATTTTTTTTTAATGTGTATTTGCGATTCAACTTCGAAAATTACTAATATCGTATGTCGCTGGCTTGGTTCTAGTAATGAACACAATGTTTAACATGAGTGTAATACGTTTTACGTTTGAGAATGGAGAATTTGGAAGTAATCTTCTACTGGTTGGCTGTGGATATGGAATCAACACCGTTGGAAAACCCAATTGCACAAACTGAATACCTATTCAACGAATCACAGGTTAGAAGCATCAAAATATGAAGAAATTTATACTATCGCCTACTTTCAGAATCCTGAACTCATTCTTTATGTTTGTTTGTCGGATTTGGAAAAACTGTTTTCAAAGGAGAGAGTATTAGCATGTCTAGAGAATAACCAGCCCTGTCGAAAAATTCCATTTTCCATCTGGTTCAGAACGTCAGAATGTAAAAAATATCGTTGCTCTAGAAAGAACCAATCCTGAAGGTATCAATGGTACCACTGAGTTTTTGAAAATTATTCTTTCTTGATGGGAAATTGTGAATCTTCACTATGCCCAAAGCAGACATTTTTCTCAAAGATACATTAAGGTATCCAATAAACAGTTCATCACATGAAAATTTAATAGTTATAACAAAATTGAGTTCCTAGACATTTGGCTGAGCTCCAATTAACTAAATCCTATTCTGAAGACTCACATAGGAAAAATAACAAAAGATACTTCACTTTCTTTAAAATCCACTTGCAGGGCTAAAATTTTCCTTGTGAGTTATTTATTTGAATCAAAATAAAATTTATTTCACTGGGGAAATTTCAGAACGTTAAGCAAGGAGGCAGATTTGGCTGATCGGGGAACGTCCTGGCTCCATAGTGAATTATCCTACAGGCTGTATTCCTCATACACCATTAAATATTGCTGAATTAGTCCTTAAGCCGGAATATACACATTACACAATCACGATCAATACCTTCTCGGTTGCACCTTTGTGAAGGACTGTGATTTTTTCCCTAAAATGACAGCTCCAGTGCTCGGTGTGTTATTGGATTCCGGTTACCATCCTTATTAATATATTAACAAGGATGAGTAATCTTTCTGTTCTAATTTATGATCCTATGTCTATAAGCGTAACGAAACCGAAAAGAAACTGCTTCGTTCATTGGGACGTAAATCTTTGGAACAGATACGGATAACCTGGCATTTAAATCAACGGTTCGCATTAATCTTAAGTCTCGATTCCTTAGGTTACAGAGAATTGGTTAAGAGAACAGAGATTACTAAAATCGATCTTGATAATTCGGTTGCTTAATGAAATGTGATTTACACACATCAAACCAATTCAGATCAGAGATTAAGTTATTCGTGTTTCACCATCCTACGTTTAATTGAATTTGTTACTTGCTCAAGTTGAACTACGACTAGTTAATTAATATTCGGATTGGATATGTTCGTATACCGTTCATCAATAATAGTAGTGGTCTTTTGATTGACTGAAATTCTAGCATCATCCATATTTTCATTAATGGATATGTTAATAATAACATAGACCATTGCCTACATAAGCCGACCATAAATGGGTGATATTTTACAAGGACTAATATATCCATACAACACAAAAATATTGCATGTTCATCATTTTATGTCGAAACAATATCCCCTACATTCACAAATAACACTTCTTTGAACTTCAAGTGGATGTCATTATGGAACGTCCCGGGAATGTACTCTTCATGGATTTTTATTGGTGAACATCCCAAGTCATTATGGGACTCCCCAGGGATAACCACGAGTTCGAGAACACTCGAGGGATATATATTATATAACTTCTCTTGAAACTCTTCAAGGATGTCCATCATGAAATCTTCATAAGATATTCTCTGAAAGATTTCCACTGGACATCCCGCATTCATTAGTTTGGACATCCATATTGTATGTTCACAGTACAAAGTATGAACTCTTACAAGTAGTACATATGGAATACCCATTCCTTTTTCATTACAGACTTCCCAAGCATGATTTGGACCCTGAACACCTGGATGCCGTCAGATTCATAATTCATTTTCCATTACTTTCTACATTATTTTATGAATCTGACCACATTCCAGCTAAATAAATATGGATATAATAAAAATATATTATATAAACATGATGTAAAATGAAATAGATATTTTATATGAACAAATACTATAAAAATCAACATGATACTATGCAAAAAAAAATCAACATAATGAGAAAATCAATACAGATTCTATATAAAAATACAAAGAACAATCCCTTAAATACTATCCTTTTTGGTACATTTGATTCTCCAATTTTCATCTGGTATCCTTCCTGTACATCAACCTGCTTGAATTAATATGGTCAGGTCGATAATTTATAAACATTCCGGAAGAAGGTTATATGGCAATCTCACAAACGTTTCGTCCTCATTCAACTTTTGTAATTTCCTCATATAATTGTTATACTTTCCTTTGAGGAGATTTTCCTAAATGGCTTGCCTTGTTATATAATCTAATAACCTCTGTGGTTAATTGAGATCTTCTCGTGAGTCGCGCTATCACTCTAAAATGAAATAAATAAAGTAGTCAACTGTGTTAGAGACATTCAAAATTCCAGTGAACCTAGTTTTTTCGATAGTGAAGAATAAAGTAAAACACTCGAATTTTTTGTTTAAGTTCGACTTTGAGAGAAGTTACAGTTTCTGATGTTGAAGCAACAGCAATTAATGGATCTTCTGCAAGATTTGGTAGGTAACTAGTAGACTGAAGTCTATAATTATAGTCTCTTTCGAATATAATGAGCAGTCCTTGGATAATCTGAGAACAAAAATAGTAATTCATTTAAAAAATATGTTTTTATATGAGATATGAACGATCTTACTGTCAGCACTATCAGCAGATGTTGATTGTTGCTAAATTCCCTCAGGCTAAGCTATGGTTGGTCCAGACTATTTAGCCAGAACGAACAGAACAAACAGGACGAACGAACCAAATTCGCGTAGTTTAGTCGTTTCTCCCAGAGGAATAGAACGCGCTGAATGTTTACTGATACTTGTCAGCCCAAAGGTAGTTATATTGGCCAAATCTTTCATTTGACGGAAATTCGGTCTGTTTGCTCTATTTACAGTGCTCACATCATTCATGACGCTTTGTGGTGCTTCCAGGTTTGTTCGGTTCCCTCTGTTCGTTCGGTTCGTTCTGTTCGTTGGGATTGGAATGTTCAAGTTCATCAACTTTCAGAATACTATTGCAATAAAAATCCTGGATTATAAAATACTCATGGAATTTTTTTTCTGGATTTAAATATATCCTCCTCCGACAAACAAGACATTTCCTCATTACAGCTACATTTTACCATAGTGCTACTACAAAATAATTAAATAGTATCTATTGTGTAGGATTGTTCTCTGTGTGGAGTAACTATGGATTCAAATAAAAAATGTTTCAAAAATTGATTGGTACCCATTTAAAGTCGTTGATTGTAAAATCAAATATATAATATTCAGCTCCTGTAAGAATAAACACTGATTTGATTACATTAAAAATGAAAGCAATTTGACAGAAAAATATAACACCTACATATCTCGAGTACCTAGATGCACATACCTTCTTATTAAAAGTCAATTAATGAGCTACATAAAGTCATTATACATCTATTGTGTATTTGAAACTGAATAGACAAAACAGACATCACAAGTATGTATCTTTTAGGTACTGTAGAAAAACTGACATTGCAATTTATTTCTAAGTGCTTACCTGCAGTTAAAGAAAAAAATTAATTATTAGCTCTCTGTCCACATTTTGTGATAACTAAATACTACACTGACAACTATCAACTACGCTCACACTTAGCGAATCTGAATAATACTGATAGAAATAGAACTATGATGAAAAATCAGAACTCAAGCTATATTCAAATCATCAGAAAAATAATAAATGGCGGAATGGTTTATCCCGAATGAACGTAAGAGTCGCCGTCTGGTGACAGTTTCACCCCTCGCTACATCTCTCGAGCAACTACGTTATAGACGCCGGTATTAGAGTGAACAGAAAGTATTTTTTCCACTACTAGCTCTGAAGTTGACAATTATTGCATCTCCTAGCCTGCTGAGAAGTTGAATTTCTCTAGTAGTGGTTAATAATTTTTTCTATTGTTGACGTAGGTTAATAATGAACAAACTCAAATGTTTTGAGAATCCAGGGATAGTTGTTTAACAAAAACTTGTGCAACGTGATTTTGTATACCCAGGAGATTGTCTTTAACGTACTTGCTGCTTGAAATTACCTAACACGATAAAATTATTTGAATAAAAAAATGCCATTAGTTTAAAATTCGCGCTCAACATGAATGACTGATGACATTTGTGAATCGTGACCGTAACCTACAACGAGTGCCGGACAGAGCCGAGCTTCGTTATGTTACAAAACTATTTAAACGAAATGAGAGTAAGACCACGAGAACACAGAATTACCAGAAGACGAAATTGAATAAATCTGATTATTTTTCAAGTGAGTAACCTTGCTACAGGCTACAGATAATAGATGGTTTTGTAAATCTTAGGTTAGTGTTCGACTAAGTGAAAACAAGATTTCAGTAGTGAAAACGATAGAAAAGGGAAATAGTTGATCTCAACATAAATATGCCCATAAAGTAGAGGCCTTTTTATCACTTGCATAATCGTGGAAGTGTGCCAGTAGTAAGTAGATATCATCATCTCTACGTTTTTGGTACTGCACCAAACTGTCTGTACAGTAACTTTTTCTGCGATTACTCGCATTTCTGGCGGTTTGCAATTTAAATTTTCCCTCATTTCGGCTTTTCACATGTATACGTAATGTACACATAAATATTTCAACAATATTGTTTTTGAGAAATGTCATTTAATAGAAATGTCAAAATTGATTTCCAGCCTACTTACTTTTTATCAGACAGAAATTACGCAAGTATTCGTATCAAATTGTTTACTTTATTTAACTTAAAAATATTAAATTCTAGTTTAATGTGCTAGGAGTGGAAAAAATAGTCTATACACCACGGTGGTGAAGACATTTATAGACCTCGCACCTTATTCCGCTCGGGGAGAAGCCCCTCGCGAAATAATCTTGATGCTCGGTCAATTATAATAGTCTTCAACACCTTGGTGTATAATATACTATTTATAATATATCTAATATTTAAACATCTAGTTCGACGGCGTGGAAAGATATTACATACTGAAGTCATACTTTGAACGTACATAGAACATATAAGTACGGGACATTCAATATCGCAGACTGTACTTGGTGGTATATCCGAAATTAGTTGTCCATAGAATATTTGTACAGTATATTTCATAACCTCCAGAATATATATTCATCAGTGGACGTCCACTGGATACTCGGTACTCTTATCATCCGTTTCCTATTGGAAACCGGAAGTACTATGTGACTCTGGATGTCATCGGTACTCACAAGGGACACTTTGTAATATGTTCCAAACTGGACGTCCAGTGAATATTCGAATGATGCTCATGAACATATAAGACGTAATAGGGCTAAAGATTAACATCCACGGGACCTAGTGTGGTACATGCGTGATAGTGTGCTATATAGGTAATAGAATGATCAGCTCCATAATTTGAACCTGGCGTCTCTGTTTCTGTTAATCAATTTATTTATCTACGTTCGTACATACTTCATTTTATTTATTTGTAAGTATCCTGCAATTGTTGCTTGCGAAGAGTGGAAGAAAATAGAAGGAAAAAACTTCCAAAACAGTTTTTTTTTTTATTTCGAAGGAGAGAAAATCAAAGATTCAGTTTGAAATCATCTCATCATGATGATGAGAAGTTTTCGTTCCCAAAATGTTCGTTAATATCAGTAACCATTTGCATTTTGTATGTCACTCAAGATAATTTCTCAATCAAAACCAATTTTTTTCGATCATGTCTTCATATACCCATAGATGAATCTTATCATGATCAATTTATCACATGCATTATATATTCGACATTCGTATCTATAACTAACTCGATTCAGTAGATAATTGAAATGGATACTTACAACATACGGATTTGTTTGAAATTATACATAGGTACCTACAAGAGACTTTACCATGAGAAACGAAAAGTCATATTTTTCGAATAGGTACTCTCAGTAAGTACTTATAGAAGAAAATACTGATCACATATTCGAAACCCAATTACATTATGAATTGCAGGAGTTTGAGATAGATTTGTTCACTACTCCGCTATTCTGAAACACAGATAAATGTGTATGGGATATTTTTTGATAAACTCCTGGATGATTAATCTTTTGTGAATGTTAAATAACTTCTCAGACAAGAATTTATTACTTAAAGATTCCAGCTTCTTTCAGGTTGCATGATCTGGCTGACTTTTTAATTTTGTTATACTACGTAGAAATTGGCGAAACTTTCTTTCAGAACTTTTAAATCATCTGTCTTTGTGTAATTTATCGGTTGAAACTTAGAAAACTGCTATACGTTTTTCATTATAACTCTATTACGACGTTCGGTGAAATTCTGATGCATGGAGGAACTTCTTAACAACTCTTTTTCATACTAATTCGCAATGATATGATAGACTTTTTACTCTCATGTGTTATGTGTTCAAGAAGCACCTGAAATATAAATACACATCGATTTCCTCTTTCACTCCGAATTACAAGATGAATTTCATGTATTTAGACATTCACATAGTAAAGGGAGGAAATAACCCTTTCTCGAAAATAACAATTACGAAATCCTAGTGCGTTTAATTCGCAAGTATATTTACTTTACGTGTATTGGCAACCATTCACCAAAATGAGAACCAATGGAATTTATTTTATTATTCTTAGCTGCTTTTAATAGAGTTTTCAGCAAAGTATATTGTTCGAAATGTTATATTTAAATAGTCGTCCTAGTCTTAAAAATAGCGGGTAAAATGTTTTAGTGCAATTCGTTTATTCAAACCTTCTTCTTAGATTAAATTTAATAGGCATCAGTAGGTACTTTCACCGATATGAAAAGGGAAATGGTAAATTATTGGAATATGTGTTGAGTAGCTGCCACCAGATATTTAAAACATTTGCAAGCCTTAAACAACACAATATATGATTACATCAGCGGGATCAGTCTAATCCTTACCTCAAAATTCATGCAAAACAATATAAGTCTGAAGTTGCTAACTGCAGCTTTGATTCAGGAATTACTGTTAAAGATATTTTTTCTCATGCTTTGCTACATACAGTGTGTAAACGCCAAATGGAATAAATTCATTATTTCGATTACTATACATATTTTAAAAAAATCCCGAAACACATCAAATTTAAATTATAAATTGACATCCTTCTACGTGAAAATTTTCAACCCCCTTCGAATGACAGGTACAACCCCTTATTTTTGAAATGGGAAGTATAGGCTTGTGATATATCGTTTGAAAGGTCTCTTCATTCTCTATTCAAAAATGTAATCGCTTTCAATTTTTTTGCAACAATTAAGATTAAGAATAAAATAAAATTATGTGGTTACCGAAATTCGTTAAAATATACTAATATACTCAATACTTATTTCCCTTTTAGGTCTTGATAATAAGAAAGTAAGCAAAAACCATAGCAATGTGTGTTTTACATGGTATCCATTAAAAATGATTTAAAAAGATTCCGTGGCAACGTTAGTTTGATTAAAACACCTTAGCAAATTGTTTTACATAAGTTGTCATTTAAGTTGTCAGTATTGTAATTCAAGTTTGAAATTCGTTAACTTCAATTGTGAAAAATGGTTAGATTAACGGAAATGCATAAAATAAAAGTTGTACAAATGATTGGTTACGGAGATAAAACCTGAACACAACAGGAAGTAACTCGCCTATTCCATGAGAAATTTCCCGATTTACTGTCTATATCCCAAGGAACAGTTAGTAAAATAGAGAAGCAGTTTCGCAAGTTTGGTCATGTAAGGCAGATAAAAAAACAAGCTGCCAATGCACTGAGTGATGACATCAAATTATTAGATGTGATGCTTGAGTTTGAGGAAAACTCACATACATCAAGTAGACACGCATCCACTAGATTCAATGTTAGCCATACATCGATAGTGAACATATTAAAAGAAAATAAAATGCATCCATACAAAATGATACCTACTCAGGAGCTCATGGAAGACGATTTTGATAGGAGAACTTATTTTTGTGAGCGAATGATGGACATGTTGGATAACAATATTATACAATTAGAAAACGTTAGGTTTTCCGATGAGTGTACTTTTTCACTTACCGGTCACGTTAATCGTCAAAATTGCCGCTACTTCATTGAGGGCAATTTGAATGGCGATCATTATTTGGCACTACTCCAAAATGATGTCATTCCAACTTTGGCAAATTTATATCCTGATCCAGGAAACCCTCAAGTTCCAGTCCACCACTTTACCAATTTAATGTCCGGCAGTACCTCGATACAATATTTCCCAATCGGTGGATAGGGAGGCGAGGATCGATTGATTGAATGGCCAGCGCGATCACCTGATCTTACATTATTAGATTTCTTTTTATGGGGATATGTGAAGAGCATTGTGTACAAAACTGAACCTTTTGATTTAAATGACTTGAAAGAACGAATAACGCTTGCGATGAGGTCGATCACGCCTGATATATTCAATAATGTTAGAAGACAGTTTTATTTAAGATTAGGATGTTGCCAAGCCATTCGCGGTGAATATTTTGAACATCTACTTCATTAACATTCATAGTTCTTTTTAGTGTCTTACATTTTATCACGTTTTGTATTACATTTTAGTTTTTGATTGTATTGTAGCGAATTTCGGTAACCACATGATTTTATTTTATTCTATGTTAATTGTTGCAATAAGCTTGAAAGCGATAACATTTTTTAATGGAGAATGAAGAGACCCTTCAAACGATATATCACAAGCCTATACTTCCCATTCAAAAAATTGGGGGTTGTACCTGTCATTCGAAGGGGGTTGAAGTTGGGGGTCGCATTTTCATGTTGAAGAATGTCGATTTGTAATTTGAATGTGAAGTGTTTTGGGATTTTTTATAAATATTTTCAGTAACCGAAATAATGAATTTATTCCATTTGGCGTTTACACACTGTATATATATTGTCATGCCGTAGATTCATTCATATGTAACATGGTAAATGTTTTATCTATGTATGTATGAAAGCTGATGTACCCACCTAGTAAGTGCCCATGCTTTCTGTTTATAGCGAAACCAATTTCTGTGAGACGATAGCTTTACTCAATAAGCATAAACAGGGATATCATTTCAATCAAATATTTTATTACTATGGAAATACTATAGTTAAGGCAAATTTTCTTCAAATTGAGAATGATCAGGATTTCCGAAAATTTCTCTGCTACCAGGTTTATCATAAATGAGTTTAATACAAATGAAGTGGAAGACCATCAGCTAAGTCATTTGATCAAAGGCAATTTTTACAAACAGTATAACAGACATAAATAATTTAAATCCGCAATAAGCTTTTGAAAAACATGGGAACTGTGTTTTTTAATAATTTGTATTAAAATCAATAATAACATGTAGAAACATTATCTAGTATCTCTTACCATAAATACATGATTTTAGAACTAATTATTATATGACAAATTTTGATCTCGTTTAAGAATAAATACATATTATTTTTATCTCAGTTTCACTTTCTTCTGTGATCTTATTCAGAGACTTTATCCATGTATTTCTTCCTCTGAAAATAATAATGAAGGTTTATCTTAGGTTATTATGAGTAACTAATCACCTAAGATAAGCTGTAGATTTTTAGTTTTGCAGTCTCGTTGAGACTTTTGCATATTTTTATACTCTGCAAATGAAAATGAAGATTCAACTTGGCTTCTGTCACATAATTTCAGATTTTTACTTCTGTGATCTCGTTGATGAGACTTTTTGTCTAGTTTTATCTTGAGAAAATGAAAATACAAATTTATCTGAATTCTAATTATCTAAATTAAGATTTGCTCTTTTGATCTCGTTGATAAGACTTTTCCATATTTTTATTTTTTGCAAATAAAAATAATGATTTCTCAGTTTCAGGCACTCACCCGAATGCACAAATTTCATATTAATTCCTTATTTTATCTCAAAATTACCGTATTGTTAATATAAATTTAAATAAATTCAATAACTTATTATGAAGTTATATATTTATCAAGTGGAATATTCACCGTACTTTCATATATATGTATTTAATAATGTACACATTTCTTGAAAAATATGTAGCTTTACATTTTATATATTTTATCTAATGATGCGGAAGTCATAACATATTTTTCTTCAAATCATTACATATTATCTTTATGTGGAGATGATTAAAAATACTTATATATCTAATAAGCTATTACTGTGTAATTTTACAATATTATTCATATAGTGCATTCAAAAAACTGAAAATGGGTGCTTAAACTACAACTTGCAAAGGAACTATCGCGCCCAAAATCAAAACAGTGTTTATTTCGACCACTTTGAAGGGATTTGCAAATCTGGTTACTACTTGGTATCTGAAAAGTCCTGAGTAATTCAATAGTGTTTTCAGTGGATAGGGACTATTGAATCTTATTTATAGTGGTATAGTGTATCCACGGTGTGAAACTTTCTTATCTCATAAATATTTTAGATGAATTCAGAAAGTTTAAAACGGATATTTCCGTAAAAATAGGGACTTTTTAATTTTTTTTTCATAATTCAACTACACGAGAGGTAAACCTGTAATGAGAGTCAGTGGTGAACTGTTGGGAGGGGAGACCACTTTTTTCTTGAAGGTTTGCAGGTTATAGGCATAGGGAAAGACCTCACTAGGTATGGGGTCTGTAAGTTTCCATTCCTAGTCCGATCTCTGTGGCACATTGCGTTGTGTCACCAGATTCAAAACATACGCTTCTATAAAGAAACTTGGAAAAGACCATCCCAGTCGGCTGTGTTGTAATGCTAAATCGTGCGTGGAGGTGTTCAATTGGTTCGAAGAATGATATCTAGGGACAGAATGATCAGAGCTCCCCAATGATGCACGGACCTTCAAATTAATTACCTGCTCGAGACCATAGGTAATGGCGAAGGCCTCAGGCTGTCGCCCTGCGTCATCTGTCTTATTGGAGAACTTGAACCAAGCGGAGTTGAGAACATTGAAATCACTCAGGATGATCATTCCAGCTACTGACAGTCCTACTGATCGAGGTCAAGTTTCAGAGAAAGAAATTCAAAGAGTTCACCATGAACTGGTTCATTTGGTGATAAATGAAGACGACAGAGAAGTTTTATCTGTGTGTGATCATGAAGCTTGAGCCACATTATATCGAATTCTTGTTGTTCTAGATTTTTCTCTCGGTGTCATGATAGGAATATAGACAGATACCTCCTCTAAATATGAAACAAGTAAGGAGCAGCTCATAGCAAGGGCAGATCATATAGGTCGTGTTAGTGGATGGATTGACCGCATCTCATATAAGGTCAGTATGTCTGGTTCCTCAGTCTGCAGGTGGTAATGAACATCGTTTATGTTACAGAGGTCTATCTTCATGTTTATATTTTTCAATGTTGAACCCCCTCGAGGATCCCTTGCGAGGAAATCCGAGGGAAGAGCTATTCTCCTTCCGGAGTATTTCACTTCAGGAGGCTTCATCATTAGCTTTTCCAGAATGAACCTGGAATGGATAAAATGTCGCTTTGTGCAGGGCGACAGGAAAATGGGTATGAGGGTGAGACCGGAAACATCGACCACACTGAAACATGGGGAAACTATTGAATATGAAACAAACTCAACAACATAGAAAATTTGGAATATTTTTTTGGATTACAGTGAACTGATACTGAGGAAAATTTGGGGCATCATCGGAACTCTGATTATGACTGTAGCAGCCATTTAAGCCAATTAAGGGACGAAAATTTGCTAGGTTTTTTATCGATGGAGTGCACTCATGTTATATATGAGATTTGTTGATGGTTGATATAGGATTGAAATTCTCGTTTGTAATCAATTGAGTGATGTTTGGTGAGTGACAATTGAAATTTGAAAAGAATTTGAATAGACCGATATTTGTTTGAAAAAAATTTCCTGCTTATAAACTTCAACCTATGGAACAGAAATAAAAAGAAACTCTCACAGTTCTACATTATAATTACACTAGATTGAATGTGTTTCATTTAGAATCATGGTTTAGGATGCTAATATTCATTATTTGATAAGATTAAGATGAAATAACACACTATACATAGGTACCTTAGATATGAATTGCTTCTAGGCTAGTAACTGAAACAACGATATCATCTTTTTTACTATCAACATGCCTTTTAGTCTGGCCTGATACGATAAATCTCCAATTCTCTCTGAATTGTGTACCTCTATTCTCCATAACCACATACAAAACGGTATAATATTGTGATTTAGATCATAATAAAATATTTTTTGGTTTCCAGTGTGTATGAATTACTTTGTATTCTTTATCCCGGCTGTCACGTGCAACATAGTGCCTTGTCGCTTATTATGGCGCGTTTTTCTGAATCTCATCAATCTTTGTCAGTATTTCAGCCCGTTCCATCCCGCTGTCATTTGCCTTAATCTTTCTTATTGAATTATCTTTTTGTTTAAAATCTTTTGAAAATATTTTCCCTCAACGTCGGATATATCACGATGAATGGATTTCAGTTCATAATGTACTGAATGTGCACATAAATTATTTTGGGTATGGATTTGCCCACTTGACTAATGTTATGAAATTTGGAAGATATAAACGGATTCTACAGGGTCAGTGAGATTATCACTCATATGGATCATTCGTTCCTCGATATAATTGAATTGAACTATTAGAGAATTAACATTGTGGTGAAATGCTTGATTACTCATGCAACTCCGGTATAAACGTGTATCAGCTCCGGTAAGCTGTTTCGTTCTCTCATGAGCTCATCAGGATGTCTTATGCACATTCGGTGGACATACAAATGAGAATAACGGATGTCCGTACTACTATACTTTATGTCTCCTACATTCATAAATGGATAAATGTCCATCGTGGAACATTTAAGGGACATTCTCTGAAAAATCTAAAAGATATCCAATGGATATCCATACATGTATTTGTTAGGAGATCAATAGTGGATGTCCACAGTACCAAGTATGAACTATTAAAAGTAGTCCCTATAGAATATACATTTCTGTTTTGTTGCAGACAACCGGATGTCCATTCAAGGATTTGCATTTCAATTCCAGATTTGGACCCTGAACATCAGGGTGCCGTCAGATTCCTGAAATACGAAACGTTGATTCATTTCTTGTTCAATTCAAGCTTTTTCGAAACAGGTGTTTACCATTTCTAGGTGACTTTCCTTCTTTATTTTTGGATTACTCTATGAATCTGAACACATCCTCTGCTAAAAAAATATGGGTGAAAAGAATGATTTAATAAGTCTGGGTTATTATTCATTTAAATAATTAATTTATTAAAAATATGTAATATCAACATGATAAAAGAAAATGGAGGTTCTATACAAACACATATACTATAAAAATCAACATGAAAATACAAAAAAAAAATCAACGTATAAAGTAAATACACTTTCTATATAAATACCTAAAACACGATCTTTTAAATACTCTCCTCTTCGTTATATGTTGTTTTTCAATTTATATCTGGTATCCTTTCTGTGCATCACTATATTTAAAATAATGGTCCAGTCGTTAGAACATAATTTATGAAAATTCCGAAAGAATGTAACATGGCAATGTTTCTAACATTTCATTCTGATTTCAATTTTTGAATCTCCTCATAAAATTGTTACTATGTTTGAATAGATTTCCTTAGCAGGCTTGTGTTATATATTCTAGCAGCGGTTGTTGGGGTTAATTGGGATCTTCTCGAGACGTTGTGTTCTCTGTTGTGACCTAGACGAAAAGCTAACCGCCGTTCTCTTCATCGCTTATTCCAATATAAACTATGCCCAATTGCAAAATACACGAGTCATTAATTCAACATAATTGCCAACATTCTAAGTTAACTTATTATTCTAACTTGGTAACTTGATTGAAAAATGGAGAATTATGAATTACATGTATCAAACTTTCGTATGTCTCTGACATCATTTCACCTGATGTAATAGTATGAGTGACTCACAAGCGAAAGAGCCAAATGAACTAAAGTAAAATAAAATGATCAATTAGAACAGAATCTTATAGTTAAATAAGATTTGCGACTACTACGCCTAAACATTTTTGCTTCGTGTGCTCTGCTTTCAATACCAATGTTTAATAAATACTTATTTACTGGTAACAATAGAAAATATTAATTTATAGTAAATGCTCAGAACAATATCCATTCACTTCAACGCAACGGCGACATCGATTCCTTAACGACCTTCTTGTTCGAATTGGCATGTTATTATTTATTTCACCAAAAGCTCTTCGAATACGATTCAGTAGATCCATTCCTGTATGAACCAGCGTAGCATTAACTTCATCTTTCAAATAGCTTCAAGCAAAAAAGGTTCAGAGAATTAAGGTCGGGTGATCGATGAGGTCATCCAACTGAACCACCTCTACCAATTCATCCATTTATTGCCTTTTAGTGGTGTTTCCTCTCACATATCTTCGTAATTGAATTTGAAACAATCTGTAAATGCTGCGGCAGTTAGTCTATCTGGTATGGTCCAAAATATTATTTTTGTAAATGCCAAGCCTGACATTGGCACTGAATTCTTCTTGATAATTCTGTAAAATGTAGAATTTAATTTGCCCATAAACGTAGAATTGTGAAAATTAATACTCCACGTCGAGTAAAATGGGCTTCATTTGCTCACAATATTTGCTGGAGAACGTTTTCGTAGTTGTTCTGCTAATTAATAACCAAATTACAAAATTGTAAACGCCGTTCGTTATCTTCTGGATGCATTACCTTGGACTGGTTCTAGACGATAAGCTCTTAGACGATCTCTACGTAAACTTTTCGAAATTGTAAAGTAACCCTCATAGAACTTGTTTCTTTAAATAATCTACGAATACGTCTTGTTCTACTCCTTACTAAAATGTAGTGATTTATGTTTTGTTCTCTCCTATGATGTGCAGGACCATTTACAATTCAAATGAAATGAATTCTCCTAAATCCCACTGCAGATGGACGTCTTGAATTTGAAAAAGGTATACGGTAATCTGGTGCCACAGCAAATTGAATTCCCATTTCAAAACCCATACAGGAAATGAATATTTGCGTATTCTTGATTAGTAAATCGAAATGGTATTATACCTTTAGCATCTTCAACAAACAATATTGATAACACAAACATAAGTACTGATTTATATGACATTTGTCAATACAGGTGTAATTAATGCAATGCCTACTAAATCATATCATATTTATCGAAGGTGTAATTCCGTAACTTGACCATGATTAGAAAAATCAGAATATCTCGAATAGGAATTTTCGTCACTTTGAAAACGATCAATATTTCCGGAAATCTCTGTGCTACTAAGTTTGACATCATTGAGTTTAATACAAATGAACTGGAAGACCAGCATTTATATTTATTTGCAAATTTATATGAAAATCTAAAAGCAAAGTCATTTTTATCAGTCTGCTTCGAAAATTGTTGCAACTAGTATAGCGGATATAAATAATTTAAATTCGCGATAAGATTCTGAAAAAATTTAAAACTGTGTAATTCAATAATATGTTAAAATTAATGATGGTAATTATTTCCAAGAAGGGCCACACCCCCAATTCTGATGACATTTTTTTCACAGACTACTTACGTATTCCTTATGAACGATCAAAAAAGAAAAATCTGCGGAAATGCACCGTTATTCAGAAAAAAAAAATCTTGTCATAATTAACACCATGTTTATCTCAAGATATTGACACATAACTACTAGTCTTAATGTCATGAAATATGTCGCTTTCAACTATATTCCAATATTTTGATAATGAAACGCAGTAAAAATACAAACTTTGCATTTAAAGTAAATAAGCAGCATCTGCCATTTAATTGTAGTCTCCCTACAAGGTATTTCTTCTCGTTTCGTTTGAAAGGCTGATGTCATAGATATCAGTATTATGATATGTTTGGCCGTTCGGGAGACTCATAGAGTGCTGTAGAACTGTGTCAGTACTTCTCTGCCAGTTCCTAAGCTCGTTTCTTATTTTGTTCCAAACTATTTGAACCTTGCCAAAGTTTCAATGTCTTGTCAGGGTAACATGCATTATGTAGAACTGCCTATTCCCTTCATTCTTTCTGTAGTTCCAAGCAGCAATCCGTAGGTCTGCGGCTATTGAAAATGTATTTTTTGTGCATATTCTTGAACAACATACATTCCTCTTTGTGGAATCAGATAAATATACTGCTCTAAAAATACACTTCCAATAACCTCTCAGACCTTTGGATTGCCGCTTGGACCTACAAAAATTATCAGAGAAATACGCTGTTCCTATTTACGGATTGCGGCTTGGAAGTACATCAGGAAAATAGGCTGTTTTGCAGAATGCATCTAACAAAAATATACGTCCAATAACCTCAGAGCTACGGAATGCCACTTGGAACTACAAAAACAATGAGGCTAATACGCTGCTGGACAGAATGTATTTAAAAAAAGTACTCATTCAATAACCAAAGACCTACAGATTACCGTTTGTAAATAGCAGTTAATAAGTCCAGAAACACCTTGTAGGCAGGCTACAATTAAATGGGGGATACTGTTTATTTACTAAGTACCGAATTTGTTAGTTGTTATGTGCTTTTGAGGTCAATATCTTGAGATAAACATGGTGCTAATAATGAGAAAATCTTATAGTTCTTATGGAAAACGGTGCACTTCCGCAGATTTTTCTTTTTTGGTCGTTCATAAGGAGCACGTAAGTAGCCTGTGAAAGAATTTTCATCAAAATCGGGGGTGAGGCCCTTCTTGAAAAATAATTACCATTTCACTTTTAGTTAACCAATTTTGAAGTTTCTCTTTTGTGATCTCGTTTAGAGACTTTTTCATATTTCTATTTTCTGAAAATAATACTAACTTGGGAATACATACTATCTTGGAGCAATCAATATCAATAATGCAAATATGACATTTGTCAAAACTATTATAATTAATGCAACCATAACAAAAACCATGATCAGAAAAATCAAAATAGCTCGAATTAGAAGCGCTAAATTCATCAATAGTTTTTAGAGAAGATAAATTATATATATATAGTTGTAGTTTAAAGTTTCTTTGCCTAATTGCCCACTATCGTGTATGTAACTTAAGAGATATAGAATTAAATTTTCTGAATTATGAAGATAACTTAGATAATTTAACATAGGATTATAAAGATGAATAAACGTAAAAGATTGAACCATAGGCGGGATTCGAACACCCTGGACTGGAAATCCAGAAGTGTGGGTTCGAATCCCGCCTATGGTTCAATCTTTTACGTTTATTCATCTTAATAATCCTATGTTAAATTATCTAAGTTATCTTCATAATTCAGAAAATTTAATTCTATATCTCTTAAGTTACATACACGATAGTGTATATATATATATATATATATATATATATATATATATATATATATATATATATATATATATATTTGTATGTTTTCTTGGTATATTGGTTCGTATATATACTGATAATGAAATAAAAATTCTGTTTTGACGTTTCGACAACGTTTATTGCCTTTATCAAAATTGTTAATTGAAATTAATTAGTGTTTCCATGTAATTTAGAAAAGAATAGATGATTTCGATTAATGAAATGCGTCTGCAGCCGACTTGTGTTTTAAGATCCAATTAAAACTGCAGAAAACATTGGATCGGTTGTGTGTGAAAGAGTAATGTATGGCTAACTACAATTTGAAATAGATTGAATTTGATTAAATACAAGACATTCCAATATTGTACAATTATAAATATCTATGAATTATTGTATGAATTAGTTACTCTATGATGAGTATTTCTATCATAACTATTCAAGTTTAAGATAATTCTATGGAATTTAACCTCAAAATTGTTATTCTATAGTGTCATAGTTAAATAATACTTCATCTTTTTTAGGTTGAATTTTAAATAGACAATGGAAAGTGGCACTTCAAATTAATAAAATTTTGTTAAGTTTGAATTAGATTATTGTACAGTTTCGAAAGATTGGAATCTATTTTGTCATTTACACAATTGTTCTTTTTAATTTGAATAGATTCTAATATCAAACGTTTGTTGTCGTTTGTTTCAATATTTAAAATTTTTGTATTGTTGTAGTCGAAAGTATGGTTAGTGTCTTTCACATGTTTATTGAGCGCAGTTGATGAATTTTTGGTATATTTGTGGCCATTTAATCTTTTTTCGAGGTATTGTGAAGATTGGCCAATATATACCTTTTCGCAATCTTTGCAAGGGATGGAATAAACAGTATGGGTTATTTTTTTGAAAGGTACGCTGCTTTTTAATTTTGTAAAGAAAAGTCTCTTTACAAAATTAAAAAGCAGCGTACCTTTCAAAAAAATAACCCATACTGTTTATTCCATCCCTTGCAAAGATTGCGAAAAGGTATATATTGGCCAATCTTCACAATACCTCGAAAAAAGATTAAATGGCCACAAATATACCAAAAAATTCATCAACTGCGCTCAATAAACATGTGAAAGACACTAACCATACTTTCGACTACAACAATACAAAAATTTTAAATATTGAAACAAACGACAACAAACGTTTGATATTAGAATCTATTCAAATTAAAAAGAACAGTTGTGTAAATGACAAAATAGATTCCAATCTTTCGAAACTGTACAATAATCTAATTCAAACTTAACAAAATTTTATTAATTTGAAGTGCCACTTTCCATTGTCTATTTAAAATTCAACCTAAAAAAGATGAAGTATTATTTAACTATGACACTATAGAATAACAATTTTGAGGTTAAATTCCATAGAATTATCTTAAACTTGAATAGTTATGATAGAAATACTCATCATAGAGTAACTAATTCATACAATAATTCATAGATATTTATAATTGTACAATATTGGAATGTCTTGTATTTAATCAAATTCAATCTATTTCAAATTGTAGTTAGCCATACATTACTCTTTCACACACAACCGATCCAATGTTTTCTGCAGTTTTAATTGGATCTTAAAACACAAGTCGGCTGCAGACGCATTTCATTAATCGAAATCATCTATTCTTTTCTAAATTACATGGAAACACTAATTAATTTCAATTAACAATTTTGATAAAGGCAATAAACGTTGTCGAAACGTCAAAACAGAATTTTTATTTCATTATCAGTATATATACGAACCAATATACCAAGAAAACATACAAATATTACAAATGGTTCAAGAATATCAACAAAAGAATATATATATATATATATATATATATATATATATATATATATATATATATATATATATATATATATATATTTAATTTCTGACCAGTAGCTTAGAAGTTTAAGAAGTTGAAATACGTACAAAACCACACAAATCCGTCTCAAAAACACCGAAGAAACTATACTCGTCGTGAACACTGAAGTGTACCGAGTTTCAGCTAAAAATCTTCATTAGTTTCGAAGGTAATGAAGAAAATGTAATAATTTTTGGAACTTTAACACTCTGCATCTCCGGAACGAGGTGTTTCAGAGAAAAATTTTACATCAAATACAATTATTTACAGATGTTCTATCGTTTAAGAACGTTATGGATGTAAAAACAGGAACTCACTGTATCCGTGAATAGTTACACGGAATATGTTTTTCCGACCGCTGCTTCGAGCAAACCGCCGATTTATTTTTACTCAAGATACTCAGGTGTGAAGCGTGCCATATACCAAAACTAAATCTGCTGATAAATCAGAAACATTCCAATAAATTTCCTATTTCTAATGAGCCACCTGATACATGTGAGGCTAAATGTGTGGAGAATAAAGGTTTAGAATTCACAGGGAATGTATAAGATTTATCGTTTGGGGCCAAGTCGGCACAATAAAGAACAATCTACCTAATGCACAAAGCGGGAAAGCAACACAAATATACCGTATAAATAGCTAGTTTAGTAACACTTGTTACTTTTCACGTTGTAATTTGTTATGTGTTCCAACTTCGGTAAACGTGATGCAGTGAGTTTAGGGATGACAGGTTGTTGGTCTTTCTATCGCGTAAGCCTCCAGGTACGTGACAGTTACTTAATCGATGTGCTATCATCGGGAATACCTTCGGTTGAGTTAGTATCTCCCGATATATATATATATGTTCGTGTAATACAACGAACTTCACAGATTATTAGGAAGTTCTGGATAATCAATTACACAGATCACATTATCACAGATGGGTAGGCAAGCGGAATAATTGAAGGCAGAAGTCGAGTTCCGAAATCATTCGTCAAAATCATTTACATTGTCAAGCGAAATAAATATATTTTGATCAACTTAATTTCGTGAACCTTTTTTTTCAAAAACACTGCGAAATTATTTTCAGCGCCGTCATCGGAACTACAGATGCAATAATGCAGTGTGAAAACCTTAGCTAGAATAAATTTGGTAACAAAATGCTGAAATGTAACGTTGTATGAAATTCGCTTGGAGTGAATTTAAATTGGATTGGAATGAATGTGAGGGTATTTGTGACACTTTGTCGGGAAGATCAATCTAGTACAGTCTTTCAACGTATCAGATTTGATTGATTGAAACGCTACATAAGATTTCAGAACCAGAAAAAATCATTAAAAGTTCAAAATAATCGGATTTACTTTCTATGGAAATGGAGTTGTTAGGGCCAATAGCCATTATAATATTTGTAATGTCCGAAATAGTTGTTCTATGAACATCAGTTCATAATTTTTCGATGGACACTAGTCAGGGCATTTTTTAAGGATTTTTCACTAGGTGGCAAAAGAAAAATTTCTCCTCAAACAACCAAATACAGTTCATACATCGATCCACAACAAGAGTTTCTGTGGAATTTCGTTCTGACATTTAAGAGAAATATTTTTTCAATTTGTGATTTGTCTGATAGTGGTAATTCAATGTCATGCACTCCTCCGGAGTTAAAAGATTCTGCTATTGGGTGTTTAGTACCTGAAAAGTCTAGTTCAATATCTAGTCATGCATCAAAAAGAAGTTGAAATATTGGTTCTGATATAGGAATCTCCAATGTGACCAGTAGTCATTATACCGCAACTTTAGATTTAGTTGCATCAACGTCTGGAATTCATATCAACAATAATACTAACTGTACAATTAATGTTAATATATATCCTAAATAAATTATGATTTTCTAAATATAATAACGTGTGTATAGAAATAAAAGACTTCATCGTGATTTCGAAATGCCTGTGTGAAAATTTTGAAACGTCAAATTGGCTTTTAATTTCGCGGCCGTTACTAAGGGCAGCGGCCTCGAAATTTCATTTTGCGCACTGTATAAAGCCTGCTAAATACTCACTTCGCGTGCGGTTGTACAAAACATATTTGTTTCGCATTCCTAGTGGTGTTTCGCATTTCTATTGGTGTAAACAATTATTCACAAACATGAATAGAAATACGGAAAATGTAAATTTCAATTATTTTTTCGTAATTATAGCTACTCTGTATTACCATAAAATTCTAGATTTCGATATGGAATCAAAATCTATTTCCTGAAAGCAATAACATAATTATAGCAAGTACATTTGCATTTGTACATTTTCCAATGGTTACTATAACCTATAAGGCAAAACGACTTGAAATTTGGCCTTACCGTAGGTAAGTTACATATTTTATTTTGAATCTATGCAGAATACTTGTATTGTTCCAATACCCACAATTTAACATAAAAAATACACTGTGTTTAAACCCTGAAAATAACCAAAATACCAACATGCTCATTCATGATACCACCCCACTAATTCGAAGAATTTTTGTAATGAAAGCAGGCATCATCAGAAGTAAAATGAATCATGAAGTAAATAAAGGTAGCGGTGAGAATAAAAAGCTTGTGTTTCTTTCTGTCCTATATGAAGGATTGGGCACTTCGAGGCATCTTGTAGGGCTTCAAACATACAGGAAAAAATGAATGTTGGAACGAGGCAATAAATGAATCTTGGAGTTGAAGGAAGAGATGAAGGTCTTATATTTACCATTTGTATGAGATCCGTCTGTTCGAGGGTCCCACGCCCGCTTCAGCCATACAAGAAGAATGGATGAAGGGGAGGGAATAGGATCGGATTGAGGGGATAGGCCTCGAGACGGAAATAACTAAATCAAATTTGTTTGATCGAGTACCAAATGCAACCCTTAAGAAGACAAGGTATAAATTCAGGTCTTTCTCAAATGATGAGAAGTTGTATACTCAAGGTTTAGATTCTCAAAACTCCTTATTTATAAGGTCAAACACGCCTTGCTAAAAATGCTTAGCTCAAAGTCTGTTCCCCCTCCTTGGATCTAACTTAACGGGATATTATAATTCCTATGAATTGCTATATCTCCTATCATCAGATAAGATTTTTTGAATATGTTTTATAGGAATTAATCAAGGAATATATATTGATGCACTTCCATTATTAGATTATTCCAAAGCCTTCGATAAATAAATTATTATTTTCTATTTTGCACTTTATTTACTTTTCTGATGTCATCAAACTAATTAAAATTTATTCAACCAATAAGCTCCAGTTCGTCAAGGCAAATAAAGGATAATCTAATCAGTGTAATATTTTATTTGGTGTTCCGCAAGGTTCAATTCCAGGGGCGGTTTTATTTTGTAGATGGACGTCTGATTTTTCTTCTAGCTAAAGTATTGTAAGGCACACTTTTACTCAGACGATACTTGAATAATCCAAATTCAATGATATCACTACCGCCTATTTGCATATTAACGATTTGGAGGCGGCAATTGATTCATCAAAACGACATAATCTACAGTTTTAAATCCTTCAAGATTCTCAGCACCCTTTTTTGGAAACTACCGTGTTGTTGTTGAATGAAATATCAAAATAGCACTCAATTGTTGCATGAAATTTCGGTGTAGAATAACTGGATACAGATTAAGGTTTTGATTAACATGTTTCTGAATGTATACTCTTTGAATCCGCACAGGTACCTAGTACAGCTATGTATCGGAGATCTTTTCCTCTTAATATTTATGAATTAAACAATAAAATACCTCGTTGCTATAAAACATGACCTTAGAGTCAAATGGAAAATTCCTTTAAGCTTACTGTTCGTTGTTTATGTTTTATATTTCTTTTCTTTTTTGGTTCATGCTAGTTATATATTTTTCAGTGATTATCGAATCGTAACTGATTTTTTGTTTATATTTTGAACTGTAAAACTAAGTTATGGATAAAGGGTGGAAATATGAATCAAATAACTTTTTCTTTTCGCCCATTGTTGCTTTGTTAACCTATTATTATTATAATGATCATTTATTATTAATTTTTATCACTTATATGGGTACTGCTTTGTATTAGTATGAGAACCTCAGTAAAGTTTAATATATTCTCATTATTATTATAATTATTATTATTATCAAATTCGGTGATGTAACATTTTTAACCTCTATTATTAAAAGCGAAATCAAAGGAGTCTAAACACAATTTTTCTTTAGATTTTGATACCTACGCTTCACTTGACACTATTTTAAATCAAAACCAAGCAGTATTGGTCGAATGCACCGATCATTGATAAGTCAGTAGTGACTTAGTGATGCCGCTGGTGTAATAGTGTAATGTTTCCACTACAGACTGGTGCAATATTATTTTAGTTCTTAGTTGGTTGTGTTCGTTTTTATTGGTGTCGGTTCCTTTGCCTTCGCGCACATTTGTTGCTGGGAAGGTCAAAAAACAATTGTAGTTGATTGGAAATTGTATTTTCCAGATTTTGTTTTAAGAGAAATAGTTGAACACACAAACAAATATATTCAACAGCTTAAGATGAAAAGTCCTCAATTCTTACTCACTACTGCAGGCTGGTATGTTCACCATCGTGAATAGTGCATTTTCTTACACGCTAAACTAAACTGTTTATGGACAATCATTGTTTATTGTTTGTTTTTGTAACTTGCTTGTTATGTTCAGAAAAATATTATTCACTAGTAGTACCATTTTCATAACTAACTAATGATTCTTCGATTCTTGAGACGTCTATTCAATTAGACTCTATTAACTACTTTTATTAGATACGACTACTCAACAACAATAAATATATTATAACAATAGTTGATATTAACTAATTAAGTAGAAGAAACAGTTTAAAATTTAGAATTTATCTAATTTTATTTAGCAGTTTATCTATAGATACTATAATAATAAATGTGACTTTGAAAGTAGGAAGAATCGTCTGCATGTTGTCTTCACTTATCATAGGAAGTCAACTATTAGAATAGTGAGAAGAAAGTACTTATTCAACTACATATCCACATAAATATAAGAGAATTTGTCTTATATCATTTGGCAATTCATAAGCCATTAAGTAACTTTGAAAATATGCTCTTGATGCTATCCAGCATTTTTTTTCATCGGCCTTTTTTTTTGCGATATGATTTCTCAAATAGACTCGATTAAACACTGCATTTCAAGAATCTAAAATTCTTCATTCACGTTGATCACTTTTAGGTAAAAAGTTTGTAGGTTCATTTATAAAAAATGTGCCATTTTCAGTTTGACATTAATACTGAAAGGGATAATACTCACGAACAGTACCGAAACAAAAACAGACCATTATAAGAACTGTCAGTATCTTAATAACATATAAACATGCCGTGTAACCTAAAATTTCGGAGGTTGATAGCGGACCGCTAACCACTGCTTTCCATAATTAATGGCCAGTTGCATCGACTTTCTTAAGTGGCGCTCGCTCTCAGCTAAAGCTCGGCTCAGATTAAGCATCATTGCACCACCTGACTTAACTAAAATCTTAGCTAGGAATGTAAACAGTTTGGCAACGATGTATTTCTAGTAACTTTTCATTATCGTTACTAGGGATTTTTGATGTTTTCGTTATTTTTACCATATTGACAACTATTTCAGTGGGATTTTCGAATTGTAAAAGCATCTCAAGTTTGGGCTCAGTCTAGGTATTTAATTCAAAAAGTGTCAGTTAATAGGAAGTGTTTTGTGTTGAACCAAATATGGAATCTGAAAAAAAGAGAGCATTTAATTTCTCCACAAGTGAAAAGGAATTACTGACTAATATAATACTAGAGTTTAAGGGCATCATAGAAAAAAAAAAAGATGCTCTTACATGGAGAGATAAAGACACGACTTGGGAGAAAATTACTGATATATTCAATTCTAAAAATCCAGAAGGAGTTCACCGTTCAAAAGACAGTTTACGGAAATCTTACGATAATTTAAAAAGGGCCCTTCGAAACGACGTTGCCGATGAAAAAAAGGAGCTTTATAAAACTGGTGGTGGTTTACCAGAAAGTAAGATACGTTGCAAGGCAGGGCATAGCCAAACACTTTTAAATATTGTGAACCATAAAACAGTTTTTGAATTGGAGAGTGTTGGTGATGGTGACAAGAACAAAACCCCTAATACTAATGAGGATTCTAGGATAATGACAAATATTCAATCTGAACTTAGCTACACCGAACTTAAGTCCAGCGATGAAGTACTTTCTGCGGAAGTACAAAGCCCCATTGCTTCTACTTCCAAATCACCTATGGTAAGTTATTTATAAAATGTTTTTTTCATTATACATATTTTGTGTTTCAGACTTGGAAAAAAGCTACAGCATCCGATTTAAAACGTCCAGCAACAGAAGAGTTGCAAAACCATTGACTGAAAAGACGCAGACCTGCAATTCAACATCCAACCACTCAATTAGTGGATGAATATACTTCGTTGGCAAAGATAAAACAAGATGTTTTTGAAGCAGAGAAGACAAACAAAGAAAGGAAGCAGGAATGAGAAGAAATACTGTTTGAGTTAGAAAAAACCAAATTAGAACTAGACATAAAAATCCGGCAGTTACAATTGAAAAAACTCTGAAGGAACAACATGTTTTTGATCTTGAATAAAATGTTATGAAAAAAAAGTTAATGCTATATAAAATAAAGCTCTCAAACCAGTAGTTACATATTTTATTCATAAATACGTAATACAACAATTCCTAATGCCTACATAGTTTTCCATTTCACTTAAACAAAACTTACGATCACCACAGTATGAAACAACATAACAATTATATAGTGTTTGTTTTTTATTCAATTAAAGAAGAGAAATAATTTTGCATAAAATTTCTCCTCACTTCAAAACCTTGAGCAACAAAATTATCATCAAATGGAGGAACATTGGGGACTTCATCCTCGTTCATGACTTGCACAAACCTTTGTACATCTTCAGGAACTGGGGGATCTTCTTCATTTTGTTCCCTACATATATTACGCAGTATGGCTAAGGCAACAATCAACACTTGTGTTGTCTTAAGTTTTAATCGAAGTCCATAGGCTAGAGCTGGAAATCGCCTTTTCCATACTCCAATTAAACCATCTATGATATTCCGCGTCCTGATATGAGCTTCATTATATAATTGATCAGCTCTTGTTTGTGGACTTTCTAATGGGGTTAATAAGTATGACCTATTATTATAGCCACTGTCTCCTGCAATTTCAAATTATTGTTACTCTTCTTTACTTATTGGGTGTTTGAAATAATACCTAATAGCAAAGAATTTCTGTACACCAGATCTTCAAATTGTTGCCTCACTCTGCTGTTTATAAATATCGTTAAATCATGTGCAGAACCAGGCCAGCGTGCAACTAAATTTATTATTTTTAAATTGGCATTTCCAATGATTTGCGTGTTGATAGAAAAATAACCCTTTCGATTTCGAAATACCTCTGGATCATTTCCTCCTGAAATTGAAAATATTTATATATAATATATGTATTATCATCTCTGTAGGAATTTTTTTTACACGTCTTTCAGAAATTACCTGGAGATTGTATTCTGATATGAGTGCCATCAATAACACCTATTATTCGTGGAAATCTAGCTTTGTTATAAAATTCCAAATTAGAAGTATTGATTTCTTCTTCATTCTGTGGCATTTTGATAAATGTGTCATACAGGGATGCCAAGACTCTCCCTACTTGAACAATAATTCTGCATGCTGTTGATACATGACAACCTCCTAAGTCTGCTACACATACACAAGCAATGTGGCTTCCCGTTGCAGCAAATCGTAGAAAAACCAATAACTGGTTTATAGGCGAAACAGCATTATTCCTAAGTATAATTTCATGTATTATTTATTTTGGCTAATATACAAATATAAAAACTTACAAATTGTATGGATATTCAATATCAGCTTCTATTAAATGTAATATATACAGTGCAGTATCCTTGCTGACACGGAATCGTTGGTAAAACAATCTATTATGAAAACTATGAAAATAATCTGCTCTGGTTATATATTCTTCTGGGCATGCCATAAGCAATCAAGTTAATTTCATCTTGGTCATCATCTTCCATAATTATATTTATTAAATCCATTTCTGAAAATCGCCAAATCATAAATAGTGTGTCAATCGTGCTCAAAAATAGGTTAAATTCGTTTAAGTGGAAGAATATCTTCTACTTAAGTTTTTCTGGAATTTAAATGACACTTAACCTCTAAGGGAAGCCGGTACAAACAGATTTCGAAACTTAAGATCAACCCTAGATTAAGTTGAACCTAAGCGAAGCGGTGCAACTGGCCATAATATCCCTGATATTGTGTAGAAGCTACAGTTGACTCTACATTTTAACGATATTAAGGTTAAATTCTAAATGACAAATATAACTGGTATTCTAACGTAATTAAGTTATATATTTCATTTAACACTGCAACATATTAAGATTTAAGAATCAATTTACATGAAAAAGTTTCCAATGTAACATAGTCAAATACATTGCAAGGCAGTATTAGTAAATCTGAACAGATTCTTATGTTAGTCTATTCGGCTAGCTGGTAGGCGTTAAATTCGATGTCGGGATTCATTGAATTTAGAACGATCGTGCCAAAGAATGAGTGGTTTCACATTTATTTGTATGATAAAATTGATAACCTCAACGACGTGAACCTTGCTTACGATCAATTGCATTCGTAGTTTTTGGCATGAGATGGAATTTAATACGCTTGTGTTCGATGTGTAAAATTCTTATGAAAGACACTTTTTCACATTGTACAGAATTTTCCACCCGCTTCTCACCATTCATGGAATTGAAGTTTCACTCGTGGCCAACTAGTAACAAAAGCTGATAAATCTCTGATTATTATACTCATTTATTTAGCTACTCCTCGGCAACTGTAGGTTATTCGTTTTCGTACAGATCGTTCTATAATACTCTTATGCAAATCAATGTTATCACTCAAAACAAATGCTTAGTCTAAGAATTATGCATTGATATATTATATGTTCGTTGTTATGAAGATAACAAACACTAATCGCCTAGGAACACCTGCAGGTCAAGTTCCCGCACGGAAGTTATAACCTTTGGCCACCACGCTGATCCGGAACCACTAGCTTTTAATGAATGGTATTCTTTATATCTGTAATACCCTGTACAAATCTTTTGTTCAGGCCATGGGCCGCCATTCTGAAGCCAACACTACAATATGCTCTAGCATATAATATAATATCATCGAAAATATTGATTTGTTACAGGCAAGTTTTTTAACTATTTTATTGTGTGTGGAGTATATCTGTAATCTATACAATTGTCTTTATTCAAAACGTAGAGTGCATTTTATACATAAATGAAGCTACAACACGGTGAAAAAGGGATTATTTTTATCTGTATTGTAAAGTCTATCTCATGCATATTATACTAATTTGTAGCATTTTTTCAGATTGTTTTTCTTCTTCCAAAATGCAGAGAGATGAGGCATCGAAAATGTTTCAATATCTAAGAATGCGAATATGTAAATTTCAATAATAAAATGGAAAATAATTGTACTTATTTTATTTGAGAGACAAGCAGAACACAGAAACTCGGAAGTTATTATTGACTGACTTCTATCAGCTATATTGGAAGAACTCAAGGCTCTGGAAATGTAGTTGAAACGATTGCACCCCATTGCAAAACTGTTCTCTTTTAACCCAGTCGTGCATTATTCACGGAAATATGATGTAAATCAGTCAACGGAGCACAGAAATTGGATCAATTTGAATTTTTTCATAACATTTTCAAGATGTCACAGTGCTCACTGAAACATGGATATTTTACTCGGTAATAGATGGAGAACTGAGATTATCAAACTATTTTAAATACACTAAGTGAAAAAAATCAGTTATGTAAATTTACTAACTTCAATAAATTTGTATTGCGTCAAAGTTAAATCTAATATATAAAATTCTCGTGTCACAATGTTCGTTCCCATACTCCTCCGAACCGGCTCGACCGATTCTTATGAAATTTTTTACGCTTATTCAGTAAGTCTGAGAGTCGGCTACTATCTATCTTTCAAACCCCTAAGTGATAAAGGGTGTCCACCCCAAAAAAATTTTTCACATTTTTTGGATAACATTTTTTTTTAATTTTTTTATTATATGGCATTAAAAAATACGTACAACCCTGAATGTTCACTCTTCTATCACCAACCCGTGCTTTTTAAAAGTCATTTTAATAATTTTATCATTTTTTATCCCGCTCGATAACATCACTTGGTAAGTTATCCCGTCCATGTGTCTACCCGATGTATACACGAATTACATAAATCTCGAGTGGCTTGCAGAAAGAGCAATTTCAGCGGCAAAAAATGTAGACGTTGACATTTTGAATCTGAAGATACAACAGTTATTGCCAGGGGACTTGGTATCATATAAATCTATTGATACAGTTTGCGATGCCACTGAAGCTGTAAATTTTCCAACAGAGTTTTTCAACTCACTGGATTTGCCAGACATGCCACCGCATGAAGGTTGGATCTCCAATTATTTTGCTTCGTAATTTGAACCCGCCACGGCTGTGCAATACGCAGTCATTAAAAAATTAATGAAAAACGTTATTGAAGCCACCATTTTAAATGGCAAGTTTCGAGGTGAAAATATATTAATAACACGAATACATATTATACCCACAGATGTGCCAATTCAATTTAAGCGTATTCAATTTCCGATTAGATTGGCATTTGCAATGACTATTAATAAATCCCAAGGCCAAACAATGTCTGTTTGTGGCTTAGATTTGTGCACACCACGTTTTTCACACTGACAATCATACGTTGCATGCTCTCGAGTGGGTAAACCATCAAGTTTGTTTGTATTAGCTAGAGACGGGCTACCAAAAAATATTGTTCACGCTGTAGCATTAAGAGATTAATATTATGTAATGAATTAATGATATACATAATTATTACTTAAAATAAATTATAATAAATTAAAAAAATTAATGTTTGGTGTTTTGTTATTTTTATATTCCCTCATCCTTCACAGCGCATGGAGCCTTTTTCACTCATATACCACATCCTTACACACCCCCAATAAGTTAGTTATTATTTTTTTTAACTACAAATTCTCTAGAAATTATTTACATGGCAATACAACGTTTGCCGGGTCAGCTAGTTATTTATAAATATATCCATCTAATAATTATAGTGTTTCCAAATATACAACTGGATGTGGGTGACTCACTAGATTTTTTAACAAAAATTAATTTACATCATCCTATGTTGTTCGAAGTAACATCAAGAATCTTTCACAAGTTACAACTTCAGAAAAGCTGAATTTCTAATATTAAACCAGCCTGTATCAAGTGGCGTATACTACTAATCAATAGGAACACAAATGTTAATCTTTCTAGTTTCTACTAAGTACATTCTATGAGAAAACTCGCTTACACAAAATGTGGCAATAAACTGGTGTATTGGTGTCCAATAATATCGAATTAGAAAAATTAAATACTATAAATGCATTAGAAAAAGGGAAGTAACATATTCCAATTACCTTGAATCGTTGGAAATTATATACGAGGGCAAGGTGAAAAGTTCCTTGAAATTTAAAAAAGAAATGATTTATTTGGTCAAAACTTATTTTCTTTTCCAACCTAATCTCCTTGTAGACCAAAACACTCTGTCCGAGGTTTTTCTAATTTTCCAATCCCTTCAACCCTTCGGCAATCCTAACTTAAAATAGGTGTTTGTTTCAGTGATCTCTTTCCATGAGTCATTTCTTCAAGTTTGTGAATAGATAAAAATCACATCTGGCAGATGGCCTTCTCATATTAAAAAAAATATGCAAAATGTTCCGCACCCGTTCGGTTGAGATGTCCATAGCCTCAGTCATCTCGTGCATTTTAACCCGCCGATCGTCCAATATCATAACATGGATTTTATCAAAGATTTCTGGCGTAACCTCAATTGGACGATCAGAAAGTCCACTCCTCCGTGTTTTAGTTGACGATGGGACAACACAAATGTCACATGGGATGTTCCGATTGTAGCGCCATCTGTTTTATTTTTCAGAGACTTTTCACCTGGCCCTCGTAGTTACATAATGGTTCTAAAGTTTGTTGGGTTTATGTAAATGATTAAAATGAACAGACAATTTACCAATTAATATAACTTCACATTCTCAGTGTAGAAAACAGATCATGAATAGTTATCAAACCTATGTTGAATCTTTATGGTCAACTTTCAATAAATAATATGTTAATATTCCTAATAGAGGCAAAATTCTTATCCATTGTGTAGCAATCAACTGTACATATATACCTAACTGTTTCTGAAGAATTCAATATTGGAAAATTTGAGGACGGTTTGGCAGCGATCTGGATCAAATTCCACTTATTTAGAGAATAATGCCTTCAAACATAAATAAATTGACTATTGAAATACTTACTGATTTTTTCTAATTCAACTTATTCAACATTGGTGAAAATCAAACTTTAACTAGTTATTTTATTTCAGTTTAGAATGGATTTCATCACGTAATTGCTGATTCTTTTGAATATAAACCTTCTTTTTAATTATTTTAACCATCATAGTCCATAAGTAATCTCTTTGCAATATGGAGATCCTCATTTATAACACCTATTTTTAAATCAACGCACCAGAAGTTATGCAGACCACTATCCATCATTAACATATTGCCAACCTGATTGATAAAATCGTTTGTGTTAAACTATTCGATCATTTGCTACCTTTTGTTAATAGTGCACAATACAGATTCATACCTAGACGCTCAACAGCGACAAATAGGTACTATTTCTTGCAAATTTATTACATATATGCACCGTTAACATATTCCATTTCAACCAATATTTAAAAAAATTCATTGAAGAACGTTTGCCCTCGCACTATACATTGTTTCAGAAATATAGCTGAAAATTGTTTGGCATGGAGAAAATCAATATTTTCGACAACATTTTGTTACAACTATTGTAGTCTTGATATAAAACATGTATAATATTCCGTGAGACCATTCCAAAATGGCGGACGAGAGTACCTTCCTACAATAAACAGTGCTCTGGTTTTGTTAGTTTACAGCAACTTGATACCAAAATCAAGGTCACTAGATATTTTTGTAGCCTATTCAATTTTATATTGTAAGATTCTTTATAACTATATTTGTGCTGTCTGATTTCAATGTATGTTGTTTGGAGCTGGAAGATTTGTAGAACTAATTGAGGTCGTAACATTTATTTCCAAGAAACTTGCATTCATTCATAGCCGTTTGTAAATGTTGTAAGTTGTCGTCTCACAAGACGAACAAAGTATGCTCGGTGTAGAAACACGCAAGAAAGGACTGAAAAATATCGTCTAATGTTACTATACCCTTCGCTTTCTAATAGAGAACGATTTATCATAAAACGTAACGCGATGTAGAAATTCTTTTATTTGTATGAAAAACACTTTGTAGAATAAGCACAATACTGACGATATCCGTGCCACATCCTCGTAATAATTATTAAAATTCAATTGTCATTGAAAAGAAGTGTACTTGGTTCATGAAATTCCACAACGTCTTTTGAATTTGGTGAATGATTTATCTGTTTATGTGATACCAGTTATCCTCAAATTCGGTATTGTCGATATTGACTATTGGTCATCACCTGTCATCTTCACAAGAAACACGTGATTTATTGCAGACGATGTTTCCTGATCCAGTGGCGGCTCGTGAACTTTTTGAGAGAGGAGGCTGGACAAAAAAGTTTTTGTAAAAATATACTCTATTCAGCCAATTAATTTAACCTTCAGTGACAAAATTGATTGTTACCCAGCAAGAACCAACGTGGAGGTATAGAGTTTCTCTTGCCCACAAATTTTTTTTTCGTTCGTTTTTTGTTTTTTATTTTTTTTTGGATTTTTAATTTTTTTTCCTTTTTTTTTGGAATTTTTCATATTTTGTTTTTTGTTATTAATTTTATCAACTTTTCTAAATATTAACGAAATTCTACGATCTTTAATTTACGAAAAATGATCAATAATATTATCATAAAATGTATCATTATGTTTTAAGTGTTTTACTAAATCTTTTTCAATAGATATTAAACTAACATTGTATAAACGATTTTGGCCCATTGTATTTCGCATGTATGTTTTAATTCGTTTGAGAGTAGATTATGATCTCTCCACCGATGCCGACGTGACAGGAATGGTGACTGTCAAACAAAGTAGTTTATAAAACTGAGGTAAGACTTGTTGCAAATCATTATCTATCATATATTTTATCATATCGGCGTGACTGTCGTACTGGCCTAAAATATCTTTATCCCAGTATACAACGCATAATTCATTGTGCAGCGCTATTTTATCAAAAAAATTATATTTTAGAACTAAGTTATCTGAAAGTGTATTGAGAAACTCTTTTGAAAAAGATTCGAAAAATCTTCTATTCGTCAAATCGAAAAACTTCAATTCATGTAAATCGGAAAATCGAATCTCAATATTTGACCTTTAATAGTATCTAAAATTTCATAAAAAAGTTGTTTACAATGTAGTTTCTTGTCTACCAAATTATATGTTTTCCTCCTTTTCACGGGAGAAGCCTCATCAGTTGAATAATTTCCAAATAAAATATTAAAATGAAATTCTGTATAACGGAAACTTGAATTTTATCAATGAGATATGTTAAACGATCTCTTGAATTAATTATATTGTAAAATTTGAAAAATAAGATCAGTTTGTTCAAATATTAATTTAAAAGTATCAAGAAATAACAAAAATTCTTCATTTTCTAAATAAGATTTTAAACCAACAGCAGCATTCAATGAAACCTGATCTGTTGAAAAGTCATCACTGTTTAATATAAAATCAAATATTTCAATTAATTTGTCTTTATTTTTATGGATGGTAAACTAAACATTGCATGTGATGTAAAATTCCATCGAGTTCGAGCATTACAGGGAATTCTGTTTCCTACTATGTTATTTAAAACTTACGTTTGTTTGAAGACCGTTTAAATGTCCCGCCATTACAGATGCCGTCGTACGTCTGATTTATTCGCAAAGTCGAATCGTTGAAATGTTTCCATTGAAAAATTGAATAAATTGACCGCTGTTCTTCCCGAACTAACATCGTAGAACCCTAAAAATCTTTCCACTAGTTGTCGTCCATTTTTACAATTAATAATTTACCGAACAGACGAATTCTAATCTAACCTTATTTCGCGTGGTGTCACTCAACCATTATACCCGCATAAAACAAAACAAATGCCTGCAAATACTGACGCGTTAGTCATAAAATCGCGAAGCTTACTGTCGTATTTACAAAACAAATCTAACAATTCCCTAAAATTACCTTTATTAACTGAATTTTCAGTTTCATCATGCCCTCTAAAAGCCAAATCTTGAAATGATAAATACAATAAGAAATCAATGATTTTTTTTAAAACTTCGCGGTTTTCTTTAACTGTATTATTATGATTTTCGATTTCGCGTGTTCGTGTAGAATCAATCGCATTAACAATATTCTGTTTACCGGTTAATTTAAACTTAATACGCGATGTAATATGTTCCTGCGATTTTTCATGTCTTTCTAGGCCACGAGCTAAATTTTTCAAATCATTATAACCCAAGTGCCCCCAACATGAAGTTGTATCTGATGTGAATAGCAAGCAATACCAGCAATATAATTTATTGTGTACATCAGATCCCGTTAACCATACATATTTTTTATAATTATCAGTATTAAACGATCGATTTTGATACTTCCCTGCCATCACTAATCCTTTCAAATCCGGTAAAGGCCGTTTGTTTTTGAAGAACACTCTTCTATCATATGTTAATCCACTAAATGGATTTTCTGAGAACTCTGCAACTAAGTCACTCATAATTTTAACGTTCACCGATTCCGATTAGATAAATTATAACTTAAAAATTAACTACTTAACGTTACTACGCCTCGTGGAATAAAAACAACAACTAACCGCATTCTTCTAGCAGCGGGAGGCGGGAGCGCAAGTAATCGTATTTCATTCGACCGACGAATGGGTACGAAAAGCTAGCCTCCCTACCCTGTTGCCGTTTTCGCCGTTTCACGCTATTTGGCGATTGACTGGTCGGAAAAACGGCAACTGTGTTGATCAACACATGCTCAGCGTTTGAGATATATAGAGAATCTAGCCTCTGACCACTGTTGCCAGATTGAAAATAACTACTGAGAACGGGGAATTAATTGTAAAATTTAAAGAATTATCAGAGAAACAGGAAATAAAATGGAGAATGATCATTAAGATAAATTGGTGAGGAGGCTGAGCCTCCTTAGCCTCCTTCGAGGAGCCGCCACTGTCCTGATCACTTAATTACGTAAACGAAGTTTGGTTTGGCTCTGTTACACCATTTGTGAGGGTACAAATTACTCTTACTTAAGGATAAACCAAAAGCTCTATTTTATCACTTGGTTGCCGACAGCTACAGTGAAGACGGTCGTGAGTTATATTTTCGGTGTTAAAAATTCGGGCGCCAGAGTATTTTTAACCAACCAATAAATTATGTATGTAACTAGGGGATACAAATACTCAAGTCCCCAGGTTAAATTACCCCGAAAGTATAAAAATAAAAGACCTGTACCCAGAATGATTGAAATACTAATGTTGATACAGATTATGACAGAACTTAATATTAATGAGATATGAAGAGAATGAATTGAAAATATGGATGATGGTAATTGCTTAAGTCATTAAATCAAAGTGAACAGTTGAATTTACACAATATACAAATACTCAATGATTATTTCAAATGTTACATAAGCCCAAAGTCGGGTAGCCTGACCTGGTGAATGCTGGATAAGATGTTGTACTTGCTCGGTTATGGATTAATACTACCTACTTGATGTAGGGGACTCCTGCCACAGTTGTAATACAGTTTCCACGATTGTAGATCACAAGTAAATCAGCAACTTCTAAAGTAATTTTTCCACAGCAGATTCAAGCCAACCTCAATACACTTGTTGAATTTTCCACAACATAAACAGAAAAAAGGAACACTGAAATCATGAAATGTTCAAACCCCTATTGTCCTCAGAAGACAGACATGAACAAAATACATAACGATTGTTGAACAAATTAGGACTGACCTATGTCCTGCCAGATAGCACCTGTGAAGGCAAATTAATTCATGAAGTCAGTCAATAAATGAAATGGAATTACAAAGATATTAACCTCTATCACGATAGGGTTTTCCTTCCAATAAAACAAACTTTACTTCCGTCCACAACCAGTCACGTTGAAACTAAGTTTTAATCCCCTAAGGTGCACTAATTACTCAAATAATTCCAATTATTCCAATCCAAATTGGTAGTTGATGTCTTTGCTTTCAACGGAAGAATATTCCCAGAATTTGGTTTCAAACATAAGCTTGCTATCACCTCCCTGTTGAAATAACCTAGCAATACGACTTCCCGCTTGAACGATTTGACCAAAAGTAAGCGCCATTTACTTTTTCTTTCCGGCGTTTCGATGTCTCACAGAACAACCTTGAAATAGAAGCGGTAACTACGGATCTCACACTGAACAACCATGACTCTTAGAATATACGGTCTAGCATAGCTGACGTCATAGCCGTTAAGTGGAATTTACACGTTGCACATAAATAAGAAGCAATCACCTTTATTTATAGTGTTATAGTAGTTTTTATGGGCATTGTAAGTCAAGTAAGTTGTGCATTTACATAACATAAAAAGTGTAGGTCTGTCAAAGTCTTGATTTTTTTAATTTCGTATATATTCTTTACTGTGATATTATTAATACGGTTCTAATGTGCAATATTTTAGGGAACTGTGGTGATCAAACTACTGAAGTAGTTAATATTTAATACTTCCATGTGGTTTAGGAATAACCTTCAAGTTACAGCAGCAGATATAATACTGACTTGATTTCTATAAAAGGTTCATTTATCAACATAAAAAATTATTCTACGGAAGAGGTCGAACAATAATGTAGCTTTATTGTTATTGGTCTTCCTCTTCTCAAGATTTTTTTTTTATTGATTAATGAGCCTTTTGTAGAAA
The DNA here is from genome assembly GCA_958510875.1 of Endomychus coccineus. Lineage (NCBI taxonomy): Eukaryota > Metazoa > Arthropoda > Insecta > Coleoptera > Endomychidae > Endomychus > Endomychus coccineus. The sequence goes on from OY294067.1 coordinate 96,965,695, forward strand.
TCATGCAAGATGTTACTGGAATAAAGTTCCTCAAAAAAGTTTTCTATAAGCTTCCATTCGGTTTTCGTTCATCTATCGAGTGAATTCACCTTACATTATTGAGTGATGTGTTTACATATGGTGCTACAAAAAATGAACTCGACTATATGTTAAGTAATGAGATTATCTAAAGTAGACTTATAAATCGTCCATTGATTTAAAAATTTTGTTGATCTGGTATTTCGAGTGTTTGATGCTATATGAAAAATAATATGGATTAATAATATTGACTTAAAGCCAAAAGTTAATTTTCCGTACCTTAATATACATCTTTTAGGTGCCTTGAATACTGATCCTCTACACCAGCCACACCCTACCACCTACAGCTTTTTGTACCGATCGAGTAAACTCCCAAAAAAATTTATCATTTTGTAACAGGAATGAATCTGATGAGAAACATCTCCTTTTGTCATTTACTTGTTCTTCTTTATTTAATAAGTGAATTTAATACCAGAATACATAAACGTTTTTTGTCATACTGAATTTAGATTCGACCCTTGGTTGTTATCTGTGTATGTATATATAGCTAGTAACACCTTTATAAGTTTTTTATTGTTCACCTAAAAAAGCCACTGAATGGCGATACTTGAGTTTTGTTTCATTTTTATAATAAAAGCTTATTTTCGAATTTTTCTACTGAGTAAATTATTCGGTGTAGGGTTTATTTGTAAGAAATAAGCAATATCTGATACACGTACTCTTTCTGACGAATATAATTGAAGTTGCATGATCATACCATGTATGCAGATATTTATTGTACGTTTTGCATACGGAACTGAATCAAATTTTACTTTGCATTGAAAAGGCATCCGGCACAAAAAGGGAATATTCAAGTATACAATCGAATCAATCTATTAGCTCGTCCGGACTTTAGAATTCCATATTTCAATATCAAAATGATCATGAGCCTTCATGTATGTATATTGGAAGCCAGAATATTGAAAATGTATCATCAATGAGCCTACATTGGCAAAGAAAATCCGTTTTCCTTAATACATATTAGAATTATTTCAATATATTCAGCTGTTACTTCAGAAACAACATTAGTCAGATTTTCATCATTTTTCAGGAAACAGTAATAGTAATTCAAGATATAGGTGGGATATGGGCGTGCGGTAATGAATTCCTCATCTCACGCAGAATGAGTGGGACAAGATGAAAACATCTTTCAACCTAATAAATTTTTATTGAAATTAATTCCAGTTTCAGACCTTAAAACCATAAAATAGAATACCCAAAAGTTTTTACAAACGCTGTGAATATAGAAATGTAAAGGGAACTACTTATGGATACAATCGTCTTATGAGATGAAAAAAAACCCTTGAAATATTTGAAATATAGTATGGAACCGAACTTGTGTTCTTGTGTGAAATATATAAAACGTATGCTAAAGTCCTTCAGATATATCTTTCTAATGAGCTCCAGTTATCATTTTTAAACTTATATCTATCCTCATACACTCATACTATTCATTCGTAGGTAGTATAGATTTGCAAATTGCATTTAAGCGGTGAAAATAGAAATTGCACTGTACAGAGGTGCGGTAAACCCCTTTTGGTATTCCTTGGCAGTTTTTTTAATGGGATTTGTAGTACTTTCTGTATCTTTATTAGAACAGTGTTCTCCAATTTTTAATGCTTGAGTCAGATCTAGCACTGTATACTACTACTTAGAACAGTATCTTAGTCAGTAACTCACGGGAGAGGTGATATCACGAGTTAAGGGAGACGAAGTACTGACAAGCGCGTTGTTAATCGCGCCCATAAACCTTTTTTTGATATTATTAAATTTGGATTCTACTTGAATGTTTTTTGAAATAATATATACAATCGAGAACTGTTTGAGCAAGTATAAACGACCGCATGCCCACTTTTCAGTTCTTGTTTAAATTAGATGAAAGAAGTTGGCATACCAGCCTTTAACAATGAGTCAAAATTAAAGTTTTTATATCATAAACTTTTGAATATATTATTTGTTTGTGTGTTCAGCTATTTCTCCTATGACAAAATCAGTAATATACAATTTCAAAGCATCTAGAATTATTTTTTCTTCTCTGGCTTCTCCAATTACTTAATAGGATTGAGTGACTATATTTCTACTTCGAGTTTTCGTTTTTGCCGCACTTTCGCGAAATTTACTCCACTACGTTTTTCCAAAGAATACATTTGAGTACACGCGCGAGGTCAAAAGCACCAACTCCAACAAAAACGAACTAAATACCAAATAAGAACTAACTTAATGTTGAACCAGTCTGTAGTGGAAACACTACATCGGGCTTCCCTGAAAGCTCAGTAGAGTATTGTTCATACTATAACTTTGACTGCAATAAAATCCTAATTATCCATCTGTCCATAAGAGGCACCAAATTCACAACCTTTTCGGGCAGAGCCGCAGTATGTACAAATTGTATTTACCTTGTAAACCTTAGTATATCATTTTAAGCAGGTAGAAATATCCTTCGGAGGTACTATATGTACCTAATAATATAAATATGAATTCGAAATTTCGTTAGATCGTATTAGTTTTCCGGCGAGTCAATTTTGTTGTACTAGTGTTAGAATGTGGTGTCCTTGAGCTTATGCTGATAGTGCATCATGTAGTGTTACTTTCTGAAGAAATCATTTATATCCCAATGCTAGACAAATAATTGACATGTATATCAAACTATGCTAAAAAGAGATTTCCATTCAAGTGATGCTTTAGCCGAAGCGTCAGCTTTAACAAGCACTTCTTTATCTTCGATAAAGGATATAGTACTAAAGTCAATTATTCCTAGAAAAAAGCGACATGACTCTGGTACAATTAGAAGTACTGACCAGAGCTCCTTCGAATAAAGGCAAAAGAATAACAATAATACATGCAGGTTCAGAAAATTGATTTGTTTCGAACTGTCTGTTGCTTTCAGCTGAAAACATAGCACATACACATAACACTAGATTACCATCACACTAACGCCAAACTTTTTGAAAATTGGTTTGAACATCGTCTTCTTCAAAATATACCCAAAAATAGCGTAATTGTAATGGACCATGCTAGTTATCATAGTCGTGAAGTAAAAAATATTGCCTAGTCGTAACAGCACCAAAGCAGACATTCAAAATATTATGATAGAGAATAATATATAATCTAAAGAGACTTACAGAAAGCGGGATTTTTCAGAAGTATTAGAGGTTTTCAAAATTAATAAAGTGTGTGATAAACTTGCAACAGCAAGTGGACATGCAGTGTTGACTCCCCCTTCTATTGTGTATTCAATTTAATACAACTAATATGGCACGAAGTCAAATAAATATTAGAAGGAATAATATTTCCTCCACATTAAATATATCTGTAGTGGAATTAATAAAAAACATAGTGAGAAAAATTTCTCTATGCAACATGTAATTAAGGTGAAAACTCTTATACCTGTATGATTACTAATGTTCAACAAGTAATGATAAGTTTAGGTTTAGATGAAGATAATAGTGATGGTGACACAGAACTGAATTTGATGTAAAATAGAATTAAGTTAGTAAAATTGATTATTGCAAAACTTTTCCAGGTACACACATTTATTTTTATTATACTTATTATATCTTAAGTAATAAAATAAAAAATTATTTCCCTTTAGTGTAAAGTGCTTTCTAAATTCAAAATAAAAATAAATCAATATACTATATTCAAGCCGACCCTACACTTATTTCTTACGGTTTGAAGTAGTTGGGACCAACAGATTGGGGTTTATTGAGATAGTTGGTTCATTGCAGTAAAGCTCAACGGTATAATATGAAATATACTATACCACCTCTATACCAGCTGCGTCACTACTGATTTCATATACGCTCGGTCCTTTCGACCGGCATGCGTGTGTAATTATATACATACAATTTTATTCTTCACACAATTTGTAAACACTACAACACTTTGGAATTACATTTGAGATTACCAAAAAAAATGCGCCAATGCAAATCTAACTGCGATGCAATTGAAACTTTTCCGGGAATGCTTCAATCGTCATAATAAAATTTAAAGACGAGAATTTTATAACGAAATAAAATACGTTGGCACTCGGGGACTGCCGCGGTAAAGCTATTGCATAGCATTTTTTCTCAACTTATGCAATTATAATTATTTATTTATTTTTAATTTATGCAGTATTTTTTTTCTTTGATATTTTAATTCAAGTTTTTTCTTTGATATTAATTCAAGTTACACTTTTTGAGCGTGGTGACCGATAAGAAAACAATTTCTTTTCTTTTATTGAATAAATGAGAAGTTAATATCGTTTAAAATATTTTTATTATCTTACAATACATGTAGGTTATTCAGGAATTTGTTATCATTGAAACTATAGGTTTATGGTAACTGAATAACTGAAATAAGAGACGTAAGTTTGAGACTTGATATCCTCTAAGTATCTGGAAAATACCGCGTCAATGGTGGTCCCATATTTTGTTGTGGATTCTTGTGGATCATTATTCATTTTCAAATTCAATTTTTCCGAAAGAAAAGTTGTCAATCGCTCTGATTTTTCATCAGCGAAGTTGATGTTGAAATCGCCAGCCAAGATAAGTGGATATTTATTACCATTTGTACCAAGTATTTTCGACCCTTCTTCAGTGTACTCCAGTAAAGTGCGATGAATAAAATGCTCTACCTCGTCCAATTTTGGATTCGGAGAAATGTAAATTGCTACCATGACTATGTGTAGGCCTATGAGCGTAGCTAATTACATAGGACGTCTGGAGTTCACGCAATTATGTTTTTAGATAATTCGAACCTTCTAATTTCGATAGGCCACGTGAAAATCCCGGAGTCTAAAGCGCTAGTGTTATAACATTCGTATAAAATAGCGAAATTTCTCACTTTTAGAAACTTCAAATTAATTAATTAATTTGACACATGTTAAGTGTTTAGGTCTTACATTATTTTTCGTTGCGGAATTTCTTGATTCGATCGCCGCGCTCAAAGCCCGCGATAAAAGCTATATGCAATAGCTTAAAAAAATTAGATTTACTTCTATGGAATCCTTTTCTTCCAATATTGTTATTGTACAATTTTTTCTTGCATGTCAAAGTTTATTCAGTTTCAATTTGATTTTTATTTAGTTCTCTTGATAACAGTTGAAGGATCTCCAAACAAATATCACCTTTTCGGCTGTTAGATTTATACTGACTCATTTTTCTTTATTTGCGAAAGTATTCACAACCTCGAGTATCTTTTCAATAATTAGATTGTTTTGAATCCTTCATATTCTTCAACTTTCTTACAAGACGTCAAGATTCTTATGGAATTTGAAAAATTAAAACTTATTCATACGTATTTATCCAAGCGGAATTATTTTATGATTTATATTCTCGAACCATTTCTAGATGTATCTTGTGTCAGTTCTTACCATTTCTGTTCTATATTCCTACTATTAGGATTGAGATAAAACATACTTTTGACATTTCCATAGTTTATTTCTGTCCTTATCAAAAAATTGTACTGTTAATTAGTGTTTCTAGGTAATTTAAAAAAAGAATAATTAACTAAATGCGTCCGCAGTCGACTTGTGCATTAAAATCCAATTGAAACTGTGGGAAACAAACATTGGACCGATAGAGTGTGAAAGTGGACCCTTCATGAGTAAATCTTAATGAAGTATATGACGAATTATCAAATTTATGTTCATGAAATAGATTGAAATTTGATAGCGAAATTCTATGATATACATTCTAATATTTACCATGAATTACATAATTATCAAGATACTATTCTATTACTTTTTGATGTCTAAATATTGAGTTGATGGTGGAACTAAAATACCGTAAGTCGTATTCAAAAAATGTTGACGCCATGTAGAAAAACAGAACAGTACCAACAACGAGGTCTAGTATAGACCTCGTTGAGTACCGATGGTTTTTTTTATATCATAGAACTCCAGGAAGAGGAAGTGAAGAAATTGTCATATTATATCTTATCCAGAACATCTTAAAAATTAGAGATAAATGAAAATGTTTGAAACCAGGCATCAGTAACTCATCATATTCTAAAACTTTTCCCCTCCACCTACCTTTTATCTCTTACAGCTACCGAGATCCCATCAATACACGAAGCTAAAAAGATGGGATACACTGTAAAGTCATTTTAAAATATACATTCCAAATTAAGTACAAGGAAGGAATAAGCTAATCGATTTTGTGTGTGTATTCAACATCAAACCCGTATCGTTTCTTGGCTGTTATGACTGTTGGACATGTTGAGAATTAATATTGCAGTCAAGTGGTAAACAACTATTAAAGTAATTAGTACTGTACGCAGTTTCTGATTTATCTCGTAATCTTACCCAAAAGTTAAGTGAAAGTAAAACAATTGTCTGGAAGATCTCGGCGAATTAGATGCTCCAAAATCCCTCCTATATTTCACAACGTAATGTTCGAGGCCCGCAGAATGTGTAATGTGATAGCGTACCATTATCTTTTCTCTTCCTGTGACGCCTATTATTGCGAACTTTTATTGTACTACTACAAATAGACTGTTTTTTGATGACAGCAATTCTGAATTGAAAATTTCCTATGTAAATAACTTATACCTAATACTAAAATGTTGTAGGTGTAATATGTAAACGCGATTTACATTTCAATTTGGAATTTTCAAACATAATATTCCTTGATTCATCTAAGATCCTTCTCTCGTTTATTATTAGGTATCTGACGTTTACTCTTAATATTCTGAACTTCGCTTACCATTTCAAATTAAGCCCCCAATTTGTTGGATATCTTTCCCTTTCACTACACGCCGTTTGCGCTGTGCCTAAAGCATCTCGTGCACGAGGTCCCGCCAATAAAAGGATTTTTGTCGGTATATATTCCTTGGTTCCTATAATGGACTTATTAAGGTTGAGATTCGTGATCAACTAATAAAATAAGCGTATACAGCAGAAAATGTATACATAATTTTTAAACAATACGATGATGTGTGGGATACATAATATGTAAATACACCTTGCGTCTAGAGGTTAATTATATTCTGCAATGTGGTGAGGGGATTACCGGGCAACATTGCAGGACATGCAATTCTATCATTACTGATTCATAATATCGGAATATTTAGCTATGGAGGATATAACAAGAGAATCGTTGTTTACGTCCTTTTAAGTTTTAAGATAACAAATATTATTACTGAATATTTATTATGGTTTGAGTTGTGACCATTCAATATTTGTGTTATTTTTCTCCATTTATGAATTTATTTGTTTATAATCCAATATTCATCAGGACATTAAGAAGAGAAGTAGAATTATTCATTATTCATTCATTATTATTATTATTAGTTAGGGGCATTTATGTGAATTGTGAGGTTATTATTCAGGTTGGAATCTGAAAACCAGTATAAAGGTGTTGTGCGTGTTAGAAAAGCGTACTCACTTTAGATGAATTATAAGTGTAACACCCTCTAGAGGAAGATCGTTGTCTTGGATTTTAGAGTAAAATATTTGCTCCAGTAACTACGAACGAACACATCATTGATCCTCCATATAAAGAAATGAATTACGCAATACAAATCAGCTAGATTAAATCTAAATTGCAAAGAAGATGGCAAAGAATCATTATCATTCTTAAAATCATGACCGTTCTATCAGTATACAGTGTCCAAAATAAGGATGTCTTATCATGGATATATCGGGAATGGTAATGATAGTTGAATGGGAAAAGCTAACTTAAGGACCATCCTGATGAAAGTATAAAATTCGCAATATCATTCTTGGTTTTCAAGTTATTCTGGAAAAACCGATTTTTTGATTTCCTATTAAAATTTTTTCTAGTGTTGTCAGAGGTGGACCAATATGGAAAACTATCTTTTGGAGGAACTTTTTATAAGCTTCCTTGTGTTGACATCTAACGATTCGTTTTTGCTCAACCATCATCCATTTTTTAAATGCAGCTCTGATTTTTTTAACACAAAATTCATAAATATTCTTCATTCTACACTCATTGATGTATCACATGTGATATATTGAATCGGTTTCAGATAAGTTTCAGAACCCATCAAGATTTTTGAAAAATTTTCCACGAGCGTGCATTACAGAAATTGGGCAGCTTAATGTTCAAGGGGAATTGAGAATTAGAGTAGACATTTTTTTATATTTAATTTTAAAAAATTAACGAACGATAAGTGGAATTTTAAGGATGAGTTTCCAAATGTTGAGTAAGTGATATTCGCTATTACGGTTTACATTCTTCAGGATATTATTTGGAAACCTATCCTTCGGAATCCGACTTCGCACGTGATCGCAAAATAGCGGAGTCAAATTAAGGAAAAAAGTCAACTCTGACTTTTGATTCTTCTTAAGCATTAGGCTGCCCAATTTTAAAAATTTTCTGATTTCATAAATTATGTATTAGATAAAATAGAGAGACGTATTTGATCAATGCCTATAATAAACAGTTGCTTCGAAGAAGCGTTTCCTATTTTGTTCCATCTCTGTCAGTATCACTAGAGAAAAGTGAAATAGGATATCACAAAATTTGACTTTTCCAAAATAATTTGAAAATATTGGAAGTTTTATTACTTCCACATGAATGTTTCTTTGGTTGCGCAACTTTTCCTACGCTTATCCAAAACTGTATCTATTACAAATTGAAGGAAATAAAATCGAACACTTTTTAATCGTCGCAAAAGGTTAAAAAAAAAATGGTAAAAATGACCTAAACCGGTTTTTCACGTCGGACATCGTCGGATTGAGTTTAAAAGGAAAAAGCTTTTAATAACCTTATGCGCCGTTAAAAGACGAAAAAAATGAGCTGCGAATGAACCCGAATGGACCAGCGGTGACCCCGCAAATTGCAAAAAATCATCGATTTTGCTCGAAATTTCAAATATTCATAACTCTTGTTCTTTTAAAGAGTAAGAGCTGAAATTCTGATAGGTTGTAGCTTTTGTGCCCACCAAGTATCACACACATTGTTTTTTTTACGAGCGTTTGCATTTTGAACCCATACGCTCGGATAGCCGAGAGCGGTAGAATGTGCGTTAGCTAGCGCGGCGGCTCTCCCTTCCACGCGCGTCAGACAGCCAAGCGCACGAAATACCATTATTTAAAATAATTGTTTTAAAAACTTTTACGAAAGATAAGAGGTTGAAAATTTGGTAAGCTGTTCATTAACTATTGAAGATGTTCCCGTATAAAAAATAGCGTATTACCGACTATTTTAGGGTCATTTTACAAAAGGGCTTTTTTTTGCAATAGGCTGCGGTTTGCAAAAAGTGTACATACGATCTTACTGAAATTTTGTGTAGTAGTTTGAGGGCACAAAAGCTACAACCTATCAAAATTTCTTAATCTTTAGAAGAACAAGAGTTATAAATATTTGAAATTTCGAGCAAAATCGATGGTTTTTTGCAATTTGCGGGGTCGCCGCTGATCCAATCGGGTTCATTCGGAGCTCATTTTCTCCGTCTTTTTACGGCTCATAAGCTTATTAAAGGCTTTTTTCTTTTTATCTCAATCGGACGATGTCCGACGCGAAAAATTGGTTTTGGCCATTTTTACCATTTTTTTTGTCTGCTTGTTGCGACGATTAAAAAGTATTCGATTCTAGTTCCTTCATTTTGTATCTTAATTATGTACTTAAAGCAATTTTTTTCTCCGAACTCAGAATTAAAAACTCCAAAAAGCTACTACTATCCATAACCGATATGCAGCATGCAGTCAATCTTACATAAAATCTAGCAGTAGGATACACGTGAGGCTATAATACTAACTCTTGTATCTAATGACCTGAATATGTAATGTATGCCCTCCAACAAAATTATTTCACGTAATTTTGATTCCTATTGTAACAGTTTAACAGTTTAGTAGTCATGAAAATGTTTGTAATAGTAGATTCTGCCAAAGCCTGTAATCCTTGAAATCATAACAACGAAAATGTAAATGGAATTACTTTAACTGTGTATGAAAATCGTTATCGTTACATGATCATACATTTTTTAGCATGCATTAAACGAATAGGATATGAGCAACATGTAGTTTCAGCACGATGGCGCCACCCGTCACCTTCACAAGGAACACGTGATTTATTGTAAACGATGTTTCCTGCTCACTTAATTACCCGTTTTGGCGACATAAACTGTCCTTCAAGATTCCAAAGTATAGTCAATCAGTAAACGACGTTTGGTTTGGCTCTGTTACACTATAAATAAGAAACAATCACCCTTTTTGTAGTGTTATAGTGTATCCACAATGTGAACTCTCTTATAGTTTATTGGCTTCGTAAGTTTCTTCACAAACGTGTAACGCCACAGATATCACGTGACCAGCATACGACTCAAATAATGTCCATAAAATGCAATATCGAATCATCTTATTCCTTTAGTGCGTTTAACTCTAGTGAGTTTATTCTCTATATTCAATACATTTCCACATAGAAACATTGTCCTCGTTATTAGAGAAATGACGTCGTTGTATTTATTTTTAGAACCAGCAATTCTCTTCAAGAATTTCCCTCAGTATGCCGCTCTATCTTCGTCAAACCAGATATAAACCATTTCAACAGTTGACAAGACATTACACAGTTGCCAATATAAACTGCGGCCTGTTTTGAAGATTCCACCTAAAATAGTTGGCGAAACGTCGGTATCAAGTCATGCTATTGTGACGCGGAATCCATCCGGAAGCCAAGATATTAAAATCATCAAGATCGTATTTTCTCAAAACACGGTCCGGGCTTCTAATTGAACATTTTAAAACTGCCCGTATTGCCCTCCCTAATCTATTTTATTCATGACTCCAATACCATTTCTTACTCCTTCCTCTACAATGCTAGTTGTTAGAAAACTTATCTTTAGATAGTTTTCTCTCTTGAGGTAAAACTATTCTGTATAGATATACGAATTGAAAACTATTGACGTGCTACTTTTATTTTATTGACAATCTCAAATTTATTAATATATATGACATCTACCATGACAACACACAATCAAAATTGCATAATAAAGTACAGGGTGATATGCAAACACTAGTATTTTCTGGAGACTCATCCAGTTTTAATTTAATTTTTTTAGGTATTCCCACAAATAAAAAGCGAAACTTGTGCATTTACACAAAATAAAAAAGTGGGCGAATTAAAATCTGGGTTTTATTGTTCTTATCTGTGTCGTAACAATTGAATTTTGTATATGTTGTCACTGTGTTATTATTGATATGGTGCATGGAGTGAAACATGAAGCAGTTTAACTAGGTCTTGCATATTTTATAATCGCTTATTTGTTAATTGTAATGAAGTTTCGGTGTTAGGATGATAAATTTCCTTTCAAATTTTTAGTTGCAGGCGCGGACTTTTAGAAAATACGAACTTGATGAATTATAATATGTTCAAAACGTTATAAAACATCAAGTGTGCCACAATGTTATAAGAAGGATGATTACTTGTATTAAAATTAATGAGAAAATCGCAGGTCCATATTCAAGAAGCAATGTTGATGTTGGAACTAAGAATACAAAACGTCAAATTCTATAAATGTTGATGACACATTGTAAAGGCAAAACAGTGTCATAGGTTTAGCAGATAATGGAAGTGATGAAATTGATCTTTTACCATTTTCAAAATATGAAACATAGTTCGAAACCGGAGATAGCAATACGTGAGCTAAAACGTGACACACTGTATATTATGTCATCTATCCCAGATAATCTTGATTTGTCTATAACTTTTATCGTTCGCGTCTGAGACGGTCACAATGAACCACTTTTTTCTTCGATTTTCAATCCTTCATATCCGTACATGCATTTTTCTTCTAATTTTCTATTTTAAAGTATTCACTCATTTATTTGATTAGTTATTTTTCTAGAGAACTAATTCGTTTGACCACTCGATTTCTGTTTAATTAGAAACGGAACCATTTGCTTGCACGACGTAAACCGTCCAAGCTGAACGAAAACTGCGAAAACCCACGATAGAAAGGTAAAGTAGGAACTATAATTTAAATAAAACACGTTTCGGGATTCACCCAAATAATCCTTTGTCGCTTGGTTAATTATTGTAGTTATTATTGTATCATTAGTCACCACGTGAACGTTAGTTCAAAAATGGCATTCGAAGAGATCGGACATGCGCTTTTAAAACATCATTTTGACGATGTTTTCAATGAGAATGTCAATAAAAATTGTTCTACTTCAATAAGAAATAGTACAAGCGGGTCAAATTGGCAAAATAACTAAAACCAAGACCAGTTTGCAATATCGACATCTGAAGAGGTTTGATATTATGTTGTTAGCGATGTATAAAAGCTGATTCCACCAAGTGAATTCAGTTGACTTGTAGTTAAATCGATGGTCTTTCAGAGATAAATAGCTGTTGTAAAGGTTCTCAAAGACCTGATTGACATGCAATCCCATCCCCATGTAAAAATTCATCATGGTTTATGAAAACCACCTATCTAAAGTTGTTAAGTACGTGATCCACCATTAAAAAGCGCAGAGGAAGATGCTAATATGAACCTGATTGACGTGTTTTGTATTTTTGGCGCCCATCTACTTACATTGCAAACAGACTGAACGGGAATTCGCGAACCGTGTGAAAAGTTATGTTCTATCAACTCTTTTGTGAAATATTTTTCGTGTACTCATGTTTGTTGAGTAGAATGCGGTTCATCAGAGTAAAGTTCGCAACTTGAATTCTCAAATTATATAGGAATTTACCAATACCTCTAGGTACACAAGGCCTAAGTGTTCGATTGTGACGCCACAAGTCAGACTCTATAATGCAGTAGGTCACACGAACATTACGGCACAATGCTGCAATTCTGACAATAAATTAGGCTCATTGAAATTGATGGCACACTGGTTACTACACCATAAGAAAAAACCATCCTTTTTGCTTGAATGTTTGCAGCAACTTCCACTTTGGATCCACAAGGAAGGACCCTCCTAATATTGCTGCCTTTGATAGCCATATGCCTGAAATTGTCTTTCGTCAGCGCACAATCCTGCTTGATCTCAATACCAAAAAGTCTATGTGGCCTGACGGAATTCCACCTGTCGTTCACAAGGAATGTGCGCCTGAATTAAGATCAGTTTTCTGCATGTGGTAAGCAACTTGGTGTATTTCCTTCCAGTTGTATATTGCACTATTAACTGTGATCTCTAAAGTGATGTAGAAAGCAATAAACATCGAGCTCATCCAATACCTAGAGAGCTCCAAAATCGTGAATGACCGGCAATACAGATTTCGTCAGCAGAGATCAATAAGAAACCTGCTTGCTTACGTAACACATGTTTGACATAAATTTATTGAACAACATGAGGAATCTCAAACTGTGGCATTGGATATCTGCAAAGCATTTGACCGAGTCTGGCACCAAAGCCTTCTTGGGAAACTTCCCGTCATATGGTTTGCCGTCTCAACTTTGTCGCTTACTATCGAGTTTTCTCTCAGATAGATCACTCCATTTGGTGGTTGGCGGAGTATCCTCCCATATAATGGCTATCAATGTAGATGTTTCACAGGGATCTTGGCACCACTCTTATTGTTTCTGCTCCATATAAACGAGGTCCATTGCGAAAAACGCTTCACGGAAACTTGGTTCGACCTGTCGTGAAATACTGTTCACATATTTGGCGTTCGATTCCCAAACATACGCTGAAGCTATTCGTCCGATTGATGATGTCACACTTACAAGTTCATTGACCTCTCTAGAACATCGTAGAAACATGAGAGAACCGTCCTTTTTCTATAGATATTTCCATGGTCGGTGTTCATCAGAAATCTCGTCTGTTGTTCCACCACGAGAGATCGGCGGACTAGACGAGCTCAACCTAGTCACTCCTTCATTGTCAAGCTCAGGCCGAACTTCTTCTTATCAGTCTTAATTTTTCTAACGAACAGCGAAGTTGTGGAACTCTTTACCTAGTGAGGTCTTTAATATGCCTATAACCTTCAAACTTTCAAGAAAAATTCGAATGCCTATCTCCTCTCCCAACATTCCACCGGTGGCTCACACGATGTTCCTCGAAAATTGTAGGTTTCCCTCTACTGTAGTCACAGTATAAAAAAAACAATTTCTAAAATTCCGTGAGCTGTGTGTGACCATGCAGTATGTGTCGATGTTGTTGTTTTATTTAATGCCGAACTAGACTTCCACGTATCTAATTAATAAAATTCTTGAAAACATGATTTTTGAATCATCCTTTGCATTACCTTTGACGATAGATTCCTGGAAAATCTTCCTTAATCGTTGCCTTTTGGTAGTTTTTCAATTCATTATTTTCCACCAAGTTAAATATTTGCAAACTGGGCTGTATATTTTGAATGCTCTTTATTTGCTCTATATTGTACAAAATTGAAGAAGAGGCTGTATAAAATATTCATTGAATACTTTAAGAATTAATTTAACATTTTGACGTTCCAAATTTGAAGGATAGTGCTTTTAAATTCATAGAACATCAAAATTTTAACAATTTATCATATTCTAGTTGATGCATTTTTTTTAAGGATACAAAGAGGCAATGGTCTCGTCTCCCGAGTCAAAATTGGTATACCGAATAATTTGATGTGTTTTGAATTTAGTCAATTATTCCTCATACATTTGAGAATGTAAACCAAATGGAGTAGATAAAATAATGGTTTTGAATTATCAACTGGATGAGGATACACGATTCTTAGCTGGTTATCTTTAGAAAAATTGTACATGGCTTTGCAATTGAGGGCATCATTGTCACTATACAGAATAGTTTGTATCCAATTTGTTCTGATTTCAAAATAATTGACTTCATGAACAAACAATAGTTCATGATTTATTTTTGATAACGAACAAATATGGACGAAATTTCCGGTTTTATAATCCAAAAATGGCTTAATATAGATCTCATCAAATTAAAGTATCATGTTATTTCAATTTTTATTAAAAAATTTCAATTGATTTTGGGCGTATTACAAAGATTTATTTCTTCAATTAACGGATCGCTTAAGTTTGAATTATTGTTGGATGCGGAAAAATGAATACACTTGAACTTCCTAAATACTACCTACTATCTATATACTTGCATTTAGATTTAGAGGGTATTGACTTTACCCATGTCTCATGGATTTTACAGGGTAATTCTAGGTTTAGCCGTTAATCAACTTTACATCAATCATAAATGTTTATTCCATAATTTAGAAAATTGTATCTATATGGCTAAATATACTGACACGGAATTGTGACCCATTATGCAAAGTAACTTTAAACTAATTTATACTTACCCAGAACATTTATGTCAGTTTTATAGATACATGAAGAAACAGGATGCCATCATTGAATGAGCTGTCAGAGAAATTGCGATCGTATATGTATATCAATAATCTACAATCCTTTAAGAGGTTTGAATTAATAAAAATACAAGACTTTAACGGGACTAACGTGGTGTAATCGGTCAACACACTGGACGGACATTGAAAGATGTAGGTTCGAAACCCACCTAAGGTTGACTTTTTAAGTTTTTTCATCTCAATCCTATGTTAAATAGCCTAAGTTGTCTCCATAATTTAGAAAATGCAACCTATATCACTTAGTATATATATAAAGATGACACCCTGGTTGTCAATATACACATATTTGATGAGAGTTCATGGATGATGTATTCATTTCAATTGTAAATAATTTTAATATCTAAAATGTTCTCAATACATTCATTACTCAATTTGAAATTAAACACATATAAAGTAGGAACAAGAACTCGACTTGCGTTATTCTAGATCAAATGGAGATGTTTACTTAATCCATCTGCTGCGAAGACGCTTCTCTAAATATAGAAAGCTGTATAATTCTCCATCATTGGTACAATAATATTGCAAATTGAAATATTTTGCACTAATTTCTAACCGGTAAACCTTTTTTTTTTAGTATTGAAGTGCATATCGATCAAGGTATTATTTATCTCCAGTGTAGAAAGTATAAATTTGTGTTCAATTTATATTGATATTCTCAGCTCTTGAGTCACTTAAAAAGCTTTTCAACATCTTCGATTATGGAAATTTGAGCAGAAATGCTATTATGGTCGCTCGTTGCTTGACAGTACATCTTTGCCGGTATTGCCAAAAGTGATGATTCTAGAATACCAGTTTGAAAAGTTTTGCAAGGAGAAGCAATATCTACATATTTTCCAAAAATCACGTGACAAATAAAATCTTCGGCTTTTTTTGATCCTTCATAAAAGGCTCCTGCCAATATCCCTTCTTTATTTATCTTACTATAAAAAAAGAAAATGCCATCGAATGTCTTGAACAAATTGCACTTGATCGCTGTTTCCCTATCAGGTATTCTAGGTTCCCATGTCAATTTGTTCATTTCAGTCGCCGAATGGTAGTCGCTAAAATGCTCATAGAGACGTCGCACAGGCAAATCGGTTTCCCTACAGGTTGCATTGAGTGGACATACAATCATTCTGTATATACATTGTTTTTCATGATCTTTGATCTCTACTCCCTTCAAACTAACACAACATCCTTCGCTTGTGAATCTACAAGGGAACTCTACGTATGTGTAAATTTCTTCCAACGAAAAATTTCTGACTCCAGGGGCGGTGGGTATATTTGTCTTACAAATGAAGCACTTAATGTAAGCAATACAGTCTCCACACAAACTATGGCCTTTAGCACACTGATAAATAGGTGGGTGCATATACTTCTTACATGAACAGCGAAACACGTTCAACAGCAGTCCATTCATAGCTTCAGCCTGGAACGAAAACATCACCAATAAAAACAATGCTACTGGGCACAAAATTAAAGCAAACAATTCAACCAGATGACAGAATATGAAGTCCGCGATTAAATACTTCAACGTTGAATTAACATGCAATGGAAAATTTATAAGGGTGGGTTTTAGTGACACTTACGGTTGCCCTATAATTGTCTAGGATGCAGTGAAAATATACATTGTTTATTAAACGTGATTTATAAATGTAATAAAAAACCTAACTCACTCACATATTGAAGAAAAACCGGAAAGTAATTTTGCAAGTTTAAAATTATTTAGGTACACACTCTCAAATGAACTGTAATCAACCGATCACTAACTTCTCTCACTTGTATTAGCACAATGGTTCGCTTTGAGACGCTTCTATGAGCCATATGTATGATTGTAGGAACAGAAAATAGGTATATTGGAATTTATTTAGAAACAGCCAATGAAAGAAATTAAATTTTACTCTATGTTACAATGAAACTTTATTCAAATGTTCTATACAATGTGTTTCACAACTATATGTTTTATGCTGACACCTGCTGTCAGGTTAACCTTCAAAATTATAGAGTCTATAAGATAATCTTGTTTTTTTTAATTAGTGCAAGGTGATGGATGGATTACTAGAAGGCCGATAGCGTGTTTTTTTTTTCAAATTTTTCAACAAAAAGGAATCAAGTAATTTCGTACCAAACTCTAATTTGAAGGCTTACATATGGTAAGTGCCAACCAGTTGATACGATATATTCAGTGGTACCAGGTCTTCAATCCTGAACCTCTTGGCCGAATTGACGGAAGTAAATCGCTTGAACGAATCTGGTCAATCGAACAATAATGTCACGATGACGACAAACGCGGTCCACATTATAGATCTTACGTTCTCCAATTACTAAATTTTGTATTATAGAGAAGACATCTTGTGCATGCTCCTTGAATGTGTTTAATGACTCAAGGTGTTCATAACAATAATACATCATTAACCTAACATGTGAACGTATTTTTGGCAGAGAGAAACATTATCTAGAATGAAAATGGTGAAAGTTCCAGTGAGGAGGAGTCATTCCTACAACTATATCGCCTGAATTATTTTCCATAATTTGGATATATTTGACACCCCTAACATAATTAAACATTTAATTGTTTCAACTTGATACACGTTGCAATATAGGGGCAAAGTTAATCGATCAAAAATGAAACTATATGTGGGTAATATACTATTGACCATGTTATTCACTAAATTCAAGTTAATTGATAGCCAATAAGAAGAATGATAAAGATAAGTTACCTTCGATTTGCGAACTCTCAAAAATTCAGTTAGAAATGTTGTAGTAACTATACGAAAACATTAGTCTCTAAGAAGTTGAGATTAACCCATCATTTAGAAGTGAGCGACTGTTAAATTTCTTGAAAATGGCGTACAGGCTATTTTTCGGATTTCAATTTTTTGAACTCATTAGTTATTTCTCGAACTGTACAAAATATTTTGAAGTGATGTTTTAGGATGAACGTTGTAGGAAATAATGTGTGTCTCATTTTCATTTCCAAAAGATGTAAAAATCCTCAATTTATGTATTCAACAAAATGTTCCTTCCAACATATGTCACAAGAGCTATCAAAACTATTGACACTGTATAACCTTACCACAGGGCATTGATCTATAAGAAAGAATAGTTAATTCCAGAGTAAACACATAAAATAAAGTGTGACGTCATGTCGATGACGTCACTTGAATCTAAGAATGACAATTTCGGACACATCTGCAGGTTGAATATATGATTGTGATATACGTATTGTAATGAAATAATAAGGGATTATCTTCAATAATTCCCAAATTAGGTGACTTCGGAACATTGTACTCTATTTGTTTAACCCGGCAGTACACGCGCCAAAAAACTTACACGAGTACGATGTATGTATGTTCACTTTTCAGTTTCTGTTTATATTGAATAAATAGCATACCAGCTCGCAAAAGTGAATAAAAATTTAAAAACTTTCTACTAAGCTCTTGAATATATTTGTTTGTGTTCAACTATTTCTCCTATGATAAAAATCGCGAAAATCCAAGCATGTAGAATTGTTTTTGCATCTCTGACTTATCTAATAACTCCAGAGGATTGAGTCACTATATTTCAATTTCGAGTATTCGTTTTCAACGCAGCTATTGGAAATTTACAACAAAAACTAAGAAATGAAATATGTTGCACCACTCTGTAATGGAAACACCGCCTCGGGCATTCCTGGAAGGTCAGTACCACGACAATTATACCAGTGGGGTCACTCCTGATTTTACAAACGGTAGGTCCTTTCGATGGAGACGCGTGTACTGCCATGTTATATCAACAAGTTAAATAATGAGGTTGGCATAACATGCGAAGTAAACCACTTTGTGCAATACCGCTAAGTCAGTAATGTTATCTTATTGTGATATATCATCCATGTCAAAATCGACCAGAATGGATGTCATAGAAAGAAGTATCAACAAGGTGAAATCTCTAAGAAGGAGAAGTATTTATAGATTAGAATAGGGTATCCGTATTCACTTCTAACTTTCACTTATCAATCAGTAATCAGTTCTAGTCGGTCCCTTCTAACTTAGACTTACTCACTTCTTATAATCAATCATTAATCAGTTCTTAATCATGACTTATCAGTTATCAACCAGATATAATTGAGTTTACATTTTAAGGCATATTAAAGGCAATAGTATAATTCGATATTGAATGACCAATTCGCCATTTATATTATGATAATTAATAATAATATGGATTATGTTACAGGGATATCTAACATTTTGATTTTGACAAGATCCTCGTAAATCTACGTTAATAATTAATTCAAAATCGTGATCAAAAACTGTTTAAATCGATCATGAGTCATGACACTATATGTTTGTTTGCACTTATTTCAGAGAAATAATTGTGAAGGACAACAAAGTTCAGACAAAAAAATAACGGCGTGAACAAAACATATATTGAAAACTAACGATTTTGTCAAAACTGTAAGATGCACATCACTATTTTGTATGATTAGTTGTAAAAGATTACAAGATGTTATATATAATAAAGTTATGGAACAAATTTTTTCAATGAATTATTGACAGCACCCAATAAATGATTATGAAATAATCAAAAGCACATTTTAGCAAGTATGACTATCTTAATTGTCATTATTACCTCTGATGTTGGCACATGGTGCTCTGTATGAATGATTAGATAAGAAGCATGTATGAGTTTAGATTCTGGATTGTGTAGAGAAAGAAATATTGAAAACATTAACTTATTTTACATAACTCAAAAATATTTCTAGAATTTCTAACACTCAAACCTCTCTATACAGTTCCCCGTATGTGATACCCTACTGGAAAATATCTATATTTGTCCAAGTTTTGTAAAGCAAGAAAAATATTATGAACCTTCCTAGCAGATCAATATATGTGACTTGCAGTTCATTTATTCATAATTTGAAAACCAGATAATACGAAGAATTCTGATTTTCATCACAACAAGATGTAGTATAGGTACTTCAGCATGCAAAATTCTTTATTTTAAATCCTGCATAAATTTATAGTTATTTCGCTTAAGCTTTTGAAAAGGGTTCTGCTATATTTCTACACAAGTCGTTTATAAGGATGAACAGATATTCTGCCATATTCTGGTGGATTTGTTTGTTAAGATTAAAAAATAATAGGAATTAACTGTGTTCTGAAGGTATCCTATATTGTACTCATAAATTTCAATATAGCTTAGGAAATAGAAGGATACCTATTCCTTGTTAGCTTTGGCCAGATGCTTAGCGATGGTAAGAATTCTTGAGATCGTTAGACATTTTGGGATTTCTAGCATTCAGTCAATGGTCTCTCACAGTTTTCTAAACGTCTAGCTTGGAGGTTATGCAACAGAAAAAAAATACACTTTCCCATGATTCATCCTACTAAATTATTGTTACTGATAATCGAAAGTAGATTTGGAAATCGTGCATTGATTTAAATATTTTGATAATCGGGTAGTTTAAGTGTTTCCATAAATAATAATACTTACATTAACATTACAGTATGAATTAATAATAATGACTTTGAGCTGAAATTGAAATTTCCATATCTTCATCTAAATTATTCTAAATCTTTCAGGTGGAAGCAGAAACAGTTTGCAGGTTAGTTACCTACTTACTTTATTTTCTTCAAACATTTGGTAAACACCAACAGTTTGTTAATTACATTTGAGATTATAAATAGTTTGTTTTATTTGATATAATAAGTAAAGAACTCCTAAATTTGTTTATTAATCGAATTGTTAGGTGTATTCAAAAACATTGAAACAACCTGTCAACAATGGCTGACCTTGATCGATGGCTTGATCATTCTTGACGTAAATGAACTACTTACCTATATTGAGAAATTATCACAAAGTTATTAATATATTAACTAAATCGAAGTACATAATGGTAGTTCACATTTTACTATTCCATTAGACTGAATTCATACCTAGGAGAATTACGTAATGATTTTTTGAATAGATTTTGTACTAGATTGTAGGTAGGTTCCTCGGGTTGAAAAGTTAAATTCTACTTAACGTCTAGGTTCTAGAATGACAAGGCCCTGATTAAAAGAAACATCATGGATGGAAGAACAATGAAACAGGTATTCCTAAGATAATGAATACAATTATTAATCATTGCTCTTGCAATAAAATATTTGCCCTGATGAAAATCCAACACTAACCTAAATTAGTAAACAGACGTCAACTTACTAACAATATAATAGTTAACCTAACTTATAATGTGAACTTGATACCTCGTTTATAATCTAGACCTAGGACTTTCTTGATAGAATAATCAGTCAACACATACCATGGTACTAATCAACCACGTTTCTCACAATTTTCAACTTCACTAACAAATTACGATCATAATCATAATAAACAAACTTATCTAAGCACTTTTTATTTTAGCATACTTAAAATTATAATTGTACCTATCTTGTTTCCTTCCTTCTCGTATTATGAATCATGATAGGATTGATAGGCAACCACTAAGCACACGAGGTTGCATAGTTGTGAATGAGCAGGGAGCAGCTGTTACAACAGGTCTGGACTTAACATTTAAATCACCGATTCACAACGGTAAGACTTAACAGTACGTTTTATTTCACCCTTGGAGCATACTCAAATCAAAGATTTACCAGGCAATACTTAATATCTTGTAAAATATGTGCTATCGAACCTGAAGTTGTATAGACTATCCAAAAACGATGTTTGCCTAAATCTTACGTCAAATTCCCTAAATTAATTTTTCATCCAAAATCCACGAAATGATGCAACCCGACCCTTTGAATGTTACGTTTTCTTTTAGGGAATATACACAAGGAACTTAACTACAGTACCGTGCTTATTGTATTTTGGATACAGAGAATACCAAATCTTTGTTATATTGATACATCTAGCAGGTGGTGAGCAAATCGCACTATTTTTTCTATTCGTTTTGAAGTCATTTCATAATATCTTCGCCCTGAGCCCTAGGCGGTGTTAGCATAATGCGATATTAACCATTTAATTTGAAACTTATTTGAGCTCGATCCGAAAGGTTTTGGACCCTAAATGGAACCCTTTCAATTTTTGACCTAAAAGTTTATTCAAATGGAAGAAGACTCATACAAGCTTGAGTTCTAAAAGTAGTAATCCTGCTGGGTGTTTTCACAATTCAATAACACGTTTTCCAAATAAGTGTATTGTGCAAATTTTGAAGCCAGAATAAGAAACAAGTTGATTCTCTCATTCATATTGACTTTGGGTAAAACACTTGAAAAGGTTCAATTTTAGAACCGGAGCTGAAATCTCCGGTTCTATTACCGTATCGAGGTAAAATAAATTTATTAACACGGTTAAAACTGCATATCGCTGAAAGTTTGATCCTATAAAAAGCTCTTAGCGCAAAGATATGAAGGAAATAAACGGCCTACACAATATATGAAACGTGTAAGAGATAGATAGAAGTAATGGCTATAGGATGAATATGACGACTGCAGAATCGTCTGAAACAAGAAAAACATAAATTTGCGATATGCGCACCTACTGCCGGAGATATCGAAATGAAAAAGCGATCACTTGATTTCCCTGAATTTTGTTAGCTAACTAGCATTCGAACACTCCTGCCGGTCAAATATTATAATGATTGTAAGAACAGAAAATATATTGGAAATGGTTTATAAAAACCACGGTCGTATATACAGGTCTGGAAACTCGAGGCAGTTTTCCTATGCGAGAAGTGAGTCCATTAAGCGTCATCTGTTGCGTAGTACCAAAATGGTGGCGCATGAGTCGAGTGATGTTCTCTGGCACGTATACGACCGTGTTTGAACGATATGGCGCCTATAATCCTCACATCCTGACAACATACTTCGATCCATGCGCTGGCTGGTGGCTGAGCGAGGGACTACGACATGTAAGAGACTCATGTCAAACATGGAGTTTCCAGATCTGTATATACGACCGTGAAAGACGTTAAATTATACTCTATGTTTCATCAAAATTTAATCCAAATGGTCTACATATTGTAATTCACAAATCTATGTTTCATACTGACACCAGGTTGACGTTATATAATATAACCTTGTTTTATACTGACACTCGCTGTCACATGAGCTATCAAAATTTATCACAGAGTAAAGACATATGGATGGCGTCTCTTCAATCTTAAAACGAGATTTCCGTCTTTCTGCAGGTTAAATATATACGTGCGATATATATTTATGACCAGAAAAACACGGTTATCTTTGTGGTTCAATGAAATACTACAATTCCATTTGAAAAAATGAACGAGACGGGTCTAAATAATACTGTTCCTATTTTCACCACTTTGAAGTAATACGCACTCACGCACGCACGCGCGTCCACACACACACACACACACACACACACACACACACACACACATATCATAACACCCACATTAGGGAGTGGTATGTGGGGGATTAGGAGATTTTCAGTCAAAAAATTCAACGAAATTGAAAAGTTTCATTTACGATCCTTCAATATACAATAAATTCCATAATTTGTTTTCTGAATCTGCTACAAAATCAGTTTATAGATCAAAGAACAAGCTGAATAACTGTTTAGCCAATAGCTTTGATAAGGTTTCTCGATTTCAAAATCTGGAATTACAAAATTGATTTGAGTCGTGTTCAAAATGCTATGTGGGTCAAACTAGAAAGAAGATTCTAACTTGTTATGAAGGACAGTTTGCTCATGAATTGAAGAATAATAATGAAAATTCAGCTCCAGCAGAACATATTTTATGCTAAACCATTCATTATACTAAGATCAAACCATTTCTCAAGAAAGTGTATCACTTTTTAAACACAGGCCGGTAAAATATCTGGGTAATTTAGAAACGATCGGAATATATAAGCAAAAAATCAATTTATTAAATTCAAATTTATCTTCAGCTGAGAATCCCTTATTTGTTTATTAATCCCAAATAGAATTTAAAAAGTTACATTTTGTTTTCTAATTTAGTTTACTGTGATGATGGTTACTTGGTAGCTGAAAGGTTCTTAGTATTTTAACCTCTGATAGTAGTTATTTAGTGAATAAGTGTGATTATTTCGTACTTATTAGTGAAACGTTCGTTAGAATTTGAATTCAAACTCCCACCCGCACTTATTAATGAAAACTAATGAAATTACTTTTTTATATTCAAAAATTTTTATTACTATTAAATGAAAATATAGATATTTTATAATTGTTAATATCACTTTAATCGTCCACTGTTTCTTCATGGATAATATACCCACTCATGAAATACTATGTAAAACGGGAAAATTAAGAATCAATCTTAGGTTTTATTTTTAAACAATTTTCCAGTCTCAGCCAAAATATCTATTCGCATTGGTAAAACTTCACGACACTCATTCATCGAATCTTGATACATGTTGAAAGGAATATCCATCAAAGATTCATCTTCAATTGTACTGAAAAATATAGAACATTTTGTGGTGATGGCTAGCTTGTCCCCAAATACTAGCTGATAATTATACACACTTGCTTCACTAGGTCCCTCATAAAAAGTAGCAATCTTTAAACTTTCTTTGGCCACTTTACAATAAAAAATGAAGTATCCGTCGTATACTTCGAAAATATGAGCACCATAACGCGAGTCTTTCGATGGTATGGGACAATTCCATTCTCTGCTGGTCGTTGTCGATGTAGAATGCTTCGATTCAAAGTGAGTGAACAACTTATTCGCCGATGTAGTAAACTTACATCTAGAAAATAAAGGACAGTTGATACTTCTGAAGAAGCACTTTTTTTCATGATCTTTGATATCTGGTCCCTTAGCAACTAGTTTGCAACCTTCTGTGCCATATATACACGGAAACAACATGTGCCTGTAAATTTCTTCAAGAGAGTAATTCCTGGCTTGTTTATCCAATGTAACTTTACAATTTGAACACTTATGTTCGGTGATGCATTTGTTACAAAGACTGTGTCCGCTTTCGCATTGGTAAATTGGTGGATGCAGATATTTTGAACAAGCACATTTGAACACTTTCAGCAATACTAGATCTATTCCTTCCATCTGGAAGCAGAAATTAAGTATAAGTCTCTTTTTTTAACAGCGAGATTCTTTCATTTGAGAATTTGATGAGGTAAGTATGTTCATTTGGATGTGTATAAATCGAAAGAAAATGGTAAGTGTGAGAGTGGCAAGATGGACGGTAAAATAGGAAGTCAATAGGTCAATTTACTTTGTCGTAGCTTCATTAATTCAATGAAGCAACTAATATACTACTATTTTCTTTTTAATAACTTTGAGTACGATTATCTCCTGATTGAGCAACCCATCATATTAGATATATAACCACGACTTAGTTGAGCTTTTTGCTGGAAAGGGTGTGAATGTTAATATTGAGGTTGACATCAATCACATCGATTCAGTGTTATTTTCTTGTCATGCATTCCGCGTCACAATAGCACAACTTGATGCCGACGTTTCGTCAACCATTACAGGTGGAATCTTCAAGGCAGGCATGAGGCTTAAACTGAAACAGATTCAGTTCAAGCCTCAAGCCTTCCCTGAAGATTCCACCTGTAATGGTATGCGAAACGTCGGCATCAAGTTCCAACTGTTTTCCCGTCGATTCTTTGAATCTCGAAAATTGTATTATAAACATAATATATTAATAATATCACTTCCGGAGATGGTTGATCAGTGACTTTAAGTCTGCCTCTTCCCACTGACGAACTCACGAGGAGAGGTAAACAGCTATCGACTAAAAGACTTGTTGTCATTGGTCAACCTGGTGAGCTAAAACTTTGTTTATTGACTTTTAAACACGAAATGTGTTTGTGATTCACTTTGAATAGGTACCTACGTGTTTCGTACGGGTTTAACAATTTCTGGTGTAGCCGGAAATATCAATATCTGTAATCCACTTCAGATTTTGTATATTTAACGTAAACAGGTAAATCTTCAGGAATTATACCAGATGTAAAATAGAATAAGCAAGGTGCTTCATAATATTCAAGCAATTTAAACAGATTTATCTGATTTATCAATTACCTAAGTATTAGTGTATACAATGTATGTTTCAATGAATACATGACTAAAAATAGTAAGAGAGTTATAAACAAATTAATATATGAATATACTCATTTATCTCATGTTGGCCTTTGCCAGATAACATTGATAAGGTGTTTCTAGTCTAGATCGATCATTAACGTCACAAATTTAGTTCCAACATTACTTATTATCCGTACCACTGATGAGCTTAGGAGGAGGGCAAAACAGCTGTTTCGAACTATAAGTTTGTGGCGTTACTGATCGATCTGGACTAGAAAGACCTTCTGACTAAAAAATGTATTTTATTTAGATTTCATTATTCAATTATTAACAAATGAATGTACACACCTAGTAAACATTGAAACTGCTGAAAATGCTAATTTGTTCAATTCCTATGTCATTCAGGCTGAGTGCGTCTCTGCGAATTATTTACAATAAGTTAGGAATACAATTTTCCGAGAAATTTCTAATTCGAATCATATCAAGTATTGCGGGGATGAATAGTGTTTATGGTTGTTTCAAATGCCACCTTACTACTAAAGCTAATTGAAGATTTATGGCCAAAATTGTTCACTTAGGCGTACCTATCTACAAATAATATATATTCATTCTTGAGGCATATGGCAGCTATTTATTAAACAAATTGAAAGAAGATACTTACAGTGTTCATTTGTTAAAAAATCACCGTAGATTATTGCCAATTTCACACTCGTTTCATAAGAAAAGAACATAACACAAATAAATGCTAACATAACCTTAGCTTCAAGTTTAAACGTTAAGTTGGGTGGGACTGTTGTTTGATACGACACGACGAGAACTTGCGAGTTCCAGAATGAAATGATCTTCCATCTCAGTTACACCATTCAAATTACAAGGTAGATAGTACAGGGTTAATATGTTAGAAAGAGATGTAAACCTTATTATCAAAGCAATTACAAATCCGATTGCAATGATTATCAATATCAAGCCGAATACACTCGGACGGTCGATAGGTTCCTTATCAATTTGTAATAATTATTGTTGGAGCTAATCAAATATGTGTATAGTGGCTATTGTATAGGTGTGTCGTTATAAAATTTTCGTAATTGGTATAACAGTCGAGTAAAGTCAAATTATGAAATAATAAAGAAAAATGAAGCTAAAGCTACATAAGTTTTTACTCAGAAATCGGAAACCTTTTATGTTTTAAATAACCCTTACTTAACAAAATGCCCAGAGTGAGTATAGGGGCAAATGCCCCCAATCCCATAAACAAATTACATAAACATAACTCGAGACCTACTCATGATTTTGTGGTCAAATTCACGATTACGAGATTCTCTGGTTTGCTGATTACGAATATGTACTCAACGAGGTCTATACTAGACCTCGTTGTATGAACTTATGAAGTCAAACAATTTAATTGTAGCTGGCGCTCCCATTGAACAAGATGTACAATGTCTCTATCCAGTTAGAGACAGTGTAACTGGATGTAGACCTTATGTGCAAAATTGATACCTATTTGATATTTTTTGGTAAATTCACACCCAGGAAATTATTTGGGTCGCTGATTACGAATATAACATAAAAGTGCAAACCATAGACGACGCTAGCATAGAAACACTCATTAGGTACAAAAAGATATATGAATTTAACAAATTGGAATAAAATTCATTATTTCTTAGTGAAAATTGAAGATCTGAACAACAATGATGTCCGTACTACCATAATACGTAACTGTTCGTAACCCGGAACTTATTTGAATTTAGATTTGGAAAATCAGCAGTTCCTGCATCCTTCATACTCTCGTTACAGTATTTTATTTTTACAAACATTTTATTTTTTGTGAGCAGTATTTCCTTTCTTTCATATCAACATAAATATGGTAACAGGGAGATCTTGTTCAACAATTCACAATTTCACTAATATTGCCATTATTCTGGCCGGCATATTCTGAACCATAGTTTATTCTTAAATTTAAAAAAGAAAAGCTGACGAATATTTTAAATCAATCAAATAACTCAATTATTCTGGTGTCACTCATTCAAATTTGGAATTAAAGCAGTAGATGTATTAAACGCTATAACTTTGTTCGTATGAAATCATATAAATTAAAAATTTTAATACATGACTTCATTCATTCTGTCCTACATCCGTACAAATTACTATTGGGATATTAGATTCAATATCACCATAAATTCCGAACATATTTAGATTCCTTTCATGATTTTCTTCATTTAAAATATTTATTATTTTTAACTATAATAAATAGTTAGATATAGGATAATCTTGAAGACCATTATACATCAGGATTCAGCAAAATGAATTAACCATTTTATTAAATTAAACGATTCGGTTATTTTAAATCACAATAGTTTTAGATGGCGATCATTCACAATATTCACAATCATTTAACCAAAAGAAGTTTGCAGATCGATACATTTTTGGAATATTTATAAAGAACTTACTTACTATCTTATTGTATCTAATATTCAGAAAATTCATGAATGTATTCGATATTGAGATATTTATCTAACTTACCACTTATAAGTCTTATAACATTCCAAATTTTTCAATAGCATTCAAAACTGTTCATACATTCAATTCATTTAATTGAATATTATGAATTCGCCGTCCATCATTTAAAAATTTAATTTCACAATTGACTACAATTCCAAAAAGGTACAAAAGCTTTTTTTCGACATTTAATCAACTTGTGAATTTTTATTTATCAGAATTGACAAGATTGACCGTCATTATACGAGGGCAACGTGAAAAGTCCCTGAAAAATGAAACAAGAAATGATTTATTTGGGCAAAACTTATTTTATTTCTCAACATAATCTTCTTGTAGCTCAATACACTTCGTCCAACGTATGTCAAATTTTTCGACCCCTTCCAAATAATACGATTTCGGCAATCGTTCACAATAGGCCTTTGTTTCAACGATGGCCTCATTGTTGGAGTCAAATCCCTTTCTAACGATCCATTTCTTCAAGTTTGGAAATTGATAAAAATCGCAGGGGTGCGAATCTGGAGAAAATAGTGGATGACGAAACAATTCGTAGCGCAATTCATGTAATTTTACCATGGTCACTGCGGACCTGTGGGCCGATGCGTTGTTCTAGTGGAAGAACACTTTTTCTTTGCCAAATGCGGCCGCTTTCACTTCAAATCGGCGCCGAATCGATCCAACAGCTCTGCATAATATACGCCGGTGATCGTTTTGCCTTCTTCAAGGTAGTCGATCTGGACGATACCGTCTGCATCCCAAAAATCCGTCGCCATGACTTTGTTGGCCGGTAAACCCACTATGGCCTTTTCGGCTTCGATTTGCCAGGACAAGTTCACAGTTTCGACTGTTCTTTGGTCTCTGGTATGTTCTAACGGATTCATTCTTTGTCCACGTTTACCAAACGACACAAAAAGTCCTTATCGGGCTTGAACATAGCCAAAATATATGCAAAATGTTCCGTACTCGTTCGGTTGAGCTGCCCATAGCCTCAACAATCTCGTGCACTTCAACTTGCCGATTGTCCAATATCATACCATGGATTTTATCGACGATTTCTGGCGTTGTAGGCTCAATTGAACGACCAGAACGTTCGGCGTGTGCTCATACTACCACAACGAAAATCAGTAAACCACTTGTGAATCGTTCCAATCGATTGTGAAGAGTCCCCATAACGTTTACCAAGCGATGCTTTGGTTTGCATAATGTTTTTTCCACGTAAGAAATAATGTTTAATCAAGACGCGAAATTCACTTTTTTCCATGTTTACAAAAATTTTCAAGGCTGCTCACTTCCGATGGATGTCAAAACAGAACTGAATGACATATATCAGTCTGAAAATTTTATTGAATTTCTAGTTAAGGATGTTACATCATAAATGTCACATGGAATTTTCGATTGTGTCGTAATCTGTTTCATATATCTGGGACTTTTCACCCTGCCCTCGTAGGTCCTTTTTGTATAGCTCCCTTCGAGTTTACCAATCAGAAAAAGGTTAAAAGATATTAATGAACAACCCCCGAAATGTATTTCTATGGACAACTTAAAATCCACAACATTGATTCATGTTTCTCAGTACCACAGAAGAGGAAGGTTCATGTTATTTTTTAAGAAGGAAGTATTATCTGTGTTGTAACTAACAGATTTGTTATCTTGTCTATTGCTTGATACATTATTCATTTGTGATCTAGATGACGGCCGTATATACAGGTCTGGGAATTCTATGTCTGACATGAGTCTCCTACATGTCGCAAAACTCGTAGTCCCTCGCTCAGTCACCAGCTGGCGCATGGATCGAAATATGTTGTCAGGATTAGGAGCCATATCGTTCAAACACGGTCGTATATGTGCCAGAGAACATCCCTCGACACATGCGCCACCCTTTTGGTACTACGCATCAGATGACGCTTAGCGGACTCACTTCTGACATAGGAAACAGCCTCGGGATTACAGCCTGTATATACGACCGTGATCTAGATTATTCTATATATTTGGTTTTAGGTAATCGGTGGATTGGTCCAAGTCAAGATGCTACGCTCCGGTACTTTCTTATAAATCATCTGAGGGCTACAGCAGTGGGAGATGAGGTTCGTAAAACTGTGATATAAACGCAGGACCGGTGATTGAAATAGTTATATAATGGAGTTAATATGAAGCTAGCAAGACATTCCTCAGCGTAAAGGTGTTTTTCTTTCATATAGAAAGTCGCTAAACATAGTGTTTGATATATCCTCATTGCATGTTTGTGAAAAATATATTTTGCATATAAGAAAAGCATTAGTTACGCTTAACTCAATAATTAATTAGTCTGATAACTAGATATAACAATCGGGAATAATTTACCTAATATGTAATTTAATAATGGGATAAATTAAATTTGGAGTGAACAGATTTTTACATAAAATGCTGAATGTCACACAATCTTTATAGTGAATCTCTTTTAATTTAAGACCCTAATAGAAACTAATAGAAACCTGTCCTCTGCAATTATTATATCAGCTTCCCTAGTTGAAGCAGAGTGGAATGGAATTAAATTAAAACGCTTTCCTGGATATTTTAATGAGGTGGCTTACTAGATTTATTATTTTATTCAACAAAATTAGATGAGGACTGAAAGCTAAAAACCTGTGTTTGATTTTACATTGTTTACCCAAGCGAAATTATTTTTTTTTGGACTTCAGAATATATTTTTACTTCCCTCATTGTAAGTATAAGGGAAGTACATAATATTAGAATAGAGGCAAAATGTTTCTAGGTTTTTCGGAGATATGTGTTTGGGCATTTCTGAGTCGACCTGAACTATTTTTAAGATGATTTTTATGTGTGCGTAACCCACTGTGAAGATGCGCCGTTCCCATTGGTTGTACTGATTTCAAATTTTTCAAAACGCTATAAAGTAGTGGAAGTAGGGACTGTATCGATTCTAGGCGTGGTAGCTGCCATATATTTTTTACCAGTAGAAGTGTCCGCAATTTTCAATTCAAGATTCAAGTGACGTCATCGATGAGACGTCACCGTTTATTTTATCTGTTTACGCTGTGGAATTGAACTATCCTCTATACATTACAGTTCTCTAGAGTATCATTGAATAAGCTATAATAGTGTCAATAATTTTGGTACTTCATGTGTCAGAAGGTATCAGTTTAAAACGAGTTTATATAATAGTGTGAATAATTTCAAAAGTGAACTTGACAGTAGGTGTCAATATAAAACAGAGTTTTAATAGTATATTACGTTACTAGTGTGGAAAGTGACCCATTTCACATGAGTGCGACAATCCCACGAGTGTGAAATGGCACTTTCCACACAAGTAATGTACACTATTTTTCCGACGACCACAGATTAATGCATAATTGCAGAAAAATTAATATATTTTCACTATATTTTGAGAATTTGAGAATTTTACAAAGAAAAGTAATAATTGAACAAGATTACTGCTTAGAATTGTAGAAATTAAAAGTAATATTATTATTATTACAATTAGTAAATTGTAATGGATTTTGCAATGAGGAGTTAGACAGATTTCTCTCTGTTATTTGTAAACTATGTACAGTAGTGGACTCGATGTCAGTTCCTCGAAGAAGCGGAGTGACGGCTTTCGAAGTACTGCTGATGGCACCCATAATTTTATTGGCAATATTTAACCTGTTAGTAGCAGAATCGTCAATACATTCTTCTGCAACTTTGGACGATTTACAACCCCCATGTCTTTTCAGAGAAGTTAGATCTCCTCCTGCATCTACTAATATAGTAGCAGAAGAACGGCGAAATGAGTGCCCTCTGTATTTTTCAGGATCCTTTAGATTTAAAAATTTAGCCACCACTCTAGGTATATTTCCAATTTTGTTAATGCCCACTACTTGTTTTGTGCATTTTTGGTCTCTATAATTAAGAAAAAAGCGTGTTTCGGTAGTTGGCATTTATTTTTTGTATTATTAATTTGAATGACAGCCGCAGTCCCCAAATCTTCAATGTTATTTATACATAACTGGGTAAGTTCTTGCTTGCGACATGTACCAGATATACCCATAATCAACACGACCTAAAAAAAACATAATTAAATAAATGTATAGACTTTGTTCAAATACCGAAGACTTACCTTTGTAAGTAAATGAATCTCATCGGAAGCTTTATTTATAAATTCACAAATTTCTTGTTGCGTCAAAATTTTAGCTTTTTTTAGATTATATCCGTCACTTTTTTGTTTTGAAAATGCCTTAAGTTTACTATATTTGGAGAAATCTACATTGTGGAGAATGGATAAAGTGGTATGCAACATAGAATAATTAGTCCATACTGTTGAGCATTGGATTCTATTGGAAAGGTAACCCATGTATGCAAGCAAAACGTTTTCAGAAAAGGAGTTTCTTATATCCTTATTTCTTCGCCATGAAAGAAATTGATCGTAAGCGTATTCGTACCTTCTTTCGGACTTTTCAGGCAGTAAATTTAGTGACGTTAATTTTGTGGCCTCTTCAATTTCAGGTGGAGTACATTGATCATCACTATTGATCTCTGCATCCATGTTTTATGGAATTTTAGATACTATTTTCACGGTTTTATCATCGACATATACATATGGACTGCGCGTGGTAATGATAAGCGCGGCTAGTTCAGGCGAGAGAGAGGAAAAACGAAAAGGCCGGCTCGAGACGTAAACATACTAGCTACAGTACGCAGCGGCCAATAGAAATGCGATAGAGCCGGCCTCTTCGTTTTCCCTCTCTCAGGCCTGAACTAGCCGCGCTTATCATTGCCACGCACAGTCCATATGTATATGTCGATGGGTTTTGTATATGATAAGAATGATGCATATGCAAAACTGACACTTCTAAAGTTTATCTGACGTTTTCGCAATATTAATTTCAAAGCACACTTCAATTCCATTATGCAATACATATAGCTATAGATACACATATCACTCTAGTGTGATATCTAAATTTTCATCTCTAGGGTGATATTTGTCATTTTCGAAGTAACTAAATAGTGTGCTATTTGTCATTTTCGCTTGTGGTCGTCGGAAAAATATATGTGGTACCTATGAGTGAAATTTCAATATAACGTAGATTATAATATGTCTTCGATTAATTAACCGTTCCTAAATTATTTTCAACATATCATCTGTTCCTTCAATCATACGATGGAGATCACAGCTTTTCTAATATTATATCAAAACGATAGCACATATCTAAGTATCGTAAAACAAAAAGGGGCAAGAGGCTAGCTGCAGTAGTCTTTCTTATAAAGTAGCTGTCTTTATGAAACGAAACGCCTATAACCAATTCTTTCTATTGCGGTGTGCGGCCACGCTCAAGTGCATCACCTTTACGTGTTTATCAACATCTGCTAGTCATGGGTCACGGGCATGACCACCATAAATAAGTTAAATTCACCCTTTGTCGAGTGCTGCCGACCAGCAGCGAACGTGCTCTCCCTACAATAGGCCAGCTAGTTACCGCACCCAACGACGCGTGAACAAAGCGAATAGCAGCGATTATTTTGACGGAACGCTCTGCTCAATAACTCGAAAACGACTCAAGGTACGACTTTAGATTCTGATGCCAGTGAATTTTGAACATCGTATCTAGTTTGTGACAAAATTTTGAGTGGATTGCATTTACCGTTTAGCTACACGAGGATATACCTTGTGCCTTACGACCCGATTCTAGAGAAGACTCCGTTCGCCAACGCTCACTTCGTATTAAAAACAATAACTTGACAAATGTGTACTTTCAAATTTATAAGAATTATAACTATTTGGAAAAAATAAGCATACATATCCCATAATATGCATCAAGTAGCAAAATATTCAGAATCAAAATATTCATTTTTATAAACAATGAAAACCAAGCCATGCTGCGTATTTTTACTCAATTCGTGTAGATATATTGACTAAAATAAGCAGCAAACCCCCAAACAAAATATGCAAATGCACATTATTCTCAGCGTTAGTGCGTGAATAATTGATCTATGGTAGGACATCCAATAGACTTATGTTTATCAATGATCTACTATCATTTCAGAGTTAGTGGTGCAGATGGTTAACACACTGGACATCTAGAAATGTAGATTCGAATCCAAGGCATTGTTTACAACATAGTGATTGACGTATTCCAACGGATTTCCTTTATTTCAATAATAAAAATTGTCAATGAAAAATGAAATATGAAGCTGAGGACAGTATTCCTCAAGACATCGCTAAATATTCTACCAATTAAATCTCGTGAAAGAGTACGAGCTTTTTAAAAAAATGGCTGGAAGCAAATCTGAACTTAATGACTTGTTAGTGATTGTACCTCCCCGAGGGAGATATTGTTAACTGTACCTACCTATGGAGGAAAAGTACTGCTTTGTACCCTAAGATGGTAGTAAGAAAAAGTATTTTATTGTTGGTTATACGATGTTGATCACTAGATAATACTGACTTCAACATTGTGGCACCACATGACTTGAATATAGGAAAATTAGAGCTCAGAGAAGAACAGCTTCTGTATTTCTGGAGTTTGATTCTATTGCAAATACAATAATTTAGATTCACAGCGAATATTATGAACTATCCGTACATTTTGATAAATCGGCTGTATTATATCGAACATCGAACTCTGTAATTCTGTAATGTGTTACCAACTGTTAAAATGAAATATTCCTGGTTTGACGATAGCGCTGCACTCATTTAAATAAATTTGTTCAAATGAATTGGTCATTTTTCAACACTAGCATATAGAAAATTGACATAGAAGTGCAAATTTGTGTTTTCATTGTATTAGTTAACTTCAATGAATTTACATTTAATAAATGTTGAAACTGCAGAATTCCAATTTAATAACTGTTGGAAACGAAAACCCATGAAAACAGAATCAATCAAATATAGTTAGTCAAGTTTGTGCTGATGCTTGTATTATGGAATATATTATTTTATGTTGAACGGTAAAATTGTAAATCTTCGCAAGAACTATTCTCGATGCGAACTTAATCCGTAGCATCGTAGAAATTGGTGTTGAATTACCTAAACATAAATAAATCGAATACGTGAATGAAATATTGTGGAAAATGGAAATAGGGGAGGCTGAGAGATAATGGAATATTGGGCTCTTAAATTGAAATGGGAGTTTATGTTCATCATATTCTTGAATAAACGGTGTCAGATATTAATTGAACTTGAACCATAAGCGGGATTCGAACCCACATTGAGACAATTTAATTCTACATCTCTCAATGTACGTACGAAATTGTGACCAATCAGGCAAAGCAACCTCAAACTTGTTAATTCTCACACAGAACATTTCAGTCAGCTATTCTATTGAAATATATAAAAACCGGGATGCTGTCCTTGAATGAGTAGTGTCAGAGTATTTGCCAATCCTAGTAATACTCATAACCTACACTCCTCAATTTAAAACGATTTAACTTTAGATGAATGTGCGGGAATAGTCGATCTAAAGCGGAGAATCAGATCGCATTGTGTTCATCAATGATCTACTATCCTTTCAGAGGCTTATATTTACAAAAATATGAGACTCTGATGAGACCAAAGTGGTGTAATTGGTAAACACGGTGAACTAGACATGCTGGAATGTGGATTCGAATCCCGCCTATGGTTCAATGTTTTACGTTTGTGCATCTTCATAATCCTATGTTAAATTATCTAAGTTATGTTCATAATTCAGAAAATTTAATTCTGTATCTCTTAATGTACTTATACGAAATTGTGGCTTATAAGGCAAAGAAACCTTAAACTCAAATAATTTAAATTAGATAATCTACTTACTAACTATTGATAAAAGTATAAAACAGTTATAATATTTATTTACTAATACAATTTATCTAAAACTTATTACCATATTTTATACAATTAGGCTGAAATGTTGAGTAGCTTATTTCTTGCTTTGTTCATTGTATCATTTTTGACGGTCATTATATTAAATGTATTTTTTATGATATGGGACAGATTCACAAGGTATTGGAAAATAGAATTCGGTTTTCATTCATAAATGACGAAGTCTTTTTATTGTCTTTTCTTTATACCGTACTGTAAATAAATACACCAGTTTCTTTCAAGTGGAAGTTCATGCAATTGAGAGATGTGCATCACTCAATCAATCAATAAATGGACAAGCGATACTTAGAACATAATAGCCATCATGTCTGATAGTCAAGTAGCCATAAAAGCGCTGAACTCAAACATCATCAACTCAAAGATGGTACCTACCTACTAACAAAACCAAATTAATCACCATCGGTGTACAGGACAGAATGACCTGATATAATTCTTCTTTAAGGACGCGGTAGGAACAATAAACCTAATCTAATTGACCAGAAGTTCACTCGATTACTATGTGGCGTGTTCACAGAAACTTTTATTTCATTGATATTTTTTGCTAAACGTTTGATCTCGATGACTTTCGTCTGGACTTCCATGAACCCCAACTTGATGAACTGGATAATGATGGGAGGAGTCCAAATAATTTTGGCTATGCCTCTGCATACCAATATTGTGTTGAATATCTTCTAGAATCACTAATAATCTATCTAGTGTTTCTGAAAGAATTTATATCAACCATCACGTAAGTCTAGTTTTCTATAAATGTATAAGATAGTAATCAATAAAACCTGGGGAAGACGCAACGCATCTACAATTCATATGAAATTGTTCAAATAATTATCTTTCTTCCAGATACCTCTCAATAATTGATGATGTATGTATCTTCCAAACTTTGACAGTGTTACTGATGAATTTAACGTAATTGATGTACCGACTGAAGTTTGCTTGTACCACTGATAATAAATTGTAGAAGGCCATGTGTTCACAATGATATGTGATGCTGTTTCAGACCATGTTCTCGGTCACTTGATCAATGATTGTCCGACACTCTGCGTCACTTGGTAATATAGCGTTTATTGACCGGGAAACTTGATTTCGTAAATAGGCAATGAAACGGCAATACGAACTCCGTATTTAGTGCTCTATACGAAAATTGGTTGCCACTCTGTGAGATGTAAATTATGGTATCTACAGTGGAGAAGCTAAGTTACATAATATGCCATCAGGAATTGTAATTATTGAATCTCAGCAGTCCCCCAATTTTCGGAAAATCCTAAAATAGGGAGTGTATTTTATAATTTGTTGGTTGTTTATAGTAAATTATGCAATAAGCACAAGATGATGTTTATTTTGCACGAATGTGAAAGCGAGGAGTGCAATATTGCCATGTTGTGCGAGTTGCATATTACACTTTTACTACGACAAACTCCTGCTCACGTTTAATATTCTAATGAATTACAAAAATGTTGACAGAAATACTGATGATATTTATTGCAATATTTCGTCGCTAGTGTCATATTCTCAAAGCCGCCTCCCATTAGCCACAAAGGACCGTCTTCTACCACATAATAGTGCATAATACATGGGTTTATAGGCAAAGTCATGTTACTAGGTGACGAATGCGCACTAAGAGGAATGAATTTACTATTTCAATACAATTTTATAACTTTGTTATACAAATTGTTCCTAAAATGGAGCTAGGAACAATTTGTGTATTCTAAACTAATAAATTTGTACTCGCTATATTGTCTTGAAACTGTCAAATTTGTATTCTATTTTGTTTCTAAAGGTGTTGTTTGTGCACATCAATTGGTGTAGTCAGTTCTCAGTTACATTCTATATAACCAAGTGATACCTTTGATGGCATGCATTTTTAATTTCCATGTTCTAGTTTATTATACAATTTGTGTAAGAGAATTCCACAATAGAGTAAATACCTTATGTATATATTGTATAGGAAACCACAGAAGATTGTTATACTATTGCATTCTATTGTGCATATTTCTGGAACAATTATTTCAGGTTTCCTACATAATACTTGCTATAAATCTCAAATAATTGTACCATTTATGTAGACAATTGTTGTACAAAATTGTATAATCTTGTAACCGAAATATGCATTAAATTGTATATTTAGTTGATTCTATTATAATATGTATACGTTTGATGATTCTGAAATAAATTAAGCAAACAGTATTTAAGCAAGAATCTAATATATAAAATTCTCGTGTCACAATGTTCGTTCCCATACTCCTCCGAAACGGCTCGACCGATTCTTATGAAATTTTTTATGCATATTCAGTAAGT
Source organism: Endomychus coccineus (assembly GCA_958510875.1). NCBI lineage: Eukaryota > Metazoa > Arthropoda > Insecta > Coleoptera > Endomychidae > Endomychus > Endomychus coccineus. The sequence goes on from OY294067.1 coordinate 97,004,591, forward strand.
CTAAGAATCGGCTACTATCTATCTTTCAAACCCCTAAGTGATAAGGGGTGTCCACCCCAGAAATTTTTTTTTTATTCTTTGGATAAATTTTTTTTTAATCTTTTTATTATGTGGCATTAAAAAATACATACAACCCTAAATTTTCACTCTTCTATCACCAACCCCTGCATTTTAATAGTTTTATCATTTTTTATCCCGCTCGATAACATCAATTATTATCACTTGGTAAGTTATCCCCTCCATGTGTCTACCCGATGTACACACGAATTGCCAGGGGACTTGGTATCATATAAATCTATTGATACAGTTTGCGATGCCACTGAGTTTTTGAACTCACTGGATTTGCCAGGCATGCCACCGTATAACTTACAATTGAAGGTTGGATCTCCAATTATTTTGCTTCGTGATTTGAACCCGCCATGGCCGTGCAAACGGTACTCGATTAGTCATTAAAAAATTAATGAAAAACGTTATCGAAGCCACCATTTTAAATGGCAAGTTTCGAGGTGAAAATATATTAATATCACGAATACGTATTATACCCACAGATGTGCCAACTCAATTTAAGAGTATTCAATTTCCGATTAGATTGGCATTTGCAATGACTATTAATAAATCCCAAGGCCAAACAATGTCTGTTTGTGGCCTACATTTGAGCACACCATGTTTTTCACACGGACAATTATACGTTGCATGCTCTCGAGTGGGTAAACCATCAAGTTTGTTTGTATTAGCTGAAGACGGGCTAACAAAAAATATTGTTCACGCTGTAGCATTAAGAGATTAATATTATGTAATGAATTAATGATATAAATAATTATTACTTAAAAAATATTATAATAAATAAAAAAAATTAATGTTTGGTGTTTTGTTATTTTTATGTTCCCTCATCGTTCACAGCGCTCCATGCCTTATTCGCTCATATACCACATCCTTACACACTTCCAATAAGTTAGATATTTTTTTTTAACTAGAAATTCTCTAGAAATTATTTACATGGCAATACAACGTTTACCGGGTCAGCTAGTACATATCTATATATAATCGTGAACAATTAAAAATGTAAAATTTTTCAAATTTTTTTATTTTTGAACTGCAATTGCGAAAAATCGAAGTGTGTGCCCATTTCAACTTTTTCTTGAGAAAATCTACAGGATCCAGGTATTTTTAGAGAATTTAAATTTGGCCAATCCATGTATTTTGTACGTGATCCTTCGTAGGGCGAAACCCATTAATATTTGGTGCCTCTGTAGGGCGAAACCTATTGAAAATTAATTTTGGGAGAAGCCTTTTTCCTTCTATTACCTAGTCAGTATATCTTCAATTTGCACTGAATCAGAAGATCAGAATAATATGCGGCTTCAGACACTCCAGACTTTTTCAGGATGAATAAGTCGAAATACCTTAAGTAAGAAATAAATCACAGTTATTAGTGCGCGCTTAGTTATTATTACATTCTTGAAAATTTCCAGGGAACTATGTTTTGAATAAATGAAATAAAAATCACGTATATTTATAATTATTTTATTCGATACATTCGGACAAAATCAAGTAAATCTTATTGTAACAATTATAAAATGGAAAAATACTATTTTCCTGTATTCAAAGTCTATAAGCATGCTGAATGTCTGAATTTTTTTAAATTAAATGAAATCGTTTGTAAATAATCACTATTTTGATGAGTAGGTCAAATTTCAGGACCAATTCTTGGAACCCCCAAATCTCCAACAACTCAACAACAATTGTGTTCATTTCCCAAATAGCCAACCAAGTTGTAATAAGAACGTATGTAAGATCAAACCAACATAATTATACGACTCTCAGTGGCCGAGGTTATCCTATATGCCGGACTGCCGCGCAACATAGGCCAGACATCCACTGAGAATAGTATATTATTGTGTTCTCAGTGGCGAGATATACAATTGTATGAAAATAAGCCAGAATTATTGATGTAATCACCAACATACCATAATATAATATGATGTTTGTACACAGTTATTACATTTCACATTCATTAATAATGCGAATATTGTGGATAAATCACACATAAAATTATTATTTTCTTTATTATAGTGTTCTATATAATTGGACAAGGAATATATCACGTATTACATATTATGTAACGTGTATTGTAGATATTTATGTATGATTATCTGAAAATGATTTATGAATAAATAGAGCACAAAAGTACATGCTCAAAAATATATAATTTAAGCATAATGTACCTGTACAGATGGTTTATACACAGCGCTATGTACAAATTTCGCATCGCTTCTTCTCTCAGTGCAATATGAATCAAATAGTGTCAGGTTCGCTGGGCAATACGATGTTCTGTGCAAAATGTAGCTGTTGATGATTCAATTTACCGTAGATTAATGTTTAATGGACATATTTCGATCTACTCGTGGAAATAACAAGTTTGTATTGCAACTCTTTAATTCCTATGAGACAGGAAATACGGCATCACCATCATAGCTAACTATGAAAACGACGTTTCATAAGTTGAGGATACATAGATGAAGAAGAATAAACCTAAAACATTAAACCGTAGGTGGGATTCGAATCCACATTCCTGGATCTCAGAATCTTAATCTGTGAAAGGTTAGTAGATCATTGATGAACACAATGCGATTCGTTGCCCTACTATAGATCAACTATTCACGCATATTCAATGCAAGTCAATCGTTTTGAATTGAGTGTAGGTATGATGATTACTATGGTTGGCAATTACTCTGACAGTACTCATTCAATGACAGCATCCCGGTTCATATATATTTTAATAAAACTGTAACATGGTACTCTACTGATGAATGCCTATAAAACTTTACTCAAGGAATTTATATTATTCTTTATCTTCAGTCTATTCATCTGTTAACAGTGTGGCCATTTAATTTAGAGAACCGTGACACGTTGAAGTTTGATCCCAATCATTGATAAGCCAGAACAAACGTGGAAAACATCATTAACACTTACCCTTTTCTTTCACAAAACACTTAATATTTTAACACACTGGAAGGTGAGTGGAAGAGGTGAATGCCTATAACAATCAGATAAACTCGTACTGAACAACAACAATAACATTTAATAATAAAAATAATAATTAAATGATAATAATAATAAAAATGAATATTATAATTACCTTTATTACTAATAAGAATAAAAACTAAGATCAAAATCTATACCTACTCACATAAAATAAACTAAGATAATCTAAATTAACTAAAAGAGAAATAAAACTAAGATTATGAAATTGATACCGAACCAAGATGAACCTAGGGGATCGAAATTAAATGAAATGATTTGAAAGTATTAATAAACTTGAACTTGAATAAAATTGAGAACAATAAACTTTGATTGATTGAAAATCTCTCTGATTTAGCGAAATCCACCCTTCTTACCAAAAAGACTCTGAAGAAACTATTAAGTTAAATTAATAGAAATTAAGTGTCACGTGATTTCTCAAGAGACTAATTCAAGTTAGAAAAAAGAACTGAAGCTCTTAGACGTTGTCCTTGGTATTTTTAATGCATCCTCTTCCTCAAGAACCAATCTACAATTCGTAAAAGGATCCCTGAATTGTTTTAACCAATAAGCAGCGAGATTCCTCTCTTGAGGTCTCTAGTTCGAATGTTTTCGGCGGGGATTTCTAAACCTAGCTGTCCTTTTCTAAATATTACATGATTGGACATATCCAATTGTTGCGCAACAAGAACTACTCTTGGTCTGATGATCCAGACTGAACCACGAGCTTCCTCATCCAATGCTTCTCCATCTTGTGTAAATAACGTCATAGAACGAATCTACGTAATTCCTTAGAAACATAATATCTTCACTCTCTCTCCCTCTCATATACTCCCGAACTTTACTTACTGAGCGCCCTGTTGTATATATTAGAAGAACTCAAGATGATGTGGTGTACTTTGAAAGCATCTTTATTCGAACGAAAACTTCAAAGCTATGAGAAACTACCATTAATGAAGTAGAAGCCGAAATACCAATGGAGAAAAAACACAGTATTGAAGAAAATTCATCAAAAACAGTCACATCAGTCACAGCTCTGGAAAATTCATCAAAAACAGTTACATTAGTCAGAGCTCCGAGTAGCACGATCGAACGGAAGCACGCCAACGAAACAATAATTGATCTGGATGCCAATAAAGTGATCCTGTCTACGAGAATGACCGCGATATATAAGCTTTTATTGAACGATATGTCTGATGAATACCTTGCTCTTTGGGAAAAAACCGAAAGCTAGCCAAACCATTTCAAATTCTGAAGAGTTGGATAGAAAGTCAGGAAAATTTGACGGATTGGCAGAGCATTGTTAGACAAAGAAATATGACTAACAATAAATAATTTTTGAAATCAGAAACTCATGGTAGGAATGTTCAACAACTATATATTATATTGCATTAAAATCATTAATAATTGCCGAATTTCTCAATACCCGCTGCTAAAATGTTCCTGTATTCGAATTTCAGAATATTTGGAGGTTCTGTAAGAGGGATACTAATAGCAATAATTATTAATTGCATTTGTTCAAGAGAATTTCTTGATGTAATGGGAAACAAGGCGGAATAGAGATGAAAAATGACCATACCCCGTTGTTATTACCTACTCATCGAAAATTTCATTAGATCCTTCAAGCTCCCATATATTATATTGAATTAAAACCATTAATAATTTCCAGTTTTGACGCTGCTACAATATTGCTATAATCGAATTTCAGAATATTTGGAGATTTTGTAAAAAGGATACTAATAGCAATAATTATTAATTGCATTTGTTCAAGAGAATTTCATGATGTAATGGGAAGCAGAGCGAAATGGAGCTGAAGAATGACCATACTTCGTTGTTATTAGCTATTGATCAAAAATGTTATAGGATCATTCAAGCTCCTATATATTAGATTGCATTAAAACCATTAATAATTTCCAAATTTCACAATATACGCTGCTAAAATGTTACTATATTCAAATTTCAGAATATTTGGAGGTTCTGTAAGAGGAATACTAATAGAAATAATTATTTGTTTCATAATGTAATGGAGAACGTGGCGAAATAGAGCTAAACAATGACCATACTCCATTGTTGTTACATACTGATAGAGAATTTTACTGGAACCTTCAAGCGCCCATATATCATATCGCATTGAAATCATTAATAACTTCCAAATTTCACAATATACGGTGGTAAAATGTGGCTACATTCAAATTTCATGATATTTGGAGGTTCTATAAAAAGGATACTAATAGCAATAATTATTAATTCCATTTGTTCAAGAGAATTTTTTGATGCAATGTGAAGCTGGGCGAAATGTAGATGAAGAATGACCATACTCCGTTCTTATTACCTACAGATCGAGAATTTCACTAGATCCTTCAAGCTCGGAGAACAACAACAACATGCAACTGTGGAAAACACATTTGAAACAATCAATTTGTATTGAAATGAACTCGTTTTGTTATTTAATAGTTGACGTTGACGTGAAATAATATTTCCATGATACAGAAGAACGAAAATAGATAATTTATTCTGTCTACATCATAATACCGAGAAGCGTTTCATATCTCGACAAGTAGGTGTTTCCATGGCAGTAAACATCAATTAGATGAATAATATCGTGTATATTCTTATAAAAAATTCTTCCACAACATGAGTCGATAAATTCGTTGAACTGAAATTACCTGGAGCTTCTACCTAGTTATTTCTAAACTCAAATGTAGAGCATGGAAGAAAAACGTCCCTGTGTGATTTTCCACTATAATTTTAATGTGCTCATTCGAACATACCTAGTTCACGTTTAGTAAGATTGTCCGTGAAGCATTGTGGAGTGCGATATAATGTATTATGAGAGCTTAAACTTTTATAACAATTATGCGTGAGATGTATTTACAGGTTGCACTCACACATGGTACACTTCATGAATATATCCGATAGGATTGAACTAGAATGTGAGAAATAATAAGTCTTCTCCCATTTTGAAATGGATGTACAAGAACTCAAGTTCTGAGTCGATAGCTGAAGAATGTGTAAGAGTACAAATTTCTCTTACTTATGGATAAACTATAAGTTCTATTTTATCGCTTGGTTGCCTACAGCTACAGTGAAGACGGTCGTGAGTTATATTTTAGATGTTAAAATTTGGGCACCAGAGTATTTTAACCAACCAATAAATTATGCTACTGAACTAGGGGATGCAAACACTCAAAAGTCCCCAGGTTAAATTACCCTGAAAGTATACAAAAAAAATAAAAGACTGTACTCAGAATGATTGAAAGTTACTGGTGATCGAGATAATTATTGTTGTTACAATTTATCACAGATCTTAATATTAATGAGTTATGAAGTGTATGAAATTGAAGTCTGAATGAAGTTAAATTTGTTAAATTACAGTGAATAACAGTTAAATTTACATATATCTAAATATTCAAATGATTGTTTCAAAACGTTACATAACCAAAATTGGGTATCCTGACCTGGTAATTGCTGGGTGAGAGGTTATACTTGCTCGACTATGGATTGATATATATTGGTGTATGGATCTCTGCTACCGTTCTAATACAGTTTCCACGATTGTACATCACAAGTCAATATGCAACTTCTAAATCAGTTTTCCACAGCAGATTCAATCAACCTCAGAACTTCGTACCTTTGTTGAATTTTTTCCACAACATAAAGAAAAACCCTGAAATCACGAAATGTTAGTAGATGAACATGGCTACTTCGGGAACAGGATATCCGGTCTCCACTTCCGGTCTAGCTGTCGATGTGCATCCGGTGCATGAGCTCGTCCTTATCAGTTTTGAAAGGATGTAGGTGATAAGGATTTTATTTGTAAAGAGTATACAGGGTGTGTATAAAAAGTGTGTCACATGTACAGAGTCACGTGACTAACACATGACAGCATGGCGACCATAAGGACCAGCTGTCATGGCGACCATAAGGACCAGCTGTCATGGTGACCATAAGAACCAGCTGTCATGGCAACCATAAGGTCCAGCTGTCATGGCGGGCATAAGGACCAGCTGTCATGGTGACCATAAGAACCAGCTGTCATGGCAACCATAAGGTCCAGCTGTCATGGCGACCATAAGGACCAGCTGTCATGGCGACCATAAGGACCAGCTGTCATGGCGGGCATAAGGACCAGCTGTCATGGCGACCATAAGGACCAGCTGTCATGGCAATCATAAGGTACAGGTTGCTTCGTGTAGGTGTCACCACCAAGTGACAGCTGTCATGGTGACCATAAGGTCCAGCTGTCATGGCGACCATAAGGTCCAGCTGTCATGGCGAGCATGAGGTACAGCTGTCATGGCTACCATAAGGTCCAGCTGTCATGACGACCATAAGGTACAGCTGTCATGGCGGACCCAAGGTACAGACTGCTTCGTGGAGGGGGCTTCGCCACCTTTAGGAAGCAATCTGTACCTTTGGTCCAAAGGTACAGGCTGCTTCATGGAGATGTCACCACCACGTGACAGCTGTCATCGAAGGTACAGAATGCTTCGTGGAGATGTCGCCACCACGTGACAGCTGTCATGGAGACCCTTGGGTACAGGCTGCTTCATGGAGATGTCGCCACCACATGACAGCTGTCATGGCGGACCAAAGGTACAGGTTGCTTCGTGTAGGTGTCACCACCACGTGACAGCTGTCATGGTGAGCTAAAGGTACAGGCTGCTTCATGGAGATGTCGCCACCACATGACAGCTGTCATGGCGAACCAAAGGTACAGGCTGCTTCGTGTAGGTGTCACGTGACAGATGTCATGGCGGACCGAAGGTACAGGCTGCTCCGTGTAGGTGTCACCACCACGTGACAAAGACTGCTTTGTGGAGGTGTCGCCACCAGTTCGACTCGTCCTACTCATGCGACTCGTACGATTTTGAAATCACATGATCTGTCACGCGGTGAGATATGGTGTCTGTCACTTCGACGGAGTGTCTGTCACAAGGTGTCATGGTGGCTATCACGTACCATAGAGCTGAAGGTTACAGAGCTAACCCAACTCAAAACCATAGAGCATCATGGTGGTTGAAAGAGTTGTCATGATGTCTGTCACGTGAGGTCTTCATCGAGGTGTCATGTCGCGTCTTGGAGGGTGTGACGTGGTGAATCCATGAAGCATCTGTCACGCGAACTGTCAAGACGGATCTATGAATGTCAACCATAGCTTTATAGGTATCAAATGAAAAGTCTTGATATGCAGAATGTTAATTTTATTGAATTGAAAATCCTACGATCATAGTTTACCAACGGTGATGACGTCACGGGAGGCATTCATTGTTTCAATCCGGCGACCATAGCTTACGAACGATGATGACGTCACTGCTTCGAACCGATGACAGTAACTGATTCAATCCGGCGACCATAGTTCACGAACGATGATGACGTCACTGCTTCAAGCCAATGACAGTAACTGATTCAACCCGGCGACCATAGTTTACGAACGATGATGACGTCACTGCTTCAAGCCAATGACAGTAACTGATTCAACCCGGCGACCATAGTTTACGAACGATGATGACGTCATCATCGTTCACGAACTATGATGGTCAGATGAGGAATGAAATGCGAGTAATAATAATGATACTCTATGTGTAAATGTGAATAGTTGGAGGTTATGATAAAGATATCCAGTAAGTTTGTAAATGTGTCATTATGCATATATCTTTTGAAGAATACACACGTATACTTAGAAAATTTGTGGAGAAAGTTCATGAACTAAGAAGAGACTTGAATTTTTACGAAGATAAAATAAAAGTTATAAGACTGTTGAATACATTTACAAGTGCAAAAAGTGAAGATAATGATGGGAGTGGGGATGTTAAAAACAAATTTCGTGATTCTAACCACAATTCTGAATGGTATTCTATACGCGAACGTTCCCCAACACGTTGAGCGCATTTATATTTGTCTGAAGGATGTTGCAACCGATGGTGGTGGGGGGTATAACCGTACCGAATGGATTCCGATGAATTTTAGAAAAATCAACGATAATCAATTAGAGGTATTCGCATTCAACATTCCTCAAGATAATCGTACCACCATACATTATAAACTTAAACTTTTATTCTTTGATCGGAGTGAGGGAGATATGGCTGAATGGCAATTGCTCCAACAATCATCATGTTTACCACATGTCATACAAAAGACAATATCAACACCATCCACACGTACATCATCCTCACTAGACGAAGAAATTTCTAAAATTTTCGCAATTTTGTATGCAATTTTATCTTCTTCATCAGTACTAATGTTGAAAATGTTTGTTAAATATGTGAAGAAGGCTATTTACCATGTAAATAAATGATTGTATGAAGATATAAGTGTTTTAATAAAACAAAAGGAATGATAATTATAATAATATATTGACATTATCATTTGCTAGTTCATAAGCTTTATTTTTGTGATTGATAACACATTCTATCAATGACTCGATGTTGATATCACTAATCAATTGTTCACCCCCCTCTTCTTCTGCGGCATGAATAATATTTCCTCTTGCATACCATTTCAAATCGCGGCGGAAATTCTGTTTCACTCCGTTACCAATATCGATAGCATGAGATATGTTAGACCATTTACGTATTAATCGCATTCCTCGATTTTGTAATTTTCTGTCGGCATCACGCCAACCATCCTCCTGTCGACGCATTAGGTACCATTCTGGTCTCATATCATTCGATGTTCGATATAATCCTAAATAATATATATTATATAAATTTTATTATAAAAAACAAAGTAATTACCTAAATTTCGTCTCTTTCCGAAATTTATAGGAGGTGGAACAATATTTGGTGCAATGTTATTCCGTAAGGTGATAACATTCATTTGAATTTGTTGAGATAAGCGTTGAGATCGTTCTTTCGCAAGACATTCACGTTCCTCAGCTCTTTGACGTTCTTGTTGTTCATAGAATTTCTCGTACTCACAATATTTCATCATAATAAATTTCATTAACGAAAACAGTTCACGTAACTCGATGACTTTAGGAGTTCGCATTTGCATCAATAATGATTCGAAATCAATAGCATCTAGAACATAATATTTCTTTCGTGCATCAGTCTTATCACAAATTTCTAAATGGTGTATATGCGGGTTTTTCCTCAACAATCTTGTTATAACATCCTTTTTAGCATGATATTTCTTGCCGCGATAACCTAACCAATCCAATAGATCCTCATTCATCAGAACGCGTTGGTTTAGTTGAATATTCCAAAATAAATAGTTTCTTTTATCGTTTCTTATATCGATCCCAAATTTTAGACACACTTCATTAACTGTTAACTTAATAAAATTGTTGGTGGACCATGTAGCCACATTTGAATCACGAACGCACGCTGCTAAGTTCATTTTTATAACTGAACATTTTCTGAAATGATTCTCTCTTACATACGTGAGAACGTGAACGTGAATAGTGAGGGTGGGGGGTAACTCTCCGTTTCGATGTCATTGCAAACGTTGATAACTGACTGATAACGTCACTAGTTGTTTCAATTTGTTTCATTTCCAGCAACCGACTACCATAGTTTACAAACTATGATCGTCGGATGTTTACATCACCACCTACCGTTTGAGAAATAAAATATCAAATATAATAATAATGATAATGACATTTATTGGGAAAGATACATTCTGATAGTACATCATTGAGAACTAAAATTATAACATTATGATTCATCACCTGGTTCTTCACACCAAATTCCGAACTGATCCTGTAATCGGAGAATACTCCATTATACGATCGTTAATGATGATGCAATAAGCCCTGGTGTTTTTGGGGAAATTCAGGAAACTTTCCATCTCTGGTTTGACATCAACTGTTGATGACTTTATAGCATCGTTTTGTTTTGAACAGTCAATCACAAAAATAGCTCTATTCTTGAATGCTATATAATCTAACATGGGTTCGCTTATTATTTTATTTGAAAATGATTTCTGGAAATCATAGTACATCTGGTATGCTTCCACGTATTGCTGGTCGGTGAAATTCAATTTCATTGCTTCATATGGATAACACTCTGAATTCAAGTATAATTTAACATTTAGCAAGTTTATATTATCGAAATATGCACTGTGCTTAACAGGATTATTTTTTCGATCAGTTTGGAAAGCTAGAATCACATATCTAGGACGTTCCAAATTCATTGATGTTTTAACAGCCCAAATGTCAAGAGTGCTCTCCTTCATCAACGGATTTTCATGCAGATCCCAACTACGGAATGGAATCAAAATAGGCTTCTCAGCACTCAAATTCCCCAACATTTGAAATTTAACTTGATCACTTGGAAACACATGTCGCACTTTTAATGCAATCGTCTTCACATTTATTTTAGCCGTTTTCGTGCCTGTGCTATTAGTATAGCAATCGTTATCGGTTCGAGACCTTATCAAGCGCAGCTTATGTTTTCCACTCAAAACTTTGTTATAGTCAATGAATAGGCCTAGTAGAAAATTCAACGGTATCTATAAATTGATTTTATTATTGTAGACTGAACTCAATACATCCTTAAATGACCATCCAGAAATAGCTAGAGGTATAGATTCATGTTTGGCATATGTTAGATAAGCTCTGATGGTGCTGACAATACCAGGATCACGTACTTTGTCTATCTCTTTTCCATTCAATTCATAACTGATATATTCGAAGAGAAACGCTCCGAAATTATTCGTTAGTTTACATTCACAATCACCACTTGCTTCTGGCTGGAATTCTGCCTCAATGAATAAAGCAGACGAGGCCAAATCTACCAACACATCTTGTTGATTGATTAATATCTCAATTTCATCGCTGTTGCCAAAAGATGTTGTGTGGGGATAGTAGGTATGAGTTTCTTCTCGGATGATGTCTTCATTGAAGTTTGGCTCGTTGAATATTTGAAGTTTTTCCGACATTGTAACCAAGGGACTTCAAAAAATTGATATTTTCCAATGATAGTGATGCAGAAGCAACCTTCTCCCTCGAGCTCGTTGTAGATAATGACTGATGACCACTATGGAGATGTCTTTTATTGCTGAAATCCAAACCCATGTTCTCAAGTGATGGCTACTGCAACCTTCTCAGTTGAATTCCTTTCATATAATGAGTGGTGGTGAGTATTGGATTATTATTTATTGTTGTGAGGTATAATCCCTAACGATCTTTTTCAATTCCAATCGTATAATAATCTCTTCTCCACGAAAATTTACCGGTTTCCAATTCTGATCTAAAATATTCAGCGTGATGTTATCGAAGGACGTCTTGCTGATGACCGGTAGATAAATAAGATTCTTCGGCTCTATATCAATGGAAAACCCAGGTGGTACAAGAGGTGAGAACTCATATATCGTATGAGCTATCTTATTGTTATAATATGCTCCTGCGGTTAAGTTACACTCAACACGTATTGTTTGAACTTTGATTATGTTTATAGGTCGATCAGATACGTGTAGTTCGCGAGATGTCAATTTCTTTTTGCTGAATCCCAACAGTTCGCTTATACTATCTTTAGGAATAAAATTCACTTCAAAATCACTCTTCAGCTCTGTGTGTAGAGTGTTGTTGTTAGATTTTATTGATAATTTCCGGTCACGTTCTTCTTGCTTCACTCCTATCCCACAAACTGCACTTTGTATGAAATCCTCGATGTCTGTCAACTCGTAGGACCCCGTAGGTATAGTTACTACTTCTTCCTCACCCTTCACATTTTTATAATAAAATTTATTAAAACCTTCTTCAATGTTCGGAATGCTATTGTACGTATGCAAGCCAACAAGTGCGATAGAATAATATGAATGAGGATCTAGTTCTATAGGTGGGTGGAAATCTACAGATAAGCGGGAGCTCTTACCCGTGGTAGTGAACGTCTGAGACATGATTGATGCAAACTTTACCAACAATCTATTTATATACTGATAAATGCAGGGTTAGTCGAGCACAACTGAAGAATTAGAGAGGAAATCTAAACATAACTGACCACAATTATAAGTGTTATATTGTTGAAAATTATCGTGATTGAATAATATCTTACACTTTTTGAAATAATCCACTAGTTCGCGAGGGGGGCGTAAATTGCCAAAACTATCATAATATAAAACTGTATCACCGACTTTATTAAACCCAACCCAGTGAGTGCCTCCATTGTCCGAGCTATCTAAATTAACTATTCCACGCTCGTTTTTCCATGGTCCGTTGGATGGCAGTTCATCACGCATAAATACTTCTCTAAAATGGGGAATTTTCAGAGCTTTTGCTAGTTTTCGTAGATCGAGATCGGTCAGAGGTCTTCTGGGTAGGTTTACTGACAGTTTTTTGGATGTTTATTCAAATATAGACCAAGACCTTTGCGATACTTTTTCAAATATAGACCAGATCCTTGTTTCCCCAAAGCTATAACTTCCATTGTTTTATTATGTCTTTCCGTTTCCTCCAAGGTTTTCCGAGCTGCTTTGCTGTCGTTGACGGCCTTAGCGATGCCTGCACCACCCCCCGCCAATGCTCCAGCAGCTGATAAGCCGGCAAACAGAGGTATTAAAAATGGTAGAAATCCTCCAGTCTTTGGAATAGGAATTACTCTTGGTAACCGAACATTTTTCCGACCACCCGCTTTTTTGAATTGTTTTCGTGCAACTTTCAACGCTGTTTTCTTCAGATTGGATGAGTCAAACTTATTCTTCATAACTTTTCTCACCCCATCGACAATTGCACTTCCGAACCCAACCTTCTTTCTCATACCCATTCCCAATTTCCTCTTTGCCTTCATAATTTTATTTACACCGAAAGCGGCAATCCTTTCTCCAAATTTTGTGTCTTTAGATCTGACACGTTGCCAAGCAGCGTTCTCTAATATTTTATCCGCCTCGTGACGTCCTTCCAAACTAGCGTTTCGCAGATATGAAATATCGTGTTGGCGGCAAGCTTTATCGAGTGGATTGATACCTGAATCTCCTCTTTTCAACCGTTCTTCTAATTTTGTACCGGGACCACAGAATTGATAACCAGGAATATGAAGTTCAAACGGGAGCTTATTTATAAGCGTATTGAGAACACCTTCTCCTACGTACGCTTCCATACAGACTGATGAAAATTCAAGATTGCACCGTTATTTAACGAGGGGAGGGAGAAAGACCAAAGATCTCAAAATAATATTTTTTATTAATTTCAAAATTTTCTCAATACAAAAGACTTAAGTATAATCTTAACAATATATGTTTCAAATATCATAATCTTCACTCTTGATTCACCCTCATATTCACGGAATTTTGTTCTATTATAATAACCATACCCTCGAGTCAATAATATTCCAGCTATTTGTTTGTTCCTAATAATCTCCAAATGGTTAATGATGGATTCGTTGTATAATTACCATACCCTCGAGTCAATAATATTCCAGCTAATTGTTTGTTCCTAATAATCTCCAAATGGTCAATGATGGATTCATTGAACGAGATCCGAATTATTGATCCAACTGTTGTGATTATTATCTAGACCCAACCATTTCACATACTGTTGACCCCTCCTCTTTCGTAATATTTTTTCGACTAAATACACATCGGGTTCTTTTGTTTTCTGTAATTCTTCCTCGTAGAAACAGCCGCTGATTGGTGCGTTGGTCATATCTTCTAGTAGATATGTGACCGGGTTGGTAATTTTTACTTTGATGATTTTAAATAATACCGTACTCCAATTGGGCGTAAATCCCTTCTCAAAAATATGTTTAGCCTTACTTATTCGTACCACATCTCCAACGTTGTATTTGTGAGGCAGAGCTAACTTGATGTGTGAGTAGGATCGCTTCAATATCTCGCTCTCAATCTGTTTCGTCACTTTTATTGGAGCCATATTTATAGTACTATGTTTACGTTTATTATATTTTTCTGTGGTTTCTTCAAGTATATCAAGCCATTTGTATTTCCCGCTGAGACTGAAATGTTTGTAGAGCGATTCCTTTAACGTTCGAATGACACGTTCAGCAATGGCTGCTTTTTTCACACTATACGTATTATAATGATTGATATTATGTTTCTTCATTAGATCGTTAAAGTGTTTATTGAAGAATTCTTTTCCCTGATCGCTTTGCAGATTCCTAGGCTTACGATGTCCTTCTACCAATATAGAACTGACCGCTTTCCGAACTTCTTCGGCTGATTTCGTTTTCAGCGGGCGTGTCCATAGAAATTTCGAGAAACAATCGATCATAATCAAAATGTATTTGAATCCTCTATTTTCACGAGCGTAATTACCCATTTCTGCCAGATCCATTTGGCACAAATCATCCAAACCTTCTATGATCGTTCTGCGTCGTTTGAAATTCTTCCTACTCGGCTTATGAAGCTCATGCACAACTTGTTCTCTACTCATCTTATCAATGTGGAAATCTAGTGTAAAATTAATTTTTTGGGTATATTCACAGGATTTGGAGATATACGTTTCACAGAGCCCTGCTTTGTTGTTGTGGATGATGAGGGTCTCTTCTTAGAATTTTCCACAGATGTCATCCGTCGTTCTAACGCCTCCACTTTACTAGTAATGTCATTTAGACGCATGTTCACACTGTTAAATGTGTTATTGATCTCTTTCAATTCATTTCAGTTTTCCCTCACACTATCACTGATTGTTTTATACTCTGATTTTATATAGATCCCCATTCCGTTATATTTATTCTGAATGTCCATCAGATGTTTATCAATGTTGAGAATAACCTTGTCATTCGTTAAGTTATGTTCATCCAGATCCTTGTTGATATCTTTGATCAAATTATCAACCCTAACATTGAAGGTATCTTTAAGACTGGTTTCCGTGTTCAGATTCAGTTTGTGTGTTAATTTATCAACATATACTTTATTTGCAACATCTCCATCATCATTCGGTGATTTTACGTTGCACAATCTACGATTTTCCATATCATAACTTCCATCGCTCGTTAGGAATAATCCTTGTCCGTGAACTTGTTTGAAATTATTATTAAATACATTTGTATCATATATCCACATGGAAGAGGAGGCTCTGCCTAACTAATCCATTGAAACCATCTTTATGACTGTGATGAATTTGTCTTACACCTGGTTTTTGTTCAATTACCCCTGCCTCTATCAATTCTTCTATTATAGAGATTATCTCGTTGTGATGATTATGGTTACCTGCATGCAAGGATGCAACAAGAAGTCTCAGTCTATCCACAATTTCGTTAACGTCATCCCAATAAACATATTCGATAGGTTTCTCGTTATATTCAAGCATATCATTTTTGATATATGCACTTCCAGTGTATGTTTTGGCTCTGGGTTTTTTCATGGAATTAATCAAAGGTTTCAGTACATTTTTGTATTTTACAATGTTTCTTATTCGATCAGCTGGATCATTATTACGTCTATGGGCACTAGTCATTTCCATCATTTGACTGTAATTTTTCCCATCTTCCACAGTGTAAGTATCAGGTAGAACATCTCTGTAAAATATCATATTATACAGTCCTGTGGTACCCTTGAACGGAGTACCCTTGATAATTATATTACTCTCACTATCAATTTCTATAGGTTGATTACCCATGAACCATTTGTCTAAAGTTGAATTATATTGCAATCCCATTCTATCATCGTATTTCTTGACATCATCATCCAATAGGAATCCTTCCAAGTAATAACGTGCTAATATGGGGTATTGTTGCAGAAACTCCTCTGTAGCCTCTGCATTATCTTTCTTATGTTTTCTGAATTCTTCACGAATCTGATCGATAGTAGGTTCGAGGGTAAACACATCCTCCTCAGTATTTTGGGGGTTATATACGAACTCTTCCCCTTCAGTTACAATATTTGGGATTGGTATGTTCTCCATTTGTGTTGCTGTAGAAACAATACTTTCAGGTTTAACCAACGAATTTTGTTTGATTATTTCAGCATTTTTCGCAATTTCCTCCAGAGGTTTAGATACATTCCTGAACATATTATCTAGAATCTCATCATTTTCAGCTTTACCCAATTTCACAGCCATATATTTTTTCCTCACAACGTTTGCTAACTCCCAAATTTTTTTCTTCAATTGTTGTTTTTCTTTAAGCATGTTACTCACACCCACGTCCATGCTGAGCGGGTTGTCTATTTCAAATGAAAGTATATATACATGTTAGATGTATATATAACTATCAAAACCTTTGCGATAACGTCCTTTGTTCATATCACAGTCTTTGTTTATCATAAGGAATCCATATTTATCTTTCCAACATACGCTACACACGCTCTTTGAATTTTTCGAGTGACATGTCGGTACTTACATGATCGGTGAATATATGTTTCAAATTGAGCTCATCCTGTTTGAAAATAATCAAGCAATTGGCATTGTCGCGCAATCCATGTTTTGGACATTTAGCAAAAGACTGGCAAAGATAGAAACTATTAATTGAGTTGTGTCTCCCTCTTGAAAAATAAGCACGAATTTTCTCCTGTTTCTCAAACATCACGTCATCGAATATTATGATTGAATTAGGCCTCGCTTCTGTGGGGTCTATGACCTCATCACTTTCGATACAAGAAAAATATCCAAGCCCCTCAATTTTCTTCAATGTCTCCTTTAGTAACTGGTATTTTGGTTGGTGTAAAGACTTTGAATATATGTACACGTTTTCAAATTTCAGACCGTTTGCATCTAACAATAGAGATAACATCACATTTGTTTTCCCACATTTACTTGGACCACAGATTATTGTTCGTAGAGTATTAGGCAGCAAAGAGCTGTGACGTTGTGGTTGTTCAACATTCTCATTGCTTGACCCTAAGTTCATAATACTCAACGAGTCTTTTTGCTTAACAATCTTCATCATGCCTGAGGGCGAATCGAAATCATACTGGAACATATGTTAATAAGCATTTGTTTATATACTAGATGATGATGTTATATTGTGTATGTCTGATCACGCGGTTAGGTGCTTCTACGGTTCTGTCAAAATCAGGTATCAAATACATGTTAAATAGGTATGAATGCTGAAACACGTGTCTGAATGTTGAAACACGTGTCTGAATGTTGAAACACGTGTATGAAACACGTGTCTGAATGCTGAAACACGTGTCTGAATGTTGAAACACGTGTCTGAATGTTGAAACACGTGTCTGAAACACGTGTCTGAATGCTGAAACACGTGTCTGAATGTTGAAACACGTGTCTGAATGTTGAAACACTTGTCTGAATGTTAAAGCATGTGTTGAATCATGCGAAAAAACATGTGCATGAATGTAATACAATCATTATGATTATTCACATTTTATTCCTCATTAGCCCATCATAGTTCGTGAACGATGATGACGTCATCATCGTTCGTGAACTATGGTCGCCGGATTGAATCAGTTACTGTCATCGGTTCGGAGCAGTGACGTCATCATCGTTCGTAAACTATGGTCGCCGGATTGAAACAATGAATGCCTCCCGTGACGTCATCACCGTTGGTAAACTATGATCGTAGGATCTTCAATTCGATAAAATTAACATTCTGCATATCAAGACTTTTCATTTGATACCTATAAAGCTATGGTTGACATTCATAGATCCGTCTTGACAGTTCGCGTGACAGATGCTTCATGGATTCACCATGTCACACCCTCCAAGACGCGACATGACACCTCGATGAAGACCTCACGTGACAGACATCATGACAACTCTTTCAACCACCATGATGCTCTATGGTTTTGAGTTGGGTTAGCTCTGTAACCTTCAGCTCTATGGTACGTGATAGCCACCATGACACCTTGTGACAGACACTCCGTCGAAGTGACAGACACCATATCTCACCGCGTGACAGATCATGTGATTTCAAAATCGTACGAGTCGCATGAGTCGGACGAGTCGAACTGGTGGCGACACCTCCACAAAGCAGTCTTTGTCACGTGGTGGTGACACCTACACGGAGCAGCCTGTACCTTCGGTCCGCCATGACATCTGTCACGTGACACCTACACGAAGCAGCCTGTACCTTTGGTTCGCCATGACAGCTGTCATGTGGTGGCGACATCTCCATGAAGCAGCCTGTACCTTTAGCTCACCATGACAGCTGTCACGTGGTGGTGACACCTACACGAAGCAACCTGTACCTTTGGTCCGCCATGACAGCTGTCATGTGGTGGCAACATCTCCATGAAGCAGCCTGTACCCAAGGGTCGCCATGACAGCTGTCACATGGTGGCGACATCTCCACGAAGCATTCTGTACCTTCGATGACAGCTGTCACGTGGTGGTGACATCTCCATGAAGCAGCCTGTACCTTTGGACCAAAGGTACAGATTGCTTCCTAAAATTGGCGGAGCCCCCTCCACGAAGCAGTCTGTACCTTGGGTCGCCATGACAGCTGGACCTTATGGTAGCCATGACAGCTGTACCTCATGCTCGCCATGACAGCTGGACCTTATGGTCGCCATGACAGCTGGACCTTATGGTCACCATGACAGCTGTCACTTGGTGGTGACACCTACACGAAGCAACCTGTACCTTATGATTGTCATGACAGCTGGTCCTTATGGTCGCCATGACAGCTGGTCCTTATGCCCGCCATGACAGCTGGTCCTTATGGTCGCCATGACAGCTGGTCCTTATGGTCGCCATGACAGCTGGACCTTATGGTTGCCATGACAGCTGGTTCTTATGGTCACCATGACAGCTGGTCCTTATGCTCTCCATGACAGCTGGTCCTTATGGTCGCCATGACAGCTGGTCCTTATGGTTGCCATGACAGCTGGTCCTTATGGTCGCCATGACAGCTGGTCCTTATGGTCGCCATGCTGTCATGTGTTAGTCACGTGACTCTGTACATGTGGCACACTTTTTATACACACCCTGTATACTCTTTACAAATAAAATAAAATCATTATCACCTACATCCTTTCAAAACTGATAAGGACGAGCTCATGCACCGGATGCACATCGACAGCTAGACCGGAAGTGGAGACCGGATATCCTGTTCCCGAAGTTGATGCCTTCGCTTTCAACGGAAGAATATTCCCAGAATTTGGTTTCGAACGTAAGCTTGGTATCACATCCCTGTTGAAATAACTTAGAAACACGACCTTCCACTAGAACGATTCGACCAGAAGTAACGCCATTTTCTCGCCTTTTCCGGCGCTCCGATGTCTCACAGAACAACTTCGAGATAGAAGCGGTAACTACAGAGTCTGACACTGAACAACCATGGCTCGTAGAATATACGGTCTAACATAGCTGACGTCACAGGAGTTAACCGTTTGTAGTACAGCGGCCATTTTCAAGCCATTAAGTGAAATTTACACGTTACAAATGCTATATTTTCATATCCATTTTCACAGCACACAGTGATGTGAATAAGCAACCGCTATCTGTTTATATCTACCTCTACCTTTTCTACGGGTGTTAGTTAGCTCACTGACTCACTCATTACGAAGTCTCCTAAACGATAAGGCCGACAAAATTGAAATGTAGCGTCCTAAAATGACGTAGGCACACGGTAATCACGGATCTTTCGAAATTCAACCCCTTCAGGTTTAAAAGGGAACCTCATATTTTGACATATCATATAATCACGTTGAATAAAGTAACTTTATAAAACAAGCACGGATAGACAATCTAGTAGGATAAAATCTTATTTACCTTGATATATATCACAATTTCGTTCAACTCCTGATCTAGAGAATGGCACATGTAATTGATTTTCGTATAAGAGTATTATGATCAGGAAGATGATTATTTCGTTGTAATGCATGTTGTTGTGTTTCATGTGTAGTATGGGCAGGTATATGTAAAATGATGGTTGAGTCAATATTGATAGTTTGATAAAAATTGGTCGGCAGTGAGTTCACGGGTGAGTATGAATCATCATACACTTAAAATTTGTGGCTACCTTATGAGAATGAGTCGAGTCAAGATAATAGTCCATATGATATAACAGATTGCACAAGTTCATATTAAGCATGCTTAAGTACATTTTCAGATATTGTTTCTCGGATTTGTCTTACAAGGAAAGATGATTTGCTTAGCATTGTAACTATATTGTCAATTAGTTCCTCTCATGTCATTTTATGATCCAGTGTTATTTCCGAAAATTTTATGGAGTTGATTTGTTTTAAAGACTTGCCATTGATTTTGACAGATAGCTCATATATTGATAGGTCATCAACATCTCAGACTGTTCGTGAAAGACCACACATAACTCCATGATAACACATCAGGTAACATTTACATGGCACACAGCTCATACATCTTTATGACAGACCATCCCATAACATAGATATCCATGTCAATTCATATATACTTTCAATGCCATACAGTATAATTTGACGTATTTCTACAAATTCAGGTGTTTAATAATTTGCAATAAGCATTCAAGTCTTTGGCGCCAGGGAATGATAACAGGGCGGCGAAGCTGGCTCCAGTAACTGTTACTACGGGTATTTGACGATTGGCTTTAAATTTTTCACCAAAAACAGGGGTTAAGAGCAAATTTGCCTTCATAACATGTGTTCGGCTCTGAATTCGACAAAACAGATCTAAATACAATTTTTCGCTGTTTTTCTCCTTACATCTTCAGGAATAAATGATAATTGTGATTTGTCTTATTTGTGTTGAAATCAAATCTCAACATTCATATTAATTTTTACCAAAGTATCAAATAGGATTAGAAATTAACAAGCTAAGAAGTGATTGATAATCAGCTGAACATGCTTCAATGTACATCAAAGCATGCGATACTACGAAACTCAGAATCAGATTAAACATTCAATGGAGTAGATGAACATGTCGCGTCCTCGACCAGGATATCCGGTCTCCACTTCCGGTCTAGCTGTCGATGTGCATCCGGTGCATGAGCTCGTCCTTATCAGTTTTGAAAGGATGTAGGTGATAAGGATTTTATTTGTAAAGAGTATACAGGGTGTGTATAAAAAGTGTGTCACATGTACAGAGTCACGTGACTAACACATGACAGCATGGCGGCCCTAAGGTCCAACT
Source organism: Endomychus coccineus (assembly GCA_958510875.1). Taxonomy (NCBI): domain Eukaryota; kingdom Metazoa; phylum Arthropoda; class Insecta; order Coleoptera; family Endomychidae; genus Endomychus; species Endomychus coccineus. The sequence goes on from OY294067.1 coordinate 97,026,537, forward strand.
GTCATGGCGACCATAAGGTCCAGCTGTCATGGCGACCATAAGGACCAGCTGTCATGGCGACCATAAGGACCAGCTGTCATGGCGACCATAAGGACCAGCTGTCATGGCGGGCATAAGGACCAGCTGTCATGGCGACCATAAGAACCAGCTGTCATGGCAACCATAAGGTCCAGCTGTCATGGCGACCATAAGGACCAGCTGTCATGGCGACCATAAGAACCAGCTGTCATGGCGACCATAAGGTTCAGCTGTCATGGCGACCATGAGGTACAGCTGTCATGGCGAACCCAAGGTACAGACTGCTTCGTGGAGGGGGCTCCGCCACCTCTAGGAAGCAATCTGTACCTTTGGTCCAAAGGTACAGGCTGCTTCATGGAGATGTCACCACCACGTGACAGCTGTCATCGAAGGTACAGAATGCTTCGTGGAGATGGCGCCACCAAGTGACAGCTGTCATGGCGGACCTGAGGTTCAGATTGCTTCGTGTAGGTGTCACCACCACGTGACAGCTGTCATGGTGAGCTAAAGGTACAGGCTGCTTCGTGTTAGTGTCACGTGACAGATGCCATGGCGGACCGAAGGTACAGGCTGCTTCGTGTAGGTGTCACCACCACGTGACAGAGACTGCTTCGTGGAGGTGTCGCCACCAGTTCGACTCGTCCGACTCATGCGACTCGTACGGTTTTGAAATCACATGATCTGTCACGCGGTGAGATATGGTGTCTGTCACTTCGACTGAGTGTCTGTCACAAGGTGTCATGGTGGCTATCACGTACCATAGAGCTGAAGGTTACAGAGCTAACCCAACTCAAAACCATAGAGCATCATGGTGGTGGAAAGAGTTGTCATGATGTCTGTCACGTGAGGTCTTCATCGAGGTGTCATGCCCCGTCTTGGAGGGTGTGACGTGGTGGATCCATGAAGCATCTAGCACGCGAACTGTCAAGACGGATCTATGAATGTCAACCATAGCTTTATAGGTATCAAATGAAAAGTCTTGATATGCAGAATGTTAATTTTATTGAATTGAAGATCCTACGATCATAGTTTACCAACGGTGATGACGTCACGGGAGGCATTCATTGTTTCAATCCGGCGACCATAGTTTACGAACGATGATGACGTCACTGCTTCGAACCGATGACAGTAACTGATTCAACCCGGCGACCATAGTTTACGAACGATGATGACGTCATCATCGTTCACGAACTATGATGGTCAGATGAGGAATGAAATGCGAGTAATAATAATGATACTCTATGTGTAAATGTGAATAGTTGGAGGTTATGATAAAGATATCCAGTAAGTTTGTAAATGTGTCATTATGCATATATCTTTTGAAGAATACACACGTATACTTTGAAAATTTGTGGAGAAAGTTCATGAACTAAGAAGAGACTTGAATTTTTACGAAGATAAAATAAAAGTTATAAGACTGTTGAATACATTTACAAGTGCAAAAAGTGAAGATAATGATGGGAGTGGGGATGTTAAAAACAAATTTCGTGATTCTAACCACAATTCTGAATGGTATTCTATACGCGAACGTTCCCCAACACGTTGAGCGCATTTATATTTGTCTGAAGGATGTTGCAACCGATGGTGGTGGGGGGTGTAACCGTACCGAATGGATTCCGATGAATTTTAGAAAAATCAACGATAATCAATTAGAGGTATTCGCATTCAACATTCCTCAAGATAGTCGTACCACCATACATTATAAACTTAATCTTTTATTCTTTGATCGGAGTGAGGGAGATATGGCTGAATGGCAATTGCTCCAACAATCATCATGTTTACCACATGTCATACAAAAGACAATATCAACACCATCCACACGTACATCATCCTCACTAGACGAAGAAATTTCTAAAATTTTCGCAATTTTGTATGCAATTTTATCTTCTTTATCAGTACTAATGTTGAAAATGTTTGTTAAATATGTAAAGAAGGCTATTTGCCATGTGAATAAATGATTGTATGAAGATATAAGTGTTTTAATAAAACAAAAAGGAATGATAATTAAAATAATATATTGACATTATCATTTGCTAGTTCATAAGCTTTATTTTCGTGATTGATAACACATTCTATCAATGACTCGATGTTGATATCACTAATCAATTGTTCACCCCCCTCTTCTTCTGCGGCATGAATAATATTTCCTCTTGCATACCATTTCAAATCGCGGCGGAAATTCTGTTTCACTTCGTTACCAATATCGATAGCATGAGATATGTTAGACCATTTACGTATTAATCGCATTCCTCGATTTTGTAATTTTCTGTCGGCATCACGCCAACCATCCTCCTGTCGACGCATTAGGTAACATTCTGGTCTCATATCATTCGATGTTCGATATAATCCTAAATAATATATATTATATAAATTTTATTATAAAAAACAAAGTAATTACCTAAATTTCGTCTCTTTCCGAAATTTATAGGAGGTGGAACAATATTTGGTGCAATGTTACTCCGTAAGGTGATAACATTCATTTGAATTTGTTGAGATAAGCGTTGAGATCGTTCTTTCGCAAGACATTCACGTTCCTCAGCTCTTTGACGTTCTTGTTGTTCATAGAATTTCTCGTACTCACAATATTTCATCATAATAAATTTCATTAACGAAAACAGTTCACGTAACTCGATGACTTTAGGAGTTCGCATTTGCATCAATAATGATTCGAAATCAATAGCATCTAGAACATAATATTTCTTTCGTGCATCAGTCTTATCACAAATTTCTAAATGGTGTATATGCGGGTTTTTCCTCAACAATCTTGTTATAACACCCTTTTTAGCATGATATTTTTTGCCGCGATAACCTAACCAATCCAATAGATCTTCATTCATCAGAACGCGTTGGTTTAGTTGAATATTCCAAAATAAAAAGTTTCTTTTATCGTTTCTTATATCGATCCCAAATTTTAGACACACTTCATTAACTGTTAACTTAATAAAATTGTTGGTGGACCATGTAGCCACATTTGAATCACGAACGCACGCTGCTAAGTTCATTTTTATAACTGAACATTTTCTGAAATGATTCTCTCTTACATACGTGAGAACGTGAACGTGAATAGTGAGGGTGGGGGGTAACTCTCCGTTTCGTTGTCATTGCAAACGTTGATAACTGACTAATAACGTCACTAGTTGTTTCAATTTGTTTCATTTCCGGCAACCGGCTACCATAGTTTACAAACTATGATCGTCGGATGTTTACATCACCACCTACCGTTTGAGAAATAAAATATCAAATATAATAATAATAATAACGTTTATTGGGAAAGATACATTTTGATAGTATACATCATTTAGAACTAAAATTATAACATTATGATTCATCACCTGGTTCTTCACACCAAATTCCGAACTGATCCTGTAATCGGAGAATACTCCATTATACGATCGTTGATGATGGTGCAATAAGCCCTGGTGTTTTTGGGGAATTCAGGAAACTTTCCATCTCTAGTTTGACGTCAACTGTTGATGATATAGCATCGTTTTGTTTTGAACAGTCAATCACAAAAATTGCTCTATTCTTGAATGCTATATAATCTAACATGGGTTCGCTTATTATTTTATTTGAAAATGATTTCTGGAAATCATAGTACATCTGGTATGCTTCCACGTATTGCTGGTCGGTGAAATTCAATTTCATTGCTTCATATGGATAACACTCTGAAGTCAAGTATAATTTTACATTTAGCAAGTTTATGTTATCGAAATATGCACTGTGCTTAACAGGATTATTTTTTCGATCAGTTTGGAAAGCTAGAATCACATATCTAGGACGTTCCAAATTCATTGATGTTTTAACAGCCCAAATGTCACGAGTGCTCTCCTTCATCAACGGATTTTCATGCAGATCCCAACTACGGAATGGAATCAAAATAGGCTTCTCAGCACTCAAATTCCCCAACATTTGAAATTTAACTTGATAACTTGGAAACACATGTCGCACTTTTAATGCTATCGTCTTCACATTTATTTTAGCCGTTTTCGTGCCTGTGCTATTAGTATAGCAATCGTTATCGGTTCGAGACCTTATCAAGCGCAGCTTATGTTTTCCACTCAAAACTTTGTTATAGTCAATGAATAGGCCTAGTAGAAAATTCAACGGTATCCATAAATTGATTTTATTATTGTAGACTGAACTCAATACATCCTTAAATGACCATCCAGAAATAGCTAGAGGTATAGATTGTTTGGCATATGTTAGATAAGCTCTGATGGTGCTGACAATACCAGGATCACGTACTTTGTCTATCTCTTTTCCATTCAATTCATAACTGATATATTCGAAGAGAAACGCTCCGAAATTATTCGTTAGTTTACATTCACCATCACCACTTGCTTCTGGCTGGAATTCTGCCTCGATGAATAAAGCAGACGAGGCCAAATCTACCAACACATCTTGTTGATTGATTAATATCTCAATTTCATCGCTGTTGCCAAAAGATGTTGTGTGGGGATAGTAGGTATGAGTTTCTTCTCGGATGATGTCTTCATTGAAGTTTGGCTCGTTGAATATTTGAAGTTTTTCCGACATTGTAACCAAGGGACTTCAAAAAATTGATATTTTCCAATGATAGTGATGCAGAAGCAACCTTCTCCCTTGAACTCGTTGTAGATAATGACTGATGACCACTACGGGTATGTCTTTTATTGCTGAAATCCAAACCCATGTTCTCAAGTGATAGCTACTGCAACAACAACCTTCTCAGATGAATTCTTTTCATATAATGAGTGGTGGTGAGTATTGGATTATTATTTATTGTTGGAAGCCATAATCCCTAGCGGTTTTTTTCAACTCCAACCGTATAATAATTTCTTCTCCACGAAAATTTACCCGTTTCCAATTCTGATCTAAAATATTCAGTGTGATGTTATCGAAGGACGTCTTGCTGATGACCGGTAGATAAATAAGATTCTTCGGCTCTATATCAATGGAAAACCCAGGTGGTACAAGAGGTGAGAACTCATATATCGTATGAGCTATCTTATTGTTATGATATGCTCCTGCGGTTAAGTTACACTCGACACGTATAGTTTGAACTTTGATTATGTTTATAGGTCGATCAGATACGTGTAGTTCACGAGATGTCAATTTCTTTTTGCTGAATCCCAACAGTTCGCTTATACTATCTTTAGAAATAAAATTCACTTCAAAATCACTCTTCAGCTCTGTGTGTAGAGTGTTGTTGTTAGATTTTATTGATAATTTCCGGTCACGTTCTTCTTGCTTCACTCCTATCCCACAAACTGCACTTTGTATGAAATCCTCGATGTCTGTCAACTCGTAGGACCCCGTAGGTATAGTTACTACTTCTTCCTCACCCTTCACATTTTTATAATAAAATTTATTAAAACCTTCTTCAATGTTCGGAATGCTATTGTACGTATGCAAGCCAACAAGTGCGATAGAATAATATGAATGAGGATCTAGTTCTATAGGTGGGTGGAAATCTACAGATAAGCGGGAGCTCTTACCCGTGATAGTGAACGTCTGAGACATGATTGATGAAAACTTTACCAACAATCTGTTTATATACTAATAAATGCAGGGTTAGTCGAGCACAACTGAAGAGTTAGAGAGGAAATCTAAACATAACTGACCACAATTATAAGTGTTATATTGTTGAAAATTATCGTGATTGAATAATATCTTACACTTTTTGAAATAATCCACTAGTTCGCAAGGGGGGCGTAAATTGCCAAAACTATCATAATATAAAACTGTATCACCGACTTTATTAAACCCAACCCAGTGAGTGCCTCCATTGTCTGAGCTATCTAAATTAACTATTCCACGCTCGTTTTTCCATGGTCCGTTGGATGGCAGTTCATCACGCATAAATACTTCTCTAAAATGGGGAATTTTCAGAGCTTTTGCTAGTTTTCGTAGATCAAGATCGGTCAGAGGTCTTCTGGGTAGGTTTACTGACAATTTTTTGGATGTTTATTTAAATATAGACCAAGACCTTTGCGATACTTTTTCAAATATAGACCAGATCCTTGTTTTCCCAAAGCTATAGCTTCCATTGTTTTATTATGTCTTTCCGTTTCCTCCAAGGTTTTCCGAGCTGCTTTGCTGTCGTTGACGGCCTTAGCGATGCCTGCACCACCTCCCGCCAATGCTCCAGCAGCTGATAAGCCGACAAACAGAGGTATTAAAAATGGTAGAAATCCTCCAGTCTTTGGAATAGGAATTACTCTTGGTAACCGAACATTTTTCCGACCACCTGCTTTTTTGAATTGTTTTCGTGCAACTTTCAACGCTGTTTGGGATATTTTCTTCCGATTGGATGAGTCAAACTTATTCTTCATAACTTTTCTCACCCCATCGACAATTGCACTTCCGAACCCAACCTTCTTTCTCATACCCATCCCCAATTTCCTCTTTGCCTTCATAATTTTATTTACACCGAAAGCGGCAATCCTTTCTCCAAATTTTGTGTCTTTAGATTTGACACGTTGCCAAGCAGCGTTCTCTAATATTTTATCCGCCTCGTGACATCCTTCCAAACTAGCGTTTCGCAGATATGAAATATCGTGTTGGCGGCAAGCTTTATCGAGTGGATTGATACCTGAATCTCCTCTTCTCAACCGTTCTTCTAATTTTGTACCGGGACCACAGAATTGATAACCAGGAATATAAAGTTCAAACGGGAGCTTGTTTATAAGCGTATTGAGAACACCTTCTCCTACGTACGCTTCCATACAGACTGATGAAAATTCAAGATTGCACCGTTATTTAACGAGGGGAGGGAGAAAGACCAAAGATCTCAAAATAATATTTTTTATTAATTTCAAAATTTTCTCAATACAAAAGACTTAAGTATAATCTTAACAATATATGTTCCAAATATTATAATCTTCACTCTTGATTCACCCTCATATTCACGGAATTTTGTTCTATTATAATAACCATACCCTCGAGTCAATAATATTCCAGCTATTTGTTTGTTCCTAATAATCTCCAAATGGTTAATGATGAGTTCATTGAACGAGATCCGAATTATTGATCCAACTGTTGTGATTATTATCTAGACCCAACCATTTCACATACTGTTGACCCCTCCTCTTTCGTAATATTTTTCCGACTAAATACACATCGGGTTGTTTTGTTTTCTGTAATTCTTCCTCGTAGAAACAGCCGCTGATTGGTGCGTTGGTCATATCTTCTAGTAGATATGTGACCGGGTTGGTAATTTTTACTTTGATGATTTTAAATAATACCGTACTATAATTGGGCGTGAATCCCTTCTCAAAAATATGTTTAGCCTTACTTATTCGTACCACATCTCCCACGTTGTATTTGTGAGGCAGAGCTAACTTGATGTGTGAGTAGGATCGCTTCAATATCTCGCTGTCAATCTGTTTCGTCACTTTTATTGGAGCCATATTTATTGTACTATGTTTACGTTTATTATATTTTTCTGTGGTTTCTTCAAGTATATCAAGCCATTTGTATTTCCCGCTAAGACTGAAATGTTTGTAGAGCGCTTCTTTTAATGTTCGAATGACACGTTCAGCAATGGCTGCTTTTTTCACACTATACGTATTATAATGATTGATATTATGTTTCTTCATTAGATCGTTGGAGTGTTTATTGAAGAATTCCTTTCCCTGATCGCTTTGCAGATTCCTAGGCTTACGATGTCCTTCTAGCAATATAGAACTGACCGCTTTCCGAACCTCTTCGGCTGATTTCGTTTTCAGCGGGCGTGTCCATAGAAATTTCGAGAAACAATCGATCATAATCAAAATGTGTTTGAATCCTCTATTTTCACGAGTGTAATTACCCATTTCAGCCAGATCCATTTGCCACAAATCATCCAAACCTTTTATGATTGTTCTGCGTCGTTTGAAATTCTTCCTACTCGGCTTATGAAGCTCATGCACAACTTGTTCTCTACTCATCTTATCAATGTGGAAATCTAGTGTAGAATTAATTTTTTGGGTATATTCACAGGATTTGGAGATGCACGTTTCACAGAGCCCTGCTTTGTTGTTGTGGATGATGAGGGTCTCTTCTTAGAAGGTTCCACAGATGTCATCCGTCGTTCTAACGCCTCCACTTTACTAGTAATGTCATTTAGACGCATGTTCACACTGTTAAATGTGTTATTGATCTCTTCCAATTCATTTCTGTTTTCCCTCACACTATCACTGATTGTTTTATACTCTGATTTTATATAGATCCCCATTCCATTATATTTATTCTGAATGTCCATCAGATGTTTATCAATGTTGAGAATAACCTTCTCATTCGTTAATTTATGTTCATCCAGATCCTTGTTGATATCTTTGATTAAATTATCAACCCTAACATTGAAGGTATCTTTAAGACTGGTTTCCGTTTTCAGATTCAGTTTGTGTGTTAATTTATCAACATATACTTTATTTGCAACATCTCCATCATCATTCGGTGATTTTACGTTGCACAATCTACGATTTTCCATATCACAACTTCCATCGCTCGTTAGGAATAATCCTTGTCCGTGAATTTGTTTGAAATTATTATTAAATACATTTGTATCATATATCCACATGGAAGAGGAGGCTCTGCCAAACTTATCCATTGAAACCATCTTTATAACTGTGATGAATTTGTCTTACACCTGGTTTTTGTTCAATTACCCCTGCCTCTATCAATTCTTCTATTATAGAGATTATCTCGTTGTGATGATTATGGTTACCTGCATGCGAGGATGCAACAAGAAGTCTCAGTCTATCCACAATTTCGTTAACGTCATCCCAATAAACATATTCGATAGGTTTCTCGTTATATTCAAGCATATCATTTTTGATATATGCACTTCCAGTGTATGTTTTGGCTCTGGGTTTTTTCATGGAATTAATCAAAGGTTTCAGTACATTTTTGTATTTTACAATGTTTCTTATTCGATCAGCTGGATCGTTATTACGTCTATGGGCACTAGTCATTTCCATCATTTGACTGTAATTTTTCCCATCTTCCACAGTGTAAGTATCAGGTAGAACATCTCTGTAAAATATCAAATTATACAGTCCTGTGGTACCCTTGAACGGAGTACCCTTGATAATTATATTACTCTCACTATCAATTTCTATAGGTTGATTACCCATGAACCATTTGTCTAAAGTTGAATTATATTGCAATCCTATTCTATCATCGTATTTCTTGACATCATCATCCAATAGGAATCCTTCCAAGTAATAACGTGCTAATGTGGGGTATTGTTGCATAAACTCCTCTGTAGCCTCTGCATTATCTTTCTTATGTTTTCTGGATTCTTCACGAATCTGATCGATAGTAGGTTCGAGGGTAAACACATCCTCCTCAGTATTTTGGGGATTATATACGAACTCTTCCCCTTCAGTTACAATATTTGGGATTGGTATGTTCTCCATTTGTGTTGCTGTAGAAACAATACTTTTAGGTTTAACCAACGAATTTTGTTTGATTATTTCAGCATTTTTCGCAATTTCCTCCAGAGGTTTAGATACATTCCTGAACATATTATCTAGAATCTCATCATTTTCAGCTTTACCCAATTTCACAGCCATATATTTTTTCCTCACAACGTTTGCTAACTCCCAAATTTTTTTCTTCAATTGCTTTTTCTCCTTTAGCATGTTACTCACACCCACGTCCATGCTGAGCGGGTTGTCTATTTCAAATGAAAGTATATATACATGTTAGATGTATATATAACTATCAAAACCTTTGCGATAACGTCCTTTGTTCATATCACAGTCTTTGTTTATCATAATGAACCCATATTTATCTTTCCAACATACGCTACATATCTCTTTGAATTTTTCGAGTGACATGTCGGTACTTACATGATCGGTGAATATATGTTTCAAATTGAGCTCATCCTGTTTGAAAATAATCAAGCAATTGGCATTGTCGCGCAATCCATGTTTTGGACATTTACCAAAAGAGTGGCAAAGATAGAAACTATCAATTGAGTTGTGTCTCCCTGTTGGAAAATAAGCACGAATTTTCTCCTGTTTCTCAAACATCACTTCATCGAATATTATTATCGAATCAGGACTCGCTTCTGTGGGGTCTATGACCTCATCACTTTCGGTACAAGGAAAATATCCAAGCCCCTCAATTTTCTTCAATGTCTCCTTTAGTAACTGATATTTTGGTTGGTGTAAAGACTTTGAATATATGTACACGTTTTCAAATTTCAGGCCGTTAGCATCTAACAATAGAGATAACATCACATTTGTTTTCCCACAATTACTAGGACCACAGATTATTGTTCGTAGAGTATTAGGCAGCAAAGAGCTGTGACGTTGTGGTTGTTCAACATTCTAATTGCTTGACCCTAAGTTCATAATACTCAACGAGTCTTTTTGCTCAACAATCTTCATCATGCCTGAAGGCGAATCGAAATCATACTGGAACATATGTTAATAAGCATTTGTTTATATACTAGATGATGATGTTATATTGTGTATGTCTGATCACGCGGTTAGGTGCTTCTACGCTTCTGTCAAAATCAGGTATCAAATACATGTTAAATAGGTATGAATGCTGAAACACGTGTCTGAATGCTGAAACACGTGTCTGAATGTTGAAACACATGTCTGAAACACGTGTCTGAATGCTGAAACACGTGTCTGAATGCTGAAACACGTGTCTGGATGCTGAAACACGTGTCTGAAACACGTGTCTGAATGCTGAAACACGTGTCTGAATGTTGAAACACGTGTCTGAATGTTGAAACACGTGTTGAATCATGCGAAAAACATGTGCATGAATGTATTACAATCATTATGATTATTCACATTTTATTCCTCATTAGCCCATCATAGTTCGTGAACGATGATGACGTCATCATCGTTCGTAAACTATGGTCGCCGGGTTGAATCAGTTACTGTCATTGGCTTGAAGCAGTGACGTCATCATCGTTCGTAAACTATGGTCGCCGGGTTGAATCAGTTACTGTCATCGGTTCGAAGCAGTGACGTCATCATCGTTCGTAAACTATGGTCGCCGGATTGAAACAATGAATGCCTCCCGTGACGTCATCACCGTTGGTAAACTATGATCGTAGGATCTTCAATTCAATAAAATTAACATTCTGCATATCAAGACTTTTCATTTGATACCTATAAAGCTATGGTTGACATTCATAGATCCGTCTTGACAGTTTCACGTGACAGATGCTTCATGGATCCACCACGTCACACCCTCCAAGACGCGACATGACACCTCGATGAAGACCTCATGTGACAGACATCATGACAACTCTTTCCACCACCATGATGCTCTATGGATTTGAGTTGGGTTAGCTCTGTAACCTTCAGCTCTATGGTACGTGATAGCCACCATGACACCTTGTGACAGACACTCCGTCGAAGTGACAGACACCATATCTCACCGCGTGACAGATCATGTGATTTCAAAACCGTACGAGTCGCATGAGTCGGACGAGTCGAACTGGTGGCGACACCTCCACGAAGCAGTCTCTGTCACGTGGTGGTGACACCTACACGAAGCAGCCTGTACCTTCGGTCCGCCATGACATCTGTCACGTGACACTTACACGAAGCAGCCTGTACCTTTAGCTCACCATGACAGCTGTCACGTGGTGGTGACACCTACATGAAGCAATCTGTACCTCAGGTCCGCCATGACAGCTGTCACTTGGTGGCGCCATCTCCACGAAGCATTCTGTACCTTCGATGACAGCTGTCACGTGGTGGTGACATCTCCATGAAGCAGCCTGTACCTTTGGACCAAAGGTACAGATTGCTTCCTAGAGGTGGCGGAGCCCCCTCCACGAAGCAGTCTGTACCTTGGGTTCGCCATGACAGCTGTACCTTATGGTCGCCATGACAGCTGGACCTTATGGTCGCCATGACAGCTGGTTCTTATGGTCGCCATGACAGCTGGTCCTTATGGTCGCCATGACAGCTGGACCTTATGGTTGCCATGACAGCTGGTTCTTATGGTCGCCATGACAGCTGGTCCTTAAGCCCGCCATGACAGCTGGTCCTTATGGTCGCCATGACAGCTGGTCCTTATGGTCGCCATGACAGCTGGTCCTTATGGTCGCCATGACAGCTGGACCTTATGGTCGCCATGACAGTTGGACCTTAGGGCCGCCATGCTGTCATGTGTTAGTCACGTGACTCTGTACATGTGACACACTTTTTATACATACCCTGTATACTCTTTACAAATAAAATCCTTATCACCTACATCCTTTCAAAACTGATAAGGACGAGCTCATGCACCGGATGCACACCGACAGCTAGACCGGAAGTGGAGACCGGATATCCTGGTCGAGGACGCGACATGTTCATCTACTCAATGGGTTTTTTCTTTATGCTTATCTACCTTACTAGTGAAAATGATGAGATGCGATAATCGGATTCGAAGTATTCCGAAAATTTGATCACCCAGCCCATATTACGAATTTGAGGAACCAACCTGATTGTCCAAAGAGGGAGCCATTAAATTATGCGAAAATGTGTCTAGAACATTCAAATAATAAATATTGTGTATGTACCAGAGTGGACGCAAATTATTCAATTATATTAATGCTAATTATGATACAAAATAAAAACAATTTCGTAATTCAAGTTTTTTTAATGCCTTGCAGGTGAGCTCAAGTTTGGTATATTGCTGTTGATTACGATACAAAATAAGAAGCTATTTGATAAATCAAGGGTTTTTAATGTCTTGTTGAAGACCCTCGAATAACTGCTTTCCTTAACATTCTATGAAATACCGTATTTTTGGGATCTAAGAAGGTGCTACAACATTTTTCATATCAGTAATAACGTTAGGATGAGCGAAGTGTTCGGTTACCTCAGTACAATATCTACAGCAGAGATTGAATGTGTCGAATTCGGTTAGAGGTATGATTACGAGTGAGATATCATACTAAAGATATATGAAAATATAGCTGAATTAGAAGAACATAATTTAGTTTGTACATCGTATTCCTTGACAAATTTTGATATTAAATGTGGATTAAGCCCAGCGAAAACTGTCACCCCGACAATTTCGGTGAATCGTAATGGATCCAGAATTGTTTTCGGTAACTCTCTGTATTCAATACAAAATTCCTTGCATTTTTCTATGCGAGTCGTCAGCTATTTCTTTTAATAATGATGCTTGACTCAGGCATGAGTTATATACAAATTCTCGGGAAATAGGTTACACTAACACATGTTTATTATATTCGTCTTTACGTGAGTTTCAGTCTCACGACCATCATCAGAAGACGTATTATGTTAAAAACAGGATTTCTTAAAACTAATTGTATCAGCACAAAGCGTCCTTATCGCACCAATTTCAAATGTCCACGTCGCCGAAACGAACAGAAACACGAATAATAGAAACTGTAAGCTTTTTATCTTCTGTGATATTTTTGAGAAAGTACCTGAATGACACTTTTTCATGTGAACAATCATTGATAGCTCAGCTAAGAAGGATAGTAAAAAAATGGGATCTGGTGAATTAATTGGCAAACATTTTTGAATACCTACAACGCTAGTTCCAGACAATATAACAGGGCAATTAGGGAATAAACTTACTCACCTATACCTTTCTAATGTAGGCAGCCCGTAACCCTCAATCATTGTTCCCTTGAAGATCCCTCGTCGACGCGACTATGAATCTGGTGTATTACGTAGAACAACGTGAATACCTGCACGATGGCCTAGTCGTTGAACATATTTGCCAGGTTTAATATGCTGTCTATGGCCCGATTCTTCAATTTCACGGCTCTTACTTGTATCGTATAATGCCGGCGTTATGATTATGGCCACTAACACACCGCTGTTAGATGATATTTCACAAAATACTTGTCTGTTCCTTTTATTGCTGTAAAAGGTGCGAATCACCTTTTCTCGACAGAATAAATCTGGCTCGAAGGAAAGAAATATGTTGATGTGGAATTCCATTAACTCATCAATTGCCACTTGTTGTGACAAGTAATACAGACAAATCTTCAAAAATGAAAATATTTACTTACAAATTGAGATATTTAAAGCTTACGTACCGGTTAACAATCAATCGGTTGAACTTGTTACAAACCCATCGGTTACAATTTTTTTCTAAGAAAAGCAACATCTGAGAATGAGATACCTTCAAGAGGGCTGGAATGCGAATCCTGAAAACTAGAAATGTGCACTGTAATTACATATAACTAACTCGGAGATAAAAACGAAATACTTATTAATGACTGAACACTTATTCCTTGTGTGAATAGGAATAAAAAAGTGTTTTTCAACTTTTAGAGGAGTCTAATGCATTCAAATCACAGAGCAGACCAATCAGAAATAATAAGGTCTATTTAATAACTGTTTACCCTCGTCAATATAGCGATTTCAAGTAACTGAATTAATAAGTGGTTCGCAAACTAATTGGATTCAATTCCAAACTGGTATGATAATTCGTGGAGTAATTTCCAGAATGTTAAAAGCCTGGACTAGTATTAAAGTTTAAAAATTCCATATTTTTCGCTTGACGACAATTATTCGACTCCCTGTAAATGACAAGTTAGGTTAGTGCTATTTCAATATTGCATAAACATACATAAGAATGACGATAAACAAGTGAGACTTTTCAGGCTACGTTGCGTTATAATACCTCACGGGTTATCATTAAGTGATCTTCGGTGAGTGTGTTTATTTTCACAAGCTTGTATTTACCTTGAATTGTTAAGACGCAATGAACGTAGCGATCGGAGTCGTTTCTTGAATCGGGTTATATCGCTAATGTATGTTCTTGTGTAGCAGTCAAATGGTGAATACAAACTACTCGAAATTTTGACATAATTTAGAAATGATGCTCGAAATTTTCTGACATAAAAATTCAATGTCGCATTTGAACCGTTTACGATTTATGCACCGACGACATCCCAGCTATCGCGCGAGAAAAAACGAATCTGTTAACAGAAGCTATCCTTCATCCCCACAAGTAGCTAGTGGTTCCCAAATCGTGTGCCCTAAGTAGCCTTGTTGAAGTTTTTGCAGGTAGGCAGGTATGATCTTTATGTTTGTACTTAGTGAAGACGGAATTTCGCTCTGAACACCGGAAATCGGAACCACAAATACAACCTTGTGCGTGGCACAAGCGGGCGGAGCTCGAACATGAGATCTTGATACGTTGTCCAACTTCGCTCCTCTTTCAAGAAAATGTTCTTCTCTGCAGGGGTAGAGAATTTGATAACATACACAGTAGATCGAGGAGGACAATGTTAGGCCTATTTGCTTGTATGGACCTGACGGTCGGGAACGGAGACCTCAGTAGATTTGGCATTTTCCATTTTCAATAACGAACTCATCATCTCCTGGCATGTACGAGTGCCTAAGGTGGTAGCACAGCACCCGTAGGGCTGCATTGCGATGGCGATGGGTGTAGGCCGAGGCCGTTTTTGCCAAACATACCGATAGCTGGGGGAAAAGTGTCTCTGGCGCCTTTCGACAGGACCTGCAGCTGATATCGGAATCTGCACAAATCTTGCTCAGCGGCATCTATCTAGGCTTTCAGGCGAGAGGGTTGCAACTGAAGGTCGTCATCGTCTAGTTGACCGTCTCGACTGATGTGAAATTCGAAGCTAAGTTCTTCCGCAGCTTTCATGCTGCCTTAACGATAAATTCCTCCACTTCGACCAAGGATCTGGAGGGGTCCGAACTGCTAGACTAAGGTGTCTCCTACCTCCCCGATGACGTTGGAGATGGATGCGAAAAACGGAAGACCTAGGATGCAAATTGTGGTCAATATGCATTATCATCCGGTTGTCTTTGTCAAGTTTATATAGCTGATCGACCGTCCATTTCATCACATCAGAAGAGCAGAGCAGGACTGGAACGGCAAGCATATTCGTTGCTGATGCCATACCTTGTTCTCACTCGAAAACTCGGACGACCAAAGCTTTCGAACAAGGTTGCTGTACTTACCGCAAAGAGCCACCTTCACCTGAGAGGCGTAATCATGACGCTGTTCAATTCTCAGGTATTGATAGGTCTCTCCAGCATCAAGATATTCAAAGATGCTTTCGTCGGCAAGCTGCATATTGTCGTGAACTTCCGGATATAGTCCTCTCCTCGAATGAAACCTTGTGCACTTGTTCAATCCCAACTCCATGTCTGTACATACCGAAAGCTCTGTAATACTGAATAGTACAGTCATTGAGTCATTTTAGACGAGAGAACGGCAACTATTATAATATATTTGTACATCAGTTGATCTTTGTATGAAACTTGTTGCAAAATGTTTTGATGTCATAAGAATCATTGAGCACCCAGTCTCATCATGGAAAATTAGCACAATAATTGTATTATTAATTAATTGACTGTTTATAAACCAATTTTCCAGATCCCCAAAAAAATTGTTATTTTGAGACCGAAATACCACTCGGTGGTTTTTGGGGTCTCTAATTACGATTACGAAGTCAAAAATAACATAATTATTCATCATCACCTGGAAATTCGCCAATTGGCACCGGAAGTTGATGATATTTAACTTACTTTATACCTTTTTCCTTGCAAAAAATTGAATCAATTGTTTTTTTTTTGAGCTAGCAATCACTATAGCAAATGAATGTAACGACGAACTGTAAATGTGAAAATAATAATAATAAGTAACTAAAACTTTTTATTTATTTATTGGCCCCAAATGGTGTATATTATCATTAAAATACGATTATTACGATTATTACTGATTACTATGTCATCATAGGGCTGTGTCATCAGCCTCAAATCTTATGCACTCCATCAACATCCGGTTCCAATTGGTCAATTTTCGGACTGTTGTAGATTCATATTTCATCTTTGAGTTTGGTATACTTATTGTTAGCTCAAAAAAAAAAATTGAATACATTTTTTGCAAGAAAAAGGTCTAAATTTTGGTAGATTCCATCAATTTCCGGTTCTAATTGACCAATTTCCGGGCGATTATGACCAATCTCGTTATCTTTGAATCTGGTATAGAGATTGAGAGCTCAAAAAAAACAATTAATTTTTTGCAAGAAAATTGTCTAAATCTGAATTATGGTGAATTCTATCAGCTTCCGGTTCTAGTTGGTCAACCCCCGAGTGGGTATTGCTGTCTCAAAATAACAATTTTTTTGGGATCTGGGAAATTTGTTAATTTAAATTGTTTATGAACGGTCAATTTGATAATGAAACAATTGTTGTGCCAATTTCACATGGTGAGACTGGGTGACCAATGATTCTTATCACATCAATAACATTTTGCGACAAATTTCAGACAAAGATCAACTGTACAAGGATATTTCGAAATGAAATATTTAAATGACTGTACTAGAAGCCCTTATGGAAATGGAATAACACAGTGTTCCATCCTGGGACCAACTCTATAAAGTGTAATGTATGGAACGAACTTTTTTCTTTTTGCACCCTAGGAAAAATTCATGATTTGCTGATGACACATTCATTTTTACGAAGCCAATAACTGGAATTGCTTGAAGAGTGTGGTTGAACGGTGTTTCCTAAAATAAAAAATTGGTTGGGTAGAAAACTATTGTTAATTAATTTCGAAAAAACAAATCACTTTTTTCGTTGTAATTCCGCCGGATCGTCTAAGAATCAAAACCGACACTCCTTTCCACATTCTACCTAGAAAGATAATAACATATTTAAGAGATTACCATTGACCTCCATTTGAATCTGAACACAAGCATAAAGTATAAATTGATGACAATTTTATATGAATTCATAAACTTGAAGAACTCCTTCCACTAAAGCACATGGAAACGTTATACGATTCACTTGTGGAAAGTCATATAAGATATGGAATAGTAGTATGTGGCGAAGCTTTGATACACGTATGCAGTCAATTGAAGTCATGCAGAGGCGTTTTCTGAAATTTATATTTTCCAATAACAGTAGATAGTGTTTTGACAATCTATACACTGAAACCAAAACTGTAGACATAAGATATCTATCATCCAGTATTCAGTGGCGGCTCGTGAACTTTTTAAGAGAGGAGGCTGGACATAAAACGTTTTTTTTTAATATACTCTACTCAGCCAATTAATTTAACTTTTGCACAGCGACCGTACCAGCTACTTCAGTGACAAAATTAATTGTTACCCAGCAAGAACCAACGTGGAGGTGTAGAGTTTCTCTTGGCAAAAAATTTTTTTGTTCGTTTTTTGTTTTTTATTTTTTTTTGGATTTTTGATATTTTTTCTTTTTTTTGGAATTTTCCATATTTCGTTTTTTTTTAAATTAATTTTATTAACTTTTTTTATATATTAACGGAATTCTACGGTCTTTAGTTTGCGAAAAATGATCAATATTATTATCATAAAATGTATCATACCTTGTTCTCACTCGAAAACTCGGACGACCAAAGCTTTCGAACAAGGTTGCTGTACTTACCGCAAAGAGCCACCTTCACCTGAGAGGCGTAATCATGACGCTGTTCAATTCTCAGGTATTGATAGGTCTCTCCAGCATCAAGATATTCAAAGATGCTTTTGTCGGCAAGCTGCATATTGTCGTAAACTTCCGGATATAGTCCTCTCCTCGAATGAAACCTTGTGCACTTGTTCAATCCCA
Organism: Endomychus coccineus; assembly: GCA_958510875.1. Taxonomy (NCBI): domain Eukaryota; kingdom Metazoa; phylum Arthropoda; class Insecta; order Coleoptera; family Endomychidae; genus Endomychus; species Endomychus coccineus. Next base: position 97,045,094 of record OY294067.1, read on the forward strand.
ACTCCATGTCTGTACATACCGGAAAGCTCTGTAATACTGAATAGTACAGTCATTGAGTCATTTTAGACGAGAGAACGGCAACTATTATAATATATTTGTACATCAGTTGATCTTTGTATGAAACCTGTTTTGCAAAATGTTTTGATGTCATAAGAATCATTGAGCACCCAGTCTCATCATGGAAAATTAGCACAATAATTGTCTTATTAACTAATTGACTGTTTATAAACCAATTTTCCAGATCCCCAAAAAAATTGTTATTTTGAGACCGAAATACCACTCGGTGATTTTTGGGGTCTCTAATTACGATTACGAAGTCAAAAATAACATAATTATTCATCATCACCTGGAAATTCGCCAATTGGCACCGGAAGTTGATGATATTTAACATACTTTATACCTTTTTCCTTGCAAAAAATTGAATCAATTGTTTTTTTTTTTGGGCTAGCAATCACTATAGCAAATGAATGTAACGACGAACTGTAAATGTGAAAATAATAATAATAAGTAACTAAAACTTTTTATTTATTTATTGGCCCCAAATGGTGTATATTATCATTAAAATACGATTATTACGATTATTACTGATTACTATGTCATCATAGGGCTGTGTCATCAGCCTCAAATCTTATGCACTCCATCAACATCCGGTTCCAATTGGTCAATTTTCGGACTGTTATAGATTCATATTTCATCTTGGAGTTTGGTATACTTATTGTTAGCTCAAAAAAAAATTGAATACATTTTTTGCAAGAAAAAGGTCTAAATTTTGGTAGATTCCATCAATTTCCGGTTCTAATTGACCAATTTCCGGGCGATTATGACCAATCTCGTTATCTTTGAATCTGGTATAGAGATTGAGAGCTCAAAAAAAACAATTAATTTTTTGCAAGAAAATTGTCTAAATCTAAATTATGGTGAATTCTATCAGCTTCCGGTTCTAGTTGGTCAACCCCCGAGTGGGTATTGCTGTCTCAAAATAACAATTTTTTTGGGATCTGGGAAATTTGTTAATTTAAATTGTTTATGAACGGTCAATTTGATAATGAAACAATTGTTGTGCCAATTTCACATGGTGAGACTGGGTGACCAATGATTCTTATCACATCAATAACATTTTGCAACAAATTTCGGACAAAGATCAACTGTACAAGGATATTTCGAAATGAAATATTTAAATGACTGTACTAGAAGCCCTTATGGAAATGGAATAACACAGTGTTCCATCCTGGGACCAACTCTATAAAGTGTAATGTATGGAACGAACTTTTTTCTTTTTGCACCCTAGGAAAAATTCATGATTTGCTGATGACACATTCATTTTTACGAAGCCAATAACTGGAATTGCTTGAAGAGTGTGGTTGAACGGTGTTTCCTAAAATAAAAAATTGGTTGGGTAGAAAACCATTGTTAATTAATTTCGAAAACACAAATCACTTTTTTCGTTGTAATTCCGCCGGATCGTCTAAGAATCAAAACCGACACTCCTTTCCACATTCTACCTAGAAAGATAATAACATATTTAAGAGATTACCATTGACCTCCATTTGAATCTGAACACAAGCATAAAGTATAAATTGATGACAATTTTATATGAATTCATAAACTTGAAGAACTCCTTCCACTAAAGCACATGGAAACGTTATACGATTCACTTGTGGAAAGTCATATAAGATATGGAATAGTAGTATGTGGCGAAGCTTTGATACACGTATGCAGTCAATTGAAGTCATGCAGAGGCGTTTTCTGAAATTTATATTTTCCAATAACAGTAGATAGTGTTTTGACAATCTATACACTGAAACCAAAACTCTAGACATAAGATATCTATCATCCAGTATTCAGTGGCGGCTCGTGAACTTTTTAAGAGAGGAGGCTGGACATAAAACGTTTTTTTTTAATATACTCTACTCAGCCAATTAATTTAACTTTTGCACAGCGACCGTACCAGCTACTTCAGTGACAAAATTAATTGTTACCCAGCAAGAACCAACGTGGAGGTGTAGAGTTTCTCTTGGCAAAAAATTTTTTTGTTCGTTTTTTGTTTTTTATTTTTTTTTGGATTTTTGATATTTTTTCTTTTTTTTGGAATCTTTCATATTTTGTTTTTTTTTTATTAATTTTATTAACTTTTTTTATATATTAACGGAATTCTACGGTCTTTAGTTTGCGAAAAATGATCAATAATATTATCATAAAATGTATCATTTTGTTTTAAGTGTTTTACTAAATCTTTTTCAATAGATATCAAACTAACATTGTATAAACGATTTTGGTCCATTGTATTCCGCATGTAAGTTTTAATTCGTTTGAGAGTAGAAAATGATCTCTCCACCAATGCCGACGTGACAGGAATGGTGACTGTCAAACAAAGTAGTTTATAAAACTGAGGTAAAACTTGTTGCAAATCATTGTCTATCATATATTTTATCATATCGGCGTGACTGTCGTACTGGCCTAAAATATCTTTATCCGAGTATATAACGCATAATTCATTGTGCAGTGTTATTTTATCAAAAAATTTATAGTTGAGAACTAAGTTATCTAAAAGTGTATTGGGAAACTCTTTTGAAAAAGATTCGAAAAATCTTCTATTCGTCAAGTCGAAAAACTTCAATTCATGTAAATCGGAAAATCGAATCTCAATTTGACCTTTAATGGTATCTAAAATTTCATAAAAAAGTTGTTTATAATGTAGTTTATTGTCTACCAAACTATATGTTTTCCTCCTTTTCGCGGGAGGAGCCTCATCAGTTGAAAAATTTTGAAATAAAAATGAAATTCTGTATTACGGAAACTTGAAATTTTATCAACGAGATGTTTCAAACGATTATATCATGAATTTATGTTGTAAAATTTGAAAAATAAGATCAGTTTGTTCAAATATTAATTTAAAAGTATCAAGAAAAAACAAAAATTCTTCATTTTCTAAATAAGATTTTAAACCAACAGCAGCATTTAATGAAACCTGATCTGTCGAAAAGTCATCACTGTTTAATATAAAATCAAATGTTTCAATTAATTTGTCTTTATTTTTGTGAATGGTAAACACTGCACGTGATGTAAAATTCCATCGAGTTGGAGCATTACAGGGAATTCTGTTTCCTACTATGTTATTCAAAATTTCAGTTCGTTTGGTGGATTTGCTAAAGAAATTTTAAAATGACGATAAGTTGGAAAAAAAAATCTAACTTCCTTAATGGAATTACATGCATTACTTAAAACCAAATGCATGTTGTGAGCATAACAATGGGTGAAAAAATAGCCTGAGGCGAAACTGATTTTATTTTTGTTTGAAGACCGCTTAAATGTCCCGCCATTACAGATGCGCCGTCGTAGGTTTGAGCTATTAATTTATTCGCAAAGTCAAATCGTTGGAATGTTTCCATTAAGAAATTGAATAAATTGATCGCTGTTCTTCCCGAACTAACATCGTAAAACCCTAAAAATATTTCCACTAGTTGTCCATTTTTTACAAATCTAAAAATTATTGATAATTGTGATTTACACGTTATATCAGTTGTTTCGTCAACCTGCCACGAAAAAAAAGGGACATTAAATAATTCATCCTCTATGTGATTTCGGAGGACATAATTTATTGAATCAAGAATTTCGTTTTGTATTGTTTTTGAGGTGCCTGCAAATACTGACGCGTTAGTCATAAAATCGCGAAGCTTACTGTCGTATTTACAAAACAAATCTAACAATTCCCTAAAATTACCTTTATTAACTGAATTTTCAGTTTCATCATGCCCTCTAAAAGCCAAATCTTGAAATGATAAATACAATAAGAAATCTATGATTTTTTTTTTAAATTTCGCGTGTTCGTGTAGAATCAATCGTATTAACAATATTCTGTTTACCGGTTAATTTAAACTTAATACACGATGTAATATGTTCCTGCGATTTTTCGTGTCTTTCTATGACACGAGCTAAATTTTTCAAATCATTATAACCCAAGTGCCCCCAAGATGAAGTTGTATCTGATGTGAATAGCAAGCAATACCAGCAATATAATTTATTGTGTACATCAGATCCCGTTAACCATACATATTTTTTTATAATTATCAGTATTAAACGATCGATTTTGATACTTCCCTGCCATCACTAATCCTTTCAAATCCGGTAAAGGCCGTTTGTTTTTGAAGAACACTTTTCTATCATATGTTAATCCACTAAATGGATTTTCTAAGAACTCTGCAACTAAGTCACTCATAATTTTAACGTTCACCGATTCCGATTAGATAAATTATAACTTAAAAATTAACTACTTAACCTTACTACGCCTCGTGGAATAAAAACAACAACTGAGCTGCCGCATTCTTCTAGCAGCGGGAGGCGGGAGCAAGTAATCGTATTTCATTCGACCGACGAATGGGTACGAAAATCTAGCCTCCCTACTATGTTGCCATATTCGCTGTTTCACCCCACTGGGCAATTGAATGGTTGGAAAAACGGCAACTGTGTTGACCACACGTATTTAGCGTTTGAGATATATAGAGAATCTAGCCTCTGGCCACTGTTGCCAGATTGAAAATAACTACTGAGAACGGGGAATTAATTGTAAAATTTAAAGAATTATCAGAGAAACAGGAAATAAAATGGAGAATGATCATTAAGATAAATTGGTGAGGAGGCTGAGCCTCCTTAGCCTCCTTCGAGGAGCTGCCACTGCCAGTATTGAATATCACGTAAACAAACACACGGCATAACTTCATTCCCACCATTATTATACTCGCCGTAGATGTCATTATGAAACACCCTAATGGTTAAGGTCCAAGTCTGGTCTGTGCTCGCAACACAACCATCTTGTACTTACTACGCACCCTCTACAATCGTATAACATAGGAGACAAAATCTATAGCAAATGTCAATTACGTTGAGAAGGAATTGAACAACTATATAAGTATTACATTTTCAGACAATTCAGTTGTTACGGATATTCGAATGAATGGAAAATTAAAATTACCTCTACTTGATTGCATTGCATATAGTGATTTAATGTATACCATTCATTTTATTTCACACCTTTATATTTTAAATGGTTATATTTATTTTCTACGAAACAAATACTTCTGCACTGATCGTTTTGTTTCAATTTTTATTCATATCTATTTTTGTAATGTATTTATTTGAATTTAATCAGATTGTGTTTAATTGTTTGTGGTTCTATTTAATCAGATTGAATAAAGTTCTATTATTATTATTATTAAACTCACGACTTTATCATATGGATATTGTTGTACAATTTGGGCACGGGACCCAAAGCCTACAACATCACAGGAGGCGCCCCACGAGGCTCAATACTTGGATCTTTATTGCGGAAGATCACGTAGGATGCATTGCTTAGGTTGCTCATGCCAACAGGGATAAATACTGCCAGTTTCGCAGACGATATAGCTGTGGTTACGATTGCCAATTTTATTTTTTATTTTATAAGTAAAACGCAGAAAGCGAACGAACCGGTCGCCACAATCAGACAATAGTTGCATGAGTTGCAGGTAGAACACAAAATAGTATATGATGGGGTGGAGGTGGATTTGTGTCAGTCTGCTTCGAAGAAGAAGAGACTGTCAACAGAAAGATGTCCGGTCGGAAGGATAAAAAGAGAGTCGAGTATAAAAGGGGATAGATATTACGCCGTACTGAAAAACGGAAATGGAACATGACTTCCAGTTAGAACACTATATATGATATGATGAGGTGGAGGGGTATGTGTGTTGGTCTGATTCAAATAAGAAAGGACCGGCAACAAAAAGGTGGTCAACTGTCTTATTCTAGAGTATTGCGAATAATAGGGGCTCTGGATTTTCAACATTTTGGATCACCAAGCAGGAGAATTACGATCTATATTTTCTCCAATCTGCCACTTTAGATTAATACATAGAGCATATGAGGAGCTTTCTGACGCATCTTTTTGATAACCTTACTTATGTCACATACGATAACCATCTGATATGTTATTCATACATGTAATATGTTTTTTATTCACTCTAACTCAAATTTATGTTTGGAAGGAAATTTTGTATTCAGATAAGCACTCCGTGTAGTAACGCTGAAACGAATAGGGTGAAAAGTTTAGTGTAGTTTGTTCATATAATAAAGTAGCAGCTGTTTGTTGTCGTGCTACTAAATATTCATTCCTTGTTTCTAGAAGACTTCCCAGAGCTCAAAATTGCTAATAACATTCCGTTTGCAGCTTTTTACTGTTGTCCACATGTATCACATTGATTTATATATCGCTGACTATGCATATAACCTCAAAATCAATGAACTAGAGTTTCTAGCATAATACAGCAACGTGGCCAACATTAATAGAATCTATTTTATTGGAAACTGAAACCTAGTTATCTTAGAAAATTGAAACAAAATACAGTAGATGAAAATTTACAAATTCTACGTGGAAGTTTTGAAAAATTGCATTATGTATTCACAAACGCCAATAACAAATATGGCACAAAATGGTACCCTAGTGCAAGAATGAGAATATGTGAGCTGTCTGTGTAATGTGTTTGTTGATATATAATGATAAGATTCAGTTATCAAATGAACCATTGAAAACCAAGTGATTCAAGTGACAAAGAATAAGTTTCTAAATACGAAGATCTGAAGTTATCACACATATTAGAAATCGTGAAATTGAAAATAGAAAAACTGGTACGATCTGTATTTTGAAATGATTGTGCTGTATGCTGCTGTTGTTTACACTTCTTGTATGACTCAGTATGATGGTAGTTTGTTGAAGAAATAGCACTTGATGATTTTAAGTTATTTATTCACACTTATATACAGTTATGTACAAACTACACTAACAGAACTGAGTCGCCTTATTTATGAAGGCTAGTTTCCCTAAAGTTGTAATTCTCTAGGTCAACGTTTTGAGTTTAATATTGAGTTCAATGTTAATGTTATTGCAAGTATTAATGTTGCTCGCTGGAGTGATATCGTAGTGATTGTTATAGTAATGTAATGATGTTGCTCGATGAATGAATTTGATGTGATTGTTTCAGTAATGTAATGATGTTGGTTGCTGAATGAATTTGATGTGATTGTTCCTTTTCTAAAAGTCGTTTACTTCAGGCAAATTTAAGACTAAGTGGTCTGTGAAGAAGGGTAGTAGCTGCTATCAATGGCTACATATTTGTTGACCAGAAATCACAAGCAACAAAACCATTCTTAGGAGTACCCGTAATGAATAAGCCATGTCAACTCATCGATAACACTTCATCGGCTGATGACAAATTGACACAAGAATTCCATTTACGACTGAATTCCAGATGTGTCGTAAATACATTCACACAGGCTGGATAATATACAGAAAATGATAATTTAAATGACTTGTCATAATTATTGTCAATATGTATAACAATATGAATAAGTTAAGCTTGAACAATGATACTAACCTAAAATACTACAAAGTTTGTTTAAGTATTTTTTTAAATTTCAATAGTTTCTTCTATTGCTTCATGAATTAAAAAAAATTGAATATTATTATTAATGTTTAAAAATATCATCAAACTTATGTTTTATATGCTTTAATGATATATTCAACATCAGAAATGAAAGTATAAGTATTTTGATGAAAAAGTTGATCTTTCTGTTCTGCTTTAAGCAGACTAATTAATGTCTATCTATACTTTCCTATCTGCAATAACTTCTTGAACATTTTTTTTTCCTATCATAGTTGACCAGTTTTAAGGTATGAGTAAGTATTTTATATTATTCTAAACATATTATCCTATCTAACATGAAACAAACAGGAATGACCCATAACCATAAATAGATGGTCTATTGTTTGATCAACTGTTTCCGCTGATACATTGAGCTAAAATAGGGGTTGATCGAAATTTCTGTTTTGACCACCGTATTAATGCGAGTGGAACGTTTTGCCTTGTCTAAGATATTATGATGCTTACATGTCGGATAATACAAACTTAAAGGTGTGGGAACAATATTATTCACACCCATTTAGTGAAGTACTATTAGTCTTCACATAATATGAATCTGTCGTACCTTCCCATATAGTGTATTCTACGGTGCCCCCGTTTCCCAGAACGTATTGAATGCTGTTCTTATGTCCATTTCAAATATTCTGGAAATACAATTTTTCCCAGAGTTATTTATCATGGAAGAAATCTTAGCTGACGCTGACACTACACTATTTGATGTACTACTAATGTAGTCACGTCCCGTAAAAGCTATATGCAAACCTTTATCGTGAAAAAATACTAGCATCATCTGTGTGTTGAAAGGAAATATATTCCATTGCGGAGAATTGTTTTCTGATATCCTGAAAATACGAATCTTTGACTTGGACCACTATGGCTTTCAACGCCGCAGCTATGGTAACCACCACGTGCATAAAAATAAACCGCTGATACAAAGGTCAGGAGTAGAATATTTTTCAAAATTTTTTCCTTTCACCAATAACTTCAACTTCATAGATATTGTCACTCTTTGGAAAACCATTTGAGAAAGAACATCTGAATCATACAAATAATTTGCTGAACATTGATGTAGTTTAACAATTGAAAAGCTTTTGAAGTAATGAGGAGCTTTCAACCAGCAAGTAGCCCCATCATTAGAGTGAACTATATTAAAAAACAAAATGCTTGTGTCCAAATACAATTTGGAACTAGTAGGGCGAAATTAGCAGAAACATTCTAACTCGGTATAAGGAAAGAACAATTTGCTCATATAGAGAAGATAAAGGTGACAAATCAGCATAAGCCGAACGTATTTCAGATACAGGTCACACCATTTATCACTCATGAAACATACCTAGTAATGAACAATATCTGGGTACTTCAAAAGACATGGAAATGAAGAAGCGAAGGAAAATTTTGATGAATTAAGATTTATTTCCAACTAGGGGTATATACTCTAATAATTACAAATAGTATATAAGCAGGCACGTTTCGATTTCTTATTTACTTTACTCTGATAATGGCTGATTATTAGCTGGAAGGTCCTCGGTACTTCAACAGTATTTTTAGATCATAAGGGGATTTTTTTTCAATTTTCACAGTGTGAGCTGTTATAGACTTACTTCACTTTAAGGTGATGAGGAAGCATTGCTTACAAGATGAACTATACCTAATATAACTTATAGCTTACTACAAATCCCCACGAAAATATGAAATATAACTTTGGATGATTTTGGTGCTTACTTGTTGAAAATTCATATCTATAGTTTTATTAAAATATACTCTTGTTTTAAACTTTCGCAAACTTTGTTTTTATTAAGCAAAACGTGACATATTTCACCACACGGTGGCTTTATTAAACAATGGTTTTACAAACTATGGTTTATTCCTTAAATATTAAAATTAAGATTAAGAAGGGGGGATGAGAGAGGTACGTGTATAGTAGGATAAGAGTTACTTACGAATAAATTTGATAATGGAGAATTGGTAAAGTCTAAAGTCTTATTTGAAAGGTTTACTGCATTTTGAAACTTATTAATTTCAATTTTCTCTAAGTTGTTTAATACTTTTCAAAGATTCTCCATAAGTCAGTTGAAAGAAAATTGAAATTAATAGTTTTACTACTACAGGAAACCTTTTAAATGATCAGAAAGACTTTACTAATTCTCCATTTTGAATTTATTTGTAAGTAACTCTATTCCTACTGTACACGTACCTCACTCATCCCCTCCTTCTTAATCTTAATTTTAATATTCAAGGAATAAGCCATAGTTTGTGAAACCATTGTTTGACAATGTCAACGTGTGGTGAAACATGTCACGTTTTGATTGATAACAACGAAGTTTGTGAAAATTTATTACAACTGTATTTTTGATTAAAACTTTAGATATGAAATATAAATTCAACACCAGAGTATTCTCAATTTATTGCTCAATCGGAAATAAAATTTTGATATACCATTAGAACGAAGAGAATGTTTATCACAAAATAATGTTAGCTGAGTGAGTAATCTTATGGAGGATGATAATTTTCGAACAGTCATCAGAGCGCATATGACTAGAATCGATCCAATGTCTTTGAAAACATGTACGTGATATATTTAATTATGATACTTATATTCTATGAGTCAGGTTTATAGAACTATACCATTACGATGTTCTTTGATAGTGCACAAATTGGAACGCAATGAGTCCCTTCATGCCAGCTATTCAGGATGCATTGTCTATTTGATTGACAAGCGGAGCACTTGATACATTCGATCTGAACATATTCTGAAACGCACTAATGGAGATATGAAACAATGTGATTTTTCAATTGCAGTAAGCTGATTGTTTCCGTGAATGGGCAAGTTGAATGTATTTGAAAACAAAGGAATCTCTCATTTTGGATCAAATCTATTGAATGGTATTCTCATTTCATCTGGGTGCTTAGAAATTGATTTAGAGTGAAGAACTTTGAATCGAATACAGATTTAAATTCAGTTCATTCCTCCATAGGGGTACTTCAACTCTTTCTCTCCAATCAAAACTCAATTGACAATCGAACTTGATCTATATCAGTGAACTTCCCTTTGAAGATTACTATGTGTATGATTGCGCTTGTATGCACCAATTTATCAGCTTTCAATTCATGGAATATTTCAGATTTCTCAATCTTTCAAGGTAAAATGCTAAGCAATAGGCACAAATTCAAATGACACGATATGAAAATGTTCAGAATTCAGTGACGATTCGAAAAAGCCTTTCGGTATGAAATACGAAATGCTACGAATAGACAACTGATTCTTTTCTTTTCATTTCCCAGAGGATTATCATTCATAAAAAAATAAAATATCTGTTCACCATCTCGACAAATCACCCGATTGATGATAAAGATTGGAAAAGAACAGTTAGTTACAAATGAAAATTTGAATATAAGTAGTATAACTCAACTGATCTTGAGAATTTTACTCGTTTCACCATTGTAGACTCTACAGCAAGAACATGGGATCCTATAAATACATAAAAGGAAAAAAATTATGTGTGCAATTCTCTTCTTTCGAATTTCTACACGCTTGTGATCACGCAACCACAAGGTAAGTGAACCGAGAATAGTGAAATGATCCTACTGTGAATATAGCGGTTGAACAAGCGATCGCCATTCTCAAAACGTGTTCTAGCTTGTCCTCAAGATATAAGTTGTGATGGTTGGCTCGGAAGCCGAGATTGTTGAGAGAAGAAATGAGCACATCATTTTCGAGATGAGAGAATGACAGATTTTTTATTCAAATCGATTGAAAAAATTAAAGCTTAGGTATAACAGTTCAATTGAAGAAAAATAACTTGGGAACATTCAGTGAACATTGTACACGTTACGAAAGAAATGACAGCCATTGTTGTCAGGTTGAGCAGGTTTCCAATGTTCTGGAATACAACTAGCCATTCGATTTAATAGACTGTGTTACAAACAAATTTAGGATGTCTTTACTTATTATACCAAATACTACAAATTATTTGTAATTTTTGATATAATTCTGTTGTAGTGTTAGCCAAATGTGTGAAAAAAAAATAAAGTACCTACTGGTTCTGCTTACATCGAATCAAAATTCAATCGTACAAAGAAATATATAAGTATTTCGGTATTGAATGACATGAGGAAGTATTTGTCAGAATGTTCCCTCCCGTTACTGAATGCCGTTTGATAGTTTACTTGATCGATTATCAAAATAAAACTGATCATATACCTGAAACTTTCAGCTTCAAGTCATATTTTATTAATCCACACTATTTTTCTTATTCTGATGTTAGAGAAACTATTATGGAAACGAACACTCAAAATACAAGATTATCAAAATCTTCAAACCAATGCACTATTTTAAAATTCACTTATTTCTCCTGTCCTGATAGTTTTAAGTTCCAGATAGATTATTAAGCTATAGCCCAAGTGAACTTTCCAGCACAGAAAATTTGTTTATTTCTACAGAACGCGGATATTCGAAGATGGTGCTGTCCATCGTTCCTGGCCAGATTCTAGCACTAAGGCTGTGAATGTTGGTAGTGCAGAGTAAAGTGTGTATTGTGTAGCTAATACATGCTGGTTGAGGTTGTACCTCAAGCTCTATTTTCATTTTTAAATTTCTGAATCCACGGATATCCTCTTCTTTTTCTTCAACAAAATTCAATTTACAATTCTCATCCATTTTGAACATTTAATAATTATTGATTTGTACAGTCATTGGTTCGTTCTCAATAAATAGTGATATGTTGGAGTAACCTTTGACGGAACATATATTTACAATGATGTTATCGTCCTTTTCTCTATCCTCCATCTCTTGGTTATTTTGCGGTGTAATGTATTCGAATTTCGTTTCCATCTTTAAAACATTCTGTATGTTTTTCCCAGGGAGGTTATGAAGAAGCAAGAATTTTTGGCTTGCTGCTCTATAAGGACATAGTTGATGAGCTTGGAGTTACATACGATCAAAAACAGGTGCGAATTGAATCTTGTAAGATAATTTCAAATCGTGTTTACGTATTTTATGGCGCTTAAGGTCATACTTTCCATTATAGCTTTTTTGCCGTAGTTCATCTCCACATATCTCATTTCGACAGAATGAAAAATTAAGAATCGAAACTGATAAAAATATATACTTCATTCAAATGAAAGGAGTACGCCACTGTTGAACACCGTTCACGGGCATCGAGACAGTGGCTATTGACCAATGACCAGCCGCTAGTTATCGCCTGGAACCACTCTAATCTAATAAACGCTGTCGTTCTGTATTATTACATTATTAATGTTCTGAATATTTGCGGTAGGTTCGTATGTGTTTTAATCAGCTCTAGAAGATATAATTATGAAACTTCTTTGGCGGTTACTTTATATTGCATCGTAAATATATTCTTAATACACATAGAATGAAAATTCTCTTATCTAAAGAAAAGAAGGAGTGTTTTGAAACAAGCTCTGATCTAATTAGAGATTTCTGGTATAAAGGCTGGATCCTCTCAAACGCATAGAGACACCTGAAATAACAGTCGTATTTCGAATCCCAAACCATAAGGTACAACAAGGTTTCGAACCTTGCGGTAATACAGTAGCCTCACATTCTATGCTCTATTTATTAATGGTTCGAACGTCCCTTTCTCGCCAGGCAAAGCCCTCTAGACCTCACCACTAGTACCCCTAAACCTCACAGACTGTAATACAGTTACCTCAACGCGTTCTAGAGAACCTCGGTGTCAGTACCTCTAGGAATCAGCGCTCTAGGCCAGTGATCTCTCAGCTGGTGATATGATGATCTCTGAACATGTAATACAGTGAACAGAGGTCTCTCGGTCGCTAATACAATGACATCGCTTACCAACATCTGATGAGGACTGTCTTGCCAAATTATTCCCAAGACAAACTTTGAGTGCATAATTGTCACTTATAATACCGAGTATTTTGTATCATATTTGTTTGAATTTCAAAGTTATTGACTATAAATATAAACAATAATTCGTGATTTAAACCTGATGCAGGACGAAAATAGACAACAATGCTGTTGTTGCAAGTAACTTATTATTGAAAGTGGTACCAATATTATTTCCAGCTTTATAATCCAAAACTGGCTCAATACGGATTTCGTCAAATAAAATTATCACGCTATTTTCATTTTTATTAGAAAATTCGAATTGATTTTGGGCGTATGTAAGGAAAATTTGTATTTCTTTAACTACCGGATCGCTTAATTATGAATTAAAAACTGTATTTATAGTTCTTTGATGCGACAAAATCAATACATTTCAACTTCTTAAAATCTTATATATGACTGATTGTATGTAAAAGTGAGGATAAAATTGATAGTATTTGCAGAGTATCTATACCCTTCCTTAAAAGTCGTATGCTCAAAGTTTCATCACTACCATAATTATTCACTTAGGAAAAATCATTCTTCCAGTCATAACACCCTTATACATGCTTATTTACAGCTAAAAACACTTTCCAATCACACAAGGACAGCTAGGGAACAGGTTTCCACAAGAAACTGGTAAAACTGTTAAATTCTGATATTTAAACTAAACGGTATACTGTCGTAAGCTACCTCTCTACCGTTGAAGCTCTCTACTCCAGGCTTTTTGGTGATGAAGTCACACTTACTGGGCATCCTTCTAGATCTAGAGGGCTTTGACTCCACCCGCTTCATTGTCCCTTAGAAATAAATTTAGTGAGAGTAGTAGGGAACATGAATTCAATAATATTTCATAAGGTAATTATTAACATGCGAAGACATTGAGTGGGTGTATGCGCGCTCCGTCGGAAATTGTATACAGCTGATTCGATGCAAGGCGTTGTGAATATTGGAAATTTCATAGAAGCAATTAATAGTCAATAGCCACGGCTAGGACTGTCTCGATTGGCGTATCATGTGCTCAATCAACACGTGTAAGAATGTGGTAGCCGATTCGTGGACAATAGTAAGTGAAGCTATCATATCGCATGCATTGTTGCATAAAGTGTATTTATTTTATCTATGGAACAATTTTAATAGCCCTCATTTATGTCGAATCGCAAATAAGGAGGCATCGATAAAGATGAATACACTGTGTTTTTATATCTATTTATTTTTCACTAAATTGGACATGCATTTCATCTATAAATTATTATATAGGGTTTTCCATTAAGGCCGGGCAGATGTTAAAACTGAATAAAACAAGTTGTGTGTGAGATATCAACGAATTTTTTGTTTACATCGTTTAAATGGCCGCCGCGGCTTCGGTGGATGGCGCGCATTCGAGAGGTCCAATTTTCGACGATCTCGGCGGCCAGATCACGTCGCCTCTGCGTGAAATAACCCTGCCCTCAAATCGCTCGTGCAGAATGTCCATTGTGGCATCAGCTGTGTGGCACGTGGCGCCGTCTTGCTGAAACCATATATCGTTCACATCCATATGATCCAATTTGGGCCAAAAGAAATTGGTTAACATAGATCGGTAGCACTCTCCGTTGATGGTGATGGCAATGCCATCGTCGTTTTCGAAAAAGTACGGACCGATAATGCCGCCGGACCACAATCCACACCAAACAGTGACTTTTAGCGAATGCATTGCCACTTGGTGGACCTCGTGCGGATTGGCATCGTCCCAAATCCGACAATTTTGCCTGTTGACGTACCCATTCATACAAAAATGGGCCTCGTCGCAGAAGATGATTTTTTTGTTCAAATCGGGGTCTACTTCCAACTGCTCCAGAGCCCAGTCAGCGAACTCACGGCGTTGTCTATGGTCGTTTACCTTCAGCTCCTGGGTCAGTTGGATCTTGTACGGGTGTAGACCTAAGTCCCGACGCAATATTCGCCAAGTTGATGTCTGCGAAAGGCCGAGTTCTTGTGCGCGGCGCGGAATTGACTGCCTCCGGTTCTCCTGCACACTCTCATAGACAGCGGCGATGTTTTCGGCAGATATTGCGTTTCTTTTACGTACAGGTGTTGGCTGATTGTGCAGTGAACCAGTCAACTCAAATTTGGCCACGAGACGTTCAATAGTCGACTAGGAAGGACTACCATGCAAACCATAAAATGGGCGCAACGAGCGCATCGTTGCCACAAGAGAACATCCATTTTGATAATAAAGTTTTATCATTTGAACGCATTGCTCGACACTGTAACTTGCCATGGTGATTCGTCTTGAGTGACTGGATAATAAACAATAGATTTGACAGATGCAGCCTAAATAACATGGCTGCCATGAATTGTCAAAATCTACCCGTCCCTATCGGAAAACCCTATATATAATACAAGATCCAATTCAACAATCTATAGTTCCTCTTCAATGATGTTGTTCAATATATTGTATGAGAAAGCCATGTTATGAACTACTACAACGTAACACAGTGTATATTCATTGTTTGGCGGTTGGTGGATCTATCTTTTTTTTTAAATTTAACCTAGAGTACAATGTTACTCTTTCCGTTGGCTCATGGTTTTCGTGTTAGTTAACAATTTCGAATTTATTGGAGTTTGCTTAAACGAAAGGTACTTCTATGACATATGCGTTTGAAATCCATCGACATATCTTAATTTATTGCAAAATTGCTTTCATCCCAATCCCTTAATTCTAGACCATATGTTTTTCAGGTCTACGGGATCGAAGATAGAAGGATCTTTTTCTTGATTTCCTGATCCATTAGATTGGAATGTGACCGTCTCAAATAGAGGACTGTTTATATTGAGATAAATGCTTGCTATATCAAAAATCGAAGTTCTCCCTGATATATTTTTCTGACAGATACGCGGCCATGTTTCAAGAATGAGCCTACATTCGTTTTTGAAACTGAGTGTTTGAAGTTCATTTATCAATTGAATTAGAGTAGTGTCTTCATAATCGGTAATGAGAATATAGAAATTGCTTATAATTATTTTACCTGCCATCAAATGTACCGTCATCCTTTTTGTTTTTTCATATGAAGAAAGCGTCGTCGTCACTGTTATGTATGAGGGTAATTTCAAATCCTCCTATGTAAACTGGTAGTGCAACATCCAGGGCCGCACCTAGAGTTTTAGGGGCCCCGGGGCAAGACTAAGTTCGGGGCCCTATTTTCCTATTGAGTTTGTCAACTCAATTTTTTCCAATTTTTGTAAAAAAAAAATGAAACAAGGCATTATTATTTCTATTCATAAATAATTTGTTTTATTTGTCTTACACATTTTTCACGTTGTATTAGATATTAATTTGTAAGTTAAAATATGAGACATTATAATCATCAATCATGTAAAGTAGTAATATATTCTTAGCTATAATATTATATGGTACTTTCATCCCTTACATTACAAAATTATGAATTATATAGAGAAGGATGAGATATTCGGGTAGTCATTATGAATCACCTTTAATTCGCTAATATTCAGAAGTTGTTCGATAAGATTTTAGTATTAAAAGATTAAACTAATGCTCATAATCACGATTCGACATTTGAGAAAAAAAATTTTGAACTTTCTTTTTCTTGCTTTTGAAGAGATAAATTGTTCAATGACTTTATCGAAATCAATTGTGCGCGCTCTCAAATTTTCGATTGATAACAATGATAAGTTGCTCAGCCTTTCTTGTTGCATCGAGCTCCGCAAGTAACTTTTGATTATTTTTAATTTGGAAAACGATCGTTCAGCTTTTGCCGTAGACTGTCAGAAACATGATAAGGGCTGTACAAATATCTGGGTAGCTGGATGACAGTAACGCATTTTCAATTATCAAAAAATGAGCTAGCTCTTTTACGACATGTATATCTGAGAAAAGGGTAACTGCGGAAGACACGCTCCATAAAATGATAAATTCTTTACGTTTATAAAATCTCACACTTAAAACAATACCGTTTTTTTTCTAAGCTCAAGATTTGTACAGAATGTTATAGGTTTAGAGGTAATTATATTAAACAGATTTTTCACAATTGCTTTTATTATTCTAAATGAATAAATCAATCAGTTAATAAATTTTCACATAACGAAGAACAATGAGACGGCGCTAAAAATGCTTGCACTTCGAAACATTTTTTCTGTTTTTGTCCTTCGCTCAGGAAGCCCCCCGAGGCCGAGGGCCCCGGGGCATTGCCCCGGTTGCCCTATTGTAGTTCCGGCCCGGGCAACATCTTTAAAGAATCCCAGTCCTAAATTTTTTTGCTAACAGTATTGAACGATTTGCCTCCCCGGACAGTTGATTGAAAACCTGAATTCATAAGTCGTACCGTCCAAACCTAAGGAGTACTTCACTGTTCCTTCAACAGTACTTCAAAAACCTGGATCTTCAACTTCTTGAAGAAGTTTCTGATGCTTCCGAACTTCGATGTGTGTGAATAAATGTGAAACGAAAATATCAATAAATTTTATATTTGCCTTGGCAGCACAATTTTGACCGTTATCAGTTCGTGCGAATTGTCCCGAAATGTGTTATTAAGAGTTTTTCGTCCTGGAATTGTCGGTTTAATCTATACGAATTCTTGTTAACACTGTTCAAATTTAATTTTGAATCCGGCAAAAGATTACGGTATTCCGGCGTACAATATTATCTCTGTATTTATTAGATGTCTCTATCGAATAGTTATATACAGATATGATTGCTCTCTTCTTATGGTAGAATTTCATATTCTTTCGGGAGCAGAGGCTACGTCTATATTTCTTGAAATAGTCTAGTATTCTTTATTCGATAACCGCTTGAGAACGTACAAGCACAAATGACCACATACTGGAGGATCACCTGTATTTTGAATTCTGTCGCTATGGCAGCTTAAGTTACTCTTTCCGAGATGTGTCACTAATTCTGCAGGAGGATTTGAGTAACCGTACGAATCAAAATGATGTTTGAGATTTCCTTTGTTGAACAAAGCCGCCTAATGGCTACCTTTCTGATCAGAGTTCTGTAGATTGATGATACCACATTCCTTTTCATTTGGACTTGTTAGTAATATATCTTTCATGAAAACACCTCTAGAATTTGGAATGCTCTGTTTATTGACTATATTTAAAATATCAAAATTAGTCGAGGGATTAAGTTTTTTTAATTTTCCTTCTTGAATATTTTTATATTGTTGAATGTCAAAGCTGAGGGTAGACCTTTCTTAACCTTTATGGTTTTTTATACTCTACCGATATCATCAGGACATAACACAATTTCGTCTGAACAGTTTCCGAAATTTTCATATGTCAGTAGTAGAGCAATATTAGGTTAATTTTTACAAGCCGCTGCAACCTTTTCCAATTGATTCGTAGTCACGTTCAGTTTTTATTTATGCATTACTTTCACAGGGTCAATGCTTTTTTTTTAACTATATTATAATATATCAAAATTTCAAATTGATTCCCATTCCGAGATGTCGCCTTCCCTCTCAGATTGGCATCATGAGCCATTACTCCAGCCCGGGCTTTCCTTGTACATTGATCTATCGCCTCGGGCTAAACGATCAGCTAATTTGGTTCTAGAATATGAGAAAATATTTCCGGGAATGTGTAATTTACCTGGACATACCAGCCCTAGCACACTTCATTATAATATAATTATACCACCTATCCCTGTATTGAAATTGAATATATACTTGAATTTTGTAACATATGTGGCGATTTTTTTATTCAATTCGTTGATTGAATAGATACCGCTTTTCAATTCTAGCTTATTAACATTTTTCTCAAGACTGATGGTGCAGTCCGATTTAATTTCGAAAGAATTAACAATACCGTTAGTCAAATAGGTTATAGCAAATAAAACTATTTCATAAGTTTTATCTTGATTCAAACGTATCGGGTTTTCTAATCGTATTTTACCAATACTTTGATTCCTATTTACCTTCATCAACGGTATCTCTTGTACAGGGTTCGGCTAAATGAATTACCGAATTTATACAGGTTATAAAAATTTATTAAATCTAATAATCAAACGAATTAATTCTTATTTTTAGACCAGAAAGATGTTAGTTTTTATGATTTGAATATAGTGCTTGGTATATGATCATGCCATTGTTCTCAATGCATTATTCTTAATGGTTAACAAATTTTTTCTAACATTTTGAAGAACGTGACGTGGGGTAGCATTGATTTCATTTCTAATGTTCAATTCCAAATCTTTTAAATTTCTGGGTTTATTCACGAGCACTTCAAGCTTCAAATAGCCCGAAAGAAAATAAACCGGAGATGAAAGATCTGGTGATTTTACCGGCCATGGATCAATTTTTCGGAATGAGTCTGTATGGAAAGAATTCTCTCAGAATGTCGATTTTTTTCAAATGATGTACATAATGTATTTCATAACTCTATGTCTTATGATGTAACTGCTATCAGGTAGACTTTAGGAATTATTCAGACTGTGATGATAATCTTGTTTTATAGTGACACCTGCTGATACATGAACTATCAAAATTTGCCACAGAGTAAACACATGAAATGAACTGTGACGTCACATCGATGACGACACTTGACTTTCGAACACTTGTGTCCCACGGGTGCTATATTACATTCTAAGACACTTGAACGGAATAGACCAAGAGCCAGTGCTTCCTTACATGCCGAAAATGTCAGATCTACTGGAATTACCCGCTCCCGACCGTCAGGTCTATACAAGCAAATAGGCCTGACGTTGTCCTCTTCGATAATCTAAGCAAGACTATGTATGTCATTGAATTCTCTGCTCCGACAGAGGAGAAAAATGGACGAAATATCAAGATCTCCTGTTCGAGCTCCACACGCTATACAGTGGCCACAAAGTGGTGTAAGTGGTTCCGATCGTCGGTGTTTTGGGTTGAATTCGGTCTTCGCTACGTTCGAACTTGAAGATCATTCCGTCCTGTAAGAAGTCGGCGCAGATCTTCATAGAACGAATGCAGAAGGCAATGCATACTTAGGGCAGACCCCTCTTTGGTCACTTACTACATACACTACATTTGTCTCAAGTGTGTTCGAAAATAATCTGCACAATTCAATTATTGGCTGAGATGAATATTTCCCTCAACAGTAAGATACAAGGATCCAAACAGTCATATTTATTCTTGTTTCAGCAGTTGTCACGATAGGAAAACATGTTTATCTGATTTAGGTAACAAGCATTCTGTTAACGGAATAATTATTCAGCGGTTGTATCTCGTGGGCAACATAATATGTTTCCTCTTTGTAAGCTAAAGCAGTCGGTTCGGGTAAACCAACAAAAACAAATATTTTACGCGTCAGGGGTTTTCGAATTATTGCTGCCACACTCAACCAGTCGTACGTGTCAGGAATAACAATGCCAGAAGAGACGAGTTTTATGTACCGGACAGCTGACCAATGCGATAAACCGTGCGGAATTCGATTAGAAAACCCTCAATTTCTGCAAATCAGTAGCTTCTACATTTCGTTCGATTCAAGCCCTATCGTAGTCGCAGTGATATATGGCTCATCTGATCAAATATCAATCATGTAGCTCAAAAGCTCACAGAAACATCTTTGATACAAATTAGTGCACGAATATATCAGTGGTGATCTGTGTGAGTTACACATAACGCATTGAGCGCTAATTGCTTATTTATAAGTTTGAATTGGCAATTTTGCTGATGACATAGAGTTATTTTTTGATGAGGCATCCGGGGACAAAAGAAGCACTCCTTCTCAAATTCTTACTAGTTGGATAGTTCCACTCATTTTGTTGTGACTAATTATTGTCGTTGTATGATCATGATTGCAGAGAAATTGTAAAAAAAAGGTCGCGGAAAGCTGTAACCTGGGCCACGGTTTAGGTTGTTGCAATTTTTGAAGATTTCAATTGCTTCGGTGATTTGACGGTAATGAAAATCGAGATATCAGATAAAATTTTGGTACATTCGAAACGATATGATGATGAGTGACCAACCTTTGTGCTGCTAGTGCTGATCTACAGGTATTAGAAGCCATATACTGCGTTCATGGTACTTTTGTTCAAGAATAGCTATTCCAACTATTCCACCAATACAGATCTCACCCGGAGGTGGCTGAAGTTAATCTAAAATTCAACTCCGTTAATTCCGCTACTAGAAAAGCTAACTTCGAATAGTAAAAGCGTTTATTTTAGTTTTAACGTAAGTTGATGTTAGTCGTACATTTTGATTTTGATTGGACTGGTATATGTCATAATTTGGATATATTGACATACTTTAATGATTAACTAGACAGTCTATAATTAGTCAAGGATTCTAAAATTGATACGTTGGGTAAAAAAGAGAACACAAATCGAGCAGTCAATCTAAGGAGGTATATTGTAAGTTAATTATCTACATCTTGCATAAAGTGCATGTTCCGATTCATAAGCACCAACTTGTTAAAATGTTCATGAGGTTCATGTTTCACCCCGCAAAATATCTTTTCCTAAAGAGAAAAGATGTTTCACTGCAGCATTAGGCGGAATACCTGTGTAGTATTCTATGAATATATTTATGAAAACTGGATAATCTAGGAAAACAGCATGTATTTTTAAACAAAACGCTCGAAGAATATTAGTCACGTCGACCATACTAAATAAGGGAAATTGACAGAATTTTAATTTATCGGAAATTATTATGACCGTTACTTCTAATAACTAGTACTACCAAGTAGCCAGTGTACAGTAAACAGTTTACTATGAAGATGGCTACTTGTCAGTTGAAATTTCTTACTACTACTCTTAATAGTATTTTGAGTGGATAAGGATGTTCAATAGTAAATACCGTTACTAGTTTTTAGGCTTAACCTAAAAGTAAGTAAGTTAGGCAACATGTTGATTTCGTTAATTCACGATTAACGTTTTTCTCCTCAGCACCCCGTACCACAGTAACATAGTTTGCTGTAAAAACCTTCTGGATCAAGAAGAGAGTTCTTGAATGGTGGGTTACTTTGAGACAATTCTTAATAGTTTTCGATATTGGGTCTGTTCCATCTTGGATACAAGAGATCTAGGTAAAGTATATATCTTTTAATCACATCCTCTTCGAAGATCCCAAAATCCTGGCTAGTGTTTGCTATTTTTCGTTAACGTAAACTCACCGAGACAATAACCTAAGCCGTGACACACATTTAATATATTCGGAATATTTGGAAATCCTTTCTTCTGGATACTCCTCCTTACATGGTACGCAACGATAAAGATCAGTCTTCGGAGTGAAAGTAGTGAACAGTGAGGTTGTTCAACTGGAATTATCATGGTGGAATAAGTTATCATCACTAGAACCGATGCCAGCCTGCCCTGATGATCCCACCCGCAGTGTTCGACATGACATCTTTTTGGACTAGAATTCATTCCTAGACTCAGACTGCTAGATTGGGGCGTGACAGCAGCTACATGGAAGGAACAGTCGCTACTTCCTAATCTTCTCCCTTACACGACTTACTATAACAACGGTTAGGGTCATAAGATTATACCTTTCTTGGCGACGCGATTAGCCGTTTGATTTATAATATTCCTCGTGGAGTCTGTTTTAGCGAGTATGCAGGTGGATGTCGTATACATGGACTTCCACAAGGCTTTCTACCGGTTTGACCAGCACAAAATAATCAAAAAGTTTCTTATACTTTGCTTTCTCCACAACTTATCGCTTTTTTTCAGCTAATTATAACATCGACGTCAGTTTCGGAGGTTGCTAGTTTTAGGTGTGGCATCTCCAAGGTAAAAACCTGGGGTTCCACAGATCCTGATTTTGAGTTCTCAGCTATCCATACTTTTCATTCATGATGTAACAAGAACCCGAACTCAAGGTAGATTTTCTACATTATTCTTTATTATTCGACATTGATTCGGTGTCATTTTGAGTAGGTTAGGTTAGGTTAGGCCTCAATTTGATGGATTGTATATTGAGAAAATGCATGAAGCGGATATTCTCGTATCGATGATGTTTATTCCAATAGAAGATACACTGAAGATTCACTACTGGGAAGAGTCCTGACCAATTTGTGAATTGACCACTCCAATTTTCAAACAGTTAGACTCGAAATAAGGCATTCCATAACTTTTTTTCACGAATCTCTCGTAACCCACTAGTTTTTTATTCAACAATAATGATAATAATAATGATAATAATAATAACAATAATAATGTATTCATTCATTTCGTATCATTACATTTCAACAATGATACGAATACAAGAAATGCATTGATACAAAAGGAAGTAACAAATGAATGAATTACAAGAAATTCGATAAGTAACTTGTTTCTAGACACATTTTCGCTGATATAATACACGTTATCTCTCAAGTATAAATTCATTAAACGGGAAAACTATCAATAGAAAGATTGATTACACAAATTATGCTGAGAACATTGACATATTGGATGATTCTGTTTGTTCCTACTTTGATTATGTTACTAAAAATACTATTCCATGTTCACCTATTGATTAATGTATATTAATCAATGGTCCTCCTAAGAGGTATATCATGAGCTTTCTCTTGAATTCATTGTCGTAGTTATTGATCTTGGAATGGCATTGTGCTTTGGGTGCAATATAACGAAACAGTGAGAGGGGAGTTCTGCTTGATCTTTTTCATGAAAATATTGCAAATTCATTTTAAAAGAATACATACAGTTGACTCAAATCAAGAATTTTGGTTTCACTAAAAAAATGAAGCGGAGGATTGAGGATTCTGTGATTACTACTACCCCACTTCATCCCAAAATATCATAACATAAATGACTTTCTACTAAACAATAATACAACGTTTTTAGGTCCAGGTATGGAAATATTTTATCTTGAATATTTGAATTTATAAAGATTTTACTGAAGTTTTTTTACCACATATTTGGCATGGTGATCTAATCTCAAATGACAATTTGATACTCAATTTTCAATACGAACAAAATCAAATATGAGTGACCTTGAATATTGACATTAAGATGGCGAAATGAAGGTACAGTTAATAATATTATATTACAACTGAATGTTACGTAGTTGGTTTTTCTAATAAAAGGTCATTAGATTTTGACAGAAGATTATATTGGTATATGGGAATCACATCAAATAAAACCATATTGCTCTGTGATGAAAAAACTGTATATGGAGAGACTTTCATCAAGTTGAATAAACGTAAAACATTAAACCATAGGCGGGATTCGGAACCACATTCCTGGATATCCCGTCCAGCGTGCTTACCAATTACACCACTTTGGTCCCGTCAGTTTTATATTTATGTACACATAAACCTCTGAAAGGATAGTAGATCATTGATGAACACAATGCCATTCGATGCTGCGTTACAGATCTATCTACCACGCACATTCATCTAAAGTTCAGTCGTTCAGTGAAGGTATGAGAGTCACTATGACTCGCAATTACTCTGACAGTACTCATTCAATGACAGCATCCCGGTTCTTATATAATCCAATAGAACTGACTGAGAAATGTTCTGTCAGACTAATTATCAATCATAGTAATACTTATACCTACACTCCTCAATTCAAAACGACTAAACTATTTGAATAATTAATCTGTAACGGAGCTTCGAATCGGTTTGTGTTGATCAGTTATCTACTGTCTTTCCAGAGTTTTATATTTATATTAATATAAGACTCCGACGGGACCAAGGTGGTGTAATTGATAAACACGCTAGACTGGATATTCAGCAATGTGGGTTCGAATCCCGCCTATTGTTCAATGTTTTACGTTCATTCATCTTCATAATCCTATGTTATATTATTCTAAGTAATTCAGAAAATTTACTTCTATATCTGTTAATGTACGAATTGAAAATTTCAAAATTTCAAAAGAATAAAATATTGTAGAGCATTGCGAGATAAGTATTACGGATAGAATATCAATCATATAAAGGTGAATATGTATCATATATTCAAACCTGCATATTCATCATCTGTTCCAAGGGTAGGCATAGAAATTGCACGCAGTCTATATTCTATTACAAGTAGTTTCGTGAACTGCTTCATCCTTGAATTAGGCAACCAATCATATTCCGTCAGACGAATTCGTTTATGTGTTCACGTCATAGTTTGATAACGATGAGCTGGTCAGGAAATCATCGTAGAGGTAATGTCTTACCATAAGTAGTGAGTGAGTTGGGAAAAGAAAGCTCAAACACGATAGCATTACCGCGGTATCTCACATAAACGGCTATCGGCTAAAGGCAGTTACCAGTTTAGATTCAGATAAAAATTTTGTCTCACACCGCGTGAGGATGAAATCAATGAAAAGACAGAGTTAATTTGAGAGATTCTATAGACCTAATTAACTTTTTAATGAATGAATGTCGCTCTAATAATCTTTATTATGGAAACATTCAAATTATTCATTGAATGAAGTGAAATACTATGTTCAATTGCTCAAAATGAGTTTTCAGATATAGTTACAGAAATAGCGCTTTCACAGTCAAAGTCAAAGTATCAAAACTACGAGGTTTTTCAGTTACCATTTCATGTATTAATATTTTATTTGTTATTTCATCCATGAATATTGTTCAAAATTTGAAAAATTCATTTACATTTTTATATTGAGGCGCATATGTTTCTAATATTCAAGCTTCCACATCATCTGCATTTTCGCGAACCCAATTTGCATATTTTCTCATGTCCATTCTGGCACGGAAGTTATTTAATGAAAAGGTTCCTACTTGCTAGAATTATGGATCTATAATTATTTTATAACAATCTTACACGACAGTTAATAATTAAAATGTGTGAATAGAGCATCCCTTCGTATATCTTGTCTTACGGCGTTATGTTAGTTGAGACATCCGAGAAAATATCACTTAAGATTAAAAGTAGTGTCAAGTAATAAAGCTCAGATGCAAAAATAGGTCAAAGCCCACAGTTTCCTTTTATATTTACTTTTTATAATAATAAAGTTTGAAAATACTACCTCACCATAGTTTAGAGTCATCTGCCGCCACTGCCTCAAGTCCTTTCTACGACCCGCTGCTGCTGACCACGTTTAGAAAGTCATTTGGCTGTCCCATCAAGTGTTTTATTCCTCCATGAGGGTGGAATATTACTCAGGTGCTGTGATGAATACCCTCTGTTATCTACAAATCAACGTTGTAAATTATCTAGTGTAAGAAATTGTTCTGGGAGTTTTCTCCTAGTTTGATTAACAGCAAGCAACCCAGATAGAACATTTAGGTGCTGCCGTAAACGTGTCCATAAAATCTACGGTTCACTTCCAAGACATACAAACTTGCATGACTGTCGTAAAAACGTTTTATGCGATTCTCAATCGATTCGAATTTTAACTTATTGGTTTTCCACCCAGATGTAATATGCATTCAAAATATGAATTTCTTCCTAGTATCGAAGGTTTGATGGAATAGCTATAAATAAACTAAAACAAACATTCCGCTTTAATTATAATTTCTTCAGCCTGTGAGTTCTTCTACGTTTGATATTTAGGATGTGCACTCATTTGCTTATTTGCGTTATTTTCCTTGCCGGTATAAATTTGAAACTTGTAACAAAACCCTGAAACTCCACTTAGAACAAAAAGTTTGTATTCCCATTCATGAGATTTCAAATGCAAATATTGTTTCATATGATGACGTGCCTTTTTGGCACACATCTGTTCATCAATTGACAGTATTTCTTCCATAGGGATTGTTAGAAATTTGGCTGAAATTGAATCTGTCTGTCTCAATTTATGTAGTTTGTCATCCAAAATAAATGTATTATCATTGAAATGTAAATTGCTTCGAATGTATTCAAAACGTTTCGTGCAATATCTATTCCGATGAGTTCGTTCTGGTATGCACGAAATTGAAGGCAGAATGCAGATGCCAAAATATTTCATAAGCTCGTATTTGGTGAACTGGAAAGGTTTCCCAGGATTTTTGGAAACGCTATATATGAATGTCTCCTTATTAATTATGTCCATGAGGTTGTCATCGGAAGAATATTTGAAAAATTGATAAGGAGTGTCTTAAGCCATTATATCAGCCGGATAATTTGTCTGGCCAGGAAATAGAGAAGGAATGTATGATTTTTCTTCCTCCATAGCAAAGTAGTTCTTCATTCTGCAGGACATAGCTGAATCACATTTGGAGGCATTGGAGTTCTTGAACAATCCAATGAAGGCTCAGGTACTGTGTTGTTTACGGGCTTGCTTCAACTATCAGTGTAATTTCGCTATTGTTTCCATTATTAAAAAACTCATTCAATATTTTCTCTGCATCACGAAGGTACAATATCTTCATCATCATCACTACCCTCATCAAATTCGTCTTCACTGCCCGAAGGTGTATTTTCAATTTTTCTAAATCTAATTGTTCCCTTCCATTTTTGTAAAATAAGGGCATTTGCAATAAATTGATATTCGCAATATTATAGATTGATATTTATATACAAGAAAACGCAATGGAAGGTAAATTACATAGCATGCGCATTGATTCAAATATGAATCAACTATTATATTTCAAATAAAAATAATATTTGGATAGAATCGGATATATACTTTGTATCATCTGAAGCCTGACACAATAATGTCGATTAGTAATATTTTACGCATACTATGCTGATAATAATAATAATTACTCTTCGTAAGCCATCAATGAAACTTGAACTATTTTGACGTGCATGGCGTTATACATCGATTTTTGAGCCCCTTCCGCCAGAGAGTTTGTAAATCTACACAGAGTGCGGTTGGTTTATTTGCGGGAGGCCGCACGTTTAAGGTTTCTAGATATATATTATAGTTTTCCGAGCCAGTTATTTGGTTGATTCAAATAAGCATCGATGAGCACTGTAGGGTTGAGCCTTATTTAGGATATTTTCATACTTCATCAAATATCCAGAATTACAGTTAGAAATATTGGACGAAATGATGTTCTGTAGTCTCTATTGTAAGAGGTTACATCTTCTTTATTTCAGTAATAATTACTGAATGTATGAAATAAAGTAACTAATTCCACCCCTCTGGTTCCGGGAGAATCTTATATTTTTGTTATTATAAACCTGTGAAAAAATAGTAGATCATTCATAAACATATGTGACTAGATGCGCCGCCAGGGATAAATTATTTACGTAATTTCATCCTGAGTTCAATAATTCAGAAATGAGGAGTGTAATATGAGTATTTCCATGATTGACATTTGTTCTGACAGCTCATTGAATGATGATAGCATCCTAGTTCTTCATTTTTCGATAGATAGAATAATAATTGATTTATGTTAAATAGTCTATATTTCGGAAGAAGTACTATGTATTTATTAACATACTTATATGGAATTGTTGCATATCAGTATTTATATATAGGTTATATACAGGGTGTAAATAGATAGCTGCGAAATAATTAAGGGGGTGATTCCTTGTTGAAAAAAAAGGTGGGTCTTCCATATAAAAAAAATCATTTGACCCCCTAATGTTAAGATACAGCCCTTTAAATGGGGCGCCAAAAAAGTAGTTTTTTATTTTTATCTTCTAAATCCAAAAAGTGACAAAAATAAAATTGAGCACACATTATTCGCTATTAAGAAGGCATCCAATATATGAGTTGCTGGTTTTAAACTATGTTTGTAAGGGGTAGAAATAACCACCCTAAAACTTGTTTTTCACTTAATTTTTTCTCTTATGTGTATATTGCCAATTAAATTATTTTAGGTAGCTTGTTTCATTTTGAACAAAAAAGGTCTCTTGTAATTTTTTCGGAAAATTGAAGATTTCTGAGAAAAAAAATACAAATTACACATTACAAGTACATGACACGATCCTCATAGTGTGGAATTTTAATTAAACTTTGATTTACCTAGTAGGCGCTGTCATGTTGACATATTTTGTTAAGACAACTAAATTATTTTTAGTATGTGCAATAATAAGTTAAAATCATTGAGGCCCTTTTGTAAAGAATTTCAGTAAAATGGATGTGTACACAAATGCAGAATTGACAGATATGCTATTTAACGGAACTCAAACTGCACTTAAAATAATGTAACAATTAAATATTGTTCTTGGATTAAAAACTGATAGAGATCATATGAGATGTTCGAAATGACCCCCTCCAGCCATTATACACGCGTCTAGACGGCGACGCATTGATCCTCGTATCCGGTGGAACATTTCTGGGGTATCTTGAATAACCCTAACACATGAAACAATTATGCGGTTTCGTAGATCTTACAGGTTTCGAACAGGAGTCTCGTATACCAAAGTTTTTAAATGCCCCCAAATAGAAAAATTCAAAGGATTTAAGTCCGGGGATCGAGGTGGCCAAAACTGAGGCCTACCTCGACCTATCCAGCGATTTGGATAGACTTCATTCAAAACCTCACGTGCTCTTACACTAAAATGGGCAGGGGCCCCATTGTAAGTAAATCAACCACATTTCCATTCTCTCACATGAAGGAATATCATAAAGTAATAGTGACAAGTCTTCTCTCAGAAATAAACTGTATGAATTCCCAACTAATCTAGGTGGCAGAAAATGTGGGCCAACTAACTGATTCGCAATATGTCCTAACCACACATTTAAAGGAAATTGTTCTCGATGGTGAGCTTCTATAATAGCGTGAGGGTTTTCTTCGGCCCATATGTGGTTATTATGATAATTAATAATCGCCTCTCTAGAAAACTTAGCCTCATCTGTAAATAAGACTTTCTTCAGAAATGCACAGTTTTGTCTAATCACTTCCAGCATCCCAAGTGGAAAATACTAGACGATTCGGAAAATCCCGCGGTAATGGAGCCTGGTGTTGATGTCAGGTTGCTCGTTGACTAAATTAAGTACTGCTTCCTCTAATGCTGTTGTTCTAACTTCGCGTTGGCGACCACTATCATGTTTCATCCTTTTGAAGGTACCATTTTCTCGTAGTCGTTGATAAGCCGTGCAAATAGACTGTGATGAGGAGCGAGGCGATGGGGATACATTTCTGAATATCTTCTTGACGCTTCAAAGGAATTTCCATTAGATAGCCGGAAACGAAATGCATATCTGTCAATTATGCATTTGTGTACACTTCCATTTTACTGAAATTCTTTACAAAGGGGCCTCAAAATGATAACAGTGTAAGACAATTAACAATGATTTTAACTTATTATTGCAAATACTAAAAATAATTTAGTTGTCTTAACAAAATATGTCAACATGACAGCCGCCTAAAAGGTAAATCAAAGTTTGATTAAAATTCCACACTATGAGAATCGTGCCATGTACTTGTAAGTAATTTTTTTTTTCTCAGAAATCTTCAATTTTCGAAAAAATTACAAGAGACCTTTTTTGCTCAGAATAAAACGAGCTACCTAAAAAAATTATAATAATTGATAAATAATTTTTTATTGGCAATATACACATAAGAGAAAAAGTTAAGTGAAAAACAAGTTTTAGGGGTGGAAAACCAGCAACTCAGTTATTGGATGCCTTCTTAATAGCAAATAATGTGAGCTTAATTTTATTTTTGTAACTTCTTGGATTTAGAAGATAAAAATAAAAAACTACTTTTTTGGCGCACCATTTAAAGGGCTGTATCGTAACATCAAGGGGTCGAATGATTTATTTTATATGAGAGACCCACCTTATTTTTTAACAAGGAATCACCCCCTGAATTTTTCCGCAATTATTTATTTACACCCTGTATAGTATGTAAATTTTCTAAATTATGAAGAAAAATGGACTGTTGGTTCATTCTTGAAAAAAAAACGGTTGGCCATATTTAAATATTATATTTATTTAGGGTACTTCACAGACTTACAGTGTTACTCAATGAGTAATACTGTAATTATTCATTAGAAAAAATTTTCAGAAAATTTATGAATAAATGAATTATTGCGATAAGATCATACTATAAATAAGAAACAATCACCATTGTCCACCAATAATACTGTTAAGTACTGAGGACCTTACAGATACCAAGTAGCCGAAATCAGAGTGAACTGAATTAGAAATCGAAATGTGCATGTTTAAAAACTAGGTATATGGAATTATAATGCAAACAAGGGGTACCCTCAGCTGTAGATAAATCAGAATTTAATAAGTAACTCTTTAGTTTATATATTTCCTTTCCTCCTAAGTTACCTAGATATTTGTATATATTGTGTTTGAAAGTGATAAGCTTCAATGAGAAAAGGTGTGGACCTATATTTGAAATATGTTCGGCTACTGCTGATTTTTCACAATTATTTCCCTTTGTATGGGCAAAATGTTTTGTATACCCAGTTAAAATGTTCCTCCTTGATTGACCAACATAGAATTCTGAACACGACTCACAATCGACATTGTAGATCATAGATTTTTCGAAGTCGTAAACTTTATCAAACGAGTTTGCCTAAACGGTTTTTCATTTTGTTTTTGCATCTATAAATGGGATGCATATCTATGTAGGTAATTCATATTTAGGCTACAGCTTTGATAAGTTTCGAACTTCGAAAATACTGGGATTTAAAAAATCGATTATGAGTCAATGTCAAAATGTTACATGAGTCAAAATAGAAAGGAAGTTTAATTCGAAATGAACAATATTTAGCCCATATAAAGTTACTTGGTAGCTGAAAGGTCCTCAATACTTAACTGTACTTTTGGTGAATGAGGGTGATTGTTTCTTATTCATAGTGTTATAGTGTATACACAGTATGAACTCTTTCTTAGTTTATTACGATAATTTTGAGCAAGTCTGAATCATTTTTTGGGGGAAAAAATGTTGGATGTATTTATTAATTAGGAAAATAATAAGTTATATATGTTTGATAGAAATACTGACCACAATGAGTTGTATTTACTGAGATAGTTTCGCAAACCAACAAAGATAGTACCAGACTGACATTCAGGTTACACTTTCCATTCTTCTATTTGTGATTGCCATGCTAACGTGGTGTTACCGATCCAAACGGGAGGAGCAGTGAGTTATCGAGGCATCATCGTTATATCTGCGTCAGTAGAAGATGAATAATAAAGTCCTGATTTTCGTTTCTGATTCCCCATGGTGTAGGTTACACATTCGATACAGTGTCCAGGTTGATGCCTCGACTTCAGAGTATTTTCATATTCACTGTTTGTAACCCGTAAACCTTGTTTGTCTTTGGGACTGAAGAATTTTGGTTTTGAATCTACAAAACGTTGTTCATGTATGCTTCCTGAATTGTGTCTTATCAGTCCATTGTCCTGATATTTTGTAAAGAGAACACTCAATGGGACTCATTTATATATTTAGACGATTTGTGTCCTCTTTCGAATCAAGCCATCTATTTAGGTTCTTATTGGCTCTTATCCAGAAGGTTCTTATCCAGAAGATGATTTGTTGCATTGTTATTCTGCTTGTCTTTTTAGCATTGGAACGATATTGCTTTACCTAGCTCTGGTTGTACCCGCCTTGTTTAGTCATGCATCCGTTTAGACTCCCTGTTTAGCTTTCGATGGAGAAAGGTAAGACAAAGACGCAGAGCTTTTAGATAGATTAATGTTCATTGCCTTCCCTTTTCCAACTGTAGTGATTCAGAAGAATCTCTCCTTCTCAGATTGGCCCCGTACCGTTCCTAAAACTAGTCATCACAGTGATGACACCAGTAACGTTACAATAGAGAATATTCAAAGTTCCGTCAACTTCAGTTTGCATACTCAAATCTCGAGTCCATAAATAATGTCAAGAAATATTTCCCAAAATTATAATCAGAATTTTAAAACAGAATTTTGAATGAACCCTGTTATGTTCATAATGCAGAATATTCTGCAGTTGGGCGCATTCAAACTTGGGCGGAAGATTTTCTAACTGAAAATGAATCCTATTCACTGAATGAATATCTTGATTTTGTTTCCTGAGAAGTTTTTCAGTTTTTGTAACATTGTAATGTTATTATGATAACGCAGGTATAATCATTATTGAAGTACCACAAATGTAGGTATTGAAAATACGTAACATGATCAAATATCCATATATTCATCTATCTACCAATTTGACAGAACAACATTCTGGTTGTTTGAATAAATCACTCTGAAAGAATGATCTTGGATTACAATTCGATCTGCGATAGCTCAGGCAGATCTATAAAATCTCAAAGTAGCAAAGTAGGATAACGAAACAAAAGTTCTACAGAACAAGATACATGAATATGAAAGAAAATTAAATTCATTGCATTGCTTCAATTGGCAATTATTAATAATACTATCATGATGAGTATTTTAATTGAGGCTGAATTAAGGATGTTCAGCAACACCTGACGTTGAATATTTCATACTTTGAACTACTATTACTATTGTTTCCAACGCTTCATTTGATCGAAAACGGGAATAATCAAATGAAAAAATTGATTATACTTCACTATAACCGCCTCTCAGAAATAATGTAGATGCCGAATTGCGAGCCGAGCAAGCACAATATGCTCAGTATTACAATTAAACTTCAATGTATTGCAGTAATTATAAGCTCGGAGCACCCTTTTAATGTGAAGTGGTTAAACAAAACGCCCAATTCTATTGTTTGCTTTATTAACGAGTTAATGTTGGTCGCAGTAAATGAGTTGCGCCCTACAGTAACGCAAAATTATGATGAGAGGATCAAGAGTGGAAGGGAAAAAGGGCAGGCTGGGCGGTAATGAGGGTTGCTTAACGCTATCAAGCGGCAAGTCGCGTCCATAAGTCGCAGATGTGGCCGCCCCTTGCTTGTTTATGTCGATGGTTTCGGCAGCTAAGTGATATTTTACAGGGCGGATTGCATCTATTTGCTTCCTGGCTTGCCCTAGTGTATTTCTGTTGTTATTCATGCCATGTTTGACGCCTGCTTGAGACGTGCGGTCTGCTACTCAAATTAAACCAAGGGTTCGCTAAAAGATTTAACTAACAACATGCGACAATGCCTAATTGAATATTGTTGGTTGTACATTTACATGCTCCTGAAATGAATGTTCCAGGCCACAAGTTAGAGTTTTCATGATTATCAACATGAAGTCAAACATTGGGTAACTAACACAATGAGTTCCAACCAATGACACCACTATAGTCGTCATGGTTTTAAATTTTTATAAATATACATCTCTAAAAGGATAGTACATCAGTGACAAACTGATTCGATTCGATATCAGTTATTAATGTACATTCATCATGAACTAAAACTTATTGGATGAGGGCTATATGAGAACTACCGAACTACCATGGTTGGCAGTGGAGCCAGGTAGCTCAATGGTAGAAGGGTCGATCTCCTAATATCTGTGGTTTCCGTTCGCGGGTTTTAGTATCAGCGATGGCGGAATTTTTCAGATGACCCGAGGAAGAGGTAAGGTAAGGAACAATGGACATCTAGGCCTTCGTGTCAGCAAGACTTTCCTCGTCGCGGAACGAGCCCACCACACGAGTAGTAGTGTTTAGAGGGTATATCTGAGGTGATTGAAGTCGGACTCGGGGAGTCCCACACTACCTCATCGGATGTTGAACAGAACCGATAATAATAGCTCACCAGATATTGCATTCTGGTTCTTTAATATGACTGACTGTGACATATTCTAGGTTTGTATAAAAATTAGGTGCCCATGAAGGGTTTCAAATAACTTTAAAAAAATGTTTAATTTATTTTAATAGCTCACCAGGCATTGCATTCTGATCCTTTAATAGAACTGACTCTGAAATATTCTGGGCAAGTATAAACATATTTGATGTTTCTTCGTCTAATGAACCAGAATAAGTATATTGTGAGATATGGAATGAATTTGCTAAACCATCAAGATATGTTAGAATATTCGACAGATGTAGTTTAAGTGTTCGATGATGCAAGTTCAAAGTTAATCGATTCGAATAATATCGAATTCAAGGTCATTTATTAACTAAATGATTGAGGGTCTTGATATCAAAATTAAATCATATTTCGTGTTCCTGAATTATTAAAGTGAAATTTTTTCTAACTCAAAATATCGCGCGGAAACATGGATCTTGAAACATACTACTGTCAGTTATTCCTGGTACGAGTATTATAGCACTAAAACTATGAAAACAATGAATATTAGGGAGCAAGGTATATACTGCATTGCAGGCTTCATTCCTGAGACCGCACAAATATCTCCTTCGTAAACAAAGGATGTCGATTATCGGAGAAATATTAATCAGAACAACATCCTGTATTGGATTGAATTTCCACTTTTAGTGAATTTAAATCCTCTACCATCGTTATGGATAACGTTAGTTATTACACTACTGTAACGAAAAAATGCCTCCAATAATTTGATTTCATTGTCATGGAAGGTTCTTATAAATTTGTGATCCAAGTAAGTCCTTGATGTTTGCAGTGGCGGCTCCTCGAAGGAGGCTAAGGAGACTCAGCCTCCTCACCAATTTATCTTAATGATCATTCTACATTTTATTTCCTGTTTCTCTGATAATTCTTCAAATTTTACAATTAATTCCTCGTTCTCAGTAGTTATTTTTAATCTGGCAACAGTGGCCAGAGGCTAGATTCTCTATATATCTCAAACGCTAAATACTTGTGGTCAACACAGTTGCCGTTTTTCCAACCAGTCCAATTGCCAAATAGGGTAAAACAGCGGATATGGCAACACTCTCTGTAGGCTAGCCTTTCCTTCGCACTCGGTCACTCGGTCACTCGGTCAGTCGTATGAAATACGATTACTTGCTGTGACTGCGACACGTGCTCCGTCAGTTATTGTTTTTGTTTCGCGACGCGAAGTAAGGTTAAGTTATAATTTATCTGTTCGGTGAATTATTAATCGTTAAAATGACCAGTGATTTAGTTGCTGACTTCTTAGAAAATCCATTTAGTGGATTAACATATGACAGAAAAGTGTTTTTAAAAAATAAACGGCCTTTACCGGATTTGAAAGGATTAGTTATGACGGGTAAATTTCAAATCGATCATTTAATACTGATAATTATAGAAAATATGTATGGTTAACGGGATCTGGGGTACACAATAAATTATATTGCTGGTATTGCTTGCTATTTACATCAGATACAACTTCATGTTGGAGGCACTTGGGTTATTATGATTTGAAAAATTTATCTCGTGGCCTAGACAGACTTGAAAAATTGCAGGAACATATTACATCGAGTATTAAGTTTGAATTAACCGGTAAACACAATATTGTTAATGTGATTGTTTCTGCTCGTACACGCGAAATTGAAAATCATAATAATACAGTTGAAGAAAACCGCGAAGTTTTGAAAAAAATCATTGATTTCTTATTGTATTTATCATCTCAAGATTTAGCTTTCAGAGGGCATGATGAAACTGAAAATTCAGTTAATAAAGGTAATTTTAGGGAATTGTTAGATTTGTTTTGTAAATACGACAGTAAGTTTCGCGATTTTATGAGTAACGCGTCAGT
This sequence comes from Endomychus coccineus, assembly GCA_958510875.1. Lineage (NCBI taxonomy): Eukaryota > Metazoa > Arthropoda > Insecta > Coleoptera > Endomychidae > Endomychus > Endomychus coccineus. The sequence goes on from OY294067.1 coordinate 97,081,680, forward strand.
ATTTGCAGGTACCTCAAAAACAATACAAAATGAAATTCTTGATTCAATAAATTATGTCCCTCGAAATCACATAGAGGATGAATTATTGAATGTCCCTTTTTTTTCGTGGCAGGTTGACGAAACAACTGATATAACGTGTAAATCACAATTATCGATAATTTTTAGATTTGTAAAAAATGGACAACTGGTGGCAAGATTTTTAGGGTTTTACGATGTTAGTTCGGGAAGAACAGCGATCAATTTATTTAATTTCTTAATGGAAACATTTCAACGATTTGACTTAGCGAATAAATTAATTGCTCAAACCTACGACGGCGCATCTGTAATGGCGGGACATTTAAACGATCTTCAAACAAAAATAAAATCAGTTTCGCCTTAGGCTATTTTCACTCATTGTTACGCTCACAACATAAATTTTGTTTTAAGTAATGCATTCCATTAAGGAAGTTAGAATTTTTTCTTCCAACGTATCGTCATTTTCAAATTCTTTTAGCAAATCCACCAAACGAACTAAACTATAAATTTTGAATAAAATAGTAGGAAACAGAATTCCCTGTAATGCTCCAACTCGATGGAATTTTACATCACGTTCAGTGTTTACCATTCATAAAAATAAAGACAAATTAATTGAAACATTTGATTTTATATTAAACAGTGATGACTTTTCGACAGATCAGGTTTCATTGAATGCTGCTGTTGGTTTAAAATCTTATTTAGAAAATGAAGAATTTTTGTTTTTTCTTGATACTTTTAAATTAATATTTGAACAAACTGATCTTATTTTTCAAATTTTACAACATAAATTCACTGATATAATTTATTCAAGAGATCGTTTGAAACATCTCTGGTTTTAAATATTGGTAATTAATTCATTGTATTTGTTTATTATTAAGTATGTATAATTTAAAGTTAGTTATAAGTTATGGCTCATGCCCCTCCATTATTACCACTCTCAACCCGGATTTACCCTCTTGTCGAGGAACCAGGTAGAAAATGTGTAGTTAAGAAAAGATGTAGCAGCCTGCTAGTACAGTTTTTAAAACCTCTTGAAAGAGTCCAAAATTATCTATTTAAATAAATGTTATTGTTTGAAAACAGTTTTAATTAATCCAGAAAAGACCCATGAAAATACAGTCCACTCGATCGATTGATGGTGAAAACGAAACATTGGTCCTACGATACCGGATGCGAAAATAATTAAGATTTCCTGCCACGTGATGATGTTTGATGTTTGAATGCAGTTGGCGACGATTATTTTCTGATATAAATGTGAGTTCCTTTGTTATCCTTTAGATTTGTGTATGTATTCAATTTGTTTAAAAGGGTTTACAGATTCTTCAGGTTAAGATTGTTTCTCGATGCTTTATTATTACATGATTAATATAATATGATTTATTAATGCTTCTGGATTTACTTAAATAGTTTATAGATGATAAATTGATATATAGAGGCTGATTAGATTGATGATATAGATTTGAATAATGATTCACAGATACGTTTGTTTATAAAGTTTATTACTTTAATTTAAGATTTGATTATAAGATTAACAGTTTTTCTGTTGATTATTTAAAATTGAGATTTGTAGTAAATGAATTACGTTTAATCAAAATGGATGCCTTGATTAGAAAAAGGGGTTGCATTAAAAGCAAACTAACCACTCTTTCAAAATCAGTAGATTTATTATATGATCAGATAAAAGTTGATAGAAATCAAGATATTGAAAAGATTACGATGTTAGAATTGAAAATTGAGAGACTAAAACATATTATTGTTGAATTCGATCAAGTTCAAAATGAAATCGAAAATGAGTGCGATGAGCAATTATTGAATGAACAGTTAGAAGAGAGGGAGTCATTTTGTGATAAATATGAAACTATTTTGGCGAGAACAGCATGTTTATTAAAAAGTAGATCTGATTCTGATCTAGCGCCACCTTCTCAAGCTGCTCAATCAAAAAAGCTACCTATTAAATTACCTGTTATAGACTTGCCACATTTTGATGGCTCGTATGAAGGATGGTTAAATTTCAAAGATATATATCAGTCCTTAATTCACGAAAATGTAGAAATTAACGATATACAAAAATTTCATTATTTACGAGCAAGTCTTAATCCCTCAGCTTTCAAAATTATAGGGTCTGTTGAATTATCAGCAAGTAATTATGAAGTAGCTTGGAGTATGTTATGCAATAGATTTGATAAAAAGATGTTATTAGTGTCTACACATATCCAAGGATTGTTTGAGATACCATTGATTAGAAAGGATTCATTTGTAGAGTTGCGAGAATTGATAGATACTTTGTTCAAACATTTGGGTGCATTGAATAATCTGAATGTAGATACTAAAAATTGGGATTTGTTGTTAATATATATTGTCAATTCAAAACTAGATAAAACTACCCAGTCCGAATGGGAAAAGATGAAAAAGATGAAAAAGAATGAATTTCCCACATTAAATGAATTTACTACGTTTATATCAGATAGAGCTGATACAATTGAATCAATAGCTTATAACGTTAATAAAGATATTAGTAAATTCAAAGGTCATGCAGATGTCAAACAAAAATCAACTAAAAGTTTTCTTAGTAATCAGAGTAGTTCAAATAAGATAATTAAATGCAACTTTTGTAGCAAGACAGGTCATAAAATTTATACTTGCAAGATGTTCATTGATTTAGATGTTTCCGAACGCGTGAAACGTATTAATGATTTGAAATTGTGCCACAATTGTTTATGTAAAGACCATAGTGCAAATTCGTGCAAGTCAAAACCTTGTTTTTCATGCAACCAAAAGCATAGTAGATTACTACACACAGATGTTGAGACAAGGGTCGCATTTACAAGCACACTCAAATCTCATGTCCTTTTACCTACTGCGAAGGTTTTCGTTGTTGATTTTTATGGCAATAAACACGTTTGTTATGCTGTATTAGATTCTGGTTCCCAGTCTAATTTTGTTACACAAAATCTCGTTTCGAAACTGAATTTACATCAAACAAACATAGATATTTCAGTTTCAGGTATCGGTTCAGGAATTACTATTGATAAAAAATGTATCGTGAATGCACAATCTATGATCAATGATTTCTGTTTGAATTTGGATTGCTTAGTTTTACCCAAAATTACTGACTATTTACCTAGCCAGTATTTAGATATTTCAAGTTTAAAAATGCCGACAAACATTATGTTGGCGAATCCTGAATTTTATGAGCCCAATAATATAGATTTGTTGATAGGGGTCTCGACCTTTTGGGACGCTTTAAAATCTCACAAAATAGTTCTAGGTAAAGGTTTAGTTCTACAACAAACCATATTCGGTTATATTGTTGGCGGCAATTTGCCAGATGTCTCTACAGATTCGAAAGAAACCAAATGTTTATTAAAATATCATATTTTATGCCCCATCATTTAGTTATGAAAGAAGATAGCCTCACAACCCGCGCTAGAGTTGTATTCAACGGTTCAGCTCCGACATCAAATGGAGTTTCATTAAATGACATTCAATATGTAGGTCCCCAAATTTTGAGTAGTTTATTTAATATATTGATCAAATTTAGACAATTTCCGTACGTAGTTTCATCGGACATAACGAAAATGTACCGTCAAGTCTTAATTGATCGTGAGGACAGGTGTCTTCAGAGAATTGTTTGGAGATTCGATAAGTCGGAAAACATTGAAGTATTCGAACTAAATACGGTTACCTATGGCACCGCGAGTGCACCTTACCTAGCAATGAGGTGTTTACACCAACTTGCCGATGAATTTAGAGATGAATTTCCTGTTGCAAGTCAAATGATATTAGAGAATTTCTATGTAGATGATTTTATAGCTGGATTTTCAGATGAAAGGGATGCAATTGAAATTTGTAATCAGATTTCTTATATTTTGGGTACGGGATGTTTTGTTTTAAATAAATGGCGGTCTAATAGTGCACACATTTTAAACAATTTTCAATCAATTAATAAAACCACAGAAACTCTTAAAATATGTGACAAAGATACAAAATGTTTAGGTATACAATGGTGTTGTACAAACGATCACTTATCATTTAAATTCACTGATGATGAACAGATTTCAGAAAAATGCTCAAAACGAAGTATATTGTCACAAATTTCGAAGTTATATGATCCGTTAGGTTTATTATCACCTTGTATAATAATTGTTAAAAGGTTAATTCAAAGATTATGGTCGTTAAAACTTGATTGGGATGATGAACTTCCCGATAATTTAATTAGGAAATGGCATTTATTTTACAAGGAATTGATAATTTTAAATACCTTAAATATTCCTAGATTTGTCATGATCGAAAAACCAGCAAAAGTTCAATTATTTGGTTTTTCAGATGCTAGCCAACGGTCTTATGGAGCAGTAGTTTATATGAGATCAATCAATGAAAATAATGAGATAAAAGTATCTTTACTTTGTTCAAAGTCAAAAGTAGCTCCATTGAAATCGTTGACTATGCCGCGTTTAGAATTGTTAGCTGCATTGATGCTATCCCGATTAATGAAAGCCTTATCGGAATGCGTAATGTATGAATTCGATTGTTATCTATGGACAGATTCATTGATTGTCCTTCATTGGATTCATACAGAAACGTATAAATTGCAAACTTTCGTATGTACACGTGTGACGGAAATTCAAGAATTAACAGCAAATTACAGTTGGCAGTATGTTGAAACTAAACAGAATCCTGCGGATATTGTTTCACGAGGTAACTACCCAACTGAATTGATGAAAAATGAACTATGGTGGTCCGGTCCATCATGGCTTTACGATTTCAATGTCTCTAGTTTTAATTTCAAGTTTACTCCTACTATAAAAAGAGATTTGCCAGAATTAAAAAAAACTAATTGCGAGATAGTTTTACATACAATAAGTCAAAACTGGCAAATATTTGATAAATTTTCTAATTTAACTCGATTACAAAGAGTTATTGCTTATTGTAAAAGATTCCATAACAATAGTAATTCGAAAATACGTGGTACCAATCGCGTTAATGGTAGATTAACGTTAATCGAATTAGATGATGCCCTTAAATGTTTGATTAAAATGGCTCAGATGCAAAGTTTTAGTAAAGAATTCAATTATTTGACAACAGGAAATGTCAAAGCGATCAAAAATAAGTTTAATGGTTTAGCTGCTTTCGTTGATAATTATGGAATAATAAGAGTCGGTGGTAGACTCAAACATTCCGATTTACAGTATAATTCTAAACATCCTATAATTCTAGATTCAAAACATATGTTAACTAAATTAATATTTCAATCTGAGCATATTAGACTACTCCATGCTAGTCCACAATTATTGTTAAATAGTGTCCGTCAAAATTATTGGCCTTTAAAAGGAATTTATTTGGCTAAAGAAACTGTTAGAAAATGTTTAACATGTTTTAGGTTCAATCCTAAACCAATGTCTGTGACCATGGCTGATTTGCCACATAATCGTGTTGCTAATTTAATACCCTTTCAATGTACAGGTCTTGATTATGCAGGACCCTTTTCCGTAAAGGACCGCAAGATCAGAGGTTATAAAGTAACTAAAGCTTACATTTGTTTATTTGTTTGTTTAAGCACTAAGGCTATACATATTGAGTTAATTTCTGATTTGTCAACCGATGCATTTATAGCATGCTTGAGAAGGTTCTCGTCAAGAAGAGGATTTCCAAGCGACTTGTATTCGGATAACGCCACAAATTTTGTAGGTGCGAATAATAGTTTGAATGATATGTATTCATTTCTGAAATCAAACAATGATCTTATATGTGATTATACTGATCAAACTAGATCTAAATGGCATTTTATTCCTCCAAATTCACCGCATTTTGGAGGTATTTGGGAAGCCAATGTGAAAAGTCTAAAGAGGCATTTATACAAAGTAATCGGCGAAACAATCTTAACATATGAGGAGTTTATTACTGTGTTGACGCAGATTGAAGGCATACTTAATTCTAGACCCCTTTCTCCTCTTTCCGCCGACCCCAATGATCTAAATCCGCTAACCCCCTCTCACTTTCTAATTGGCAAATTACTGACATTACCACCAGATCCAGATGTTCATCATATAACAATTAATAAGTTTTCTCGATACCAACTTCTTCAACAATTGCAACAAAGTTTCTGGAAACGTTGGTCACGTGATTACCTGACTTCATTACAACAGCGTAAGAAATGGAATGCAGATACTGATGTTATATCAATTGGTACAATGGTTATTGTTAAGGTGGACAATTTACCATCATCCCAATGGGTATTGGGAAGGATTATAAAACTACACCCCGGAAGTGATGGAAAAACTCGTGTTGTGAGTGTTAAGACCAATAAAGGTGTTTATAAACGGCCGGTTGTAAAGGTGTGTCCACTCCCTATTACCTAAAGAAAACAAACATTTTTTTTTTAATAGATGAACTCTCAATAGTTTTAAGGATTTCTAATTCAAATAGTTAAGTTAATTTTTCCATGGTTTATATTTTATATTTCTATTTGATAATACTGGTTGTTGAAGACCTGAGGTCTGCCAAGGTGGCCGGTATGGTTTTAAATATTGGTAATTAATTCATTGTGTTTGTTTATTATTAAGTATGTATAATTTAAAGTTAGTTATAAGTTATGGCTCATGCCCCTCCATTATTACCACTCTCAACCCGGATTTACCCTCTTGTCGAGGAACCAGGTAGAAAATGTGTAGTTAAGAAAAGATGTAGCAGCCTGCTAGTACAGTTTTTAAAACCTCTTGAAAGAGTCCAAAATTATCTATTTAAATAAATGTTATTGTTTGAAAACAGTTTTAATTAATCCAGAAAAGACCCATGAAAATACAGTCCACTCGATCGATTGATGGTGAAAACGAAACAATCTCATTGATAAAATTTCAAGTTTCATTATACAGAATTTCATTTTAATATTTCATTTGAAAATTTTTCAACTGATGAGGCTCCTATCGCGAAAAGGAGGAAAACATATAATTTGGTAGACAAGAAACTACATTATAAACAACTTTTTTATGAAATTGTAGATACTATTGAAGGTCAAATTGAGATTCGATTTTCCGATTTACATGATTTGAAGTTTTTCGACTGGACGAACAGAAGATTTTTCGATTTACATGAATTGAAGTTTTTCGACTGGACGAATAGAAGGTTTTTCGAATCTTTTTCAAAAGAGTTTCTCAATACACTTTTAGATAGCTTAGTTCTAAAATATGAATTTTTTGATAAAATAACACTGCACTATGAATTATGCGTTATATGCTCGGATAAAGATGTTTCAGGCCAGTACGACAGTCACGCCGATATGATAAAATATATGATAGACAATGATTTTCAACAAGTTTTACCTCAGTTTTATAAACTACTTTGTTTGACAGTCACCATTCCTGTCACGTCGGCATCGGTGGAGAGATCATTTTCTACTCTCAAACGAATTAAAACATGCGAAATACGATGGACCAAAATCGTTTATACAATGTTAGTTTGATATCTATTGAAAAAGATTTAGTAAAACACTTAAAACAAAATGATACATTTTATCATAATATTATTCATCATTTTTCGCAAACTAAAGACCGTAGAATTCCGTTAATATATAAAAAAGTTGATAAAATTGATAAGAAAAAACAAAATATGAAAAATTACAAAAAAAAAGAAAAAATATTAAAAAAAAATAAAAAACAAAAAACGAACGAAAAAATTTTTTGGCAAGAGAAACTCTACACCTCTACGTTGGTTCTTGCTGGGCAACCATTAATTTTGTCACTGAAGTAGCTGGTATGGTCGCTGTGCAAAAGTTAAATTAATTGTAGAGTATATTTAAAAAAAAACATTTTATGTCCAGCCTCCGCTCTTAAAAAGTTCACGAGTCGCCACTGGAATTTTGTATTCTAGTGTAAGTAATAATCAAGGAGTGAGCCATGTTCGCTCATAATGTTCCGAATCTTGTACTCTTCATCAGATTTTTGTGTTTCTAAATAAGCACGTAAGAACATGAAGTAATATTCATCATTGAAACCACATAAATGGAGGTATGATCTCTCTATTATTTCTGAGGTTTCTTGATTCCATTACAAATTTGAACTCTCTGTCTCTTCCTCTTTCTCTTTCTCTCTCTCCCGCTCTCGTTCAAAGTATACTCATTCGGCTATATTAACTTACAATCTTGTATGTAATACCTTATAAATTTCAATCTTTGTAACATCAGAAGAATATAGAGATGTTTTGAGAAATATTCAACTAGGCTACATTTTTGTACCTTTGCTAGGTGTTTGCAGGAACTCGAGACTCAAATTGAATGTGACGTAACGAATTATCATAATTAACTCTTTTGTAAGCTTAGCAATTTAAACAATACGAGAAATTATTCATACGATTTTTTTTCTTACGATAAACTATTTAAGATGAAATGTTATCAGTTGATTCCTAATCCAACAGTAATAGTTAATTCTGGGCTGCATCTGTTCAGAATGTTTTCGATTGCATAATTCAAATCAGACACGATTCAAAAAGGGCTGAACATTCGAAATTACATAAAAACGATTGTTGGATGGACATACAATCAATGCGAGCGGATGAAACGTGATATGTGATTTGAATATTAGGCGGAAAAGACAAAGAGTCGGCATCAAATGAGTTCGTCGCTATCGAATTGGGGATGTTTGGTGCCAGCAGCTAGATGCGATATTCCTAAAAGTAATATTTGTGCTTGATCGTTGACACGCTTTATTGCCTACGTGATGTCAATATTCAAGTCTAGCCTCCAGTCTTACAGTTTTACCGTCGTATTTACTGCACTTCAGGCTATCTTTCATAATATAATATAACGTCGATATACTCGTTTGTCTTAAATGCTTTATACTTTGCCCCAACCTATTCGCACATATATTTGATAGTTTGGTCAGTCTTAGTTGGGTTTGATTACTATTTTCTGGATATGATACAAGCATCAGATCCAGATAGTGTTCGAGGGGGGTAAGCTATTAAAATCCTAATAAAATCTCGAATAAAAGAAAATAGGATTAGATCGTATTTCATAGAGATGGTAATTCGTGATTTTCGAGAGGTGAAGGAAAAAAATTGCACCAATTCAAATAATCACAAACACTTAAATATATTTGTGATGCTACATACATATCTACACGAGGAATTCTAATTTGTTGTTGAAGAATTTTGCAAATCTTATTATAGTTCCTTCTATATTCAATTAAATATCCCAATGACTATTCAACAAAGCAAGTTAAATGAGCTCTTTACAGACATATTTCAGGCTGATGGACACTCAGGTGATAGTTATAAATATGTGCCTTACACATCAATGTTTTACGGTAACGAATCAGAAATGTAAAGCACCTTCGACATGACGCTTTCACTTTGCCATCAATTATTGAAACTAACGAAAAAGACGAAAAAATGGACCATCCAATAGTTGTTTGAACTCCGCAAAATCTCAGCACAGCAACGAAATCTTCCTGAGTGTATGTTGTACGAAGCAAAAACACTCTCAGATTGGAAAGATTCAACATATCTGGGAAAGCCACTTTTCAAATCAGAAATATATCATATCACAGACGAATATAGACGGCTCTCCGAAAGTATTCCTGAGAAGCTACTCTGACTGATTATTATACCGATGTATTCATCTGAAAATAGTGGACAGCTCCACCAGCTATACATAAGCTCTTTCCAAGTCTAATAAAGATGACTGAAACAAACGGCTGAGTGGCACAGCTGTTCCTGTCATTTGTTTGAGAAACAGAAAGAGCATTTCTGCTTAGGGTAACGACACACAAAGCTTATGATAGTACCATCTATAGATAGCCTTATCTTGAATAGTAGACTTCCGCGGATAGCTAATCTTGAAAAATCTTGGCTTCTGTATGGATTCTGCGTTACAATAGCTAGAATTGATGTCGACGTTTCGCCAACCATTACAGGTGGCATCTTCAGGGCAGGCTTGATGCTTGAACTGAAACAGGTTCTACTGTTGTCTGTAGCCGTATTTATTGTGGGAAAAATTCTTCACGCTGCACAGTTCACTGTCTTTATTCCGGTGGTTAACTCCGTTCCGGCACCTGACCCTGTCGTTGTGTGATCATGTTGGAAGTGTAATTTTCGAGGATTGGTTTCCAAATGTTGGGAAGGTAATATCCTGAATCATGGTTTAGATTGTTTGTATGTTTTGGGATTTCTATAGCTTCAAGGATTTTTCGGTGAATGTCAAACTTGTGTTCCGTAAGTGCAGATCTACTGGTGTCACGAAGCCTTGTACAGTGCTCATGTTCTTTCACACGTAGTAGCTACTGTACGTCCTGTTTCACCAATGTGGACTCTACCGTGAGAACAGGGAATGATATAAACACCTTCTAAGTGGAGACGAGGAAGGGGATCTTTGATAGGTTTGTAAAACTGAGATAGTTTTCGAAGTGTGGGAAACCGGGTAGAAATATTATGTTTCTTAAGGATTTAGGAAATTCGATCTGTTATATTTTCAATATATGGAATATATGCAGTGGATAAATTTATGACAGATTGCTTTTGGGCAGGGTGGTGGTGGGCATGGCTTCCATGGTAAAAAGGACATTGGGATGAACAATCTATATATATATATATATGTTCTGCTTCAGGTTTCCGCGGGCGTTATATGCTGTATTGGGTTGCCGGGATATACTCCGCGTTGTCGTAGATTGGTTTCGATAGAAACCATTGATATGACGACGTTTCGGCACAATCTCATGTGCCATCTTCAGGTCTTCTCTTCAGGGCTGCTGCTCTGCTTCGAGTTAACTTGAAACTGATCTCCGTTGATCCTGTTGGTGTTTTATGTATCCTTGTTACATCTGGATGATTTTGCTGGTCTGATGCGTCTGTTTGAGTTTGTTGGTCTGTTGCGTTCGAGCGATTTGGTCGGTTCATTGCGTTCGAGCGAGTTTGTCGGTCCGTTGAATTAGTCTGGTTGACTGTTCTCCTGGGTGGTTGAAGGGCTGGTTTCCAAGCAGTTGGTAATCTCTGTGTATCATCTCTTGTATTGAGATTTGAAGGTCGCTTCTCGATTTCGATAGATTCTCTTATGATGCGTTTTCTTTTGTGCTCCAGGCTGGCTACGACTCGGGTGTTGTCAATATCGATCTCATGTGAAGTTTTTCTCACATGTTCGGCAAGTGATGATGTTGTTCCTTGGTTTGCGATTGCATTGCGGTGTTCTTCACGTCGAATGATGATTCTTCTGTTAGTTTGTCCTATGTAGCTTCCGCAATTTTTGCATGGTATTTCGTAGGCCCCTTGTGTTTCCAGATTTATTTTGGATTTAGCATTAGGCAGTATTTGACCAATCTTTCTTGTCGTGTTGAAACTTGTCTCAATGTTGTGTTTTTTTAGGATTCTGCTGATCTTCTCTGTAGTACCTTTGACATATGGGAGATGGGCTTTGGCGACAGGTTTTTCTTTTTCTTCTTCTGTGGTTCGATCTGTCTGGCGTCGTGGCCTTAGTGCTCGTCTGATATTGTCTTTTGAAAACCCGTTTTGTTGTAGCGTGGTTTGTAGACTAATTCAACGGACCGATGAACTCGCTCGAACGCAACGAACCGACAAAATCGCTCGAACGCAACAGACCAACAAACTCAATCAGATGCATAAAACTGGCAAAATCATCCAGATGTAACAAGGATACATAAAACACCAACAGAATCAACGGAGATCAGTTTCAAGTTAACTCGAAGCAGAGCAGCAGCCCTGAAGAGAAGACCTGAAGAAGGCACACGAGATTGTGCCGAAACGTCGTCATATCAACGGTTTCTATCGAATCCGCGTTGTCGTACATTGGTTTCGATAGAAACCGTTGATATGACGACGATATATATATATATATATATATATATATATAAACAAGTTTAAAGTTTCTTTGCCTAATTGGCCACTATCGTGTATGTAACTTAAGAGATATAGAATTAAATTTTCTGAATTATGAAGATAACTTAGATAATTTAACATAGGATTATAAAGATGAATAAACGTAAAAGATTGAACCATAGGCGGGATTCGAACCCAAACCGCCCAAATGCTGACGATATTGTTATTGGGGGTCTTAATGTAATTCATACACTTCCCCACCGAGCATTTTCATGAATGTTGGGAGTTATGAATGGGGATTTAGAACGTTGGAATATGCGTGCGTCTCCCTTTTAATAAATCTTCATGTGCAACATCATGTTTTGACAATGACATATAAAAGCAGACTTTGGTAGCCTACATCCTTAGTTTTTTCGTTTCCTTCCTAAGCTCCTTTTTGAACCAAACAATACATCTTTTCCCAATGGAGAATCTCCGCTATTTTTTTTGATCATCGTTTGTCTACATAGTCTTTCTCGGAGATCTAACTAATGGAAATAATGCTTGGTTGGAATCCTTAAAATCAACACATTTAGCTATTTGGTCAATTAATGTTATTATCCATTTCAGAGTCATTATAATTGTTTAATTCTCCAGGAATAATTTCATGTTCACGTCGGGTAGCGGCTTGACATTTCATTTTACGATGAAAATCACGTCACGTACCAATCTCTACTCGCGAAGTTAGACCAATTGCTGTTCGTTTTGTGTAATGCAATGTACTATTGGAATGTAATGTGTTGTACTACTCAATAGTTGCTTCAGAGTTAGCTGAAATCATAGTCTTCCTCTAGCCAAAAATGGAATACATAATTTTCTGACTCACTAATTAGGCAAGCCATATGAGAAATTAATAATTTAACACAGGAAGGAATTTAATTAACTGCCATCTGCTTGCATTAATTTGGAATAACATTCTGAATAGTGGATACATCCCGAGATTTGTATATGATAGGATTTGAAGTGGAATTTGATGAATAATCCATGGGAAACTAAATATGCTAATGATTCAATAGGAACTTGAAACGAAATAATAAATATCACACTGAATTCATTCATTTCTATATGTGATAGGACCGAGCAAAATCGGCTTTATTTATAGCTCAGAGATATCAGGAATGCAATTGGCATCTTCAACTCATTGGGGACTCGAATTACACAAGATGTTCCGAATAAGAACCGACACAGAGGGTATGTAGGTGGGGGTGATTTAAATAAACTTACCTCTGTTTCAAGTTTCACCCGTAAGGAATTATAGGGCTTCAAACTGAGGTTTGGAATTTCGACAAAAATCATTACGTCGGTTTAAAACTCTGGAGAACATATTTGGTACATTGTTTGGATGCCATCAAGGTATTAACTGATGGTAGAGGAAAGTCGACAGAATCATTCTAGAGAGTTGAATTGGGGAACCTACATGGAATGACCTACCATCCAAATAAAAAGATCTTTTTACTCCAGATCGATCAGTATCGTCACAAACTAGTTCCAGACAGCTGTTTTGCCTTCTCATAGAGCTCATCAGTGGAACGATCAAGTTTGCAGCGTTATTGAAGGATCTCTGTTGAAGGTAGTTATAACCAGCCTACAATGTGGTGAAAAAACAAAACATCTCATTTCATCTAAAAATAGATGTCCTACTATGAAATCAAGTAATGTACCACAATGATAGATTTCTCGAACCTTACAAAAGGGGTAATGTGAGACTACTTGATTGTAACCAAACCAATGAAAGAGAATTAAAACAATTGAATATATAATTTATTCATGTTGGCTTTTGCCAGATAACAATGATGAGGTCTTTCTAGTCCAGATGGATCAGTAACGTCACAAACTTGTAGTTCCAGACAGGTGCTTCGCTCTTCTCATAGAGCTCATCTGTGTAACGAGCAAGTTTTCAACGTTACTGAAGGTCTTTCTAGTTCAGGAACATCAGAGGAAGGTCCAGAGAATTGCTTCGCTCTTATCATAGAGTTCATCAGTGAAACGAGCAGGAATACAACGTTACTGAAGGATCCCTGTTGAAGGTAGTCACATCACAACTGGTCTACAAAAATGGCAATGAGACCAACATATCTCACGACATCAGCCATATATACATATTTTTTTCTGGCGCCTCTTCTGCGATGTCGTCGGAGCTCGCAGCAGCCCTGACCAGGTTTCAATGTAAAAAAAAGTATGTATATATATATCAATACCAAATTGAGAATAATTGTATTTTTAACAGAAACCTTTGCACAACACTTAATCATGGAAAGCCATAATCTTAAGAAAAATTTCAAGATTTTACACACTCAGAACGGAAGAGCAAAATCGAATTTGATTGAATCCCTAGAAATTAATGAGTATAAGAAGTCCAATATCCTATTGAACGAACAACAAAAATTCAATAATGCTAAATTTAATTGCTACCTGTTCATTGCTTATACCCTCGATGTGTTGAACCACAATAAGACAAAATTCCACCTGTTATCTATCCTGATATCATCGTTAATGTTATATATTAGAATGGCTTCTTTATTGTAAATTAGTACTTTGTAATATCTGTTTGAAGAATTTAAGGTGTTAGAGAAACAGGTTACATTTATTTTTCAAATTAGTTAGAATGAAAACTTCAATAAATATTTTATCAAATAGTATTCAATTTTCACTAAAAATTTGCAGAAAAAGAAAATTTTAGCGAGAAGAAAATAATCGATGAAAGCTTCAAGAAGATGTTATTTAAAAAAACAGTAGTGCACATGGCGTCACCTACAAAATTCATAAAAAACTTACTATAGAATAAGATCTGTCGTCCATCAGAGCCCCGTTCAACTATTTTCAAACCGATGTGTCGAAAAATGTCAATATCATTTCAAAAAAATCCTAAAAAATATTGCAATTATGACTTCCTGTATTTCAGTTACTATCAACAAATTTTATTCTCAATTGCAATAATTTGACCTTAGGATCAAACCGAGGCCCTATAGCATACATTATAGAGAATGCTGTATTCATTATAATATTCTTGAACTGTTGAGATGAATATATTATGTGAGGTAAGTGCAATGTTAAGACATATTATTTTTTATGAGAATCAAATATGTTTGTAATCGCCTGTACTTTTGTTGAACAAGTGATGAATATATTTATATACTAAAACATAAACGATTATCACAATGAAGGAACTAAAAGAATTAATATTTTTGTTGTTTTCAAAGATTGCAAACTGAAAATATTTGGAGCATATAACCTCAATATTGCCACAGTACGGGCAATAAAAGGAACAGATATCTCAACAAAATCGAAGTAATAATACTCACTTAGAATTACTCATTTTCAAAAAACTGATGTGAAACTTCTTTGGCAAATGAACATGTCCCTGTTAAGAACTGACGGTTTATTTAGGGCAATTAGGATACTTGAATGAATGCATCCTTGTCATTTTCAGTTACGCCTATGCACTCTTCATGCACATATTGGCCACATGCAAGACACAATCTCATATCGGCCTGGCGTTACTTCTTGATTCTTACTATCAATTGCTGGTTTTCACTTCGTTTAGCGGATATCTTGATTTCGGTTGTAATTAGTGACCCCATACTTTTAAAAGAAGTGTTATCTGGATCTGGATCTTTCTCGGGAGTAAATGGCACCATATTTCTTCCTATTAGCGCACGTTGTTATACTTGAGATCACGGAAATCTTTTACATTATATCATCATCTTCGCTGTTTATATCATCAGATGAATTATCATAAATACTGAAATCTGATTCAGAAGAAGATGACCCGCTATATATAGACACCCTATATATAGATTTTTGTTGATTTTTTTCTTTGGTGCATTTTCATTTGTTCTGAGACGTTTTTGATCAGTCTTATTTCCATCTTCAATTATGAAAGTTGATGGCATATTTACGATATCGATCACGTATTCGGAGCGCTGTAACATATTTTCTTCAACAAGCCTTATAAGACTTGGTGCAAATGCTGATTCAGGTATGATGTCCGTGTTAAATGGGCATTTCCCGTAGCCCTGAATCCAGAGATGATCTTAGCTGCTGTCGCCGATTTTAACCAAACTACTGAATATTTCAATAAGGTAACACCATGATTTTCTGCAGCTCCAACAATTGTTATGTTCAGGTGCGATCTTGTACCGTCAAATATCAGGAGTTCAAGTTCTGTATTTTCATGCTTCGCAAAATGTGCTAGCCATGAAATGAAAGTCTCATTTCTCCCCTTCTGGGTCATCATCGCAGTTGATCCCGATGGTGGATGATCAGTTCATCCAGCCCTCAACATCTTTCCTCTGAAAAGAATAAATAGTGGAATGGCTTGCACCAGGTCATTGCCACATCCCACAAGACTCACATTTTCATCATGTTCTGGCGCTGTCAAATGAACACGCTTAGCACGTTCCTTTGCCAACAGGGTCTGCTGTTTGTGAATATTATACATGCTGCTAGGTTTATCAAACAATTTAAATTTTTTGAATACTGCTTTCAATTTTGTAAAATAATCATTCACAATAAAACGGTTCATTTCTTGGGCTCCGGATGGATTCATTTGATGAGCCTTACGTCGGGCCATATCTGGATGTCTTGCAAAAAACGATTTGAGCATTTCCTTCCTGCTAGTTTCGATGTGTGGGAAAAAGGAGTGTGTATGTTCATTGGTGTCGCATATGAAAATACACTTCTTCTTACCATTTCACATGTTATTGGCACGTCTATCTTTGCTAGCTTATGAATCCTGGCCACTAGATCATTTTCTTGACTAAGACTTGAAACAAATTTCCTTCCAAGTCGTGTAACCGAATTTTGGATTTGATAATGTAGTCCAAGTGTCGTCCGGGGACATTTTTATTATTTCACAGCTCGGCTTATATTGCTTCCATCTCTCATGACTTCTAACGCTGCGATCAGATTCGCCTAAGATCACTGAACTTTCTTTTTGTTCGGCGTTCTGTTGAAAACAAAGCTTTTCTATAAAAAATTAATTCTCGAATATTGCCGTGGGAAGTTCCTAACATCGCCATGGCAATATTTAAAACTAATTTACTTGGCAATATTAGGATCACAGGAACTTTGACAAAAAAGGCAGCTTATGTTTCATTCGCTTTTATATTTGATTGAACACAATATAGATCGAAAGTACCTACTTCATTGTATTTAGCTTAAAACGTTCTCACCTTGCGATAATCGGTAATAATAAGCTTGTAATAATCAGTACAGTTTTGTAAGTTATTATAATAGGAATGCACGGAACACAGACTGCTTTGAAGTGGACGTCATTACTGACTGGATGTACCTACAATGTTTATCAGGGTTTGTATTGATACAACAGTTGAATAGACAAAGCCATCTGTGACGCATGGCAATAATTAGCTCACCTACCTTAGTTTTTCTATGTTTCAAAACGTCTAATCCAACTGTTTTATATAGTTAGTCAAAGGATAGTAGCCTTCCAAAAAACTAGTGGATAACAATTGCAATCAGATTCCTATATATCAACAAGAATAGACTCGATACATCTTAGGAGATATAACATCATAATAGATACCTACATTTTCTCGTGTTATAATAGTAATGGAAAATATATTTGAATTTTTATTAGTGAAAAATTCGATTACTTTTTCATTAATAAGTATCCAGTGGATGGGAAATACCAATTTCCAACTTGGTATGTTTATGTTGGATAGCACATTCATCAGTCGAAGGATTCATTGAAAATATTATCCGAATTCCCACATACTGTATCTCGAAAGAATAGTCAGTGGAGGTAATAATATTCTGCTTCTCGTGAATAGGCAATATCATATTTCAAGTGGAATAGACATATCTAAACGTCATCGACATGAATTCAGTTGAGAAAGCTCTACTATTTTATTTAGTTTCCTGCAGTATGTATCGTTGGGGAGCAGCTCCGTCAGACTTTTGCTATTTCTACAAATAGTGAGATAACTTTCAGTTGGCTGCTTCTACACTAGGTAAGAACGAGATAAACGAATAATCGATACTCAGTACAATAAAAGAAAATAACATTTTTAATTCTTCTTAGCATCTCGACTAGATGATCAGGTTAATTGTATTTACTTTGAGTTTATTAAGGTCTTCGACAATTTGAATCATGGAATTTGTATGTAAAAATCATATCATACGAATTCGGAAGTGGTGGAAACCAATATTTCGAATATATACAGTACTGATAAATCTAATAAAACTGAGGATCAGGATGAAATCGTTAAGTCTTCGTTTTTGTGCACCTTCCCCTTTCCTATTACATAGGTACTATTAGCACATGATTTAAATCTTTACACTCGCATGAGTTAACTCTAGAATTTCGGTGGTTACTACAGGTAAATTCATTCAGTTGGATGGTGAAATGGAAATGAAACAAATGAACTGTTTATGAACAATGGTTCCTTCAGTCGTCAACTTCTGTAAGGATGTCACTGCCACTTCTGTTTTACTTCATTCACTCAACTTAGTAAAAGGATAGTATTGATTCTAATAAGTCTAAATAAATTACCGTTTTGAGTCTTCCTGAATTCATTTTCGAGATGATGTCCTAAATTTTCGTCCAGTCATTTTTCTTTCTGGTGAGAAATGTACATCATAGATGTCTGTTATTTCGCCGATATTTCCAATTTTCTTAAATAATTTAAGTGGTTAACTAAAATCACTGACAATAATTATATAATTTTCATGGCTATGCATATTACTATCGTCATGTGCGAAGGACAATCCTTTTTGTTACATTATCATTTTCGAAACTTTTATATTCCTGGATCCTCAATTGGTTATCACAATTTTGAAATTATAACACTTTCTTTCGAAAAACGGTTTTTAAAGATCTACAAATAGGTACCTAGGATAACTTCAAAATCCGAAACTGAAAAACTATTGATAAAATAAAATACTTTTAACTTTTTTATCACTCCTTATTAAAGAAACCTTACCGTGACTATAGTTTCGACAACTAACGTGTCATCTTCAAAACGATACTGATGTATGAAGAATCTGAAAGTATTCATACATATATTTATATTATATATATATATATATATATACAAAGGTACATGTAACAAGTGGGCTTCGGTTTGAATATGGGGAAATACATTGCCGGGATTGATAAATGAAATTGGATTATAGAGCAGAGGTAATTCGGATTTTTTTAATTTTAATTAGCTGATTAACTCTACCCTATTATCCTATTTCAGTTATTCAATCTCAACAATGTATTCTCCCAGATTCCAATCGAAACACCACTTGTTACTTGTACCTTATTTTAACTTATTTGTTTATTCATACATAAATATCATCTTGAAGATGACACAAAAGTTATCGAAACTGTAGTCATATTATTGTTTCTGTAAATAGAATTGATAAGAAACAAAGTAAAAAGTGTTCTATTATTATATCAGTATGATAAATTATCCCAAAGTAACAACGACTTCCATCATCGATTTTTTGAAAATTAGTCCTCCCAAAAGAACGGTAGTAGTATCTGTATCATGAGATGTGCACCCTGGGGTGAGGGATGCGATGCGGGAAATTACGGAACTGATTCAATCCAAATGAAATACTGTATTCGCAAGTCGTTCTCTTATACCTTGATCAAGACTAGAACAGCTCCCGCAACATGTCAATTGTCCTTATTCGACAACACAGTTATAACATGTACACAAGACAATACTTACACCAAATTGGTCCCGACGGCATAACTAGTGCCTACACATCTGTGGAAATGATTTCCTTGTTTCTATTCGTTGCGAAGATCTGAAAATTCACAACTGGTTTTGAAGTAGTGAAGATGTAGGAACTGTATTATTTTGAGGCGATGCAGGTTTCTTGCATATGGTACTTTTGACATCCATTTTAGGTTTTGGAATGGGAGCTATAATGTATTATTGTACCATTGAGACATCACTGTTTTTCTAGTGATTAACACACATGACAATCATACATTTAACCCGTAGAGATAATTATTTTCTCAAGAGAATTACGTCAGCTAGTGACCGCTTATTGTTGTGTTCGTCGTCTAAGAGAAAATGTATAATGAGAGGGGAGGTGGTCATATAATTTATCATAGCACTTGTGCTTTGAATTATGCCAAAAATGGGGGTGAGTAACTTATTATCCAATCGACTCAAAAATCAAACTCATATTGCAGCTATATATTGTTTTGCTACTCCATCTCATTATTTTTACTTAGGTGAAATCTCAAGATTATCGTCGCACAAGATTGTGGAAGCACACAATGATTCTCCTCTAGTTCTTCTTGATTACTTTGATTGGCTTTTGACAGTATTGACTACGATCTTATGATTGCCAAACTTGATACGGCGGTGTGATTCTTCCGCTATCATTTGAATAATCGATGGTAGAGGGTTGAGCTCAACGGTGAGTTATCTTACGCTCCAGAGGTAACGTCCGGGGTGCAACAGCGGTCGATATTAGGCACAACTCTATATATCATATATGTCTCCGACATACAGTCTTCTGTTAAATATGTCATTATACAGTATTTTGCTGATGACGCTCAGCTGCATCTTTCATATGACCCATCTAAATCTGAGGATGCATCTGATCTTATTAATGACGATCTTATGTCCTTAGAAAAAAACTCAACTGCTCACAATCTGACATTGAACCCGAACAAATGCTGTCATATTATCTTTAATTAGATACTGATATGCGGCTTAAGATTCGGGCCAGGTTCTGAAAGCTTCAAATAGCGCTAGGAATTTGGAGTGATATTTGACTGCAAACTATGCTTCGAGGAGTATATAACGTTACTGGTTAGAAATGACCACTGCATACATCACACTTTTAGACTTGCCTAAATTTCGTCTTGCTTGGTCAAATAGATGTTTCACCTACAATGCAGTTAAAATGTATAATTCTATACCTTTCAAAACAGGTACAGAAGGTTTTTTCAAGAGAAATATTAAATCGACGCTGGTGGACTTACAAAAAGAACAGTTGGATATTGAAGTTTCTGAAGTATTTCATTTACTATTGCATGGATCTATTTCTTCCCTCTGTAACGAACTTTAGATTGAAAGATTATTATTTTCACCCTTTTTTCTTGGTAGTTCGAAATTCGAAAGTAGGTTCGCGTTTTCCTTTAAGTTTTTCTCATTATTTTATTTTTGTTAGAGGTTAAGTATGAGTAGTATAGGCTGGACTTAGCCCCTCTCTTTTTCAAATTGTAAAGGCAATTTATTATTATTATTCGTCCATTTCTTTCGAGCAAAAGTCATGTATATATATATATATATATGTATATATATATATATATATATATATATATATATATATATATATATATATATATATATATATATATATATATATATATATATATATATATATACATATTCTTTTGTTGATATTCTTGAACCATTTGTAATATTTGTATGTTTTCTTGGTATATTGGTTCGTATATATACTGATAATGAAATATATATATACGAACCAATATACCAAGAAAACATACAAATATATATATATATATATATATATATATATATATATATATATATATATATATATATATATATATATATATATATAAATATATAATAAAAACAAAAATTGAAATTTACATCATAAGAAAAATTTCGTGATACCAGTATGATGAGTGGATTCTTAATTTACAGAAATACATTTTTCTGTAATCTCGTAAGCTGTAATTAATATTTCAGATATTCACTGGTAAATTAGAACGGAAGTAAGTGATGAACAGTTCATGAAATTATATTACGAACATCCCTTCAGTTCGTCATAGCTGGCAGAATATTCAGAATTCACCGTTATCCTCAAGAGAAACAACAGCGTTTCCTCGAAAACGTGGATTCATTATTTTACGATTAACTCGGATTTTCAGATACTCATTGTGCCACCGTCCCAGGAAAATTCTCGACGACAATAATAACATTAATTCAAGCAGCACATTAGCGCATTTCATGAAACAAATAAACTCAGTATTTGAGAACTTTTGGTAATACTCATAAACAAAACCAGTCCATTACGGAATCTACTCCAATAAATACACTTGAAAGATATATTTGGTGAGTTGTGAGAAATTAAACGTTCTGTTATTTTATTTATTACGAGGAACTGTGTCACAACTTGCAATCGAATTTGGAACAGCTAGAGCATTTCTAGAAGCTATCACTAGCATTAATAAATGAGAGGAAAATCTTCCTTCAATAATTTGAAAGCAAGTCACGTTTTGCGAAGCAGGATGAAAATTGAGATAGTAACTCGGATATGCTTGTAATCAATAGTGACCACAGCGAAATATTATGTTACCAATTCATAAATGACAGACTATTATTACATTATATGGGTTCTGAGAATACCAGGAGCCAGAAAACTATTATATAAAGGGATCCAACTCCGCAACTGGGGGTGCGTCAGAAAATGGCAGACTTTATTGCACGTTGCTGTATAGTACAGTAAAGTTAGACTAAAACTGTTGTAAGGGTTTTAAAGGAATACGAGAGAGGAGATTTTTTCTCAAGTAAAAGGACACAGGGAGAGCTTAAATTCAAATATTCCGGACTGAAGCATATGCTCTTCCGGTGATCATCTTGGAAAACACGAATGGCGCTGTTTTTACATTCCTGTTGGTTTTTCCAATGAAGTAATAAGAAACAAATTTGTGGAAAATTAATCAATATTCCATTTTCCCTTTAAACTTAAATTGTAAAATTAACATCTTTTTTTATCAATTTGGAATCTATGTAGCACACGTAATTATCATTCTATTACAACGAAGATTTTGTGACAACCTTAAAATATTGTGGACGTCCATGTTAGCGCGTGTATTAAGATATTAATACATCTGGTCAAATGAACTTACTAGGAATTCATCATAGTACTGCCAATGTGCTTTGTTAATAATAAACAGCACGTTCATAATGTTATATATTCTTACTTGACATGAGAAACTTTGATAATTAGTAGTTACTTTGCCTTGTATAGTAGCTATAATTCCTGATGTATTTTATTTGATGAATTTTTAAAAAGTGAAGTTCCAAACGGCAGATCATAATTGGCGCAGGCGGTAGGATTCCAAAACAAAGTTTATCGAAAATTTTGTTCTATTTCTATAAATTATTTGGAAGTGAATTCAGTGATTGGCACACGAAAGGTGCCAAACATCGTTAACTGAATCGCGAATCAAATACAAGAAATAACGAGAAGTGAATATTGTCATCAGGGTCTGAACAACAAGCCGCAGGAAGCAGAGGGCAGCATCGCCGAAGCTCTCATACTTAAGAAAGGAGGAACAATCAAAGAATCAAAGATATGGAGACAGCATACGTAACAGTACAGTAAGCATTCTCAATTCCTTATTCCGTTCTCCAATATTTAAGTGATTTATAATTTTAATGAACGATGCTGAAGAGAAATTTTATTCTCCTATTAATTACAATAGAAGTAGAAGTTCAACCTCACGTAATAGTTTATTCTCAGATAAAGAACATACTAATACAGAGATGGCAGAATTACAATTGCAACAATACCATTTAAACGTAATCCCCACATATGATGGAGACAAAGCAATTTTTAATACTGCTTGTTGAAATTTAATTAACACCTTTGCTGATCGAGTAAATTCAAATGATGCAAAAAATGAATGGTTATTCAGATCAATAATTTAAGAACTAGAGGTTGGGCGGAATATTGATTGGCACTGAAAATGTTAAAAAAAGCTAAAACTAACTATCGTACGACAATTTAGCGTTACAAACATTTTTGCACTGTTTACCGTCACACTATTAGGTTAAGCTATTTATATACAGAAACCGCATTACTTAGTACATCCGATGAGTTTGATGGTAGATGGAGAAAACTTCATATACGCAGAAAGATATTATAATCCAAATAATAAACATATACAAAGTTGTAATAAAATTCCAGCTAGAATGATTAGTAATGATAATTATAGGGTATCATCAACATCATCTAATCCCTAAATTCACTTCAAGTCACGCACCTCTAGTACTAATACACCATTCAGAAATAAAAATCATTCTGAAAATAATTTTAAGCCACAACAATACTCCAATATAGACATTCACGACAAATAACGAATAACTACAAACCACCCCAACAATATTTAAATACATACAAATAACCACAACGAACAGTAAATGCACCTAATAAATTCAAACTTCATGCGAATAATAATTGTAAGCCAACTCTGATGAAAACTTTCACGGTTAACTTGTCAAGGAGTACCCTAAATCTACGCCCACAATATCAAAGACCTGCACCAGTAAATTGGGCTGCCGAAGAACTATTCCACCAAGAGATGGATGCTGACGGAACACAACAGGAAATAGAACCTGAACATGCGGAAATCGAATATTCAGAGCATTATTCAAATGATAATAATTATTTCGATGTAAATTCACAATAACAAGGATTGATTGGCCTAAATTTATTGAGAACATTAAAGGCCAAAATTGATTCCGAGAATAATTTCTTAGTTACTGAAAAAGCCAAAATCCCAATATATTATAAAATAATTATTCAGCCTCGCATGGTTCGGATAATAAAATTACCCGCGAATTCAAATCGAAGTTACGGAATATTAAACAAAACCACATTCTTTGAAGGAATTGAACCACCAGTTGCATTTATGGAAATAACTGATAGTATAGCCACTACTACAGTTATTAATTCAAGAAGAAATCCCGTCAAAGTAACTATTGATAAGCCTTTAGACATTGACGACTTCGAAATAGATAAATACAATGTTTCTTGTAATCAGTTCAAAATTAATAATAATCAAATTGGAACAAATTCAATTCCACATCAAATAACAATTTCTTGGAAGGTTCACCCTTAACTTTTACCAATCAAGTGAAAAAAAATATACACACTAACTACCATCCAATCTGTAATGAAGTATGCAATCATAGCATATAATAACAGTAAACATTCTAATACAAAGTTGACGCATTTTGAATTAACTTTGGTGCACAATATAGAGATATTTTTGACGTAGATGATCAGAATAAGATATTACAGGAATGCCCCTGAATAACCCAAATGAAAGTTTGCAATCACCTACGAAAAAGTTAAATTGAGAAATTTAAATTAAGAACATTTGAAAAACGAAATAAAGATACATATAACATCCTATTTGAAAATGTGTAACAAGTATATACCAAGGTAGATAGTTGTACTAAAACAGCAACTAAATTCCATGGACCTTTCGAAGTAATTAACGTAGATAAAAAAAAGAAAATCGCAGAAATAAAAAAGATAACACTGCAAAATAATCACATTTAAGACAGTTGAGACGTCCTGTTATTGTTGAAGATTGTTCATGACCAAGACCGTTAACTCAATCGCAAACTCAGAAATCAAAATTACGAAAATAATAAACAATATTCAAAATACAATCGATTATTGGAATCTTATGCGTACTTTCGGATTAAAACCCATAGAAGATAATTACAACTACCTTTATGGACAATCAATCAAAATTGAAAGTTATCTTGATGGAACAGAAAATGGTGATACATATCATTCAGAATCAGTCAATTACCAAAATCTCTTAGACTATGGATTAAGCGAAACTGATGAAATATAAAAACAAATCATATCACCAACACAAATAAGGAAAAGAGGATTCACTGATGTAATGAATAGGTTCAGTATTCAAAGACATCACCGGAAATCTTGATCAAATTTAATGAGACCACGAATAGGTTAGATTATGAACAATCTATTACAATCAGATAAACAATTTACATTCATAATGGAAAAACTGAAAGAAATTCAACTACAACAAGATACTATACTAGGAGATGTGCTAGTATTTAAAACTGGAAGAGTCACCAAGAATTATATCAAATTTTACAAATAAAACCAAAGCTTTTTGAAATCAACTCAAAACTGTTCAATTATACGAAAATGTTGCAATAATCGAATGTTATGATAAAAAGGGACAAATAGTGTTTATTATAGCGATTCCGATTGTAGAGTCTGCCCCTTACAATTATTATCACTTATATGCACTCCCAACCCAAAATCATCCATCCAAATACCAAGCAATTATTCCTCACAATAAATTCCTATCCCTTAATGAGAAATACAGTTTACACGACAAACAATGCAAATAAGTCATTCAGACGTATTCTTATGTCAACCTCAAGAGGAAAATATAATCAATAAGGAAGTTCTTGTGAAATCCAATTAGCCAGATTTACGAAGAAATATCAATCTTGCAAATCAGTGAAAATACAGAGGCACCAAGAAAGAATCCAAAAGATGAACATCGACCAATGACTCGCAATATTTCTGGAAGAAACTATTATTAATAGTCGATGTAATGAACAGAAAGATATTATAGCATTGATTGGAAATTATGGACTGAAAATTCACGAAAGTTGCCAAATTAAAACAAAAGGAAAAAGGAAAAGACTTATCGGAAATCTACTATCAAAACAATCGAAAACATCCAATTTCCAGAAATCACGATACCAACAACAATATCTCATCACAACTACGAAGAAATACCACCCATTCAATTGTATTCAATGAATTTAGATGTACTTCGTCCTTTCATGCATCAGTAAGAACATACCAGAAACAAACAAGAAACTATGGAATTTCACACGTTTAAAAGTGTATGGACAATCATATTATATATCATACTATGTGTATTCATCATGACCGTAATCTATGGAAAAGAAACATCTGCAAACGGAAACGGAAAGGAAACACGACAATAATCAATACGAAAAATTAACAATCCCGTAATTTTTCAACTTCGGCAGGGAGGTGTTAAGATATACGATATGACTATATATGGTCAAATGAACTTTATGAACTTACTTGGGATTCATCATAAGTATTGCCAACGTGCTTTGCTATCAATAAACGGCTAATTTTTCGATCCCTTTCAAACAATACGATTTCAGCAATCCTCCAAAATAGGCGTTTGTTTCAGCGATGACCTCATGATTGGAGCCAAGTCTCTCATTGCCGACCAATTTAACCAAGTAAGGAAATAGATAAAAATCGCAGGGGGTCAAATCTGGAGAATATGGTGAATGACGAACCAATTCGCACTTTTTCTTCGCCAAATACAGCCACTTCAGCTTCAAATTGGCGTCGAATCCTTCGAACTCTCTGCATAACATACGCCGGTGATCATATTGGTGTTTTCAAGGTAAATATGGACGATACCGTGTGCATCCCAAAAAACTGTCGCCATGACTTTGTTGGCCGATAAACTTGGCTTTTTCGGCGTCGTTTCGCCAGGACAAGTCCACTGTGTCTACCGTTTTTAGGTCTCTGGTGTGTTGTCAAAGATCCATGTTTTATCTACGGTCACAAAACGGCGCCAAAAGTCCTTCTTATCGCGCTTCCACATCGTCAAACACTCCTTTGAAGTTGTAACACGGTAGTGCCTGTTGTGACAAGAGAGCAAATGCGACACCTATCTGGCAGATAGCTTTCTCATATTCAGAAATTCATGCAAAATGTTCTGAACCCGTTCGGGTAAGATGACCAAAAACTCTTGCACTTCAACTCGCCAATCGTTCAATATCATACCATGGATTTTATCGACGATTTCTGGCGTTGGCACCTCAGTTGAAGGAACAGAACGTTCGGAGTCCTTTTTGGTAATACTACCACAACGAATATCAGTGAACCACTTGTGAATCATTCCAATCGATGGTGAAGAGTCTCCATAATGTTTAACAAGCGATGCTTTGGCTTGCGTAATGTTTTCCCCCGTAAGAAATAATGTTTAAGCAAGACACGAAATTCACTTTTTTCATGTCTACAAAGATCTTCAAGTTTGCTTGCTTTCGATTGATGAATGTCATATTAGTTTGAAATCATTAATGCGTTGTAGTTAAAGATGATACATCACAAATGTCTCATGGGACTTTTTTTACTCCACTCAAGAAACTTCAATCATTAGTTGTTGCTTTGCCTTGTGTGGTAGCCATACGTCCTGCTGTATTTTACTTGATTTTTTTTAAATGTAAATTTCCAAATGGTAGAACATACTTAGGGCCTCGCCATTCCTCCCTGCGTTCGTCTATACGTTCCACTCCTCAAGAAACACCACTAGTTGATAATGTACTAATCACCAGAAGTGGAAGAATACTTTAAGAATGATTCAATAAAATACTATAGTTCCATTTGTGAAACTTAACATGGATGTCAATCAAGAACGACTTGTGAGGGTCTTACCGTGCCTCAAAATAATACAGTTCCGATATTCACCACTTTAAGACGATTTGCAAAATTTCAAATACATACGATCAATAGGAACGGCGCCATCGTCTCCACAATTATGTACGCATCACATACATACGTACATACTATGCACATACAAACATCATCTCGAAAATAATCTAGATCTATTCAGAAAAAGTATAAGAACAATTTCTAGAAGGAGTTTTCTTATAAGAAATATGGTATGACCTTAGGATCGTCAAGAAAACCTGTTTATAGAATTCGTTAGGTGATGTTGAGTGAGGGGTGAAAAAATAATAGATTAATAATAATAATATATATTATCTGTTCAATAGTTGTACCCTATATGGATGAAGAATACGTCGATACCATAATTACAATATAGGAAAATATCTGATTAAATGTTAATAATTCACATTAAAATAACAATAACAAGGTACAAAATAGCAGGCTATACAAACGTGACCTAGGTATTGAAATAAATTCCCTAAATCATCTAACAAATTCTAATAAAAATTGTTAAAAGTAAATTTGTCATCCAGATACTCACTTAGAGTGTAATAAGCTTTTCGTTTTGAGAATCGACTCAGCTTAGTTTTTAATTGTGTGGGTTGTAGGTTCTTCATTTTCATTGTTAATTTGTAACATATTTTAGATATCATCAAATTGGTGATTTAAAAAAAATAGAAATAATCAAGTCTTTCTGTAGTTATGCAATTTTTGTTCTTAATCGGATAAGTATGAATCTATCATGTGAAGGTGAACAATGATTGATCAGTTTTCATGAATACTAAAGCCTTGCTAGAGACTGTAAAGTGTGAGGATATTATAATGTGAATTTCTTTTCACAGCTCTCCATTTCATTCAGTATTAACTTCTTTCGTGAACATTTTTTTCGTAACTTAAAGAATACGTCGGCCTCTGAAAGTTTGCCTGAAAATATAACACTGTATCTCAATCGAAAGTGTATATAAGCATATCAATGCAACTAAAATATCTGATAGTTCTCAGCGCAAAGCAATATGACGACATACATTTTACGGCATTCTATGTGGTGTGTCCAATCCAAACGGATTCAATTGCTTTTGCTTTTGCTAAATTCATCTCCAAGTTATTATAGTTTTGCATCAATCGTTCAGTGTATCTAGCGTTTGAAACAATTTCACTTCCAGATCCATCATGGACGATTCAGATATTATCGCTGCAATATCATCTTCATACCGACCAATCGACTCGTTTGTTTACTGAATCAGGCACTTCCTTTGTTAGTTAAGTCAAAAGTGAGAAAAACATCTAAAATGTTATAGACCACTCGAAAATGAAAAGTTTTTTTGCATCGTGTTCAGGATGTCTTACACATCGTTAGTCAGAAAAAAAAGGGGGCTCGTGAATATTACTATTAATAAGCAATGAAGAAGCGTTTTCAATTGACAAATGGAATGTTTCTCATAACAGATGGAATATCTCGTGCTCTTTTAATCCAAAGTTTCTGAAATTTGGTATCAGGCGTTTTTTTGGTCCGCTGAACAAGAATGTGAAGTCGGAAATGTGAAACCCTGCTGGAAAACCCGGAAAATTTTACCAAATCTTAGCAACTAAGAAAATTACTTCTCGGACTGTGGTATTGCAATTACCACTAGAACAAGGCAAATTCTGGGAAATTAGTGCAAAATTGTGTGGTTCTTACTTCATATTCCTTTCTCGGTCTTCGTCCAACATGTCTAATTATATGTTTCCGTGGTCGCTTAAACAAACTGTTTTTCGGAAAACTCCGGAAAAAGAGAATATTCCAATTCTATGCGACAAACATTAATTATGTTGTTTTTAGAACAATTTTAGTCAGTGTTATTGGAATAATAAGGTACCGTGACAGTTCTCGGTACAGATTTCACTGATAGAAGGAAAATTCTGTGAGATTGCTGGATGATTATGTCGTTTTCCTCTATATTCATGTCTTGGCCCTCATCCAACGTGTTAAATTACGGGTTTTTGTGGTCGCTGATTATTATTTTATGGTTATAAAATCAAAAGCAACAATAGTATTCTGGAAATTCTGAAAAATGAAAATTTTACATATTTATACAATATAATTGTTATTCTGTGTTTCGAAAAATCTTAGACAATTATTATGATGACGGATTTCAAGTATCTTCTATTTTGATAACTACATTACGTTTTTCGAAGCAGGTAAAAAAAGAGCTGATGTTTTAAAAGCATCACTGATGATGTGGCGTTATACCATATAGATCCTATACACAAGATCTCTATGACGTGGGAACGTTAACGCGTACGAAGAACACAGCAGCTGTCTTTGAGTGTGGAGGCACAGAAACTGGCATGCTGGCAATAGTATCTGAACTCGGCTGTAAGTTCCCGTCCTTTCGTCTATTTTTAATTATAAAACACGTGAACTTTACGAAATATCGATTTGTATTGGAACTTATTGACGAAAACAAAATTATGTAAGTAAATTAACGTATATGTGCATTCGGAAATAGAAATGTCAACTGACCCCTATTATTTCTCACTTTTGACTGGACTATGTGTAGAATATAATATATAAGAGAGGATCACGAGTTCAACCTTGTGAAGCGAGTCTTGTGATTGATAATTGATTGAATTATTCTCAGTCGCAGTTCTGTTCTATCACATATTGACATTTGTGTTTTAGATACTATTTGAATAAATTTAGACTTACGCTTCGTAGTCTTCGTATATAATTCAAGTTTTTCTTATAATAAAGGATGATTTCAATATAATACGAGGAGTTCCTTATGATTTCAATCTCAGCAAGAGTACACCCGCAAAGAAGGAATATCAAATTAATATTTTCAATAAAAATCGAGAATCTTACTTGACGAAATTATTGATGACACTGCAGTAAATTGTACAGATTTTGTATATTTTAATTCTGAAATTTTTGCGGAGGTACAGAAAAGTAGTAAGTAACAATTATCTAATATGTGGAACCTATTATCGGTGAAGCTGTTGTGAAAATTATAATTATGCGTTGCCTTGAAGACTGTACAGGGACATAATGGAACTCAAACATACTGATATGATCAGTCAGTATAAGTGAGTACTTAGTCAAATCATTGACAACCCTGCAATGTTCTTATGCCTCTAAAATTTGTAAAGTGCTAGATCCCGAAAAATGGGCACCGTGAGCATTATTAGAACTAAAATGTAAGCTGTAATCGGGCTTTTTCATCCACTGATGTAAGAGCTCTTCTCGGTAGTGTGGTCACAGAATACCTCTAAGCCAGTATCGCATACGAGATTTTGCTTTGAATTAGGTTATCGTGATTACGTTGTGAGCTATCTACACTCTTTGATAAAATTGTATTACGGAAATGCTTCCAAGCAATTTTATATCTTATCAACATTACACCGTAAATACCTCTGCAATGCCGTTTTGTCAAACGCGCGTTTAACTATTCCTGTAAATTATTTAAGCCCTTTGCTCGCACAGTTTCACATCTTGCAACTGAGAAGCTGAGTACGGATTAATTCTTAATTATCACACAGAACTTTTTTGTACACTTCTTCAAGATAAATTGCTATTCGTTATTTTGGCCCATTTTTTTTTTTTGAGGAAACTTTATTAGATACATCCACAGGGACCTTCTACCTTTTCGTCCAGCATCCTTTTATACACCAGCAAATATAATGAAGATCTTTCATGGTCTCAACATCTCTATTATTTTGAGTGGAAAAGTAGTTCACCGTCTTTATAATGTATTTATTTCTACTGAGAAGTGACTTTCCCACTGAGCACGAATTCACATGATGAAAAGTGACCACATAATTATTTTCTACAAACTATGAAGTTCAGGATCAAACTCAATAATAAGTACCAAATTGAATCAGTTAAATATTCTCAAGGATTTTGTACTGTTTTTTCATTATTGGAACAACTTACGATGTGTTACAAACTCATTGTTAATAGTAGTTTACGTAACAAGTCCCGAAAGTGGTCTTTTACTGGACGAGTGGGCAAATTGCAGGGCGAGCCGCAGGCGAGTCCTGCAAGCCTGCGAGTCCAGTAAAAGCACTTTTGGGACGTATTACGTACAATATTTTTTTTAAAACAGACATTGTTGTACCATAAACTTCATATTATTCAGTTTATATTTTTATAACAAGAACTCTTTATTAATTAACTTTTGAAAAATTTGGTATGTTTGTTCATATCGTATCCGGGACTTCGACGGTAATAAATCAAACGTTGCTTGGGTGGCCGCCTTAACAATTCATCTGGTATAATTTCATCTTCCATTAATTCACAATCATTTTGAATATCCATTTTATAATAAATGTCACGTTTTCAACTAAACGTCAAAATATGTCAAGTTATTTTATAGTTTTAAATAATACAAAACTCGGTTACTATAGAAACCAATTGACCGCTATCTTAGACTAACTATTTTATTATTTTTTTCATTAGATAGGCCGGAAAGTAAATAAAAATGAGTCCGGTAAAAGCTTTTACAGGACTATCACAATAATTTTCTGGCTCGGTCCGACAAAATGAGATTTTCTGACCTAAAAATAAACCGGAAAGTACTAATTCCTGGCCGGTTTTAAAAAAACCATGTTTTTTACTCCGAAATTACTCTTTATTTTTTCAAACATGAATCCATTCTGATATGGGTTGATATTCAATTTTGGATTTCAAGTAAACTTACTTTTTTTTATGACAGAATAAAATTTATTTTTGTATAATGTACTACATTTTTCTAAAATCCGTAAATAGTTCGTCTGAAAAGTATATTACATTCACTCAAGCTTTATAAAAAGTAAAAGAGAAACAATTCCTACATCGTAGCATTTTTCATCGAATTTTAAGCAACTATGGAAAAATCCGTATGGCTCTGTCTGTCTGGAAGTTTGTAAGGATTTGCTGGTCTACACGATAACTCAAAAACGGAAGGTTTCAAAAAGAATCGCTTGCGGTTCGGTGACGAGCTTTATTGTTTTTTAGGGAAAGTGGTGTAATGAACACATCATTTTCTGTAGCGTTGCAAATGAAAAAAAAATTGTAACTCTCAAAGTGTTTTCCGAATCGATTCAAAACTTTTACAGAGAATTTCAGTCGACTTAAAGCTGATTTCACCCAAATTTTAACAAAACAGTGTACTTGACGACAACAACAACAACAAAAACGTAACATGCATTTACAATGTACTTTCAAATGTTTATAGCAAACGGCGTTGAACTAAAGGTATGGTCTAAAGGCTATAATACTCGGTTTACACTAAGAAGACACGGGTTCGAATCCTAGAAACGGCAAATTTGTTTAGGAATAAAATTTTTTTAAATAAACGCGTTATCAATTTGAATATTATCAAGTTGTGTAAAGATAATGAAATACGTTATTCATTTCTTCATCTTTTTACAAATGCGAAGAGTATCTCATAGGATGTGGAACTATTATATGAAAATCAGTGACCAATCAAATGGATTGCGAAGCCACGCTCACTATTCATCTGTCCTTTATTCTTTATAATTCATCAAGTAAAAGGTCACGTGCTACTCACGTTCTTATTCATAGTTTGGTTACAGAATATGGAAAAGGATGAATGAGTTCATTGACAATTAAATTGATGTCAGCATTATCTCTCAAAATATCGAAGAAAATTGAATCAACTTCTTTACCGAAATTGATAATAACCTTCAATGTAAAAGGAAGAATTTGAACATAAATGTATGTAACAATTAAGAAATTTTTGGCTTTTGGTAGATAACAATAATATGGGCTAGCCAGTATATTTCGATCAGTAACGCCATGGCGTTAGATATTCTTGGTTATCTCTAGCATTCTGTTAGTCGGTTATTCATATCTTGGACAGAATAATCGTTCGGTACCATTGCAAACTTTCTCGTTCTGAGCTGAGAGCGAAACAGTTGACCAGAACTATTAGATTTTAATGTCACTGATCGAACTAGACTAGAGAGACCCTTGAACTTTTGCCGGAAATGGAAGAAAGAACGAAATTGATAGAATATGTTTCAAAATCTCTAGATGGTCTCATTTCTGGGGAATTAAATACATACGTCACATTAATTGAAATCCGAAGCTTCCTACGGAGACAAGTTCCTATTCTGAGTAGTTGAACCACATTGTCTATACAAGCAGCGGATTTGAGAAATCCACATTTTGTTATCAAATATGCTTCGTATATTCCAAACTCAATAATGTAACGATACTGTAATTATTACTATAATAACAAATGAATGTACACAAATTGCACATTCATATTCAGAAGCGCAATAATTATTCCGATATTCGTGTATATTCAAGAGTCATCCCTTAAAAGCCTTAGAAGCCTTTTTAATCAGCATAATTTCTTGGAATATATTCTGAATTGTAGAAAACTGTACTAATATTCAAACTACGTCGAGGAGAGAAGCCCACCATCTCTCGAGCAGCAACCAATTCAACTAAGAAGTAGTATCGTCTACCGTATATAAGTGTTGTCTAAACAACGAGTTCGTTCAGGTGTGTGGGAGTTTAACTAAATAAAACAACATTTATTTCCATTATAAGACTAAAAATTATTATCAAGCATTTTTGAAGAAATGTATCTTATTATTTGATTTATTAAATTAACTATGTTCAGATCATTCCGATGGAACTGGATAAAGATTGTGATGAGCTGAAAAGCTAATTTAATGGTACGAACTACTTATTCGTCCCCTTGAGAAATACGAGAGACGGACCCACTTACGTTCTATGAGAGATGGTGCAACTCCTGAGTATGAGGATATATGGATCTTCGTTTTGTCTTAGTACGTTCTAGGTTATCCATTTCAAGGTTTTAAATTGTAGAAGAAAATATCAAATATCTAAAAGACGAAAACTATTGACATTCAAAGCAGCAGCAGCAAAGCAATTAATTGTGAATAATGGGGATCAATAGGGTGTTTTCAGACCCAGCTGTGAGTTGGGTGAAGATACCGAGAGGAAATTGGTGATGCACATTAAGAAGTTGAAAAAGATGACACGTTGTTCGATAAGCGGTATGTTGTCCTTCCAAATAATTGGGGTTGCGCAACAACTTCAATGAAGAAGTGGGAATGACGATATATAGTCCAAGCAATAGAGGACGACCTAATGTTAAATTTGCAGAAATTAATACCTGGAAATGGGAAATTAAATTTAAAGGTGTGCGGAGAGCATGATTTCACATCTATAGTATTTTTACATTAAGAATGATATGACATCATACTTGGTTACTTTTGCAAACCAATTCAGTTCAACAATTTCCCTAAGTAAGTGCCGCGCTACCTTTGTTAAACCAGGTATATTTCATTTTACCGTTGGCAACACATTACAGAGTTGCCGATACAAATTGTACATTTCTTGATTTGACTTGACAGTTCTCATATATTTGTTGTGAATCTGAATTATAATAGAATCAAACTTCAAAAGTACGGAAAAGATTCTCCCCAGCGCCGGAATTTTATGTTCTACGTATATTTACGTCGTGTGCTGTGTAAATTACGAAAAATGTACACTTAAACGTGTGCTTTAAAACTGTGAAAACTATGAATGTTGGTGAAGCAATGTAAGTAAGATCTGTATTTCATACTATGTTGAATAAAATATAACTATATCAATCTCATTAATATATAAGTATGCAACAGAAAATGAAATATACTTCCATATGATCCAAGATAATCTTTGAATTTGTATGGCTCCAAAAATGGATTCTAACATGAATATTTGTTAAAATACTACATTCATCCTACTGAATTCGTGTTACTGAGATAATTGAAAATAGATATGAAAATCATTCATTGATTTTAATATCTAGATAATCGGGTACTTCGAGCGTTTCTTTCCATTAATAATAGTGCTTACTTTAACATTACAGTATGTATTAATAGTATTGACTTGAAGCTGAAAGTAAATTTTCGAAATTTCTATCTAAATCTTTCAGGTGGAAGTAGAATCAGTATGTAGGTTAGGTACTTACTTTATATTCTTCATCCATTTGGTAAACACCAACAGCTTGTGAAGTACATTTAAGATTATAAATAATGTGTCTCATTTGATACAATAAGTGGAGAACTATTAATTTTGTCTGTAAAATCAAATTGTCAGTTATGAACGTCAACAAAAACATTGAAAACCTGCCCAATCTGATAACAATGGCTGACCTCGATCCATGGCGATGCAGCTTATAATCATTGCTATGAATACACATCTGGTTGAAACCAATGTCAAACAGCGTCTTCACCTCACTTTTCTCTTCCCCGTACGACCCCCCTATGTTGCCAGCAACCGTATAGTTATAATAACTTGATGGCCGCAACACCGCTTTCGAAAATTTATACGCGATGCAGTTTTCATTTATATTATCTATACTCTTCGCACAGAATGTTGACGACTTGCACTTTCATGTATAATATAATAATAATAAATTCATTCGCCTCTTGATCATTGACCATAAGTAAAGGGCGGAATATATCCACGTCAATTCAGTTAAAATATGCGCATATATATGTATAGTTTTCCTTTGAAATATGCAACAATATGCATTTATTTGTCAAAATATGCAATTATATGCCTTGAATATAACATGGAAAAATGGAAATAAAGAAACGCTGACTCTTACAAATTTATTTATTTTAAGTAAAATAAAAAAAAAATATAATAGGTACAATTTTTAACCTGCAATAGTATAAAATGCATTTATAACGATATATTTTTAAAACTATCCCAATGAAAGTGTTTGCCTTCTGTCTGTAAAAATATGTTTGTACAAAGAAAAAGATCTTTCAACATCTACCGATGTGATCTGGCAATATTTTAATTTGGGTAGTAAGTTATAAGCCCAAGGTATTACTTCGTTGGATGGTTTAGTATCAAAAATATTTTTGACTTCCATTAAATACTTAAAGCCTTCATTCTTTCCCACAATAACTTCGAGTTTACTTCTTACTAGATTTCCTGCATCACCGGGAACTTCTTTGCATTTGTCGGAAAAAGTTTCAACAATATTAATTGATTCTCTTAAACTCATATTCCTACTTTCTAACGAAGTTATTATATCTGGTATAAAACTAAAATTAACCCTAATAAAAACCTTAGCTGAATTTTCATTTTTGAATACTGCTTGACTTTGCACTACACACAGTGAATTGTCTTCTAAATCTAAAACTATGCCTTCAATGGCTTCAAAATGGTCTGCGTAGAATATCGCGGCCTTAATCCATGTTTCCCATCGAGTAATTACGGGCTCTGGAGGTAAACTAACTCCTGGCAATTCCTCTCTATAGATCTGCACTCTTAGAGGTGCTTTCAAAAACACTTTCTTTACATTTGAAATCAATTTGTTCACCAAAGGATATGCTGTTCTAATAGTTTCTGCAACTCTGTTTATCCCGTGTGAAAGGCAAGTGACATGTAC
Source organism: Endomychus coccineus (assembly GCA_958510875.1). Lineage (NCBI taxonomy): Eukaryota > Metazoa > Arthropoda > Insecta > Coleoptera > Endomychidae > Endomychus > Endomychus coccineus. Next base: position 97,119,206 of record OY294067.1, read on the forward strand.
CATATTGGGATAAAATATTTTTAAGTTTTGGCCTACTTTAACCATATACGGCACTACGTCAGACAAAAACACTAAAAACTTCTCTACTGGAACTGAATTTGGTAAAAAAAAATTTGATAGAGACTGCTGAATAAATCGAGTTACGGTCACATTATTTGTTTTGTTTAACTGTTTAGAAGATATTGAATATGGCTTTCCTGGCTCATTTCCTTGAAGCCCTCCAATAAGAAGATGTGCGATATATCGACCACATGAGTCTGTGCTTTCATCAACAATAATATAAAAATGTTCATCGCCCAGTGAAACTTTAATTTCTTCCAATACGGTTTCGTATACTGTTTGCACATACTTCTTTCTAAGTGTGGATACGTCAGGGATGTTTTGATTACACCATTGCCAGGTGGTAGACCGTTGTCCTCTATGTAGTCGAGTCACTGCGTCAAGGCGGACACCGGCGTTCGCGATGTTCGATAATAACTATTTGTTAGGCGACACTTATTTTTTAATTTATTGCCCAGAATGGCATATATACTCTGGTTTCCTGATGGAAAGTTTATTTTCAATCATGTGGATAGTGTCCGCTATTGTGAGTACTGTGCAATGTAAAAAAATTTAAATGTCAAACTGTAGGCGCCAGAGCGGACACAGTGAAAAGAAGTTGTGATCAATTGATCACTCTTGTTGGCAAATAGCTTTCGGACACTCCTGCGGGTCAATTTATTAATAATTGTAGAAATAGAAAATATATTGGAAATGATATAGAAATCGCTAATGAAAGTCGCTACATTATACTCTATGTTACATTAATTATACTATATTCCATAAAGACACCTGTTGCCAGGTTGACTTTCAAAATTATTCATATATAAAACCTTGTTTCATACACCTGCTGCCACATAAACTATAAAAGTATGACACAGAGTAAACATAGACACATCGATGACGTTACTTGAATCTTGAAATGACAAATTCGGACCCTTGTGCAGGTTAAATATTTACGGGTATTACACATCTATAACTAGAAAAGCACTTGTCATAATGGTTTAATAAAATATATTGGAAAAACTGGAGATATATGTCAAAAATTTCATTCGAAACGGGCTACCATGCGCGGAAACAACACAGTTCCTATTTGTACCACTTTAAAGCGATCTACCAAATTTCAAATCTTTACGACCAAAACGAACGGTGCAATCGTCTCCCCAGTGGGTTACGCACATACGCACACAAACAGACGCACATATATACAGACATCATTCCAAGAATAGAATAGAAAGATTCGGAAATGCTCAAAACGGATATGTCCGCAAAAATCCGGAAATTTCTTATTGGGTCGAATACAATACTTCCCTACACTATTCACTACGTATACTGAGGGAAGTAAAAATGTGGGCCATCCATGTCACCGCGAGTATCAAAGCATGTCCGCTGACAAACTTGTGTCAACTATGGCGTGGTATGATGTGATGGAAAATCCTTCTTTTCATTCAGGGCGCCAGGATAGAGCCGCTCTCATGGGTGGCTTACTGGGAAGGTTCTACGATGATATGTGTTAAAGCAGACGATCGCCTATCTTAATAGTATTTAACACACTTGATTGTCAAAACGAGAATAACGTCACTCTCTACATGAGATTCCAAGAAAACTACCTCATCTCTATTTCTTACCCTCTAAAGGTCTTGATGAAACTTTGCACACTTTGCTTCCAAATCGAGAGAATCACATGCTAAATGAGATTCCGAATAAGCTATCTCATCCCCTTCCCTCGCCTTTAAAGCAAAAGAGTAGCGATCTCTATGAAATAAGGTACCATTGACCTTCGAAATGATTTTCAAATTCAATGTTTCTAGTCATTTACAACTACTTAAAGGTGCTATGAGTAAGGATAGTTAGTGATTTTTGGATCACAGTAAATTTGCGCAGTCATGTTATTCTTTGCTCCTGCAGTATATGACCATTGACCATGGTCTGAGTCAACCAATAATTTGTGAATTGTATCGTCATGCAGTGATTACATCCTGAGATAAACGACAAAATATACACTGATTTTATCATTCCATGCCACCGAAAATGTATAATGTTTCGAACGTATATGTTTGTTTTGGATACAATCATATCATCTAGCGTAGCTTGGAGCTAATTACTATTATCGAAAGTTATTACTGATTTTATCATCTTACTGGTTGAAATCGCCCATGAATATCGTAGAAATGTCTTCATATGTGAATAATTCCATTAGAAACCACATCCTTTGACTGTGAATTGTTTCGCTATTTTCAGATCCTCACATCGGGAAGAATAATGCAATATTTAATATAGAAGAGCACTCCGATTGTGAGTTTTTTCTGGTTAATCGTACTTGGTCGGAAAAAATCCATTAGGAAATGTAGTGAGATGAGCAAACTTGCAAAAGCAAGTTGGGACAATATAAAAAGTTCAGAAGCAAGTCACTAATTCTTAGCATTATACCCGTCATTCTGAGAATAAATGTTGACTCGGTTTTCGCTAGCATCTAGCTGGATGGCCAACAAAATGTAAAAACTTTTTCGACTAATCATATTTCCTGTATCATTCTCAAATATGTTGCTTTCGGAATTTGTTATCTGTTGTGATAATACACATTCAGAGACATCAAAGAACTGAGAATAGTTTTTGAAGAGATATGATGTTGGATTGTGTTAGTATCATGTACTCTGAAAGTTCATAACGTTACCAAAGATGGAGTATTTATTATTATCGTAGTATTTTGAAAGATTATTATCAATAGCATTATCGATAAATACTGAAGAGAATACTCATTGATTTCTTCAGGATTTTGTCAGGAATTTGGTGAATCTGTATTATTCTTCTTATTTTTGATGTTCTGTAGGTTATTTCGTAATTTTTTGGAGTCTTTACATTCAAATATACAGTCATAATAAGCGTTCTTCTTACGACGAATAGATGATAGCGTGAGGTTTCTCAAATTTTTGTAGTGTATCCAGTCGGTTTCTGATTTTGAAATCTTGAATTTCGCAAGAGCATTATCTCTTTCCTCCATCATTATTTCAATAGGATATGCCAACCAGGGAGCAGAAACTTTTGCCATAAGCTCTGTCTTGATAGGTACATGTTCATCAAAAATAGATAGAATTAAAAAATTCAACTTTATCATCAATATTATCGATTGAATAAATATCATGAAAACGTGCACTAACTAAGTCTGTAGAAAACTGGTTTTTGTTTGGGACAATCAATCTCAATTTCAGTAAATACCAGGCAGTGATTAGGAACAGAGCTTGCATCTTTCATACCAGAATTACTAACAAATGTCGTATTCGTTATGATTGTAGGATCTAATAACGTCATACAATTACTTGCAATTCTAGTGGGTTCATTGATGATGTGTGAAAAATTGTAGCCGTCAAAATACTCACTTGAGTTATTGTTGGATCACAAGTTCACGTTCATGTCACCAAAACGAATTATTTCATGAACCATAGGTATTATTTGTGACAGGGAATCATCTATAGAATTAATAAAAGAAACTGAATTACCTTCCGGAGGGCGATATGTGTTTCCAATATCAAACAAGATATTATTTATTTCAATTTGAATCCATAGTTGTTCACAATGTTCATTGATACTACTGAGATCATTCTATTCTATTCTTGCATCTTGCTTCACTCCAAATAGCCTCAAATTAGGAATTCAAAATTTTATCTAGTAATTTTATATTTTCAGCAGATATTTCCTCGTAGTGTGCACTCACAGAATTCACTTTTTCTTCAAGCTCTTTAATTCTACTTTTAAGCTTGGATATCATTAAGCCAGGCAAATTATCGGCAACAAGATTCATACTTTTCTCATCACATGAGCATTCATTGATTATTTGCCTGATATCTTGCCTTTTATCCTCTGTGATAGATAGGAAAGGAGGAAATGGATATGCACTCAGAATATAGTTGTAATATTCAAAAACCAATGTATTTCAATCCATAATCAATTGGAAGGGATATCAAAGTTACAGCTTAGAATCCCAAGAGTCAAATGAAAACTGTGAAGCAAGACGTAGTGTTGTGAGATAGATATGACTAGCTTGTTAGACTATGAACGAAAATGGTCCGCAATATCAGGCCCATTTCAAATTCATGCTAACTTTTGATTATTACATCCAACCCGACTTTGTTTTGTATCCAGTGCTACTCACATTGCGTATCAAATCTCTCAACATGTTAGAAATGCATGAAATACATTATTCACAAAAAATCGGACATGAATCATGAGACTCCGAAAAACGTATGAGGAAATTTAACACATAGAAGAGGAAATCGTAGCTGCTGTGTATTTCAACAATAATTTTCACTTATTTTTGATATTTATTACAGAACCTATCACATGATGAAAGTAAATTACTTACATATTATACAGTGTGTCCACGATAAGGAAGTCTATCATGGGGAAATCGGAAACGGTAATAGATACAGTTTTGGTTCAACAGGGCAAAAGTTGCATCACTGAAGGGTGCATTCATAGGGAAGTATGTAATTCCCAATATTACTCTTAGTTTTTAAGTTACCTTGGAGAAACAGCATTTCTTGATTGGTTTTTCTTTTAGTGTTGCTGTGAAAGATGAGAATAAAATAAAGAACACTCTTCTGAATCTACTCATTATAAGCTTTCTTGTGTTAATATCGGAAGTTTCGTTTCCGATCAACCATCATCAACTATGTTTTTTTGAATGAGACTTTTTTTTTCAAATACAAAATTTAGAAATATTTTCCATTCCACACCACTGTTAGCACTAGCCTGCATCAGAGAAAAATCATGAAATTGAGCAGCCTAATGCCTAAGGAGAATCAAAAGTTGGATTCGAACTTTTTATAATGATTGTATCAAACTCTTGATAGTAGTTAATTTATTGAAGTAAACGATAAATTATCTTGAATAGTAAGTTTTCGCGAACAGGTTATCTAGAAAATTTTTGACTTTCGGATGAATCCCGCGTCACAGGGCTCAAGCCTGCCCTGAAGTTGCCAATTGTTACGATGGGCGGAAGGTCGGTATCGAATCGTGTTGCCGTAACGGGGCATTTATCAAGAAGACAGGAATTTTCAAGATTAACTGTCCGAGAAAGCTTAGGTAAGTACTATTCAAGATAATTGATAAAAAACGTCAACATCCATTTCGAAGTATTAGGCTCATACTTGAAAAAAATTTCAAAAAACCTTGATGAGCGCTGAACGGATCTGAAAGCCAATCGGACTTCATTGAGTGTAGAATGAAAAACGCTCCTATAAATTTCATATTTAAAGATAGAGACGTATAAAAAACAAAGCTCATAAAAAGTGGTTCCTAACAAGCGTTTTCAGTTTTGTTCCATCTCTGACAGTAACAATAAAAAAATAAAATACGAATTCAAGTAATTCAGTTTTTCAAAAATATCTTAAAATTGAAAAATGATATTGAAAGTTTGATACTTTCATATGAATGGCCCTTTAGACATGCAAATTTTTCCCAGTTCAACCAAAACTGTGACTATAACCGTTTCCGATATTACTATGATGAACATCCTTATTTTGGACGACCTGTATATTATAACATTATCTTATACTATAACGAATTATTTCATTCAACAGTATTTAACTTGATATCAATATCGTAAGAGAGTGATATCTAGATGCGAAGGCGTGTCTATATTAATTCTATTCATTAATAGATATCGGAGCAGTTTCAAGGTGATGGTTAATATTATATGAGCGTGGGTTTGGGAGTGTATATAGATTGAGATTAAATCAGCGGTATATGGGAGAGTCTTGTGAGTTAGGCGGTGCCAGATGCATTGTATTGTTTTACAACAGGGGCAAGTAAAACGCTATAGTGGGTTGTATATGACAATATGCGATACATGTGAGTCGACCGACTCACTTCTCTGTTGACAGAAGCACGGTTATATATAGATTTGAGAATTTTTAATATCTCGTAATAGTGGAGTACGATAAAGTGAAAAAGCTACGGATAATACAATTTTTGAAGAGATCTCAAACTTTGGGTAGTTGTTAGTTATGATAAAAGTAAGAAATTTCTAGAATATCCACCTTCTGGACGTGCCGAAACATTGTTTTAAAAACGAAAAATTCTTAACTTTTCGAGTTATTCAACAACTATAGTATTTTTATTGTCAATGTTCAAGGAACCTCCTGTTAAATTCTTCTTCCAAAAGCTTATAATAATCTGATTCAGACTCAATCAAATTCAGATACTTTGAATTGCCACTTTTTATTGTCTATTTAATTCAACCTAAAAAGATAATTTATTATCAGGCATTGTTACATTTATGACAATGACAGTTATGATTAAATTATATAGAGTTTTTTCAACTTGATTAGTTTGTTAGTAATACGAATGAAATGTAAATCATAGAATAGCTAATTCATAATATTTATCTTCATATAAAGGCCGCGAAATGACCCTTTAGCAATAGAGAGAAAAATTATCGCCGAGGCCGTTTGCGGCCGAAGCAAGATAAACTCGAGGATTGCTAAAGAATTTCGCGCCTATGACATAAACACTATTTTTTGTACAATCAAGAAAAATATGAATATTGAGTTACATATTGCGGGAAAAATTCATTGAATTTCAAAATATTCGAATTTACTTCCTTAGTGTTTCTACGGAAATCGAGTTTCTATGGAATTTCGTACTGACATTTAGGAGAAATATTTTTTCAATTTGTGATAAATGTTTGATAGTGGTAGTTCAATATCATGCACTCTTCTGGAGTTGAAAGATGTAATCGATTCTGCCATTGGGAGTTTTTGTCTAAAAGGCAGTATGCACAATGTTACCAAAACATTAGATTTAGTTGCTCCAACGTCCGGAATTCATATCAATAATATAATAATAATAATAATTTATTGCAAAAGTATATATATATAAACAATGAATTACAATGGGTTTAGTTTCAACAGTAAAATTTCATTCAAAGATATACCTATAATGTTCCATTGCAACAAGCGAAAACCCAAAGAAACCATGAACGGTTGTATATGGGTATAAGAATATTACAATATAATAGATCATTAATGTTTGATGAAACAGTACCTAAACATGTGGTTGTTGTTAACATATGCATCAGTAGTTTCTGCACAAGCAGAGAATCACAAAAGCATATAGCATAAAAGTTTAAAGATAAAGGTTTAAAAAAATGTGCGGTAAATATAAAATCATACAAATATAAAATTATAGAAATATAAAAATATAGAATATGTAAATGTTAAAATGTAATATGTAGGAAAGTAAAAGTGTAAAAAATGGTATGAATGAGGGAAACTTCAACTGAGGGGAATAGGTTTAATTATTTTGTGTATTTCTTTACGGTCAGATTGCAGTATGTACGATAATAATACTAACTGTACAATTGATGTTAATATCTATCCTCAATAAATTTTAATTTTCTAAGTATAGTAACGTTTGCATGAGAATAAAAGACTTCATTGTGATCTCGAAATGACCGTGTGAAATTTTGAAACTTCAAATTGACTTTTGATTTCGCGGCCGTTACAAAGTACTCATTTCGCGTCCGGTAGTACAAAAATAATTATAGTAAGGTATTTAGATTTGTGAGATCATAGAATGGTATTTAATTAGCTAGATTCAATCCATTCCAAGAAGATCAATTTGATAATTAGTCATTCATTACTCTTCCACACACAACCGTTTCTACCTTATCTGTAGTTTTAATTGAATTTCAAAACATTTGATGAAATTTCAGTTGATGATAGCTTAGGTATTATTGATCAATGTTACCAATATATTCGAAAATCCAAAGCTTGGATTTGAGATCAATTATATTCTATATCCAATGTAACATTATTGAGGATTCAATTGTGAAATTACTCAAAATCGCGCTGTTATATTTTAGAACTAGCATAACTGTACCTTGTATCAAATGCTTCTTATCTGAAACACAATATGGAAAATTCAAATATGATATTGGTTTTGAACGCATTCAACAGCCAGCGGCGTGAAGTGTAGAAACCGGGATGAATGTATCATAAGAATTGAAATGCGAGATTGATTTTGAAGCATATAATCTTAACAGGACTATAAGTAAAGAGTATCAGACGGCGCGCTTTCGTCTCTGGTAACATCCTTTCTTGGAGATTTTTGACTAATGAATTGACAATAAGAATTCTGATTATATTGAATGACAGTTCGAATCTATCACAATCCAAAAGTACTCATATGTTTAAATTCATAATAATATATAACCAAATAACAAAACTAACCTATTGTTGTCGCTTAGAAAATATATAAATTACTGCACCTGTCAATTTTGCAGGAAAATTCTTCAGTTCCTATAGAAGAACACCCAAGAAGCAATTTCTTCAAACAACGTTTCGTATCATGAAAAAACTCACGCCAATTGCTTAAAAAACCAAATTGAAACTACAAGTTTTCGCAAAGGAAAATTATGTTTATAAGCGTGTGTTACGATATACAGAACGACTGTTCATGCAGTCATACTATCATCTCCAATTTATATTTCATTATCCATATCCTACTAACATTTGTACATATGTAAAGTCAGTCTTGTTCAGTTTTCGAATAGACTGACTACTTGTAATCTTATAAAGGAGATAATTACGATTCTTTCAAAACATAAATGTTAAAAGGTACTATCTGGCGCAGTAGGTAGGATACGTCTCGTTAAAAACGTCAAAATGCGTAGAACTCGTCTTTTACCATTGAAGAAATCCTAAACTAGGAATACCTGGGAAGCAGACCCACATCGGTGGTCCTGTAGGCAGTTATCTTGAGCAACAAGAAATGAAGAGAATTCTACTATAAGAGCTCATCCACACTAAGCTCCAATATCCAATTTCCGTTGAAAATAATCACAGAAAAACTTTTTTATATTTATTCCACTTGTTGATGCTCAGCGACGCACATAGTTTGATAGAAGTATTTATAGGTTTTGAGCGTAATTAAGAGAATTAATGTACTCAAAATGTTTTTGAATTCAAAACCAAACAAAACAGTTAAACATATTCATCACTGCTAGTGAACATTTCATAAGAATTTTCTCAAAATCTATCAGATCAAATAAATGATATAATTTCTGATGAAATAGAAGGTGGATTGCGTGATCGTGTAGTTGATCTTACTTACAACCGAAATAAATTGAATAGTTGAACAGCAATAAAGGGAATGTTAACAGCAATTTTCAGCGATCAACATAGCATACATTGTCTAATTCAGGATTTAATCGCATCGAAATCTTTGAGAAGTGGAACACCATTACAATTTGGCATGTTCGTACAGAATGCTCGTACTGACAAGTAATCAAAATGAAGCATTGTGATGAATTTGCTTTGAAAACATTAACTAATAGATTATCTTCATATTTACAATTAGTTGTAGGACTCAGAAATTCGGATAATATTGGAAAAGCTATTAACAACACTGGATATAAATCACAACCCAGAATAAATCAACATTCAAAGCAAAGTTCATTTATTGACCGAGCAAATTATCAAATAATAAAATATCCACTATTTCAACATTTTAGTGGTAGGCCCCATGATTCATCATTTCCAAATTCACAAAAAAATGCATATTCCAATAGACTTATAAATCCGACAGATAATGTAAAACACAGATAATGTAAACACAATGCCAAATCATGAACGCCCACAATTTATAAATCAACAACCTATAACTGTAACACAAATCGAAATTCTCAAATGTTACGGCAACATCTCTCTGAGAAACAACAATGCAATTTCAAACCTCAACCCAAATCTCAAAATTTTACATTTCAAAAATTATTCAAACAACATATAGTAAATACCTCTGAAAATTATGAAATTAAAACTCAATCTGAAGTTCAACACATTACAGATGACTGTCAGAGTAACGAATATAATACATCTAACGGAAGCATTTGGCAGCAAAACCGTTATCAACATCTCGCATCTTCTAACATACAAGACCCACTTAATTGACCATGCTGATGACCCTGAAATATATCATACAGTTCATTTCTGTAATGATGCAAATGAACAAAAGAAAAATTGTCATGTAGCTCCTTCATGTCATACAACTCAGAGATGATGAATATTAATAGCCTTAGATTGAATCTCAGTAATATATCCAAGTGTCTGAGATAAATGAGTATTTTTTTATGGATACTGGTAGCTAGATCATTAATAAGTAATGCCCTTGATGATAAATATTTTAGGAAAACTCATGAAGATTTTCATATTCGAACAGCACATGGACTCTCTCATTATAATGAAATTATAGCATCCAAAATTTCCAATACTGATCAACTTGTGAAATATGATATATTTGATTTCTCTGAAACCATGAAGGTTTAATTGGTGCACATTACCTGTGAATTGATACGAACGAACAGCAATTCTATACAAGCATTGAAAGTGGTGTTGAAATTGATAACTCTTTAGTTACGGTAAAAAATTGATTTTACATATACTATTGTTACATATTAGAGACAAGTCTCATGAGAATTATTGTTTTAGAACCATTTAATGTTGAATAAATAAATACCGCTGATATAAACTTTTTAGAAGAAACTAGAGATAACTGCCATTTTGATATTAATTTGAATAACAAACTTAAGGGTAACTTGAGAAAGATTTGCGTTTACCATGAGATTCATCGTCAAGAAAAAAATTCACAAATCAATAACATGTTAGGACAAGGTATTATTCAGCATTCGATAACCCCCCCCCCACTCAAGTCCAATTTGGATTGTGCCAAACAACCTAGACGCCTCTGGTAAAAGGAAGTGGCGACTAGTAGTAGATTACCGGAAATTGAAAGAGAAACTCCTGGATGATAGGTGCCATCTTCCAAATATCACAGAGATACCTGATAAAATGGGCTCAATTGTTTTGGTACATTGGACCATTCTGGGTACTATCAAATACAGATAGACCATATGGATGTTCCTAAAACTGATTTTTCCACATTAGGCGAACGTTATGAATTTGAAAGAATGCCTCTTGGGTGAAATAGTGCTCCTCCTTCTTTTCAACGCGTACTGGACGGTATTCTGCGGAGATTAAAAAATGAAATCTGTTTAGTGTATCAATCGATTACCATGAGATTCATCGTCAAGAAAAAAATTCACAAATCAATAACATGTTAGGACAAGGTATTATTCAGCATTCGATAACCCCCCCCCCACTCAAGTCCAATTTGGATTGTGCCAAACAACCTAGACGCCTCTGGTAAAAGGAAGTGGCGACTAGTAGTAGATTACCGGAAATTGAAAGAGAAACTCCTGGATGATAGGTGCCATCTTCCAAATATCACAGAGATACCTGATAAAATGGGCTCAATTGTTTTGGTACATTGGACCATTCTGGGTACTATCAAATACAGATAGACCATATGGATATTCCTAAAACTGATTTTTCCACATTAGGCGAACGTTATGAATTTGAAAGAATGCCTCTTGGGTGAAATAGTGCTCCTCCTTCTTTTCAACGCGTACTGGACGGTATTCTGCGGAGATTAAAAAATGAAATCTGTTTAGTGTATCAATCGACTTCGAGAATAAAATTCTCAAATTGATTTGGATGAGTCTGAATTCCTTAAGAAGAGGGTTTCAATTCTTAGGCCATCTAATTACATCTGAAGGTGTACGTGCCAATCTCGATAAAATCAAAGCAATCAAACTATTTCTGATTCCGATCACTCAAAAACAGATTAAAAGTTTTCTTGGCCTCCTGAAATATAATAGACCATTTTTTAATATATTTTCAAAAATCACAAAACTAATGACAACTTACAGAAAGTTATTCATGTCATAAAATTCATAGAATCTTTCGAAACGTGGAAACAGCTTCTCATAAATCCACATATATTGCAGTACCCACATTAAAAAAAATCTGTCTGACAACTGACAGAACTGTTACCAGTAAAATTGCCATTGGAGCCATTGGAAGTGGAACGAAATATTCAACAATAGAAGAAGAACTATTGATTATTGTTTGAGCATGCAAATACGGCCATATCTTTACGGTAGAAAATTTACTATTCATACTGATCACAGACCATTGCAGTGGCTTTGCAACCTTGAGGTGCCGAACGCTAAATTAGTATACTGGAGAGAGAAACTTAAGGAATTTGATTATGATATCATATAAAATAATGGAAAACGCAATGCCAATGCGCTTTCAAAGATTCAAATTAATACAATCGAAAATTCAAGCACTTATAACGAACATGGATATTCCGACCATAAAATTGTAGATTTCTATTATCACTATTATGAAATGGAGCAATCCTGTAGTAATAAACAGTTAACTTGAACAAAACCTGTCAAACAACAAATTGCTTGACCGAATATCTAGTACTAGTGTTCCTTTCAAGTTAACTTTTGGCTGTAGTAATGTATTAAAACCCCAGACAAGAAATGAAAACAAACAGATGAGACATCTCACTCAAACACCTAAGGTTATTGATGACGATAAGATACCAGAAACACCTTGAACCGTTCATTCTGAAAATGGAGAAATAGAAATACTTCATGACATTATTAACAACAAGCTAAATCAACGTGACGTACCTCGTCGGTAGTACAATGTAATTACTTTTGTTAAAGAAAGTTGTGCCTTAATCAGGACTGACTTGAAACACATTTTATGTGTCCTGCTTATTAGATTATGATAATCTTTCAAAGAAATTATTTGGTGATGACGGTAAGGTTGGAAAAAAACTCAAGGGTACAAGTGTGTTTTGGTGTTCATAAGAATCGCTATTCTTGCGCTATAATTGAATACATTTTTCACATCGTAACAAGAAATTCAGATTACGACTGTTCCTACAATATTCATAAGTTCATGAGAAAACTATCTCAAGGATATCGAAGCTTGACACAATCTAAACTAGGTACCTGTGAGATCCTTATATACTACGTAAAAAGATCGATTATTGATTGTATATAAAAATTTTCGGGAAATAGGTCACATTAACACTTTGTTTTAAATGTTCTTCTTTACGTACGTTTCGGTCTCACGATCATCATCAGAAGACTTATTATGTCAAAAAAGGTTTATTAAAACTAATTATAGTACAAGCGTTCATATCGCACAAATTTCAATCAAAAAAGCCCACGTCGTCGAAACGAACAGAACCACGAATAATCAAAATTGTATCGTCAATATTAAAGTATAAAAAATTTTATAACAAGAATCCACTATTTAGTAATATTCTTATAATATACAAGCGCATGTTGGTATAGTCTCATAACAACTGAAGATCGAAGTTATTTGTTGAGTATCTACTTTCGAACCAGATGTAAGATTTATGAGGTACTTCAAAAAGGTTTCAGACCTGTATTGGAATATTACTTTTGAGCATTCTTCCTAAGATATATTCTTAACATTATAAAGACGCATGTAGGAATTTGCAAGAGTTTTAATTGATTAAGTTAGTATAAATCTGACTTAATCCCTGAATATCATTTCTATGATTTACAGATTTGGAGTCACGTCTTATGTGAATCATCTCCAGGATGGATCTTCTATAATAATTGGTTTCCTTAGTTAAAATATTAACATTTTTGTAATCAACTTGATGGTTATAATCGTAGCAGGTGGAATTTTTATTTCTTGTGCTATACTTATGGCCATACATTCTTTTTCGTAAATATTGTTTAGAGAGTCCCATCACAATTTAAACAATTCAATTTATATACTGTGTGGGTTTGTTTATCTTTAGGTATTACAGGTTTTAGATTTGAGAAATATTTCTCAACACAGTTAGTAGGCTTATGCGCAACATTTATATCGTACTTTTTCAAACATTTCTTAATTTTCTCTGAGGTCTCCGGAATGTATGGTAAACTTATATAATTGTCTGTATTACTTTTTATTATCCTATACATTGAAGAGAGGATAAACAAAATCTATAATGGTTCGTCATATAAAAAAATAACATAAAAGGTAATACAGACAATTATATAACTTTACCATACATTCCAGAGATCTCAGAGAAAATTAAGAAATGTTTGAAAAAGTACGATATAAATGTTGCGCATAAGCCTACTAACTATGTTGGGAAATATTTGTCAATTCTAAAACCTGTAATACCTGAAGATAAACAAACCCACACAGTATATAAATTGAATTGTTTAGATTGTGATGGGACTTATACTGGAATCTCTAAACAATATTTACAAAAAAGAATGTATGGCCATAAGTATAGCACAAGAAATAAAAACTTAGAATATTCCACCGCCCTTGCTGACCACTGCTTTGATTATAACCATCAATTTGATTACAAAAATGTTAATATTTTAACTAAGGAAACCAATTATTATAAAAGATCTATCCTGGAGTTGATTCACATAAAACGTGACTCCAAATCTGTAAATCATAGGAATGATATTCAGGGATTAAGTCAGATTTATACTAACTTAATCAATTAAAACTCTTGCAAATTCCTACATGCGTCTTTATAATGTTAAAGATATATTTTAGGAAGAATGCTTAAAAGTAATATTCCAATACAGGTCTGAACCTTTTTCAAGTACCACATAAATCTTACATCTGGTTCGAAAGTAGATACTCAACAAATAACTCTGATCTTCAGTTGTTATGAGACTATACCAACATGCGCTTGTATATTATAAGAATATTACTAAATAGTGGATTCTTGTTACAAAAATTTTCATACTTTAATATTGACGAAACAATTTCGATTATTCGTGGTTCTGTTCGTTTCGACGACGTGGGCTTTGTTGATTGAAATTTGTGCGATATGGACGCTTGTGCTTTAATTAGTTTTAATAAACCCTTTTTGACATAATAAGTCTTCTGATGATGGTCGTGAGACCGAAACGTACGAAAGACGAACATTTCAAAGAAAGTTTTAATGAGACCTATTTCCCGAAAATTTCTATATATAATTCATACTGGGTCAAGAATCTTTATTATTATTGATTGTTATGACATTTGTGACAAGAAGTGTAGTTCAAATACGAATATTTACACTACGTAAACGCCAAAACCTTATAGATACAATTATGAATGCTTAATCATTGCGCACACTTTGAAGAATTTTTTAATGCAAGGTTTTTTGAGATCGGAATGGCCGTTTCTTAGAACGTAGATCATATCGTTAGACCCATGTTGGTATGTATGGTTACTTTCTGGGATTATGAAATTAATATCTGGCATCATAAAATGTATAGGAATGTACGTACATATGGAAGAACCCTTTTTTGCATGGGGAAATTTGGCCAGAATGATAGCTTCTTGAAAATAGTGTCATTCGATAGCCTATACAATGCTCATCATGAAACAATTAAAGCCCACAATTACCCGCTCACTTGCATTCTACAGTACCTCTGTATAGTAAGAATCCATGTAGTGTGTTGATCTATCGTGAATATCTATCACAGCTTTGTTGGGAATTTATAGTTTATGGATGGATGTGTACCGCAAATGGTTGTTTCTCCCAGCTTCATAAAAACTTGGAATTCGTACTGGTCATACAGTACAGTGATGCTTTTGGTGGGGGCGTAGTGTCAAAAGTGGATGTAAATTATTATCAACAAATTGATGGAAGGAGAAACCTATGCTATAGAGGTAATTATCTCAGCTAGTATGAATCTCTATATAATTGACCAGTTGATGAATGTTCCACCTTATTTCAAAAGGTTTTCATCTTTCTTTCTCAGCTGAAATCTCTGCTAGGAATGTAAGTAGTATTATACTGCTCAATCAAATATTATTGTACTTCACTCGTTTTCCTGAGTATAATCAATACTGTACAAAAAGAGCGTTAAAACTGTAGATGTTACAGTTTTTTCTACAGGTGTGGAACCTTGGACGTTTGATTTGGGGTCTACTGGATATTTTAGGTGTAGTGGTTTGCAGCTAACGTTGATTCACATCCCTACTATACTACCGAGGGAACTACATATCTATCAGAAAGTGTGTCAATGTACCAAACATAAGGTTAGGCTATCGGATAATGGAATCATCATGTTTAGGTCCCCGGTATTTGTAATTACTGGATTTGTACTGTAGAATTATTTCTCCACTTTACTTCATTCATATTTCAGTATCATTCTCCTTTCTTAAGTTCATGAATTTCACATTCATCAATTTGATATCAAGTAAATTTCAATCAATACTGGTATACGTTAATTATTTAGGGTTACACCACGGTCTTACATACAGGTCTAGGGACTCGTATGTTTGACATGGGTCTCTTATGCGTCGCAAAACGTGTAGTCCTTCGCTCAGCCACTAGCTAGTGCTTGGATCGAAGTGGTAAAACGATTTCTTTCCGGAATCGCAAGCAGTGTTACTAAGTATTCTGATTTGAGAGAGGAATAGAACTGTTACTCTTGTCAAAATGCATTACTCACCTTGAAAATAACTTCCAGTTTTTCGTTATACATGCTCACACACATAAAAGACCTCGTTAAAACGATTTCCATCCGGAATCGCGAGTATCCACTTTTTTCGCATCTTTCGGCACTTTAAAAACCGAAGTTTCTTGCTTTTCACTTTTTTACCCCGTTTTGCATTTCGGCACAATGCACGATTTCGTAATTTGTTCCTAAAAACGCAGGTATTCCTTGTGTTTAGAAGTCAAGTAGAACAGTTGTCAGAGAATTTCGACTTCTGCGCCATCCTTTTAGGTACTACGCGACAGTCGACGCTTAGCGGACTCACTTCTCACATAGGAAACAGCCTCGAGTCACCAGACCTGTATAAACGACCGTGGGTTACACTAACCTGATGAAATTAGGTGTTTGAATTCAGAGTGAAGTAATAGAACATTGTTTGGTTTAAAAAACTCTGGCACCGGAATTAACATGCTACTATTCCCCCTTAACCACCACTTTGATAGTCTGCAACCGAACGATAAAATTGCAATGACATCCACATGCAAGAACGATTTGAAGCTTATCAACTTTTATTCACACATAAATCAGGAGTAAAACGTAATAATATTCGGTCACTTGATTTGTCAAATAATTACATGCTTTGAAAAACTTGCTTATATTTGAATCAATCAATGTGAAACTTTGATCTTCGTGTATTCGAAAATACGAAACTTTACAGCAGTTGCTCATGCAATCAGTTCATTAAGCTAATACGCTGTAGAAATGATAAAAGTTTGTGAAGTATTATAGCGTGAAAATTTACTTCAAATGATTAATAATGAGCTTGAAATTTTGGTAGAAGCTCCATCCTGATATTGATATAATGAATGTTGAATCAACTTACAAGGCTATCCTCGATCATGATGTTTAATCTGCAACTAAGCAATGTACAGGCAAGAATTACTAATGATGTATAGCATAATTGATAAGACCCATGGGCAAATCTGCTATACTCCACGTGTAAATAAATTTCCCTAGACGTTAATATTTTCCATTTGATTTATTTGTTCAAGCCGGATCGTATGATGGAGATCCGTTTTTCCTACGCCGTTTTCCTCGAAATGAACTGGAGTAAAATATTGGCGCTAACAGAATGTGAATATGCGCATTTTGCCATCGAATTTATGATCCTCGATGATCTATTTGCATATTAAATATTAAACATTTCAGATCTACGGATGGCTTTTACACAATAGCTTGCATACAAACTTGGCAGTGCATTACTAAGTTTCCAAAGGCAATAAGAAATATATTCTCACTCGAGGCAGACATTTTTTTGGCTCCTAGTTAATATTGCAGTCCGAGATGAAAATCATTGCCAAACCAACACGATGTATATTGCTCTATTATTTATGAGGCCCTAGCTGTTACTAACAGCTTCGTGGTAGGGTGTAATTGAGTCTTCTAGCTTTGGGGTCAGTTGATGTGAGCATTAGGCTTTTTGTTGCTGAAACCGAAATGGTTAAGTAATGTATATACAATTAACTGATTGGTAGATCTGTAGTTTCCCTCGTGCTTTTTTGTTGGTACAATATATTCCTCACGGGCACATGTTAAATGTATTATGTTTCCAATATACATATATTCACCATCTTTCTTAAGATGTATGAAATGAAATATATTATAAGATGCTCAATATCTGTGCAATTGTAAAATTTCCCCACCGATGAATTATGTTTTGCAGGTGGAGTTGGAGTTTATTTACATTTATGATAGTTCCGGTACTATTTTTAGTATTCCAAGAATCTAGTGAACCACTTCAGGTTTCAACATTAATAGAATATGATCGATTGATGAATAACCTGGTAAAATTTCGAGGATAGAAGGAAAATAATAATCAATATTTAATTCCAATTTGATGCCATTTGTTTTCAATAAGCAATCAACTATACCTAGTTATTCTAAGTGAATGCCCGATTCAAAATACGTCGTATCAGTGATATCTAAGGAATGTTTAAAGGGCGCTGCCTGATGAGCTATCATTCTCTCAAACATTAAATGGAGAAGAAATAATTCGAAGAATATAAAAAACGTTTTTAAATGAAATAATTATCCTAAAAGTTTCAATAAACCTATTATAAAAAGAAGAATACATAAAATTCATAACAATTCATATCATATTGGAAGAAAATGAAAATGAAGAGACAAAAACTAAATATGTTTCGAATCCATACATTGTTAAAATTTCAGAACAAATCCAAAAATGTTTAAGTATATTTGATATAATAATAATAATAATATAATAATATATATTTGCAAATAAAGGTATAGGTACTCAAAGCAATATACATAGCAATTTGCAAATATAGAATATGAACACGTAAATGCATCAGGTACATTTGTATGTGCTTATTGATACAAAGAATTAATATACTCAATATAAAAATACTACTTGCTAATTTTAAGTAATGAAAATACAAGTTTCGCCATAATTTATGTTCATACTCAGATAGTGTTGTAATAAGTATATCCATGTAATCATGATAAAATTCCGGGTGATGAAAAAAAAACAGGACGAACAGAACAAAACAAACAGATAAATAACTATCGACGGAATCAGAGAAATGTAAGAATTTTATCCTTTATTATTATTGTGAAATATTCAGTTGTTCAAGGTCTGTTTTATATATCCCACCCAATCCGATAATCTCATATCTCAGGTGTGATTCGATTAAGGCATTATAGAGAATCATACAATGTTGTATGTTCAGTATTGGCTTATAATATTCAAAGTAATATACGAAACATCTGATTTTTTTTACTACGACCTCAATTTTTCCCGTCCATTCCAAATGTTGATCTATAGAAATACCTAGGTACTTTCAACATGCTGTAGAGTGAATTTGGAATAATGAGCAATTTTTTTTTAAACTTAATTTATTGGAGGGAGGCAATTCATTTTCATAAGAAGCGAAAGCGAGATACGTTGTTTTTTCTAGGTCTTCGAAATTGGCAAAGTCAGCCTCTACAAGGATCTTCAGATTATGCCAGCTGTCACTTCCGTAGACGATAGCTGTAATATCCGCAAAAGTTTCTACCTTGCCTATTGTATTTATCGTGAAGATATTATTTATATAGATTAAAAATAATAACGATCCCATTAGAGTACTCTGAGGTCTGTAGTTTTTAGGTAATGTTTTGTCACCATTTTCATATATTATGATAACTATTGATCTTTGAAAATCAGTAGGGCATACTCCTGAAATAAATATTGTGTTAGCAATTATGGTGAGGGGATTGATTATATTTCCAACAACTTTTTGGAGGATCTCTGCTTGAATACCATATACACCTACAGCTTTTCTCTTTTTTAGATTGTGTATTATATTTTTCACTTCAGATGGGCTGTTGGCATTAAGTACATGAAATGTGCGTTCGTCGCATAATTGTAATATACATTCTCATTTGTATTTATATTGTTAGCAACATTTCTGCCTTTATTCGTATAGAATGCATTGAAGACATTACTCATCTCTTTTTTCCCTTTACTATTTCAATCTTTCCTTTTATTTCCCTAATACAGGATTTATTATTTTATTTATTTTTTAATTCTTCTATTGTGATCCTTAGAAACTTATTATTAGTTCCTTTAACGATTTTTTTTCTGTGATATGAATATTTGGCTTCATGTATTATCGTATTTTATTCATTTCTGTAGATATTATATTGTTTTTTTAGGTCGCAACTCCCTGTTTTACTGAATAGTTTGTGTACATTCTTCCTATGCTCAATGGAATTAAGTATTGATTCCGTTATCCACGGTGATTTTCTTATTAATTACATTGATTGTTTTATTTTCATTGTATGATCTATACTCCTAGTTATAATATTGAGGAATATTTTTGTTGCAGATTCTACTTTCAATGGATTCAGCTAATTCTCCCAATTTATATTTTTAAGTTCTTCATTCAAAGCATCATAATTTATGTTTTCAATAAATAGATTCTGTTCAGCTTTGACTTTATCAGTTTCTTCAAACACTAATTGGACAGTGACTGGAGATTGCTGATCTGATTATGATTGATATTAAGGAGTCACCCAAGTTGGTTTTACTTTTGATAAAAATGTGTTCGAGACAACTGCCTTCATCGTTTTGATGAATTCTGTTTTTTTCGATTGAGAACCGTATTCAGATGAAATATTTGGATGTTCATTCACTATTGTATCAAGTTTGTAAATATTCATATTGATATCACCAGCTATAATTGATATGTCAGAACTGAACGAATTTATGGATAGATAATTATCTGAATCGTCGACAATTTATTTTAAATAATTCCGGGTGATACATATATAGCTAATAATTCATGAGTTTGATATAAAGACATACAAGACATACTACTCAATTATTTACATAATTTAGAATCAAATTCGCAGAAGAAAAAATGACACACACATTTCATAAAATAAATTGTTTAGAATGTGAAAAATGTTATATTGGATAAGCAAAACAAACCTCACAAGAACAAGCTTACAGTCACAAATGTAGGACGCAAAATAAAACTGTGGAAAATAATACTTCCCTAGCAAAACACGCTCAGCAACTGGATCATAATTTTAATTTCAAAGATACAAAAATCTTAACAACTGAATGCGATAATAAAAGAAGAGAAATTCTTGAAATGATACATATTAAAAAAGAACCAACAGTTAAGAATAGAAGCGATATTAGTAATTTAGGTGAATTTTTTAATATTTTTTCTTTGTGAATATGTTAACGAATTTTACAATGTAAATCACGTCATTCACACAGGTTCATTTTATGAATCAATCGATTCATTATGTTGGTGTCAGTGAATTACGTGGATGTCTGTGAAATCCTTCAATATGTAGCTATATATATGCCATTAATATCCTGAAAGAGATATGCACGTACCTTCAACTCAGTCTATTGTAAATGTGTATACTACAAACATCAAGTTGTTTTCAAACAATAAGAATAGTTCTGGAAGTGAGTAGGGACTATGCAGGGGATCTGCATGCATCTTCATTTATATTGCAAATCTACTTCTCTCATACTGTTTATTATTCCCGTAAGTGCTTCGCTATGCAAACAATCAATAAATGGGAACATTGTAATTGTGGGCTTCCGCACATTTCACCTCGCATTTCAAAGTGCTTGCTTTTCTTATCTGCGAAAAATATGAGAAGGGATTTCAACCGGGAGAGATCAAATATTTTCCGATATATAAAATTAATATATCAAAATTGCTTTTAGTCACGTACGTTTTCGTTGAACAGCAATAATAGAAACGTTTGGAATTAATATCACGGACTCCATATTACTGAGCTTCATCCAACACGTGCACGAAGAAGCTTTATGTTTTTTTCTCAGTATTTCATTTAATAAAAATGTGTCTACATTCACAAAATCTCTACGATTACCGAGAGATAAGTTTAAAAGGAGTTAATGATTATTTTTCCAAGCCAGTGACATGCTATAATAGTCGGATCAAATTAGACGTTAAAAATGTGAAAGCTAATTTTTTCCAAACAAACCAATCAACTTAATTTTTTTTGCAAATCGTTCCTGGACGGATACTGAACGATATTGAACTTTAAGATCTAGTCGCTCGACCATTTTTCACCTGTTAAACCGGAAATTGGCCAATTTTCATGGGAAAATTTGCAAAATTGGTAAGTATTGCCAAATTTGGATGGAAAACTCCACCCGGGGTTTTCGGAGTCGCTGATCACGATTCCGAAAATAGATTTACCATTTTTCACCGCGGTAGCCAATTTTATGTCAGAAAAATGAATAAATTAGATAATTTCGTAATTTTTGTTGAGATTGGCACTGCTATCAAAAGTCAGGGAATTCATCCGTGACTGTAAATCATTTGTTTCATATCTAATATCAAATGACTTCCGAGTGAAATTTTCTAGCCATTTTCAACAAAAATTACGAAATTATCTAATTTATCCATTTTTCTGACATAAAATTGGCCAATTTCTAGCTACCGCGGTGGAAAATGGTAAATCTAACTTCGGAATCGTGATCAGCGACCTCGAAAACTCCCGAGTGAAATGTTTCAGTCAATTTCAACAAAAATTACGAAATTATTAAATTTGGTTATTTTTCAGACATGTAATTGGCCAATTTCTAGCTACCGCGGTAGAAAATGGTAAATCTAACTTCGGAATCGTGATCAGCGCCCTTAAAAACCCCCCGAGTGAGATGTTTTAGTCAATTTCAACAAAAACTGCGAAATTATCAAATTTGACCATTTTTGGGACATAACGTTGGCCAATTTCTAGCTACCGCGGTTGAAAATGGTAAATCTAACTTCGGAACCGTGATCAGCGACCTCGAAAACTTCCGCGTGAAATATTTTAGTCAAGTTCAACTAAAATTACGAAATTATTAAATTTGGCTATTTTTCAGACATGTAATTGGCCAATTTCTAGATACCGCGGTCGAAAATGGTAAATCCCGAGTGGAGTTTTCCAGCCAATTTTGGCAATACCTACCAATTTTACAAATTTTACAATAAATTTTCCCATTAAAATTGGCGAATTTCCTGTTTAACAGGTGATAAATGGTCGAGCGACTAGATCTTAAAGTTCAATATCGTTCAGTCTCCGTCCAGGAACGATTTGCATAAAACATTAAGTTGATTGGTCGGTTTGGAGAAAATTCCGAGCTTTTTTGTTACATTGACTCGACTATAAAACTATTATATTATTTGAATATCGACCAAATCAGTTTCTCGTTATACTGTTCAATTAATGTACATTAATCTCAATTATAGATCATAAAATATGTCAAGTATGTTTGATTTTGAATAGCACAATGCAAAACATTTTGAGTTGTATCTCAAATAGAGGGCAATGTGTAGATCACTCATGAACATACTACTATGATTAACAGCTCATCGAAGGTGATGAGTATGGTTGAAAGGGAGAACAGGAAAGTTTCAATATGTCTGAAATTTTTATATTCATCTCTTTTAAGCATACTGTATTCCAATTATTATCAAATTATTGTTCCACTACTGAGTAACTCATAATTGCCTAAGACATACGTGTTGGATTTTTTCGAAACGCTACAAACATTTTTTGTATAAAGGTTTACATACAATTGATGCAATGCATATGTTAGTCAGGATCTTATTATCTTGTATATAATGTTTTTATAGATTCCATGGACTCAAAGTATTATGGATTCTCATTATATGTCTCCATCGTAATACATAGAATAATACAATGAACCTTCAATAAAAGCTTAGCTAATGTTATTTCAAATGAGAATTTTGATTCAAACAAGACTCAAAGGTCTTTTACAAATATGGCTCTTTGTATAGAGACATTTTTAAATTGATAATCAAATATTATTGGGTTTTGAATTCTTCAAAGGGATCCTTCATCCAAAATAAATTAAATTACATTTTCTCTGCACCACATCCTGACTACCAACAGATCCTTCCTTGTAGGGACCTTTCTCTATTGATACTAACATGGATCCAACTTTGATAATAATAATAGTATAGATCTTATAAATGATGGAGCAAATGATTAAATATCCTAATACTGATAGGTTAGTTTTCTTCCCTCATTATACCTAGTGTATATATAGTGTAAGGGAAGTAAAATAATTGGCACAACATCAGTTCTGAGCATTTCTGAATCGAATTTTCTAGATAATGTCTGTGTGTGCGTGCGTATGTGCGTGTGTGTAAAAGCTGTCGAGACGATCATGCCGTTACTATCGATCGTATGGATTTGAAATTTTACAGATCGCTTTGAAGTGGTGAAGATGTATTGTTTTATTTTTGACACCAATCTTTAGTTCTTGAAATGAACTTAAAATAGTGTGTTACTTAACCATAGTAACAACCTTGTTTTTGTTGTTAGCTATAGATATCACAGGCATCTATTTACCCTGCAGAAGTGCCCGAAATCATCGTTTCAAGATCCATGTGATGTTGAGTATATTATTACACACTCCGATTGAAGGAGCTGGGTCTATTATAGAACAGTCGATCGAACAATTCGCCTGCGAAAGGTACATATTTTTTGCAGAATCTTAACCATACTCACTTGAACTGAGTCACCCCAATAGGTAATAAAGAACTTGATATCCGAATTTATGTGAGAATTATATGACATTAAAGCAGTATTCATATCAACTTTATCTCTCAGCTCTATCTTTAGTTGATAACATAGGGATAGTAATTTATAAATTGAAGCCTCAATGTGATTCATCCAGGTAGTTCGGGAATCCTGAAAATGTAACTTCATAGACAAATTTAATGTTAAGTATTATTCATTTTTATAAGTTGAATGGAAATATATGAATCCTGTTTTTCCAACATTCATCTCTAAAGCATTACCTTATTACAGAACCAGTCTTTAGGAATATTCATTGATTGTCGAAATTCAATTACTGGAATATTATTAATTCTGCCTTAATCGTAACCCATACATCATCCGATAGTACATCGACCCTAATTGAAACCAAATTTTTATCTTGAATAGATTCAACTACTAATTCACTTATAGTTACGTATAGGAATTTTGAAGTGGCACATTTAATTGAGATTGTCGATAATGTTTCATATTATCACTCTCCTCATTTTTGAGAATAGGTGTGATATTGCAAGTTTTCCATATAGGGTTAATGATATCTTCCTGATGACTCATTTATATTCATGATTATTTCAAATCTCATATTTTCAACTCCGAGAAGTGTGAGTTACCATACAATGCTGATATTTCGATGATCGTCAATATATTCACGTCAATAAAAAGTCATAATTTCTCTTATCAAATTCGATGAAGATATTCTTTTTGCTGAATGAATTTTATATTTGGTCGAGGCACCAATAGCTGCTTCCTGATGAAACATTTCTATGACTAACAAAAATAAAAATACAATGGATACTTATTGTATATTTAAGGGACATAGTAAATCATAGAGTACAGCTAGATTGCAGACTTGAGTCAGTTTGAGCGTATATCCGCATTGGATCTACTGTTATGGTTATGAATCTTGCTGTTGATTTGTTGTTATTCCTACATGTTGCTCTTAGCTCAGGTGAATATATAAACAGGGAGTCTTCAGTGACCCAATGTTGGGATATAATCGAGGACGTCATCCTCAAATTTACGATTTATTATAATGAGCACTACTCCTTTGGGAAGATTAAATACTCTCACAGCATGCAAAGAATGACATCTACATAATAAAAAGTGAGTCGTGTTAGGCAAGAGGAGTGAATGATAGACTGTTATGATAACTTCTCATTGTATCAAACTCATCAGATCCCTTATAACCAAAATATTTTCCCATAGTTTGTTTGTTACAAATGCTATGTGATGTTCCCAACACCCAAACTTATTCATAAGAATTGTGTTTCATTGAATAATCATTTGTGAACCAGAAAAAAGGAACTAAGTGGCTTTTCTCTCGTGATCGATGAGGTTGTCGGATTGAATTTCGTATTGTGAATCTTATTCAAAATATGTAGGTAATTGTAAATGGCCTAGGTAAGCTGAAATTCAATTCAAGAAGAGTTGAATGAATCTAAGTACATAATACATTATGTATAAAGTTTTGGGAAATTAACACATCGTCATATTAACACATCTTTTTACAATATTTTTCTTTCTATGTTTCTCACGACCATCATCAGAAGACGTTTGAAAACTAATTCACATCAACTAAAGCGCGGGATTCCTCAAGCTTATTGCACCAAGCACAGAACGTCCTTATCGCATTAATTTCAGATGAAACTGTTCACATTGTAACAACGAACGAAACATCAGGATTTTTTTCGTTCATTGTTGCGCTAAATAAAGTATTTAATTTTTCAGGTCGTGCACTGATAACGTCACTTCGAAGAACATCAGAGAAGGATGTGTTAGTTGCGAAAATATGTCAACAAACAAACAAAAATATTTTTCGAGTAAAGTCAGTGGATTGCTGGAAAAGATTGTTTAATTAACGTCATTGAATCTAACCTCTGTCAGCAATGAATAATGCAGGTACGAGAAGATACGATAAATCACAGATCTCTGCTCCGAAGTGGGGATAAAATTTCGGAAGCTATTGGTATGAAGTGTTTTCAGATATTAATACAGATAGGGTATAAAGCCCGCGTGAAACGTTTGATAAATTGCTTTATTATACAAGTAATTGAGAAATTATTCGAACGAAATTGATTTCCATTATTTAGTAATTCTCGGAATCGAACTTATGTTTTCAATCAGTTCCGAAATGAGCTATTGCATATTCAGCATGTTTCATTCATACGATTCGCTCATCCAATGTCTTCACACAAGAAATATAGTATTCTTAAATTTACACAGAGTATCCTACGAATCCGCAAACAATTAGTTTGTGACGGACCAGCATATAACCTGGAGTCCACTTTACAAAATGAATGTAATAGATACCACTTGTATATAACAAATGCTCCATCCAATGAAACCAGAGGATGAATGAAGGTCTGGCACAGATTTTGAAATGGGAATTTGATACTCGTAGAGTTTAATGCAACTAAAACTCAAGCTGGCGTCTCCTCCAGGAGGGCAGATCCCATAATCTCCAAAATGATGATGGCAGGTTCAACTATTCCTATGAAGTCTTCCAATGCTCGGAATCACCAACAACAGCACCTCCTCATGGGACGATCATGTGAGGTTCAATGCAAAAACCACTTCTCAAAAACTTGGTTCTCTATTCCGTGCCAAGAGCTACTTCACATCTCAGCAGCTCCACAAAATCTACAAAGCACAGATTTGACCTATCCTGGAGTACCGTTCACATGTTTGGAGTTCGGCTCTCACACATACTCTGAAGCTCTTGGATTATATCCATACGAGAGCTATTCGTTTGATTGATGATGTCAAACTTACGAGTTCATTGACCTCTATAGAAAATCGTAGAAAGGTAGGAGATCTTTAAATTTTCTATGAGTATTTCCATGGTCGGTGCTCATCAGAAATCTCGTCTATTGTTCCAACTCAAACTAGTCACTCCTCCTCCACTGTCAATCTCAAGACCTGGCGAACTTCTTCATCCTAGACTTGATTTTTTTATCGAACAGGGAAGTTGTGGAACGCTTTACCTAGTGAGGTCTCTCCCTTTGCACGTCCAGTTCAAACGATTATCTGTAACGCTACCTTAATACGTCATTGAAGATAAGCCAATATAAGTGTTATCCGCCGAGCGTGATGGCAGTCTTGAAAGTTGTTTCATTGCCACCTATTCCTTTGCGTCCTCGACGATGATTGATGGCGGGATTACGCGTGTGCCACCAGGGCTGGTGAAATAAGGGCGTTTGACATACCCCGTCAAAGTTACTAAGTTTGAAATTATTCTTCAGGGAGCCCTGTTCTAAGACGCCTCATTTTTAGATTAAATTATCCCATTTTTCCCGAATAACACCTAGCTACCATATTCAAATGTCAAAATACGATTGTAATGTAGAGGCCCAATCTCAAAAGCGTAGTGCCACGTTAGTCTAGTTCCATTTTGAAAGCCAAACTACAAGTTGCCAAGCCGAGATCACTTTGAAGTTTACTAAAATATGACCTTGTACACTATTATTCTCTGTCTTTAATTGTGTATGTTTTATACCAGTGTCTTAAGACATACATTTATTTTGTAATGGTTGCAGTCGTGATAAAAATGAATTATAAAGTGGGAGTCATGCTTTTGTTATGATTGCCTTATTTGTTTGGTAACCGTTTTGAATGAAAATTAAATATCAATTAATAAATATGAAAATGCTTGTAATCTGACAATTTTTGCAACTAATTATCATTTAAAAACATATATTGTGAAGGAAAGAATGGGTGTAGACCAGAGATTTCAGATAGGCGGACTAGACGATCTCAAGCTAGTCACCCCTCCTTCACTGTCAAGCTCGAGACTTGCTGAACCTTTTCCTACGAGACTTCATTTTTTTATCGAACAGCGAAGTTGTGGAATTCTTCACCTAGTGAGGTCTCTTCCCATGTCTATGATCTCCAAACCTTCAAGAAAAGTACGAATGTCTATCTCCTCTCCCTGCATTTCACTGCTGCCTCCCACGATGTTCTTCGAACATTATAGGTCTGCCTCTCGTGTACTCAAAGTATAAAAAAAATATATATTTATAGTGCACTCATCATTGAGTGGCGACGAGGATCAAAACAGTGAAGTCAAATATGAATGAAAATTAAAAAGACAGTAGGTAATTCATGAGCTCATAAAGTCGGACAGTGTTTTATCCACTAAGGGAACACTTCTCGGTTTCAAGAATTAAGGAAATCTCATTTTGCAAACTATATGTGAAAAATTCGAAATTTGAATGGATGAGGAAGAATCTATTAAAAAAATGAGGAAAAAATTACGAGAGTACACTAAAAACCTAGAACCAGACGGAAAGAAGGTCATGAGGTCTACGCACCTGTGACAGAGATGTCTGCAAGCCTCCGGTAATACTCAGGCGAGAGCAAAAACGATGGAGGCAATTCGCCAGGAAGCATTTCCTTCAAAATCGGTGGGCTCATCAAACATCAAAGACTGGACAATAAGTATGCTGATTTATCTCCGAACGGTGGATATGTTACTGATGATTATTATTAGTGATGTTGGGTTAGGCAAATTATCTCATTATGTCGTAGGAATCAGATACAGGTAGATATATATATATATATATATATATATATATATATATATATATATATATATATATATATATATATAACTTAAGAGATATAGAATTAAATTTTCTAAATTATGAAGATAACTTAGATAATTTAACATAGGATTATAAAGATGAATAAACGTAAAAGATTGAACCATAGGCGGGATTCGAACCCACATTTCTGGATTTCCAGTCCAGGGTGTTTACCAATTACACCACTTCGGTTTTAAAAGATTTTCATATTTTTGTAAATATAAACCTCTGAAAGGATAGTAGATCATTGATGAACACAATGCGATTCGATGCCCTACCATAGATCAACTATTCACGCACATTCATCTGAAGTTCAGTCGTTTTTTTGAAGTAAGGATTGTAGGTTAGTACTGCTATGGTTGGCAGTTACTTGACAGTTCTTATTCAAATGACAGCATCCCGGTTCTTATATATTTCAATAGAACTGACTGAGAATTGTTCTGGTTAATTATAAACAAGTTTAAAGTTTCTTTGCCTAATTGGCCACTATCGTGTATGTAACTTAAGAGATATAGAATTAAATTTTCTGAATTATGAAGATAACTTAGATAATTTAACATAGGATTATAAAGATGAATAAACGTAAAAGATTGAACCATAGGCGGGATTCGAACCCACATTTCTGGATTTCCAGTCCAGGGTGTTTACCAATTACACCACTTCGGTCCTATTAGATTTTCATATTTTTGTAAATATAAATGTGGGTTCGAATCCCGCCTATGGTTCAATCTTTTACGTTTATTCATCTTTATAATCCTATGTTAAATTATCTAAGTTATCTTCATAATTCAGAAAATTTAATTCTATATCTCTTAAGTTACATACACGATAGTGGCCAATTAGGCAAAGAAACTTTAAACTTGTTTATAATTAACCAGAACAATTCTCAGTCAGTTCTATTGAAATATATAAGAACCGGGATGCTGTCATTTGAATAAGAACTGTCAAGTAACTGCCAACCATAGCAGTACTAACCTACAATCCTTACTTCAAAAAACGACTGAACTTCAGATGAATGTGCGTGAATAGTTGATCTATGGTAGGGCATCGAATCGCATTGTGTTCATCAATGATCTACTATCCTTTCAGAGGTTTATATTTACAAAAATATGAAAATCTAATAGGACCGAAGTGGTGTAATTGGTAAACACCCTGGACTGGAAATCCAGAAATGTGGGTTCGAATCCCGCCTATGGTTCAATCTTTCACGTTTATTCATCTTTATAATCCTATGTTAAATTATCTAAGTTATCTTCATAATTCAGAAAATTTAATTCTATATCTCTTAAGTTACATACACGATAGTAGCCAATTAGGCAAAGAAACTTTAAACTTGTTTATATATATATATATATATATATATATATATATATATTCTTAACCAGACGAAACCTCAGTCCGACGCCCGTGTACATTGAACAAACCGCAGAGTAGGGAGCGACGGCCCTGTGATTCGGTTTTACTTACCCTAAATACCGTTATCATTATCTTCTGCTACCAACAATTATGTTATGATGTTTCCGTATGGTACGAGTTGATGCAGACAATCAACATTTTTTATTTACTATCCCTACCGATATCATAACTCATATTGATCCTCCATCACATCCACTGAATATCCGTCTCCTTTTATAAACTCTTTATCTGTGCAAAGATAAACTATAAAGAATCTCATTCAAAACGTTGGAAAACCACCTAAGGTAAGTGTTATATCATCGGTATCAAAACGAAATGGAATTCGGAATGAATTACCATTAGGTAACCTCCGGATCATCCAAAATGATTGATCTATCGAATGATTATTTAATATAATTGAAATTCGAAACGTTACATTAAATAATTTGAATTGAATATATTCAGCTATTACTCCATGAAAATCTATTATGAACTTAACTTAAGCAAATATCGATGATAGAAGCCGTTACTTTGAGGTAATTTATCATTATGATCGGATGAACGATAAATTTATTTGTTTCTATACCACTTTTCAAGTATAAATAATAATGAAATTAGAATTAGGAGTGAGGAATCATTGGAAATTCCGAAACAATCAGATCCCGAAAACAGAGTGGATTGTGCATTCGGATAATTATTATTTGATATTCTAAGAATTATTCTAAGAGTTCTTTGAAAGACAAAGGAGAATATCACTTTGATATAGGTCTAACTGAACATTTATGATATTGTTATGTGAGTTATGATACCTTCCCAAATCTCTTTGACTCTAATGTATTCATTTTGGTTTGATTATGTGAAATGTTTAGGCTATTTAAATTAGGAAATGTGTGACTTGTTCGTGCAAAAAGGTTGTCAAAGGTTGAGTCAGATTTGTTAAGTCTGGAAGAACGAAAATGTTCCCGATATCTAGGTTTATAATTTCGACAAGTTCTACTTATATAAAAGTCATCAAAGTCAGTGCAAATTAGCTTATAAGCTCCTGGTTTACTATATATATTGGTTTTGTCTTTAGCATTAAATATAAGATGAGAGAGATTTTGTGGCTTGAAACTGATTTTAATATTATGACGTGATACATTGTTAGCAATATTTCGCTCAGGTTAGAGAAATGAATTTTATTGATACATCTATGTGTCTCAATGCACACGTATTAGAGTACATTATTATTGAAAGTGATATAACAACAAAGTAATTGTTCTTTAATTTGATCATAGAAATATAATAAGTTAGATTTTCACTAATTTGATGCATTGAACAATAATAGTATCGGTAACTTAATGTACTAAATTAGTTATTAATAATGATTCTTGACTCAGGTATGAATCATACATAAATTCTCGGGAAATAGGTCATACTAACACATATATAATAATAAGCTGATAATAATAAGTAATAGTGTGACCTATTTGCCTAGAATCTGTATATGATTAAATTAGTTATATCAGTTTTAATAGCTATCTATTCCAATCTACGATTACACATTCCGGCACATCATTCATAATCGATTTTTCGGATGATCAATCGATTATATCACGCGATTATTATGATTCACTCGATTATTAAATCGATTATGCACAACACTCAGTAGTTGAAAGTAATCAGTATCCCTGTGGTGTTGAATGTAAAAATATATTACTAATTTCCTTCTGTATATCCAATGTGAATTTGATATTTGGATTATTTTTATTGCTATAATTTATGAAATTCCGAAACAGCTGATACACCATCAACATGAATACAACATGTAGATGAATACTCTCTCCAGCCAACGTATGATTCATTATAGCTTCCTCAATATTAGAGAAAACATTCATGTCTAAATATGGAAAAGCTGCCTTTGCGGACAAATTTATTGAAAATTTCTTTTTGAGCCATCATAATCAGAACTTCATAGCTCCCTCTTCACAAATGAAACTCAAATATGGAATTGAATACTATCAAAACAATTAATTGATCCCAGTAGTGGTTTGACGTAAGTGCAATTGCAAAATCAATAACCCGTAAGTGAAAGGAACACGCATATTCCAGCACAAAATCATCTATAAAAACATATTTCCTCGACATATCTTCGCCTAAAAACAGCTGGAATTGAGGAAATTTTATAGCATGATTATCTTAGAGATATTTTCGAACCACAGTATACATTCTCACATCTTCTGTTCAATGCTCAAGGTGAAACTGAAAAGGACAGGAGAATTCCCGAATATATTTGTCGAGATGGTCGGATCGTAATGGTTTTTGATATAGGTCGCAATGGTTGTAGCTTCAAAACTACATAATAAGAAAGTTTTTGGGCATTTGAATTGAACAGAACAGTCTGGATTATATGGGACACACTTTTTCACCTCTGGAAAATATGTAAATTTTATACAGGTGTCCCAGGTTTTAGTAGCAGAACTTCAACAGTCGATGGAAAATTTGATTTTGAGATAAAAAGTTCCTATCAACATATATGCTCAGGCGCTCAGTTTTTGAGATAAAAGATGTTGAAATTGAAAAAAAAATTAGTTTTTTGCGAATATCTCCGGAACCGTTCATCGTACAGGAAACAGCTTTTGTAAGGATTTTTCACTCATGGCAAGATATGTTCAATCGATGGATTTTTTTTTTAGTAATAATTGATGAAGATTTTTAAGGGGTAGAGGGTGTTTTTCTCCCCAACTTCTACGCCACTAAAAAAAGTATGGTTTTGACATTACCATTTGAACCGCCAATGTTTTCTACACAAAAAAGGTTTTTGGTCATAAGCTCTGAAAATGACCGTTTTCGAGAAGAATCATCTTTTAGGTTGAAAAACATGGTCAATTTTTAGAAATAAAATTTATTTTTTACTAATTAAACAAAATTTATTTAAACGTTAGAATAAGTAACAAAACCAAAAAAATTACCATGTTTTCCAAAATGAAAGTTAATTCTTCTCAAAACCGTACTTTTTCCAGTGGCGTAGAAGTTGGGCAGGAAAACACCCACTACCTCCTCAAAATCATCACCAATTATGACTGAAAAAAAAATTCATAGCTCAGAACATAGCTTATTATGAGTAGAAGATGCTTACAGAAGCTGTCTTCTGTACGATAAACGGTTCCGGAGATATTCGCAAAAAACTAATTTTTTTTTCAATTTCAACATCCTTTATCTCAAAAACTGAGCGCCTGAGCATATATGTTGATAGGAACTTTTTGTCTCAAAATCAAATTTTCTATCGACTGTTGAAGTTCTGCTACTAAAACCTGGGACACCCTGTATAATCAGGATGTAGGTTTAAAATTCATCATTCCAGAATCAGTAGAGATGGATGAGACAGTAACAAATCCAGATGATTGAATCCTTAACGACTGAATATAAGTTTATAATAGCAATATCTCCAATATTGAAATTATTGGATACTGTACTTTCTCTGTGTAATATCTTTAATATTAAGTTTTAGCCATGGAAATGTGCATTGTACGAATAACAAAGACATTTCCGTGTTAACAGTGAATATATAGAGGTTTCTTTAGGTCCAAAAGTGACAACACGTCTATCAGTAACACATAACTATCTTCTGGTGGATGGCGTTTGGAATATTTGGTGCTCTAGCATTTCCGAATGGATTCTATATCTTCGGCGGATATTATCGGATAGTGATATTATTGTCCTACTCGTTCCATTGATGGATAGAACAGAACAGCTGTCTGGGACTGATATAAGTATTGTCATTGTTTTTGCTAGAGAAATCGTCACTCTGTCTACACTATGTGTACTTTCTTTGTTTTTTCTTTCATATAGTTTGTATCCGTCGAAAATAGTGCGTTAGTACAGAAGCCAGTACCGTGTTTTGTTATTAAATTCGTGGTAAAAACCTAAAAATATGTATTTCATTCCATCATCATATGAATGTTCCTAGAAACAATACTATTTTCTTCAAATATTCTTGCCCTCAACCGCAATATATCAAAAACAGAAAAGAGAGTCATACCTGTCGTTAATCTATATCAAACTTTTCCATTTAGTCAGGTAGGATCATTGATGAAGCTGCGGGCTACGGGCTAATTTTTCATTGATATATTCCAATTCACCATATAACGTAATGGTGACTCAAAATTATACAATCTCAATCATCCTAGTTAGTAGATAATCTATTTTTGTAATCTTGTATTGTATGCTATCAACTAATTATGCATACAGAATTCAATCTGAACTGGAAATTAACTGGATAAATCCCTCCTATAATTTAATAGTTGATCCGGTAATATAACCGTCATATCATATTTCCATAAATCAATATCAATGGAAAGCTCAAAATAGTCTACTGATCAACAGTTTGTAAGTTATTTCCGGATGTATTGGTAATAATCGGAATGACAACTCTATCCGAATGTGATGAGACCTACGACGAAAATTGTTCCGTTCCCAAAATCCATACCATCCTGAACTTCAACAACCTCTGGTGTTGTAACAATCTTCAACTTAGAAGTTATGTATTATAGCCACTGATAAACTGACCTGACTATTTGGGTACTTCTGCTATAACGCTGATTCGCTGAGTTGGAGGTTATGTTTCTTGAATACGGAAAATCCTTGTATTTAGACGATTATTTGAGAATCAGTAACCGAATGGAACGATCCGCGAAGAGTAGCTTTGCCATGCACACTACTCATCTATTCTCCAAGCGGCAACACCATTTGCAGTTATAATCAGTTTTATTATTTAAAAAATTTAACAGTAATTTTTCGCTAAAGTACTTGATCTTATTTTCAATCAATAGCTAACCAACTTCACTCAAGCAGGAGATCCCAGAATGGTGAGATATTTAATATTTTACGGAAGGGAAGGAAGGGAAATATAGGAAGGCACTAGTATTATTATTAAATTAGGTCTGACCCTCACTTCCTGTGATACTTCGATGTCGATTCAATTTCCTGATTTGAAGTAATGTTTCTGTCAAGGCACTACAACTCAAAACTATTTCAATATTGTGAAGTAAGTTCTTGTTTCAATAACTGGTATGTTTGAATACATATTATTGTATGCGACTTTGAAATGGCGGATGCGCCAGACTATGGTCGGATCCACCTCATGCGGTAGATAGAGAAAGATAGATATTTATTTATTACAAGCTTACTACATAATTGTTACTGAAGAACACGTCATTATGTAAGTGAACTATTGAATATGTGAATACATTTATAGTAGTAATAATACAATATTGGAATGTTCATCACTTCACAATAATATCAATATACCTACTATAAATTATTTTGATACTTAAAATTAAAGAAACAATCCATATTAATGATAAAGTTTAAGTTTGAAATTCAAAATTAAAACAATTCATATAAATACTCAATATAAATTAGTTGAATAGTTAAAATGTAATATTAAAAACAGTTCCTAACAACAATATTCTATAAACAAGTTAAATGGTTGAAATTAAGTATATTAAAAATTGAAAACAGCTTGAAATAATACTGAATGAGATGATGCTTCTTCCAATGATAATTATAAGCTGGGAATTTGATATAAAAATATCAATCTTTTTTTTAAATATGATATCTGGAAAATTTCACACATCCATTGGTAGCTTATTCAAAATATTTGTTATTGAAAAAAGACATCCTTTGAGGGGAGTATCCCCATGATAGATTTTCTCTATTGCTTGTTGTTGTTTTAAGATTTGCGAATAGATTATTATGATTTATATAAAAGTTGCTGCTTCAAAAATATATAAGCCGCTAAAAGTCAGTACTTAACATTCTTCACAGGCTTTTCTTCTGGAATAAAATATTTAATTACACATCACTACTATAGACCTAGGTCTCAAGTACGATGGCTTTTCCCACTCTCGAGCCGGTGTCATAGTTGAGATATTTCCGATAAGTTTCTTGAATATCTCAGGAAAAACGCCGTGCTATACATCAGGCAAGATGATATCTCACTTCAGAAGTGAATTGAAACAGTAAGACTCATGTGGTGAATGATGTCACCGCACGTTGAATATCCAGTAGTTGGACATTATCATATCTTGGCGAAATTCACAAGTTGAGGTGAGCTTGCCCCTTGGCATCGATGTTGAGGCACAATAGCAGAAATAGGCCAACGTTTGATTGATATTAAAAAAAGGAGTCGGAATATTGAGTAAATATAGCCAAATCTAATGTTCAAATATCATGAATCACATTCCAAATTTATTAAAAATAGAATTTATTTAAAACCGGAACTTATGAAAAAGTTGGGTTCGATTGGAGTGGTAATCTTGGACATGTAAGATTCAGATATGAAAACAAGTTTCGCTTCATAGTGTGCCACTATAATTTTCCAAATTGTGATAGACCCTCTTCGGCAGTGATTTGATAACTCTATTTTTTACTCGATGCCTAATGCATGAAAGAACATTCACACAGCTCCTAATTATCATTATCATCATAATTATTGAATACTGGATGATGAGCTGAGGTGAAATACCTATTTATGTTCAATTATAAAAATACATTAACCGAAATGGTGCATGATTGATGTTATATGAATATAACATCAATCATGTATCAATAAATCTGTTCACAATATCAATTGATATAACTTTTTCTTTGTATAACTGTTACAAGGCACTAATCACCGTAGGAAAACAACAACTTTCAGGTACATGTTTTAAATTTGTCATTACGTTAACAAACGTTTTAAAACGTGATCTAAATCGTACTGAAATAAACCATTCAAAAACGATAGGTCACGATCAGATCTCCTCGGAGTGGACGTTCCTTGAATGTTGTTGCCTTTAGAATGCTGACCCTAATCAAGTAATACGGTCTATGAACGCCAAATAGAATACAGGTATCATAGAGTTGTACATATTTCAAATGTCATTGCATCACCTGATCAGTCGATACTCCAAACCGGGACCGCGAACTCAAGCATGCCGCGTGTATATATAGTATGAAGGTTATAGAAGTGTTAAGGGGAAATTTTATGAAAAGTCTTAAAAAGTAAGTAAGCAGAAGTTTTTTGTTGTTGTTACTTTGTTTATGTGCTCAGTCCAAGAACAACAGTCATTAATCAAATATCATTCAACTTGTAAGTGTAGTGAGAATGATACTTTTCCATGTGAATTATAACGCAGTTCAAGAGGAATTATCTATAATTTACACCAGATCAACATTTGGTGTAAATCTTTTCGGAGTTTCGTATTTTTCAAAGGTTTTGTGTGGATATTGCTATCATCGGCATGAGCTGGATATGTTGATTGAAAATTAATACAATAATCAGAGACATGTAAAATAAAGAGAAGCGATCCTAGCAGAGGTCCTTGAGGAAAAAACACTATAAACGTAATATTTGGGAGAGCGTGTGTCGCCAATACGAACTAATTTTCTATGGGTCAGATAGGCCGAGATCTATGATAGTAAATTCCTCCTAATTCCAAGATCATCTGATTTGTAAATTAGAAGTTCAATAGGTACACGGACAAAAGCATAGTCAAAGTATAGAGGTCTGCTGGAGTCTCCCTTCTACTCTTTTTGAAATTCTAGTGCAAGCTGATTGGTCGTTTATTTTGTTTATCTCCTGCTATCAACGACGACAGAATATGATGTGGTTACGTGCCGGTGACGAGCCGATGAGAGCAAGGTTGTGATTGGAGGAGTCAGGTGACATCACCTAGCGCGATAAACGATGATAGGGAGGCTCCAGCAGACCTTTATACTTTGACTATGGTCAAAAGCCGTAGAAAAATTCAAGTAGGCTAGATCATAACCAAGCATTTTTGTAGGTATGAAGCGACCTGGAACAAATCCGTACTATTCAGAGGGCATTAAATTATTATTTAGAAAGGACAATTGGAGTTAAGCTGATGGGACGATACTCTTCAGAATCCAACTTATCCACTTTTTTGGAGGCTGAAGATATTTTCCAATCGTCGCCGTCAGTTAAATTATGTGCATTGAACGAATTAGTCAGAATAATTGATAGGGGAATGTACATAGAATGGTGACAAAGTTTAAGTAGAATATGGGTTATGTTCTATCCAAATCAGAGGTGTTTTAACCAAAATATTAGTACGTTCTTGAACAATATTCATTCTAAATGGAATTTATGAAAGTTAATGGGTCGAATTTCTAGTAGATCTAGAGGAACATCTTGTTTAGTAAAGGAGTTTTGGAATATCTCGGCAAGTATTTGAGAAATCATTCACAATTCCATTATGATCCTTAATAATAGAAGCACTTACTTTTGATGATAGCGACGATTGAATATATATGTGAAGTTCCTTTTTGTTCCGAATGGTGGCAAGATTTCCCTCATAATTTTGCTTGGCCTGATTATCATGGATGTCAGCTTATTAGAATGAATATTGCCTATGCAAGTTATCTTTAAAAGTAATAATTGACGTTCAACGTTCAACATGTACATCTATCTGTAATACATAACAGTAAGCAATGAACAACTGAACTGAACAAATTGTTGAATGACTGTTTGCTTCTTTGAGAGAAAGATAAACATTCCAAATGAATTCGGTACAATTATAATCTGTAAGCTCAAACTAGACAGTCAACAACTATATTTAAATGATGGTTGAAAGCAGCAATGAAAAGCCCCATGAATGAGAGAATAAGTTTCGAGGAATTGCTATTCGAATGTGAGGATAAATTTGACAAGCATACGAAATTTTATTTTCAAGAATTCTTCAGATTCCTGGAATTACTTAAGAATTATCTGTATCGTTTTCTATGAATTATTAATAAATCGCTATGTGAATGTGATACATGATCTAAGGACCGTGAACCCTCATATACTTAACATCTACTAAAAGGATCGAAATTCTTTCGCGGCAGGGTTCCTTTGCAATGAAAGCTCTGTCATGCATTGAGATATATTTGCAAGTGGCCTGAGATGTAACGCAGCGGCGCATGGAGTTTGTCTCTTATCGCGATGCCTGTGCCACCAGAAATCTCTAAAAACGGTCAGTGCTGCCTACGATGTTGCTCGACATGTTCACATAGAGAAACTCCGGGAAAGTGTCGTCGCGCGCTTAACGAATTCACGAGTTTTGCCGTGCTAAGTGGTTGATTGAAATTTGTGAATGTTAGAATTTCGTGAATAATTCCAACGTACGAAACCGGTAGGGGATTTTCTACATTTTAGTCAACATACAATAGCATTGAATTGATGTTTAATCAATATGTGAATATATACAGTGTGTCTCATGATTCGTGTTAGCACCCTCAAAAATCTAAGTAGGCGAAGGGATTTGAATATGGTAGTATCTTCTAGGGATGTCCCTGAAGGGTAATAATTAACCTAGTATCGATTACGTATATTGAAATGAAAATCCGCCCGATACAATTTTTTTAAGAGGGTGTGTTTTCGGAAAATACACATCAGGCATCATTTTATTGGAAAAATAATACACTAGAGATGTTCTGTGTCTATCAGAATAGTCTTGTGCCAATTTTGATGTGAATGTTTCAATGGTTTAGTTTTTCACGGGTGTGAAACTATGAGAAAAGTAAAATTCGAACACTAGAAATGCATTTAGGATCCCACGAAATCAAAACTAAATGACTTTCAGAACAATCAATTTCCAAGTACACAAGAGAAAGATTATCATC
Source organism: Endomychus coccineus (assembly GCA_958510875.1). Lineage (NCBI taxonomy): Eukaryota > Metazoa > Arthropoda > Insecta > Coleoptera > Endomychidae > Endomychus > Endomychus coccineus. The sequence continues at coordinate 97,159,340 of OY294067.1, forward strand.
GTGATGAAGCAATGTGTTTTGAAACTATGTTCATATATTTTTTCAGCGTTACAAGTAAATTAGTACCAATCCGATTAAAATTTGGGTGAAATCATTCGAGTATTTCTTTCAGCGTTACAAGTTAATTAGCTCAAATTTCATTAAAATTTGGGTGAATCTATTCGACCTGTAACTGGACGGATGATCTTAAGATTATTCGTCCGGTAATTTTTGCGTTTTGGAGGAGATCCAACATGTCTGGAAATAACCACGTCTTCCAGTGTTATCGTATGTAGTCATTAGCTTTTTCCACACAATACATAAGGAATCATCATCCTCATCCAATGAAAATACTGTTAAAGTGTGAACCTTTCAGCTGGTGATGACTATTTACGCACGAATTACCGGCCAGTAATTTAAAAGTCATTCGTCCAGTTACAAGTCGAATATGTCGACCCAAATGTTATTGGAATTTGAACTAATCAAGTTGAACCGCTGAAAAAAATACTCTCGAAGTTTACATCGCCGTGAAAAACTACCCAATTGATATGTTTTCAACAAAATTGGCACATAACCATTTTAAAGGACACAGAACAACTATACGTTTTTCTTCATGAAACAATGCCTTGTGGGGTTTTTCGAAAAACGCATTCTCTTATAAATTTTCGTAATTCTTCCAGCTTTAAACGCAACGGATATGAAATACTGAGCGGCTCATTCTTGAGGAACAGTAGTTGTCTCTCTAGAAGACGAGCATAATTATTCCACATCCCAGAATACCTAAAATAATTCATTTTTTACTACCTACTTGTGAATTATATTCAACTCATCAAATTCTTTCGATACTCCCATCAGCTAGTTATTTTACTGAAAGAAAACTCTATAAAAAACGATATGGGACATATATGATTTATCAGATTTTAGTGAAATTACCTGTTGTCAGATGACTGTAAATTTGAGAGGTGGACATGTGTTATGCCACATTACGCATAATATCAATTAATGAATTAATTTACTCCATGTTTTACAAGTTGAGTGAAGTGAAATGAGCCCACATTACATTCATAATAATTATTTATCGAATAAAATAGAGGTAAAATATTGACATACAATACTCAATGACAAAAGCTTCGAAAATGTTGTAAATAAATAGATTTGATTGATCATTTTTATTATAATGCAAAATGTTCCACTGAACTAAAACGAATAAATTGGGCCGTAATGATGATAATACTGGGTTGAATGGGTTATCGTACTAAAATCGAACTAGTGTTGATATCCTTATTATTTCTCTCAACGGCCTCGATATACTGCACGGAGATTGATAAGCATACTTCAGATTATGAGATTGAGGATGATGAACTGCGAACAACAATGAGTTTCTTCTTGGCATTGAGTATGATCTATCTAGATTTATAAGTGCAATGATGCACAGCATTTGATAGATTATAATGGAGTTGAGTTACATAACAACATATGAGTTATTATGAATTCCATATGAGGGTAACTTCAACTGAGTGAAATATTTTCGGTACAATTTCAAGACATTCTTCTGACAAAACCTCATAAATTTCAGAACACATGTTAACATGATTACGTAATTGCGTTCAAAGAATACCTCTCTTATTTCTAAATGATATTGCGGAATCTTAAAGATACAATGATCAACTTCAAATAGAAGAAACAAGATAGAAAAAAATGAGGGTTCCTATCGAAATGGGGTTGTATATCGACAAAACTAGTTTCATTGTCTGTAACATGTTACTTTTTTCTTACAACCAGAAAGCATAATATTTATTCATTTAAATTCAACAAACATTGGAGCGTAGCAGTTCTAGTGGACTTTCCAATTTAGGAGTAGGTAGGGGCTTGCGTCATCTGCATATATTGTCACATTACAAATGAACACTACATTGAATACAGTGTATAGAAGACCTGAATAATCTTCCATTATAAAAACAAGAGAGAACGTGACATGTTTTACCACACAGCGGCTTCTTCATGTTCATAAATGACACTCAAACCTACAAAGGTATTACTAGCTATACGTGAATCCTTAACCTGATAATGACCAAGGAGACTGACTCAATGGTTACAAGTAGTCAGATTCTTTACAGCAAATCAAATGGTTACAACAATACAGGTTGTAGAAGATCGAGATCTAATAATTTGTTTGAGACAGGTTGTTTGTGTGGGAAGGGAGTAATATGAAAAATATTCCTGATTATCAGGCAACTGTGCTCATATTTATTTATTTCTGAGAAATGAACTAGAAAAAAGCTTACACTATGTATACAATTACTATAAAAGATCTATTCTGGATATGATTAACATGAAACTTGACTTCAAATCTATAAATCATAGAACAGATATTCAGGCATTAAGTCAGATTTATACTAATTCAATTAATTGAAACTCTCCCATATTTCTACATGCGTCTTTGTAATCTTGAAATTACATTTCTGTAGAACTGCTCAAATAGTAATATTTCTAGTAAGGTCTGACAACCTTTTTCTATTACCTCATGAATCTTTAACATCTGGTTCGAAAGTAGATACTTGAACGTAGAATTTTTTCGTTTATAGACTTTGTTGACATGTATTTGTATACTATAAGAATATTAGTAAACAGTGGATTCTTGATATATTTCATATACTTAAGACATTGATGTGTTACAATATTCGTGTTTCTGTTCGTTTCGTCGACGTAGGCATTTCTAATTGAAACTGGTGCGATAAGGATACTTTGTGCTGATACAATTAGTTTCAGACATAATAAGTCTTCTGATAATGGTCGTGAGACCAAAACGTACGTGAAGACGAAAATAATAAGCATATGAATGTCCGAACCGAAGTGTATCTTAAGATACACTGGTGTATGTTAACAACCACCAAGCTAGCTAGCTGGTGATTGTTTGTTATTTGAGTATTCTGTTCGTTATGTTTTCGGTTATTCACCAGTGAATGTTATCATACACCACGACGACTTCGTTAATCTTCATTCTCTTCATGATGAGTTAGATTATGATGATTTAGCAAAGGTATCTGCAAAACAGAAGTTCGGGTCTGATTTAAAATGAACTTGTTACAATAAATAAAACCATAGAACTATAATAAATAAAACAAATAGCACCCTATTGGCTAAAGAATCTAAAAAATACTCATTCGTTACAACGTACCTACTCATAGGTAATTAGGTATTACAGCATTTTTCGCTATAAGAATTAAAAAAAAAATTATTTATTAGTACATGACAAACTGTTATGGCACTTAGAATTACAAATAATTCCACGAGCTTTACAGTTACATTTCGTGGTGTTGCATTTTTGTGCACAATTGCAACGCTTATATCCTTGTCCTCCAAATCTTGATTCCAAAGCAACAATTTCACGCATTGATATTTTTGTAGAAGAAGTTTCAGATATATTGATGAAATTTTCCTTACAGATGGAAAACAGATTCCTACTATTCATCTGTGATAACGTCCCATGTTTTGTAGCCAATTGATAATAGTCACCATCTACATTTGTAACACATGTAAGGATATTTCTGAAATCTGTACGACCTCTGTCGACATCAGGAACACGCAACCTTACAGTATCTCCACATTTTGCAGGAGGAAAATTTGCCTGCGATACTTTAAGCATTTTTTTCCTTGATCTTGAAGTCCAAGTTTCGCTAATTCTATATTTCTTTTAGATGCCTCTTTTCTGTTGCACAGTAAACATATTTCAGATTCTGACAAATTCACAAAACACGATCAATGAACTGGCATACCACATCTTGAACACAACCTTGAACCTTGATATATTGTTTCACATACGGAACATTTTTGAACTTCCTTGTTCTCATTTCCTTTTCTAGTTTGTGTACCAGTAACTTGTGTATCATTGGCAACTTGTGTATCATTAGCAAATTGTGTGGTATTAACAATTGGCGTATTAACATTAGCCTGCACATCATCAGTCATCTATCTACCATTAGTAATTTGTATATCGTGAGTAATTTCTATGCCATTATTAGTTTGTGTACCATCATCATCAAAGTTTGTCATATTTGAATTATGAATAATTTTTTCGAGTTCCTCTTCGGTTTTGACATTCAAAATTTGATCACGTGGTAATGACGAAGTAACTAGCCCTCTTTTAGCTTTTAGTCCAAACATAGCTTCGAACAAACACTGGCATGTGTTAACATTAGTAAATTGCAGTATTTAGGACACACAAAATTGCTTTGGAGTATGTTAACATTCACCGGAGTATGTCCAAAACAAAAATAATATTGACATAATTTCGGACTTACACCATTAATATTGGTGATTGTCGATATACACTGGTGCATCTTAACATTCACTAATATCGAACATTCACAGTAACATATACATTAAAACGCTACAAATGAAGAACAATCACCTCTATTTACTAAAAATATTGTTAAAGAAACTGAGAACCTTACAGTAACGAGATTAATAGTTCATACATTATTGAACGTCCCTTTTAGCAAGCGAAATTATAACAACGATGTTGAAAAACTTCAGCAATTAGCTTTGGACAATGGTAACGACAATAACCTGATTTCTGAAAAGAAGAGGGAAACAGAATGAAACAAATCTAGGATTTACAAAATGGATTATGAATCGGGCTCAAAATGCTATGCGGGCCAAACATTAAAGAACATTCTTTCTTGGTATAAAGAACACTTCGCCTGCATAAAGAAACATAATGATGAAATATCGGCGTTATCCGAAAATATTTTGAATACAGGTTACACCATTACTCGAGAAAGCTTATCACTCTCGAAATATAGTAATGTTAAATATCTAGGTAATTCAGAAGGGATGCAAATGTATAAAGGAAAAGGAACTTAATGAATTCTGATTCATCTCCAGCTGATGATGATCCGTTGTTTACTTTTCTAATTCGAAATATTATTCAAACAGGCACATTTTGATTTCTAATTTAGTTTACTCCGACCTACTCCTATATAAAAATTTGGACAAGGGTCAACTTATACTAATTTCTGCGAATTGAGGTGGAATGAAAAAATATTCGTCTGAATCATTCTCTCATGTGTTAAATATAGCCTACAGACAATTAAAAAAAAGAGTCACTGACACTGGTTGACCTATTCCAATATTCTCATGTCCCTCACTGGTTTCAAAGCTTCAAAGATGTATTTTGCGATTCACTGCGACGTAAAAATGGGAATAGTAACTTTCTGTCACAGCATTCAGAATGCTTATTTCAGTAAGCTAAATAATGCCTCAAAAGCGTTTCAATTGTTCCAATGCCTTCCTCATTGGTTCTGAAAGTATCGTATTAGAGGCAGAAGCGCTCTTATTCAGTGACGGAAGGAAGGATGAAATTATGGTCCAAGAAAACAATTTTTAGCACCTCTAAAAGGAAACTCATCACAGAAGAGCATATTTCTGTGGTTAGTGAACCGGATTCCAGTTACTCGGATCACAAAACACCGGAAACGTTTGTTCTTTTCATATTAACCGGTTTGTTGGAAGAAATTTTTGACAAAAAAAAAAGACTCAATTGCAGTTGAATGCGATGGTACGACATTTAAAACAGGAGCGAAAATGGTGTGATCCATTTATTAGAGAATCAACCAATTAGGGCGTTCTCTGCATCGGTTAAATTTTTCATTCCACTTTGAACAGCTTCCACTGTGATACTTTCTGATACAACTGGATGACAAAATGTCTAGCTCACGTGGACTTCAAGTTATCATTTGACATGACGCTGCGAATCGCTTCTTCTCCCGAAATTTGAGAAAAAACTGCAAGTAATATTTCCCAAATTGACAACAGGAAAAGTGATCTTAGCATGGACCAAAATTACCTCTTTAAAATAGTGGCAGGCGATTGAATCTGGTAATGTTTCCGGTTGTATAGCCTTAAGAAGCGTAAGAAAGCTACGCTCACCATAGTCAAAGGAATTTTGAAAATTTATGACATAACTAAATACCCCTCGGAATCCCCGTGTATGTTAGTTGATAACATCATGCAAGCTTATGCTCCATTTTAGTTCCGTTTTGAAGTTCAACCTTTTTGGGCTGAAGTTACAAGATATTTATTCAAATTCAAAAATTATCGGGAAATGTTCAAAAATTATACGTCCCACAATTCAACACTGCCCATCTGGAAATGTATCACTATTATTGCTTACTGAAGATGAATGAAAATACGGAGAACTCTGTATTCGACGTATCCTGAAGGTTCGGCTTAATTGAATAGCGGTGGTATGAGAGTTTTAATGTTAAAAATTTTAGTGCAATACCTTACATCGAAATAAATTTATAGAATGACGTGAACGTGACTGAACCACCAATAGCAGCAAACATGGAAATTAATTTACTTGAGGCCACAGATTAGAGTTTTCCTAATTTACTAAATATGCCATGCAACACACAAGCAGTTGAACGATGCGGTCGCCTTGTTACAGAGGCATCCTTAGCTGTATGTGGCCATGAAAACCGTGTAGAATTTATTCAAGCCCGCATACAATCCAGAAGTACGTTGCCAACGTTTACGTGAAAATCAGATTAATTTAAATATAGTTTGATCAACTTGTTTCAGATACTTTACTAGAAAAATTGAATTGCTTTTATGTTTAGTTTAGATTTTTTCAAATCGATTTTCGTGTTTCAAGTTCAAACATAACGATATTCTGTAAGTTTTTCCAATAAATCTTTGTGTTCAATTCTCCCGAATTATTGTTTTATAATAAATAGTGAAGCTGAAATAATTATAGCATTTAAGTATAAAAGAGTTAGACTTGATAAAAAGTAGCTCTTGAACGTACTGTTTGAGTCTCTTGATGAACGTTCTAACGAAGCTTAAATTTTGAAAGATTGTTTAATTTAGATCAGGCAATAAATACGGATGTTACACGTAATTTCAGTTTGAACATTTCATTATTTCAATAGATATGAATGAATTCCGAATGTGTATTCCGTGATTGTCACTTGTCTAAATCTCCGTAATTTCGAATAAGTGTAATTATTCAAATAGATTAATCAAATTCATGTCCGTTCAAAATTGTATTTCCTCCCGATAAAATATGTTGCAAAAACAGGGGTCTGGCCAGTTAAGTCACCAAACTTTGTGCAACCTCATGTATAAAAAAAGCGAACAACCAAAAAACTCCGATAACACTTGTTTAGTCCGCCGAGAGGAACTACCCGAGCATCATGTGCGCGAATTTTAGATCTAAAAAGTAGCGTCACTTTTAAACATTGTTCGGGGCATAAGTAAAAAACCCTCGGCACAAAATAAGGAATTGGTGGAGCGGACCTGTCCAGTACCTCGAAAAAGGTATAAAAGCCGTGACAGCCGAAAGATCCTGTTTCTCTTTTGTGATTTCAAGTTTCAAACCATACAGTATCTCTTGTGTTTTTGAATTTATCCGAGTTTGTCAGATCGCGCACGATTTGAATTCGCGCGTGGATTGAAATATTCAAGTAATTGTATAGTGTATACAGAGTGTGTATGTTGAACGACGGTGGCGTCTTTGGTATATTTGTGCACGCCGTGCCTGTACCGGAAGTATAAGTATATCATAGACGACCAAACCGCCAACGGCTTGTGCACGCTGTGCCTGTATCGGAAGTATGAGCCGGGGGTGGTTGTGTGATTGAGAATCGTAATAATTCCCTTGATACTATGAGAAGTCCTCGGCCGTGGATATAGGGGTTATTGCAGATACGATAGTTAGGCTTGTGCACGCTGTGTCTGTACCGGAAGTATAAGCCCTAATTGTCTAAATTCTGAATCTGTAAAGTATATGAAATCTACACTGCCATACAATTACCGGGCGCTCCGTGAAAGTTAGTACAAGGGTGGGTGAGGTGACAGAATAAACTCAATTAGAGTAAAATAGTAAAATCTGATATCGTACAATCGGAAAACTAGTGCAAACAATATTTTCCGAACCAACCGAATTAATAACCGAATATATCGTAGTGTGATTTGGACATTTCATTTATTAGTGCTGCTATCTAAAATTTACCGAATACCGTTCATTATGCTGGGACCTGTTTGATTCGTACTTTTCCGCAAATTGATCATTCTGAATCATTTATCAACCAATTCCGTACCGCTGAATTGAATTTAGTTACCGAACTTATCGTAGAATAGATATGTTATTACAGTTTTCATATACCGTATGAGCTTCATTACATTTTCCGTCTGGGTGAAATCTTTGTAAATAATACCGTTCAATTGCATTTATATTGATTATTCCGAAAGTGTACTCATAATAATCATTATATATTTTAATATTTGGAATTCCCGTTTTATTAAATCATTTTTGCTCCATCTTCAAACGAGATAAGTTTTAACCAGGTATCAATTGTAATTAAAGCCTACAATTTTGATACTGTTTTCTGCCCATTGGACTCTGGTTATACTTCACTGTAGCTACCCTAGGGACAAGGCTATCTTTAGATAGCATAGTGACAAGCCTTGTGGAGAGTACCCTAGCAGAAGTCCTCAAAAGGAGTAAACCTTTGGGAAAAATCTGGCGCCCGAGGATTTGAAGCTTACGCAGTAAGCAATATACCGAAAAGTCGCAAGGTCACGTTATAACGTGATAATGTCAAAATGCCGCGCCCAGTTTTTGCGCATAGTGACCTATGACTTCAAAACCTATCTCTTCGCCACTATGAGATCAAATTTATTTAAAAAATAAAATAAAATCTAAAAGCAAATGCGCGTTGATAAAAATTGTTTCTTTTCAAACTATGACCTAGAGATATCAAAATATCCATTTTAGTTTATGCTTAGTCTTTTTTGATAATGTAACACATCTTCTGGAAACTGTAACACGAATTAATAAAAAAAATTAGTCCGATTCTCGTTTCACCCTATTGTGGATCACTTTTTTTCATTCTATATTACACGAGAGAGAAACCTATAATGTCGAAGAAGAATATTGAGCCAGTGGTGGAGTGTTTGGGAGATGGAATAGATTCGAATTCTCTTTAGGTTTGGAGGTTGTTTCCAATACTTTGACTACACGAGAGGAAAACCTATAACGTTCGAAGAACATCATGTGAGTCAGCAGTGGAGTGTAGGGAAAGGGGAAAGGAGATAGGCATTCATATCTTTCTTGGAGGTTCGGAGGTTATAGGCATAGGGAAGGACCTCACTAGGTTAAGAGCTCCACAACTTCACCGTTCGATGAGAAAATGAAGTCTGATCGGAAGAAGTTCGGGAGCTCTTGAGCTTGACAGTGAAGGGGAGACTGGTTTGACCTCGTCTAGTCCGCCAATCTGGAATCTCTTGTGGTGGAACAACAGTCGAGATTTCTGATGGACACTGACCATGGTAATATCTATAAAAAAGGGAGGGTTATAGGCATAGGGAAAGATCTTACCAAGTGCAGAGTTCCACAACTTCGCTGTCCGATAGAAAAATGAAGTCTGGTAGTAAGAAGTTCGGCATGTTTCGAGCTTGATAATGAAGGATTGACTAGTATGAGCTCGTCTAGTCTAGTCTGCCTATGTGGAATCTCTCGTGGTGAACAGTGGCGGCTCGTGAACTTTTTAAGAGAGGAGGCTGGACATAAAACGTTTTTGTAAAGATATACTCTATTCAGCCAATTAATTTAACCTTTGCACATCGACCGTACCAGCTACTTCAGTGACAAAATTAACTGTTGCCCAGCAAGAATCAACGTGGTGTAGAGTTTCTCTAAAATTTTTTTGTTCGTTTTTTGTTTTTTATTTTTTTTTTGATTTTTGATATTTTTTCTTTTTTTTTTTAATTTTTCATATTTTGTTTTTTTTATTAATTTTATAAACTTTTTTTATATATTAACGGAATTCTACGGTCTTTAGTTTGCGAAAAATGATCAATAATATTATCATAAAATGTATCATTTTGTTTTAAGTATTTTACTAAATCTTTTTCAATATCTAACTAACATTGTATAAACGATTTAGGCCAATTGTATTTCGCATGTAAGTTTTAATTCGTTTGAGAGTAGAAAATGATCTCTCCACCGATTCCGACGTGACAGGAATGGTGACTGTCAAACAAAGTAGTTTATAAAACTGAGGTAAAACTTGTTGCAAATCATTGTCTATCATATATTTTATCATATCGGCGTGAATGTCGTACTGGCCTAAAATATCTTTATCCGAATGTTTAACGCATAATTCATTGTGCAGTGCTATTTTATCGAAAAATTTATATTTTAGAATTAAGTTATCTAAAAGTGTATTGGGAAACTCTTTTGAAAAAGATTCGAAGAATCTTCTATTCGTCAAGTCGAAAAACTTTAATTCATGTAAATAGGAAAATCGAATCTCAATTTGACCTTTAATAGTACCTAACATTTCATAAAAAAAGTAGTTTATAATGTAGTTTCTTGTCTACCAAATTATATGTTTTCCTCTTTCAACAATATTCTGTTTACCGGTTAATTTAAACTTAATACTCGATGTAATATCAGTATTAAATTATCGATTTTGAAACATACCTGTCATCCACTAATCCTTTCAATTCCGGTAAAGGCCGTTTATTGTAAAAACACTTTTCTGTCATATGTTAATCCACTAAATGGATTTTCTAAAAAGCCAGCAACTAAATCACTCACTAGCACTACTACGACTTCCAATCATTTTAATGTTTAATAATTTACCGATCAGACAAATTTTAATGTAACCTTACTTCGCGTCGCGTGGCATGACTCAATGAGAAGCACTGACACAGCACGTGTCCCAGCAAGTCTCGAATTTCATACGACTGACCGACGGCTTTCAATCAACGTCGACGGCGAACGAGAGGCTAGCCTCCAGAGACGTTGCATTTCTAGTGTTTTACTTGATGTAGAGCAATTGGACTGGTTGGAAAAACGGCAACTGTGTTGAGCGCACGTGTTTAGCGTTTGAGATATATAGAGAATCTAGCCTCTGGGCACTGTTGCCAGATTGAAAATAACTACTGAGAACAGGGAATTAACTGTCAAATTTAAAGAATTATCAGAGAAACAGGAAATAAAATGGAGAATGATCATTAAGATAAATTGGTGAGGAGGCTGAGCCTCCTTAGCCTCCTTCGAGGAGCCGCCACTGGTGGTGAAACAACAGACAAGCTTTCTGATGAATACCGACAAATGGAAATATCGATACTAAAAGGAGAGATCTCCGACTTTCTACGATGTTCTAAAGAGGTCAATAAATTCGTAAATATGACATCATCAATCAAACGAATAGCTCTTTTCTGGATAGAATCCAAGAGCTTCAGCGTATGTCAGAGAGTCGAACTCCAAATAATGAAGAACGACATGCTGCTAGATTGTAACAAACTGTATGGTTAGTATAAAAACTATTCAAAGTGATATAGGAGTGAGAACCTTTGCAGAAAACTTGAATTTCATGTCTATTATTCATCTTATACAATATTGTTATGTTTAGAAAATCGTGAGAATTGTTTATCTTGGATAGTAGACTTCCGCGGACAGCTAATCTTGAAAAATCTTGTCTTCCGGATGGATTCCGCGTCACAATAGCTCAGTTTCAGTTCAAGCCTCAAGCCTGCCCTGAAGATCCACCTGTGATGGTTGGCGAAACGTCGGCATCAAGTCGAGCTATTGTGACGCGGAATCCATCCGGAAGACAAGATTTGTGAGAATTGTTGGTTTCTATTACAAGAGTGAATTTTGAAGATTCATCCAACAAATAAATCGTATTGTCTATCTGTTCACGTGGAACGAAATATAGATCGTCTACGTACCACGTCCATTAGAAAATTTTATTTAAAAAACATGTTCAGGAATGATTTCTCCGATATGATTCACGGAAACTTCTGTTAAATCAAGGAGATCCAATTATTGTGGAGTTAAGGATCAACATTAATCCACCATATCAGATTAACATACATGCACTCTGTATTAGCTAGTTGAAGCTCATCGAAATTGGAATGGATTCTACAAGATGTCCCAGATTATCAAATAATAAGAGTACTTCAATCTAGAAGAGAATTCGTTTGAAACTGGATGAAAATGAACATGATTGTGAAATAGCACCATTCCAAATTTATTGACTTTATAAACCTGATTTATACACTTCGAAATACAACAGAATTGGTGAACATGTGAAAAATCAGAGTTTCAAATATATTGGTTTCTTGAACCGAATTGAATCACTCTGAGAAATTGATGGGATTGATGAGAAGCAATTATTGTGAAGTTAAGAATAAAATCTATTCCATGATATAGGATTATCATTCATGTTCATTTTAGTTACTAGTTGAGTTTCAATAAAATTGAAATGAATTCTACAAGATATTCCAGATTATTGACTAATATGTGTATTCCCATCAAGCAGAGAATTCGTTTAGGACTGAATGAAATACGCATGTGAAAGAGCACTGTTTCATGGATAAAATTTTGTCGAGTAATTGATAGAATTCATGAGATCCAATTATTGTGGATAATCCACGATATTAGATCATTCAAACACATTGCAGGAACTATTTGAATCTCAATCAAAGTTGGATGGATTCTACAACAGGAGAATTCGTTTGAAACGTGATGAAAATTAACATGTGAAAGAGCATCGTTTCAAGAGTGTTGGTTGAATAAACCTAATTCAGACAATCTAGGATATAACAAATATCGTTCGAGCGTATATGAAATGAATTGATTCATTTGATTTGATGTTAGCCGATTTCACAACGAAGAGGAGCAACATTGATTTCTCGGGTCAACTCAAACCTAATCACTTGCATTCGGTGCGATACATATTTTGCGTATAATTTCAATTCTCCCCAATTTATAGTATTCCTCAGGAGAATCAGTTTCAAACAACGAGATCATATGTTATTCTTGGATAGTAGACTTCCGCGGACAGCTAATCTTGAAAAATCTTGTCTTCCGGATGGATTCCGCGTCACAATCACCCTTTCCATAATTTCTCAATTGTTACCTGCCAAAAACATTTCAACCGACTTGCTACCGTTAGTTGATTTTTGTCTATCCTCCACATATTTTCTATACGATGGCAAGTTCTACGAGCAGTCCTCGGGAGCTGCCATGGATTCCCCACTTTCCCCGATTATAGCTAATATCTTCATGGAAGCTTTTGAACAAGATGCCATTGACTCATCTGTTCTCAAGCCGAAATGTTGGTTTAGATATGTAGACGATACTTTCGTTATTTGGCAACATGGTCGCGAAAAGCTTGTTCCTTTCCTCAATCATTTAAATTCATTACATCCCAATATCCGTTTCACCATGGAAGTTGAATCGCAAGGTTCACTCCCGTTCCTGGATGTATTGGTTAGTCGACAGACTGACGGAACTTTAGAACATTCTGTGTATCGGAAACCCACCCATACCGATAGATACCTCAATGGTCTTTCCCACCATCACCCTGCCCAAAAGCAATCTGTCATAAACTCCCTGGTCCACAGAGCTGTCAACCTATCTCAGCCTCAATCTTTAAAATCAGAATTAAAACATCTATCATCTGCCTTATTATCAAATAATTTCTCCCATTACAACATTCAAAAAGCCATAAAGAAATACACTTCACCTAAAATTCCAAATGGACCTGAGCCAGAAACCCTCCCACCTGCTTTATCCACGGCCTATCTTCCATATATTCAAAATATAACAGATCGAATTACCAAATTCCTCAAAAAACATAATATTTCTACCCGTTTTTCCACACTTCCAAAATTATCTCAGTTTTACAAACCTATTAAAGATCCCCTTCCTCCTCTCCACTCAGAAGGTGTTTATAGTATTCCCTGTTCTTGCGGTAAAGTCTACATTGGTGAAACAGGTCGTACAGTAGCTACTCGTGTGAAAGAACATGAGCGATGTACAAGACTTCGTGACACTAGTAGATCTGCACTTGCGGAACACAAGTTTAACACAAATCATCAAATCCTTTTTGAAGATACTAAAATCCTAGTCCGAGCCCCAAACTTCTATCAGCGAAAAATTCTTGAAGCTATAGAAATCCAAAAACATCCGAACAATCTGAACCGTGACTCAGGATATTACCTTCCCAACATTTGGAAACCCATCTTCGAAAATTCCACTTCGCACATGATCGCACAACGGCAGGGTCAGGTGCCGGAACGAAGTTAACCACCGGAACAAAGGCAGTGAACTATGTAGCGTGAAGGGATTTTTCCTACAATAAATACGGCTACAGAAACCAGTAGAACCAGTTTCAGTTCAAGCCTCAAGCCTGCCCTGAAGATGCCACCTGTAATGGTTGGCGAAACGTCGGCATCAAGTCGAGCTATTGTGACGCGGAATCCATCCGGAAGACAAGATTTTTCATATGTTATTCATCTGTATTCTGTTCATCGTAGGCGTTTCAGGCGATTTAATTTTATTTGATTACCTATATTATTTGTATAAGTATGTTTTCAGTATTTCACACCAGAAATTCACTATGAAAATAAAATCAGACAAATAGAAATGTGCAATCAAGTAATTCGGTTTTTCATTCATTCGATTCTTGGTTATCAAGTTTTCTTGTTTCATTTCTCTTAGTTTGTCAATGGTAGTTACTTCAAAAGAAACAGCGGGTAACAAGCGGGTGATCTTTCTATACCCACTCAGTCAACAAAAATATTGAAGCGACTTTCCTTCAAAACATTGACTCAAATAAGATGATAAACTGCGTTGTCCCGACCATTCTTGAGCAGTAGCAGAGAATGTTGAGTAGATGTAATTATTATGAAGTGAGATGTTCCTAGGAGAAAACACTTCTGTCTCTCTTCATAATAGGAAGATTTTTCGTAACGGCCAATGAATTCTAGTTGACGCCATATTGATTATCACGACAAATACAAAATTTAATAAGACTCGTTAATTCAAACTGACTCCATGAATATCAATTTTGGAACAATCCTGGTTGTTATTGCCAACTTTCATTCATTTCTGTGTACGTCATAATATTTCAGTCTATGAACTGCTAACGAAATCAAAGACCTTCAGCTTTTCCGAATCAAGGTGGAGAAGATCCTTGCTTCTATTCAATTGGGATTTCACAAGATTTGTTATCGAAGATAATGCTAGTTCCAGCATCATTCAATAGTACCTCATGATCACTTAGGACATGTGTGATTTCTAGTATCATTTATATATCTTTATTTATTGTATTAGTCCTGTCTTTGGTAATAGTTGTAGAGGACATGATTGTTAACAGAATTTTTCAGTTCAGGACTATGACTGACGCAGTGAGCGGAGGATATGGAGAAGACTTCTTCGGTTTTTCGCTTATATCTCACAACCAGCTCATCATTGCAAATAGATCACCCGATTCTAGATGGAAGCTGATATAATATTCATACAACACAGATACTATAGATTTTTCTCTAATCCTAATCATTTTCCAGGTATCCACTAGGAAAAATTCCTAATTTTCGAATCATTTTTCTTGTCTCACGCTTTTCACCAAGCTGTTACAGCCACTACAAGTACTTTGAAAATGAATTTCTGTCGGTGCATTAGCAAATGTGGCTGCAGGAAAGTCCCAATGAAGTGTTTCGCCCTATGCTAAAGCTGTCATGGCTTTTGTCTCAATCGCCTCCACGTGTTGGACAATAAAGATGACGACAATCCCTTTGCAGATATGGAAACTAACGTGGAAGAGAATACAGATGAAGAACATAAGCAGTATGAGCCAACACCTGAGGCAATTGCGAGTTAAGACATCCGAAACGACAACATTTTGATTACTATACTTGAAATAACTTCTTTGTTTCTCATACAATTACTTAAAGTGAATTTAATGTTTCACAACTCCCTTCGGAACTACATTGCAGCATTTGTTGGAGGACTACACAGCTGATGATGTTTATTCTAGATGACGCACATTCTCTTGTCTCATTGTCTTGTCTCATATCGTAATAAGGAACATATTACATTTCTGAGTATTGTTTTCTGTTTTCGAATTCACGCAGAATTCAGTTTTAGAACGGTTTGCCACTATTGCAATATATTCCAGTGATTTCAGGAGAGATTACTGGGATCCATGGTTTGTTCTTTCAATCACATCTTGTATGGGTGATAATTAGAAAGGAACTGTGATCAATTGATCACTTGACTTCACTCACTTTTGTTAGCAAGATAGCTTTCTGACAATCCTGCAGGTAAAATGTAAATGATTGCAATTTGAAACTGCTAATGAACGACGTTGAATTATACTTTATGTTACATTGGAATTTCATCCAAATGGTCTACATAATGTATTTAATAATTTTGTTTTATACTGACACCTGTTGCGAGGTTGACTTTCGAAATTATTCACAATATAATATAACCTTGTTCCATATTGACACCTGCTGTCACATGAGTTATCAAAATTTGGCACAGAGTAAATGCATAAAATAGACGGCAAATCAATGAGGTCCCTTGAATCTTAAAATGAGGAATTCGGACACCTGTCCAGATTAAATATATCCATAACCAGATTTTCACTATGATTGAATGAAATACAATAATTGGATTTCAAAAATGGAAATAATAAAAGTTACCTCTAATGGATATCAAATAATAATGTAAATACTAATTGTAAAAAATTAACATATTTATAGCTAAGAATGACATGTTAGTAAATACTATTGATTCAATGAATAATAATGAGAATAATATTAAAAATAATAACATATACACACACATCATGTCAGAAATAGTCTCGATCGATTGAGGAAAGATCAAAACGGATATATACTCAAAAATTAGGAAATTTCATTGAGCGATTACAATCGTTACCTTACACTATATACTTCATATAGTGAGGAAAGTAGAAGTCATCCTATAAACATTCAACAGTAGACCCAGAAAAGATGAAATTCGAGATGGTTCGCTAGAACTTATCCAAAATTATACACAGAAATCTCTTCATGAGCTATAAGGTTATGAGAAAATAATCTGAAACACGATGGAGCATGATAATGGGCCATCGATTATATAGGTTGATGAAAAGTTCATTATAAGATTTATGGACTATATCGATGACATTCTCACTCATGAGAGCATTAATTATTGTTTTCAAATTACGTTCCAACAGCATATTAATTTAACAGAACGAGGGCAGGGAACTGAACGTTGAAAAGCTTCTAGAATTTGAATCCATGCTTGTTTGCATGTTTAATGAAAAACTCGTAATGATAACGCTCCAACAAATAATCGTTATTCATATTTCGGATTTTACGTATTACGTATCCCACCTTGTTTTGAGTTATGTATATCGATCGACCAGAAGCAGAAAAAATCAAGTCTATTCTATATGGTTCAAATGAATATTCATATTGGTTCTTATTAGAGTTGCACGACTTTCTATCAATAATCGGAGAGCAATGACTTGGAGGTTTGAAATTATCAGGTAATACACGAATACTCGTCGGATGCCGGCATGGGAATCTAACTGCAATCTATTTTGACCCCGTTTCCTATGTAGGCAAAGCGTAGGCAATGTTAATGTGTGTGAACTATATAGACAACGTGGATAAAGTTCACAGGATCCAAATATATTGAATCAGATCAAGCGTTGTATAGGATTAATGTGAGAGTATGAGAGAGCTAGACGTGTCGTATTGTTAATAAAATGAACAGAAGAAGAATTGTTATTGGTCGATAAGGAGGAGGGAGAGTGCATTGTACTGAATTGTTATTTAATAAGAATTCAGCGATGTGCTGTTATTTACCAATTGTTAAATGAGAGAAACAACTCAACATGAGCGTAGCACATTTTCTCTAAAATCAAATAGCAACTGCTATGTTGTACTCCTTATTTGAAACAGGTATCTTGAGATTTGAGATAGAAATAGCAGTAATAGCACTTGGTATTATGATTATGGTATTTCTATTTAGAAATGAAAGTCCTTGGCCTTCTGTAGTAAAAATACAGGTTTGTGTTGTTAGTTAACGGGGAACTGACATGCGCCACATAAATCACGTTCATTGTTCTTCAGATTAGGGATATATGCTTTATTCATCTGCGTCGATTCTATATCGCACGTCATAGCTAGAAAAACATCATGCTTTTTACTCAATCTGTATATTCCATTTACTCATAAGTTCGTTAGATATATTGAGGATAGACTTAGGTCCATTTGTGACAATGCGTAGTATGGGAGAATGATTGTAATCGGGCCAAGAAAACGTTACCACATTTTCGCGGAAAAATCCATTTTTAGTCTTTCTACATGGATCCAGACTATCTCTCAGATGATGTCTGTCGATGTATGTGTGCTTGTGCAGAAATAGTGGAGACGACTGAGAGGTTCTTATTGGTCATATGGATTGGAAACATTGCAAATCGATCTGAAGTGGTGAAAATAGGGAGTGACACTCCGTTTCAAGTGGTATTCTGACATCTTCCTTCAGTTTTTTGAATGGAGTTGTTGTATGTTATAGAACCATAATGACAAGAGAGCTTATATTTTCCACCTTTTCATCACACATATGCCGCTTGAGCCATAAAAGATATCAGTCTATGCAAAATCCTAGCCCTCGGCACTGCCTTAGGCCCGCCGGACTGATTCTTCTATCAAGACCGCTCAATGGACCCAATCAAGCGGTTTAAGTCCTTCGGACTTGTCCGCCCCGGTTCTGATTGATTGATTGATTGATAGTTCATCCTTGGTAGATTGCGAGAAAGAATAAATAACATATCAACCATTTCAGTGTTAGTGAAATTTTGAGCCATAATTTTATAAAATTTTTACGGAAAGCAAAGTAAAAACTGACAGTTTTTAGAAAAGCAAAGGCAACTAAGGTATTTTAATCAAGTAAAATTAGTGAGCCAAAATTGCAGAGACTCGAAAATTAATTTTTTCAAGCTAATCCGTTGATTTTATCAAAATAATCCTATGTTAAATTATCTAAGTTATCTTCATAATTCAGAAAATTTAATTCTATATCTCTTAAGTTACATACACGATAGTGGCCAATTAGGCAAAGAAACTTTGAACTTGTTTATAATTAACCAGAACAATTCTCAGTCAGTTCTATTGAAATATATAAGAACCAGGGATGCTGTCATTTGAATAAGAACTGTCAAGTAACTGCCAACCAAAGCAGTACTAACCTACAATCCTTACTTCAAAAAACGACTGAACTTTAGATGAATATGCGTGAATAGTTGATCTATGGTAGGGCATCGAATCGCATTGTGTTCATCAATGATCTACTATCCTTTCAGAGGTTTATATTTACAAAAATATAAAAATCTAATAGGACCGAAGTGGTGTAATTGGTAAACACCCTGGACTAGAAATCCAGAAATGTGGGTTCGAATCCCGCCTATGGTTCAATCTTTTACGTTTATTCATCTTTATAATCCTATGTTAAATTATCTAAGTTATCTTCATAATTCAGAAAATTTAATTCTATATCTCTTAAGTTACATACACGATAGTGGCCAATTAGGCAAAGACACTTTAAACTTGTTTATAATTAACCAGAACAATTCTCAGTCAGTTCTATTGAAATATATAAGAACCAGAATGCTGTCATTTGAATAAGAACTGTCAAGTAACTGCCAACCACAGCAGTACTAACCTACAATCCTTACTTCAAAAAACGACTGAACTTTAGATGAATGTGCGTGAATAGTTGATCTATGGTAGGGCATCGAATCACATTGTGTTCATCAATGATCTACTATCCTTTCAGAGGTTTATATTTACAAAAATATAAAAATCTAATAGGACCGAAGTGGTGTAATTGGTAAACACCCTGGACTAGAAATCCAGAAATGTGGGTTCGAATCCCGCCTATGGTTCAATCTTTTACGTTTATTCATCTTTATAATCCTATGTTAATATATATATATATATATATATATATATATATATATATATATATATATATATATATATATATATATATATATATATATATATATATATATATATATATATATATATATATATTCGTAAAGCTTCGTTTGAAGCCTTTCTTGATATAGTAAAGGTCAATTCAGAGCCTTGGTGGTCAGTTTGAAGCCGGCTCCAAAGGGAGTATATGAACACTTACGTTCATTGGGCAATATGAAACCTTCAGAAAATTCATTCGCAGAGAGCATTATGAATCCCTGCCTGCCCGGAAATTCATACATATTTAATAACGAGCACAATGAAACCCCGGATTTTATTCAGAAGTATATCGTTTGAGCAAGGAATATATTGAAGCCTTTCGTCAGGAATATCAGTCAAATCGTTTTCATAACCTACCTTATTTCTGTTAATCTCTATGTTCTAGTTTTAACCCTTGAATATTTGCAAAGGCATTAACAAAAGTTAGAAGCTTGGAGTCCTGAATTTGAAAAAAGTATAATAATATTATACTTCTTGTATATTATACAGCATCGTCCAAGAATGTGTTCAAGAACAATATTTCAGTTATCATACGAGTTACAAAAAAGTATAAAGTACAAAAATTGCAGGGACTGCAGAGTCCTACAAACTGAAATTATTTATGAATATACAGGATGCCGCATTAGTTCGTCACAAATCTAACTTACCTTTTATCAATGAAACACCGTGTATAATGTTGTTCCAATTTTAGGTTATCCTCTTTTTGGCCATTTGCCCAATATAGGATTTTTTTTATAGTCGTTCAAGAATTATTTACTTTTCCAAAAAATAGGTGGTACATTTCACGCCCTGTATCTTTTTTGAATGTCTTTATACGATCAACTCATTTGCAAAATCTAAAGATAATCTTAAAATTGGGATTAGCCTTGTGAAATAGATAAGTCGTTTTGTCATCTCTCCGGAATATTAATTTGACTGACATGATTTATTTGTTAGTAGCAAGTGACAAAAACACTGTTTGTTAGCAATGAGAATTTATCACAAGCTACTGGATATACTTTTTCTATATTCACCAGTAATTTTAGTTTGTAGCTCTCTACAGTTCCTACAAATGTTGTATTCAATATCTTCTTGTAATTCGTATAATTACTGAGATATTATACTTGAACGCATTATTGGACCACCCGGTATATAAAATATTTGAAACAAATCGTTCATTGGAAAACTAGCAGTCATCGAGCACTGCTGTCAGTGTAAACTGTCATTGAGAAGTAATCAGTTTATTTTATGTCATCTTTGAATTATTGTAGCATTCGAAATTACAATTTTATTATTTTTAAATGAAAATTAATATAATTAGTTTTTCTTCAGTTTTCACAACTCTCAGCATTTCAATCAACAATTAAATAGATTTTCATATTTAATAATAAACAAGAATTATATTCACAATATTTAAAACCTTGCACGTAGATACGATACTAAGTACACAATGTACAATTAATAAATTCAATAAAAATATAACTTTCCTGTGCACGAGGACGGAGGATTTAGTAAATGAATAACGTCGAGTATATGCGTGCTGTTGTAGATTTATACAGTGTTTAGTGTGTATACGCAGTGTATATGTATACGTATAATCGAGAGCACTGGCTCACAAAGGCAGGCTCACCAACACCGTCTCAGATATGCACACGTGTGTAAGCGTATAGAGAGACTGCCTGACGCCTGACCCGAGTCCCGCATGGCCGCAGTTGCGCACGCAGCAGTATACATAATACCTAATACATATAGCTACAGCGTGACGGAACGTGACAGACTCATGGTTTTACCCCTCATCTGAAATAGCCCAACGCGTCTAAAGGAGTTTTCACTTCAAAAGTTCTCACAATTTTTTGCTCCATTTAAATCGATTCTACCCACTGAGAATTGACAGCTTTTCGTTAGAACTCCGAGGCATTTGTACCTATCCTGCGATTTAAATTGTGAAGATTTCAATTATTTCCGACATCAGACGTAAACGAGAGAATATCTATGGTTCCCGGTTGATTAGGAGAAACGAGAACTAGTTTTAGTAAGGCACGAAAATAATATGTATACTCAGGCGCCATTCGATTACCAAAGTCATCTGTCACCTCATTTGAAAACGTTATATTTACGTTGTTTTTGCTATGAAAATGAAAACATAAATAACACAAAAATTGTTGAAAATCATTATTTAGTGAAATCGTTAGACGTATGTGAAGAACACAAAAGGAAATCTTTCGCCATTAGCGACACGTATCGTAATTATATTCCGCATCGAAATGAGACCAACAATAATCACAATGTTCACGAAAAGTATGCAAATATTGCAGTTTTTTTTCCAGCTCTGGACAAAAATGTCCGGATATTCTTAGCAAGAAAACATTTATGTTGCAGAAACTAAGAAACCTCAAATTTTAAGATTCTATCCTGTTTATTTACATAATAATAGGTATATACAGTGACAGTAGATGATAATTAACAGAGTTAAAATAAATTCAAATAAATGCACAGTATTAGAACCATTAATGTTCTAATGCTTATAGATACGTGTATGTACAAAACAAAGCAAGTATATTACTGCCTGTGATATAAAATGATCGAATATAAATATTAGTTCTAAATCACTACTATTTTATTCCTATACTTGGATCTTTTGTATTACTCATATTATAATAAAATTCAAATACCAATTAATTTTCGACTGGAAAAAATCCCTGAGGTTCAGATATGTTATAGTAAGTTTTGTGCTATTCTGCGTTTTCATTCCCATAACAAATTCAACAAAACGACGTAAATATAAAGTTGTCAAATTGGGTGCAGATAACTTTGGTAACCGGAACTAGGTACACCTACTAGTGTTTTATTACTACTAGCTCAATTTAAAATGATTTTCTACTGCGCAATACCTGATGAACACAACCAACAACGCTGCAGTAGTAAAATAATCATTCAATCTTTCTGATTTTTATGATACATGTCCCTTTGGTATAGAGCTCGAAAGAAATAGCTAGCCAAAAGTATCACCATTGTTATAAGGAAGTGTCTACCTCCACGTTCGACCGGGATATTACTACTACTATCTCCACGTTCGACGGAGATATTAATATTACTACCTCCGAGATCGACACATACTTTGATAACACATGTGTGCAACATTAAATTATAAGTATGTGAAGATGACTAACCTATACCATTGATTAATATACATTTAATCATTGGCCAGTCGGAATAACTTTTGAAATAGTTTTTTCAGGACCGCTACGAGATTATGGTCAATTACAATGTAAAAACATGCGCTGATTATGAAAATTTGAATACACTTTTTCAGAACAGCGAGCTCCCTTGCTTAAGTTAAGCAATGATTTATTGCTAAATTTGTTGCTTATATTAAGGAACGGCGTATTGTAGATAAAAACAATCTCAAATCAAATTGAAGGTATACATAAAACGCGTATTTTGAGAACAATTACGACCTTTCATCCTCAACCGTTGATTTGCTATTATTTATTAACATATTGTTACACTTTTTACTAGTTTAACCTTCTTTATTAAATTCCTATTCAACTATTAAAATATTTTCATGATACACCAGTCTCAAATATCTTCCAAAACTTCTTAATTAATCTCTAACGTCAACCAACTAGATCATTCCCCATCCCCTGAACATAGATTATGATTTATTTACAGAATGCCCTACTATATTCAGTGCTCCGGATACTTTTCTTCTTCTTTTTCTTTATTGACCTTCACCTACTCGCCAGTACAGGTTCGACGTAACATTGCTCCCTCCTCTCTAGTTATTCGTCTCGAATAACTTGACTGCTGGGGCCTAGATGAAGTCAACATCTTGACACTACCAATTGGTGAACTATATGTACTCCATCGGGGCTCTCCCATCTCCGATGCAATAGGCCATCGTGAAGATATAGGGAATTCCATTGAGCCCAGTACCCCTTTATGTTTCCACCATATTTGGCTACTTCTTGCCAAGTAGGTCTGACTCCATTTTAAAGCCATCCTAGTATAACTAAAACCATTTTATTTATTTTTTTTTTCTTTATTGCTTCAATGTCGGCTACGTGTGGGGGACCGACTTCTCGAGGATGCATATCCACTGTAGGTATTTCGTGTTGGACTTTGTAAAGGGCTTCGGGATGTCGATCTAGGAGACCTTCTGATTTCATTTCTCGATTCCCTATTCATCGAACGGCCTCCACTTTTGCTAGTGCTTTGAAGGTGTCCCGTTCTTCCGCAGTTGAAACATCGTCTACTTTCATTTTGGGGGTTTCGTAGTCCATAGAGCATAGATTGTAGGTTGCTAGTGGAAGTTACCTCTTCGTTTTCTTGAAATCTTATTTCTCTCAATCTTGGGCGGAAATATTTTGATACACTTTTTGCTGCTTCAAATTCCTGAGCTGCAATCAGAGTTTCACTTAACGTTTTGTGATGCCTTAACCGAATAGCTTGTTGCCTTTCCACATCCTGTAGTCCATCAACGAATGCCTGTGTGCCGAATTGTTCTAGGAAATCTTTGGGTGCCTGGAAATACGCCAGGTACAACAATCTTTTTATATCGGCCTCGAATTCCTGTAGGCTCTCATTAGATTTCGGACTGCGAACTTTTGACTGACTTTGGAATACCTGTTTTGAGTGCTGTTGACCATACCTTGCCTCTAAAGCTTGTACGAGAGACGCATAATTGGGCGCTTCTTGCGGAAGAAACTGCAAAACGGTTGATGCCTGCCCGCGAAGCGACACTGTTAATGAATCCGCCATCTGTGTCTCGGTCCAGCCATTGGCTCTGGCCGCAGTTCCTAATTGGAGTTGATATGTTTCCCATGCCATTTGACCGTCAAACGTGGGTGGCTTTAGGGTCTTATTAGTTTGGCTTTGAGAAACTGTTCTTTGAATGGGGCCTGGTCCGGTTATATAAGTAGACGAGGTCGTACCCTCAACTTCAATATTAGTTACTAAAGCTTGAGTTTGGATTTTTCTTTCTAAATTAACTATTTCAGTACTAGTTTGTTTTTCTAAATCTACAACCTTTTGTACAAAATTAGTTTTCAAATTTTCTTGTTGCTGCTCTAAGTGATCTACTCTAATATTAAGTTGTCCTACCTCTAGCTTTAATATTTCCTGAATTTGTGTTAGACCATTCATAATTTCTACATCTGCCTGTCTACGCTTCTCTTCCCTACGTCGTTCCTTCTCCTCTACTTCTTCCTTCCTACATCGTTCCTTCTCCTCTTCTTCCTCCTTCCTACGTCGTTCCTTCTCCTCTTCTTCCTCCTTCCTACGTCGTTCCTTCTCCTCTTCTTCCTCCTTCCTACGTCGTTCCTTCTCCTCTTCCATCCTCAAAAACCATGCTGGGGGTCCAGAAGTATCCATGTGTGTGTCATATACGGTGGATCTAGTATTTACCATAAACTGATCAGAACAAATACTTTTTGTATCCCACCGCTGTCACCAATGTTACACTTTTTACTAGTTTAACCTTCTTTATTAAATTCCTATTCAACTATTGAAATATTTTCATGATACACCAGTCTCAAATATCTTCCAAAACTTCTTAATTAATCTCTAACGTCAACCAACTAACTAGATCATTCCCCATCCCCTGAAAATAGATTATAATTTATTTACAGAATGCCCTACTATATTCAGTGCTCCGGATACTTTTCTTCTTCTTTTTCTTTATGGACCTTCACCTACTCGCCAGTACAGGTTCGACGTAACAATATTAAAGTCTTAATTACTTTTACTTCAGGTTTTGCCCAAAAATTATCCATTTGAAGTATTTATTCAACCATCAAGAAAAGGTCTTATGAACAAATAGAATATTTTGGACGAAGGGTTACATTTTGTCATCAGAACCGTAAATTTTGGGGAAATGGAATTTTCGCTCTTTCATCGATTCTCAAGAAAAATATTAGTAAATCGCGTTTTTCCAAAATTTACGGTTGTGATGACAACTTCAACACTTCATTCAAGAACATTAAACTGCATGATTGTGTCGAGTAACATTTTTATCTGACGAGATTTTGAGAGTGAGGGTTGTATATTAGAGCAGAGTGGACATACAATCTCTCGTAAAAAGGTACCACTGTGAGCTCATGAAAAACTGTTTACAGATTATAAGATTCACGTAATGAATATGGAGTGTTCATATTATTATTCCCCTTCTTTGCTATGACAGGCTCAAAAGAAATGTACCTGCACATACATTTCTAATGTATGGCGGTTAAGAAAGAAAAACTCTGGTTCTCCTTCTCGAATTTTGAATAAATCCCTCCGACCACGCATGCGTTTCCATAATATAATACGCTGTATCGTTCGTCTCGCGACGATGTACTGACCTTCCTATTAAACTATCTAACGAATTTTGTAGGACCTTTTCTTGGTAGTTAGATTCACGCATACCCTTTAATTTAAGCCAAGGTTTGCTTCAAAAAAGTTTTCAACAAACAATAGAGAGAAAATCGGAGCAACGAAGAAAAAATATCTTAATATTCAGATCTTAAAAGACTCTTAAAGACCAGGTCGCTGAACTAAAAAATGGCGTCGCCAATCATCGAACGATTCGAAACGCGGAAGTTCGTTATTCATTCAAATAAGTTTTGTATACTGATCTTTGTTTATTATTGAATACAAGCTAGTTTTATTTGAAATATTCATAAACCATGATTTACAATGTTCTTATTAAAATACCAGATTGCATTAAATGGATGAAATTATTGAGTTTATTGAATTCAAATTAACATTACTACAAAATGCGTAAAACATAGAAGAGAAGTTGCACCTACATAATTATGCTATAATAATAATTGAATTGAAATTAGAAATTCCTTCAGCAAATATAACTCATTTGATATGGGACATCTTCTATTCAGCTGAGAAACTTGTTTGGTTCTTATATATTATTATATTTTCAGGAAAATTATTGCTTAGGAAAATGTTAACGTAAGTAAGTGATAGTAGACAAAAATCCTACTCTATGCTTTGTATGTTGTAAATATTCACCGTGATGGGTATTATATTCTGAAAATCAAAAGCTGTTATGCTGTTCTTTACAAATGTTGAGATATCTAATCTATATAACCTGAAAAAGCATTTTGTATTTGGAAAAGTGAGAAGTGCCTACCTCAAACAAAGCATTCATTATGTCAAGGTGCACGTATTATGTATGAGGAACACTGTTTGATGTTTATGACATTGAAGTATTTTTGTATCATGGTATGCATGACCAAATTAAACTGTGTCAAGGATATGCATTTTTATCTCCTTAATTCAAAAAGTCGAGAATATATTTATAAAGAAGCAAACGAGATAGGGTTTATGAAATGTTTGGCAAAAACGATACAAGTAACAAAAGAAAAAATGGAGTGACATAAATCTCTTCCTTGTGTTTCGTCTACCCTGCAAGTGTTCCAAATTAAACTGAATAAAAAGAAATTGAAATCAATTTTATTCATCATCAGGGATTTCGAAAAGTTACAGTTTACAGATACATACAGTTAAGCTAAAGAAAAAGCATTCAACTGAGAAACACTAGCTGCTTTTAAATGTGAATTTGAGTTTACTTCTAGGTACTGTTAACAAGATAATTCGCAGAGGCAGTAGAGAAATGCTGTATGCTGTATCTTTTCCTGAAATAATTGTCCTCTAAATGGAATACTTCCAATTTTCCGTTACAGTTCTTGCCGATGGCAGAGGTAATTTCTGGATATACAACTCCGAGTACCCAACTCCTTCACAAGCGCTAGGATTTATTATAGTATTATTTGACCATTCTCGAGGTGATGTTGTTAAAACTGATCATTGTTCAACAATTTTTGACGGCTCCAGTAATACTTTCTTGTTTTCCTTTTCCATTTTTCAAATTTATTTTTCAATGTCTGGTTTCTTTTTGTCCGCATTTGTTTCATTTTAAAGTTTTGCATTGCTTTTCGCTTTGTTTGATATACATTTTCTGTAACTGCATTTGAATTCTCTCTCTCTCTCTCTCTCTCTCTCTCTCTCTCTCTCTCTCTCTCGTTCTATCTGCGAAATGAATGTTTCTTACTGAATGTTTTGATATTCAAGATCATTCGAAAATACAGATATATACCCAAAAACAATTATAATTCTGGATATTGTGAAAGCAAATTGAAATTTATATTGTATGACCAGTTACTCAACATTACAGATTCAGGGATTACAATGCATATTTGGATATTTCTTCAATTAAATGCATAAATCTACCCACCGTCTTTTTATCTTACCAGTTTCTGAAATTCGCTTTCTTAATAAGTTCTTTTTACGACGTAGTTTTGTCAGATAAGTAACTATTCTTTATTCGGGTACTCGTTACTCTATCTATAAGAATCGAAGTAATGAATACTCGTTGAAAAATATATTCGGCAATTTCAGTTACTTGCCAAACCGAACTACCGACCGTGTACCTGATATACCTTGTCGGAGAGGGGATGTATTCGTTTCGTATTTTACTACCTACTTTCATACTGTCAATAACAATAAATGTCATTGTTCAAATTCATAACAGATGTCAGATTGTAAAATGGTTTCGTCTATTTTTACATTAGATACATATAAATCTATGAAAAAATACAGGAAAAATGTTAATACTTCAACTGGAATGAAGAAATTTACAGAATATATTAATTTATAGTTGTCTTTGCATATCTACTTAAATTTTAAATAACCACAGATTCACAGATGTGATACTTGATTGGTATACTGCATTTATAGATAACGTGTATAAAAAAATTGAAGAATTTTCAGTATGCCATACTATACACAGTGAATTTAAGATTTCCAAGAGAATATGATATTAAGTACCAACTTGAATAGTTAATTGGAACTTTTTCCAATTTATACAAATTACAAATATAGAGTTTAGATATTCCAACATCTGCTAGACCGAATATTTCACATTTCATTAAACTGAAACCTGTAAAAATTAGGTATAATTTTAGAGGGATCGGGAATTTCTTAGATCTTATTGAAACATATTTTATAATATCCCTCAATTCTCAGATTTCGATTATTCCTTTTATCAAGTTTCCGATTACTTCATTATACTACCATACCAATATTAGGATTATTATGAGTAGGTAATGGCTTATCCTATTCGGTAATTGGATGTTGGGATATAATATATAATAATAACTACAACTACAAATATATACTTATCGGTAGGTAGTAATGAGAATTACTGTGGTCAATCATTCATTAAAGTGGAGGATTATTACTATAGTATTATATGTTGTGTTTTTACATCCTATTAGGATGAACTGCTATCAACAGCGGAGCATATAAGCTAATAAGATCAATAATTCGTGGAATAAATACAATACCTACAAATAATAGTGGATAAATTAGGTTGGGTTAGTTTAGGTTGGCTATATATGAGCTAATTATAACAATAATTCGTGGAATAAATACAAAACCTACAAATAATAGTGGATAAATTAGGTCTGTTTGATCATTATGAAGTAGGGTATTGTTTTTGCATCTGTAAATTTCTGAAGATTAGAAAATGAACTTGCTAGAATCTTTGGAAATATACAAAAACAAAAACCATACCCTTAGTCATAATGAGCAAAGACACCTAATCTATTCACCATTATTCTAACCTACGTAATATATTTACGTAATATTCATTTCCTGATTTATTGTTTTGATTAGATTCTATCCTCCGCTGTTGATACCAATTCGTCATTATTAGAACGTAAAAAACCACCATATAATCCTCTAGTAATAATCTTCTAAGTTCATGAATGACCGACCACAGTAATCCTACCCACCAATAAGTATATTTGTGAAGTTAGGTATGTTTTTCAATCGTATTCAAATTTACCGTCTGAAGATGACCTAAGTGCATGTAATTATTCAAAATAGAAACATGAAGTACCTACTTATTACTGTCTTCACTTGCTCAAACAGCACTTAGGCAAATAATCAAATGTATTAGAAGGTATACAAGACAATCCTCTGAAAAATACTTCATGTACCCCTGGGTAACGGGAAATTAGGGGTCAATGTTAAGGCGGATTTCTGTTTCTCAAAGCTCAAAATATTACAAAGTATTCGTTAATTTATTATATATGTTTTTATTATTCATTACACTAATGGAATTTCAATTACTATAATTTGAATAATAGGTACTATTACTACTATATTTTCAGAAAAACGTTACAGTTTTCCCAATTCCCCTTATTCCAAACCGCCAATAATGATAATGTTGCGTTTTAATATTTGTTACAGAAAACAGATATTATAATTTTATGTTGGTTTTGTTTGTTCTAAGTTAGGTCAGTTTACGTACACTTTCCAAAGTCAATATACAAAAGGGATTAAAAAATGTTGAATAAGAGCATATGGGAAATTATACTGAGATCTAAATTTTTTTATTATTCCAATTACAAATGAAAAAACCTTTGACATTGATATTTTTCACATCACCCCACAAATGAAATATAGACATAACACATTTCCATTCGATTTTCTCTTCTGTTCCAAAGCAGGTTCATTTTTCAAATCAAGTTAATGTGGTACAAACGTTGACAACGCTTTTTCACAACTTTCCTTTCCATTTTAACTTCCACAACTGGAACTATTCCAACCTTTCTCGGTATTAGCCTCATAATTCTTCTAAGTGGCCCAAATATCGTTATCTCCTAATTCAAGAATAACTAGCTCTCCTACTCTTAATGGGCGACTAGGCTCATCATGAACTCGATTGACTAGGTGGGCCAAATATTCAGTTCGGAAGCGTTGATGGAGTTCTATTTTCAATGTACTGAGACATTTTTTCCAACGGAATCTTATTTTATCTCCATCCGTATCGCATCCTTCAGGAACTTTCAATACTGCTGGATTTTTTATTAATAGTGAAGGAGGTAGTGGTTCCGATTCACCTCCAACTACGGAGACATACGTAAGTGGTTTTCCATTCATTACTTCCTCTATGATCAAAATGGTATCATCAAGTTCCCTTTGACTCAATGTTCAACTGCCTCTGGTCCTTTTTATGAGCTCTTCCATCACACGAATGAGATGTTCATAAAAACCTCCCAACCACGGGGCTCCTGTCACATCGAACTTCCATTAAATAGGTTCCAAATGTTCCACTTCTAGATGGCATTCCAGTGTAATGATCTAAACAAATTGTCTGGTCCTTGGAAATCAGTTCCGTTATCACTGAAGATAACTCTCGGGCGACCATTCATCCTAATGAATTTCCTTAGAGCATCAATGAAGGAAACTTCAGGGCAGTTAGGAGTTCCAATCGAACAGCTCTAAAACTGCACAAGTGGATATTTCCACCAACACTTCTTCCTTATTCCTTTGTATCAAGGCCAACGCTATAGTAGAATCGGACCAAAACATTAAGGAAACATTTTTAATTTCAATGTTTTCCTTTCAGAGCTGCAGACAAAAGAACTCTCTTGGTCACGACTGCTGGAAATAATCAATATCCCCTCTGTGTCCACATACAATTCATCATTCACTTTGTCCCATATTATTCCTAGTACCAAAGGAATCCCATACATCCTCTTCTCTAACTTCGATCCTCTGAAAAGCTTTTCTAATATCTGAGATGAAACCAATACTCTCTTCTCGAAATTGAAGTAATATATCAGGAATCGTCTGTATATAACAACCCTTCCTTCAAACAGTCATTCTATGGAGAATTTTGTATGATCCATCAAAAAAAAGTCGAACAGAGGTAGTGGCACTACTTAGCTTAACGACAGCTCGATGAAGGACACAATGGATTTTTATTTAACTCATTTATTAGGGGTACTTCCTCGATGAATCTCTGAGCAATCCAATCACCGAAAAGTTCTGATTAAAACTCATATGAACTGATTTCTTCCAACCTTCTGGTAGCTGACAGTAGTCTCTTGATGGCTACCTCTCTCTCTCATGGAAGAGACACTACATACCTATCATCATCATTCCGACTGAGTCCTCGGAAGAACTTCTGTTTACCTTCCTCTTCCAGCTCCTTGGCAGTCTCAACAGCCATCTCATCACGAATGGCAATCACATCAAGGTCCCATAATTGAATAATGGGGAAATCTTGTAACGTCATCTATAGTGCACTCATCGATACAGTCTATTTTCGTAATTCCGGATATAGTCCATCCTGACTTTTTTTTGTACTGTCAGACCACATGGGAGGTGATACTGTTCCCAGTGAGTAGTTTACAATATATGTCAGCTCATATTAACACTTCAATAGGCAGGCACCCAACCCCCATATTTGCAAACTGAATTCCTTTCTTATTTAATTCAGCCATCAATTGATTTGATGATTGAGAAACTCGTGGAATCAAATTGCAGATCTTCACTTTGTCTCGCATTGCAATTGAGCATGAATAACCACTACCATTACTCTGGAGGACTGTATTGTACTTCAGGTGGTGTATGATAACTTTTTCTCCGCCAAAAAGTGAGTGTGTTACAGTCTCTTGACCTGTTGATTGTTTACCCATTTCTTCAGCGGTTGACTCTCGGATGTACGATCCTTGTGATCCGTTGTCTATAAATGCTCGGACTATTTTCCTCTTATCCCCATTACAAACAGTGATAAGTAATGTCTGCAATTTCACGGTACTCGAGTATGTATGATTTGAACATTCCGTCAAAGTCTGTTTCACTTTCGAAGAATTCGTTGGTTATGGTTAACCTAGAGGTTAGAGGCGAGACCACACCCTAATCGTCTACCCGGCCGGTAATACAGGGTCAGTACTTACCGATACCTATCTGGGCATACCGCGCATGCACGAGTGTATCACTGGTTGCCTACATCTGATAAGGCTCTCTATCAGGCGGGCCCAAGTGTATATATATATATATATGTATATATATATATATATATATATATATATATATATATATATATATATATATATATATATATATATATATATATATATATATATATATATATATATATAAGTAGGGGTGGAGACACTTGGGCCCGCCTGATAGAGAGCCTTATCAGATGTAGGCAACCAGTGATACACTCGTGCATGCGCGGTATGCCCAGATAGGTATCGGTAAGTACTGACCCTGTATTACCGGCCGGGTAGACGGTTAGGGTGTGGTCTCGCCTCTAACCTCTAGGTGTTACCGGGTAGACGGCCAGGGTGTGGTCTCTGACCGCTAGGGGCCCTTCTGCTATGGTTGTATGATGGAGACCGAGTAGTGGTAATCAGCCTGTATATACAAGATCGTTCAAGGTAGACAGCAAGCAATATGTGAGGTTAGGGAGAACTTCAATGTAAAGCAGCATCAAAATATTTTTCTACACACGGGAATCGAACCCGAGAAATGAAATCCAAAGCCAGCTCCTTAACCGCTCAGCTATGGAGGAATTGAGAACAAGCGATTTTAATGTGGTAGATATAACCGCAGGGTATCCGGTCTGAGTGATAAGTGCGAGTATATTGCAGTCTATATGATGCAGGTAATTTGTTTTTACATGACGTCAGTCATGCAGGTATCTGAACATGCGGGGGACGAAGTGTCGGATTGAATGAAGCTGGCGCGGTCTCCAACGAGACAGGTGTGTATGTGAGGTTATACAGAGTGTGCAGGTATAATGATGTCTATCACACAGGTCTTCAGCGAGGTATCTACCTTGCAGGAGCCTTCAATGAAATGTGGGGTTGTTTGTACATGCCGTTAGTCGCAATGGTTTTGTCTGAGTTATAATGATATCAGTCGCGATGCATCGGCTGCTCCACAAGTCTTCAATAAGGGGTCATAACATCTAACATGCGATAGTTTACAAAAAATGCTGTTTCTCATAATAGCGATATTATGAAGCGTTTGCAGAAATAACTATTAAATCATCTAAGGACTTTTTGCTTGATTAGTACTAGCGAGTACAATATTCGTCATAATATTATAAGTATGCATCATTAGCTTACTGTGCGATAAGGTTGTGCTAAATCATGTCCAACAGCAATGTATTCAACTTGGAATTATCGTAATGATGCGCGATCCTTCAATGTTAAAGTAGTTTCATAAGTTATCCGAAAGTAATATGATTATATAAAATGTTTTTCCAAAATTAGTTCCGAAGTAAACATAATTCGCTATAATATTCATTCATGTATGTTTCATAAATTATCCGATATAAATCAAATAAGTTTATGCTAAATTTGTGCCAGGTTGAATAATATTCACTATCATATTTTGCGGTAGAGCTACAGCTGGTTCGAGAGATAAGGAGGTTACGCCGATCACCTTCAAACGCGATGAGAATACTTTATTTTAAATCAAACACGTTGTATGTATATATTCGAATCATATTGATTGTAAATCGCATAATATGACCCGAAATCTAGCTGCCGGCGATGTAAATATTGTTAATAATTATTAACGTAGTACCCTATAAGCGCTGTAAACGTTATACCTATAATAAGATTTGCGGGCGAATTCGGTAATTCGAGGTATACAATATATAGGTGCGGGAGGGTTGGAGCCCAATACCTATACAGAATCTAGATGAAGCGGTGTTACTCATCACGATGATTATTCGAACTGTCTGTACAGCTCGATTGCTATATAACAAAATACATTTTTAATCATCTTAAACATATAGATGTGCTAATATAATTTTTCAGTATGCAAAAATATACTAATAAAACATTTTTCATCGACACACATTTCTTCATAGGATAGTTAGCTTTTTATAAAATTCAATCAATTTCAATGGGAAACATATATGCGAGGGAGTTTTATAGAGATCGAACTCATTTCCCCAACCACCCAAGAGGTAGAACTATGATGAGGAATAGATGCGGATAATGATAATAATCATATGAATATCTTCATAAGCGCTAATCTATGACATTCAAACACATGCTTCATAAAAGTCTGAACATTGAGTAGAGCTATAGTATCTTCATAAGCGATCATTATCAACATTCGGACACTTGTTTAGCACGTGATTCAACAACCTATGACGTCATCATCGTTCACGAACTATGATGGGCTGATGAGGAATAAAATACCAATAATAATTATATAAATATCTCCATTAGCAATCTGTACTATCTTCCTTCACGAGCACAACTTTTACAAACTCCATACGTTCGCGTAAAAGATTATAATGATAAACACATTTTTGTTCACGGGTTTACATAATCATATGAATATCTTCATAAGCGCTAATCTATATGACATTCAAACACATGCTTCATAAAAGTCTGAACATTGAGTAGAGCTATAGTATCTTCATAAGCGATCATTATCAACATTCAGACACTTGTTTAGCACGTGATTCAACAGCCTATGACGTCATCATCGTTCACGAACTATGATGGGCTGATGAGGAATAAAATACCAATAATAATTATATAATAATAATAATAATAATAATAATAATAATAATAATAATAATAATAATAATAATAAATTTATTTCTACAACAGAACAGAACTTATTTTTGACAGTATTTTTTGATGTGTACAATTTTAAGTGAAGTAGAAACAAAAGCAAAAGAGACCCCTTAAGCAAGCTTGTGTGGGGCTAAACAAATAAATAGAGGCATAATAGTAATATAAAATAGTAAAAGTTCAGGACATAGAAATTTAACTATTACTAACAAATATTCTCTTACATACTCATAAATCAATACACAACATACTCCTAGTGCACAATTTAGAATAGAAGATGTTTAATATAAAAAATATAACTATAACTAATAACAATTTTCATACATATTTCACAATTAGAATCACAACTGCTAATGTAAAGATAAGAACATATAAGAAGAGAAAAGGACTTATAATAATAATACAGGTATATAGTACTAATAATAATACAGAGATCACGAAATTTTTGGAAAATCTTATATGAAAAAATATATTTTGATCTGCTAAGCATTTAAATTGATTATATCATGTATGGTTTGTCTTGGAATTGTTAACGTAAATCTCTTCAATTCTCTTTTAAATGCATATGAAGAAGTAGTATTCTTTATTTCTCTTGGAAGTAGATTGTACAATTTTGGGCTTAAGTAAGCATTGCTCCTTTGACCTATTGATTTTGTCATGAATGGTGATATAAATGTATTATCTTTGTGGCGTGTATTATAAGTATGCTCTGGTTTTTTTGCGTTTGTGACCGCTTTTCTTTGCCTAATATTTGAGAAGAAAAAATAGAGCTGTCGCGGATCGAGAAATTTACTTTCCTGATACAAATTGTCTGACGGATATCGATAGGGTTTCTTGAATATTACTTTAATTATTTTTTTTTGAGTTACTTCTAGCTTTTTCAGAAAGGTTTTCGTTATACCACCCCATCCTAAAATTCCGTATGTGATATGAGATTCAACCAATGCATAATATATTTTTCTTAGTTGATGTAATTCTAGTATTTCTCTCAGAATTCGAAATTTGTATATGAGGTATTGAATTTTTTTTACTATATAATCAATATGTTTATTCCAACTCATTTGATAGTCGATAATAACACCTAAATACTTATACTCGAGACAAGAATTAATCGATATATCATTATCAATATTTAATTGATAGAAGTTTGGTTGATTGGATTTATTTCTGTAAAACGGTAGATAGTAGGTTTTTGCAAAATTCATCGTTAACAGCCTATTTTCCATCCATGCTTTAATTATCGTGAGGTCTTCCTCAATTTCATGTTTGAGAGAGTTCCAGCTATTTCCAGAATAAAAAATGGCAGTGTCATCAGCGTATGAGGTAATTTTACCGTTGATACGAAGATTTGACAATCCATTCAGATATATATTAAAAAGAATTGGCCCAAGGATACTTCCCTGCGGTACACCAAATTCTATTTTTGTCATATCACTGATGACACTGTCAATCTTCACTGCCTGGTATCGATCATTAAGATAACTTTCGAATAGTCTGAGCGGTATTCCCCTAATACCGATTTTTTCCATGGATTCGAGCAGTAGTTTATGACTTACGGTATCAAATACCTT
Source organism: Endomychus coccineus (assembly GCA_958510875.1). Classification (NCBI taxonomy): domain Eukaryota; kingdom Metazoa; phylum Arthropoda; class Insecta; order Coleoptera; family Endomychidae; genus Endomychus; species Endomychus coccineus. The sequence continues at coordinate 97,196,136 of OY294067.1, forward strand.
GGACAGATCAATGAACACACAAAGTGCAGTCAAAGATCTATCCAATGCAGAGTATACTTGAGATGTTAACGATACAATTGCATCTTGAGTTGATAGACCTTCTCTAAAACCGTACTGTGAATCAGAAATAATTTTATGTTTTGTGAGATATTCACATAGTCTTATTTTTAGGATTTTTTCAAATATTTTAGCGATACATGTTATAACCGATATTGGTCTGCAATTATTCATATTCATTTTATCTCCGTTTTTATACACAGGAAAGACTATGGCCTTTTTCAAAACAGACGGAAAATAACCTTCGGAAAGACATCTGTTTATTATGTGAGCAAGTGGTTCCGATATTAATGTGGCAATTGATTTTAGTGTCTCCGCTTTCACATTATCTATTCCTGCAGATTTATTGTTTTTCAATGTACAGATTATGCTATTCACTTCTGATGAATTTGTTGGCCTTAGGAACATTGAACTAGTGAATGGAGTTGAGAATTGATTTGGTTCAATATAGTTAGGATTAACATTTATTTGATTAGCTAGTTTAGCTCCTATTGCTACGAAATGGTTATTGAATACTCTCGTTATTGATGGAATATCATTGACGGTAGTCCCTTCTGTGGAGGTTATCTTATTGATTCTTGGCTTATTTTTCTGAGAAGAACACAATTCATTTATAGTTTCCCAGATCTTTTTGGAGTTTTGTGTATTCGCGTCAATTTGTTGTTTGAAATGGTTTAATTTTGTTACCTTAATGAGTTTGTTGAGATTGTTTCTGTAGTCTTTATATTTTCGTTTGAGAATTTCATTCACTGGGTTTTGTAAGATTTGCTGATACATTTTGTCTCTTTCCATTATAGATGTTATTATGCCTATTGTGATCCAAGATTTTCTTTTTTTTTGTTTTAATTTCATGACTATTCTGAAAGCTTTCAATCCGTCTTTTAAAATATTAAGAAACCTTTCTGTTGTCAATTCAATATTAGCCTGTTGATATACAGGATTCCAATCGGTATGTCTGATGATATTTTTAGTTTTTTTAAGTTTATATTAGTATGTATATTAGTATCTATGGGTTTTGGTGTATCATTTTTTGGTTGTTGGGTTACAATTTGAATGAAGGTGAAGTAATGATCTGTGAGTGAAGTCTGAATAATGAATGGCAGTATTAGATCAATATTCTCATTTGTTTTGACAAATATATGATCCAAACATGAGCTGCTTTCCCTTCCACATCTCGTGTTTTCATTAATTGCTGGTATAAAACCCTGTTCATATAACATATTTGTGTATTCGATTGAGCTTTCTGTATTTTCTGATAAGTTTATATTGATATCACCTGTAAACAAAAAATAGTCCGAGTTGAATTTTTTCTCATCAATAAACCTCCTGGTATAATCTATAAAATCAAGTTCGTTAGATGCTGGAGATCTATATGCTGCAATTACTTTTATTGTTGTATTATGGAAATCCAAGTCAAGGACTATTATTCTACTATTATTGGGAAATTCGATTATTTCATGTGAAAAATTCAGTTCAGACTTTATGTAAATTACCACTCCATCATTCTGATTGAATTTTCCTTCATTGTATAGGAGATCATAACCTTCAAGTTTATATGAATCATAGTTCTGTAGTTGCCAAGTTTCAGTTAGAACAATACAATCCGGGGCATGGTTGAACTGTAAGAGATAACATTTGAATTCATCTAAATTTTTTTTGAGACTACGAATATTACTGTTCAAGAGTTTGAAGTTTTTATATTTATTATTAATATTCAAGATTTGATCACATTCATTACAGTTAGACAATATTTCAGTTTTGATCTCCTTAATTTCGTAATCTCTAATGTAAGGGTCCATCACGTTATGTTAAATTTTTTTCTGGCAGATGATTTAGGAATATATGTAGAACTTAATGAAATATATAATATTTCTCTAATATGAGTACAGTAATTGGATTAAGATAACGGACATCAATAACGATATAAGAAAATTAATGAATTGATTGATGATATTACCCTCAGAGTCTCTAATGTAAGCGTCCTTATTCTAGATTGATAGGTAATATGAAAGAAGAAGTAAATAATCACCAAATGAACTAGCAAAACTGAGAGCATCAACGTAAGGATCAATACATGCAGAAGCGATAACAAAATGGTTAAAATGGTTTTATACTAATTTATAGAAATCAAAAACATATATAAGCTAGAGGAGCATTAGGTGTGTGACTTATGTCTACTTGTTTGAGCGTTGGCTTCGTGTCCTTTCTTTCGGTTTGATAATCTTTTTGATGTCGATGTTTTTGGGTGTGTTGGTATCAATAATAGTTTTTTTGTTTTCCGTTTCTTTGGGATCTTTTTGTGATATGGGGACGGCTGCTTCTGTGGACTCGAATTCCGTTTCAAGATTTCGTATATTGGGGGTTGAAGGGGCACTGTTTGTGTTGCGTTCCTCTGCTTGATTTAATTCCTCTAATTCTTTTACTGTATATACTCTATCATTGACGTATAGTTTATTTCCCTTTATGTAAGATCGCTCGGTAGGGTCTTCTCTGGCTTTGTCCAAGAACGTTTTCAGAATTTTATTTTCACGCCTTTGTTCAAATGTAAGATCATGTGAGATACCAATACCCGTACCTTTCAGTTTTTTGCACTGCTTCAGAATCTCGATTTTCTTCAAATACGAAAGGAATTCGACTTTCACAGGAGGTTTTTCTGTGTTATTGAGATTGTATATGTTGTTGAAATCAGATATTCTAACATCAACTTCCAGTAGTGTATTGAGTTTTTCACTTATGTAATTGGGTGTGTTCTCTTTGTTTTCTAGGCCGAAAATTATAATATTATTTTTTTTTGAGTATCTTTCTAAAGTCTCTACTTTATTTTTAAGTGTTTGATTTTCTTCTTCAAGGTAATGTACTTTTTGTTTCAGTTCCTCTACTTTCATTAAAAGTCTTGCCTCGGTGGCTCCAATTGCAGATTTAATTTCCCTTCTGTTCTTTAGTATTTCTTCTTTCAGGTCATTGATCGCATTCATCGATATTGATTCCATATCTCGACGTCTATGGATAGCTTTAGGAGTGTTCTTTATTTATACGTATTTTTTATCTCTCAGCTGGGCTACGACATCAGTTTCAATGCATTGTAATGTGTAGTTTACATTTTATATATGCGTGATTTGTATAGATATTTCTTGTACCTTTTTGCTATTGTTGTAATAAAATGTTTGTGTGCTGCTATATATGTTTTTCAATAATTAATTTCGGGTTTGGACATACCAATGATCAAGATTTGATGACTGCACTTTGTGACACTCTTTCTACTTGCACACACTACTTCTCGAATTGAAATTGCATTAATATAAATATCTCCATTAGCAATCTGTACTATCTTCCTTCACGAGCACAACTTTTACAAACTCCATACGTTCGCGTAAAAGATTATAATGATAAACACATTTTTCACGGGTTTACATAATCATTTCATCATCGAAAAAATTTATCATTCTTCAACACAACAGTTACATAGTTATTATTCTTATGACTAAATGTTAAATGTGCTTATACTTGAACTATTCAGGTTATACCTGTGATATAATATTAGATTCTAATAATGAGAAATGAATATATTGTAACTACATATGGATAGATATCGATAATATAATTGCAGCTACATCTAAATGTAAATGAAACATCAATCAATCACTAATTATGCTTACAATAATTATTATTCTTATAGCTAAATGTTAAATATGCTTATACTCAAATATTAATCGGGGAATATAAAATATATTCTAATAAATAGAACGAAAAGTGTATATCGATAATAATAATAATATTGCAAATATATCTAAATGTAAATGAAACATCAATCAATCACTAATCATATAACTAAACTATGATGAGCTGATGAGGAATAAAATGTGAATAATCATAATGATTGTAATACATTCAGAAACGTGTTTCAGCATTCAGACACGTGTTCCAACATTCAGACACGTGTTTCAACATTCAGACACGTGTTTCAACATTCAGACACGTGTTTCAGAGACGTGTTTCAACATTCAGACACGTGTTTCAACATTCAGACACGTGTTTCAACATTCAGACACGTGTTTCAGACACGTGTTTCAACATTCAGACACGTGTTTCAGCATTCAGACACGTGTTTCAGACACGTGTTTCAACATTCAGACACGTGTTTCAGCATTCAGACACGTGTTTCAGACACGTGTTTCAACATTCAGACACGTGTTTCAGCATTCAGACACGTGTTTCAGCATTCAGACACGTGTTTCAACATTCAGACACGTGTTTCAACATTCAGACACGTGTTTCAGACACGTGTTTCAACATTCAGACACGTGTTTCAGCATTCAGACACGTGTTTCAGACACGTGTTTTAACATTCAGACACGTGTTTCAGCATTCAGACACGTGTTTCAGACACGTGTTTCAACATTCAGACACTTGTTTCAGCATTCAGACACGTGTTTCAGCATTCAGACACGTGTTTCACACACGTGTTTAAACATTCAGACACGTGTTTCAACTTTCAGACACGTGTTTCAGCATTCAGACACGTGTTTCAGACACGTGTTTCAACATTCAGACACGTGTTTCAGCATTCAGACACGTGTTTCAGACACGTGTTTCAACATTCAGACACGTGTTTCAGCATTCAGACACGTGTTTCAGACACGTGTTTCAACATTCAGACACGTGTTTCAGCATTCAGATACGTGTTCCAATATCCAGACACGTGTTTCAACATTCATACCTATTAAACATGTATTTGATACCTGATTTTGAGAGAAGCGTAGAAGTACCTAACCGCGTGATCAGACATACACAATATAACATCATCAACTAGTATATAAACAAATGCTTATTAACATATGTTTCAGTATGATTTCGATTTGCCTTCAGGCATGATGAAGATTGTTAAGCAAAAAGACTCGTTGAGTATTATGAACTTAGGGTCAAGCAATGAGAATGTTGAACAACCACAACGTCACAGCTCTTTGCTGCCTAATACTCTACGAACAATAATCTGTGGTCCAAGTAATTGTGGGAAAACAAATGTGATGTTATCTCTATTGTTAGATGCTAACGGCCTGAAATTTGAAAACGTGTACATATACTCAAAGTCTTTACACCAACCAAAATACCAGTTACTAAAGGAGACATTGACGAAAATTGAGGGGCTTGGATATTTTCCTTGTACCGAAAGTGATGAGGTAATAGACCCCACAGAAGCGAGGCCTAATTCGATAATAATATTCGATGACGTGATGTTTGAGAAACAGGAGAAAATTCGTGCTTATTTTTCAAGAGGGAGACACAACTCAATTGATAGTTTCTATCTTTGTCAGTCTTTTGCTAAATGTCCAAAACATGGATTGCGCGATAATGCCAATTGCTTGATTATTTTCAAACAGGATGAACTCAATTTGAAACATATATTCACCGATCATGTAAGTACCGACATGTCACTCGAGAAATTCAAAGAGATATGTAGCGTATGTTGGAAAGATAAATATGGATTCCTTATGATAAACAAAGACTGTGATATGAACAAAGGACGTTATCGCAGAGGGTTTGATAGTTATATATACATCTAACATGTATATATACCTTCATTTGAAATAGACAACCCGCTCAGCATGGACGTGGGTGTGAGTAACATGCTAAAGGAAAAACAACAATTGAAGAAAAAAATTTGGGAGTTAGCAAACGTTGTGAGGAAAAAATATATGGCTGTGAAATTGGGTAAAGCTGAAAATGATGAGATTCTAGATAATATGTTCAGGAATGTATCTAAACCCCTAGAGGAAATTGCGAGAAATGCTGAAATAATCAAACAAAATTCGTTGGTTAAACCTAAAAGTATTGTTTCTACAGCAACACAAATGGAGAACATACCATTCCCAAATATTGTAACTGAAGGTGGAGAGTTCGTATATAACCCCCAAAATACTGAGGAGGATGTGTTTACCCTCGAACCTACTATCGATCAGATTCGTGAATAATTCAGAAAACATAAGAAAGATAATGCAGAGGCTACAGAGGAGTTTCTGCAACAAAACCCCACATTAGCACGTTATTACTTGGAAGGATTCCTATAGGAATACGATGATAGAATGGGATTGCAATATAATTCAACTTTAGACAAATGGTTCATGGGTAATCAACCTATAGAGATTGATAGTGAGAGTAATATAATTATCAAAGGTACTCCGTTCAAGGGTACCACAGGACTGTATAATTTGATATTTTACAGAGATGTTCTACCTGATACTTACACTGTGGAAGATGGGAAAAATTACAGTCAAATGATGGAAATGACTAGTGCCCATAGACGTAATAACGATCCAGCTGATCGAATAAGATACACAGTAAAATACAAACATGTACTATAACCTTTGATTAATTCCATGAAAAGTCCCAGAGCCAAAACATACACTGGAAGTGCATCTATCAAAAATGATATGCTTGAATATAACGAGAAACCTATCGAATATGTTTATTGGGATGACGTTAACGAAATTGTGGATATACTGAGACTTCTTGTTGCATCCTCGCATGCAGGTAACAATAATCATCACAACGAGATAATCTCTATAATAGAAGAATTGATAGAGGCAGGGGTAATTGAACAAAAACCAGGTGTAAGACAAATTCATCACAGTTAAAAAGATGGTTTCAATGGATAAGTTTGGCAGAGCCTCCTCTTCCATGTGGATATATGATACAAATGTATTCAATAATAATTTCAAACAAGTTCACGGACAAGGATTATTCCTAACGAGCGATGGAAGTTATGATATGGAAAATCGTAGATTGTGCAACGTAAAATCACCGAATGATGATGGAGATGTTGCAAATAAAGTATATGTTGATAAATTAACACACAAACTGAATCTGAAAACGGAAACCAGTCTTAAAGATACCTTCAATGTTAGGGTTGATAATTTGATCAAAGATATCAACAAGGATCTGGATGAACATAAATTAACGAATGAGAAGGTTATTCTCAACATTGATAAACATCTGATGGACATTCAGAATAAATATAATGAAATGGGAATCTATATAAAATCAGAGTATAAAACAATCAGTGATAGTGTGAGGGAAAACAGAAATGAATTGGAAGAGATCAATAACACATTTAACAGTATGAACATGCGTCTAAATGACATTACTAGTAAAGTGGAGGCGTTAGAACGACGGATGACATCTGTGGAACCTTCTAAGAAGAGACCCTCATCATCCACAACAACAAAGCAGGCCTCTGTGAAACGTATATCTCCAAATCCTGTGAATATACCCAAAAAATTAATTCTACACTAGATTTCCACATTGATAAGATGAGTAGAGAACAAGTTTTGCATGAGCTTCATGAGCACAGAAGAAATAACTTTTACCAGCGTCGAACATACATAAAAGGACTTCAATATAGGTGGAAGGGGTAGGAATATGCAATACGACTAGGACGATGAATCAAGAGTCAAGATTGAGATATTTGAAACATATATTGTTAAGATTATACTTAAGTCTTTTGTACTGAGAAAATTAATAAAAAAATTATTTTGAGATCTTTGGTCTTCCTCCCACCCTCGTTAAATAACGGTGCAATCTTGAATTCTCATCAGTCTGTATGGAAGCGTGCCTGGGAGAAGTTGTTCTCAATACGCTTATAAACAAGCTCCCGTTTGAACTTCAAATCAATACCAGGGGCAAAATTAGAAGAACGGTTGAGGAGATTCAGGGTATCAATTCATTCGATAAAGCTTGCCGTCTACACGATATTTCATGCAATATAACACTTATATTTGTAGCCAGTTATATTTGGAATTCCTCTCTAACTCTTCAGTTGTGGTCGACTAACATTGCATTTTATTAGTATATAAATAGATTGTTGATGAAGTTTTCATCAATCATGTCTCAGACGTTCACTATCACGGGTAAGAGCTCCCGCTTATCTGTAGATTTTCACCCACCTATAGAACTAGATCCTCATTCATATTATTCTATCGCACTTGTTGGTTTGCATACGTACAATAGCATCCCGAACATTGAAGAAGGTTTTAATAAATTTTATTATGAAGATGTGAAGGGTGAGGAAAAAGTAGTTACTATACCTACGGGGTCCTACGAGTTGACAGACATCGAAGATTTCATACAAAGTACAGTTTGTGGGATAGGAGTGAAGCAAGAAGAGCGTGACCGGAAATTATCAATAAAATCTAACAACAACACTCTACACACAGAGCTGAAGAGTGATTTTGAAGTGAATTTTATTCCTAAAGATAGTATAAGCGAACTGTTGGGATTCAGCAAAAAGAAATTGACATCTCATGAACTACACGTATCTGATCGACCTATAAACATAATCAAAGTTCAAACTATACGCGTAGAGTGTAACTTAACCGCAGGAGCATATTATAACAATAAGATAGCTCATACGATATATGAGTTCTCACCTCTTGTACCACCTGGGTTTTCCATTGATATAGAGCCGAAGAATCTTATCTATCTACCGGTCATCAGCAAGACGTCCTTCGATAACATCACGCTGAATATTTTAGATCAGAATTGGAAACCGGTAAATTTTCGTGGAGAAGAAATTATTATACGATTGGAATTGAAAAAGATCGCTAGGGATTATGGCTCACAACAATAAATAGTAATCCAATACTCACCACCACTCATTATATGAAAGGAATTCAACTGAGAAGGTTGCAGTAGCCATCACTTGAGAACATGGGTTTGGATTTTAGCAATAAAAGACATCTCCATAGTGGTCATCAGTCATTATCTACAACGAGCTCGAGGGAGAAGGTTGCTTCTGCATCACTGTCATTGAAGAAGGAGAAGGTTGCTTCTGCATCACTATCATTGGGAAATATAAATTTTTTGAAGTCCCTTGGCTACAATGTCGGAAAAACTTCAAATATTCAACGAGCCAAACTTCATTGAAGACATCATCCGGGAAGAAACTCATACCTACTATCCACACACAACATCTTTTGGCAACAGCGATGAAATTGACATTTTAATCAATCAACAAGATGTGTTGGTAGATTTGGCCTCGTCTGCTTTATTCATCGAGGCAGAATTCCAGCCAGAAGCAAGTGGTGATGGTGAATGTAAACTAACGAATAATTTCGGAGCGTTTCTCTTCGAATATATCAGTTATGAATTGAATGGAAAAGAGATAGACAAAGTACGTGATCCTGGTATTGTCAGCACCATCAGAGCTTATCTAACATATGCCAAACATGAATCTATACCTCTAGCTATTTCTGGATGGTCATTTAAGGATGCATTGAGTTCAGTCTACAATAATAAAATCAATTTATGGATACCATTGAATTTTCTACTAGGCCTATTCATTGACTATAACAAAGTTTTGAGTGGAAAACATAAGCTGCGCTTGATAAGGTCTCGAACCGATAACGATTGCTATACTAATAGCACAGGCACGAAAACAGCTAAAATAAATGTGAAGACGATAGCATTAAAAGTGCGACATGTGTTTCCAAGTGATCAGGTTAAATTTCAAATGTTGGAGAATTTGAGTGCTGAGAAACCTATTTTGATTCCATTTCGCAGCTGGGATCTGCATGAAAATCCGTTGATGAAGGAGAGCACTCGTGACATTTGGGCTGTTAAAACTTCAATGAATTTGGAACGACCCAGATATGTGATTCTAGCTTTCCAAACTGATCGAAAAAATAATCCTGTTAAGCACAGTGCATATTTCGATAATATAAACTTGCTAAATGTTAATTTATACTTGAATTCAGAGTGTTATCCATATGAAGCAATGAAATTGAATTTCACCGACCAGCAATACGTGGAAGCATACCAGATGTACTATGATTTCCAGAAATCATTTTCAAATAAAATAATAAGCGAACCCATGTTAGATTATATAGCATTCAAGAATGGAACAATTTTTGTGATTGACTGTTCAAAACAAAACGATGCTATAAAGTCATCAACAGTTGACGTCAAACTAGAGATGGAAAGTTTCCTGAATTTCCCCAAAAACACCAGGGCTTATTGCATCATCATTAACGATTGTATAATGGAGTATTCTCCGATTACAGGATCAGTTCGGAGTTTAGTGTGAAGAACCATGAATCATAATGTTATTATTTTAATTCTAAATGTATTTTTCTAAATAAATGTTATTATTATAATTTTTGGTGTTTTATTTCTCTCACTTTCCCGCAAGACATCACAATAATGAACGAGCCGTTTGGTAAAGTACAGTCCCTTGGATCAACCCATCAGGATTGTAATATAAATTATAAATATCGCTTCAGCGTTAGAAACAAAAAATTTATGTTACTATCTAATTAACAAATATAAATATACTTTTGTTTTATTACATGTTTACATATAATGTTCCTCAAAAAAGTGATTCAGATTATTATGTTATCTTTTCAATTATTATAGTATGTAGTAGTGGTTATCAAACAGTCTGCGGTAAATATTCTCTCTTATCTCGAGTGTTGAAGCGTGCAGCCGATAAAGTTGTCTCATTCAGAATAGCGAATATGAAAATAATAAATAACCTATCAAATCGTTGGAGCTTCTTTCTTCATGTGGGTTATCAATCTCAAACTTGAAGAATCTCAAATGAGTCTCTACAGGTGATAATAGTCAAACAGATTCATTTAGCCCCGACCAACACACAGGCCCTCGTAGGCTCGCAAATGCTAACAATGTTGCATACAAAATAGCTTTAGGCAATAAGCCGTTACATGGGAACTATCGATATTCTCAAATAAAAAAGGTAATAAAAGTGGGGTAATTTCTATAGCAGATATTTAACCTCAAAGATTTTTGATCGCTCCAATACTCAAACCTCCTGCTGATTCATCTGTTCAATGTTTGAGTCCTCATCAGCCCATCATAGTTCGTGAACGATGATGACAGGCTGTTGAATCACGTGCTAAACAAGTGTCTGAATGTTGATAATGATCGCTTATGAAGATACTATAGCTCTACTCAATATTCAGACTTTTATGAAGCATGTGTTCGAATGTCATATAGATTAGCGCTTATGAAGATATTCATATGATTATTATTATTATCCTCATCTATTCCTCATTCAACCATCATAGTTCTACCTCTTGGGTGGTTGGGAAACGAGCTCGATCTACATAAAACTCCCCCGTATATATGTTTCCATTGAAATTGATTGAATTTTATAAAAAGCTAACTATCCGTCTGTCTGTCTGTTCCTATGAAGAAATGTGTGTTGATGAAAAATGTTTTACTAGTATATTTTTGCATACTGAAAAAATTATATTAGCACATCTATATGTTTAAGATGATTAAAAATGTATTTTGTTATATAGCAATCGAGCTGTACAGACAGTTCGAATAATCATCATGATGCGTGGCACCGCTTCGTCTAGATTCTGTATAAGTACTAGACTCCAACCCTCCCACACCTACATATTGTATACCTCGAATTACCGAATTCGCCCACAAATCTTATTATATAACGTTTACAGCGCTTATAGGGTACTACGTTAATAATTATTAACAATATTTCCATCGCCGGCAGCTAGATTTCGGGTCATATTATGCGATTTACAATCAATATGATTCGAATATATACATACAACGTGTTTGATTTAAAATAAAGTATTCTCATCGCGTTTGAAGGTGATCGGCGTAACCTCCTTATCTCTCGAACCAGCTGTAGCTCTACTGCAAAATATGATAGTGAATATTATTCAACCTGGCACAAATTTAGCATAAACTTATTTGATTTATATCGGATAATTTATGAAACATACATGAATGAATATTATAGCGAATTATGTTTACTTCGGAACTAATTTTGGAAAAACATTTTATATAATCATATTACTTTCGGATAACTTATGAAACTACTTTAACGTTGAAGGATCGCGCATCATTACGATAATTCCAAGTTGAATACATTGCTGTTGGACATGATTTAGCACAACCTTATCGCACAAGTAAGCTAATGATGCATACTTATAATATTATGACGAATATTGTACTCGCTAGTACTAATCAAGCAAAAAGTCCTTAGATGATTTAATAGTTATTTCTGCAAACGCTTCATAATATCGCTATTATGAGAAGCAGCATTTTTTGTAAACTATCGCATGTTAGATGTTATGACCCCTTATTGAAGACTTGTGGAGCAGCCGATGCATCGCGACTGATATCATTATAACTCAGACAAAACCCCTGCGACTAACGGCATGTACAGGCTGTCCCATTTTGGGTACTTTTGCGGGGTATCTCCTTTATTATTAAAGATAGAGAGTTGCGGTTTTCGCGACACTTTGCTACTTTTTCATAAAGCTCAAGATGCCGTCAACAGAATTTTCATAGTCCTTTTAGTTTTTAAGATACAGGGCATTTCTGAAAATGTTGCATTTTGTGACCCCCCTCGTATCTCCGTTATCCTTCAACTTATCGGAAAGGTAAAATAACATTCTAATAGATTTTTTTCCGTAGAATGCAGTGGTGTAGATAACTTTTGTTACATATTTACTGTTTTTGAGTTATGAAGTAAACTTATGTTTTTTTAAATGGAATATCCTGTATATTTATAGACTATAAAATTTGTCTTTTTTTAGCCTTTTCAAAAATATATGATAGTATAAACTTTTTTTCAGAAACACACAAATAATTGACAATTTTCAGAAAATTAAATACATGTTTTAATAGTAGGCTATGGATAACAATAATAAACAAGTGCAACTTACATATCACTAACAAATAATTGGATACCTTGTATATAGGTATCTATTAAAAAAAATTCCCATAGATCTTTTTCTAACAGTAAGTTTGTAACAACAGTTTTGTGGCGTAAAGTGACAATATAACAAAAACACAAAAAAATAACATTATTAAAAAAAATTAAATGTGATGTTCAAATTGACCACCATTTTCTCTAATGCAAAATTGGCACATCTTTGAGATTCTTTGAATAGCGTTCAAAAGAACCATTGTTCTCATTCGCAGATTTCGAAAAGCTAAATGAATTGCCTCTCGAAGTTTTGCAATGCCGTCATATCGAGTTTTATATACTACATTTTGTATATAACCCCATAAAAAAAAATTTAAAATCGAGAGATCTGGTGATCGTGGAGGCCATCCAACAGGTCCGTTGGTACCTATCCATCTTTGAGGAAAGTTATTATTTAGAAAGGCCCTTAAGAGCCTAGAGTTATGACTTGGGGCACCACCTTGCTGTAGGTAAACAGCATTATACTGGGCTAATGGAATGTTTTCGAGCAGTTCTGGAATAACTTCCTCAAGAATTTCTAGGTATCTACGTGCTGTAAGACCTCCTTCAGAAATCCTATAAACTATATGTCTACCCAAAATGAAACATGAAACCTCAACTCCAAAGCGTCCTTGTTGTGCCCTTTCAAACATTAAATGCAGATTTTCACTACGCCAGTTCCTGGTATTGTGACGATTGAAAATGCCAGCACTTGAAATAAAGCATTCGTCTGACCAAAAAACAAGTCTGCCAAATAAATCGTTAGCATCGATTTGTTGCAAATACCACTGACAAAACAGTGCCCGGCGCTCGGCATCGCCAGGATGCAAATGTTGTAGTATATTAAATTTGTATGGATGATACTTATATTTCTTCAAGATCCTCTGAGCGTTAGTTTTTGGCACACCAATTTCCTTCTAAATTTTTCTACATGAGGACGAAGATGTTGCTTCTATATATCCTAAAGTATTTATCTCTTTTCTTTCCCTGTTCTCTTTGTTGTATGTTTTAGGGCGCGGGTGAACAAATGATCCGTGCTCAACTAAATTTGGTTTTAAACGGGCAAATATCCCAAAAAACGGTTGCCTTCTTTCTGGATATCTAACAAGCAAAAATTAAAATGATAATAGAGATTTTCATAGCCATAATAGCTTACTCACCTTTGGAAATATAATTCCGAAGCTTCTTCAGAATTTTCATTACTCTGTATAAAACATACCATCATATCATATTTCTCATAATTTTCGTAAACTGCCATTATTCGAAAAAATTGATAAATATCTATTGAATAATGATAGCAAAAGAACGAAAATAAACAGCTTAAATGCGATAGAGATTTGATGTTTATTTCTGTTTCTTGTCATAAACAATATCAATGGCCTACAATTAAAATATGTATTTAATTTCTAAAGATTGTCAATTATTTGCGTGTTTCTGGAAAAAAGTTTATACTATCATATATTTTTGAAAAGGTAAAAAAAAGACAAATTTTATAGTTTATAAATATACAGGGTGTTCCATTTAAAAAAACATAAGTTTGCTATATAACTCAAAAACAGTGAATATGTAACAAAAGTTATCTACACCACTGCATTCTACGGAAAAAAAACTATTAGAATGTTATTTTACCTTTTCGATAAGTTGAAGGATAACGGAGATACGAGGGGGGTCACAAAATGCAACATTTTCAGAAATGCCCTGTATCTTAAAAACTAAAAGGGCTATGAAAATTCTGTTGACTGCATCTTGACTTTTACGAAAAAGTAGCACAGTGTCGCGAAAACCGCAACTCTCTATCTTTAAAAATAAAGGAGATACCCCGCAAAAGTACCCAAAATGGGACACCCTGTACAAACAACCCCACATTTCATTGAAGGCTCCTGCAAGGTAGATACCTCGCTGAAGACCTGTGTGATAGACATCATTATACCTGCACACTCTGTATAACCTCACATACACACCTGTCTCGTTGGAGACCGCGCCAGCTTCATTCAATCCGACACTTCGTCCCCCGCATGTTCAGATACCTGCATGACTGATTTCATGTAAAAACAAATTACCTGCATCATATAGACTGCAATATACTCGCACTTATCACTCAGACCGGATACCCTGCGGTTATATCTACAACATTAAAATCGCTTGTTTTCAATTCCTCCATAGCTGAGCGGTTAAGGAGCTGGCTTTGGATTTCATTTCTCGAGTTCGATTCCCGTGTGTAGAAAAATATTTTGATGCTGCTTTACATTGAAGTTCTCCCTAACCTCACATATTGCTTGCTGTCTACCTTGAACGATCTTGTATATACAGGCTGATTACCACTACTCGGTCTCCATCATACAACCATAGCAGAAGGGCCCCTAGCGGTCAGAGACCACACCCTGGCCGTCTACCCGGTAACACCTAGAGGTTAGAGGCGAGACCACACCCTAACCGTCTACCCAGCCGGTAATACAGGGTCAGTACTTACCGATACCTATCTGGGCATACCGCGCATGCACGAGTGTATCACTGGTTGCCTACATCTGATAAGGCTCTCTATCAGGCGGGCCCAAGTGTCCCCACCCCTACTTATATATATATATACATATGTATATATTTTTTTGTAACAAGAATTTAATAAAAAATTATACTTTAATATTAACGATACAATTTTCGATTATTCGTGGTTCTGTTCGTTTCGACGGCGTGGGCTTTTTGATTGAAAATTGTGCGATATGGACGCTTGTACTAATTAGTTTAATTAACCCCTTTTTACATAATAAGTCTTCTGAAGAAGGTCGTGAGACCGAAACGTACGTAAAGACGAAAATTTAAGTGTTATTGTGATAGTGGATCAACTTTTCACGCACATTCATCTAAATCTTGGATAGTAGACTTCCGCGGACAGCTAATCTTGAAAAATCTTGTCTTCCGGATGGATTCCGCGTCACAATAGCTCGACTTGATGCCGACGTTTCGCCAACCATTACAGGTGGCATCTTCAGGGCTGAAACAGTTTCAGTTCAAGCCTCAAACCTGTCCTGAAGATGCCACCTGTAATGGTTGGCGAAACGTCGGCATCAAGTCGAGCTATTGTGACGCGGAATCCATCCGGAAGACAAGATTTTTCAACATTCATCTAAAGTTCAGTCGTTTTTGAAGTGAGGATTGTGGGTAAAAGTATTGCTGTGGTTGGAGATAGCTTGAAAGCACTTATCCAATGAAAGCATCCCGGCTCTCATATATTTCAATAGAACTGACTGAGAAATGTTCTTGTTAAGTATGAACAAGTTTTTTATTGAAATATATAAGAACCGGGATGCTATCATTGAACCTACAATCCTTACTTCAAAAACGACTAAGCTTTAGATGAATGTGCGTGAATAGTTGGTAGGGCATCGAATAGCTTTGAGTTCATCAATAATCTACTATCCTTTTATATTAACGAAAATATAAAAATCTAATGGGACGAAAGTAGTGTAATTGGTAAACAACCTGGACTAGAAATCTAGTAATGTGGGTTCGAATCCCGCCTATGGTTCAATATTTTACCTTTATTCATCTTTAGAATCCTATGTTGAATTATCTGAGTTATCGTCATAGTTCAGAAAATTTAATCCTATATTTCCTGTATACTCACATATATATTATTCAAAATTTCATTGGAAACCAAAGCTACGTATTGTATTATGTCAGCTGTTATCTGGTTTTCGGAATCGAATACTGAATCTCAGTTGTGAAACCAGTCATTTGGTTGTCTTCATAATCAATGTTGACGGAGTCTGTCGAAATTGGTGTAGGTACGTTTGATAAGATTGGAAACTCAGTAGCGTGAAGCGTGGAAGTAGTTTGGAACGCTGTGGAGTAGGTGTGAATAAATTGACCGGAAATAATTCGAGTTCGAATTGTATTCGATTAGATTATACTACATACAAGGAAAAGGATATATTCAATTCTTGAAAATAGAATTCGAAATTTCATGCCATTTTAACCTACAGGTGAGTTGATCGGAATATGGTCGTTTTGATATAAATGGAGTTATAGTCACGCATTTGAAATGATCACTTCGACTATTCACAAACCGCGAGGGAATCTTATACCCAGTATATAACAAATCAAGTACCACAAACTTTTGAAAAACATTCAATTTATTATAACATAATTTCTACAGTTGTCGAGAAAGTGTTACTGAAAATGTGGACAAGCAATTATTAAATGCGATTATGGATTGAGAAGATTCCCACTCTTTCCAAATATGAATGTACGAAATCAGCATTGCAAAGTATCACTTCAGCAATATTGTCAGTGAATGCTCTCCACATGCTACACTCATGCTGAGATAGCTTTTGAATGATTGAAATGCTTTTGTTGAAAATCGATACCACAATTTTATCGATTTTGTATTCCGGATACCTATCCAATATACAATCAAGAGACGAAATTTGAAATCGATAACATTGTGTGTATGTATATGTGCATATAGGTATGCTTTATTTTCGTTTTTGTAATTGCTTTACCATTGTTAGTATCATAAATCAATGACAGCAGACTATCATAATATTTTTATATTTAGGAAATGACACAATACCGAATTTCAGGTTCTCAATAAATAGGTATCGATCAAAATGGTTTTGATTTTATTCATGAAATAATGTGAACAAATACAACTCGTTTTATGGTTGATTGAAAAATATTATCTCCCTTTTTCGAAACCAATAATGCTTCAACATGACTTGTTTCTCAAAATTCAAGGAGTTTGTATTTTGATAATCATCGATATTCTTGTTTCATTACATACGAATATTGCATCACAATAGCTGTAAGTGAACTTCTACAGAATTATTACAAAATACATTCAAATGAAACATTGAATCATGTTAAACCGAAAACAGCATGTTATTTATAATAATTTTAACAGATTTTATGTAAAATTTTCTTAGTTCAGCAAAACCATCTACCCATTCTGGTCATGAATATTCACATCAACTTATTTTAGATTCATTTCACTGCTATATTCTGTTATACCACCGCGTACCGCACCGTTATGAATATTATTAGATAAATTCCGTTTTTTATCTACGCCGCGGGTTTTGTAATGCAAAATGCTCATCCAGAAAGACAAATAACACATTTTCTCCTTCTTCGCATTAACAGAAATCCTTCGAAATGTCTTCAGCTTTGCAGAACAATGATTCATGTGAAGCACCATTCCGACGAATACATTTAATGTATTCAACTATATTTCCTACTGTGGTTTTTATTGGAAAATTGTTAGATCGTGTTCGAGGTATAACTTAATCATTGAAAAACGAATAAGTTATTCAGTGCAGGTTCATGATTAGTTTCCCGAATATCATGTTGTATTTTCTGTAGATGACTCGATACGCTGAAACTCGAGTAACGCAAGTTACAAATAAAACTGATATGAACTCAGTAATGTTCAATTCTAAAATATGGATAGTTGTCGTTTGCGTCGCATCTCTCCTATTGAATTTGTTTGTCTAGTTGATTAAAGTTGAAGAATATGTGACTGATGGAACAAACCATTACTGCAATACCACCTTGAGCCTCATAGGAAACATCCAATACACGCTCTTTCAGATGAATCAAGCTCAAGAATCTTATAAGAAATTCATACATTTGATCTAAATATCTGTAGCTAATAAAATACTGGCATGTCGTTCTCCATTACAACTTTTAAGATATGGCTAACCGTTTCGATGACAATGTATTGAAACTTTTTTGACAGCTCTATGGATGGACTCGGCATTTTCTTGATGTAAATGCATTTTAGAAAATGGTGAATGACGAAAAAAAAACACAAATTTCGATTCATAGAAGTTTTAAAGTTTAATTGCTGGCAATTGTTTGATTTCAAGTATTTGAAAACAGCGTGCCTTTCTTTATTAAATGCTACATATTTTCCTTTTTGCACAATAATAATATTTTAATATAATATTAAAATAGTTAAATTCGATAATTGAAAACATAAGTTTTAAAGAATTTCACCTTTCAAAATATGTATTGAATGATAATTTTTTCTTTTATCTTAACTTATCCTATCAATAAACTTACCTCCGATATTTCACAAATATAGACTAATCATAACAAGATTCTTGACCCAGGTAATTTTAACAGATTTTATGTAAAATTTTCTTAGTTCAGCAAAACCATCTACCCATTCTGGTCATGAATATTCACATCAACTTATTTTAGATTTATTCCACTGCTATATTCTGTTATACCACCGCGTACCGCACCGTTATGAATATTATTAGATAAATTCCGCTTTTTATCTACGCCGCGGGTTTTGTAATGCAAAATGCTCATCCAGAAAGACAGATAACACATTTTCTCCTTCTTCGCATTAACAGAAATCCTTCGAAATGTCTTCAGCTTTGCAGAACAATGATTCATGTGAAGCACCATTCCGACGAATACATTTAATGTATTCAACTATATTTCCTACTGTGGTTTTTATTGGAAAATTGTTAGATCGTGTTCGAGGTATAACATAATCATTGAAAAACGAATAAGTTATTCAGTGCAGGTTCATGATTAGTTTCCCGAATATCATGTTGTATTTTCTGTAGATGACTCGATACGCTGAAACTCGAGTAACGCAAGTTACAAATAAAACTGATATGAACTCAGTAATGTTCAATTCTAAAATATGGATAGTTGTCGTTTGCGTCGCATCTCTCCTATTGAATTTGTTTGTCTAGTTGATTAAAGTTGAAGAATATGTGACTGATGGAACAAACCATTACTGCAATACCACCTTGAGCCTCATAGGAAACATCCAATACACGCTCTTTCAGATGAATCAAGCTCAAGAATCTTATAAGAAATTCATACATTTGATCTAAATATCTGTAGCTAATAAAATACTGGCATGTCGTTCTCCATTACAACTTTTAAGATATGGCTAACCGTTTCGATGACAATGTATTGAAACTTTTATGACAGCTCTATGGATGGACTCGGCATTTTCTTGATGTAAATGCATTTTAGAAAAAGGTGAATGACGAAAAAAAAAACACAAATTTCGATTCATAGAAGCTTTAAAGTTTAATTGCTGGCAATTGTTTGATTTCAAGTATTTGAAAACAGCGTGCCTTTCTTTATTAAATGATACATATTTTCCTTTTTGCACAATAATAATATTTTAATATAATATTAAAATAGTTAAATTCGATAATTGAAAACATAAGTTTTAAAGAATTACACCTTTCAAAATATGTATTGAATCATAATTTTTTCTTTTATTTTAACTTATCCTATCAATAAACTTACCTCCGATATTTCACAAATATAGACTAATCATAACAAGATTCTTGACCCAGGTAATAATAATAATAATAATAATAATAATCTTTATTTCAACATGGTTTGTCTACATTTAAAAAATAAACATGAACAATACAATATTAAAAAACGTCGTAGTAACTATATGTATATACACTTCACTACATATATATACATATATAAACAAATAATAAATAATATAGAAACACTATCACCGTAAAATGTTAGCACATACTATACAGACTTATTGTTCTAAAAAATCTGCAACTGTATAAGGTTCTAAAGTTATAAGCAATTTAGTAACAGCTGCTTTGAATTTTTTTAATTCCTTAATCTCTTTAATCTCTTTTGGAAGTTTGTTGAAAAGCTTAAAGCTCATGTATTCCATATTTTTTTGATATAATGTCAAGTCAACCTCTGGGTAAAGATATAAAATCTTACGAGTTTCATATACTTGTCCGTTTTCATATTCTGCCGAATAGTGTTTGTTCCTGAAGTTGAACATAAGACTTTCCGAGATATAAAGTGCCGGAGCAGTTAAAATATTGTATTTGCGAAAAGTACCTCTACAGGAGTGTCGATGCCTCAGGCCATAAATTATGCGTATTGCCATTTTTTGTAGAATCAAAATCTGTTTAGATTGAGAGCTGTTGCCCCAGAAAGTAATCCCATAAGTTATCAGAGACTGAAAAAAGGCGTAATAGACAACCATTAGAGTTTCCTTGTCCACCGATTTTTTTAAAGTTCTTAATACGTATAGTTTAGATTTAAGTCTGTTTGAAAGAGATGTTATTTGTTCATACCAATTCAAATTTTTGTCTATAATAAGTCCCAAAAATTTAGAACTATTATCTACGTCAATAATTTGGTTATTCAAAGTAAGAGTTTTTGGAATTTCAATATTCGACTTATTAGTTTGAAAAATCACACACTTTGTTTTTGACTTGTTAATTACAAGTTTATTGACTTGACAACAATTTTCAATCTCCGTCAGCACTAGGATCAACTCCTGATTCAAATTCTCAATATTGTTACTTTTAATGGCAACATTCTCGTCGTCCGCATAGTTTATCGAGGTATGACCACTTTCCGATATTATTATAGGCAAATCATTGATAAATATTAGAAAGAGAAGAGGCCCTAATATAGAGCCCTGTGGCACTCCCATTTCAATATATTTTGTTTTTGATATGTATTGGTTCTGGTCTGAGTTCATTTCTACAACTTGGTTTCTATCTTTTAAGTAGCTGACTATAATTGACAACTGTTTCCCTCGTATACCGTAATTTTTCAGTTTTTTGATTAAAATTGTGTGATCTATACAGTCAAAGGCTTTGGAAAAGTCTAAGAAAATTCCACAAGGTATCTCTTGATTATCCAAAGCCTTTAACACAAATCTAGTAAATTCGAAAACAGCTGTCATTGTACTTCGGCCCCTAAGAAAGCCATGTTGACTTTTGTTAAAAATTTTGAATTTTGTAAAAAAACCTACTAATCTGTGACTCAAAATTTTTTCTACCAGTTTGGCAAACGAAGAAAGTAGGCTAATAGGCCGATAGCTACCCAAGTCCTCGCAGTCTCCTTTTTTATACAAAGGCTTTACTATTGCTACCTTTAAAGCGTCGGGAAATATACCATTTTCAAATATACAATTTATAATATGACATAATATTTTTTGTATTTTTGCTAATGAGAATTTAAGAATAGTTAGGGGAATGCCGTCAACACCAAAACTAAACTTATTTTGCAGCTGATTACAACTCTTTATTATCTCATCTTCTGTGACTGGATAAAGATAAAGACTATTCGACAGAGGTTCAATGGGACAAACATAAGGTTCTTGATTATTTTTATCATTGTATAACCTTTTTCCAGAATTTATAAAGAAATCATTAAAATCGTTTACAACTTTATTTAGATCGCCCGTAATTTTTATATCATTATTTTTATTATTTTTATTACATACATTATTTACAATATACCAGGTGGTTTTTGATTTATTACTTGAGTTTAGTATTTGCTTTTTTAAGAGTTTTTGTCTTTGAGTTATTATTAATGAGTCATACTTTTGTTTTAGCCTTTTATATAGTACATTATAGTTTGGATCAAATTTTGAGATTATATTTAATAGATCTAGGGAATTTTTTAAAGAGTCTAACTCCTGATTTTTTACTTTAATTTTTTTGCTCTTATTGCAAATTTCAAATAATTTTTTATATTGCTCTATAAAAAGATCCCATTTTTTATTAACCTCGGTTTGAGGAAGTGATAAAATATTTTCCCAAGTACAAATCTGTAAATCCTCCAAAAAGTTTTTTTTGTTATTCTCGCTAAAGTTTCTTGACCTTCTGAATGTGCTCTTCTGTCTATTTTCCCTTTCCAGTGTGAATTTTAATACCTGAGATGTATGATCTGAGATATGTGGCTCAATAATAAATGACTCATACTTTGTAATATTTGTAAAAATGTTATCTATGCATGACTCAGTATTTGCAGTAATGCGTGTCGCTTCTTTGATAGTAACTGTTGCGTTAAAGCTTTCTAATAGCGATTAGGTATGAATTATATATAAATTCTTGGGAAATAGGTCACAATAACTCTTATGATTTATATTTTGGTCTTTACATTCGTTTCGGTCTCACGACCATCATCAGAAGACTTATTATTTCGATAACCTGATTACTTAAAACTAATTGAATCAACACAAAGCGTCCTTATCGCACCAATTTCATTTAAAATGCCAACATGGCCGAAACGAACAGAAACACTAAATCGAAATTGTAATTATATATAAATTCTCTGGAAATAGGTCACATTAACACTTATGCTTTATATTGTCGTCTTCAGGTATATTTCGGTCTCACGACCATCATCAGAAGACTTATTATTTCGATAACCTGATTACTTAAAACTAATTGAATCAACACAAAGCGTCCTTATCGCACCAATTTCATTTAAAATGCCAACATGGCCGAAACGAACAGAAACACTAAATCGAAATTGTAATTATATATAAATTCTCTGGAAATAGGTCACATTAACACTTATGCTTTATATTGTCGTCTTCAGGTATATTTCGGTCTCACGACCATCATCAGAAGACTTATTATTTCGATAACCTGATTACTTAAAACTAATTGAATCAACACAAAGCGTCCTTATCGCACCAATTTCATTTAAAATGCCAACATGGCCGAAACGAACAGAAACACTAAATCGAAATTGTAATTATATATAAATTCTCTGGAAATAGGTCACATTAACACTTATGCTTTATATTGTCGTCTTCAGGTATATTTCGGTCTCACGACCATCATCAGAAGACTTATTATTTCGATAACCTGATTACTTAAAACTAATTGAATCAACACAAAGCGTCCTTATCGCACCAATTTCATTTAAAATGCCAACATGGCCGAAACGAACAGAAACACTAAATCGAAATTGTAATTATATATAAATTCTCTGGAAATAGGTCACATTAACACTTATGCTTTATATTGTCGTCTTCAGGTATATTTCGGTCTCACGACCATCATCAGAAGACTTATTATTTCGATAACCTGATTACTTAAAACTAATTGAATCAACACAAAGCGTCCTTATCGCACCAATTTCATTTAAAATGCCAACATGGCCGAAACGAACAGAAACACTAAATCGAAATTGTAATTATATATAAATTCTCTGGAAATAGGTCACATTAACACTTATGCTTTATATTGTCGTCTTCAGGTATATTTCGGTCTCACGACCATCATCAGAAGACTTATTATTTCGATAACCTGATTACTTAAAACTAATTGAATCAACACAAAGCGTCCTTATCGCACCAATTTCATTTAAAATGCCAACATGGCCGAAACGAACAGAAACACTAAATCGAAATTGTAATTATATATAAATTCTCTGGAAATAGGTCACATTAACACTTATGCTTTATATTGTCGTCTTCAGGTATATTTCGGTCTCACGACCATCATCAGAAGACTTATTATTTCGATAACCTGATTACTTAAAACTAATTGAATCAACACAAAGCGTCCTTATCGCACCAATTTCATTTAAAATGCCAACATGGCCGAAACGAACAGAAACACTAAATCGAAATTGTAATTATATATAAATTCTCTGGAAATAGGTCACATTAACACTTATGCTTTATATTGTCGTCTTCAGGTATATTTCGGTCTCACGACCATCATCAGAAGACTTATTATTTCGATAACCTGATTACTTAAAACTAATTGAATCAACACAAAGCGTCCTTATCGCACCAATTTCATTTAAAATGCCAACATGCCCGAAACGAACAGAAACACTAAATCGAAATTGTAATTATATATAAATTCTCTGGAAATAGGTCACATTAACACTTATGCTTTATATTGTCGTCTTCAGGTATATTTCGGTCTCACGACCATCATCAGAAGACTTATTATTTCGATAACCTGATTACTTAAAACTAATTGAATCAACACAAAGCGTCCTTATCGCACCAATTTCATTTAAAATGCCAACATGGCCGAAACGAACAGAAACACTAAATCGAAATTGTAATTATATATAAATTCTCTGGAAATAGGTCACATTAACACTTATGCTTTATATTGTCGTCTTCAGGTATATTTCGGTCTCACGACCATCATCAGAAGACTTATTATTTCGATAACCTGATTACTTAAAACTAATTGAATCAACACAAAGCGTCCTTATCGCACCAATTTCATTTAAAATGCCAACATGGCCGAAACGAACAGAAACACTAAATCGAAATTGTAATTATATATAAATTCTCTGGGAATAGGTCACATTAACACTTATGCTTTATATTGTCGTCTTCAGGTATATTTCGGTCTCACGACCATCATCAGAAGACTTATTATTTCAATAACCTGATTACTTAAAACTAATTGTATCAACATGAAGCATCCTTATCGCACCAATTCCATTTAAATCTATAAAGTTCTTCTCCCGCGCATTCAATTAATCAATTATAAAAAAATAACTTCACTGGATGGGCCATAGTAACATCATAATAAAATAAGTTTACATTGAATTGATTATTACTCTCCGTTATCATGTAAGTATGGTTGACAACACCAGAGAAGTGTATAAGATATACTTTACATACATATTCCTCTAGGTCAAATATTTTAACATTTCACACGACCAGACCAAAAGAAAAACAATAACGACATGTATGTGAGTACATCATAATTTACTCAAATCATATCTTGAAAAAAGAAGTCAATATACTAAATCTTCCAATAATTCAAGAAATAGCATGAGGTCTGATATGGTATATGTGAATGAAGGGGCCTCTCAAGGATCAATACTGAGACCGCTGTTGTGTATTATATATGTAAACGATCTACCTGCTGCAATCAACATTGATATTTCACAATATGCAGAAGACACTGCGGTTGCAACTGGTTCACAAAAAACAGTTTAACTTTAAATATAGATAGAACCAAATTAATCAAATTCAACTACAGTAAAAATAATAAAAGGACAGAACTTTCCGATGGCAAAATAATGTTGAGACTCTCTGCTCATACAGGTTTCTTAGGTATAGGAGTTGATTCACTGCTAGATTATAGACCTCATGTAAATCATGAAGGTAGCAACATTTCTAAGTATTGCTTTGCATTGAGAACATTATTGAATCAAGTGGGGATTGATATAGCATTAGCTGCATATCATGCATATGTGAAATCAACGCTGCAGTGTGGCATACAAATTTGGGCAAACTACGCAAAAGGTGCTCGCGAAATATATTCAGGCTCAAGGCTTTTTCGTTGAGTGTAAAACACTTATCTTCTATTCTCTGTATAATTATGAAGCCGTCTTGTTTGTTAGAGATAACCCATTTCTATTCATGAACAACGCTGAAAATCACGAGTATCAAACAAGATTCAAGGAAAATATAAAATTCCGAAAATTGAATCACACTTATCTGCAAAAAAATGTTGAGTTTTCGGCAGCAAAAATATCTAACAAACTTCCACAAGCACTTCGCTCTAAACCTAGGAGTGTTTTGAAATCCATTCTGAAATCGTTTCTCATTGCAAGGGCTTCCTACACAATTGATGAATACTTTGATGACAACCTGGTCAGCTTAATCTGAAATCAATCTTTACTGAGCTGAAATATTTTATATTCGAATCGTTTTTATTCTCCTAAATTTTATCATGTATTTATGATTGTAGGCTAACGCCATTCATTTATTTTTTTCTTTTTCTTTTTCTTTCACTGTGACCTATCCTACACCCATAGCGGTACTTATGATTATATGAAACAAATTATTCACTTACTTACTAACTATCATTCGACAAACATTGGCGGCTTTTGATCATTTGTTTATCAGATAAACATATAACGCTGCAGTCGTGATAAGAAGAACTTTAGAATCAAAGGGGTGATCCTCGTAGAGGTATCGTGAAATTATCTAATATCAGGATATCAAAAATTATCTTGGTCAAGGGTGGTTGTGGAATCTAAAACGTGTGTCTTACTTCACGTTTGAAATAATTATGTCACTATCACACTGACATCATCAATAACCTACAAATTTCATACCTTTTTATTTCAGTTGTAAAACAGTAATGAACTACAAATTTAAAATTACCTTGGTCAAAGGTGATTGTGGAATGTAAGACGTGTGTCTTACTTTAAATTTTTGAATATGTTTTGTTGTGTCAGAATCTGTTAAGTCATTGTGCTGAAATTTTCTAATCCAGTTTTTGAATCATGCCTCTTACCACACAGCACAAAATGTTTCATGATTGAAGCCTATTTTCGGACGGGTGCGCTAGTTAATGGAAATTGGCAATACAGTCAAAGTTTGTATTTGGACAATTTTCGGGAGCACTTCCCAAACGTGGCAATATTACCGGACAATTTTTATGCGTGCCTTACAAATTGTGTTGAAGTGTTTCGCGAAAAAAGTTGTGTGACTCATAAAAAAGGTGCTGGTAGACCAAGAGTTCGTACCGAAGAAGTTGTCAAGGACGTTCGTCAACGTATGGAAGAGGAGCCTGCAAAATAATTTGCAAGAACTCCAATAAAGAATAGTTCAGCAACGTTCAACCATAACGCCAGAAATGCTGCAAAAAGGTTTTCACAGCATGAGCAACTTGTGGATCGAACAGAACGGGGGTCATTTTCAACAATAACTGTAATTTAGTTTTTCTTGTTACTAAAATCGTTATTTCATAATTTTTGTAGTTCATTATTGTTTTACAACTGAAATAAATAGGTATGAAATTTGTAGGTAATTGATGATGTCAGTGTGACTGTGACATAATTATTTCAAACGTATAGTAAGACACACGTTTTAGATTTCACAACCACCCTTGACCAAGATAATTTTTGATATTCCGGTATATCTACGAAGTGAATTCCGTTCTCGCGTGAAAACGAACAAGAATGGTTGAAACAGCGTAACATCAAATTTGAACAAATAAGTATCATCTTTCTCATGGTATATCGGTTCATTCCTAGAATTCTAGAAATAAACTACCATACAGACACTTTCCAAATCACCTCCATGTTTTTAATGCAATAGGAATTATTATTATCATGATTATCTGGTGATTACAGTTGAGGTTATTGCCTGTAAAGGTCAGTAAAAATTACAATAATGTGACAGCGGCCTTTTGTTTTCTATCCATTTGATTTGGTGTTTAAAAGAGGTTATTCAAATGAATTAAATTTTCTTGCTCAATAATGATATTAAAAAATAATGTGATAGCGGAAAAATTTCTAAAAGGATTAGTCTACATTTGGTGATTTTTTGTTCCAAAATTAGTCCATTAATAAGAAATTCTCAACAGAATATCTCAGCAGGGGTTGGTGTAGATGACAGGAGGTGATAAGTATTCTACCTGAACACCGCATTTGATTAGTGGAGTCCACACGTCAAATTGAAAAAGTTTCCCCGTTTTTATGAAAAATTGACAAAAACGTATTTTCAACCCACTCTGTAAATTAAAATAGCTTCGCATGGAGGTTCAAAATTGAAAAATTTTCTATGAAAGACCCCCCTTGAAATTACTTTCAACCACCCCGTTTAAATGACAAGCTTCATTCTGCAACATAACAATATAAATTATGAGAGCCCTCAATATCTCCTCTCAGTTCAATTCTCAGTTCAGAATATTTATTTACTTCATTGTCTTTTGACTCAACTCCTTTAACTTTCCTCTGTTTTATGCCAAATCTTCATCTGTTTGGTTAACAAAACAAGATACTACTCATATCTTTTGGTTTTAGGTACCCATAGATCAAAATTTTATAATTATTTTTGTAAAACATATGAAACAAAATGATGACATCAGTTCACTCCAGTCAACATTAGCCAACAACTGATACAACATATCAGATTTGACTATTCTGAAATTGATGCAATATTTGAAATAATGTTTGTTGTTCTAGTTTATTAGAGACGATAGGTATCCCAAAATCCATACAGGGATGATGCGCATCCCCTTTGACGAAAGTAAAAGAGTTGCGCTTCAGTACACAGTCTATAATACAGATTACTAAAATTAATATACGATTATTGGCATTAACTGTTTTAGTATGTTGTTTGATATATGAAAAATATGAGGTATTCAAGAACATTTCAATATAATGAGTCCATGAAGTCAATTTACGAGTTCAAAAGACTATAGTGATTATTACAGGCGGATTTAATTTTATTGTTAAAATTTACAATTAATTTTTTTTTTCGTAATATACATATTTTACTTGCGAATAAAATAGAAGGTATATCATACGCCTTAGGAAAATGCTTCGTCCATTCTTTGTAGCCCTCGGGCTTCGTTCACTGACTACAAACAACATCATGCATTTCTCCCTATCGATATGTAATGTAATATCATAACCCGCTTTGAAAATTTCACTGTGCGACCAAATAATTATAAGCAATGAAACTGCAGTCTATGTAAATTTAGATATGTGTTTCATAAAGTAAAGTTTATTAATGAATCTATACAGGATGTTTGTATTCAACCTTATCACATATATGAATTAATATCGTTTTGAATTTTTGGTAGAATATTAATTCAAAAAGGAACTATAATTCTGAAATAATTTCTTTCATAGGATATTGAACGGTAGCAATGTATAACTGAAGAGCTTACATTTCTGTTCGATACGTGTTTCATTTGACTAATCGGTGCATAACTGAGAGATTCTTCGGGGAAATATTTTTATTTCTGTAATTATGGAATAATGGCTATGCTTTGCTCGAAATCCAAACAGCGTAACTTTCATTACGCCGGGAAACACTGTTTAAAACGAAAGTTAACATTCTCTCGAACATTATATCCAAATTAAAGATAAACATAATGTTGAAGTTGAAAATACAATTCTGTTTCATAGGAACCCTTTGGTAGAGCAAAGTACTAAAATATTCATGTATATTCAGACGACACTTGATTCGATTTCATTCAAAGGAATACTTAACATTAAAAGCATATTTTTGTTCCAGCTTCGCAATAACTACGACTACTATTTCAAACTAAATAACGGCACCGCTCGGAAAGTAGCGACTTTTAAAAACTATGTAAACGTGAACGTTTCACAAATGCAGAGTTGATGTGCTACAGAATTTCAGCTTCATGGAACAACCAACTCTTTCACAGAATATCTATAAACTCCTCTTCATCAGCAACGGAAATGAATGAAAAACTGTGGTGGAACTATATCTCCTGTTAAACACAATGTATTCATTTGTGCTGATAATGTGTTTTCTACTGCTCTTCTATTTGATCCTGGGAATTTCTTGCTCGAAAGGTAAGCTTTCATCCCCTTATCTATATTATCCTATTTCGACAATTTATCATAAAATATTAACAAAAGAAAACAATTTTACTCAGTTTTTAATCACGTATATTATAGAAACACTTAATCGTTATAAAATAAGTGAAAAAAGCAAATCAAAAGTATTTTATATTATGTATTATCTCATTTGTTGGTGAAATTTGAAATGTAAAAATTTGACTACAATATGAAAATTTTGAATATTGAAAATAATAATGATAAACGTTTGATGTTGGAGAGTATCCAAATTAATAAAAACATTGGTGTTGATCACAAAACTTGATTCCAAACTTTGAAAACTTCATATTAATCATTCAGATATTCTGAGTTATCACTTTCTCTTTTCTATTCAATGTAACTTGAAAAGATATGTATTACATGAAATTGTGACAGTTTTGGAGAAGTTTCCAAATCAAATTCCATAGGATTATCTTCAGTAGATTTTTAGTCATAGGAGGAATATACAGAAAATATTGAAACGTAAAACATAGAGTAGCTAATTCCATAGAATTCTGATTTAGACATGTAAAAATCATAATATATTATCTAAGGTATTCGAATAGCGAATTTCAATCTATTTCTTGCACATCAATTTGATGATTGGCCATATGCTTCATTGATTTTTTTTATAATACTCTTCCGCATACTACGGATCAAATGTTTTGGTAGCTTCAATCGTATATTGATAAACAAGTCGGTTGCAAGAGCATTTCATTATTCACGGTCATCTATTCATATTTAAATTATATGGAAACACTGATTAACATAACAATTTTTGATGAAGATATGAATATGAATAAGTTGTTGAAACGTCAGCAACAAAATTTTATTTTATTCATAGTAATGATATAGAATCAAGAGACTAAGAAAGTGAATAATGCATCAGCTTCCCAAGTTGATAAGTTGTAGTTAGGAATGAATTTAAATAATTGAATGAGCATAAAATTAGTCAACAGATACCAGCATTTGTGGCCACCATCTCCCTACCTCTTAATTTGTTTAGTGTTAAAAGTAGCGGATACGGTGTGGATGGTATTTCAATACTTCCATCGACGCAGGTCCTGAAATCGTGATCAAAACGCTCCAATTAATTCAGTTGATTTAGAAAAATGTATTCTGAACAGAACAGAAAATTTTGAGGAACAGCACTATCCCCATCGTTTCTCTGAAAAAATTATACTCCTAAAAATACCTCAAATTGAGGTTTGAATTAGGTTATCCTGAAGTTTTGCAAGATGAGAATCGAATTTATCCTTGGCGTAATAATTACTTTTGACAATTTGGATACTTTCTAATAGTAACCGTTTATCATCGTTCTTTTGAATATCCAACATGTTTCTTTTATCGTGGTTGAGAATATTTTGTGTCTCTCATGTGTACTTCAATATGCTATCATACGTTTCACAGTTCTACTCAGTTGTGAGTGTGATAATATTCCAATACGTTCTCTATGAATTAAATTCCATATATTCAAAATATACAGTGAATCAGTCATATTGAACATATTGAAGGAAAAGTCGATGGACTGAATGAACTTTGATATATGTCCAACAGAGATGGCAATCTAGAAACACTACATTAACTGTACTTCGTTATATGCATTATTAGCACGTATATGTACCATCACTGTGATATAGATTTTTGCCTGTGGAACTATTTCCTCAAAAAAAGGAATGATGATTATTCTTGAGCAGGTCAAATCTAATATTGAATGGTTTGTTGAGATAACGTGTTACCTTCGAATAATATTAATCAGGTACCCATCTTCAAATAATGTTAGTGTATTATGAGTGGCCAGTGCTCTGTACAACATCCTTGCTTCTAACAGAACAGAAAATTTTGAGGAACAGCACTATCCCCATCGTTTCTCTGAAAAAATTATACTCCTAAAAATACCTCAAATTGAGGTTTGAATTAGGTTATCCTGAAGTTTTTCAAGATGAGAATCGAATTTATCCTCGGCGTAATAATTACTTTTGACAATTTGGATACTTTCTAATAGTAACCGTTTATCATCGTTCTTTTGAATATCCAACATGTTTCTTTTATTGTAGTTGAGAATATTTTGTGTCTCTCATGTGTACTTCAATATGCTATCAAACGTTTCACAGTTCTATTCAGTTGTGAGTGTGATAATATTCCAATACGTTCTCTATTAATTAAATTCCATGTATTCAAAATATACAGTGAATCAGTCGTATTGAACATATTGAAGGAAAAGTCGATGGACTGAATGAACTTTGATATATGTCCAACAGAGATGGCAATCTAGAAACCCTACATTAACTGTACTTCGTTATATGCATTATTAGCACGTATATGTACCATCACTGTGATATAGATTTTTGCCTGTGGAACTATTTCCTCAAAAAAAGGAATGATGATTATTTTTGAGCAGGTCAAATCTAATATTGAATGGTTTGTTGAGATAACGTGTTACCTTCGAATAATATTAATCAGGTACCCATCTTCAAATAATGTTAGTGTATTATGAGTGGCCAGTGCTCTGGACAACATCCTTGCTTCTAACATCCGTTATTATTGAGAAGTACATGGTTCACTTCACTTTTATTGGAAACTTCTGATGAAACTGGAAATTATTGCGTTAATGTATTGAAGAATAACTACTTGGATCTGCAAGTTTCGTATCGTTTTATTGAATAATAATGCACGGTAATATTGGAAATAGTTCTGTATAAGACCGAATAGAAAGCCATCCAACCTCACAATGTCACAATAATATATTATGATTGAAATTTACATATATAATACTGTAGAACAAGTAGTTGATGAGGGAAATTCATAATTTCAGAACAGTTCCAAGAAATCGTAACTATAAACAGCTGTGAATCGACTGAAGAATGGTCATACAACCTCAAACCAGAAACATAAAACGATTGAATTGAATAGAGAACAATAAAATACTTCAATAAATTTGTTCGAAGAATTTTTCGAATATTACCGTTAAATTTCACCATATATGTAATGGAATAAAATATACTCAGTTCATTATATTCTAGAATGAAGCAGAGGTATACAATTTTTCCCAACATACATACATTATATGATTGTTTTTCCAATTCCGACAAACTCGGCAATAAATTGAATAGTTCAGGGGATAGCAGGTGTCAGTATAGAACATAGTTTTGTAGATTTATTCATGTGCAGCATTTGAACAAAATTTAAATGTAACATACGTATAATATGACGTATTTCATTGGATGGTTCTAAATTATTTCCAATACATTTTCTGTTCTTAAAATCATACATTTGACCAATAAAAGTGTCCGAAAACTATAGTGATGGAAGTTAGATATCGATTGATCACAGTTTGCTCGATATTTTGTAGGGGCCAGGACTACTAGTGGGAAACCAAGTATTATTAGATATTATCAATCCAGCATAATCTGTTAAATTAGAAATACAACATTATTGAATTTACGGAATGAGCTCAAGATACAGAAGTAGGTAAACACTAATACAACCAAATATAATAACTGAACCTTATAATATCTGAACAAGGGTTCTTTCTTTGGATTGCAAGGAGCGCCATATCTTATCAGTTAACAGGTTCGGTGCTGGGTTATGCTAGAATTTTCATAGAGAACTCATATACAAGAGCAGATGGCTGGCAATGGCCTTATAATATCTGGACAATGGTTCTTCCTTTGGATTGCAAGGAGCGTCATGTCTTATCAGTTAACAGGTTAAGCTGGAATTTTCGTAGAGAACTTAGATATAAGAGCAGATGGTTGGAATCAACACGGAGTACGAAATGTGATGTATGGTTTTAATAGTATTTATTACACTTATAATAACGTAAGACTCAATACTCTATTAATATTGGTCGATACTATCATAATAATAACTAATCTTATTGATTATATTACAACTTCTCAACTCTTATATCTAACTACTTACTACTCATAATTATATCCTCCGCAAGGTTCTTGCTTGGTTCATAACAATAAACGAAAATGTTGTAAAATCATTGGCGTGAATAACAACCTTGTGCAGTAAGCGCAATTACAATATCGATACCTATAATAAGGGATGCAATACGTGCCCGGTCAATGTTACGTGTGCTTATGTACCACATTCTTACTTATCATTAATAGGAACAAGGAATTTATGAGATTCACATAAACTGAGTATATGAATATCTAATTGGGATATTACACAAATATCAAACATTATTACATAGTAATCACTAATCATTAAACATTATCCATAAATATTTATTATCCGATGACATGTCATAATGACAACGTTACGTCACTCAATTTTGATGACATAAGGAAACTCATTATGGTACTTAGTCCCATAATGGATTCATTCTTTTGTATTTATAAACGATTAGTGAGAATGTGATACATTATTCATTATGGGACTGAGTACCATAATGAAATTCTATATGAAAAACATGTAATGGTGAGGTCAAAAAAGTTTATTCAAAATGAATATCTATGTACAAAACTATGTCAAATCAGAAGGTAAACTACCAGTTTCAGAATCGCTCATTATTATTTAAATTATATCAAATTCTACGTGACAATTGTGTTTGACAGCGATAAATAAATATCGCCGTTACAACCTGACGTTGTCAAGGAAATGTCAAAGCACAGCTCACTCACCTACTAATATTTGAAACTACGGAAGCACGGAAATATAAGATATAGGAGGTACTGGGATATTAAAAATTATCTTGGTCAAGGGTGATTGTGGAATCTAAAACGTGTGTCTTACCTTACGTTTGAAATAATTATGTTACTGTCACACTGACATCATCAATAACCTACAAATCTCATACCTTTTTATTTCAGTTGTGAACTACAAATTAAAAATTATCTTGGTCAAGGGTGGTTGTGGAATGTAAAACGTGTGTCTTACTTCAAATTTTTGAATATGTTTTGTTATGTCAGAATCTGTTAAGTCATTGTGCTAATCCAGTTTTTGAATCATGCCTCTTACCACGCCAGAAATGCTGCAAACCGGTTTTTACAGCATGAGGATGCGCGTCAACTTGTGCATCGAACAAAACGGGGGACATTTTCAACAATTACTGTAATTTAGTTTTTCTTGTTACTAAAACCGTTATTTCATAATTTGTAGTTCATTATTGTTTTACAACTAAAATAAATAGGTTTGAAATTTGTAGGTTATTGATGATGTCAGTGTTACAGTGACATAGTTATTTCAAACGTAAAGTAAGACACACGTTTTAGATTCCACAACCACCCTTGACCAAGATAATTTTTGATGTTCCGGTACTTACTCCTTTAAAAATAGTTGTCATTGTGACATGTCAAAAATGCAGTTTTTAATTTTTCGAAAACGTTTTAATATGAATGCCATCAGATGAAATTTTGTATGTAATACGAATCATGAACAATCATTATGGTACACGTCATGTTATTGGGCGAAGCGTAGCCGAGTTCACGACTTGTACCATAATGATCGTCTTTATGATCCTTATTACATAAATAACTATTATATTTATTCATTGACTTATTGTACATTATTGATCATACGTTAATTAAACATTGAATATTAATTAATTTTCAAACTAAAAACAAAATTAAGAAGTAAGTAAATACTAAAAAACATAGGATATTAAATTAATATAATATCGCCTGTACAAGAAGTGAATTATTCAATAAAATCACATTTCACTTAAATATTGATTCATTGCAGTTTTGTAATTTACCTCTCTTTGAAGGTCCTGATGTTGAATGGCCCTCTTCGTCAATCATTACATTGACTGTGATTAGTAAGCTTCTCAATTCGCTCGAAAATATTCAGAGCCTCATCTTCATCTAAGACGCTGTCTTTCAAAACGGGAATAGGGAGCGTATTGGCATGACTGGCGAAGACACTTTGGGCTTCTTCCCTGACTAGTGTAAGCCCCGTGATAGTGTTACATGCAGCACATCTGGATTGTGTATCCGAGAGGAATTGTATATGGCTGCATATTCTGTTGGCAGTTGTGCGCTCTGCTGAATGAAGTGTGTTGTCACGCGACAATACTGACCGATTGGAGATGGGGCCATTACCTCTCTGTTTATTCCAGTTCTGAGTATGGTTGTGAATACTAGGAATTTGTGAGTTTCTTCAATTCACAGAACCAAATTTCTGACTTTTACCAAGAAGCGTTAAGTTTCAGCTCGCATTCTGAGTCTGTACCGTCTTCCTCATTCATGTCATGTAAGCCAAAACGAGGATAGGTACTTAGAAGATGCGCTGGCACCGCAAGTGCATAGGCATGACGTAACTGTTTCAATCCACTCCCATCCAGTGCCAATTGAGCCCATGAAAGACATGATGAAGTTGAAAAACACCAGGCTTGGATACAGTTTTGCTAGACTCATGATTAAAGGGCGGAATATATGCAAAGTGCATATATTTGCATATTTTGCATATTTTTACAAATTTCATAAAAAATTGCATATTTCGGCAAAAATAAAATTTGTGTGCATATTTTTATGTTTTTCGTTTTATCAAAAGATTAAGTGCGACCCTTGCAGATAATTGAAATAATTTAAAAGGTGGGTAGGTCTTATTATTATATGGTTTATGGACCCATTTTTGATTATATGGTTTATTGCCTGCATTCATTGGATGTTTAGGAATTTCCAAGTAATCAGCTTGCCTAATTCACCGAACAGAAACAAGGCAAGAAGGTTCACTTGAAGCTCCACCCCTAATGTTGTCCATTTCGCTGGCATACTTAAATAATTTCTGGTGGTGCCAAGTCGTGTTCGGTGGTAGTAAGTATTGTCACCGAACAGAAATTTCTGTTCGGTGCGCGGGGGTCTAGTTGGAATGCGGCGGCTTGCTTTTATAGTTCGGACTTCAAAGTACCGACGCCAAGTGAACCTTCTTGTCTTGTTTCTTTTAGGTGCCTAATTGAAGAGCAAATGTGGTCTCTTCTTTTGTATTTATATTGTATAGTTTAGTTTGTCGATAGATTCCAGTGTGAAAAGAGTGATTTCAAAAATATTTATTTCAAACGCCTAAAGTGCCACAGCCGCTTCGTGGATTAAAAATTTTCCTGAGTTGTAGTTTAGTGGGGATAAAGTGTTTTGCAAAGTTTGTGCCAAAATCATTGTTTGTGGAAAGGAGTTCCAAATTGATCAACACTTGAATAAATCTAAGTTGCAGAAAAATAAATCTGTGCCTGTTCAGCAGTGAGTGCAAACCGCATTTCAAAATGTGAAACCAAAAAGTGAAAAGGAGGTGTTTTTACTCTATGGGGAACATGGATTAAATTAAGGCCGCGATATTCTACGCAAACCATTTTGAAGCCATTAAAGACATAGTTTTAGATTTAGAGATTTAGAAGAAAATTCACAGTGTGTAGTGCAAAGTTAGGCAGTATTCAAAAATGTAAATTTAGCTAAGGAACTTGTTTTTATTAAGGTCAATTGAGTCAATTCAGTTTTATACCAGATATAATAACTTCGTTAGAAAGTTGGAATATGAGTTTGAGAGAATCAATTAATATTAATGAAACTTTTTCCCACAAATGCAAAAAAGTTCCCGGTGATGTAGGAAGTCAAGTAAGAAGTAAACTCGAAGTTATTGTGGGAAAGAATGAAGGCTTTAAGTATTTAATGGAAGTCAAAAATATGTTTGATACTGAACCATCCAACGAAGTAATATCTTGGCCTTATAACTTACTACCCAAATTGAAATATTGCCAGATCACATCGGTAGATGTTGAAAGATCTTTTCCTTTGTACAAACATATTTTTACAGAAAGAAGGCAAACACTTTTATTGGAAAATTTTGAAAAATATTTCGTTATAAATGCATTTTATACTCAGGTCATTTTATTTCAGGTTAAAAATTTTACCTATTATATTTTTCTTTTACTTTTACTTGAAATAAATAATTTTTGTAGGAGTCGGCGTTTCTTCATTTCCATTTTTCCATGTTATATTCAAGGCATATAATTGCATATTTTGACAAATAGATGCATATTGTTGCATATTTCAAAGAAAAACTATGCATACATATGCGCATATTTTCGAGATTTCCTGTATATTAGCCGGTATAATGTAGCATTGCAGGTTTCCATTGAATTGCGTCCGCTCTATTCACTTGTTACTGGAAAGAATTGTCATAATCAGCAGGTGCTGTTCTGATACACGGTAATAATACAACTATCGAATTCATACTACTGATACTCAAAGTTCGATTAATAATGTATAAAAAATTAATAGTAATAAACACTGAATAATATGCAATAAATTAATAATTGAATGAATGTAGAAATAATTAGTAAGTAATGTATAATAAATATTACATAGTAACATTGGTTATTTGATTGTATTTGTATTAAACTACTCCTGAATCTTGGTTTTATCAATATTCAATTACTTCAGGATAAGGAATTGGATGAAAAGCTAACATATTTTCGTGTTAGATATCAATAGACAGAGTTGAGTTTCTTCTAGGTCGAACTGTGACAACAAGTTTATCGGTCCCAGGGAGCAGAATCGCTGTCTCATCAGCTAATCAGTGGTATGACTGGGACGATGATGTCACTATGTGACCATCTCAGCCAGAGGTATAGAAACTATATTCGTTAATGCTAGAGCACCAAGTTTTCCAAACGTCATCTACCATCAAATAGATGTCCCACTTGAAGAATAGTTCACAATACAATCCATTGATTCAAAGATGTCACGCGTTTCAAAGAAACGACAGGAATATAGTCGGACATCTAGCCGTCAAGTGGCGGTACCGTAACAATGCATTGAATAAATAGCACATTTTCGTTCTAGTCGAATAGTGATATCATTCCTTACTCGTTCAACTGATGAGCTAATGAGAGAGTGAAACAGCAACCTCCGAATGATAGACGTGTTGTCACTGTTTTAACCTGAAGAAACATTACCTCTACCTGATTCATGGTATAGAAATCAATTTGTTTCGTACATATCGATTGAACTAATAGTTTATCAGTACATATTGGAATGTTTTTAATTGTAGGTATTCAGACCTCAATCTTTTCCATTCAAAATTCATTCTTCACAATTATCCACAAATGGGACTATTACATCATATTTCAGTTAAATTTGGATAACAAAGATGCCACTTTGACCTCAATCACCATATTTATAATTGGCTTCTATAGAACTTTTTGATCTTGGGACGTAAGTTTGTAAAACTCTAAATTGAAAATTGATGTCCAATACAATGTGCTCATTTGAAGAGATTTTTCTGGTTTGATTCTGAGTTACATGAAAAATAATTCCTAAAACGTGGTCAAGATGTACTGAATAATATAGCGGAGATTAAATTCTTTCACCTCTTGAACAGAACAAATTCAGTTTGCTCCAACAAAGTGTGAATCATATTACACTTTGTAAATGTTTCCTGCTAAATTACCGAATTTTCCCTATGAAATCAGGTTTTCCTTTTGTAAGCGAATCTGCTCGGAATATAATATCAGCTTTCTCAGCCGTATTCGTATTGCCATTACGTGTTCCCATTAAGGTGCCGTTCCTCACAATTTGATCAAAGCGGCTGATAAACTACAAGTTACATGTAAATAGACTTATTTAGATACCACTTTGGTAGAGGTGCAACGTAGTATCCTAGGATGACCCAATTTGTCGGCTTCCTGACGGAAATTTGTGCAATTCTCCGAGTTGTCTATCTCTGAATAGTCCCAGGGTTATATGGTTTGTCCGTGCGCGGTAAAGTGATAGTCCCCGAAAGAGCCATAAGCATCCAAGTTTATACTTGGAACAAGCAAATTTCATTATGCCTAATCTTTTGTTCCCACGATTCGAAGGCAGAGAAATGCATATGCATAACACTTATCAAATAATTTCCTTTCATCTCCCTCAACTATTGTTTCAAGGATGAATTATTCACCAATTGTTTATCCAACAGGGGAGGGCGGATTTGAGAGGCATTGACTAGAAAGTGAAACTCTTATTGAACCTAATATAAGCGAAGTTATCAGGATGACTAGTTTGAAATTGTATTTGGATTGCGGTTGAAAATGAACTTTGAGAAGAGCCAGGTTTATCACACTACGTTGCGAATATCATTATCTTATTATAGTGTACCTCCAATTTTATACAGTTACCATCAAAATTTATGACTCCAAGTTGGTAATACTATTATTATTCATATGCATTCATATTTATCATTATTACCATGACATATAGTACTGGATACATGTAACTCAACTGTGTACATGGTTCCATTTAATGCGAGGTACGCATAACTGGACAATAAATGAACCTATTTCATTAATTTCGTTCCAATATTCATTTCCATCAAAAATCGTGAGTGAATATGAGCAGTTGGACTTTCAAAGTTTATTGTGGTGGAAAAGGAAAATAATATAGCTATATACGTATTAGTCTAGGAGCTAGAGCGATGTGGGCCTGAGTAAATACACCTTGGCACTAGTGTATATTTTTGAAGAAAGGTTCAATGTACAATAGCTCTCATAGGCCTATTCGTATACTATCAGGCGTTTCCAAGCTACAGCCACCTCAAATCTTGGACTTTTTTATTGCACAAACCCTTTTTCGGAGTTGTATATTGGAAAGCGTAACTTTCATTTATTTGCATCTTGTGCCAAGGTTTTTCATCGAGGAAATTTCTTGGAGCTGGCCAGTTAATTTAGTAGGCTTAATGGAATGCACGAACACAGTTTCTAACCTGGTGGAAATGTTTGTTATTGTTTCCAGTTGTTGAAAAAACACATGCCAAGGTTTTTCATTGGGGTATTCCAGAGTAATTGAACATTATTTGGATGAACAATGGACTTTTTGACCACTTTACGACTGAAACGGGTGCATTCCGCCAAAACACCATGCCACAGTGTCAAATAAGTTAATTTGGTGTCAAAGAATAATCGATATGAGTGCCCATGGTTTTTTCTCAATACAACACTTCTATCAACAACGAAAACCTTCACCAAAAACAAAATCAGTAATCGCGATATCAATAAATTTGATTTGATAAATAACGCAATTATTCAGACTCTGACAGAGGTTAAATATCAAAATTATTGATTCTTTCTGGGGAAGGTTTCCAGGGTTGAGGAGGTGTTGTATAGAGGAAAAAACATTGGCACTCATATTGATTATTCTTTGACACCAAATTCACGTATTTGACACTGTGCCAAGGTGTTTCGTCGCAATGCACCCGTTTCCGTCACAAAGTGGTTGAAAATTCCATTTTCGGTTCAAATAATGGCCAATTACCCTGAAATTCCCCAATAAAAAACCTTGGAATATGTTTTTTCAACAACTGGGAACAATGAAAAACATTTTCCACCAGGTCAGAAACTAAATTAACTGGCCAGCTCCAAGAATTTGTCTCTATAAAAATCCTTGGAATGTATTTTTTTAACAACTGGCAACAATAGCAAACATTTTCCACCAGATTAGAAACTGTGTTCGGGCATTCCATTTAACCTATTGAATTAACTGGCCAGCTCCAAGAAATTGCCTCGATAAAAAACTATGGCACTAGGTGCGAATGTATAAGAATTACATTCTTTTCAATATAAAACAACTCCAGAAAAGGGTTCGTGCAATGAACAAGTCCAAAATTTAAGCTGGCCGTAGCTTGGAAACAACTGACAATACACGATTCAACCTGTGAGAGCTATAGTACATTGAACCTTTCCTCACCAATATACAGTAGTGCCAAGGTGTATTTATTCACAATACCGCTCTAGCTCCTAGAATATATCGGGTGATTCCTCTTTCTAAGTACTACTCGAAATTCTGAATTTTTAGCTGAAAGCAATGTATCTGAACTCTAGATATAGAAAAAGCGAAAAACGAGTGTAACGGTTCTTAGAACCTTCAGATGAATTTCATGGTAAATGTAATATGTATAAGGCAAAACTATTTTATACGACGTCAATAAGTAATTTGAGAAACATGTAATAAATACTCAACATCAACATAACCAAGGGTAAATATGTGCTATTCTAAATATATGTTCCATGTTAATACTATAGTGAACTTTATCCACAAGATGTGGAATTTCTGTATAGAATATATGTTATGTTGTACTTTTTTTATTATTTAGGCGTCTTTGTCACTGTATCAATCAACAGTGAATATTGAATTCAATACCGAGAAGTGAAACGCACAGCCTGACATTTCCTCTCCTTCATCACTGGATAAAATCACCGTTACTGAAATGTCTAGAATAGTAGACTTCCGTGGACGGCTAATCTTGAAAAATCTTTGCTCCTGGATGGATTCAGCGTCACAATAGCACAAGTTCATGCCGACGTTTTGCCAACCATTGCAGGTGGCATCTTCAGGGCAGGCTTGAGGCTTGAACTGAAACTGAAACGGTACAGAAATGCCGCAATCGTTTCGTGATTGTAAAATCACGATATTGCTCATCTCTTATATGTTGATGGATACCGTGGGTATAATTTCCAAATGGATGGTAGGTTATATGTCATCTATAATAAGCATTGGATCATTAACCAGTCAATAAACAGAGTTAAGGTTTCCTCAGCGCCGTGCGGTGCTATGATGCAAAAAGGCGACCGCATCAGGCGGCACTTTCAGGGGGACGGCAAAAGGTCAAAAAGGCAAAAGATACAGGCAACTCGGATTTGAAAGGATGGTAATTGCTGCTAATGAAATTGCTGCGAACCTTGAGTGTAGCACTGATTTTCCGACCGAAAATGAAGTTAGAGCTAGAAAGGAAAAGCGTAAATTTGACGAATATGCTGCGGACGAACCCTTAACGGAGGAAGATGAATTTAGGATAAACTTTCTCAATTATATTTCGGATATAACACTTAATTCCTTGAATGAACGATTTACCCTTTCGGAAACCCACAGCAAAAATTTTCAGTTTTATAGCACATCTTCAAACTTGGAGATGTAACTGATGAAATACTTGAAAATAATTGCACTAGCCTTCAGTCAATTCTTTCGGACGACCATGAGTCAGATGTACCTAAATGGAAATGATCTTCAAGAGGAATTACATGATGTTTCTCGCATATTACAACATTCAATGGAAGCACTCGATGTCATTAACTATTTGTACCAAAATAATTTAAACACATTGTATCCTAACACTTGTATAGCGCTAAGAATTCTATTAACACTCTCTGTCTCTGTAGCAAGTGAAGGAGGAAATTTTCCGAATTAAAATTAATAAAAAACTATTTACGCAATTCTATAAGTTAATCAAAGCTTACAAATCTGGCATTAATTTCTACTGAATGTACATTAGCTGCTTCTCTTGACTATACATCCCTTATTCAGGAATTTGCAAAATGTGAAAGAGTGAAATTAGGCTATGTATGCTTATGATCAAGTTTATATGAGCTTATATTTATTTATAGAAAATTGTTACGTTTGAAAATATATTATTTTCATATTTTTCCGTTTTTTTCAATCACAAATATGGGGGCGACATTTCGAAGACTTGCATCATGTTGACAAAATACACCGCACAGCACTGGGTTTCCTCTAGTTAGAACAGTAACAGTGTATCACATCGAAACAGCAGTTTTCTTCTCATTAGCTCATCAAAGG
This sequence comes from Endomychus coccineus, assembly GCA_958510875.1. Lineage (NCBI taxonomy): Eukaryota > Metazoa > Arthropoda > Insecta > Coleoptera > Endomychidae > Endomychus > Endomychus coccineus. The sequence continues at coordinate 97,239,603 of OY294067.1, forward strand.
AACGAGTAAGACAATCATGTCAATATTCGACCTCCCGAGGTGAATAAACCACATTTGGAAATGCTGGAGGACCAATTGTTCGAAACGCCATCTACCAGAATATATATGGAACACCGAAAGAATCATTCACAATGCAATTCATCGATTCAGAATTTCACGCATTCAAAACAAATGACGGGGATAATGTTGAACATAGATCCGCCAGGTGGCGATACCGAAACATAGCATTGGATGAATAACAAAAACATTTTCGTCCAGTCAATAAACAGAGTTAATATCCCTCTAGATCGAACAGTGACAATACTCCAATCAGTCCCAGGCAGTGGTTTCGCTCTCTCATCAGCTCATTTTCTCTGATGAATTCCACATCTTGGAAATATATTAATTTTATTTTTCATAAATATTTATTTAACAACAAATTTCGAAATATTGGTGATTCAACCCATTTGATTTTCTTATTCATCCCATTTTCAACTAATGCCCAAAATTTCAAACGGAATGAGGCTAGTTCAACAAATTGAGAGGTAAAATGTTGATATTACTTGATTGATAATGATAATTTTCGCTTCCTCAACCTATTCATTAATATGAATCGCAGTTTTGATCTATATGGAATAACCGCTGGAATGAGATATATTGGAAATGAAGGTATTTTCTAAAGAAGATCCCGCATTCAATTAAATAAGTTTTCCAAACTTTGAGATTTCATAATATGCATAATTCTGTTTGGTTAAACAGGTAGGAACAGTTTTTTCATAGGAAAACGGATATAGTTGATGAAACAGACTATTAACTGAGAAATTATACGAGTCATATTATATAAATAGGCAGTTTGAGAACACGATATGAGGATGGGTTCCTTGCAGCCGTTGTAGTTCTTATATAGGGCGAATATGATGGATTGGTGCATTGGTCCTGATTGCAAAACCATTCTCCGTATTTGCTAATGAGTCTTTGCATATCTGATGCTTTCAAATAATGCATAGAATTATTCAACAGATAGCAGTATCATATAAAATCGAATATCGATGTAACTTGAAAGCCCCTACTGCATGATTGAATTGTTCTATGCTGGAATTCGGATAAACGAATATTTTTCGGTGAGGATGATTTTTCATGTTCAATAAACATTCCAAATGTCATCGAATATAAGTATACAATTACTAGAACGTCTATTTCATGGGAGCCAGTTCCCATCATTACCAGGTAGTCCGCGTTGTTCCGGGGAACCGCGAGAAAAAGCTTAAAAGATGCCACTTGGGTCATTTATAATATTTCATAGTACCTAATACCCCATATGGCAACCTCATAGCAGTGTACAATCTGAACAAGCAACTGGTGTAGGGTGACCTCGTTCTCCTAAGAATACGCTCTGCTGTTAGATAAGAAAGACAAGAGACATTACCGAACCAATAGCCATGCTATTATAAATATACTATAAATCCGTTCAAACGATTTTCAAAATCACGTCTCCGCAGTTTTTACGCACACACAGATACACACGCACACGCATACATCATGATCGATTTAGAAATGCTCCAAAGAATGGGGAAAACAATTCGGGGCGAATTATAATACTTCCCTCATACTATGTATAATGTATAGTGTGTCTAAAATCACCTCCCGTCACGGTTAATTCCTCCGTGGGACCATCGTTAGGCATTACTTCACGAAGGAAGGAATGGCTGCATGTCTTCCACCTATTCCTACATTTTGAGAACTGTTGCCTCCATATTGTCACTTCTTGTCGAAGCACCTGGATGACGTGTCTAGCAAAGTCGACCACCGTACCAGATACCTGTGCAGAGGCGACCATAAGTTTTCCGGTGTCGTGCGCAGTCGTAGAATTTCTTTCAGCTCGTCCCTCTCTTGCATGAAGCAAGGGTAGTGGGAGAAAACATGTTCAGCGTCCTCTACTGTCAGGCAACACATGGGACATTGAGCATTGTCTTCTACCTTGAATCGGTACTGGTAGATTTTGAAACACCCATGACCCGTCAGCAACTGTGACAGCAAGTGTCAATATAAGAGGAGGTTATGTTATAGTTTAAATTGCGAAAGTCAACCTGACAGCAGATGTCACTATGAAACATAGATTTGTGAAATATATTATGTAGATCATTTCGATAAAATTTTGATGTAACATAGAGTACGATTCAACGTCTTCAATCAGATTTCTGAATCGTTTCCAATATATTTTCCCTACAATCGTTTTACATGTGACACGCAACAGTGTCCGAAAGATATTTCGCTAACAAAAGTGAGGGGAGTTATGAACCAATTGGTCAATGCTTTTTTGTATATTAATCGTCAAATGGTAAATTGCTCTGTAGTTTACTAATATGTTTAATTATCGTTGAGGATGTCAGGTCTCGAAACGAGATAAGAAGATTTTGTCTAACGAATTTGATTGATACCAACCGCACCCTCATCTGTGAAAATTAGCTCTATATTGTTTTACTTGTTAATTATTTTATATTAAAACAACTTTGCTTTTATAAGTTTTATACTAATTTTATTAGAGTGTACTGAAAATGGCGTGACTCTCCTTTCCTCTTCTTAGTTGTCACTAAACTGGTACCAACATAAAAATATACAAAGACTTAAAACTAATCATAGAACACGCTCTTCTTTTTTTTTTTTTTTATTTTTAAAAAAGTTCATAGTCTTTTAAATAACTAGGTAATTCCACTGCACGAGATGTACGCGATTTTTTCTGAGTATTTTTAGTTTCGTCGAAAATAGTGTTATCAGATTCACTTGATTCACTTTCGCGTTCACTAAAGTGACTAATAGCATCACTTATGGACGATGAACTATTACTACTCAAATAAACATATTCTATATAACTGTCTGTTACTCTCTTGCCTTCATTTTCTGAGCCAGAAACATTGGGGTTAATGTTTGTTATAGTTTCTTCATGTTGTGAGGTTTCAACTACAGTTTGTTCAATTTCAGCAAGACTTAAATAATCATCCGATGAATCTGCCTCAGAAAATGTTTTACTATGAGCATGTTGCTCTATTACAGAAGTGTTATTTACAATGTTATTTACATTTGCAGGTTCAGTGTTGAAATCAAATAAATCATACAATAAATCATCAAACAAGTTATTATCATTGATTTGTACGGGTAAATTAGTCTTGTTAATTAACTTTCTGTTCCTTTTGAATTCTTTCCCATCAGTATCTTTGATTAAGTAGTATCTATCATTGTATTTTCCTATAATTTTACCTTTATTCCAAGAATTATTCTTCTGAAATAAAACATTATCATCTCTTTGCAAAGGTGGTAAATCTTTTGCTGTTTTATTATAATTCTTTTGAACAGTTTCTGAGTTCTTGTGTAATTTTGATGAAACTTCTTTTTGATCAATAACTCGTGGGATAAAATTTTCTGAAGTAATAGGAAGTTTTGTTTTTACAAGCCGGTTTAAAAGCAGTTGGACAGGAGCATACCCTATACTAGGAAGAGGAGTATTTCGATATTCAAGCAAATAATATGGAAGTTTATCTGAATGTTTCATCTTTTTAAGCATTGTTTTGGATATATCGACATACTTCTCTGCAAAACCGTTAGATCTATGATGATGAGGACTAGAAAATTCAACATCAAAATCCCACGATTTGGCAAAATTTTTAAACTCTATCCTATTATATGGTACATTGTCCGAATAAAAAATGTCTGGGACACCAAATTTAGATAACAAGTCCTTACAATGCATAATCACAGTTTTTGCTGTTTTATCATGAGTAGGAAAAACTTCTAGCCAATGAGAAAAACTGTCGGCAACTACCAAGTAGCTCTTAGATTGATATTCAAAAAAGTCAGAAAATAGTATTTACCAAGGTCTTTCTGGTATTTTATGAGCTACATGAGTTTCCTTTTGGTTAGTTCGCCTATTAAGCTGACAAATTTCACAATTGCTTATAAAATTTTCAATCTCTTTAGACATTTTTGGCCATATCATAATTTCACGAGCACGTAATTTAAATTTTTGTGTACCAAAATGAGCACAATGAATTAATTTGAGCATATCATTCCTGAGTTCAGAAGGAATAATAATTTTATGGTTAAAGAAAAGTAAATTATCAGAAAGATGAATGTTTTCTTTCAAATTATAATAATATTTTAATTCTGAAGTCAATTTTTTATCAGAATGTGGCCATTCTGTTAAACAAAAAGTTTTAACTTGTGATAAAATAAAGTCATTGTCAATAGCTTTTTGGAATATCACTTTTTTCTCTCTGGTCATAGGAACAGACAAAGATAAAGTATGAACTGTGTATTCTAATTCTATATCAAGCGGAGTATCAGTTTTTATATAGGATCTACTCAATGTGTCAGCGACATACATCTGTGATCCAGGCAAGTATTATTGAATTTCAGGTCATATTTTTGTAATTTAAGCAACATTCTTTGAAGTCTTGCAGTAACGTTATCAAGATTCTTTTTAAAAATTGATATAAGAGGCTTATGATCCGTTTTTATCACGACCTCTCTACCATAAATCCAAAAATGAAATTTCTCACATGAAAATACAATAGAAAGAAGCTCTTTCTCAATCTGAGCATATTTCACCTCAGTTTTGTTAAGAGATCTGGATGCAAATGACACTGGATGTCCATTTTGCATCAAACAAGTTCCTATTCCTTTGCTAGATGAATCTGTCTGAATTTCAATATTTTTATTTTCATCGAATGTTTTCAAGATCGGTTTATTAGTTACTAAAGTTTTAAGAAAATCTAGTTATTGTTGATGTATATCTAGCCATTCAAATTTAACATCATTACGAGTTAGATTTCGCATGTCAAAAGTTAATTGAGAAAGGTTTGGGATAAATTTTGAAAAAAATTTAAAAAGTCCAAGAATTCTTAGTAAATCTTTTTTACTTGAAGGATTTTCTATAGCTAAAACAGCTTCAATGTTTTTTTGAGATGGTTTTATGCCATCTTTTGATATGACTTGGCCTAAAAAATTAACTTCATCTAATTTGTACTGTAACTTTTCGAAATTGAATTTTATGTTATATTTAAGAGCTTTTTCTATAACACTTTTTAATGCCTTATCATGCTGTGTCTCATCAGATCCTGATACAATTATATCGTCAAAATAAATACTTACATTTGGAATATCACCAAAAATTTCCATGTTCTTTTTTTGAAAAATCTCTGGTATACTACTTAAACCAAACGGTACTCTGATAAATTTGTAACGTCCAAATGGAGTATTAAAAGTACATAAATCTGAACCTTTTTCTGATAATTGTACTTGCCAGAATCCATCTTTCATATCTAATACTGTAAAAATTGTTTTTCCTTCTAAGTTTGTCAAAATAGCATCACACTTTGGAATAATGTAATGTTCTCGATTAATATATTCATTTAGTGGTTTGGGATCTGAACACAAACGAAGGGAACCATTAGGTTTTTCCACTATCATCAAAGAATTTACCCAATCAGTTGGATAATCAACTTTTGTAATAATGTTTTTACTTTCAAGATCTTTTAAAGTTGACATTAACCTGTCATGCAAAGCTAGTGGTACCTTCCTTTGTGTTTGAATAACTGGTTTAGCATTATCTTTTAGTTTAATATCAACTTCACCTGGCATACAACCTAATCCTACAAAAATATCTTCAAATTTTTTGTATAACTCATCTCTAGTTTTAGGTAATGGTTCATTTTCAAGTAAAATTTCATTATGAACAGAATTCATTCTACAAATCATTTCAAAATTAACGCAATCTCTCAAACCAAGTAAAGGTACTGAGTTTTCCAAATCCGCTATCAAGAAGTTAACATTTTTTGTGATATCTTTATACTTACAAGGTAATGTTATTTGACCAAGAGGCTTAGACTTGAAATTGCCATATGAAATTATTGTTATTGAAGTTGGATTGACTTGACTTTTATCTATATTTCTAGTATTAAAATTTTTTTTTGGCAAAATGCTTGACTCAGCCCCTGTATCAAGCTTAAACTGAATACAAACATCATTAATTTTTAGTTTCTCATACCAACAAGATTTATCTGTATAAAAAGTTTGTTTATGCTCATAAATAAATATTGAATCTTCTTGATTTATCTTTTTCACTACTTACAGTTGATTCTACTGCATCCAATACCTGTACTTCTGATGTTTTCTTCACATTCTTATTTTCCTCTGGGTTATTATTCGATCTAAAAGAACTGTTACCTTCTTTTGATGTCCTTTCTGGCTGTCTTTTGTTCTTATAAAAGCATAAATTAGAGTAGAGACCTTTACGTTCACATACTGTGCACATCTGATTATATGCAGGACACTGGCGTTGTTCATGTGTACCATCACATCTTATACATTCATTTGTAGAGTTTGTGTATTTCTTCCTATATTTTATGGCATTTACTTCTTGTGTTTCTCCCGGACCATTAAGCAGTTGAACATGTTTCATGGTAACCTCTATTGTACGACAATACTCTTGCATTTTATCTAGTGTCATGGTAGGTTCTCTAAGCAAATGTCTTTGAACATTCTTATCACTTACACCTAATACCATTCTGTCTTTTATCATTCGTTCCGCATAACTAGTCTTACAATTACCTTTCTCACATACAAAAGAACAATTTGCTGCTTGCTTCTTTAACTCAGTCAAAAAAGAGTCTATATTTTGTCCTTCTTTTTGCTGTATATTATTAGACTTAAATGTTTCCATGCTAATGTTTTGCTTTGGCAAAAAGTGATCATCGAAACATGACAAAACATCTTCTAATTTTGCGGTTTTTGTAGCATCAAATGTATTGTAGATGTCTAAGCATGCTTCTCCTAATATACTTAATAATAGGGCTACTTTTACCTTCTCGTCAGCTGTATCTTTACCTGTGGCTAATGTAAATATCTCAAATCTTTGTTTCGATTTGGGCCATCCACTTGGTTCTTGTACGTTAAATGCTTCTGGTGGCTTAAAGTACTCCATTATGCTGTTTTTATTGTGTATTAATTATCTTTTTACTGATTTTTTGCTGTCCAATTTTATTTTTAGTTTTGGAGGGAAATGGGTTTTTTATTTTTACTAACCTCTCCTTTCCTCTTGCAGTTATCTTCAATTGGGCAACACATCTGACACCATGTTTTACTTGTTAATTATTTTATATTAAAACAACTTTGCTTTTATAAGTTTTATACTAATTTTATTAGAGTGTACTGAAAATGGCGTGACTCTCCTTTCTTCTTCTTAGTTGTCACTGAACTGGTACCAACATGAAAATATACAAATACTTAAAACTAATCATAGAACAATATAGGAAAAATGTAAAAAAAATTTTTTTTAACCTAGCAAGGCAAAAATGGCCTCAATGTTCTCGTCTGAATTTTTTTCCAGGAATATACCCATATTTTTCATATACATATCTTTCTCAAAAGTAACAGGGCTACAAAGTCAGAAAAATGTTTGTAAGAAAGTCAGTCAATTCACTAAAATCAAATTAATTTTTTGAAGACTAATGAGATTTCAATTTGTGTTATTAACGTTTTGTCTTGCTGCGATACCTGGATCTGTGTTTGAACTAGAAGTTCTCTTGATTAATTTATTTCGTTCTCGGACGTACTTGATTTGATGTTTATGATTAAGTGTATTCCCAAACATTCGTTCTCGTATGTTTCTTAGATTCATTGATTTATTTACTTATGCTTTTGTCATAGAGCCTGCTGGACCCGATAATTATTAATTAGCCCATCATTGTAGCGATATGTGTAGCACGTAATGTGGTACATTTCGTGTTATATCTAACATACAACCCTCTGCTGTCTTCTTAATAGAGAACATGTATGATTGCGAGTAGAGGAATGGATAGTGCTAAGCTACGGGAATAAATGTTTCAAGCTCTATGGAATATTTCACAACGCAAAAAGTTTTAATTCATCATACAAACCTCCCTCGACTCGTGACCTGAAAAACCTTTGTTGAAACATGGTTTTCACGAAGCAAATTCGTATATCAGAACTGAATGTATTAATTCCGAGAGTATAATGTACTCCAGAAAAACCAAAGTTTACAGTAGTATACTACATTCAACCACCAATGATGGAGAGAGGAGATTGGTCAGATTAAATGGAAAGCTGCTGCATATTATCAAAGCAGAATATTAAAGCAATGGCTCAAACAACATTCCCTTACCTACTACATTTTATAGTAATTATTCATTGTGGTTTAATATTTCCATGTGATTGATTTGATTCCTATGATTGAGTCCGTGTTATTATTCATATCCAATATTCATACTCTGGTATTTATGTTTGTTTCATTTTGATTGAATGATCTATTCGTGTTGCGTATGGATTATTAACTTTTTTCTCTCGGAACACTATTTGGGTTTCATTAACAACAACTGATCTCTTATTAGTATTGGAATGGAGATATTCTCATGTGATGAAACCTTATCATAGTCTATCGCTAACGTTGAGTGAAGAAAGTAAAAGACAAAAGGTCTTAAATATTTCATTACTGATCCATATTCTATTATAATATGAGACTTTCTTTTCATAGATAGATATGTCCTCTAAACAATTTTATGAACAGTCGACTGGTGACGTTAGAAGCTACTGGTTCTGCTGATAACCCCGAGAAGAAGACAGCTATCCAGAAATAATAGATGTTACCATTATTTATATGAGATTTCCATCAAATATCATTGAATGATTCTATAACTTATGAATAACAATATTACTTTTAACTGTTCTGCAATGAGGCGAAATATTGTTACTGATCAATCAAGATTAGAGATACCTTCCGAAGCTTGAAAGCTGCTTCCCTACGTAACACATGTATGACAGATATCTATTCAAAAACATGGAGAATCTCTAGCTGTATCAATGGATATTTTCTAAGCATTTGAAAGAGTCTCGCACCAAATCCTTTTTGCGAGACTTTTGTCCTATGGTTTGCCACCTCAACTTTGTCGCTTAACATCGAGTTTTCTCTTAAAAAGATCATTCCATGTGGTGGGTGATTGAGTGCCCTCCGATACAATGGCTATCAACGCTGGTGTTACACAGAGACCTGTCTTGCCACCAACTTCTTTTCTGCACCATATTACCGATCTGCTGGAAGTGACCACCTGTCCCGTCTACAGCTTTGCAGATGATGGTTCACTTCATACCGCTTTCTAATCCAGACCCCCTATACCATCCAATAAAGCCAGAGGGGCTAGACAGGGACATGTTGATGGAAATCTGGCATAGATTTTGAAATGGGGATCAGATAATCTAGTAGAATTCAATGCAACCAGAACACAACCTTGCGTTTTCTCCAGTAAGGCGGATCTCACAATGCCTGATATTATAATGTTAGATACATTTATTCCCATCATCACCAACAGCATCCTCTCATGTTACGATCATGTGAGGTCCATTGCCAAAATCGCTCCACAAAAACCTTCTATTTCATGCCGAAACCTACTTCACATCCCAGCAGCTCCTCATAATCTAAAAAGCACAGATTCGACCTGTCCTGGAGTACTGTTCACATGTTTGGAGTTCCACTCTCAAACATATACTGAACCTCTTGGATTATTTCCAGAAGAGAGCTATTCGTTTGATCGATGATGTAACATATACGAGTTCATGGGCTTCTCTAGAACATAGCAGGGACATCTCTACTTTTGCTATAGATATTTCCATAGTCTCCACGAGATTCCAGATAGGTGAATTAGACGAGCTCAAACTAGTCACCCCTTCACTACCAAAATTCTTCCTACCAGACTTAATTTTTGTATCGCACGTCTGTAAACTACAAACCTCCAATTAAAATACGAATGCCTATCTCTTCTCCCTAAATTCCACTGCTGGCTCACACGATGTTCTTCAAACATTGTAGATTTCCCTCTCGTGTAATAATAGTATATAAAAAAGAAAAAACAAAAGTCAAGATAGATTGAGCATTTATTTATCAGATTTAATTGCTAAAACATCGAATTTTCACTGTGAGATGTGCTGCCATAAACAGGGATTGGACAAGGTATGAAGCAACAACCTCACTCTCGTCCGACTTCTTTCGAGAGAGACCTTCTAATTTCGGTTAGGGCCACCAAAATTTCCAGAAGTACTGCTAAAAGCTTCAAATTATCTGGTAGAGATGCAACAAGTTTCATGAACTTCAAATTCATGCAAGCCAGAGTGCCGCTCTATCTAAGCCCTGAGGAACATAGAGGAGAAAGGTTGATTCCTGAAGAACATGTTGATAATTGGAACATACATTGACGGACGATAGCAAGACTGGATACGACCAGGCGAACGTTATCCTGACTGTAGACTTTGAATGAAACTGTGCCATTTGGAGGAAGGTCAATGATAATTTGGGTGGTATAACTTTGAACGTGTCAACTGAACTGATGATGATTCGATACAGTTCTATGACTTTACGTTGAAGTTTTAGAATCATATAGTAGGTACCACATGCTCAAAATATGGATCAAGAATTCATCTCACGGCAATACAATGCCCGTCCAAAAATCTTCCGAATAATACCACATTTCCTTGACGACCATCGAGCACGTCTCGCACTCACTTGAGCAGCAACTGAACTATCGTTGAAAAATATGGAACATTCAACAACTTGAAGAAATTTCCAGGAAGAGTGAGAGCATTCGGTGTTTCAAGCTATTCGCTATATGCTTCAAAGTATGTGCTTCATTGTGCTGAAATTTCACAGGTTATCATACACGTTTTTGATTTATAAATTACAATAAATTGCACTGAATTTCCGGACAGCAATTCAATATAAGAATATGAATTTTCTTGCATTCCAGTGAAAAATATTCACAATTTCAAAAGTGACTCTTTTGACGATTTAATCAATTTTTATAAACTAAAAAGTCCCTCAGGAAACAGCTGTAGCCGGCATAATTCTCTATTTTTCCATCGTATCGAGTCTCCCAGGAAGCGGAGCACGTTGTTCATAGCTACAGGTGAAAGCTCGAAGATATAACACATTTTGACTATCATTCGAATACCCAATTTATCCGTTCTCGGCCAGTGTTTTTATAGCGCGTATAGATTCAATCAACACGGTGTCAAAGAAAATACTGGACGAACGTGAATTCGCTGAACTGTATTGTATTATCTGACAAAGAGAATATAGTTGACGTGTGTCGGGGTAGAAACGCCTGCCACATCCTGACCCACCGGAGAGCTGCTGTAGAGATTTTTTTCCAATAGTAGGTACGATGATGATGAACCTTTTGTTTCGGAAATTTATTAGAGCATGCTGAACTCGATAATTAATTAACCCTCTATTGTAACTACGTATTGTTAGTGGTTCATTTTATATTATATCAAATTTACGACCCAATGCTGTCTGATACATAGAGAAGACATATGATATCAAGTAGAGGAATGGATAGTGCTGAACTTCCGGAATGATTGTTCCAAGCTCTATGAAATATTTCGCTACGTAAAAAGTTTTTATTCATCATACGAACCTTCTTCGACTAGTGACTAGTTTGTTGGTAGTTTTCACGTTTCAAATTTCAGAAGTGAATATATATATATATATATATATATATATATATATATATATATATATATATATATATATATATATATATATATATATATATATATATATTTATCCTACTACTTTCCGAGCGTCCGTACATTGACGGATTGCTATCTTCCAAGCTTGGAAGTTTCCCCGTAGTAAATCATTCATACTTGTTCGCTGAACCCGTTGGCAAAAATTTGTCTGGACGCTCAGATGCTAGTGCAACCTGTCGTTTTGTGTATTAAAAGTATACTGATAGTACAACGTGTCTGCCGTTAGAGGCGTTCGCTACAATTCCTGTGTATTAGTCAGGTGTATGCAGTACTTTCAGCCTGTCGATTTGTAGGCGTCCTCGATGTCGAGGAGAAATGACAACGCCGTATTCTGATAGTTATTCCGCATTATTCTCATTTTTCTTGCATTTCAAACTGAGCGTAAGCAGTTCACCACATGATTTTCATTATTTGTAACGAATTGGCGATTCGGCGCGCGGCTTGTTGGTTAAGATCAGGGTATACGTAGGGGTCAATAAACTTTGAGGTAATATCAATTCATCGCTATTCTCAATGACATTAATTCTGTGTCGTCTCATCATCGCAATCAAGAGATAATTTTACATAATATATTTTCGTGTATTGCTGAAAAATCAAATGATAAATTTCGTAAAAGTAAACTTCTCTGCAACTTGAAGGTGTTCGATGATCGGCGAGTCCGTAAATATAGGTTCAGATAAATGATAATTGGATCATTTGGTTGAGATTATAAGTTTTGATTACCTTAGAAGCGTAATTTTTCTTTTAGAGTTTTAATCGAAAAAAAGAGTTGCGACATCTATATGGTGAATCCATCTTATTAAACTTTTGTTGTAGAGTCTATTGAATCAAATTCGATCCGCAAAATTTTTTAGTTTAAGCCGGTGAGAGCTAGGTTGATTTATATCTTCATATTATCAATATTATTGCATTTTACTATGAAAGAACAGAATATAAGATTGGTCAAAATTATATATGAAAATTCTCGGGAAATAGGTCACATTACACTCTGTTTCAAATTTTCGTTTCAAAAACAGGGTGGTAAAAAAGAGTGTAATGTGACATATTTCCCGAGAATTTTCATATATAATTCATACTGGGTCAAGAATCTCTATTATTATTGGTCAAAATGTATAGATGGAGTAATATGTTATTATGTCCGATTCGCATAGTAGATTTAGAATCTGTAAGTGAATTTATCTATAAATGATATTTAAAGATTTAATTTCAATATTAATTTCTAGATTAATTTTAATTGTTTGTGCTCTAGAGCTACTTTAAAATTATTTTCGATAGAACAAGTTGAACTAGTTAAATAGTTTATTATATTTCTTCGGTTATTGATTAATTTTTTGATATTCCTTTATATATTGCCATCACCCTCATTTTAATACATTCCAACCGATTCCTACGACAAATCCACTGTATGCCCTTCTCCATTTTATTGAAACTGTTGTGAATCAGGACAGCAGCTGTAATTCTGGAAAACAAAAATGTCCCGAGTAGGAAATTCCCCAGTTATTCAAAAAACGGTTATTGGGGGAGCTTATCGTCTGCCCGTTTCCTTCCCTTCTCGTTTACCTGACTAACAATCCTCAGATTCTGTTCCATGGAGTTATTTAAATGTACTAGGTGCAAATTGAAAATGGGAGAAATCTTGAACAAATAGTAATAGAGCAATACGAGATAATTCGGAATAAGGAAGGCTTATTTGAGAGAGATCATCCATGAGGAATCGACTAGAAAGACGGACATTGCCAACACATGTTATATTTGTTAATTTTTGCCATTTAATCTTGAATCGAGTTATATGGCATGAAGTATGTTCTCGTGTAGTGGCCAAATGATAAATGCAATCCACTCAAAATTTGGACCCTATGAATAAGGAACTATCATACTTATAAAATTGAAATACTGTCAAGTACTTAGAACCTTTCAGCTACCAAGTAGCCATCATCAGAGTAAACAGAACAGTATTGTTAGTGGATAAGAGCGATTGTTTCTTATTTATAGTGTTATAGTGTGAACTCTTTCATTGCTTATCAGAAATCTTAACACAAATTATGGAATGATTGTCGAAACTTACTGGCTTAAAAGTTCAAAAGAGGTACGACCGTTTTTGAGATATTGAGTAGTAGGGATTGTCGAAATACTCGACACTATTCGCTCTGTTTCGCGCGTCATTTGAAGCGCTAATCATCTGGCCGATTGCCGATTGTAGAGAGAAATATTATGACAACACGTTCACTGCCGATCACACCAGCAGGTGCGGTACCGGATTAAGGGATAGCGCGTTCCGTCAATAGTCCAGGCATTTAAGGAGAAAAATCGACGATTTTTGCCCTAATTTCCGCGAGGTCTAATTGCGGTCTATTCTATGTATTTTGACACGCTGAGAACGATGGGGTAGTTTAAATTTGCATTAACCCTGTGCTCAAAAAGCTATGGCCATATTTTGGAAGCAAAAATGACCTTTTCTCAATTTTTTGCATTTTGAGACAAAGCTTTGAGTTGTATGGAAAAATGTTTCAACAAAAGTTTTCGGAAAAATTAATACGCGATTTTTGGCTCTGGTCCGAAATCGATTAGAGGGCGTGGGCCCAAGGTAGGGTCCATTTACTCTGATTTTTAGCACATTGAAAAATGGAGTATATGTCAAAGAGTTTTTGTTTATTTCATATTCTGTTTCGGTGGAAACATAGTATTTTTATTTCTCTTCTTTCGGTTTCTGGTATTTTGACCTACCTCATTTTTTTGGGCCAAAAAAAAAATCTGTATTTTACGAATTCCAGACGAAATACTTAAGTTCTCGATCTAAAACCAAATTGATTCGAAATATTCTATTATTCTGCACTCAATGTCCGAAATTCAATCATTTTGGTTTAAAGACATAACTTTGGCGCCATTTTGAAAATTTTAGATAGCTTAAAAATTCAAATCTTTTGGGGTTAGACATTTTTCACGGAATTCAAATTCTACGTTCTTTAAGAGATTTTCATAGCGACTATTTAAATCCAAGCATATCGATTTGAGTGGAGTAGAAATGAAGCTATCCTAATAAATGTGTTTGGACCTCTAAAGGGCCCAATTTTGAGTCTATCAACAAAGTCTTGGAGCAAACTACAGAGAAATACATCGGCTATTTAGGTATGAAACAGCGTACGGGAATTCGTTCATAATTTCTAGTTATAACGAATTTTATCATAAAAACTAGCGCGAAATTTGATTTAGCGGCAATAAGCGATAATGCTTACATAATGAGCTACAAGGTGGTCCTATTTTTAAGCACGAACATTTACCAGTACATTTTTTTATACAACCACAAGAGATTATTTTGATCAACTCATTGGGATGTACATTTTTACTGTTTGTAAGTCCATTCGGACTATTTCTCCAACCCCATTCCGTTGGATCAATGGTTTTATTACCGATCCAAACCTGAACTTGGTAATAATCCTAAAAAAATGTTGCTTTGCAGCATCATCGTATTTTCATATGGTTACCTTGTGATGCCTTGGCATAATGTAATCGTTCGCTGGCATGAAAAATTGGGAGCTCTTTGTTTAACGCATTTATCAGCAAATTACAATTCCCGATCTTCCAAACTCTACATAAGATTTCAACAAGGTAACCATATGAACATACGATAATGCTGCAAAGCAACATATTGTTACCGTGTTCGGTAATCAAACCATTGATCCGAAGAAATGGGGTTGGAGGAATAGTCTGAACGAACTTACTCCAATACAAACAATAAAAATGCACGTCCCGATGAATTGTTCAAAATAATCCCTCGTGATTGTGAATAAAATTGTACGGGTAAATGTTTATGAAAAATTTAGGATTACCTTGTAGCTCATATGTAAGCATTGTGAAGGTGAGTCAGAAATCAGTATATCAGATGATGATGATTTTGATATGTAACACCCTATAATGACATCATGTCACGGTCACATATACACCACACGTTTACATACACTCACATTCACACAAAACAATCATAAGCATTCAGGTGCATTTTGAAACATTTAAAAAAGTATAGTTTCTCGCGCGGAATCCATTGTACCGACCCTCGTTTATAGTCGCTAAATGAAATTCCGCGTTTTTTATGATGAAATTCGTTATAACTTGGAATAGTGAACGAATTTCCGTACGTTGTTTCAAATCTGAATAGCCGATGTATTTCTCTGTTTGCTCAAAGACTTTGTCCATAGGCCAAAATTGGGCCCTCTAGAGGCCCAAACACATTCATTAGGAGACACTTATCGTCATCTTCCCATCATACAGATAATAATAGTGAACCCTACAAGTATGAAATCATTACTGATTATGTTTCCGTTCTCGCAAGAGGTGATCTTCGACATATCTATATGTCTGTAAAAACAATATCAGCGCATTCAACAGCTGGTAATGAGAACAATCTTTTCAATCATTTCCAGGAATATTATTAGTTTTGCTGAATTGAACACAGCCGATTAGTCAGAGAATATCTTTGCAAAGCAATATTGAAATTTCTATCCAATTCGAACATAAAGTTATCGACTCATCTTGAGCGTCTATTTCTGGATATAAAAAATTAAAACTATTTCCGATCTTCAATCTGGAGATTGAATATTTTCAAATGTTATTGTGTCTGCATCAGACTTGATGATTTTGTGAAGATTATGTTGTCATCTATGGGTGAAAGTCATCTATTTTGTGGAACTGGAAATTGAGACCAACTAAGCGAAGATATCATTCCATGTTCCCAGCTTGTTAGAAAAGAATATTTTCAATCATTGTTGAAAATCATGTCATTGCGAGAAAATCCCTTAATATTGCTTGTTGACTAATAAACTATAAAAGAGTTACTGTGGATAGCACTATAAATAAGAAATAATTATAGTGAATAAGGGTGATTATTTTAACGAAATAATAAATATAACTACTTTGTTATACTATCACTGATATTTATCATAGTCGTTACTATAGTTTCAACACTAAACGTGTCATCTTCAGACGAAAACGAAGGTATGAATTTACAAGTACTATATCTACTATATATAGGTTGAAGAAGGAATACAAGCAAATTAAACCAAAAATTATACCTAACTACGGTATTTTGGTATCCTTTGATGTTTCTAATATGTTTTCAAATATCCCTCCCATTGAATGTCGGAATTTAGTCACAAATATCTTTGAAAAGTCACATATTAATCCTTCGATAAAATCAGAAATAGAACAGGCATTCGATATATGCCTCAGTCAAAAGTACTGTCAGTTTAATAACAAATTTTATACTCAACATAACGGATTAGCTATCGGTTCTCCATTAAGTCCACTTCTAGCAGATATTTTTATTTATCACAAAGAAGATACTATAATGAGTTCTGCCATAACAAAAAACATATTCAATTTTGGTACAGATACCTAGACAATATTTTAGCCCTATTTAAAGGTACATCTAGACAGTTAGATGCTTTCTTATCATTCATCAATAATATTTATCCCAACATAACATTCACATTAGAGACAGAAAAGGATCACAAAATAAATTTCTTAGACTTAACATTATTACATCATAATAATAGCATCTCATTCGATATTTACAGAAAACCTATTTTCACAGATACAGTAATTTGTACCTCTTTACATAGCCCCTATAGTCATAAACTAGCTGCTTTTCATTCAATGATACATAGAGCCTTTTCCCTTCTCCTATCTCAAGAAAATCTTAGTAAAGAATTAGATACAATTAAAGTTATTGCTACAAATAACGGTTTCGTTCCTCAAGTAATTTCTAAATTAATAGATAGAGAAATACAAAAATTAATTTACAATAGCACTTTATGAAAGACAAAGATAACTCATTAAAATAAGTTTCTTCAACATATTTTGGTCCTATAAGCGAAAAAATTGCAAACATGTTATCCCATCATAACCTGACCATCAGCTTTAAGCCCCCAAACAAATTATCTCATATTATGTTCAATGCGAAATATAAAACTGACAAATTTAAAAGTCCCGGAGTTTATAAACTAACTTGTTCAGAGTGTGATAGGTTTTACATCATACATAGGTTATCTTGCCGTAACATAGCAGTTAGATATAAAGAACATTTTCGTCCCTTTAAAATTAATAAGACCGATTCTTGAATGGGAATTTTCAAAGCAATGAAGATGTATGATAATAAGATCCTTAGCGATCAACTAGATTTATATTACAGTAATCTTTTCAATGTATTAATAACCTGATTTTCGTATTTAAAGTCCGTTAGTAAATATACCCTCTCCACTAAGGTTCTCACGGAACCACCTGATCACTTTACCCCTACTGGTTTTTCCTAGAACTATTTTCTATAGCCATAAAATTTGTTTGTATTCCTTCTTTAACCTATATGTAGTAGATATAATACTTGTTAAATTCATACCTTCGTTCCGTCTGAAGATGACACGTTTAGTGTTGAAACTATAGTAACGACTATATTAAATATCAGTGATAGTATAACAAAGTAGTTTCATTTATTATTTCCTTAAAATGATAAACTATCACAAAGTAACGGCTTCCACAATTGAATTTTTGAAGGGTGATTATTTCTTATTCATATTGCTTATTGACGATAGTCCATAACAACAAGGTTGAGAACATTCTCAACCAACCAGATATTCCAATTCTACAACATGAGGTCAGTTAATCACAACATATCTTATGTGAAACGTGCTTCTCTAATCAACTCTACTGTAGAATTCTGTTTCGGACTTTTAATCGCCGATTATGAAAGTCTTCATGAATTAAAAACAGAATATCGTGAGGTATTTTTTCAATTTTCATTACTTTTGACTCGTAAAATCTTTCCTATGAATTCAGCTACCTTAAATAAGATTGCTGGGCGCTCAGAAATGTGCAGAATGAAAGCCACTATACGCGTACTTTCCGATATTTAGACATTTAGAAATATGTTTTGGGTGCTTTGAAATCGGTAGATTGTGGATATTATTCAGCTTTAGCGGTAGAAACATGAGTAAGTGTAGAGGTGTTATCTTATCCAGAGCTTCCACGGGACTTATTGGAGCCATCTTCATACCATTCATGACACCTGGGCAGGCGAGACGCTACAGTCGATACAACCGCGACATAGGTGATCACTAGACCTACGGGACTAATTATAACGACGTGAGTACAAGAAGGAGAACTGACTTAAGCATATACCGGATGCCCAGTGACATGCTCATCACTATCATATTTAATTCAAAGAGCGACAAAGACGAACAAAATGATCATTTGTTTGGCCTTATGAGCATGTATAAGAAACGTAGACGACCTAGACGAGCAAAAAATGTGGTAAATTTTTGAGAAGAATTTTCTACTCTTAAAGTTAGATCACCTGAAAAAATGAGTCATTAAGAGAATCACTAAAATGCCACTTTAATATTGAAGAAGTATTCCAAGGATGAGCCGTGGTAGAAGAGGAACCCACAAGAGTCGACCCGTTGAGACCCGTTCGAAGATTATAGATGACCAGTGACCACATCAGAAGAGTCAAAATATAAGTTGTCTTTGGAGGAAACAAGACGGATAAATATTGAAAGAAGCATACACAAAAAACTAAAATATACACAAGCTATTTATGAAACTTATACAAATAAATTATGACGTTACTAAACCAACAGGGCTAGACCATATCATTGTTATTTGGCAAAAGCCAACAAAAGGTATTCATATTGTAGTATAGGAATCATCCATTCCTATACGAGATTACCTAAAAACGCTAAGTTATAGAATTCGACCTTATTCTTATTAAGTAATGTTATTAAGCATATATTGATAACTCATAACTGACCCACTAACAACATGTTGACTATTACACATTGTTTAGTCCAAGATAACCTTGACACACAGAACAGGGTATCTCGAGGTAGTTATTGAGGAATCGATGTATATGCTAAAGACTAGAGTATGTAGAACGATAACATAAACATCACAGTTAGATTATATATATATAGTTATGTAGGACATTCATATTCAGTTACATAAAGTTACATATAGTTATATCATAGATTATTCATATAAGATGTTGATGTAAGACTACCATTATTATGTAGAGCGAGGCATTATGTCGTTATGGCGTCGAGCTCTACAATTAAGTAAAGTGACTCTTTTATAAGTGATATGTTTCCATCCCCTATACCTTCACCAGAACCACGGGTCAGTTAGGGCGAACCGCCCAACATTAAGACCTCTTCCACACAGGACGACCGTTGGCAAGTCCTTCTACTTTACATGGCGATCTACGCCAGTCTTCTACTTTACAATATATTCATTATTTCCAAATTTCTTACTTCAGAAATTATTTGTTGAAATTTCTGCTCAAAGTATCCACTTCATAAAATAGAACTAGTTCCAATAAAGAGATGCTCTTCGTCATTTGCATATTTCATGATTTCACTGGATGACCAAAGCTATCAGACTTTGAATCTAAAATACGTGCTTCTTTGTATTATTATGTAACCTTAAATATTAAAAGATACAGATATGCTCAAAACTGTTTTGAAATATAAAATTATCAGTGTCTTTGGTACTGTAAAATTGATTAAATCTCAAATTGTTAAGAATGTTATTTGGAATGTTTTTCCCCTGTAGCTACTTTCCAAATATTGACCTACAGAAGCAGTCGCCGATGCAGTAATGCGCAAATATGTTCTATTCTATGATGAATCGATTATTTAATCTATTTCCAACAATTATTCTTGCTACCACGATTTCTACGCCTTAGGATGGTCCCGTCCCCACATTGTCCTGTTAGCTCTTGATTAATTCGATCATATCCTCACTTGCCTCTCTTGAATCACTCCATTTAAAACAAAACTGTGAATGTTCCCAACTCTCCGAGACGCTTTTGTAAAATATAATTCATATACTCAGTTAATGTGTCACTTTTTGTTGAAAATGGAACATTCCTGGCTTACCGTAATCATATCTGGGAAAAAACAGTTAAGCGAGGCCAAGAAGATAATAATTGTCTACTCAACTCGGACGGACCTATCATAAAGTAGTATTTTGCGCACATATATATACTCTTTGTGGTTTGATCTTCTCATAATTCTCCGGCGTTATGGAATGAACCATCTATACATAATTATATCAAACCTTTCTGTTGGGTTAAACGGGGAATGTCAATCGTTAAGCGTTGGTTTTCAACCCCTTTTGGACGATGTGGATACAACAATAGTACCTTCCGAATATATGTTTTAACTACAAATATGAAAGTAATGAAATATCTAGCCTTGACCACATCTGTACAATTCATGGGTTAACAACTGAAAACTAATATTATTTTGATAGTTCAACATGTATTGAATTCGTTTCAGTACTGGCTGAGTCGTTTAGGATGCGGATGAGGGATAAGATGTTAGCCAGTATTCATTTTAAGTCTAATTTTTTCTGATGCTTCCTTTTTAAGCTGGCAAATCTGAAGGAATGGAAAATGAACCGAATTTATCACGACAGTTTTGAAGTCCCTAGTTGAATACGATGCTTGCGCTCTATGAAAGATATATTTATAGTCTGAATCTTCTTCTATTTTCAACTCAATAATAATTTATTGCACCAACGAATTTTAAAAGCTCTTCAAATTTGAAGTAAATGAGGCTGCCATTCCATATATTAGGTACGATTCATTAAGTGAGTTGTATTTTTTAGGTCGCAAATTCTTGGCTCAAGCAAATTGATTTAGTTGAGAAGGGTTTATTTTCATATACTTATAGCATTGAATAATGATCAATACCTGTAACTTGACATTTGATACCTAATCTTCAATTACTTCTGAAATCTTATGAAATGATGTATTGAATGATATTAGCTTGTTTATGTTGACGATATATCATAATTACTTGTGGCCTGGATATGTCGTGCGGAGCTCGAACAGGAGATCTTGATTCTTTGTCCATTTTTCCTCCTATTTCAAGAATATGTTCTTCTCTGCCGAAACAGAAAATTCGATGACATACATAGTCTTACTTTGTTTATCGAGGAGGACAACGTCAGGCCTATTTGCTTGTATGGACCTGACGGTTGGAAACAGGTTATTCTCGTTAGATCTCGCATTTTTCGTTTCCGACAACGAACTCATTATCTCCAAGCATATAAGGTAGCATCGGCTCTTGGTCTAATCAGTACGGATGCCTAAGATGGTAATACAGCACCCGACAGAAGCTTGGAAAAGCGTCTCAGGCGCCTTTCGACAGGCCCTGTCTCGGTTTTAAACACCGTGTATCGGCTTGTCAACATGCCGCCTGAGCATAAGATGTTGCTCCACGGCATTTATTTGTGCCTTCAGGCGAGGATGTTGAAACTCGAGGTTGCCCTCTAGTCGACTGATGTGAAATCCGAGACCGAATTCTTCCGCAGCTTTTTGTGCTGCTTTAACGAATAATGCCCCCACAGTTTCAGGCTGTAATCATGGCCACCTACGACCACTTTTATTGACATAAGTTTCAGAAACTATCATCAGGGATTTTCTTGAGAAAAACTGATGATAACATTAAACTGTCCCGAACCAATTTCCAATGTTCTAAACTACAGGGTGTCCAACAAAAGAAAATATAAGTATTATTCGGATTTTAGAAATTCATAATGTAAATTCCTACTAGTATCTCTAAGACTTGAATAGGAATTATCATCGAAATAATCAAGAAACATCTATTTGATTTTTTATCATATTTATTATAATTTGAAGCATTATGGGAATAAATAAAACGTTGATCACTCCAAATAGGCAAAAGGTATAAAGAATGTCTTATTCTTTACGAGAAAAAGTGGAGATTATAAGATTAGATGTTGACGGAACACGTTCTTTTCGGGAAGCAGCAATTGAATTCAATCAACGACATCCAGAACGTACTATTAACCTTGTGACCGTCGGAAATGTAAACGAATTTTGTGACCAACATGGAACAGTTGAGAGAGTTCCAAACCAGCATCGTGATCGGTAGCGAATGGAAACCAATGATTCTCAATTATTTCAATGATAATCCACATTCGAGTCTGAGGGATGCTAGTAGAAACTTGAATATTTCTAAAAGACAGATCTGGATTGTGAGTATGAACTTCTGAAAGGATAGTAGATCATTGATGAACACAATGCGATTCGATGCCCTACCATAGATTAACTATTCACGCACATTCATCTAAAGTTCAGTCATTTTGAAGTAAGGATTGTGGGTTGAAGTATTGCTATGGTTGGCAATTACTTAACAGTTCTTATTCAATGACAGCATCTTGTTTCATATATATTTTTGACTGATAATTGTTCTGGTTAAGTATAAACAGGTTTGAAGTTTCTTTGCCTAATTTGCCACAATTCCGTGTATGTAACTTAAGAGATAAATAATTAAATTTTTGAATTATGAAGATAACTTGCATAATTCAACATAAGATTATAAATATGAATAAACGTAAAAGATTGAACCATAGGCGGAATTCGAACCCACATGACTGGATTTCTAGTCCAGGGTGTTTACCAATTACACCACTTTGGTCCCGTTATATCTTTATATTTTCGTGAATATACACCACTGAAAGGATAGTAGATCATTGTTGAACACAATGCAATTCGATGCCCTACCATAGATCATGTATTCACGCACATTCATCTAAAGTTCAGTAGTTTTGAAGTGAGGATTGTAGGTTAAAGTATTGCTATGGTTAGAAATTACTTGACAGTTCTTATCCAATGACAGCATCCCGGTTCTTATATATTTCGATAGAACTAACTGAGAATGGTTCTGGTTAAGTATGAACAAGTTTAAAGTTTCTTTGCCTAATTGGTGACCATTTCGTGTATGTAACTTAAGAGACACAGAATTAAATTTTCTGAATTATGAAGATAACTTAGATAGTTTAACATAGGATTATAATAATGAATACACGTAAAAGATTGAACCATAGGCGGGATTCGAACCCACATTACTGGATTCCTAGTTCACACAATGCGATTCGATGCCCTACCATAGATCAACTATTCACGCACATTAATCTAAAGTTCAGTCATTTTAAAGAAAGGATTGCGGGTTGAAGTTATCCTATGGTTGGCAATTACTCAACAGTTCTTATTCAATGACAGCATCCCAGTTCATTTATATTTTTAAATAGAACTGACTGAGAATTGTTCTGGTTAAGTCTAAACAGATTTGAAGTTTATTTGCCTAATTTGCCACAATTTCGTGTATGTAACTCAAGAGATAAAAGAATAAATTTCTGAATTATGGAAGATAACTTGCATAATTTGACATATGATTATAAAGATGAATAAACGTGAAAGATTGAACCATAGGCGGAATTCGAACCCACATGACTGGATTTCTAATCCAGGGTGTTTACCAATTACACCACTTTGGTCCCGTTAGATTTTCATATTTTCTTGAATATAAACCTCTGAAAGGATAGTAGATCATTGATGAACACAATGCGATTCGATGCCCTACCATAGATCATGTATCCACGCACATTCATCTAAAGTTCAGTCGTTTTGAAGCACGGTCTTATACGACCGTGTTTTGAAGTAAGGATTGTAGGTTAAAGTATTGCTATGGTTGGAAATTACTTGACAGTTCTTATCCAATGACAGCATCCCGGTTCTTATATCTTTCGATAGAACTGACTGAAAATTGTTCTGGTTAAGTATAAACAAGTTTCTTTGCTTAATTGGTCACAATTTCGTGTATGTAACTTAAGAGATATGAAATTATATATAAAAATTTTCGGGAAACAGGTCACATTAACACTTTGTTTTAAATTTTCGTCTTTACGTACGTTTCGGTCTCACGACCATCATCAGAAGACTTATTATGTCAGAAAGGTACGGTGAGCAATATTTTGGACAAATATTCGGCACAGCAATGGGATCTCCTATTTCAGCTACCATTGCTAACTTCGTTATGGAATGCCTAGAGGAATCTGTTATAAGTTCATTAGATTTTCAGCCTGTATCCTTTGGAGGGTATGTAGATGATTGCCTTATGTGTGTGTTCCCAACGATAAAATTCAATAAGTGATTAATAAATTCAACAATTTCCACTGTAAACTTCGAATCACTTGTGAAATAGAAGCAAACAAAAACATAAATTTCCTAGATATGAACATTAGGCATGATGCAGATGGAAAAATAAAAACTTCTTGGTTTACTAAAGAAGTTTGGTCTCAACGTTATCTTCACTTCAAGTCCATTACACCATCTTGTTATAAAAAAAGTGTCATGAATAGCCTTACAGACCGCGGGGTAAAATTGCCTCACGCAGAGGACCGTCCCAAAAATTTAAAAATTGTTCGTAATATACTGGAAATGAATGGCTACCCAGAAACTTTCTTCAATCCTATCATTAAAGAGAGAATAAACAAAATCTATAATGGATCGTCATATAAAAATAACATAAAAGGTAATACAGACAATTATATAACTTTACCATACATTCCGGAGACTTCAGAGAAAATTAAGAAATGTTTGAAAAAGTACAGTTTAAATGTTGCGCATAAGCCTACTAACGGTGTTGGGAAATATTTCTCAAATCTAAAACCTGTAATACCTAAAGATAAACAAACCCACACAGTATATAGATTGAATTGTTTAGATTGTGATGGGACTTATACTGGAATCTCTAAAAAATATTTGCAAAAAACAATGTATGGTCATAAGTATAGCACAAGAAATAAAAACTTAGAAAATTCCACCGCCCTTGCTAAGCACTGCTTTGATTATAACCATCAATTTTATTACAAAAATGTTGATATTTTAACTAAGGAAACCAATTATTATAAAAGATCTATCCTGGAGATGATTCACAGGAAACGTGACTCCAAATCTGTAAATAATAGGAATGATATTCAGGGATTAAGTCAGATTCATACTAACTTAATCAATTGAAACTCTTGCAAATTCCTAGATGCGTCTGTATAATGTTGAAAGTATATTTTAGGAAGAATGCTTGAAAGAAATATTCCAATATAGGTCTGAAACCTTTTTCAGGTACTTCATAAATCTTACATCTGGTTCGGAAGTAGATACTCAACATAATAACTTCGATCTTCAGTTGTTATGAGACTATACCAACATGCGCTTGTATATTATAAGAATATTACTGAATAGTGGATGCTTGTTACAAAAAATTTTTATGCTTTAATATTGACGATACGATTTCGATTATTCGTGGTTCTGTTCGTTTCGACGGCGTGGGCTTTTTTTATTGAAATTTGTGCGATATGGACGCTTGTACTATAATTAGTTTTAATAAACCCTTTTTGAAATAATAAGTCTTCTGATGATGGTCGTAAGACCGAAACGTACGTAAATACGAAAATTTAAAACAAAGTGTTAATGTGACCTATTTCCCGAGAATTTTTATATATAATTTCATATCTCTTACGTTACATACACGAAATTGTGGCCAATTAGGCAAAGAAACTTGTTTATACTTAACCAGAACAATTTTCAGTCAGTTCTATCGAAAGATATAAGAACCGGGATGCTGTCATTGTATAAGAACTGTCAAGTAATTTCCAACCATAGACGAAAATTTAAAACAAAGTGTTAATGTGACCTATTTCCCGAGAATTTTTATATATAATTCATACTGGGTCAAGAATCTTTATTATGAGATATAGAATTGATTTTATGAATTATGAAGATAACTTAGATAATTTAACATAGGATTATAAAGGTGAATAAACGTAAAAGATTAAACCATAGGCGGGATTCGAACCCACATTACTGGATTTCCAGTCCAGTGTGTTAACCAATTATACCACTTTGGTTCCGTTAGATTCTTATGTTTTTGTAAATATAAACCTCTGAAAGGATAGAGGATCATTGATGAACACAATGCGATTCGATGCCCTACCATAAATCAACTTTTTAGGCACACTCATCTATAGTTCAGTCGTTTTGAAGTAAGGATTGTAGTTTTGCGGGGTAAAATACTGAGAATAGGGGAAGATAGGATAGGAAAGTGTGGTCGTCTCAAATTCTCGATATTTCAAGATCGGTACATCTAGCTACAATATTAGAGAAGCGCATCCAATATTTCTGGCGAAATTACGTTCTGTGCTACTTGCACCTTGTTAATATTGGAGTCTTATGAGATGTGCTTTGATGAACACGATACGGAAAATTCTACTTACTCTCTTTTAATAATTGCTTCTCCACTACGGATTCTCAATATTCTCTGGATATCCTATATCACAACAATTTCAGGGTTCTGCAAATAAAACCTGCTTTATTTGCAACTCTAGATAATGAGTACGTTGATAGTTACTTGTCACTTTATTATAATATAAAAATCATTCAGATTTATACGAGATGAGACGTGTAAGTTTCTCACTCGTGAGCCTCTTGTTCGGCTTGACCGATCCAGAAAATTGAAAATATCGATATGGTTAGACGCTTAATGAACGGCGTGAAACATTGTATTCATCGTCAGTATTTTGTGTCGCTACCTCCAGGCGCTAAAGCCAAGTAAAAGTATCTGTATCTGTTTTTTTTCAATAGTTTGAGAAGCAAATGACCAAATCATTTTGTAATTGCAGCCTATTCCTCTTCCTAGTTTTCATGTTCACCATTGAAGAGGAAGTGGCGAATGGCACTAACACTTTCGTAGCTTCCCCTTTTAGCTCTGGACATTCTTCTTTTCTCTCCATTCCAGTTTAAACTCACCGTCAGTAGCAAAATCTGTGAGATTTCAATTCATCTTTGTGGTCAGATCATCCAGTGGTAGCGACATATACACAAAAGGATTTAGTATACACATATGCTCATAGCCAGCTTCTGAGTTCAGTTCCGGGAATTAACTCAATAGTTTCACTTCCAAATTATGCAAGCCCTATATTATGTAAGGGGAGTGTGAGCTTAGTCCATCTCATTTCCCGAACACACAGGGTAAAAATCATACATTATTTTTATAAAGACCTTGACCACAAACGAAGCTTTGCTATAAATTCTTTGGTTTTATCCTCTTATTAACTTGTAAAGGAGTCGCGAATTCAAGAAGGTTGGAAAACACTGTATTTACAGCAATTATGAGAGTGAACTGATGAAACCAAATTTCTACAAAACTTGAACGCACTATTCACATTACTGAATTGGTACCGTGGGTTATTGTTTCTGCCAGAAACTATCATCACAAAGAAAATGAGAATGAATGGTTATATTACAAAATTCCTCATGCAATTGAACAGCTGCACCAATAGTTCGATATATTCAATCAATAAAAATAGGGAATTTTCAATGTTTTATTCGACCAATTCATTACTTCATTCGTAGGATATCAATTTCGCTTAAAACAAATATACTGGGATCAGGTTTGGACGGAAAACGATTTGATAAGTACGTGCTCAAAATAATGATGATAGTGTTATCTCCCCTTACTGTACTTCTACAGTGACATTTTCGGACAATAGTCCGAATTTGGAGGATTTGGAGCTGGAATACTAGTGGAGTAAATCTGTCGAGAAAATAAGCAAGGTTGGCGAAAATTTTACGACGCATAGCGACCCAGCGGAAAAGTTTTTTTAGAGTACCAACAACAACCTCCTGAAATTTTTATTCCCCAAAGTGGGTGCAACCCGTTTTTTTTGGGCAAAAAATTTTTTTTTTACATTTTTAAGGGTAGTTTAGCAACAAAAAATTAATATCTCTGGTTGTATTGGAAATTAAGAAACCAAACTAGTACCCTTTCATTGTCAATGTCCAAGGAACTTCCAGTCCAAATTTCAAGTTGATACGACCACCCCCCTCACCGAATCGATATATATATATATATATATATATATATATATATATATATATATATATATATATATATATATATATATATATATATATATATATATATATACATATACCGAAAAAAGAAGGGCCGTCGGGCACGGTCCAATACTTAATCTAACTACATGGAGCGAAAACGGCACTCCAAAAATCGTAAAAAAGTCGTAAAGCCGTATTAGGTACAACCAGTTTGCACTTCTCTAACTCGCCAGCTACGCGCTCCTCACGTGAACGTTATTCTATTTATCTCAAATTAACCAAAATGGCCAATATAGGCCGAAAAAGAAAATAATCGAAAAATGAGTTGCATGACATAGAACTATATGCGAATACCTACATTTTCATGCAAAGCAGATCGGATGTAAATGACATGAGATATCTTAATTTGAAAAGTAACTAAAAAATTGACTTAAAGTTGAATTTCAGGAAAACTGTTCAATATTTTTAATTCAAATTCAGAGGGTAGTTTTGACATCATAACACCTATCTTCAGTCCAAATTTCAGCCGAATCAGTTGAAAAATGACCGAGTAAGCCATTACGCAAAATTCCTTGCATATATGAGTATATATATATATATATATATATAGTTGATCTATGGTAGGGCATCGAATCGCATTGTGTTCATCAATGATCTACTATCCTTTCAGAGGTTTATATTTACAAAAAATATAAAAATCTAATAGGACCGAAGTGGTGTAATTGGTAAACACCCTGGACTAGAAATCCAGAAATGTGGGTTCGAATCCCGCCTATGGTTCAATCTTTTACGTTTATTCATCTTTATAATCCTATGTTAAATTATCTAAGTTATTTCATAATTCAGAAAATTTAATTCTATATCTCTTAAGTTACATACACGATAGTGGCCAATTAGGCAAAGAAACTTTAAACTTGTTTATATATATATATATATATATATATATATATATATATATATATATATATATATATATATATATATTCTTTTGTTGATATTCTTGAACCATTTGTAATATTTGTATGTTTTCTTGGTATATTGGTTCGTATATATACTGATAATGAAATAAAAATTCTGTTTTGACGTTTCGACAATGTTTATTGCCTTTATCAAAATTGTTAATTGAATTAGTGTTTCCATGTAATTTAGAAAAGAATAGATGATTTCGACTAATGAAATGCGTCTGCAGCCGACTTGTGTTTTAAGATCCAATTAAAACTGCAGAAAACATTGGATCGGTTGTGTGTGTGAAAGAGTAATGTATGGCTAACTACAATTTGAAATAGATTGAATTTGATTAAATACAAGACATTCCAATATTGTACAATTATAAATATCTATGAATTATTGTATGAATTAGTTACTCTATGATAAGTATTTCTATCATAACTATTCAAGTTTAAGATAATTCTATGGAATTTAACCTCAAAATTGTTACTCTATAGTGTCATAGTTAAATAATACTTCATCTTTTTTAGGTTGAATTTTAAATAGACAATGGAAAGTGGCACTTCAAATTAATAAAATTTTGTTAAGTTTGAATTAGATTATTGTACAGTTTCGAAAGATTGGAATCTATTTTGTCATTTACACAATTGTTCTTTTTAATTTGAATAGATTCTAATATCAAACGTTTGTTGTCGTTTGTTTCAATATTTAAAATTTTTATATTGTTGTAGTCGAAAGTATGGTTAGTGTCTTTCACATGTTTATTGAGCGCAGTTGATGAATTTTTGGTATATTTGTGGCCATTTAATCTTTTTTCGAGGTATTGTGAAGATTGGCCAATATATACCTTTTCGCAATCTTTGCAAGGGATGGAATAAACAGTATGGGTTATTTTTTTGAAAGGTACGCTGCTTTTTAATTTTGTAAAGAGACTTTTCTGATTTAAATAACTCTTATGACATATATGTAGGTCATAAGGTTTCACTATATTACAAATTTTCTTTGAAAGTCCACCGATATATGGTAGTGATATGTAATGCCTATCATTAGTTGTATCATTATTGGTATTGATTCCACCAAATGAGTTATAAAATTTATGAATTTTGTCTTTAGTTATCGAATTTACTAAATCAATGGAATAACCATTTCTTATTAAAGTTTCTTTTGTTTTTGTAATAGATATAGTTCTCAGTTCAGGAGAACTTAGTCGAATAGCTCTATCTATTAGATTTATAATAACATTTTTCTTATATTTTTTAGGTATATTAGAATTGAAATTAGTATACCTTCCTGACCAAGTAGGTTTGGTATACCATTTTGTTAGAATTTTGTTATCATTTGATTTTCTTACTAAAGTTAAATCTAAAAAATTTATTTCGTTATGATTTTCTAATTCAATCGTAAATTGTAACTTATGGTGAAAGGAATTGAAAGAATTCAAAAATTCATTACATTTGTTTTCAGGGATTGCAGCAATACAATCATCAACATATCTTTTGAAGAAGGCTATATTATAATTTATTTGAGATACTACTTTTTCTTCAAGGAATTCCATTACTATTTGGGCTATGATACTTGATATTGGAGAGCCCATTGCACAACCATCTAATTGTTTATAACAATCATCTTTATATTGTAAAAAATTAGCGGTGAATGTATATTCTATAGCTGTTAAGAACTCATTCATAGGTAAATTTGTATATAGTTTTATTTCATCCCATTTATTTTGAATTATTTGTTTAGCTAATTCTAAAGGGATATTTGTATATAAAGATGTGACATCTAGTGATACTAAGATATAGTTTTTAGGTATTGTAATTTTGTTAATGAATTCCTTGAAATCCCAAGAATCTTTGATGTAAAACTCATTTTTGTAAGCTATGTTTTTTAGTATGTTGGATAAGTATTTAGCCATTTCATAAAAAGGTGATTGAATGCTGCATACTACAGGTCGCATCGGTATATTAGGTTTATGAATTTTGGGTAAACCATATATTTTTGGAGGATGAGCATTATGTATCGTTAATTGTCTATGAATGAATTTTGAAATACATTTCTTTTCAAACCATTTTTTTACTAAGTTATTATTTTTAGTTTGGTAAATATTAGTTGGGTTGTTATTTAGTTTCTTATATACTTCAGGATCATTCAACATTGTAGACATTTTATCCTCATATTCATTTGTGTCCATGATAACAGTTTTATTACCTTTATCTGCTTTTAAGATAGTAATTTGTGGGTTAGATTTGATGAATTGTTTGGTTTCTTTGAAATTTATGATTGATTTGTTATTTTTATTATTAAATTTATTATTTTTAACTGTTTGTTTGAAATTAGTTATTGTGTTTATACATTTTGATCTTATCTCATTTGCTATTTGAGTAGGTTTTTTAGCAATTTCAGTTTCAAGTGAAGAAATTATGTTATTGATAGGTATTTGTCTTTCGTTATATAGAGTATTACTAAATTTCTCACCGAGAGCTAAAGTGTCTATTACATTTTTTGGAACATTTGTTTGAGATAAATTCATTAGCCAATTATTATCAACTATGAGATCTCTTTTGTTATTGTTATTTAATTTATTTATTTTCTCAATATTTCTATGTTTAATTTTATTAAAGTTTTTTTCAAATTTTTGAGTTTCTAATTCTAAATACGTATTGTAGATTTGGGTAGGTAGGATATTTTTTATTGTAGATTTGGTTCTGCTTATGTTATTTTCAGTTTGTTTTACATTTTTACAAGTGTCAGATATTAAGAGGTTTAATACTTTTAATTGAAACGTTTCTTTGAATTGAAGATAAGTATTATCTAAGTACTCACTATTGAAAATGATGTGATTATCATTGATTTTTAAAAATTTTGGTATTATTCTTAAACTTTTTAGTCGTAATAAGTATATTTTCCTATTTTTTTGATTGGCGAAGGTATTCATCATTTTTGAGAACGTTTTCAATAATTGGACGGTGTAGAATCCATAATCTTCTTCAATTTTCTTATAAAAAGCCATGATTATTACGATGTATGTATATCGATGTTGAGAGTAGTGTATTCTTGAAAAATAAAAAACCTATTTCTCCAGGCCAAATTATTCTTTTGTTGATATTCAAATATTACAAATGGTTCAAGAATATCAACAAAAGAATAATTTGGCCTGGAGAAACAGGTTTTTTATTTTTCAAGAATACACTACTCTCAACATCAATATACATACATCGTAATAATCATGGCTTTTTATAAGAAAATTGAAGAAGATTATGGATTCTACACCGTCCAATTATTGAAAACGTTCTCAAAAATGATGAATACCTTCGCCAATCAAAAAAATAGGAAAATATACTTATTACGACTAAAAAGTTTAAGAATAATACCAAAATTTTCAAAAATCAATGATAATCACATCATTTTCAATAGTGAGTACTTAGATAATACTTATCTTCAATTCAAAGAAACGTTTCAATTAAAAGTATTAAACCTCTTAATATCTGACACTTGTAAAAATGTAAAACAAACTGAAAATAACATAAGCAGAACCAAATCTACAATAAAAAATATCCTACCTACCCAAATCTACAATACGTATTTAGAATTAGAAACTCAAAAATTTGAAAAAAACTTTAATAAAATTAAACATAGAAATATTGAGAAAATAAATAAATTAAATAACAATAACAAAAGAGATCTCATAGTTGATAATAATTGGCTAATGAATTTATCTCAAACAAATGTTCCAAAAAATGTAATAGACACTTTAGCTCTCGGTGAGAAATTTAGTAATACTCTATATAACGAAAGACAAATACCTATCAATAACATAATTTCTTCACTTGAAACTGAAATTGCTAAAAAACCTACTCAAATAGCAAATGAGATAAGATCAAAATGTATAAACACAAAAACTAATTTCAAACAAATAGTTAAAAATAATAAATTTAATGATAAAAATAACAAATCAATCAAAAATTTCAAAGAAACCAAACAATTCATCAAATCTAACCCACAAATTACTATCTTAAAAGCAGATAAAGGTAATAAAACTGTTATCATGGACACAAATGAATATGAGGATAAAATGTCTACAATGTTGAATGATCCTGAAGTATATAAGAAACTAAATAACAACCCAACTAATATTTACCAAACTAAAAATAATAACTTAGTAAAAAAATGGTTTGAAAAGAAATATATTTCAAAATACATTCATAGACAATTAACGATACATAATGCTCATCCTCCAAAAATATATGGTTTACCCAAAATTCATAAACCTAATATACCGATGCGACCTGTAGTATGCAGCATTCAATCACCTTTTTATGAAATGGCTAAATACTTATCCAACATACTAAAAAACATAGCTTACAAAAATGAGTTTTACATCAAAGATTCTTGGGATTTCAAGGAATTAATTAACAAAATTACAGTACCTAAAAACTATATCTTAGTATCACTAGATGTCACATCTTTATATACAAATATCCCTTTAGAATTAGCTAAACAAATAATTCAAAATAAATGGGATGAAATAAAACTATATACAAATTTACCTATGAATGAGTTCTTAACAGCTATAGAATATACATTCACCGCTAATTTTTTACAATATAAAGATGATTGTTATAAACAATTAGATGGTTGTGCAATGGGCTCTCCAATATCAAGTATCATAGCCCAAATAGTAATGGAATTCCTTGAAGAAAAAGTAGTATCTCAAAAAAATTATAATATAGCCTTCTTCAAAAGATATGTTGATGATTGTATTGCTGCAATCCCTGAAAACAAATGTAATGAATTTTTGAATTCTTTCAATTCCTTTCACCATAAGTTACAATTTACGATTGAATTAGAAAATCATGACGGAATAAATTTTTTAGATTTAACTTTAGTAAGAAAATCAAATGATAACAAAATTCTAACAAAATGGTATACCAAACCTACTTGGTCAGGAAGGTATACTAATTTCAATTCTAATATACCTAAAAAATATGAGAAAAATGTTATTATAAATCTAATAGATAGAGCTATTCGACTAAGTTCTCCTGAACTGAGAACTATATCTATTACAAAAACAAAAGAAACTTTAATAAGAAATGGTTATCCCATTGATTTAGTAAATTCGATAACTAAAGACAAAATTCATAAATTTTATAACTCATTTGGTGGAATCAATACCAATAATGAGAAAACTAATGATAGGCATTACATATCACTACCATATATCGGTGGACTTTCAGAGAAAATTTGTAATATAGTGAAACCTTATGACCTACATATATGTCATAAGAGTTATTTAAATCAGAAAAGTCTCTTTACAAAATTAAAAAGCAGCGTACCTTTCAAAAAAATAACCCATACTGTTTATTCCATCCCTTGCAAAGATTGCGAAAAGGTATATATTGGCCAATCTTCACAATACCTCGAAAAAAGATTAAATGGCCACAAATATACCAAAAATTCATCAACTGCGCTCAATAAACATGTGAAAGACAATAACCATACTTTCGACTACAACAATACAAAAATTTTAAATATTGAAACAAACGACAACAAACGTTTGATATTAGAATCTATTCAAATTAAAAAGAACAATTGTGTAAATGACAAAATAGATTCCAATCTTTCGAAATTGTTAAATAATCTAATTCAAACTTAACAAAATTTTATTAATTTGAAGTGCCACTTTCCATTGTCTATTTAAAATTCAACCTAAAAAAGATGGAGTATTATTTAACTATGACACTATAGAGTAACAATTTTGAGGTTAAATTCCATAGAATTATCTTAAACTTGAATAATTATGATAGAAATACTTATCATAGAGTAACTAATTCATACAATAATTCATAGATATTTATAATTGTACAATATTGGAATGTCTTGTATTTAATCAAATTCAATCTATTTCAAATTGTATTTAGCCATACATTACTCTTTCACACACACAACCGATCCAATGTTTTCTGCAGTTTTAATTGGATCTTAAAACACAAGTCGGCTGCAGACGCATTTCATTAATCGAAATCATCTATTCTTTTCTAAATTACATGGAAACACTAATTCAATTAACAATTTTGATAAAGGCAATAAACATTGTCGAAACGTCAAAACAGAATTTTTATTTCATTATCAGTATATATACGAACCAATATACCAAGAAAACATACAAATATATATATATATATATATACATCTATACGTCGTACCCGAGCCATTGCTATTTAATAGGCCACCTCAGACCCACCAAATAAATTATTGTTATCGACAAGCCAGTAAGAGTTGTTTTCTCAACATCATTCAAGGAACCATTTGCCCTTGAGAGGGGTGAAGGAAGACTAAAAAAAATTATTGCACGTCATAATATAGACGTACTCAAGCCATTGCTGTATAACCGTTTTGTCGAACCAAATATATACATTATTCGACATCATACCGATGAATACAGACCCTGCAGTGTTGCCAAGCAGGAATCAGAACTACTATTCAAATATCGATGTTATACTAACAAACTTTTAAAGTGCCGGTCATTTACATTTCACTCATTCAATTGAATATACGCATTCTAATTACTCATCCAATTATGAATCTTAATTCCAGAAAAGCCAGTTTAAAATTTATTGGTTGTACCTAATAATGAATAATTGTTCTGATTGTAGTTTCATAAATTCCCATACACTTTCTTTTGAATATACGAATGGTTTTTCTCAAATGCGCATTATTAAAACTACATTCTATTCTGAAGCTAAATCCAATTTGCTGATCAATTTTGATTCTCTTCCAGAAATCAAAATTTCTTCGATAGAAGAAACAAATATTCATGCCATATATTTTTATAGAATAAAATAAGTGAAGATATGTGATGGCAAGTGAAGTTAGTTTGATCTATGCCGAAGGCGTACATAGTAGGATCACATTCCTTTGTAGCGTACTAGTGAACCGATAATCGACCCAATTCGCTTTAAGTGTGCGTTCGGTAACGCACACGAGAAACGAATGAGCTCGGATGACGAATGTTTGTCGAATAAACATATTGTGATATATAAAATTTTGTTTCCATTCCCCCATTCCATCAATATCTGAAGCAATCGTTATACCCCAGATGGAGTCATTTTCATATTTACAGATTTTTCTCGATTTTTCTTATTAATTCTAGGTCATCTTTTATAATTATCATAGAAATGAGATAATAAACTATTATGAAATTAGTCGCATATTTCAAATATTGTACGTTCTTAAAACTTTTTAGTTTGCTTCGTAACAGGATACATAGAAATAGAATAGTCCCGAACAATAATCATCTAGATTAAGGAATCTCATATGATAAGAACTATTTAGTTATTTACTGAATCATTGCAATTACCAGTAGAAGAAGACCACTTCACAAACATGTTATAATAGCTTAGCTACTTTAGCTGTTTGGTACGTACTTTCAGTCAATCTGAAAATAAAATTCCTTGGAATATCAATGAATCAGAATGGAACAATAAAAAAAATAGACTATGATATAATAATATATTGGAATCTAGGAGTATTCTGAAATTCAGTAAATATTCAATTGCTGGAAGATACCTATAGCTCCATATGTGTTTCTTCAGAACTTTGTCACTTGATGCATTTCGTCTTTTTCGAAACACATCAACTGCAATATGGTTGCTGTCCGCTTCCTGAATCTAGTGCTCGTTAAAAGTTGGGGCTATTGAGCACCACATTCCGTAGCCAGTTTTTGAACTACGGATGTTCCCGAAATCCATCTTGTTGATCCTGTTGTGGCAAAAACGTATTTATTTTCCTTTGGTACTAAGCTGGTTGTATTGCGAATTTGTATAATGAGGTCAGTATATTTCTGAGATTTTTTTTTTAAGAGGATTTGGAACCGGTTTCGAACTTTCCCCAAATACAACAACTCTTTCAAACATTTTGCACAACGTTTTCTCATAGCCCGATAAACAATCTAAAATTCCCTGTTGATTACAAATATCTTCTGGAGGTCTCTTGTAAGTTATAATCTTGCCAATTCTTAGCCGTTTGAATAATAGCAGCAAAGCAAACGTACATTTTATTAATGTGTTGTAACTGACTTCAAAATCATGATTCTTCGATATGTCATCACAAGCTGTTTCAGCCATTGTAGAAGTGTAGTTATTGAACAATATCTTCAGTAGTGGGTCACAATTTTGGAGTAAGGGATTTTTTTTAGTTCAAGATATTGTTAGCTAGGCTCCCAATATAATTGCTCCGGTGAGATTGAATCATTTCACACAACTGAGAAATTTCCGTTTTTTTCTCTTCTCTATTTCATACATGGCCTGACAGATGTTCTTTCAACGTAATTGCTTTTTTTTGCAATTTGACACATACTTTTCCGATCAGCACCAAATTGGAGTGCCGCAGAAGGACTCTTGAACGATAAAGAGGCACAATATCCAGAAATTATTTTGGTAGCCGCTATGATATAGTTTTACATTTCTGGCCGTAAAATCTTCAAAATATTCACTGCACTAGTGGAATCTCTCATCACGTAACAACTGTATACATTTGCTTTCTTTTATGTTTTCCCAGTAAAGATTCACCATAAAGACAAACAAATCGATCAGTTTTAGCAACCAATTCAACATTGTCTGCTCTCATTATCTTGAAAACTTCAGATACGCGACTTTTGTTTATAAAACTCCCACTTCTTCTAACCAAGCTTTTTGATGGAAATTTCTCTAGTTTTTTGACTTCCTCTTCACCAGAATGGTTTCTGAATAAATGTCTTGAGAAATGCCCAACTTCTTCGGAACAGAAATGGCACAAGTCTTTCTTGATGCTATAGGTTTTTGAATTTCAGAAAATTTCGTCAAGCTGAAAAAATATTCACTGTAGATGGAAAGTGGGAGAAATGATGAGCAATGAAGGGTATCAAAGGGCAGATATTACAGAAGAACTCAGAAATAAGATACGACAGTTTTAGTGGCTATTGTATTGTTGAGTAATTTATCTTGAAATTATTTTCCGGGCCCACGGCAATAATTCCTGATATATTCTCATTTGGAATCAGTTCTGCGGAAGCACTCCATTCCCGAATATTCAAAAATGATCCATTCGGGCGTGAATCAGTTCCCGAAGACGTTCGATGCCCAATCGAGGGGAAGTATTCACTTCCTGAAGTCACAGATTCTTCGAGACTGGAATCCTTTCGTGACTCAACTGTTTCAACATCTTGATAAGCTAGAAGCTACCGTTTCCGGTGTAGCGGTCGTCAAACTTTTAAAGTAATAATCAACTTTTTCGAGGAATGGCAGAGGAGGCTTTTCATTTTGCTATAACGAAAATTGACGACATCAAGTGACTGAATTTTCATGTTCTTTTTCTATTCATTAGAAACCAAATAACACGTCAAAACAGAAAAGCATGTTCATTCCGAAGTGTAAAATTATATCGAAGGTGCCTTACTCTGAATTGTATTTCTGATATTTCCAAATTATGATAATTCAGTAGCTTTTCCATGCAACTATACATATCATGCTGAATCATCACCATAACAAATGTATTTTGTATTTTTTGTATATGTATCTCAGATATATATTTCGACAACTATTATTATCTTGCCATTTTTCACTAAAAACCTAGTTAACCATAATAAAGAGCTGAGATCATCCAAACAATATTTAAAATGATAAATGCTGGTAATCTGGACATATAGTCTCTTTTGGATATGTTCTCAAAAGAATCAGTGGAAGCTCTGTCAATTTACAAAGAATAAGAAATTTTCGAAAAACAATGGCGCAAAATTAAATCAAAATGGAAGACATAAAAATTATGAGAGTAACCCAACAAAAGAACTTCTATTCGTATGCAGAATAATTAGTTCAGTAGTTGTATCTTCTCGCGAATCCCAGACACAAGCGTCTACTTGGAACAAGCAATAGCTATCCTTGGAAGTGAAAGTGACGCGGGCATCTCAAATCACTGAAATCACTCTTACCTTCACTCATATTTGTGTTCAAACTATTTTTATGTGAATGCACAATAATAACGATGAACAGCTACTGCATTATTGGTCTTAAATATAGCCTCTTCTTTCTGAATATACAATGATCAGTGCTTTGAAATGCCCGCCGCACTTTATGTTTCAAGGATCGCAGGGTAGACCCTATTGGTTCAGACCACGGTCGTACATACAGGTCTGGAAATTCGAGACTGTTTCCTATGTGAGAAGTGGGTCCGCTAAGCGTCAACTGTCGCGTAGTACCAAAAAGGGTGGCGCAGTAATGTGTATTTGTCTTGGAATGTTCGCAGTGCTAAAATTGTTGGTTCAATTACGCCTTCTGAAGGTGATCAGTGACTTTTTATAGATATCAGCTTATGTAGCTATTTGTTAGATTTTAATAACGTCTATGGAATTAAAATACGACATAATTAAATGTTCCAATAAAAATATATAATTGTAAATACAGATACAATTGATTTCGTGGTAAGAAGTTAGTGTATAATATCTTTTACATTTTTCCCATATATTGAGTGTGAAAATCAAGTCACACAATCAACAAGGTATTTTTGGCATGAAATAGCAATAAAATTATCAACCCAGAGAAAATTCGGAAAATGTTGTACCTCAGATACGTATTTCGACAACTTCTTCTCGCCTTCTCCTAAGGAACTGAAGATTGAATTGATCTGACAATAAATAAAATCATAGATGACAATAATTTTGTTACGTTGTTTTATTACGTATTTTCTCAGAATAACCAGTGTGAATTGTGTTTATTCAAGAAGATATAAAAAAATACATAGTAAATAAAAGTGAAAAATGGGGAAAAATAGAAAAAAATAACGTAGAACAATTTCAAACGTAACCTCACATCAAAAGGACTATTTCATAATTTTCGCTTTTTGGATCGAACAACATTAAGTTTTCTCCTGAGTTCTCTCCGATCTAACAAAAGTAAACATTAAATAGTAGTTACATTATTTGTAGAATGTAATTTTTTTTTCTCATACGTTTTATTGCTTCAACTTTTGATTCCATGTTTTATCATTTGTTATTTAAAATTTTTCAATTTTTTGACAGCCTCCACTGATATTTTTAGAACATATACGGAAGAAACTATAGGGCTGAGATTACCGGCATTTATTATCATCATTATTTCAGATATAGTTTGGATAAGCTTGCTCTTTATTAATGTTTTACTAGCTTTTCAATGGGAAGATAGTAGTTGTCGAAATAAATATCTAGTTGTATCGAAAAGATAATAAATTATCTATTTGTCATCATTCCACTGAATATGATCACAATAATTTTCAAATAATAATTTGAACATATTCAATTCAGCGTTAGGTACCTTCGTTATAATTTTTTTCTTCGAAATGAAAATCCTCTTCTGTTTTGATGTGGTACTTTGTTTCTGTTGAATAGAAAAAGAAGATGAAAATTCAGTCACAATATTCCGGAAGCAAGTATTTCCGCAGAACTGATTCTAAGAGAATATCAGAAATTTGTGCCCTGGGCCCGGAAAATAATTTTAATGTAAATTATTTAACAATTCAATAGCCACTAAAACTGTCTTATCTTATTTCTCGGTTCTTCTGTAATATGTTAGTAGTTGCACTGTATACCTATTGTTGTCCTTTTGATACCCTTCATTGCTCATCACTCGTTCAACTTTCCATTTAGAGCGGATATTTTTTCAGCTTGATACAATTTTCTGAAATTGAAAAACCAATTGCATCAAGATAGACTCGTGTCCTTTATGTTTCGAAGAAGGTGAGTATTTTTCAATACATTTAATCAGAAATCATTCTGATGAAGAGGAAGTCAAAAAACTAGGGGAATTTCCATTGAAGAGCCTGATTAGGAGAAATGCAATAATTATTCCGAGAAGAAAAGAAAATTTTTTATTCCAGAAGGTAAAAAATGTATTAAAGGCCGTCAGAAAACCTGAGAGGATCGGTGAAGAAAACGTAAATGCGATAAATTATTCAATATGTGTAGGTACATTGTTTTGGATAAATAAGAGCTAAAATAGCTGAGCTATTGCTTCTTTTAGAAATAGGAAAGGTGCAGAATTTAAAGGAAAAGCCTTGACAAAATACATTTGGATGATGACGAATAATCTAAAACTTATAAAATCACTATTTTCTTCGAACTACTAACTGCGTTTATATTGATTCTGAAGGCGTAGAATTTGTTGGCATTGATATCAATAAAGATGGTCATTCGATATTATCAAATTCCAGGTAATCAGAAAAAACATTGCCATAGAAGAAGTGGCAGTTTCGGAAGAAATTGATAATATAAAAGGAAATACTTGTTCAACAAGGCTAAAATGGCTTCCAGACTAGTTTTTCAAAAGTCACATCAAAAGCAGACAGCACCTAAAAAAATGGCAATTAAGAGCATACCTGACCTGCAGGAATCTGATTGGTATAGAGTCAAAACGCTAATATTTAATACTTACGTTTCACTTGTAAACAAACTTTTGTTTTTGATATAGGAAAATTCTTTTTTAAATTATTATAGCCTGATGAAGTATTGTATATTTCTTCTGGTAGGGGAGAAATTAGAGTTATTCAGTAAATAACTATATACTACTTATGTAAGATTCCTAAATCTGAATAATGATTGTTTCAGAATGTTCTATTTCTATTTATCTTATTACAAGCCAAACTACAAAATTATAAGAATGCACAAAATTCGAATTAAGCAAATCACATAATAGGCAGTCTTACTTTCACTATTATATAAGATAACCTAGAGTTAACAGGAAAAGGATAATCAATAAATGTCTACAAAGAAAAATTAGTTTCTATTTGGAATATAATACTTGCTGCAGTTCTTGTTGGAAGAAGGAAATGGAAACAAAAATGCCTCTATTAAAGAATGTAGGATATTAATTGGAGGTATAGAATATATATTCTTCCATTTTAAACGAATTACTTGTCGGAAATACAACTATCCAAAATAAGCAGGTCAAAACCCCACAATAGATCGTAATGTGAACTTTTGATATCAAACATACTGTTATTGAACAATATGGAAACCTCGCCACAAACGTGTTTTGATTATTCAACTTACTGAACATATACATTATCAAGAATCCAACTTAAACAAGCCAGAGCGCTGTTGTCATATATCGGGATCGTATTGATCTATAAAACAACACGAAATATATACGATATACACTTCCCGCACGAGCGCTATAGCCTCGAGAAATCCCGGTACTATATCCATATAAAAATCGACATTTTACCGTTTTTTCACACCCGGCTGAAATTATGTCCACGTGTTACCACACCCGTAATAAACAGTTTGCGATAGATAAACGTTCTCAAGCCCGAAGCTGGGTCTGAGAACGTCGGGATTGGTCTGTGTTCGTCGGTAGTATGTGACGAAATGGGTCTGTATAAGCGCAAATATAAATATATATATATATATATATATATATATATATATATATATATATATATATATATATATATATATATATAAGAGATATAGAATTAAATTTTCTGAATTATGAAGATAACTTAGATAATTTAACATAGGATTATAAAGATGAATAAACGTAAAAGATTGAACCATAGGCGGGATTCGAACCCACATTTCTGGATTTCTAGTCCAGGGTGTTTACCAATTACATCACTTCGGTCCTATTAGATTTTTATATTTTTGTAAATATAAACCTCTGAAAGGATAGTAGATCATTGATGAACACAATGCGATTCGATGCCCTACCATAGATCAACTATTCACGCACATTCATCTAAAGTTCAGTCGTTTTTTGAAGTAAGGATTGTAGGTTAGTACTGCTATGGTTGGCAGTTACTTGACAGTTCTTATTCAAATGACAGCATCCTGGTTCTTATATATTTCAATAGAACTGACTGAGAATTGTTCTGGTTAATTATAAACAAGTTTAAAGTTTCTTTGCCTAATTGGCCACTACCGTGTATGTAACTTAAGAGATATAGAATTAAATTTTCTGAATTATGAAGATAACTTAGATAATTTAACATAGGATTATAAAGATGAATAAACGTAAAAGATTGAACCATAGGCGGGATTCGAACCCACATTTCTGGATTTCTAGTCCAGGGTGTTAACCAATTACACCACTTCGGTCCTATTAGATTTTTATATTTTTGTAAATATAAACCTCTGAAAGGATAGTAGATCATTGATGAACACAATGCGATTCGATGCCCTACCATAGATCAACTATTCACGCACATTC
Organism: Endomychus coccineus; assembly: GCA_958510875.1. Taxonomy (NCBI): domain Eukaryota; kingdom Metazoa; phylum Arthropoda; class Insecta; order Coleoptera; family Endomychidae; genus Endomychus; species Endomychus coccineus. The sequence continues at coordinate 97,283,085 of OY294067.1, forward strand.
ATCTAAAGTTCAGTCGTTTTTTGAAGTAAGGATTGTAGGTTAGTACTGCTATGGTTGGCAGTTACTTGACAGTTCTTATTCAAATGACAGCATCCTGGTTCTTATATATTTCAATAGAACTGACTGAGAATTGTTCTGGTTAATTATAAACAAGTTTAAAGTTTCTTTGCCTAATTGGCCACTACCGTGTATGTAACTTAAGAGATATAGAATTAAATTTTCTGAATTATGAAGATAACTTAGATAATTTAACATAGGATTATAAAGATGAATAAACGTAAAAGATTGAACCATAGGCGGGATTCGAACCCACATTTCTGGATTTCTAGTCCAGGGTGTTTACCAATTACACCACTTCGGTCCTATTAGATTTTTATATTTTTGTAAATATAAACCTCTGAAAGGATAGTAGATCATTGATGAACACAATGCGATTCGATGCCCTACCATAGATCAACTATTCACGCACATTCATCTAAAGTTCAGTCGTTTTTTGAAGTAAGGATTGTAGGTTAGTACTGCTATGGTTGGCAGTTACTTGACAGTTCTTATTCAAATGACAGCATCCTGGTTCTTATATATTTCAATAGAACTGACTGAGAATTGTTCTGGTTAATTATAAACAAGTTTAAAGTTTCTTTGCCTAATTGGCCACTACCGTGTATGTAACTTAAGAGATATAGAATTAAATTTTCTGAATTATGAAGATAACTTAGATAATTTAACATAGGATTATAAAGATGAATAAACGTAAAAGATTGAACCATAGGCGGGATTCGAACCCACATTTCTGGATTTCTAGTCCAGGGTGTTTACCAATTACACCACTTCGGTCCTATTAGATTTTTATATTTTTGTAAATATAAACCTCTGAAAGGATAGTAGATCATTGATGAACACAATGCGATTCGATGCCCTACCATAGATCAACTATTCACGCACATTCATCTAAAGTTCAGTCGTTTTTTGAAGTAAGGATTGTAGGTTAGTACTGCTATGGTTGGCAGTTACTTGACAGTTCTTATTCAAATGACAGCATCCTGGTTCTTATATATTTCAATAGAACTGACTGAGAATTGTTCTGGTTAATTATAAACAAGTTTAAAGTTTCTTTGCCTAATTGGCCACTACCGTGTATGTAACTTAAGAGATATAGAATTAAATTTTCTGAATTATGAAGATAACTTAGATAATTTAACATAGGATTATAAAGATGAATAAACGTAAAAGATTGAACCATAGGCGGGATTCGAACCCACATTTCTGGATTTCTAGTCCAGGGTGTTTACCAATTACACCACTTCGGTCCTATTAGATTTTTATATTTTTGTAAATATAAACCTCTGAAAGGATAGTAGATCATTGATGAACACAATGCGATTCGATGCCCTACCATAGATCAACTATTCACGCACATTCATCTAAAGTTCAGTCGTTTTTTGAAGTAAGGATTGTAGGTTAGTACTGCTATGGTTGGCAGTTACTTGACAGTTCTTATTCAAATGACAGCATCCTGGTTCTTATATATTTCAATAGAACTGACTGAGAATTGTTCTGGTTAATTATAAACAAGTTTAAAGTTTCTTTGCCTAATTGGCCACTACCGTGTATGTAACTTAAGAGATATAGAATTAAATTTTCTGAATTATGAAGATAACTTAGATAATTTAACATAGGATTATAAAGATGAATAAACGTAAAAGATTGAACCATAGGCGGGATTCGAACCCACATTTCTGGATTTCTAGTCCAGGGTGTTTACCAATTACACCACTTCGGTCCTATTAGATTTTTATATTTTTGTAAATATAAACCTCTGAAAGGATAGTAGATCATTGATGAACACAATGCGATTCGATGCCCTACCATAGATCAACTATTCACGCACATTCATCTAAAGTTCAGTCGTTTTTTGAAGTAAGGATTGTAGGTTAGTACTGCTATGGTTGGCAGTTACTTGACAGTTCTTATTCAAATGACAGCATCCTGGTTCTTATATATTTCAATAGAACTGACTGAGAATTGTTCTGGTTAATTATAAACAAGTTTAAAGTTTCTTTGCCTAATTGGCCACTACCGTGTATGTAACTTAAGAGATATAGAATTAAATTTTCTGAATTATGAAGATAACTTAGATAATTTAACATAGGATTATAAAGATGAATAAACGTAAAAGATTGAACCATAGGCGGGATTCGAACCCACATTTCTGGATTTCTAGTCCAGGGTGTTTACCAATTACACCACTTCGGTCCTATTAGATTTTTATATTTTTGTAAATATAAACCTCTGAAAGGATAGTAGATCATTGATGAACACAATGCGATTCGATGCCCTACCATAGATCAACTATTCACGCACATTCATCTAAAGTTCAGTCGTTTTTTGAAGTAAGGATTGTAGGTTAGTACTGCTATGGTTGGCAGTTACTTGACAGTTCTTATTCAAATGACAGCATCCTGGTTCTTATATATTTCAATAGAACTGACTGAGAATTGTTCTGGTTAATTATAAACAAGTTTAAAGTTTCTTTGCCTAATTGGCCACTACCGTGTATGTAACTTAAGAGATATAGAATTAAATTTTCTGAATTATGAAGATAACTTAGATAATTTAACATAGGATTATAAAGATGAATAAACGTAAAAGATTGAACCATAGGCGGGATTCGAACCCACATTTCTGGATTTCTAGTCCAGGGTGTTTACCAATTACACCACTTCGGTCCTATTAGATTTTTATATTTTTGTAAATATAAACCTCTGAAAGGATAGTAGATCATTGATGAACACAATGCGATTCGATGCCCTACCATAGATCAACTATTCACGCACATTCATCTAAAGTTCAGTCGTTTTTTGAAGTAAGGATTGTAGGTTAGTACTGCTATGGTTGGCAGTTACTTGACAGTTCTTATTCAAATGACAGCATCCTGGTTCTTATATATTTCAATAGAACTGACTGAGAATTGTTCTGGTTAATTATAAACAAGTTTAAAGTTTCTTTGCCTAATTGGCCACTACCGTGTATGTAACTTAAGAGATATAGAATTAAATTTTCTGAATTATGAAGATAACTTAGATAATTTAACATAGGATTATAAAGATGAATAAACGTAAAAGATTGAACCATAGGCGGGATTCGAACCCACATTTCTGGATTTCTAGTCCAGGGTGTTTACCAATTACACCACTTCGGTCCTATTAGATTTTTATATTTTTGTAAATATAAACCTCTGAAAGGATAGTAGATCATTGATGAACACAATGCGATTCGATGCCCTACCATAGATCAACTATTCACGCACATTCATCTAAAGTTCAGTCGTTTTTTGAAGTAAGGATTGTAGGTTAGTACTGCTATGGTTGGCAGTTACTTGACAGTTCTTATTCAAATGACAGCATCCTGGTTCTTATATATTTCAATAGAACTGACTGAGAATTGTTCTGGTTAATTATAAACAAGTTTAAAGTTTCTTTGCCTAATTGGCCACTACCGTGTATGTAACTTAAGAGATATAGAATTAAATTTTCTGAATTATGAAGATAACTTAGATAATTTAACATAGGATTATAAAGATGAATAAACGTAAAAGATTGAACCATAGGCGGGATTCGAACCCACATTTCTGGATTTCTAGTCCAGGGTGTTTACCAATTACACCACTTCGGTCCTATTAGATTTTTATATTTTTGTAAATATAAACCTCTGAAAGGATAGTAGATCATTGATGAACACAATGCGATTCGATGCCCTACCATAGATCAACTATTCACGCACATTCATCTAAAGTTCAGTCGTTTTTTGAAGTAAGGATTGTAGGTTAGTACTGCTATGGTTGGCAGTTACTTGACAGTTCTTATTCAAATGACAGCATCCTGGTTCTTATATATTTCAATAGAACTGACTGAGAATTGTTCTGGTTAATTATAAACAAGTTTAAAGTTTCTTTGCCTAATTGGCCACTACCGTGTATGTAACTTAAGAGATATAGAATTAAATTTTCTGAATTATGAAGATAACTTAGATAATTTAACATAGGATTATAAAGATGAATAAACGTAAAAGATTGAACCATAGGCGGGATTCGAACCCACATTTCTGGATTTCTAGTCCAGGGTGTTTACCAATTACACCACTTCGGTCCTATTAGATTTTTATATTTTTGTAAATATAAACCTCTGAAAGGATAGTAGATCATTGATGAACACAATGCGATTCGATGCCCTACCATAGATCAACTATTCACGCACATTCATCTAAAGTTCAGTCGTTTTTTGAAGTAAGGATTGTAGGTTAGTACTGCTATGGTTGGCAGTTACTTGACAGTTCTTATTCAAATGACAGCATCCTGGTTCTTATATATTTCAATAGAACTGACTGAGAATTGTTCTGGTTAATCATAAACAAGTTTAAAGTTTCTTTGCCTAATTGGCCACTACCGTGTATGTAACTTAAGAGATATAGAATTAAATTTTCTGAATTATGAAGATAACTTAGATAATTTAACATAGGATTATAAAGATGAATAAACGTAAAAGATTGAACCATAGGCGGGATTCGAACCCACATTTCTGGATTTCTAGTCCAGGGTGTTTACCAATTACACCACTTCGGTCCTATTAGATTTTTATATTTTTGTAAATATAAACCTCTGAAAGGATAGTAGATCATTGATGAACACAATGCGATTCGATGCCCTACCATAGATCAACTATTCACGCACATTCATCTAAAGTTCAGTCGTTTTTTGAAGTAAGGATTGTAGGTTAGTACTGCTATGGTTGGCAGTTACTTGACAGTTCTTATTCAAATGACAGCATCCTGGTTCTTATATATTTCAATAGAACTGACTGAGAATTGTTCTGGTTAATTATAAACAAGTTTAAAGTTTCTTTGCCTAATTGGCCACTACCGTGTATGTAACTTAAGAGATATAGAATTAAATTTTCTGAATTATGAAGATAACTTAGATAATTTAACATAGGATATTATTATATTATCTTATTATATTATTATATTATCTTCATAATTCAGAAAATTTAATTCTATATCTCTTAAGTTACATACACGGTAGTGGCCAATTAGGCAAAGAAACTTTAAACTTGTTTATAATTAACCAGAACAATTCTCAGTCAGTTCTATTGAAATATATAAGAACCAGGATGCTGTCATTTGAATAAGAACTGTCAAGTAACTGCCAACCATAGCAGTACTAACCTACAATCCTTACTTCAAAAAACGACTGAACTTTAGATGAATGTGCGTGAATAGTTGATCTATGGTAGGGCATCGAATCGCATTGTGTTCATCAATGATCTACTATCCTTTCAGAGGTTTATATTTACAAAAATATAAAAATCTAATAGGACCGAAGTGGTGTAATTGGTAAACACCCTGGACTAGAAATCCAGAAATGTGGGTTCGAATCCCGCCTATGGTTCAATCTTTTACGTTTATTCATCTTTATAATCCTATGTTAAATTATCTAAGTTATCTTCATAATTCAGAAAATTTAATTCTATATCTCTTAAGTTACATACACGGTAGTGGCCAATTAGGCAAAGAAACTTTAAACTTGTTTATAATTAACCAGAACAATTCTCAGTCAGTTCTATTGAAATATATAAGAACCAGGATGCTGTCATTTGAATAAGAACTGTCAAGTAACTGCCAACCATAGCAGTACTAACCTACAATCCTTACTTCAAAAAACGACTGAACTTTAGATGAATGTGCGTGAATAGTTGATCTATGGTAGGGCATCGAATCGCATTGTGTTCATCAATGATCTACTATCCTTTCAGAGGTTTATATTTACAAAAATATAAAAATCTAATAGGACCGAAGTGGTGTAATTGGTAAACACCCTGGACTAGAAATCCAGAAATGTGGGTTCGAATCCCGCCTATGGTTCAATCTTTTACGTTTATTCATCTTTATAATCCTATGTTAAATTATCTAAGTTATCTTCATAATTCAGAAAATTTAATTCTATATCTCTTAAGTTACATACACGGTAGTGGCCAATTAGGCAAAGAAACTTTAAACTTGTTTATAATTAACCAGAACAATTCTCAGTCAGTTCTATTGAAATATATAAGAACCAGGATGCTGTCATTTGAATAAGAACTGTCAAGTAACTGCCAACCATAGCAGTACTAACCTACAATTTTTACTTCAAAAAACGACTGAACTTTAGATGAATGTGCGTGAATAGTTGATCTATGGTAGGGCATCGAATCGCATTGTGTTCATCAATGATCTACTATCCTTTCAGAGGTTTATATTTACAAAAATATAAAAATCTAATAGGACCGAAGTGGTGTAATTGGTAAACACCCTGGACTAGAAATCCAGAAATGTGGGTTCGAATCCCGCCTATGGTTCAATCTTTTACGTTTATTCATCTTTATAATCCTATGTTAAATTATCTAAGTTATCTTCATAATTCAGAAAATTTAATTCTATATCTCTTAAATTACATACACGGTAGTGGCCAATTAGGCAAAGAAACTTTAAACTTGTTTATAATTAACCAGAACAATTCTCAGTCAGTTCTATTGAAATATATAAGAACCAGGATGCTGTCATTTGAATAAGAACTGTCAAGTAACTGCCAACCATAGCAGTACTAACCTACAATCCTTACTTCAAAAAACGACTGAACTTTAGATGAATGTGCGTGAATAGTTGATCTATGGTAGGGCATCGAATCGCATTGTGTTCATCAATGATCTACTATCCTTTCAGAGGTTTATATTTACAAAAATATAAAAATCTAATAGGACCGAAGTGGTGTAATTGGTAAACACCCTGGACTAGAAATCCAGAAATGTGGGTTCGAATCCCGCCTATGGTTCAATCTTTTACGTTTATTCATCTTTATAATCCTATGTTAAATTATCTAAGTTATCTTCATAATTCAGAAAATTTAATTCTATATCTCTTAAATTACATACACGGTAGTGGCCAATTAGGCAAAGAAACTTTAAACTTGTTTATAATTAACCAGAACAATTCTCAGTCAGTTCTATTGAAATATATAAGAACCAGGATGCTGTCATTTGAATAAGAACTGTCAAGTAACTGCCAACCATAGCAGTACTAACCTACAATCCTTACTTCAAAAAACGACTGAACTTTAGATGAATGTGCGTGAATAGTTGATCTATGGTAGGGCATCGAATCGCATTGTGTTCATCAATGATCTACTATCCTTTCAGAGGTTTATATTTACAAAAATATAAAAATCTAATAGGACCGAAGTGGTGTAATTGGTAAACACCCTGGACTAGAAATCCAGAAATGTGGGTTCGAATCCCGCCTATGGTTCAATCTTTTACGTTTATTCATCTTTATAATCCTATGTTAAATTATCTAAGTTATCTTCATAATTCAGAAAATTTAATTCTATATCTCTTAAGTTACATACACGGTAGTGGCCAATTAGGCAAAGAAACTTTAAACTTGTTTATAATTAACCAGAACAATTCTCAGTCAGTTCTATTGAAATATATAAGAACCAGGATGCTGTCATTTGAATAAGAACTGTCAAGTAACTGCCAACCATAGCAGTACTAACCTACAATCCTTACTTCAAAAAACGACTGAACTTTAGATGAATGTGCGTGAATAGTTGATCTATGGTAGGGCATCGAATCGCATTGTGTTCATCAATGATCTACTATCCTTTCAGAGGTTTATATTTACAAAAATATAAAAATCTAATAGGACCGAAGTGGTGTAATTGGTAAACACCCTGGACTAGAAATCCAGAAATGTGGGTTCGAATCCCGCCTATGGTTCAATCTTTTACGTTTATTCATCTTTATAATCCTATGTTAAATTATCTAAGTTATCTTCATAATTCAGAAAATTTAATTCTATATTTCTTAAGTTACATACACGGTAGTGGCCAATTAGGCAAAGAAACTTTAAACTTGTTTATAATTAACCAGAACAATTCTCAGTCAGTTCTATTGAAATATATAAGAACCAGGATGCTGTCATTTGAATAAGAACTGTCAAGTAACTGCCAACCATAGCAGTACTAACCTACAATCCTTACTTCAAAAAACGACTGAACTTTAGATGAATGTGCGTGAATAGTTGATCTATGGTAGGGCATCGAATCGCATTGTGTTCATCAATGATCTACTATCCTTTCAGAGGTTTATATTTACAAAAATATAAAAATCTAATAGGACCGAAGTGGTGTAATTGGTAAACACCCTGGACTAGAAATCCAGAAATGTGGGTTCGAATCCCGCCTATGGTTCAATCTTTTACGTTTATTCATCTTTATAATCCTATGTTAAATTATCTAAGTTATCTTCATAATTCAGAAAATTTAATTCTATATCTCTTAAGTTACATACACGGTAGTGGCCAATTAGGCAAAGAAACTTTAAACTTGTTTATAATTAACCAGAACAATTCTCAGTCAGTTCTATTGAAATATATAAGAACCAGGATGCTGTCATTTGAATAAGAACTGTCAAGTAACTGCCAACCATAGCAGTACTAACCTACAATCCTTACTTCAAAAAACGACTGAACTTTAGATGAATGTGCGTGAATAGTTGATCTATGGTAGGGCATCGAATCGCATTGTGTTCATCAATGATCTACTATCCTTTCAGAGGTTTATATTTACAAAAATATAAAAATCTAATAGGACCGAAGTGGTGTAATTGGTAAACACCCTGGACTAGAAATCCAGAAATGTGGGTTCGAATCCCGCCTATGGTTCAATCTTTTACGTTTATTCATCTTTATAATCCTATGTTAAATTATCTAAGTTATCTTCATAATTCAGAAAATTTAATTCTATATCTCTTAAGTTACATACACGGTAGTGGCCAATTAGGCAAAGAAACTTTAAACTTGTTTATAATTAACCAGAACAATTCTCAGTCAGTTCTATTGAAATATATAAGAACCAGGATGCTGTCATTTGAATAAGAACTGTCAAGTAACTGCCAACCATAGCAGTACTAACCTACAATCCTTACTTCAAAAAACGACTGAACTTTAGATGAATGTGCGTGAATAGTTGATCTATGGTAGGGCATCGAATCGCATTGTGTTCATCAATGATCTACTATCCTTTCAGAGGTTTATATTTACAAAAATATAAAAATCTAATAGGACCGAAGTGGTGTAATTGGTAAACACCCTGGACTAGAAATCCAGAAATGTGGGTTCGAATCCCGCCTATGGTTCAATCTTTTACGTTTATTCATCTTTATAATCCTATGTTAAATTATCTAAGTTATCTTCATAATTCAGAAAATTTAATTCTATATCTCTTAAGTTACATACACGGTAGTGGCCAATTAGGCAAAGAAACTTTAAACTTGTTTATAATTAACCAGAACAATTCTCAGTCAGTTCTATTGAAATATATAAGAACCAGGATGCTGTCATTTGAATAAGAACTGTCAAGTAACTGCCAACCATAGCAGTACTAACCTACAATCCTTACTTCAAAAAACGACTGAACTTTAGATGAATGTGCGTGAATAGTTGATCTATGGTAGGGCATCGAATCGCATTGTGTTCATCAATGATCTACTATCCTTTCAGAGGTTTATATTTACAAAAATATAAAAATCTAATAGGACCGAAGTGGTGTAATTGGTAAACACCCTGGACTAGAAATCCAGAAATGTGGGTTCGAATCCCGCCTATGGTTCAATCTTTTACGTTTATTCATCTTTATAATCCTATGTTAAATTATCTAAGTTATCTTCATAATTCAGAAAATTTAATTCTATATCTCTTAAGTTACATACACGGTAGTGGCCAATTAGGCAAAGAAACTTTAAACTTGTTTATAATTAACCAGAACAATTCTCAGTCAGTTCTATTGAAATATATAAGAACCAGGATGCTGTCATTTGAATAAGAACTGTCAAGTAACTGCCAACCATAGCAGTACTAACCTACAATCCTTACTTCAAAAAACGACTGAACTTTAGATGAATGTGCGTGAATAGTTGATCTATGGTAGGGCATCGAATCGCATTGTGTTCATCAATGATCTACTATCCTTTCAGAGGTTTATATTTACAAAAATATAAAAATCTAATAGGACCGAAGTGGTGTAATTGGTAAACACCCTGGACTAGAAATCCAGAAATGTGGGTTCGAATCCCGCCTATGGTTCAATCTTTTACGTTTATTCATCTTTATAATCCTATGTTAAATTATCTAAGTTATCTTCATAATTCAGAAAATTTAATTCTATATCTCTTAAGTTACATACACGGTAGTGGCCAATTAGGCAAAGAAACTTTAAACTTGTTTATAATTAACCAGAACAATTCTCAGTCAGTTCTATTGAAATATATAAGAACCAGGATGCTGTCATTTGAATAAGAACTGTCAAGTAACTGCCAACCATAGCAGTACTAACCTACAATCCTTACTTCAAAAAACGACTGAACTTTAGATGAATGTGCGTGAATAGTTGATCTATGGTAGGGCATCGAATCGCATTGTGTTCATCAATGATCTACTATCCTTTCAGAGGTTTATATTTACAAAAATATAAAAATCTAATAGGACCGAAGTGGTGTAATTGGTAAACACCCTGGACTAGAAATCCAGAAATGTGGGTTCGAATCCCGCCTATGGTTCAATCTTTTACGTTTATTCATCTTTATAATCCTATGTTAAATTATCTAAGTTATCTTCATAATTCAGAAAATTTAATTCTATATCTCTTAAGTTACATACACGGTAGTGGCCAATTAGGCAAAGAAACTTTAAACTTGTTTATAATTAACCAGAACAATTCTCAGTCAGTTCTATTGAAATATATAAGAACCAGGATGCTGTCATTTGAATAAGAACTGTCAAGTAACTGCCAACCATAGCAGTACTAACCTACAATCCTTACTTCAAAAAACGACTGAACTTTAGATGAATGTGCGTGAATAGTTGATCTATGGTAGGGCATCGAATCGCATTGTGTTCATCAATGATCTACTATCCTTTCAGAGGTTTATATTTACAAAAATATAAAAATCTAATAGGACCGAAGTGGTGTAATTGGTAAACACCCTGGACTAGAAATCCAGAAATGTGGGTTCGAATCCCGCCTATGGTTCAATCTTTTACGTTTATTCATCTTTATAATCCTATGTTAAATTATCTAAGTTATCTTCATAATTCAGAAAATTTAATTCTATATCTCTTAAGTTACATACACGGTAGTGGCCAATTAGGCAAAGAAACTTTAAACTTGTTTATAATTAACCAGAACAATTCTCAGTCAGTTCTATTGAAATATATAAGAACCAGGATGCTGTCATTTGAATAAGAACTGTCAAGTAACTGCCAACCATAGCAGTACTAACCTACAATCCTTACTTCAAAAAACGACTGAACTTTAGATGAATGTGCGTGAATAGTTGATCTATGGTAGGGCATCGAATCGCATTGTGTTCATCAATGATCTACTATCCTTTCAGAGGTTTATATTTACAAAAATATAAAAATCTAATAGGACCGAAGTGGTGTAATTGGTAAACACCCTGGACTAGAAATCCAGAAATGTGGGTTCGAATCCCGCCTATGGTTCAATCTTTTACGTTTATTCATCTTTATAATCCTATGTTAAATTATCTAAGTTATCTTCATAATTCAGAAAATTTAATTCTATATCTCTTAAGTTACATACACGGTAGTGGCCAATTAGGCAAAGAAACTTTAAACTTGTTTATAATTAACCAGAACAATTCTCAGTCAGTTCTATTGAAATATATAAGAACCAGGATGCTGTCATTTGAATAAGAACTGTCAAGTAACTGCCAACCATAGCAGTACTAACCTACAATCCTTACTTCAAAAAACGACTGAACTTTAGATGAATGTGCGTGAATAGTTGATCTATGGTAGGGCATCGAATCGCATTGTGTTCATCAATGATCTACTATCCTTTCAGAGGTTTATATTTACAAAAATATAAAAATCTAATAGGACCGAAGTGGTGTAATTGGTAAACACCCTGGACTAGAAATCCAGAAATGTGGGTTCGAATCCCGCCTATGGTTCAATCTTTTACGTTTATTCATCTTTATAATCCTATGTTAAATTATCTAAGTTATCTTCATAATTCAGAAAATTTAATTCTATATCTCTTAAGTTACATACACGGTAGTGGCCAATTAGGCAAAGAAACTTTAAACTTGTTTATAATTAACCAGAACAATTCTCAGTCAGTTCTATTGAAATATATAAGAACCAGGATGCTGTCATTTGAATAAGAACTGTCAAGTAACTGCCAACCATAGCAGTACTAACCTACAATCCTTACTTCAAAAAACGACTGAACTTTAGATGAATGTGCGTGAATAGTTGATCTATGGTAGGGCATCGAATCGCATTGTGTTCATCAATGATCTACTATCCTTTCAGAGGTTTATATTTACAAAAATATAAAAATCTAATAGGACCGAAGTGGTGTAATTGGTAAACACCCTGGACTAGAAATCCAGAAATGTGGGTTCGAATCCCGCCTATGGTTCAATCTTTTACGTTTATTCATCTTTATAATCCTATGTTAAATTATCTAAGTTATCTTCATAATTCAGAAAATTTAATTCTATATCTCTTAAGTTACATACACGGTAGTGGCCAATTAGGCAAAGAAACTTTAAACTTGTTTATATATATATATATATATATATATATATGTAGAACTGGATTCTCGGGTATTGATCCGCGTTGTGTGGTTTCGGTCGCATTTGCCATCTTCAGGTGATTCGACCGTAGAGTCTGGAAAATCTAGGCGAACTGACGCTTACTTGGAGGGACCGGTATTTATATCCCCCGTTATGCTTGACCTTTGGACTTTCGAACTATTTCACGCTTGGTTGATTTCTACGTGTTTGGCTCCGAGTGACACGTTTGGATGACGTCATTGCGACTGGATACCACGTTCTCTCTTGTTTTTGGTTGTATCTTCCGACTTTGTGAAGCGGGTTTCCATGTTGCTGGTAATCTTAGTCCGTCATCTCGTTTGTTAAGACTATATGGACGTTTCTCGATCTCTATTGCCTCCCTGGTTATTCTGGTGTAGAAGTGTTAAATGTTGGCTAGAGTCTTTGTGCCGCTAAAGTTGATCATATGGCCCGTACTTCTTACATGTTCAGCTAGTGAAGACGTGGTTTCGTTTTTCGACACAGAGTTTGCATGTTCAGTCTTTCGCTCATCAATGCGTCTGTTGGTCTGTCCGATGTATGTCTTTTCACAATTACCACATGGCACCTCGTACACTCCTTGGCATTCTAGAGGAATTCTGTCTTTTGGATTCCGAAGAACATTTTTGATTTTCCTATCTGTTGTGAAGGTTGTTTTGATATCATGACGGCTCAGTGTTTTGCAGATTTTGTCAGTTGTGCCTTTTATGTAAGGTAGAAAAGCGTTTCCCACTGGTTGATCTTCATTATTGACATCCTTCTCATTATTGCGTTGAGAGTTATGAATCTGTTTTCTTGGATAGCCATTCATCCTAAGGGCTGCTTGGATGGTTTCCATTTCTCCATCGAAGTTCTCCGCATCAGCGAGACGTTTTGACCTTGTCATGAGGGTATTTACGACTGATTGTAGCTGGGATGGATGGTGATGCGAGTTACTATTCAAATATCGGTTCGTGTGGGTCTTTTTTCTGAATACTGTATGTCCCAAACTGCCGTCAGTTTTCTTTGTTACCAAAACATCTAGAAAGGGTAATTGGTTGTTCTCTTCGGCTTCTATTGTGAATTTTATCCGATCATGGATTCCATTCAGGTGATCGAGAAACCCTCTTAGTTGTCCTTCTCCATGTGGCCAAATAACGAAAATATCATCTACATATCTGAGCCAAAGTTTGGGTTTTAGTTGCGCAACTAAAACCCATATATATATATATATATATATATATATATATATATATATATATATATATATATATATATATATATATATATATATATATATATATATATATATATATATATATATATATATATATATATATATATTCTTTTGTTGATATTCTTGAACCATTTGTAATATTTGTATGTTTTCTTGGTATACTGGTTCGTATATATACTGATAATGAAATAAAAACTCTGCTTTGACGTTTCGACAACGTTTATTGCCTTTATCAAAATTGTTAATTGAAATTAGTGTTTTCATGTAATTTAGAAAAGAATAGATGATTTCGATTAATGAAATGCGTCTGCAGCCGACTTGTGTTTTAAGATCCAATTAAAACTGCAGAAAACATTGGATCGGTTGTGTGTGAAAGAGTAATGTATGGCTAACTACAATTTGAAATAGATTGAATTTGATTAAATACAAGACATTCCAATATTGTACAATTATAAATATCTATGAATTATTGTATGAATAAGTTACTCTATGATGAGTATTTCTATCATAACTATTCAAGTTTAAGATAATTCTATGGAATTTAACCTCAAAATTGTTATTCTATAGTGTCATAGTTAAATAATACTTCATCTTTTTTAGGTTGAATTTTAAATAGACAATGGAAAGTGGCACTTCAAATTAATAAAATTTTGTTAAGTTTGAATTAGATTATTGTACAGTTTCGAAAGATTGGAATCTATTTTGTCATTTACACAATTGTTCTTTTTAATTTGAATAGATTCTAATATCAAACGTTTGTTGTCGTTTGTTTCAATATTTAAAATTTTTGTATTGTTGTAGTCGAAAGTATGGTTAGTGTCTTTCACATGTTTATTGAGCGCAGTTGATGAATTTTTGGTATATTTGTGGCCATTTAATCTTTTTTCGAGGTATTGTGAAGATTGGCCAATATATACCTTTTCGCAATCTTTGCAAGGGATGAAATAAACAGTATGGGTTATTTTTTTGAAAGGTACGCTGCTTTTTAATTTTGTAAAGAGACTTTTCTGATTTAAATAACTCTTATGACATATATGTAGGTCATAAGGTTTCACTATATTACAAATTTTCTCTGAAAGTCCACCGATATATGGTAGTGATATGTAATGCCTATCATTAGTTTTCTCATTATTATAAATCTAATAGATAGAGCTATTCGACTAAGTTCTCCTGAACTGAGAACTATATCTATTACAAAAACAAAAGAAACTTTAATAAGAAATGGTTATCCCATTGATTTAGTAAATTCGATAACTAAAGACAAAATTCATAAATTTTATAACTCATTTGGTGGAATCAATACCAATAATGAGAAAACTAATGATAGGCATTACATATCACTACCATATATCGGTGGACTTTCAGAGAAAATTTGTAATATAGTGAAACCTTATGACCTACATATATGTCATAAGAGTTATTTAAATCAGAAAAGTCTCTTTACAAAATTAAAAAGCAGCGTACCTTTCAAAAAAATAACCCATACTGTTTATTCCATCCCTTGCAAAGATTGCGAAAATGTATATATTGGCCAATCTTCACAATACCTCGAAAAAAGATTAAATGGCCACAAATATACCAAAAATTCATCAACTGCGCTCAATAAACATGTGAAAGACACTAACCATACTTTCGACTACAACAATACAAAAATTTTAAATATTGAAACAAACGACAACAAACGTTTGATATTAGAATCTATTCAAATTAAAAAGAACAATTGTGTAAATGACAAAATAGATTCCAATCTTTCGAAACTGTACAATAATCTAATTCAAACTTAACAAAATTTTATTAATTTGAAGTGCCACTTTCCATTGTCTATTTAAAATTCAACCTAAAAAAGATGAAGTATTATTTAACTATGACACTATAGAATAACAATTTTGAGGTTAAATTCCATAGAATTATCTCAAACTTGAATAGTTATGATAGAAATACCCATCATAGAGTAACTAATTCATACAATAATTCATAGATATTTATAATTGTACAATATTGGAATGTCTTGTATTTAATCAAATTCAATCTATTTCAAATTGTAGTTAGCCATACATTACTCTTTCACACACAACCGATCCAATGTTTTCTGCAGTTTTAATTGGATTTCAAAACACAAGTCGGCTGCAGACGCATTTCATTAATCGAAATCATCTATTCTTTTCTAAATTACATGAAAACACTAATTTCAATTAACAATTTTGATAAAGGCAATAAACGTTGTCGAAACGTCAAAGCAGAGTTTTTATTTCATTATCAGTATATATACGAACCAGTATACCAAGAAAACATACAAATATATATATATATATATATATATATATATATATATATATATATATATATATATATATATATATATCTCTTACGGGAGGGGGTGGTCGGATCAACTTGAAATTTGGACTGGGAGTTCCTTGGACATTGACAATTGATATCCGTTGAGAGCGATGTACCTGAATCTAATTCACTTCTAGGAAGTATTAGGTTCATGAGTTACCTGCCATGATGACCGATGCATTCGGAGAAACATGGGCTGTGGAAACCAGTGCCTCAGTTGGAAAACCTCGAGACGTCATCGCATTTTCCCAAAATGATGAACGTATCGACGTGAAAGCTAGCACCATAGACATATCAAATATCTCTCAATGGAGGATATTGGCCGAACGAAAGAATGAACTTACACTTTGCCAAGGAAGATACCAGTCTCGCCCACCTCAACTATACCGAATTCCGTCCTAGCTATGCGAATTTCACAACAAACTATGCGAAATTTAGTTACAGTGTTTTCAAAAAACGTGCAAAAAAAAACGCAAAGGATTGTGAATCTGCATGGCTTATGTAGAAACTTTTGCACATAATATTATATTTCTGTAGAAATAATAGAAAAAAATCTATGATGGAAGGAAGCACTTTATGATAATAAATCATTATGATTAAGTGAGAGAACAGTTACTTAATTTTTATACCACTTTTGATAATATCAAGGAAACATTACCATAGTTACACCGAAGGGTCATTATCAAACATACACAAAATTATGGATATAGATAATATATAATATTATGGAGTCTAATCTGGTGTATGCAGCAGGCTAGTATTATGTTCGAGGTAATCAAAAAGTGGTTTCAATGAAGGAAAAGTGTGAAGATATTCACGTTTGATGATAAAAATGAAGATACTTCAGGGCGACTATGCAATATTTCCTTCTAGACTGGCTATTGAACTAATAAAATATCAAATTATTGACCTAAGAAATGAAAATTTTCTGATTATTATATGCATTTGCACAAGTACAATTTTTGTTCACTAATAAGGACTATCCCTCATTCTCATCGAAAATTTTATTTATTCTGTACAGTACCACTTGGATGTTCATAAAAATGAGCAAACAAAGAATGAATCATAATTAGCCACAAAACCAGGATGAATGAAACACAATTAGGTCTTCTTAATTGAATTCCTGCTCATTGTAATTATGAATCTTCAACTTAGAAAGTTAATTACATTTCTCATGCCAGCTATGGTTGATTTCGTTGTCTGTAAATCTTATAAATGATAAAGTCGGTTTTGAATCCTGACTAGCGAAATTCCGAAAGCTATGCTCTTTCCAAAGACTAAAGTTTTTCACTTACATCTATTCTTCACTGCTTCCAATGTTAAGCTTCTCAATTTATTGTAAATGGTCATTTTTTCATTCCATGACCAAATCTTATTTTATGAGAATAAAGGCACAGTTTTAACATATCTAAAAACAATTAGTTTTATTCCAAATTTCAAACGAAACGATCTCTCACTAATTGGAGCAAGATTTTCTTGCTAACCTATTGCACTGAATGGAACTTCCAATTCACATTGATCGAATTTTGCATAGCTGGTCTCTTAACACAGGAAAGAATAGAATTATCCTCACACACTTTTCTGAAATAATAGCATCCTTCCTTGAATCCTAAAGAAGATATGGACTGTATGCATCAGATTGGCTATTACACGACTTCCTGCAAATAATATGCGAGTATGAATAGACTGTACTATATATAAATTCTCGGGAAATAGGTCACAATAACACTCATGCTTTAAATTTTTCTTGTCTTTACGTACGTTTCGGTCTCACGACCATCATCAGAAGACTTATTATGTCTGAAACTTGATTACTTAAAACTAATTGTATTAGACAAAGCGTCCTAATCGCACCAATTTCAATTAAAATGCTCACGTCGTCGAAACAATCAGAAACACGAATAACGAAATTGTAAATCTCAATGCTATAGTACAATTATCAAGAATCCACTGCTAAGAAGAATTCTTAATAAATGCGTATTCATGTGGACACAGTAAGTGATCGATTAGAGACGAGACTAATAAAATTCAATTTTTAAGTATACACTTTCAAACCAGATGTTAGATTTACGAGCTTATAGAAAGAGGTTTGTCTGTGACAGGAGGTATACTTGACATTCTACCTAAAGTATATATTTTAGTAATCAAGTTTTAGACATAATAAAATTTCTGATGATGGTCGTGAGACCGAAACGTACGTAAAGACAAGAAAAATATAAAGCATAAGTGTTATTGTGACCTATTTCCCGAGAATTTATATATAATTCATATCTGGGTCAAGAATCTTTATTACAGTAGACTGTACTCAATGTTGTATGATTACCATAGTATTCAGATGTGAAAGCATACATTATCTATCTTCTACATTACATAGATTCAACAGTATCAAAAGGAAATAATTCACATGCCCATTGACTGAACCTGAAGTATGTAGATACAAATCTTATGTTTTATGTACATTCGTTGTTGTTTGGCTTCGATGAATCAATAAATGAAATGATCATTCCTGGTCAAGCTAATTTAGTGCAAAGTACCATTACTTAAGTGAAATATAGGTTGAATTATTCGAATTGCTCTCTAGTTTATTGTTCCCTAGCATATGAAGGTACTCTACCGTTTGTTATGCAACTGCGTTATTTTGGTTGATTATGATTTATCATCATTGTATAATGTTTATTTCCCAATAATCTGAAATGAAAACTATATTCATACTCAAATAATTGAAAACGAATTTCCTTATGATGATATACTCCCATACATTCAAAAGTCAGTTCTCAAAAATTGATAGGACATGTCAGATACATGAATGAATATAATTTTCACGAAGCATTAGACAAACATGTATGAAAAAAACGCTCTATGTTTCTATGTTAAAAGTAAACGAGCCTACAAATACACAAAGATGAAAAGTAGAGTTCAAGAAACATGTTTAGCAAGCATGCGTCATACTATTATTTCAAATTTTTGTTCTTCCATAAAGTTATGGTATGCTATATACAGCTCAGTGCCGGCATAATGAGAAGATTTCTCAAAACTCTTTGAATGGTGTAATTCAATTGAAAATGCTTTTCCGCGTGTCATGTAAGATATTGTTTCACAAGGGCAGAAAATGGACATTAGCTGCCTGTGGCTACTAGCTGATAGCTGAGAGCTGCTGATGAATTGTTTGCATGTGTGAACCACAACAGTTTTTGGCCCGTCATTACATGATAAATCCGTTAACTTACACTCTTGTTGTCTTTTTTCATACCGAACTTTGATTTAAATTAACGTTTCATCAAAAATTGTGTGAAACGTCAAAGTAGCGCAAATGACAATCAATGAAGTCATAATATGAAAAGCTATAAAGTCGTGTTGTTTTGAGTTCAGCAGCCCGTGGTCACATTTTTATGGTTAATATGACTCATATTCATATATTGAGATGTCCGGAATGTTTGGTAATGTTATACAATTATCTGTATTATCATTCATTTTATTTATATATGACGTAACATTATAGATTTTGTTTATTCTCTCTTCAATAATGAAGTTGAAAAATGTTTAAGGGTAGCCATTCATCTCCAGTGTATTATGCACAATTTTCTAATTTTTGTGACGGTCCTTTGGGTATGACAATTTAACAGCGCGATCTGTAAGACTTTTTTTCTTAACTTGTAGGTGCAACTGAATCAAAGTGAAGATATCGTTGAGACCAAACTTTATTTAGTAGATGTTTTTGATTTTCCATCTGAATCATACCTAATGTAAATATCTGGGCAATTTACATTTTTGTCCACTTCTATTTCGCAACTAAATTGAAATTCACAGTGTAATTTGTTAAATTTATTAATCATGTACTGAATTTCATCATTGGAAACACACATTAGGCAATTATCTACATACCGTTTGGGAAATATATAGTGCGATGAGGACGCTTTGGGTTTGATACAATTAGTTTTTGAGAAAACCCATTGTAGACGTTGATACGTCTTCTCATAATATTAGTGGTGCCGAAACGTCTGTGAAGACGAAGATAATGAGCATATGTGTTGTTCAACTCTATTTGGTGAAGTTTCTCAACTCCGTTATTATAATTTTCGGGCTCAAGGAGACGCTCAATAATCTATAAGCAATACTATTAAATCGATATATTTTATATTTGAAGGTGTAGCTGAATCCGCAGGAGTATACGTATTAATTTGAGAGGGTTTTCTGTATATGCCAAAACTCAAGTGATTACCATCTTTCATAATGTTGATATCAATAAATGGAAGCTGATTATCTGTTTCTAATTGAACAATTTCAGTGAATCAAATTGTCTATTAAGCCTTGACGGCTCATTGTATCTCCCCTCACCACTTTCTTGGGCCATCCGAAAAATTGCGCAGTCGCTGGATTCGAACCCACGACCGGCAGCCAAAGTGATTAGAATTTTAATGCTGATACTATCGAAAAGTAGATATTGTTTTTCTGATTACCAGGCTCCGATAATACTGTAAAATGAAGGTTCCGCATAAAACTCACTTATGGAGAAATTCTTCATATGAAAGTTCTGCATAATTGAAAAAATCCTTTGAATTGATTCAGAATCGAAAGATACAGCACATACACACATTTTAATATTCGTAAAAACTTTGTTTATTCCCGTTGTATCTATTTCAGAATCCGTTCGCTGGGAGATGATCTCGAATACAATCAATGATTTAACAGTCGAGCGCACCTTTCGCTTCCCAAACCATAAACTGAATGATGGATCATTCGATATGATGTAAATATTATACCTAAAAAAACAATTAACTCATTGTAGGCTCTTTGTATAATCCCTGGTATATCGGCTATAGGTAGATTTCTATCGAATTCAATATTATAGAACTGACTGGATTTTCCAAACCAGTGTACGAAATTGTTCATTGAATGGAACTCCCAAATATGTTGGAAATTTGTTTTAACTAGAAATAGAATTATTGAAGCTTCGGAAATCGGATATTTATTTACATATTTCATATATTCTGAACTGCATAAAATGATCACTGAATAGAATAGCATTGCACAGATTTCTGAATTTATCGGCCTGAATTACATGCCAGATAATTGAAATGCCACATGTACCTAATAGAATATTTCAGAAGAAATTGAAAACATGGAATACACAATTATTTGCTCATTCAGATGAGCAATTAATTAATTAATTCAAAATATCTGAATTTGGTTGAGTTCGGATCAGATTATTATAGTTTTGAAGGTTAGAATCAAATTTGTCATTACCACATTCTTTGGATACTTTCTAACATCAAACGTTTATGATTATTCTTTTCAATATTCGAAATTTGTGTACTGTTTTATTCATGCTATTGTGAAGTGAAATCCATTCGAAAGCAAAGAATTCTCAAGATTAGCTATCCGTGGAAGTCTACTATTCAAGACATCAATATGTAGTAGTGATGTAATCTTTTTCCTTCCATCTCTCATTATTGCTATTGGATTTACTAGAGGAGTTATAAAATTCATAAATTTTGTACTTAGTTATGAAATTGACCAAATCTATAAGATAACCGTTTTTTCATTAATGTTCCTTTTGTTTTTCCAATAGATATAGTTCTCAGTTCACGTTTAATAGCTCTATCTATCAGATTTACGATAACATTCTTTCCATATTTTCTAGGTATATCAGAATTCAAGTCGATATATCTTCCTGACCAAGTAGATTTGGTATACCATTTAGTTAGAACTTTGTTATCATTTGGTTTTAGTACTGAAGATAAATCTGAAAAATTTATTACATTATTCTTTTCAGTTTTGATTGTGAATTGTAATTTATGGTGGAAAGAATTCAAAAAAGTCAAAAATTCATCACATTTTTCTATTGTAATGGCAGCGATATAATCATCAACATATCGTTTGAAGAAGGTTACATTATAATTTAATTGAGGTTTACATTTTCTTCAAGGAATTCCATGATTATCTGAGGTATGAGAGAACTCATTGCACAACCATCTAGTTGTTCATAACAAACATCTTTATATTATAAAAACTTATCTGTGAATGTATATTCCATAGCTGTTCAGAACGCATAGGTAAATTTGTGTATTGTTTTATTTCATCCCATTTATTTTGAATCATTTGTGTAGCTAATTTTAGAGGAATATTTGTATATGAAGATGCGACATCTAATGATACAAGATATAGTTTCTTGTATTGTCATTTTTGCAAGCTATGTTATCTAATATGTTATGAGTATTTCGAGATTTCAAAGAAAGGAGATTGAATGCTATATACCACAGGTTGCATTGGTATATTAGGCTCATGAATTTGGTTAAGCCATATATTTCTGGAGGATGAACATAATGTATTTTGGAATATATTCATTTTTGATACATATTATACCAAGTTATTATTTTTAGTTTGGTAGATCTTT
Source organism: Endomychus coccineus (assembly GCA_958510875.1). NCBI lineage: Eukaryota > Metazoa > Arthropoda > Insecta > Coleoptera > Endomychidae > Endomychus > Endomychus coccineus. The sequence continues at coordinate 97,305,745 of OY294067.1, forward strand.
GTTGAATTATCATTCAGTTTCTTAAATATTTCAGGATCATTCAACATTTCAGACATTATATCTTCATATTCATTTGTATCCATGATAACATTTTCATTACCTTTATCTGATTTGGATAGTTGATGTGCATCCTCATGTAGTTCATTATTGATTTACAACTGAAATAAATAATGAAATTTGTAGCTTATTGATGATGTCAGTGTGACAGTGACATAATTATTTCAAACGTAAAGTAAGACACACGTTTTAGATTCCACAACCACCCTTGACCAAGACAATTTTTGATATCCCGGCATTTGGGTCTCACTTTATTTGCTAGTTGAGTAGGCTTTTTTTGCAGTAAAGTACGACCTTCCAAAATCTATAATATTTTAAGAATTGTAGTAACTCTTAAGCAATTGAAAATCAAGATGATGTTGTATTATTATCAAACACATTCTTAATAATTTTATTGGAAATAAAAAAATCGATAACCAGAAGTTAAGCGAGAGTGTATATATTTTAGAATCATGGAACCTTTTTCAAGGAACATTCTATCAGAAATTTAATACCATATAAGTCTAGAGGGTAGGTCGGAAATGATTATCCTGTACATATGTGCCTAATGTGCGTGCCGTAAGTTAGGTTTGGAAAATACAATTTCTGTTACATTGATGAGAAGTATCTTCAACTCATTTTCTTTCATTTCAGTGGAAGAGATGAACATAGCATCTGGTGGATCCACATCTCTCAAGTTTCTTCAAGAGACTCCAGATTTCATTGGACCCATTAAAAACGTGACAGTTGCTATAGGGAGAGAAGCCGTTCTAAGCTGTTCGGTTACCGATTTGGGCCATTATAAGGTAAGTGGGTGATAAACCTAATCGGTGTTAAATATGACCGAATTTCATTCGAGAATGCAGCTCTGATTCATACTGGATACTTATTTTTGCCCACCGAAGGATATAATCTAAATGATTTACCAACCGTTCTTCAGATATAGACACATGCTTGAATTTATTTATTTATTTAGTACAGGTAAACCGGCAGAAAAAAAATTACTCCAGTAATGGGGTAATGCAAAATGAATTTGATAACACCTAACACTCGGATGTGGGAGAGAAGAAATATTTGGATCATAGAAAGAAAAATATGCAATCTCATAGTACGACGAAATTCGGAAACTATGCTAATCCGAAATTATTTGCAAAGAAAGAGAATAAAGATAAGATTTCACCAATAGCAAGATCCCCATAAAACCTATTGACGTCTACATGAACAATGTTGCCAGTCGATCAATCAAAATATTATTTTTCTTCCTAATTTAAAATCAAACTCAAACTTACACGTAAGCAGAGAACATTTAACTTTTCACCACGTATTTTCAAAGTTTATCAACTGAAGCTTAATGTTAAATTATTACCCTAAGTTCAGGCAAGGGAGGGTAATACTAGCTTGGGCGGGAATTTATTCCCAAAATTGTCTTCAAGTTTTTAAGCAAGTTTACTGATGACTAGCTGACTACATATATCTCCATATGGACTGTTCAATCGATTTATCATTCTGATATGTTCAGAAGAATTGTTTTTGTGCTGTTTTTTGGTTTTTCGCTATGTCTTCTGAGTCTTTGGATCAGCAGTCTGTGAAAAGCGAGCGGTTGGATCAACACCGAGCAGACCGTACAGAGCCCGGTACACAAATATTAAACCGCCACTTTCACGTCATTGTTGCATGGTTGAAAGATTCATAATTGCCAAACTGGCCGCAAATGTGTGATATCGTATTGCTGCGGGAATTCTTGTTGCACGTCGTTGCACTTTCTCCAATAACTTGATATCTTCGACATAGTAAAAACTCAAGTATGGTGCAAACATATCTTTCAAATAGCTAACTAACTGTTTCAGTCAATGGAGACATAAACGTCTTTTGGATCAAGGAAACTACATGAATAGCTTTCTTCTATTTTGATTATATGAAAGAATAACGTGAAAACGTAACTATAGTTTCAACACCGAAGTGCCAGTATCAAACAATTAGAAAATTATGAATTATAATCAAAATGATAAATTACCATAAAGTAACGGCTTCCACCATCGATTTTTTTTCTTCTATTTCTCCAATTCGAGATCATCAGGAATAATCACTCCTAGGACGGGTTGAGCATCAAACTTGTTTCAAATTTATCCTTGGAAGACACTTGATGAACCCTGCAATAGCGGCTTCCGTAGGTTGAAATTGATAAAAAAAATGATGTTCCAACCAATTGGACATCCTGTTCAGGAGTTATATTTGAAGGGGGTTCAAGCTCTCGTGAATCATCATGTGAGATTTCAGGAAACGAAGAACGTTCATTATCAACAACATCAGTTAAAAACTTTTGTCTCACCAGAAGTTTTTGAAAGGCAATTTTGGCAAAGAGGTATAAGAATACTATCTATGGGCAAGAAATACTTATGTGCATAAATTTTTATGTTTCTGGTCATCTAAGTTGGAACTATACGTTTTCTTCCCTTCGGTCGCTATGAGTGTAGACATAAAATTTACACGTTAGTATGAGTTTCCTACTGACCATTTTCTTTGAAAATTGGTTTTGTTCTTCTTCGTAGATTCCTTCCTCGAAATTCCGAAAGTTCTTGACTTGATCGCTTTTTTTATAGCGTAAGATTATCGTAAGATATCTGTTAATCTTTCTCTTCCCGTGAACTTTTCTTGTTTCTTTTTTCGAGGACTTTCTCGCTGGCATTTTTTTCATAACATAGCCTTCAAAGCCATTTTTTGGTATATTATTGCCTGTTTATCATTTCATTCTTACTGTTTCCTTCTGACTTCTTAAAGTTCTCCATTTTCTTCAGGGGAGTGCCATCTTCGAAATCTTTAGATGAATTTCCTTTTCTTTCACTGTTTCTTCTCCTCCTAGATAATTCGGATCTGTGTCGCTGCCATCAACTGAATCTGGGTTTGGAATATAAGCATTCTCTTGATTCATATTTTCGGAAAGACATGTTTCATTGAAATCATCTTTACAGTTACATGCATCTGCAATAATTCCTTCTAATGCCTGACGTCTATTTGTTCAAGATAGTTATGAGGAGGAGCGAAACTCGAGAGTAAATTAAAAAGAAACATAATTATTCCTTAGATAAAGGTGCTTCTTGAATTAGCTGCACATCATTATTATCTAAGAATTTGAAAATAAAATTTTCAAATCGAAAATAGTTTTTGGGTCTGTTTCACAAATCTTTACGCCTATTTATCCGGAAGCAGAAGTTCTTATCTGGAATAATAATGAGTGCATCTAGGATGAACTGCATGACATCAATAAACCAGTTTCTCCTGAGAGTTAGAAAAATAATATTTTTAGCTTGGTTTTGCCAATAATTAAGATATCGTTATCACCTGGATTTGACTAGGAAGCGAAAGTTATTTCGAAAGTCGGAATGACAGAAGCATCGCTTATTTGACACTTTTCATCTGGAGGAATGATTACCGGTAAATATCATCAAAGCTTCAAAAATAACAAATGCTATTGTTACCAATAGTTAGTAATAGTAATGCGAATTTCTGTATGGATTTATTAGGACCAATGATTTCTCATTTCTCAATAAAACGAAAATTAACAATATCATTATGTTTGTGCCAAATTTAACAGCTAATATTTACTATAACATATAATAAGCTCGGAATTACGAATACGACGAGTAACTTATAATTGCCAACTAACTCGCTACGAATACAACCGATTCATTCCTGGCGACAGCGACGGACACTTGCCAATATATTAGATATAAGACGTGTGTATTGAGGAGTTTTGTATAACATTGTAACTCATATAATAATGAAGAATGTTTGTTTGTACTGTATACAAATATACAGTTTGATTCCGATCTTGATGGAGTACACTTGCCTTCAAAAGAAGAGGAGAGTTGCTTTTTACTTGATATTTCGAAAACACTACCAACTCTTCATTTCCCTTCATTTAAAACTGATAAAATCGATCTTGATGAAATTTTGCACACTTGACCTCTGAAACAAGAGGAATGTCACAGTCTACATAAGATTTCGAAAAAACTGAAAAATATGATCTTTAACCAAAGTGAATCCGTAGCTTGGTTTTTTTATTGAAAACAAAGATATTATATTTGAAGTATTCATTTTATTAATCTGATCGATGATCAATTTCATTGGGCTTCTTTCGAAATATTTTGACTTTGATGACAGTTTTGAATTGACAGAGTTGTTAGGTAAGTGCCCTCTCAAAATGTGGAAAATAGTTGATTGATGAGGTGCCCTCACTTGTTTTCCAATGGCCGTCTAGATCAACCATAGCGGACGATAATGTGCAAGACATTGGAGAGGAGTCGGAGGCAGAGACCTCATCGGACCCAATTGAAGCAGTGGAAAGACCACCAAAGAAGAGGAACAGCCAGAAAATTATGAAAAATTTAATGGTTACAGACTACGAAACTTTTCAGTTGCAAATATTTTTTTTACAATATCATCATAATTATGTTTATTTGATTGTTCTAATTGTAACACATTAATGTGTTACAATTTTGATTACTCGTATTTCTATTCATTTCGGCGACGTGGGCATTTTTAATTGAAATTAGTGAGATAAGGACGCTTTGTGCTTGATACAATCAGTTCCAAGTTCAATGTTCGTGAGACCGAAGCGTACGTAAAGACGAAAATAATTAACATATGTGTTAGTGTTACCTATTTCCCGCACGCAAATTCCTTATTGCTAAAAGAGTTTTGAAACTTTCGAAAAGCTTAAGAATGGCGTATTGAAGGTTACCAATAAGCGACTGAGGTTCTGGTTGGATATTCCTTGTTCATCACGCAGTGGGGTATAATTCAATTAGAATCAATTCGATTCGTAAATGTATTCCTCAGTATTCATATTCCCTTGCTTGAAACACATATGAAGCGGTTTTGACAAGTTGCTCTAGGTCTATTTTTTCTTCAGACTATTCGATAACATTTGAAACATTTTCAATTATTGATCTTTATCCTTATATCTTTTGATCATATTAACATTATTTAGAATTCTCCTTGGGAATGAACTTTAAACTTTTCACATTTCCATTACATTCCCTTGCATGATTTGATACACTTCGTAACCTTCTTACTTCCAGAATTTTAATTCACAATACGCAATTATCTACCTATTAACTCATTCGACTTTAAATGGAACTGAATTGCTTCCTACTCATCCAACAAAACAAATAGAATCAAATGAATGAATTAACTCTTGATAATAATAACACTTTTTAAAAGAATTAGGTCAGTTTCTTATGTTCAGTTTTTATTTATTAATATCCTTTGAAGAAAACGGAATCTCAGTGTACATGATTATATATATCATCAAGTTTTCTCAAAATCGAAAGATTTAACATACAATAACACGAAATTTCACTTTGTTAAATATCACTTCATTTAAAAGAACGTTGATTGCAATTGTGAACTTGACAGTTTATTATTGAAAAATATAATTTTATGTTTCAATAATTGATAAAAATTGCAATCAGCTTTCTCTCAAATAGAATGGTATTTAACAAAGAAAAATTTCTTGTTTTTATCTTCAAAAATGGAATATCACAAAGTAGTAGCTCGGTTCAAATTCCGTAAGATTTAATTCTGACATTCAATACTATTATTATTAACTTGTATTATGGTAATCTTAAAATATTCCCAAGAACAAATATTAGCCGATGTCAGTGGTAGCTTCTGAACGTTGCAATAATATTTGCTAATAATTTTTAAGAGAAAATAATCATTAGAGATATTATTTCTTGAAGAAACCCCTATCGGTCAAAAGGAAAGGTTTTGTCGGAAAATATTACAATACCTACATTCATTTGTTCGGAATGAACTTCCAAGAAGTATTTGAACCAACATGAGGTATATCATTCTTATTAACTTTCTGAATTCTATTTTCTACATAAACTTTCAGTCCCTCGGGTCTATATAATGTAAGTTTCAAACTTCTCCCGAATCATGTTACTCAATATTTCTGAACAATTTCATATGCGCCTTTGTAATAACTTGAAAGTGTATTCAGATGTAGCATATATTAACATGCCACTCAAATTCAGAACGATGAGGCTACATGTTCTAAATTTATAATGATTATACCGACACAAGACGTTATGATATGCCGAAGTCAGAAATATCGGCAATGAAACAAGAAACGCTTCCAAAGATGCATATAATGCCAAAATAATATCACAGCCTAACGAATGCTCAAATGGCTCCCGTTCATTTTGGACTTTCGCCAAAGCAATTAGTAGAAATTTCACTTCCAGTACCTCCTCTAACCACTGGCAGCTACACCACAAGGAATAGCCCTTTTTGCTGGAATGTTTGCAGCAAATTTCACTTTGAATCCACAAGGGAAGGACCCGGCTAATATTGATAGCATCGATAGCCATTAGCCTGAAACTATTTTTTGTCAGCGCTTAATTCTGTTTGATCTCGATACCGAACAGATTATTGACCGAGTCTGGCACCAAATCCTTCATGGTAAACTTCTGCCATAAGGTTAACTGCCTCAACTTCATCGCCTATTATCGAGTTTCCTTCCAGATAGATCACTCCATGTTGTTCTTGACGGAATATCCTCCGATACAGTGAATATCAACACAGGTATATGTCTAGGCAGAAACTAAGTTGCAAGTGACCTGTTGTCCCGTTCACAGCTGTCCACAGCTCAGCAGATGTTAGTTCACTCCATACCGATTTTTCATCCAGGGTCCCTATTCCATCTAATGAAGCCAGAGGACATCTGGCTCTCCTTTTTCTATAGATATTTCCATGGTCGGTGTTCATCAGGAATCTCGGTTATTGCTGCACCACAGAAGATTCCGTATAGGCAGACTAGATAAGCTCAAGCTAGTCACCCCTTCATTGTCAAGCTCGAGACGTGTCAAACTTCTTGTGGAACTCTTGGTCTAGTGCGGTGTATAGTGATTGATCAAGTGCGGGCGAGATCCGACAAATATGAGGATCAATGGGCGTTTTATGCATAGCGCGCCTGTCAGGTTACGATATATTAAAATTGTTCGAATCAATGTATTACCGTGCTCCTATAGCGAGTTACAACGATGAGCATAGGTTTGCATGTTTCGTATATTGTCAGTTACAATCCACTGAAGTGCTTTACTCCTCTCTTTATAAAAAATAAAAATGCTTCTGGCTCGCTCGAACTAGCAAGACTCTCCTATGCAGCACTGAATTGGACTCAATCTGTATGATTTCTTATAGATCGATATTGCCGAATAGTAGTAGATAAACTAGGAGAGTTCCAGAAACAGACCATCGAGTTCTCCAGATCAGCCTCTTCATCATGGAGCCCTTATCCCTCAAATTGAGTTCAATTCCCAAAAAGCTCGATGAAGAACGTATTTGCCAGGTAAGGCAGAGTGTGGCTTGGCAAGGGAAGAAGTATCGGTGGACAAGGAACAGAGGCTATTGAACAATATTGCGTAATATTGCATAATCGGTTATTCCTAACAATAGATTTAGTTGCTATGCAAGGAATCTTAAAATAGATTTAATTGTGCAATCGGCGACCTTGGGTCTAAAATTAGATACCGTCGCTATGCGAGGAATCTGAAAATATATTCAGATAGGGGGGAGTCCCGCTAGCTTATTAGCAAAATCGGCAGATGTCATCATCAACTAGTGTCCTCTTGAACATATGTGTTCAAGCTTATTAATTAGCCAATTAGTGGGAGCTATTGCACATTATTTCTAAGTATTGATTTTAGTTTCACAATCGGTTACTGGGCAATAAATTCGAAGACAGATTTAGTAGATATGCAAGAAATCTAGAAATAGATTTAGATAGTTGTTGTTATGCTAGTTCTAAAAGTGGTGATAATTCATATCAATCTGGAGTGGTCAAAAGGGATTTTAATAGATGAGCTGAAATAATTAATGAGGATGGAGTGAAAGTACAATATATTATCAATACGAAAACCCCCTTTGAAACATGAGCATCGTCTGCCCAGAAAGTGTAGTTCCGCATCACTTAGATTTACTGGTACTGTTTTCGCGGTACTTTCCAGGAACTTCATTAGAGGCTAAACATTTTCACGTCTATATGAATGGTGTTAATATCACAGTATCCCCTCCCTAAATTGAAGTATATTAGGTTATTCGGTTATTGCGATTTGAAATCAACACTATCAACAACGTTGAGACATCAAATCTGGAATCAGTCAATAACAGATGATTACAGATTATAAAATCGGTATTCTCATATGCAAATATAGTAAAAAACTGCATCGATTTGTACTCAATAAATGCACCAGTGCTCGAGATACTTGAGCTAACGGATTTCCTGATGAATCAGAATAGCTAACAGTCAATATTTCATCTAATGAGAATTTATTCATTTCATTCATCACTTCAACATGAAATCAATATTTTACGTTCTGTATCTGTATCTCTTTGAATCGTTTCAAGAATAATACATTGCATGTTGAGATTAGTGCCACTGTGAAGCGTTCCAAAATTGCTTGCTGTGGCCTGTAGATAATACCAGCAGTATCGGAACAAGATCTAAGTAACGATTGATTCAGTGATGAAACATTTTGTAGAATATGGTTTTATTCCTGTCCAACCTCATTCACTGTATGATAATTCAATATACATTATCGATATCCACAATCGACCATATGAATATGAGAATATCACTCCCAGTTTCACTATTCACTAATCATAGGTCACATCCAAATATTTTGAAATCCATGTAGTTCCAATTGTTTCACAATATCCCATTATTGAACTTATGTCGTAAATCGGATTAGATCTAATGAGAATAATGACGTTTTCTTGCATGTAAATGACTCATTCTTCTTGAATTGTTACTCCGTCGAGTATGATTTTCGGACTATTCCCTTGATAGGGTGAACCGTAGAACACAATTCCGTAATAACGTACTCATACACACATACTGGAACTTCCCGAGTAGCCATACTCATTCATCAATATGATGAAATTTCATCAATGAACACGTTGGGACCGTGAGTAATAATTCAATCAAAAAACCGCACTAATAATTTCGAGAAACTCATCAAACTGTATTTGAATGGCAAGTGTCCGAACAATAATTGGATTATAGCCAACAACATAGTCGTGTTGTTTTCATCCTCGGATCATATAACTGAGAATTGACAGAGTGTAGCTAGTAAATTTCAATTGAAGGATAAATTATGACCATTGGGGAACGAAGCTGAACGATAAATATCTTTTCAATCTATTGCTATTTCTAGTTTCAATTTTCTTGTTTTATTAGTAATTTGGATATTAGTAGTAGCTTGATCAATACAGTTTGAGAGTGAGTTATAGAACATATATGTTGCAGTGTAAGCATTTTGTTCCCTGTATGAGTCGTTCCAGCTTATGTTTTTTTATATTAGTGAGAACTTTGTTATGATTAATTTTTGTTATTACTCTTTTTCCTAGTAAAGGTAGTTTTAGCCTTATCATCAAATTTGATATTATAAATAAAAGGATTGTGTAGTACCGTAGGCGTAAACTCTAGATTCGAAGCTGTATTTATATTACCAGCCTTATTGAAAGTGAAAATGTGATCAATAGTAGTAGAGAAGGTTCCCTCTTCCCTTGTTGGAACATTCACCTGACTAAGATGTTTCTGGCATGTTTACATGAGCTAGTGCGTTAACGTCGGTTAAGTTTTTAATATCTATATTTGCGTCCCCAATCAGATTCCCAATGTCAAAATTATTCGTGCTTTTTAAGTACAGAGCAGGATCATTTACAAAAGTATTAACATCTGTTTTATTGTTCAGTTCATGGCAGTCACAACAAATTTTAAGTCATTACAAGTAACTCACGATGTAATAGTGTTACTTCATAAAGAGAAATTTTGTTGACTTCGGGGCACAAATCATTCCTAAGATAAATCATTCCTAAGATAAATCTGCTGTGTGATAACTAGACCGTTATTATGAAAATCAGTAATATTTTGAATATTCCAAGTTTCACTCAATACTACTGCACATATATTCTTGTTAACGTTCAGTTGAATGAAATTGATACAAAGTTCATCATAATGTCCTTGCAGTCTTCTAATATTGTTTTTTTTTTGGGGAAGTGGTTGAAACGTGATGGGTACCTAATGAGCTTGTTACATCCCATAAGGTAGTGATATACCCACTGAGCACACCACCTCGTGTGGTAGGCTCGATCCTGCAACCAGGACAGTCACGATGACACTTGGTCCATTGTATCTTACCTCACCACTTTCTCGGGCCATCGGAAAAATTCTGCAATCGCTGGATTCGAACACGCGACCGGCAGTCACAGTAATTAGAAGATTGATGCTTCTACCACTGAGCTACCTGCCCCCCTTCCTTCTAATATTGTAGTATTGCAGTATTGTGAAATTGGATATATCCATTTTCTTAGGAATATTGTTATCAACCATGAAAATCTTTGCATGTTATTGTTTGAATATCATTATAATTGTCTAGTATTTGCATAGCTTCTTTCAAATCTGACATACCTATGTATTTATATGAAATAAAGAAAAATGAAACTGTAATCTGAATAGTATCAGAAAATACATTTTTTTTAAAAGTCAAAATCCTATTTCCGCAACAAACATACTTTAAATCCCATTTCTAATGTTGTATACATGTGTTGAATCTTTGATTATATATTTACTTTGATCAATTGTCCTTCCACAGCTTTTCGATCGCTAATTTAAGTAGTGAATATTTAACAGGATATATTTCATATCTTCTGTCATTAAAACCCCGGTTCCCTTCAAGTGATTCCTATTTTGGTGAAGTTTGAGTTACTTCTGATATATATTGATATATTGGTGAATTGTAACCAACACTCCAAATTTCTTTCATATGCAGATGATACGGTCTTAATATGCCCTGCAAGGTCTTGAAATCGAGTAAAGCAAATATCGGAAAAAGCTAATAATATTGTGAAACTTTGATCAGATAAAAACCTATTGAAGCTAAATGTTTCTTGAACTAAATAGTAGATTTTTGCTCCAATCGATACAGACCTACCGAATAACTAATAACCTCTTATTTCAAATGACATCACTGATATTGTGCAAAATACCTCCAAAAATGAAATATTTGGGCGTTTATATAGATCAACATCTCAAGTGACCAACTCATGTTGATTATTGAAAAAAATCAGAAGAATAATATATGAGTTTTATGTACGAAATATTCTAAACTGTTGATGGCTTACAACATTTTGGTTGCATCCTTACGTAGATATGGTACAAGCAATTGGGGTTCAGCTTTTTAAAATGTCTTAAAGTCTCTACAAATAACTCAAAATTATGTTGCGAGTAATTTCTCGAAAAGAGAGCAAAAACAGTGCGAAACCTGTTCTTATTGAAAACAATATATTAAACATAAAGGTCTGTACATTCTGTTAGCAATAAAATACATTCATGACAATATCCATTTTTCCAAGATAAATCCTTTCTACGAAACTACAGTTAATGTTAATGGTTAACATACAAATTTTGGTAAAACTGTATGTCAAAAAACTTAAAATAAGGTGAAGTAAAATTATACAATATGTTATCGTTACAAATACAATTGTTGCCAAAATATAAATTCAAATTCCACTTAACAGCCTCCAAGAAAAATTGTTATTCTCAATAGTATCTCATTGTAGTGATCAATCAGTAAATCATCTTCAATGGCTCTTGAACTAAGCAGATGTTTGGTCATATTTCAGATTTAACATTTTCAACGACATCTAAATGAATAGGATTTTAGATCAAGTTATCTTAGTCTAGTTTTACTCAATAAGAATCATCTTTATTCTAACTGCTTGGCAAAATACGAGTACGCTCAGATGTCCTTTATGAACATTTTACTATACTAACATGTATGATTCATGTAAGTTGTAATAAATGAATAAATCGGGGAACTGTTTTGTGAATTTCTTCAGTGATTTCGCTACTTCTCAGATGTCATGATTATAATTAGATATGATCTTCATTTCGATGATGTATACGGTTCACTGTTCTCAATTAAGGCTTGGATTTCCAAGGATCTAACAAAACGTCGACATAATATTGTCGTCGTATACCAGGATATTGTCTGAAGTGTCTTAGAATTTTATTCGGAGTGATAAGAAAAAATCTAATAACCCAACTGTCTCGATAATTGCTTGTACTCATAAGGACATTCAATAATTTCTCAATAGTTCGGAAATTATTAATAACAAAGGCCTTAAATTGATACCTATTGAATAACCGAAATCAAGAGCAGCATTCGAATTCCTAGTATATCCCTTTAGATAAAATTCATGAGAAGATAAGTTTCATTTTGTGCATGCAACAAGCTAGAATTATTTGTTTGGAGTAATAAAATATAATGACGGCCCCCGTTCAAGGTCCATTTGAGCTTTCAAATTCGAATGAACTCTAATTTTCATCTGTTTGCACTGCAAAATAAATGTCGGATTAATTTTGAGATTATTTATTTCGTCTATATAAAATGAACGAGAACAACTTTTTCTCAATTTTTTATCTACAGGGAGGAAAACTTATAATGTTTGAAGAAAATAGTGTGAACCAGTGGTTAAATGTTGAGGGAGGGGTAAGCAATGAAATTTTTCTTGAGAGTTTGTGGGTTATAGGCATAAGCAAAAACCTCACTGGGCCAAGAGTCCCACAACTTTGCCGTTCCATTGAAAAATGAAGTCTGATAGGAAGAAGTTCGGTAAGTCTCGAGCTTGAAAATAGAGGGGTGACTAGCTCCAGCCTGTCTAGGCCTACCTGAAATATTTCTCGATGAAATAACAGACAAGATTTCTGATAACCTTTGATCATGTGAACATCTATAGAAAAGAGAGACATATCCCTTTCTACGATATTCTAGAGAGGTCAATGAATTCGTGAGAGTGACATCATCAATCAGACGCAAAGCTTTCTTCTGAATATAATTCAAGAGCTCCAGTGTATGTTTGGAAGCTGAACTTCAAGAAGATATTCATGCCAGACTCGGTCAAATGCTGTTGAGATATCTAATAGTACAGCTAGAGATTCTCCAATAGATGTTTTGCCATAAGTGTGTAACAAAGGCACGCAGGTCTCCTATTCATCTTTGCAGACGAAGGCCATATTGCCGGTCATTCACGATTATTGAGGTCTCTAGGTACTGGATGAGCTTGATGTTGATTGCTTTCTTCATAATTATTGATAGTAGAGCAATGGATCTTAATTATCAGAGACTGTCTTCTTCTCTATTCCTGGGAGTGCTTTATTCTCTAGCGGTCTTTCAGCTGTATAAAAGAGTAAACAACCTGCAGAAATCTGGTGGAATTTCGTTTGGCACAACAGCTCTATAAAATCAGTTTTCCTTTCTCATTATGACTCCTGTTCATTGAAACTGAAGGAAATTTTTGCCAACGTATACATAAAATCATTGTTCGTACACTGGGAAAAAACTGATAGTGAAACATTAAAAGATGTCAAAATTTCATTTCTAAGGGAAGTTTATCTATTCATTGAATTTGAAAATTCACCTGAGTGATTAAATGCGTTCTTTGGCTCTAAGTTAAATATATTTTTGGAAATACAACTCAATTTTACGCCCAGATTATGTTTAGAGCTAGTAACATATGATACTGCAAAGCTAGGGGCATTCCGTTTATGATTTTTTATAAGACCATAAAGCTTAGGAGAAGATGAATTGCAGTTAATTAACTTATTCTACCAAAATTTAATATTAAAAATTAACACGACCATTTTCTAAAATTGTTCAATTTTCAAGTGAAATTGATTTGTATGATCTTTCTTGAATCGAATCTTATTTTCACTATACATATTTCAAGATCTTTCAAATTCATTCATACGTTAATATCATTCTGAAGATGACACGCTAGTTGTTAGTTAGTTATAAGTGATAAAAAACAATATATAAATGTTTTATTATCTCAGACTATAGAATACGTATTCAAAACTAAAGTCGCGTGCTCAAAAGAAGGTCAATAATACTGAGTTGTTTACTGGATCCACAGAACACAGACGCTAACTTGCAATATCCAATCCCACAAAATCTGATGAAATCAAACGTTTTGCTAGTTACGAAAAAAATTATGTCAGGTTATATAGATGTGACGAGGCTTTCAAATAAGTATTTGAATAGTAGACTCCCGCGTACAGCTAATCTTAGATATCTTGGCTTACGGATGGATTTCGGGTCGCAGTAGTGCGATTCAATGTCGACGTTCCGCCGAACATTAAAGGTGGCATCTCCAGTGTAGGATTGAGGCTTGAACTGAATCTGATTGATTTCTGTAGTGGTACTAATTTGTGATAATCTCACTCTACAAAGTTCACTGCCTTTGTGAAGGATGATGAATATAAGCTCATTCTTTGAAATCACTATAAACATAAGATCACACAACGGCAGGATCAAATACCAGAGCAGGGTTCATGAAGGGGACAGAAGCAGTTTTCACAAAATAAATACCGCTACAGAATCAGCAGCAATACGTTCCAGTGTAAGTCTCCCTGCTCTGAAGATGTCGAGTGTATTGGCTGTCGAAACATCGAGTCGAGACTTATCTGAAGAGAGATAGTTTGTGAAAAGATTGAAGAATCTCAAAATTCATAACGTATCTCTCAAACATGCAATCACTACCAATTCACCATTATCCGTAGGAATGTAAAAAGTTTTGTTCTACTCGTTCAATACAGTTCATTCACCGAGTAGATACATGTATCATCCATCGATTTCACGATAGTTCGCTGTCCCAATACATTATGTACAAGTAGACAGAACATAACAGCTGATGCTTTGTCGGTGGTACGTGTAGATAGGAATAAGAGGAAAAGCGGATGAACGTGATAAATTGCACTGAAGCAAAGAGCGAACACGAAACCGTTAGAGAATAATATATCTACAAACAATGAGTTAGAACATGGTGTTGTAGTGGAAGTATTAAAGCCGATGCAGTAGGTTTACAGAATCAGTTCGAGTAAATAAAATAAAAGTAGGAAAACTCAATACAGCATAGCATGTAAGTTTTGATTTGGAATGGATATTCGTCAATTGTATGATTCAACCAGCTACCGACGAACGTCGGAGTTATGTGCATACTAGCTGGACCTGAAGTTAAGGTGTGGCCCCGCCGCCGCGCCGTAACAAAATTACTGAAGTTTCAAGAGTTAATGAATATTATAAATGAGTAGGAATAGCTGAAGACGAAAAGTATACACTGTCATGTGAAAGTTTATTTAGATTGACATGAATACTTAATGTTCTGCCACGGACATTATGTGACTGTCAATGTATCAGCTGTCTGTCATGTGAACATTACATATCCTAACGGGGGACTATGTGTTGTCTGTCATAGACAACTGAACTGTAATAATGATTCACTAATCTTTGGAACTGTCTTCTATGTGAAATGTACCTGATTATATTGTAACGAAGCTCAAAGTTTTATTTATTATTCAGTTTTGGTCAAGTAGGAAACTCGTTCACCGCTCGTGAAATTCAAAATCAGTCGTTGATATTAGTTTAACGGAATTGCATATAAATTCATATGATTCATTAACTCCGAATATGCATTCGTAGCTGTAATGGAGCTTGCAGGCATATCGATAAAGCATGCCGAAAGAAAGCGATAGCGTTCGGAATAACGCGTCAAACTTTCAACAGCCTTATGTGGAAAAACTAAGTACAAGCGAAAACCGACAAGCCGACGGTAAGACTCCTCAGTTTGCAGAAGTGGATTTGGTGGAGCAACAGTAGCTCCAATTTTAGATATGAAAAGTAGCTTCAAACATTGTTCGGGACATTAGGAAAAGGACCATTGTATAAAATAAGAATTTGGTAGTACGGACTCGACTATGACCTCGAAAACATATAGAAGACAGAGGCAGACTGTTCAAAGGGAGATAGAGAGATATATAAAAGTATGAAATTAGTGCTTTCGTGTGCTCTCTTTTCAATTGTGCGAATTTGTAACACCGTTCCTTGCTTCAGTGAATTAACATAAGGTAAATGATAACTAAGTATATTTGTTTTCCGACATTACGGTATATTGCATCACCTGGTTTGAAATGTTGGGCTTGTGTATTCCGTAGACGGTAAATGTCATTTATCAACCGATTCCGTGCCGTAAAATAGTAATTGAGACCGGTCATACAGTGAAGAATAGATATGTTGTAACCTTTTTTCTTTCTCCGATTGAGCTTCTCTGCATCTCCACCAGGATCGATTGATAGTATGAAAACCGTTCAATTGTATTGAATAATTATTATCGGCGTGTATTTCTTCGAATATATCTGATATTTGGAATTCTCCGTTTCATTTAGTTATCTCTGCTCCATCTTTTAATGAGCTAAGTTATAACCAAATATCAATTGTAATCAAAGCCTACACCTTTGACAGTGTGCGACATTGAACAACATCTTTGTAGTTTCCTTTGTACTTGCTATACAATAAGTCATTGCGGGAAGGGACTCTCCCAAATAAATGGAAGGAATGGAGTGTCACTCCAATTCCGAAAAAATGCAAAAAAATAATATACAAGACTATCGTCCTATAGTTGAAATTTCGAATTTTCGGGAAAATCCTTGAATTCATTGTTAATGATAAGATATTACGCTATGTGTCACCTTATCTTAGCGAAAAGTGACATAAATATCTGACAGTCTTCCATATGCTGATGATGTTTGATTCTTAGAATATTACGCAGAATGGAATCGTTTATTTTCTTAGGAAGTAAACATTTAACACTCACTATTAGCAGGTACCGACCCTTTCTATTTATAGAAGGACTTATTTTGTATATGTATAATATACTTAATTAGTAATATACGAACTATTGACTGTAACAGAGGTAACAGACTCTATTCATTCATAATTTTCAATAATAAAATACAGTGAAGTACATACTGGGTGTTATTTCACGTCTCCTATCCTATCATACTGATAAATGACTTGAAAATATTCAGAAATATTTCATCGATGACAGTGATTTGTTACAGAATGACCTTGATAGAATTCTAGAATCGACACGACTGAATAAACTCCTATTAAACTGTGATGAACGCTGTATAATTTCATTTACAAGAAAAATCATAAATCACCCAACTACGTCATACATATTGAATAATAAACCCTTGAAAAGGATAGAGAGTATGAGGGACCTTGGACTCTAAACTAAATTTCAAGCTACACGTGGAGCACATAGTCATAAAGGCATACTCTATGATGGGGTCTATTTTCCGAGTTGGTGAACACTTTAAAACAGTGGATAGCTTCAAAAAACTTTACTTTGCCTTTGTAAGATCTCATTTGGAGTATTGCAATGTTGTATGGTCTCCGACGTACATTACATTCACCCAGCGGCTGGAATCGACACAAAGAAGATTTACTCGTTATCTGTTCCTCAGAGTGAATGGTTACCTGCCTGATTATGGCACTTATCCAGGAAGGTTACGGATGTTTGAACTCAGGAGGACAGTCTCAGACTTACTGACGTTATTCAAGATAATGAGATAGAAATATGATTTTGTGCTGCTGACAATGATAAGCTTAAGGGCTGGGAATGCGTCCACAAGATCAATCGACCTTTTTCACATCAAGCGTAGTAATACGAATCTGGGCTTACATGGTCCGCTTGCTCGAATATGTGGTGGATACAACCGGGTCTCTAATAGCCTAAATATATTTCACGATTAATTCACAGTCTTCAAAATTAATGTAATTCATATGATGTTCCATCGCATTGTCTAATGACGGGATGTTATAGGTATTATTCTATGTACAATATTACTCACTGGTTGTATGCGTATATTGAATACTGATGTTTATTCTCAGATGATATATTTCGAAATTCACTTACTTTCCAACGTTATACTGTCGATAACTGATACTTTTATTGAAATATGTACATTTTAAATTATTGTAGCTATCTGTTATTGGACACATTGTGTCTGTTGATTGTTCCACTGTTCTAATAAATAAATAAATACTGTTCTTCTGCCCAATGTGCATTGGTTCACTGTAGATACCCTAGGGACAAGGCTATCTATAGATAACACCATGGCCGTAGGAGAAATTCTCAAGGAGGAGTAAACCTTCCAAAAAATCTGGAGCCCGAGGAATTGAAGTTCATCCCGCACTGAGAAGTTCAGCGCAAAGGTGACCAGTTACGTAATAATATTGATTGTCGAAATGTCAAAATATATCGAATGCCTTTCACCATATTTGGGACCGAGTTTCAAAAATTCGTTCTTAACGAGTGCCTAGGTGATATAAGGAAAATACCTACCAAGTTTCAAATCAATCCGCTTTATTGTTTTGTAGATTCCTTGAGTTGTGAGATAGTCAGTGAGTGGTATTTGCTCTTAATATGTACAGACTAGCTGTTGTTTGCAACAACAGCTGATACCTATAGATGAAAGTGTTGGCTGTGCCGCCGCGATTTCATGCTACATGTTTAAAAACTTAATAAAAACATTTTTAATGAGTAAAATAAGCTAGCGGCGTGCAAAATTATAAAATTATACTTCGTCATGTGGAAGTTTATTTGAATTGACAGGGATGTCTAATATACAGATTGTCCAAAACATTAAATTCACATGTCTATTTGTCTCTGAAATTTTACAATAAACTGCCAGATTACATAAAAGATGGAAAAATAACTTTTAGCATTTTTAAAATAAAAATAAAAAGATTTCTTTTGAATAAATGTTTTTATTCTCACCTTGAATTTTTGCATTATGATTTTAAACATTTTTAGTGATTTACAACATAACATGCTATATTTTATTGAAAACCACATTATGGAATGAATGACAATTTTAATTCGTTGTGTTAGTTTTAATATGTAATTTATGTATTGTGTAAATATATGTAAATGTGAATATTTTAATTTTAAATTTTTAATGTGTACTGACATGTTTTAGTAAAGTGTTTCTCTTATATAGACAAAGTGGCTTTCTACATGTTAGACATGAATTTTATTGAATAGTATTAAAATTAAATGCCTTGTATTGACTTGTCCTATCTATTCTCTGTAAATAGCAAATGGATCAATAAATTATTTTATTCTATTCCATTCTAATATAGAATGGTCTGTCATGGACATTATGTGTTAAAGTATCAGCTGTCGTCATGTAATCGTTACCTGTCTTGTTGATGAGTTATGTGTTGTTTGTCATAGCTCATACAGACAGCCTGAACTGTGATAATGGTCTAATAATCTATGGATCTTTCTGTCATGTAAAGTGTACGTAATCATATCAGTTATCACGAACGTCAGAAAATATATCCAATCTCTTTCACCCCGTTTGAGATTGAGGATCTAAAATCCGTTCTTAGCGAATGCGTATAAGAAACATATAAATAAGCCAACATTCCAGTCGGTTCGTTTCATACTTCCAAAGATTTCATGATGAGACAGTGAGGAGTGAGTATTTGTCTTTTATACATGAAGATATAAGTCGATAAAAATGGACGAAATATTTCGAGAAAATAATATTCTGTGATTGAATATAAGGAGGAATGGAAGATTTGGATGGAGAAAAGATGAGATACATCTCGGTACTTCAGGAGTTGAATATATGTGATAAATTCACAACCTATGTAAAAAGAACATTTGACACACACATTATGATTGTATGTTGGAATAAACTGCATTTATAGATATGAGGTGAAACATTTGACCTCTTCCAAAGAAAACGAATGTTATGAACGAGAACATATAAATAGCAAATAAAAAGCCAAAGATGATTAGTTAAACAGCTTTCCGGAACGTTTTTGTTGGAATTTAAAATTGAAAATATATCTTTCAAACAAAGTATGAACTCGTTTGAAGGACATTATCAAAACAGATGATTAGACGATAAGTGTTGCGGTATTGTCAATAGAAGGTTTTTTTTTACTTTACGGTACAGAATTATTGTTGTTGAATGATAACCATTCTAATTTTCCCATATAATCGGATAAATATCATGAGCATAGATATAGCCTACAACTATCTACCTTGATGATTTTGTGTTTTGAAATTTTCGTGAGTTTTGAAAAGTAAAGTACCCAATTACAAACAACAAAAAATTTCTTCTCAGCAATAAGTTCTTCAAGGTATAAAAGTTACATTTGTAGAGAATAAAACAATAAAGTATACATATTGCAATTTAATTTTTTTCCGCGATTCATGTTTCAGTTCCAAAAAAAAATTGTTTGAGTCGAAAGATTTTTTCAGTTGCCATACTCTCATATGGCCAGACGGGTCCTGAAGAACAGGGATATTAAGAACATTAAGTGTTTGTAATGTGTCACAGGCAATTAGCTTCATGATCATGATATGTCTCAATATCATTGGAGCAGCTCCCAGATTTTCTTACAAAATATGAGAGATTGATACACTGTCAGAAATATTCATGTAAAATGACACAGGAAATCGTGAGTCCATATGTGACTGCCGATTATCTGTGTAATTCAACAAACAGTCATGGAATGGCTCATCTTTTATGAAGAATTATGTAATTATTTTTATATAAATATACGGAATGATTTAAACGAAAATATGCAATAAAAAATTTTTTCGAAAACATATTGCGAATAGAAATTTGACTAAAATTGGCAAATTAGCAAATAAATGTAAATTTTGATCTTCCAGTTCATTTGTATTGAATCTATAGCTGAGAGATTTTAGAGAAACAAGTCTTGATCGCCTCCTGCGTGACAAAATTTTGGAAATTTTGAAGCTTTACCAGCTATAGTTGCTTCAGAGAAACACATAGCTGATCAAAATGATATATCTGTTTATGCTTATTGAGTGAAGTTATTGTCTTACATAAATTGGTTTTGCACTGACACATTTTAGCCGCAATTTTAACAATGGTATAACATTTAACACAATATAGTTTGCTCAAAACCGTATTAAAAACTACTACGATGAACCCTGAACTTGATTCGTTTTGCGTTTATAACTTGGTCAATAGTTAGTAGCACATGCGGCCATCGGCGAAGTAAACGTACATGTGCCTCCCCTGCATAGCAAGACAAGTATTTCTTCAAATTTTCGTGTAAATTTCGCATACATTAATGTAAAATCACAGATGATAGATTGGAAAATACACTATTAATGTGTAATTTTAGATTTGTTCATCTATATATAACATAAATATATTATTATAATAAACTCGTTTATGAGTTTATTAATTTTTATGATTTTGATTTAGTTTGAATATTGATTTGAATATTTCAATGTTTTGAATTCTACCGGCTAGCTTTTATTTTTAATTTGATTGATTGTATTTGGATTAATGTTTGTTTCGATTTACTTTATGAACTTTTGAACTTGAAGTTTATCTATGGAATTATTTATATGGAATTAAACACAATGCTCTTTGAATTTCACAATATTTAATTTCTATGACTCTTTTCTTATCTCGGGTAAATAAATTTTATGTTTCACAGATCTATGATATAACCTAAAATCACTTTTACAACTAATATTTGTTTATACTGTTATAATCAACAATCTTCCTTTTGCTTTACAGATAATACTATGATGTAGAAATTATAAACAAACTTACGTTTAATTAATATCCAAAAGTGTGTTTAATAATGTTGGCAATGTTCAATTTACTTCTTTTTAATTCCGTTGATTCACTTTAACACAATACTCTGCTATTTCACGATAATCACAGGTAACTAATTTTGGTTTCTTCTTCTTGAGAATCAGGAACTGTTGAAAATACTTAGTTTTATTCTTTTAGAGAAGATATAAGACTTTTCGATGCTTTATTGGAATTATATCGAAGAATGGCAATCGTTGGATACTTCTTATAAATTGGAGGCTATTACAACCTTTTACTTTGTTTGGAGACTTGGAACATTTCTTGACTTTTAATAATTATTTACTAACTTCGGTTACTTGGAACTTATCGAAGTTCGGAACACTTGAGTTCACCGATGTTTATTCTGATAAACTTAGGTTAGAAATTTGTTGAGTTGCTAGAGTTCTTGACCCTTCAGATATTATTTGCAAACTGACTTGGCTTGTCTTTCAGATCCTTTTATAGGCCTTCAAAACCGACGCTACTTGATGTCATTTTCCACCTATTAGGTGCCTTCTTTTCATGTCAAGAATGCCAAGTTAATTGTTGTGAACTGACAGAAGTTTCTGATTGTTACCAGCCTGACACTAGGAATTCGTCTCGACCAATCAGAATTTAGTATTCTATGATTTTTGAATTATTGGAGATTTTCAACTTATTTTAATTGATAGTGATTCCTTCTTTTTAAATTAATATTTCCTACATTTTTCCACAGACTTTGGTATAAGATAACCTATGATTAGGTTATTATTAATATGATTATTCCCATATTTATGATTTTCTTGACAGTTACTTATTCTTAAATCTAATACATACTATATTATATCAATAACATTCTTTTAACATTACATAACTCAAATTTACTAATTCTAACTTATATCTATAACATTCTTCAATGTTTTGTGCTATCTCATGATAGTTTTGTAATCATTTTAATTATGATTTCTGCCTTCGTTACACAGTACGTTTCTTCAATTCCACTGAAGTTCTTGTTTAACACTTCTTATTCTATTACATTGTTGTTTATTATGTTTTACATTGTTAATTTTAATATCCTACCTATTATTTAGCTTTTACTATTGTTTTTAATTACATATAATTATCTTTTTATTTATCTTTTCTGATTTTCAAAGTTCGGTAAGTTATTATTTTTAAATTTTCATTGTTTATGAAATGAAATCATAACAATATGTATAAACGTACATGTGCCTCCCCTGCATAGCAAGACAAGTATTTCCGTGTAAATTTCGCATACATTAATGTAAAATCACAAATGATAGATTGGAAAATACACTATTAATGTGTAATTTTAGATTTGTTCATCTATATATAACATATATTTATTATGCATTTTCTAACAAAAATTTAGGTATACTCACGATTCTTCTGTATAAATACGTATTATTAGAAAAGTTCAGAAAATCATACATTAATTGTGTAAACTTCTGTAATAATATGTATTTTTGCTATACTTTTCAATGGAATTTTATATCCATTTTTAACAGTGTATGAAAAGTTGATATCATAAATCTGTAATTATCCATTAGAATTCACTAACCATGATGGAAGCAAAATAATCCGAAAACTACACAAAATTAGTATCATAATATTATTACGGAATGTATTGAGGAACATCCTGTCCTTCGAGTTTATACTAGAACCAGTAGATAAAGTCTTAGAGCAACGACGGTAGTTAAGTTCAATTAAGTGAGGCGTATGCGAAGTAACCTGGAGAAAGTCAATCAACTGAAGAAACAGTGATAGTGGGCAGTAATCGGGAGAAGGTGTGCATGAACAAGCCATTATTGGATAGAATAGAATTTGTTTTGGTGGAAGCGGCTGTTTTGTATTGCATAAATCAATCAACCCGAAAACAGTTCGGAACCTAGCAGGAAATTAGCTTTAATCAAGACATCACTAACTTCCCTTACTTGTAAGAATCGAATATATATTGTGAATGGTTTGAGAAAGATGAAGTCATGAAAAAACGTCGAATTATATTCTGTCCATATATTTAAAGTTTATTCGAATTGAAAAAATATTGTATTTTCCAAGGGTCAGGTCCAATTGCTGGGAGTTGTTCCTTCTTTGTAAATTTGTTTGTTTCGGATTTGTGAATATCGAAGAACAGTTCAAGCCGCAGTCATGAAGCAACTTCGAATAGCTATTCCTTCTCGGAGGGAACGAGGAACATACGAAATTGCAATCGGCACGTAGATAAATCAGTCATTCACATGTTTTGTCTGCTTTCTTCCGATTTTATTGAACTTTGAAACAGCCTTTTTCTCCATTATTCTGAAGAATGAATCACTTCTTCGATATAAGCGATGTACATGAAATGAAGTTATTGTATTTGAAAGAGGGAATTCCTGCAATCTCTTTCATTCACTTTATAGTCCTATGTACCTACCTACATTCAGGCCGTTAAGAAAATTGGGATTATTCAAATTTAATCTATGATGGTACAATTACTAACAACCGAAATATTTAACAACATCACCTCAACATGAAATAATTATTGTATGAATATACGGAAATGATACGAATTTATAGAGAAAAAAATATGACAACATATATCCCAAATTTTTCAATCAAAAACATGATATTTTTCTTCCCTCACTATACGTAGTATACAATGTAACCAGGATTAACCCGCCAAACGTTTAGAATCGGTTTCTCAGGTGGAAATTAGATTTTTCTTCTATAACCATGCTTTGTTCTTGAGATACAGGGTGCCAAAGGTTTCAGAAGAATTCTGTTTTTAATTAATCACCTACTCAAAAACCTTTTGGCTGACTTTGATAAAATTAGCATGTTTATTTAGGGTAATGAGGTGCTGCTTTTCATTCAATCAGGACAAAATTATCAATTCCAGTGGCCTCCCAGGGTTCAATCTGATTAGAAATTAGGACAAATCTTTCCGTAGACTACGCATAAACGCATTTGAAATGAATTAAAACTCATCAATGGACATGCCACAGGCTGTCAAAGTATGACACAAAAAATCCTCAATTGTGGTCGGGACTGTGCCCGGCTACCTTTGATCTGATGTTTGTTGAAACTGATTTTTTTCTGCTACATGCAGTGTTATTTTTAGTTGCTCAAACTGCAAGACATACGAAGAAACAGTGGCATAAAATGATTCGCGTAATATCAATTAGATTACCATCAGGGACGCCACTGGAATTAATAAAAATTATTATAATCATATTAGCAGACAGATCATTATCACCGCAATTGACTATGCCAAGTTTTATCAGAATAAGCCTCAATGTTTTTGAGTAATTATTTAAAACCTGATTTTTCCTAAAAACTTTGACACACTGTATCTCAAAATGAATGAAATTAGGATACATGCTTATATTTTTCAGTTGCGCGGGTGCTGCTTGTAACCATATTTTGGCGGAGTATGTTATTGTCGGTCTTATCACAGAAGTATAGATCCTCAGTTTACTTTTAGTACTTAGTCTGCTTTTCCAGTTGAGTAGCGGATATAGGTGCCCCTTTATCTTATTTGAGGAATGAAACTAAGCTTCCTGTTTAGTGTTACTCCCAAGTATTTCACTTCTTTCACCCAAGGTATCTTTTTCTAGTGTATCTCAATATCTTTCGTCGGTTTGTGTTCAATATCTCTCGTTGAGAACACCATCTCTTGGTTTCTTGTGGCGTTCACTTCTATTCGCCATTTGTTGAACCACTCTTCGAGGTGGTCATTGATGTATCTTTGAAGCCTTGCTTGTACCCCTTTTATTTGGATGTGTTGGCATAAGGCGCTAATATCGTCTGAATATTGCGCCAAATCTACTCCTGTTGTCTCAGGTATATCTGCGGTATATATATAGAGTAACAGTTCGAGGACAGACCTTCACCGTAGACATGCCTTTGCTTGTCTATCTTCCGACGTGATATCGTTCACCCTCGTTTTCAATCTGCGCCCCGTGAAGTACGAATCTATAAGCTTCAGGTAGGCTATTGGTAGGTTGTATCTGTACATCTTATGTACAGCTCGCCGTACCTTGTCAAAGGCTTTGGCTATGTCTAGTGACCCTCCACCGGTAGGAATTTCATTGTTGTGCCCTTTCATAATCTTGTCAGCTATTCTAACTAGTTGGTGCATTGTGCTCATTTTGGTTCAACCCAGTGAGTATATTTATCTCGACTATTTTATTCACGTTTGATAGTAAAAATATGGGTCTACAACTCGCTGTATTATTCCTTGACTTATTCGATTTGGGGATCATTATTGTATCCGCTGTTTTCTGGTTCTTTGGATAGTGACTGTGTGTTTTTTGGTGGAGCGAAGTCAATCGAAGGCGCAATATATTCACTAGGAACTACGGAGAAAATATTCAGTGGAAGCCAGGAATCGTGTTCTCTAACATCTAGATCATATGATCATGATGGGGTGTGATGAGAATCCTCACCAAAACACGAAGATGTTAAACAATCATATCTTTGTAATTCTATTTAGTTAGGTTGGCGCAATAAATCAATTTCATAATATGTGGTGGCTTGTTAGAGCTGATAGACCTCAACAGTGGAAACATGAAGGCATTCATACAAGCAACAAAGGAAATATGGCTAGCTATTCTCCTATAATAATCTTGGATCTGTGGTCGTTATTCCATTATAACACTTCCTCAAATTCCTACACGCAACTGGGCAGATTGAACCCAATCGTATCATATACTGTTATGTATACTGATGACAAATCATTAAATTAATTCATCGTTGCCTGATATGCTTCGATGTAGAGATCACAAATGTTGATTCATAACCATTATGAAAACGCTAATATCGTCAATTAAATATGACGCACTGAATTCATAAACATGCCGTTATCATTTTGCAAAACCTCTGGAGGTTGGATGTGATGATTAAAAGAATAAATAACAAACGGACTGATAGAATCAAACGAGCTCAATAATCATTAATATAATCGGAATTTCCATTATTACCACTGTCACAATTGTAATTCCATAATGTGTTATCGACCTCGGGGTTTCAATTCCGGATTTCATTCATTATACACTTCCATTGGAAGGGTTCCTCTAAAATTAATTCTCATTACCGGAGCATATTTGTTTTCTGCATTGTAGGTCGAATTTGTCTATTTGTGTGTCATTCACTATAGCAGTATGATGATTCTCTTAATTTGAAAGCAAACTTCCGAGAGCCACAGTAATTCTAGAATTTGAGTCAGTAGCATATTATGCTACTTAAAAAACCATCGGAAACCTCAAGGATTGGTGTAATTGTGAATTGTAATTCAGAAACTTCGAACACAGTTATTTTAACTTTATTCCCTATATTAACTAGTTCTCACAATCAATTTCTAGTTTTATCATATTTTCCGGGTTCATGAATTATTCACTGTTTCCTCAAAAATTTTTGATCGCATTTCTGGCAACTTGGTTACTACTCGAGTATCTAGATTCATCTGCGATTTACTGAGAATCAATGAACTATGAATAATCTTGATTTCGATGTCTTGAAAGCTTTATTTCTTTTAAAACTCATGGTAGATGACGCTACTTTGTGATAATTCATGATACTGATACAATAACCAATATATTGCTTAGTTCTTTACCACTTATACGAGTATCATAGAATCACATGGTAAGTATAATGCCACAACTACAACTCTTCAAACCAGATCAGTATTAAATAACCATATAGCTGCAACACGTTGTAAAAAGTCTATTGGGGAGGGATTTGCAGATTTCCTTGTACCTAGATTTTACAATCTATTACCGGCCTTAGTAAAATCATTTGCTTCCAAGTATGTATTCAAGAAAAAAGTTACGAACTTCCTATTACATGAAGTTAACATAGCCAAATTTTATGAGCTAATGCGATAATTGAAAACTATAAACTATTCAAAACAACAATTGCACATTTTGTACATACTTATTTAAAATAGTTAATCTGTCGTCGTTATATAAATATATCTCACTTTATTTCCCTTGGAAATTTCGTTATTTTTGTTGGCTTATTCATTATGTTACATTTTTTAATTGGTTATCAGATAATATTGTTTAGCCATAGTAATGAATGTTTTTACTGTATTATTTAGATTTATTCATGAATTGTATACACTGAAAGCGATATTCACACAACGCTGTTCATCATTCTCTCATGCATAAGCTTAGCTTATATGAGAGATGATATCAATTTGCGTTTTTTGTAAAGGAAACATTATGAATAAAATGTATATCTTGATGTGAAATTTAATTCCAAGATACCTACGTAAACTCTAATATGTAATTTTTTTCCTAATAAACTTTACTTTACTTTACTTTACAAACGTGATTTCATTTTTGTGTTGCATCGTTTTGAAGATGATACGCTAGCTGTCGAAACTATAGTAACATCAGTGTTTCTACAATATTATGTATGAAATGTGGGCTCATTTCAGACAGTGGAGAAATTCCAAAGTACCGGCATCGTGTTCAGCATCCTCGAAAACGGGATGTGACGCGGTTTTTCTCGGAATATGTCGGTATATCCGCGTTTCAACCTTTTTGGGGGTTGTTTTTGGCCGTTTGGGGGGGAAGGTCAACTCAGAAAGAGTTTAAATCACCGCCATCGTGTTGAGAATCCTCGAAAACGGTGGGGGGACAGAGTCTCGTTAGGCTCTGAAATATTCGCTTTTTTCGGTCTTTTTTCCGACAGAAGCCACTATGAACTTATCGATCAAAATCAAAGTGAAATAAGTCATATGAAAAAATTCACATCGAACGACCAATTATTGCAATGCCGTTTTATTTTTAATGTAGTCTCCTCACTTGACCTAGCCTAATCTCTGGTCTCATATATATATTATAAGTTACCTACACGAAATTGTGGCCAATTAGGCACAGAAACTTCGAAATATATATATATTTAGGTGAAATATTAAGAAAATTAAAACAGTTTAAAAATGACGGAAATTCGTAATTTTTATTTTACTTTTCTAACAAACTATAGATTGAACTAAATTCAACCTTTTACACCGTCCTTTGAAAACGAACAAGTGAAGCTATGAAGAGAATTAATATATTTTTTATAAGCTGTAGATCTCGCCAAACGTTTATTCAAACAATCTAATTCAAAACATTAACCAAAAAAATTATAATTGAAAGACCTTGTAGAATTCAACATATCTCTAAGTAGCTCCCGTATAACCAAACGATACAGGTTTCTGTGTACTATATATATTGGAGTATATTCTATATAGATTTCTCGATAAAGATTTCAACTATATAGCGTATTAATTTATAGTATAA
This sequence comes from Endomychus coccineus, assembly GCA_958510875.1. Classification (NCBI taxonomy): domain Eukaryota; kingdom Metazoa; phylum Arthropoda; class Insecta; order Coleoptera; family Endomychidae; genus Endomychus; species Endomychus coccineus. Next base: position 97,334,605 of record OY294067.1, read on the forward strand.
CTAAATATTTCCTTCACAGATATTTTCTCTATTTAATCTGTATCTTGATTATAAAGCAATATCTGTATATATTTTTCCTGTATAGAATATACGATTTACATTTATAGCAAATGTAAAGTATTGTTATATTATCGATAACACGTCAGTATAGGTCCGGTAAAGTTTTGCGATAGAAACATTACCGTTTTATGAAAAATAGGTTACTACTTCATTAAGTCGATATGCCATATATGTAAATGGCTATAGAGTTATTCTATACTACAGAGGTATTGATTCTTCACGTAATCGATAGTGATATTTCCACATTTATAGCACATCTTTAGTAACACTAAAATATAGACGAGATAACGCTTCAGTATAGACACAGAGTAGGTATAATATGTGTGCTATATATTATGTTCTGTTTTCTGTACTAAATCTCTACCAAAACCTGCTTTGACAATACGAAACTGACGCGCGGAACTGTTAATCTGAGGTTAGGTTATTCGGTGTTTGCAAAATTAACCCACAAAGATGGAGAATAGCGTACCAGAGGCCTATATACCCTATGTTTTTTTCTTAGCACTATTGGTCCTGTGTTCTCGGTTCAGAATGAAGATCAGGGTAAACTATTTTAGTTTTATTTTCAGAATTAAACACTCGTTCACCTTTTATATAACATTTTGAACAACAGTAATAACTACCATGACTTTAGATAGCTTTTACAAAAGCCATGGCTGGGGCATCACATACAATTGCTTCTAATTGAACTGGATGAATTATTCCACTCCACAAAAATCCATTTTCTATTAATAATGTCCTTGCATCCAATGGCAGTTCAATATGATTCCCATCGTAGACCAAAATTAGTATTAATTTCGAAATTTGTGTTAATTCAATATTCCCATTTATTGCCCATTCACGTAATTTATCGGAAAATAGCTTTTGAGTTGGTACCTGCTCGCCAACTTCTTCATCGACGTTATCATCAGAAGATGAAACTGATGTATCTAACGACTGTACATTTTACTTGAATTTTCTTCAGAAATTTCATTGTCTGTAGAATAATCGGCAGTAATGACATTATTTGTTTCTTGTGTATTTTGAACCAGGGTTCCTGTGAAACAAATTTATTGAGTAGGTATATTCAATGATCGATACCCCCCACTAAACAATGTAATATCATTGTAATATTGATTGTACATTGCAAAAAGCAGCTGTAATGTTGCATCTAAGTTGAAAGAAACATTACAATAATGTTGGGAGGACTTACTATCTGATCCAGATTAATATTTCAATTGCAACGCCACAAGAAAAATGTTACTTGTATGACTTTATGGAAAATTGCATCAATGTTGTATTCTGCAACTTCTTAGTAATATTTCACTCGTGATGTTCCATATAGGTCTCACGGACCTAGCGTAGAACTGGTTTCTTGGGTGTTGATCCCCGTTGTGGTTGCAGTCACAAACGTTTCGACAAAATCACATTTGCCATCTCCAGGTATTTCGACCGTCGAATTTACTGGAAGTTTCCCTCGATCTTCCATATTTGACCACCTGGAGTTGGCAAATGTGATTTTGCCGAAACGTCGCGATTGCAACCACACAATGCGGATCAAGTTAATTTAGTATTGGGCATGAAGTCACTTTGAAAGAATTACTCGTTTCTCAAGACTATGACGACTTTATTACAATAAAGGTTATGCGATGTTTAGTGTAAATAAAAGGTGAAACAATATTTACAATCATTAGATTTTATTGTTCCAATAAATATAAAAATAATAAAATATTTAGAAATGTTGATGCACTCCCCCTGTTATGTGACGTCGTATAATTTCTTGACATAATCAGTATCTGAAAACTTGAGTAAAAATAAATTGTACTAGAAGTTAAAAAAAAAAACTTACTTGAAACAAGTTGCTAATGGTTCTTTCGATGATCCAATTTTACACAATTTCTGACATTAATAGTTATCAGAACAATGAAGCGAAATAATCCACGATTCTGCAGGGCTCCATACAAAATTCTTATAGAAGACGTATATGAATGAAATTATAAAATATTCTTGTAATTTGTTAACCTAAAAATGAAGTAATTAATAAATTTTAAGTTAGACTTCATGAAATTATTACCTTGAATTGAACACAAATTTAAATGGCATTAGATTTCTCACGTAAGTTTCGAGTTTTGGCATGTTGAAGTCAAGTCATAATATTTCCTGAAAGGTCTGCATCTGTTGCTTCAGGGTAAGTTACTCGTATGGCTTCTAGAAATGCAAATGAGATATCTTCAAATTGGAATAATGTAAAAACTAACTTACCCTTCGAAATATTCATAGCTTTTAAATCCTTCACTTTAATAATTACACACCGAAGAACTACTACAATTGTGAATAAGGACGCTGAACAAGTCGACACTAGATTGTATGAAATAATCAAGACAACTATGACAGTTAACCCGTTGACAATTGACAGTAAAAAGGCGCCAATAAATAAATTACCTTCTACGCCAACATAGTTCACCCACTCTCCCAGAGTTCTCTGATATTTTACTAAATAATTCCGAACATTAGAATTTAATTTCATAATCAATGGTGACTATACCATTATATGAATTAAATTAAATATGTACCTATAATAGGTACAATATCAATTAATACATCGAACAATATTACAATTTGAATTTTACAGCAATATAAACACAATGATTTTATAAATGTTGTGATTGTGATATACTGCCAATATTACTGTGATAATATTACAAAAAGTTTTTTAATTCACTGTCACGTTGTGTTTCAAAAATCGAAACAATATTATCTAGATAATATTGACATAAATATCGTGACATCAACGTTATTTCAAAGTTTTAACGCGATGTTTCTTTAGGTGAGTGAAATCAACATTGCTACAAATTGTTGTAATGTTTCTTGTTGAGTGGGCCTCTATAATATAATCCTTCCTACCTGCAAATGTCTTAAGTCGAAGAGTTTGATCAGTTCGCACTTCTGCCCAACGACGACAAATTTAGTTTTTAGTTTTCGGCATTTTATTATTACAATTTAATTAAAATATAGAACTAATTCTCTACGTGAATATAAATACACAATAAGCAAAACTTTAATACAAGGCGAGATAGCCGATAGAGTAAAGCAACCAAAACTGCACTGGAACTGTAGATCGGCGTCGAAGATTCGTAGGTTCACACCCCACCGGGATCCCAATGTATTCAACAAGGTAAAAGGAACACACGATAACTAAAGATTTCTAAACAATTATCAGGACAGTAAGAATTACACACGGGTTGAGTATATCATAAATTCCCAATAAAATTATACCTACAGAAGAAATAATTTTTATTTTATTATTATTGCTTTTGATATGTACACTGTTAGCGACTCTATTGTCTGTCTGTACTGTTACGATAGCGATTCGATAAATTCAACTTAATTCAGTCTATATACAAAATATATCGCGATGATATCAAATCGATAAATACCGACTTTATTCTATCTTAACCCAGAATGTATTCAAACCCGTATCGTCGCTGTACCAAAAGAATATAGGCTGCCTTTATCGAGTAGAGATTTCATTAAAGACCCGATATAAATTATATACAGTTTGGTTATACAATAGTTGGTGACGGACTGGACCTCTGTTGTTTCTATTTTCAAAAATCTGTCACCATATGCCAATTTAGAATCACTGCCAATCTTTCGATCCATACCCACTTTGTAAAGAGGTATATTAGTACAACATCCTGTCGAAGTCTCCCTTGCAACTACATGCTTTCCTGTTTCAAAATCGCCAAATCCAATTTTGGAAATACCTTGTACAGACGTCCTGACATATGGTTCAATCCGCAGCTTAAAATTTTCCAATTAATTTATTCTGTCACCACCCAACAAAATGTCATCCATGGAACATCCGATGGTTATATGGTTTCTCGGTATTCTTAATAACCATGGGATATTCTACAATCTGCCAGGGATGTGCTATGAATATTCAGGTGACACTTTTTTCCTCAATTTTCGGGATATCTCAAGACAAATCTGTTGGAGAACCATGGGATAACATCCGAATATAACCAGCATATCCTTTAGCGAAGCTATGGTTATGTTATGGATGAATGAATGGCACAATTTCCTTCACTCCTAGGTCATCCCAGGGGAACCGTATATTTTGTTAGGGATTGGGTAAATTATATGCTTATCGATTCGAACAACATTTTAGAAGAAGTTTATTTATAATCATTACATCAAAGAACACTCAAGTCATAATAATTATTTCTAACCTCACAACGTATGTCAACTTAAAAACATTCAATTCTGATCACACTGATCTTATTCATTTACGCTCTCTTAAACAAATGAGGCGTCGGGTAATCCCTCTCGTACAGCGTATAGCGATGTATCTCACTCTCGGCCAACCTGTGGAATTTTCGACTCGGAAATTTCCTCAATTCTGGAACACCGAGAAAGAAAATTAGTTCAACAACAAAACGTGTCGAGAGTTTCTAACAACTCATTACCCTAAAGTTTCTTTTAATATCATATCAAGGATGCTCTTCCAACTCAGAACCTAAAAGTTTCATTCAACTCAAAACCTAGGAGTCTCTTTCAACTCAAAACCTGAGAGTTTCTTTCAACCCAAAACCCAAGAGTTTCTCTCAACTCAAAACCTAAGAGTTTCTTTCAACTCAAAATCTAAGAGTTTCTTTCAAGTCAATACATAAGACATTTCTTCAACTCAAAACCTGAGAGTTTCCTCCAACTCAAAACCTGAGACTTTCTTCCAACTCAAATTATAGGAGATTCTTTCCACTCAAAGGCTAACAGTTTCTTTCAACTCAAAACCTATGAGTTTCTTTCAACTCATTCGAAGTATTGGATACACTATGATCGCGAACTAAACTTACGGCCTCTAATTTCCTTTTCAGATTTTCCATTCCTTTGTGCATTTTCCTACGAAATACTTCAAATTCGCTACTTTAGCAACGTGCATCTTTACCTGAATTCGAGCTAGAACTAGAACCACTGGAACTTTTAGATTTCCTACGTCTTTTTGAGTTGGGCATAATTTCTATATTATCTAAATGAATTTTCTGCTCACAGTTTATTCTCTCTCTGTAACTCACACTAATTATAATAATCTTGTAACATGATTGATTCAGATCCCACTTCTGATTTGTTAGGGATTGTTTAATTATATGTATGTCGACTCGAACAACATTATAAAAGAAGTTTATTTATAATCATTACATCAAGAAACACCAAAATCATAATAATTATTTCTAACTTCACAACGTATGTTAACTTAAAAAACACTCAATCCCGATCACCCCGATCTTATTCTCTTACGCTCCCCTAAACAAATGGGGCGTCGGATAATCCTTTCCACACAGCGTATAGCGATGTATCTCACAGTATGTATAACCATTGGATTGAATGAGGATATAACCAAAGGAATACTTCTGATAACTCAGGTATATCCTAATTGTTATACATAAAACTGAATGAATCAAATATTATAAAACTGAGCATATCAATAAAACATCAACTTGTGTATCTCAAATGGAAGAGCAGAAAGATGATGAAAAGCTCTATTCATTTTTTAACAATCTCAAATTGCATTCATCATTTGAACCTCCTGCGGATTACTTTTGAATTAACTCAATTTAGAAATTTGTTAGTTAAATGCACAATGTTAATCTCAACCAATCGTATTGGTTTGCTAATTCATTTGTCATCACCTTACCTATAACGCTAATAGGAACGGATTAATCACCCTTACCCACTGAAATTGGGTTGACATTACAAATTTCAAAGAATTGCGGTATTAGGCTAGTAGTTGCATCATCTAAGGACGATAACATACTATAATTTTCGTAATTTTTCAACCTTAGATATGATATTCTGACATCTTGCCTTGATTTCCTTTATCCTTTCGTTATTGGAGATAAAACTAAGAAAAAAGATATTATTATAGATCCAACTATCTAAAAAATTCTTTGTACCATATAGCTCAGCTGAATTGGTTCCCTTGGAAGTTTCATATGAACCCCAATTATGTGGAATAAAAATCTGGTAATATATCCCTAAAATGAGAAATCATCAAATATTCTTTATTTTAGTCAGAATTTTTTTACCTTCAGCGTTATGGTTCTTCTCAAGCTCAGAAGAGTACTTTAGAAAAGATATGGCTATAAATAAATGGGAGTTTTTCAATATTTTTTTGTGTCTTCTGTTTGTTTGAAGCAATATTCAATGCTTTTTGTACGCAAACAGTTTCAAGAAACTGGTTATTCTAACAAACAAAAGAGTGAAATTCAAAATGTGTGACACTGACAGGAGCATTGGTTCCACAAATGAGGAATTATAAAAATTTTTTTCGGAATATAATACATTTTCAATGCGGAGGTGGACACTGAATGTTAAAGCAAGACATGTGTAACAAGAAAAATTAATGTAAATATTGCACGATTCTTGATTTTTGTGAATATTGTCACAATAAATGTTTGTGTTATTGAATGTTATGATAGTATTATACTATCTGTAATTTCAGTGAATCTCTTACCACAATGTGAAATATCTGATCTCTCACCTCTGGGCTTATTTAGTATCCATGGAGAGAAGGAATACTTATATTATGATGTGTTGAACTTCCATCATTTTCTTCTGATGAGGAACTGCTTATAATTTTGTTTAGTTTCTTTTCGGCCTCATCAATGTCTGATATGTCTGATGTATATTGGGTACGGTCTGAAACACTATGAGCTTGGATAAGCTGATCTGGAATATGAACGAAAATGATTCTGTATAGCCTTCGTATATTCCCAAAGATGTACAAAGTTCTTTTGTATCATTTTCTGTTTTTTTATTTAGTGAATTTATTTGATTTATAATTTCGTGCTTACTGGTTGGAGTGAAATGAAGATTATTATCCGATTTTCTTATTTTACTATTTAATTGTGTGTGTATTTTTTTCTTTTCAATGTCAATGTTATTACAGAAAAAATTATTGAAACATTCCAATATTTTATTTTCTTGATTACTAGTTCTTTTTTGCCCTTCTTCATTAATTATGTCGCTTACAGATGTTTTTTTTGTTTTTAAATTGTTTGTACTTTCTTTAATGATTCCCCATATTTTCCTTTTGTCATCATTCGCATCTTCAATAGCCGTTTCATAGTATTTAGCTTTTGTTTGTTTTATTAGATTATTTAGAATATTTCTGTACGTAGTATAGTTTTTTCTTAGTTCTTGGTTATTCGGATTTTGTATGCTTATTTTTTTCAATTTATCTCGTTTATGTATTGAGTTTATTATGCAATTAGTAATCCAAGTTCTGCGCTTCCTATTTTCATTATTTATAGCAATGTTTTTAGTTATCAAACATTCTGAATGTATGTTTTTAATTTGATCAAGAAAAGTGTTTGTTGCAGAATCAGGAAATAACGAGTTTAATACTGAATTCCAATTGTGGTTATCAATATTATTCTTGAATTTTTCACTATGGAATATTTTTTTGATTACAATTTTTATTATTTATATTATTATTATTCTGATTATTATTTTCGTTGTTTATATTGATAATTGTTGCATAGTGATCAGTGATGTTGCATTGTACCCTTGATGTTAGATAGGTTTATGTTACTCTTCACAAAGATATGATCTATACACGTCTGGCTGTGCGGTATTACCCTGGTGGAATCATTAATTGCCGATTTATAGCCGAATTCACTCATGACGTTTAAGTAGTCGTTTGCTATATTGTCGGGTTTCTTGATATCAATATTAATGTCACCAATTGTAATCTCGTTTTTTTTGTTTGCAGTCTGTTAGATATTTGTAGAGCTCCTATAAATTCAACTTTGTTTATTGTGTGATTTCGATATATTGCAGTCAGGCCATATTGGTTGTTATTATCGTTATTATCGATTCTAAAAGTTACTCTCCTCGCACTAACTTTGAGTCTGTCTACTACTCCAACATTACAATCTATCCCATTCTTTGCAGAAATTACTATCCCATCACATTTGTTTATACAGCCGTAATTGTAATATAAATTATATCCTAGAAGGCTGAAATTTTCTGGTTCGATGTGCCAGGTTTCTGTTAAAACTATAAAATGATATTTATGTTCATTAAATGTGTGTAATAAAATGTTCAGTTCATTAGAGTTACGAGCTAGACTATTTATGTTTGTGTGAAATATACTTAATTTACTATTGTGAAATTGGTTTTTGTTAATCTCATTCATGGTTAAGATATCTGTGTCTATATTAAGTTCATTGTCAAGAAAATTCTAACAACACTATATATGAAATATTTATGAAGTTACTTATGTTACAGAAAATAAATTTAAATATTTAAACATCAAGATCAATATATTTTCTAATAAGAATAACTTTCGAGTTTTCACTCTTTCGAACGAATAATTTCCCATTTTTTGTCCAAACGTACTGGAATGTTTTTTTTATTCAGGTATCGCATTTTTGACTTGGTAAGTAAGTGCTTGTAATATTGAGTTAGGCTTTCGTTTATATAAATGGTCTTTTTTACAGCTTCTTTATAGATGAATTGAAAATATGTTTTTTCTTGTTTGCAAGAATGTAGGTATTGATCCCGTACGGGCTTAGAAGCAAATTCGATGACTGTCTTCTCATCGTTTTTGTTTGTTCTTGACCGATATGCGTGATTTATGTCGGAGTGGTTTGAATTGATATTTATGGACTCAGACAAGCTGTATATCAACTAAGTTTTCGTTAGTTTTAGTTGGTATTTCTTCTATTTGAAGTTCCATTTTTTTACTCTTGCTTATTTTCTTCTGTTGATACTTTCAAATCTTGAAATTCTTGATTTAATATTGTTTATTTATGTTTTAGATCTTCGTAATCTTTCTTGATTTGTTTGTTATCTAGAATAATCTGCTTCATAATTTTATTATTTTAATCTAATTGATCTCCATAAAATGGCACTGATTCCTGTAATGTATTCATAGTTTTCATAGTGTTCGTGTTTTCTTCTTTGATCGTATCCTTCATAAGATTTTTAAGTACACTTGATTTTGTATTTATTCTATTTATTTGGTTTCCTTCGTTATCGGATTTCAATAACTTTCACGTTGAACCTTTCCCGCCGAGTTTGTTTTCATTGTTTTTTACACGCCAGTTAGTTTCTTTCACGCCAGCACATATGAGATGGAATTTATTTTGCAGTGGTTACATGTAGCACAATCACTTTCGTTTGTAATTATTTCACAGTACTTACTGCATGATGACATATTGTTAACTTATCAGACTTTCTTATTACTACTTATTTTTAATTATATTTGATTTACTTTGATATTTTCGGGAGCAATATAGATACACGAGTGCTCACATTCGTGTTCGAATTCAAGTAATATAGATTGGGCTAATGTCACGTCAGCTGCGATAGTAAGTCAACCTACCTAATCTGAATGGAGATGGGAAGGAAGAGGTTGTTGAATAGTGCAGTTACATCTCCTGTGGATTTGGTCGAATAGTGACACGATCATCTTACTCGCTGCGCTGATGAACTTATGAGACGGGACAGCCTTCTGGTACGGAACACATCATGTCCCTGAAGAACCTCAACTTTGTCTTTCGATTTGTCATCTTGAGAATATCTGAGCTGCTGCTGAGATGAAAAGAAACTTACCAAAGAGATCATCGCCAGATTCGCAATGCATACATCATGATAAGTTTTACTTGGATATTCAAGATGGTATTCACTCATACTCAATTTTCATTTGTATAAATTTCTCAAGCAATAGACCAAAATATTACAAGAATAAATATTGGTATCCATTTTAATCATATTTGAATATGATATGAAGGCTAATTATATAATTTTTTTGTTCTGAAGAACAAAACGCACAATTGGTGGGTTTGTGTGTGAAAAAACTAGATGCTAGATAATGGAAGGGCTTCAATATGAGAATGGATTTTTCCTAGGAGTATAAAGCAAACCTACTTCGTGAAGAGAATATCTCAGTGATAATTATCATAATGGAAATATTGGTAATGAACATGAATTACTCTTGCCGTATATACTGAGATGTATATTTCCCATGCGTATACTCAATGAATAGGGATAAATGTTCCCGAGGTTTGAATTCGTGGATGATTATTTTGTGAGCTAGAGTGTAGTTCAGTCCTTCTCTATCCCAACGGACTCTTGCGAGTGCATGATACCGACTACTTGCCAAATAGTTAATTGATGTATGATTGTTTCTAATTATGTCCAACATCAAATCACTATGCAGCAGTCTTAATATCTGACGTGAAACTTCAAACCTGTTCAGGTAGATTCCCCAAGTTTCACTTTTGAGTTTGAATGAATTACTTAAACAACTCCAATATTGGTGGAAATTCATTGAATAACCAATCCTAGAAAACTTATCTAAGCATACATTGATCTATCTAAACAATTAACTCTCTCATGCGTATTTCAAAAATTGGAGGTTTTTGTTTCTTATGTGTTGGCCAGATAACTATTCTTTGAGTCAGACATGAAAAGCTTTCAATATACAGTATATATATATATGGAAATAATAAGTATGAATTAAATCAAATAAAATGGGAATAGGCATTTCTTGAGTTGGATTACAGGTCATCATTCAACATTTTGAGGATTATTCTTCGCTAGTAAAACTTTCCAGCTGAACTATAACTACATTCTAAAATGCATTTGGAATTTTATGATAATGGAAGACTGAACCGTCTGTTCAATTCATCTATTATAAGGCTAAAAATCCCCTTGGACAACGTTAATACACTACTTAAAAGTGAACTGTCGTTTTCTTCTGTGTCTGGAGACCATCTGCTACCTGATTTGAATCTATTACCTTCTCTTTGATAAATCAGTTGACTGCATCATTTCTGTGGTTTAACAAGTGAATTTCCTCCTAAGAAACTTTATCTAGAACAGAGTTAGGTCTCATTCGCTATTCAAGTGGAAATGCGTACCCAATGTATTCTTCACTACGTATTCAGGACGCTGTCACTGGTAGCGACGAATCAAAATTTTGCGTAGTATGCAGTATAGTGTCCTACATTCGTTCTCGAATACTTGCTCGAAATTTGAAGTATATGTTGTGTTAGGATCTTTTAAGGACTGTTCCTTAAATTATCCATACATTTCAGAGTCGTTTTCACCTCCACATTATTCTTAAATATTTCTGCTTTTGATATAATTCAGTAGTGGTAGCTGTTCGTAATCAACTGTTCATTATCCTAAATCGTTTCCCACATTTTTATACTTACTTTTATGTTCTCATTTATATCGTTCAATCCACCAGCACATTCTCCAGATTGAAGATGAATCTAGATCTGAATGATCTAATAATACAATAATGGAAATACTTGAGTCATAATGAACGCTCGAACTCGAGACGATTGCTCCGAACAGATCCGGTTGTCCTTGGCTACTCCCTATTATATTACTTAGTGTTCATAATCGCAAAATATATAACAGCTACAAGATCATTGATTGTATCCAGTAACTTCTGAATAGTTATCCTCGCATATCAACTTCTTTTCAGTTGGTTAGTCTTCATAGGTTGTTTAGTTATTCTATAGTCATGTTTGTGTCGATTCCTGAATTTCTCCTGGAATAGTAGGCCCACACTTAAATTCTTTGTTTCATATTTATTTTTTATACCTTCCTAGTCGACTAATTGATAAAATCTGATTTGCCCCTTGTAATCTTATAAGAGGCAATCATAGCACAATTCTCTAAGCCGTTCTTCATTAGTTTCATTAATCATTCTCTTCATTCAATTTCTCATCTGTTTCTTCAAAGCTGGATCTTGTAATTTCTTCTCTATGATTCCAGAACTTCACAACTTGATAGTGGCTTCTGTGAGTCGGAAAAATATGAAAATATTTCAGACCCAAACGAGACTCTGTCTCTCCCCCGTTTTCGAGGATGCTGAACACGATGGCGGTGGTGTAAACTCTTTCTGAGTTGACCGTCACCCCCAAACGGCCAAAAACAACCCCCAAAAAGGATGAAACGCGGATATACCGACATATTCCGAGAAAAACCGCGTCACCTCCCGTTTTCGAGGATGCTGAACACGATGCCGGTACTTTGGAATTTCTCCGAGTCAACCCCACTCCTTGAATGGCCAGAAACAACCCTCGAAAGTTGTGAAACGCGGATATACCGACTTATTCCGAGAAAAACCGCGTCACCTCCTGTTTTCGAAGATGCTGAACACGATGCCGGTACTTTGGAATTTCTCTGAGTCAACCCCACCCCTTAAATGGCCAAAAAGAACCCCCGAAAGAGGTGAAACGCGGATATACCTACATATTCCGAGAAAAACTGCGTCACCTCCTGTTTTCGAGTGTGCTGAATACAATGGTGATTCTGGATCTTCTTCCCGAAGCGAACTAACCGCTGAAACGAACAACAACTACCCCTTTGATACCCTGAATTTATGAAGTGGATAAGAAAAATCCGATGAGAGAAAATGTATAACAAATCATTGAATACACACCGGATGATGTTTCCACATTTGTTGACTGACTGTTCACCCTGAAAAATAGACGTATACATCGTGTCTGGCTAGGTTATTTGGTGGTTTTTAGGTGACAAAAACTCCTGTATGGAATCAGTGGTACAATTTTACATATTTTATTCTATTAAATCATAAACATTTTGATTTCACACGTACAATTACTTATTAACTATATATACAAATATAACACTGTTTCACTGACGCATATAACTACATATCCACTATATATCTATATAAAACAATATTATTGACGCATACAATTACATTCATTATAGGTAAATATAAAACATCGTTATAAAATCCATTTTCATTAAAAAAAATGGTCCGCTCAATATAATCTACGTCGCTTACAAGTGAAATTACAGGGTTTCACCTCTTTCGGGGGTTGTTTTCGGGGTTGACTCGGAGAAATTCCAAAGTACCGGCATCGTGTTCAGCATCCTCGAAAACGGGATGTGACGCGGTTTTTCTCGGAATATGTCGGTATATCCGCGTTTCAACCTTTTTGGGGGTTGTTTTTGGCCGTTTGGGGGGGAAGGTCAACTCAGAAAGAGTTTAAATCACCGCCATCGTGTTGAGAATCCTCGAAAACGGTGGGGGGACAGAGTCTCGTTAGGCTCTGAAATATTCGCTTTTTTCGGTCTTTTTTCCGACAGAAGCCACTATGAACTTATCGATCAAAATCAAAGTGAAATAAGTCATATGAAAAAATTCACATCGAACGACCAATTATTGCAATGCCGTTTTATTTTTAATGTAGTCTCCTCACTTGACCTAGCCTAATCTCTGGTCTCATATATATATTATAAGTTACCTACACGAAATTGTGGCCAATTAGGCACAGAAACTTCGAAATATATATATATTTAGGTGAAATATTAAGAAAATTAAAACAGTTTAAAAATGACGGAAATTCGTAATTTTTATTTTACTTTTCTAACAAACTATAGATTGAACTAAATTCAACCTTTTACACCGTCCTTTGAAAACGAACAAGTGAAGCTATGAAGAGAATTAATATATTTTTTATAAGCTGTAGATCTCGCCAAACGTTTATTCAAACAATCTAATTCAAAACATTAACCAAAAAAATTATAATTGAAAGACCTTGTAGAATTCAACATATCTCTAAGTAGCTCCCGTATAACCAAACGATACAGGTTTCTGTGTACTATATATATTGGAGTATATTCTATATAGATTTCTCGATAAAGATTTCAACTATATAGCGTATTAATTTATAGTATAACTAAATATTTCCTTCACAGATATTTTCTCTATTTAATCTGTATCTTGATTATAAAGCAATATCTGTATATATTTTTCCTGTATAGAATATACGATTTACATTTATAGCAAATGTAAAGTATTGTTATATTATCGATAACACGTCAGTATAGGTCCGGTAAAGTTTTGCGATAGAAACATTACCGTTTTATGAAAAATAGGTTACTACTTCATTAAGTCGATATGCCATATATGTAAATGGCTATAGAGTTATTCTATACTACAGAGGTATTGATTCTTCACGTAATCGATAGTGATATTTCCACATTTATAGCACATCTTTAGTAACACTAAAATATAGACGAGATAACGCTTCAGTATAGACACAGAGTAGGTATAATATGTGTGCTATATATTATGTTCTGTTTTCTGTACTAAATCTCTACCAAAACCTGCTTTGACAATACGAAACTGACGCGCGGAACTGTTAATCTGAGGTTAGGTTATTCGGTGTTTGCAAAATTAACCCACAAAGATGGAGAATAGCGTACCAGAGGCCTATATACCCTATGTTTTTTTCTTAGCACTATTGGTCCTGTGTTCTCGGTTCAGAATGAAGATCAGGGTAAACTATTTTAGTTTTATTTTCAGAATTAAACACTCGTTCACCTTTTATATAACATTTTGAACAACAGTAATAACTACCATGACTTTAGATAGCTTTTACAAAAGCCATGGCTGGGGCATCACATACAATTGCTTCTAATTGAACTGGATGAATTATTCCACTCCACAAAAATCCATTTTCTATTAATAATGTCCTTGCATCCAATGGCAGTTCAATATGATTCCCATCGTAGACCAAAATTAGTATTAATTTCGAAATTTGTGTTAATTCAATATTCCCATTTATTGCCCATTCACGTAATTTATCGGAAAATAGCTTTTGAGTTGGTACCTGCTCGCCAACTTCTTCATCGACGTTATCATCAGAAGATGAAACTGATGTATCTAACGACTGTACATTTTACTTGAATTTTCTTCAGAAATTTCATTGTCTGTAGAATAATCGGCAGTAATGACATTATTTGTTTCTTGTGTATTTTGAACCAGGGTTCCTGTGAAACAAATTTATTGAGTAGGTATATTCAATGATCGATACCCCCCACTAAACAATGTAATATCATTGTAATATTGATTGTACATTGCAAAAAGCAGCTGTAATGTTGCATCTAAGTTGAAAGAAACATTACAATAATGTTGGGAGGACTTACTATCTGATCCAGATTAATATTTCAATTGCAACGCCACAAGAAAAATGTTACTTGTATGACTTTATGGAAAATTGCATCAATGTTGTATTCTGCAACTTCTTAGTAATATTTCACTCGTGATGTTCCATATAGGTCTCACGGACCTAGCGTAGAACTGGTTTCTTGGGTGTTGATCCCCGTTGTGGTTGCAGTCACAAACGTTTCGACAAAATCACATTTGCCATCTCCAGGTATTTCGACCGTCGAATTTACTGGAAGTTTCCCTCGATCTTCCATATTTGACCACCTGGAGTTGGCAAATGTGATTTTGCCGAAACGTCGCGATTGCAACCACACAATGCGGATCAAGTTAATTTAGTATTGGGCATGAAGTCACTTTGAAAGAATTACTCGTTTCTCAAGACTATGACGACTTTATTACAATAAAGGTTATGCGATGTTTAGTGTAAATAAAAGGTGAAACAATATTTACAATCATTAGATTTTATTGTTCCAATAAATATAAAAATAATAAAATATTTAGAAATGTTGATGCACTCCCCCTGTTATGTGACGTCGTATAATTTCTTGACATAATCAGTATCTGAAAACTTGAGTAAAAATAAATTGTACTAGAAGTTAAAAAAAAAAACTTACTTGAAACAAGTTGCTAATGGTACTTTCGATGATCCAATTTTACACAATTTCTGACATTAATAGTTATCAGAACAATGAAGCGAAATAATCCACGATTCTGCAGGGCTCCATACAAAATTCTTATAGAAGACGTATATGAATGAAATTATAAAATATTCTTGTAATTTGTTAACCTAAAAATGAAGTAATTAATAAATTTTAAGTTAGACTTCATGAAATTATTACCTTGAATTGAACACAAATTTAAATGGCATTAGATTTCTCACGTAAGTTTCGAGTTTTGGCATGTTGAAGTCAAGTCATAATATTTCCTGAAAGGTCTGCATCTGTTGCTTCAGGGTAAGTTACTCGTATGGCTTCTAGAAATGCAAATGAGATATCTTCAAATTGGAATAATGTAAAAACTAACTTACCCTTCGAAATATTCATAGCTTTTAAATCCTTCACTTTAATAATTACACACCGAAGAACTACTACAATTGTGAATAAGGACGCTGAACAAGTCGACACTAGATTGTATGAAATAATCAAGACAACTATGACAGTTAACCCGTTGACAATTGACAGTAAAAAGGCGCCAATAAATAAATTACCTTCTACGCCAACATAGTTCACCCACTCTCCCAGAGTTCTCTGATATTTTACTAAATAATTCCGAACATTAGAATTTAGTTTCATAATCAATGGTGACTATACCATTATATGAATTAAATTAAATATGTACCTATAATAGGTACAATATCAATTAATACATCGAACAATATTACAATTTGAATTTTACAGCAATATAAACACAATGATTTTATAAATGTTGTGATTGTGATATACTGCCAATATTACTGTGATAATATTACAAAAAGTTTTTTAATTCACTGTCACGTTGTGTTTCAAAAATCGAAACAATATTATCTAGATAATATTGACATAAATATCGTGACATCAACGTTATTTCAAAGTTTTAACGCGATGTTTCTTTAGGTGAGTGAAATCAACATTGCTACAAATTGTTGTAATGTTTCTTGTTGAGTGGGCCTCTATAATATAATCCTTCCTACCTGCAAATGTCTTAAGTCGAAGAGTTTGATCAGTTCGCACTTCTGCCCAACGACGACAAATTTAGTTTTTAGTTTTCGGCATTTTATTATTACAATTTAATTAAAATATAGAACTAATTCTCTACGTGAATATAAATACACAATAAGCAAAACTTTAATACAAGGCGAGATAGCCGATAGAGTAAAGCAACCAAAACTGCACTGGAACTGTAGATCGGCGTCGAAGATTCGTAGGTTCGCACCCCACCGGGATCCCAATGTATTCAACAAGGTAAAAGGAACACACGATAACTAAAGATTTCTAAACAATTATCAGGACAGTAAGAATTACACACGGGTTGAGTATATCATAAATTCCCAATAAAATTATACCTACAGAAGAAATAATTTTTATTTTATTATTATTGCTTTTGATATGTACACTGTTAGCGACTCTATTGTCTGTCTGTACTGTTACGATAGCGATTCGATAAATTCAACTTAATTCAGTCTATATACAAAATATATCGCGATGATATCAAATCGATAAATACCGACTTTATTCTATCTTAACCCAGAATGTATTCAAACCCGTATCGTCGCTGTACCAAAAGAATATAGGCTGCCTTTATCGAGTAGAGATTTCATTAAAGACCCGATATAAATTATATACAGTTTGGTTATACAATAGTTGGTGACGGACTGGACCTCTGTTGTTTCTATTTTCAAAAATCTGTCACCATATGCCAATTTAGAATCACTGCCAATCTTTCGATCCATACCCACTTTGTAAAGAGGTATATTAGTACAACATCCTGTCGAAGTCTCCCTTGCAACTACATGCTTTCCTGTTTCAAAATCGCCAAATCCAATTTTGGAAATACCTTGTACAGACGTCCTGACATATGGTTCAATCCGCAGCTTAAAATTTTCCAATTAATTTATTCTGTCACCACCCAACAAAATGTCATCCATGGAACATCCGATGGTTATATGGTTTCTCGGTATTCTTAATAACCATGGGATATTCTACAATCTGCCAGGGATGTGCTATGAATATTCAGGTGACACTTTTTTCCTCAATTTTCGGGATATCTCAAGACAAATCTGTTGGAGAACCATGGGATAACATCCGAATATAACCAGCATATCCTTTAGCGAAGCTATGGTTATGTTATGGATGAATGAATGGCACAATTTCCTTCACTCCTAGGTCATCCCAGGGGAACCGTATATTTTGTTAGGGATTGGGTAAATTATATGCTTATCGATTCGAACAACATTTTAGAAGAAGTTTATTTATAATCATTACATCAAAGAACACTCAAGTCATAATAATTATTTCTAACCTCACAACGTATGTCAACTTAAAAACATTCAATTCTGATCACACTGATCTTATTCATTTACGCTCTCTTAAACAAATGAGGCGTCGGGTAATCCCTCTCGTACAGCGTATAGCGATGTATCTCACTCTCGGCCAACCTGTGGAATTTTCGACTCGGAAATTTCCTCAATTCTGGAACACCGAGAAAGAAAATTAGTTCAACAACAAAACGTGTCGAGAGTTTCTAACAACTCATTACCCTAAAGTTTCTTTTAATATCATATCAAGGATGCTCTTCCAACTCAGAACCTAAAAGTTTCATTCAACTCAAAACCTAGGAGTCTCTTTCAACTCAAAACCTGAGAGTTTCTTTCAACCCAAAACCCAAGAGTTTCTTTCAACTCAAAACCTAAGAGTTTCTTTCAACTCAAAATCTAAGAGTTTCTTTCAAGTCAATACATAAGACATTTCTTCAACTCAAAACCTGAGAGTTTCCTCCAACTCAAAACCTGAGACTTTCTTCCAACTCAAATTATAGGAGATTCTTTCCACTCAAAGGCTAACAGTTTCTTTCAACTCAAAACCTATGAGTTTCTTTCAACTCAGTCGAAGTATTGGATACACTATGATCGCGAACTAAACTTAAGGCCTCTAATTTCCTTTTCAGATTTTCCATTCCTTTGTGCATTTTCCTACGAAATACTTCAAATTCGCTACTTTAGCAACGTGCATCTTTACCTGAATTCGAGCTAGAACTAGAACCACTGGAACTTTTAGATTTCCTACGTCTTTTTGAGTTGGGCATAATTTCTATATTATCTAAATGAATTTTCTGCTCACAGTTTATTCTCTCTCTGTAACTCACACTAATTATAATAATCTTGTAACATGATTGATTCAGATCCCACTTCTGATTTGTTAGGGATTGTTTAATTATATGTATGTCGACTCGAACAACATTATAAAAGAAGTTTATTTATAATCATTACATCAAGAAACACCAAAATCATAATAATTATTTCTAACTTCACAACGTATGTTAACTTAAAAAACACTCAATCCCGATCACCCCGATCTTATTCTCTTACGCTCCCCTAAACAAATGGGGCGTCGGATAATCCTTTCCACACAGCGTATAGCGATGTATCTCACAGTATGTATAACCATTGGATTGAATGAGGATATAACCAAAGGAATACTTCTGATAACTCAGGTATATCCTAATTGTTATACATAAAACTGAATGAATCAAATATTATAAAACTGAGCATATCAATAAAACATCAACTTGTGTATCTCAAATGGAAGAGCAGAAAGATGATGAAAAGCTCTATTCATTTTTTAACAATCTCAAATTGCATTCATCATTTGAACCTCCTGCGGATTACTTTTGAATTAACTCAATTTAGAAATTTGTTAGTTAAATGCACAATGTTAATCTCAACCAATCGTATTGGTTTGCTAATTCATTTGTCATCACCTTACCTATAACGCTAATAGGAACGGATTAATCACCCTTACCCACTGAAATTGGGTTGACATTACAAATTTCAAAGAATTGCGGTATTAGGCTAGTAGTTGCATCATCTAAGGACGATAACATACTATAATTTTCGTAATTTTTCAACCTTAGATATGATATTCTGACATCTTGCCTTGATTTCCTTTATCCTTTCGTTATTGGAGATAAAACTAAGAAAAAAGATATTATTATAGATCCAACTATCTAAAAAATTCTTTGTACCATATAGCTCAGCTGAATTGGTTCCCTTGGAAGTTTCATATGAACCCCAATTATGTGGAATAAAAATCTGGTAATATATCCCTAAAATGAGAAATCATCAAATATTCTTTATTTTAGTCAGAATTTTTTTACCTTCAGCGTTATGGTTCTTCTCAAGCTCAGAAGAGTACTTTAGAAAAGATATGGCTATAAATAAATGGGAGTTTTTCAATATTTTTTTGTGTCTTCTGTTTGTTTGAAGCAATATTCAATGCTTTTTGTACGCAAACAGTTTCAAGAAACTGGTTATTCTAACAAACAAAAGAGTGAAATTCAAAATGTGTGACACTGACAGGAGCATTGGTTCCACAAATGAGGAATTATAAAAATTTTTTTCGAAATATAATACATTTTCAATGCGGAGGTGGACACTGAATGTTAAAGCAAGACATGTGTAACAAGAAAAATTAATGTAAATATTGCACGATTCTTGATTTTTGTGAATATTGTCACAATAAATGTTTGTGTTATTGAATGTTATGATAGTATTATACTATCTGTAATTTCAGTGAATCTCTTACCACAATGTGAAATATCTGATCTCTCACCTCTGGGCTTATTTAGTATCCATGGAGAGAAGGAATACTTATATTATGATGTGTTGAACTTCCATCATTTTCTTCTGATGAGGAACTGCTTATAATTTTGTTTAGTTTCTTTTCGGCCTCATCAATGTCTGATATGTCTGATGTATATTGGGTACGGTCTGAAACACTATGAGCTTGGATAAGCTGATCTGGAATATGAACGAAAATGATTCTGTATAGCCTTCGTATATTCCCAAAGATGTACAAAGTTCTTTTGTATCATTTTCTGTTTTTTTATTTAGTGAATTTATTTGATTTATAATTTCGTGCTTACTGGTTGGAGTGAAATGAAGATTATTATCCGATTTTCTTATTTTACTATTTAATTGTGTGTGTATTTTTTTCTTTTCAATGTCAATGTTATTACAGAAAGTATTATTGAAACATTCCAATATTTTATTTTCTTGATTACTAGTTCTCTTTTGCCCTTCTTCATTAATTATGTCGCTTACAGATGTTTTTTTTGTTTTTAAATTGTTTGTACTTTCTTTAATGATTCCCCATATTTTCCTTTTGTCATCATTCGCATCTTCAATAGCCGTTTCATAGTATTTAGCTTTTGTTTGTTTTATTAGATTATTTAGAATATTTCTGTACGTAGTATAGTTTTTTCTTAGTTCTTGGTTATTCGGATTTTGTATGCTTATTTTTTTCAATTTATCTCGTTTATGTATTGAGTTTATTATGCAATTAGTAATCCAAGTTCTGCGCTTCCTATTTTCATTATTTATAGCAATGTTTTTAGTTATCAAACATTCTGAATGTATGTTTTTAATTTGATCAAGAAAAGTGTTTGTTGCAGAATCAGGAAATAACGAGTTTAATACTGAATTCCAATTGTGGTTATCAATATTATTCTTGAATTTTTCACTATGGAATATTTTTTTGATTACAATTTTTATTATTTATATTATTATTATTCTGATTATTATTTTCGTTGTTTATATTGATAATTGTTGCATAGTGATCAGTGATGTTGCATTGTACCCTTGATGTTAGATAGGTTTATGTTACTCTTCACAAAGATATGATCTATACACGTCTGGCTGTGCGGTATTACCCTGGTGGAATCATTAATTGCCGATTTATAGCCGAATTCACTCATGACGTTTAAGTAGTCGTTTGCTATATTGTCGGGTTTCTTGATATCAATATTAATGTCACCAATTGTAATCTCGTTTTTTTTGTTTGCAGTCTGTTAGATATTTGTAGAGCTCCTATAAATTCAACTTTGTTTATTGTGTGATTTCGATATATTGCAGTCAGGCCATATTGGTTGTTATTATCGTTATTATCGATTCTAAAAGTTACTCTCCTCGCACTAACTTTGAGTCTGTCTACTACTCCAACATTACAATCTATCCCATTCTTTGCAGAAATTACTATCCCATCACATTTGTTTATACAGCCGTAATTGTAATATAAATTATATCCTAGAAGGCTGAAATTTTCTGGTTCGATGTGCCAGGTTTCTGTTAAAACTATAAAATGATATTTATGTTCATTAAATGTGTGTAATAAAATGTTCAGTTCATTAGAGTTACGAGCTAGACTATTTATGTTTGTGTGAAATATACTTAATTTACTATTGTGAAATTGGTTTTTGTTAATCTCATTCATGGTTAAGATATCTGTGTCTATATTAAGTTCATTGTCAAGAAAATTCTAACAACACTATATATGAAATATTTATGAAGTTACTTATGTTACAGAAAATAAATTTAAATATTTAAACATCAAGATCAATATATTTTCTAATAAGAATAACTTTCGAGTTTTCACTCTTTCGAACGAATAATTTCCCATTTTTTGTCCAAACGTACTGGAATGTTTTTTTTATTCAGGTATCGCATTTTTGACTTGGTAAGTAAGTGCTTGTAATATTGAGTTAGGCTTTCGTTTATATAAATGGTCTTTTTTACAGCTTCTTTATAGATGAATTGAAAATATGTTTTTTCTTGTTTGCAAGAATGTAGGTATTGATCCCGTACGGGCTTAGAAGCAAATTCGATGACTGTCTTCTCATCGTTTTTGTTTGTTCTTGACCGATATGCGTGATTTATGTCGGAGTGGTTTGAATTGATATTTATGGACTCAGACAAGCTGTATATCAACTAAGTTTTCGTTAGTTTTAGTTGGTATTTCTTCTATTTGAAGTTCCATTTTTTTACTCTTGCTTATTTTCTTCTGTTGATACTTTCAAATCTTGAAATTCTTGATTTAATATTGTTTATTTATGTTTTAGATCTTCGTAATCTTTCTTGATTTGTTTGTTATCTAGAATAATCTGCTTCATAATTTTATTATTTTAATCTAATTGATCTCCATAAAATGGCACTGATTCCTGTAATGTATTCATAGTTTTCATAGTGTTCGTGTTTTCTTCTTTGATCGTATCCTTCATAAGATTTTTAAGTACACTTGATTTTGTATTTATTCTATTTATTTGGTTTCCTTCGTTATCGGATTTCAATAACTTTCACGTTGAACCTTTCCCGCCGAGTTTGTTTTCATTGTTTTTTACACGCCAGTTAGTTTCTTTCACGCCAGCACATATGAGATGGAATTTATTTTGCAGTGGTTACATGTAGCACAATCACTTTCGTTTGTAATTATTTCACAGTACTTACTGCATGATGACATATTGTTAACTTATCAGACTTTCTTATTACTACTTATTTTTAATTATATTTGATTTACTTTGATATTTTCGGGAGCAATATAGATACACGAGTGCTCACATTCGTGTTCGAATTCAAGTAATATAGATTGGGCTAATGTCACGTCAGCTGCGATAGTAAGTCAACCTACCTAATCTGAATGGAGATGGGAAGGAAGAGGTTGTTGAATAGTGCAGTTACATCTCCTGTGGATTTGGTCGAATAGTGACACGATCATCTTACTCGCTGCGCTGATGAACTTATGAGACGGGACAGCCTTCTGGTACGGAACACATCATGTCCCTGAAGAACCTCAACTTTGTCTTTCGATTTGTCATCTTGAGAATATCTGAGCTGCTGCTGAGATGAAAAGAAACTTACCAAAGAGATCATCGCCAGATTCGCAATGCATACATCATGATAAGTTTTACTTGGATATTCAAGATGGTATTCACTCATACTCAATTTTCATTTGTATAAATTTCTCAAGCAATAGACCAAAATATTACAAGAATAAATATTGGTATCCATTTTAATCATATTTGAATATGATATGAAGGCTAATTATATAATTTTTTTGTTCTGAAGAACAAAACGCACAATTGGTGGGTTTGTGTGTGAAAAAACTAGATGCTAGATAATGGAAGGGCTTCAATATGAGAATGGATTTTTCCTAGGAGTATAAAGCAAACCTACTTCGTGAAGAGAATATCTCAGTGATAATTATCATAATGGAAATATTGGTAATGAACATGAATTACTCTTGCCGTATATACTGAGATGTATATTTCCCATGCGTATACTCAATGAATAGGGATAAATGTTCCCGAGGTTTGAATTCGTGGATGATTATTTTGTGAGCTAGAGTGTAGTTCAGTCCTTCTCTATCCCAACGGACTCTTGCGAGTGCATGATACCGACTACTTGCCAAATAGTTAATTGATGTATGATTGTTTCTAATTATGTCCAACATCAAATCACTATGCAGCAGTCTTAATATCTGACGTGAAACTTCAAACCTGTTCAGGTAGATTCCCCAAGTTTCACTTTTGAGTTTGAATGAATTACTTAAACAACTCCAATATTGGTGGAAATTCATTGAATAACCAATCCTAGAAAACTTATCTAAGCATACATTGATCTATCTAAACAATTAACTCTCTCATGCGTATTTCAAAAATTGGAGGTTTTTGTTTCTTATGTGTTGGCCAGATAACTATTCTTTGAGTCAGACATGAAAAGCTTTCAATATACAGTATATATATATATGGAAATAATAAGTATGAATTAAATCAAATAAAATGGGAATAGGCATTTCTTGAGTTGGATTACAGGTCATCATTCAACATTTTGAGGATTATTCTTCGCTAGTAAAACTTTCCAGCTGAACTATAACTACATTCTAAAATGCATTTGGAATTTTATGATAATGGAAGACTGAACCGTCTGTTCAATTCATCTATTATAAGGCTAAAAATCCCCTTGGACAACGTTAATACACTACTTAAAAGTGAACTGTCGTTTTCTTCTGTGTCTGGAGACCATCTGCTACCTGATTTGAATCTATTACCTTCTCTTTGATAAATCAGTTGACTGCATCATTTCTGTGGTTTAACAAGTGAATTTCCTCCTAAGAAACTTTATCTAGAACAGAGTTAGGTCTCATTCGCTATTCAAGTGGAAATGCGTACCCAATGTATTCTTCACTACGTATTCAGGACGCTGTCACTGGTAGCGACGAATCAAAATTTTGCGTAGTATGCAGTATAGTGTCCTACATTCGTTCTCGAATACTTGCTCGAAATTTGAAGTATATGTTGTGTTAGGATCTTTTAAGGACTGTTCCTTAAATTATCCATACATTTCAGAGTCGTTTTCACCTCCACATTATTCTTAAATATTTCTGCTTTTGATATAATTCAGTAGTGGTAGCTGTTCGTAATAAACTGTTCATTATCCTAAATCGTTTCCCACATTTTTATACTTACTTTTATGTTCTCATTTATATCGTTCAATCCACCAGCACATTCTCCAGATTGAAGATGAATCTAGATCTGAATGATCTAATAATACAATAATGGAAATACTTGAGTCATAATGAACGCTCGAACTCGAGACGATTGCTCCGAACAGATCCGGTTGTCCTTGGCTACTCCCTATTATATTACTTAGTGTTCATAATCGCAAAATATATAACAGCTACAAGATCATTGATTGTATCCAGTAACTTCTGAATAGTTATCCTCGCATATCAACTTCTTTTCAGTTGGTTAGTCTTCATAGGTTGTTTAGTTATTCTATAGTCATGTTTGTGTCGATTCCTGAATTTCTCCTGGAATAGTAGGCCCACACTTGAATTCTTTGTTTCATATTTATTTTTTATACCTTCCTAGTCGACTAATTGATAAAATCTGATTTGCCCCTTGTAATCTTATAAGAGGCAATCATAGCACAATTCTCTAAGCCGTTCTTCATTAGTTTCATTAATCATTCTCTTCATTCAATTTCTCATCTGTTTCTTCAAAGCTGGATCTTGTAATTTCTTCTCTATGATTCCAGAACTTCACAACTTGATAGTGGCTTCTGTGAGTCGGAAAAATATGAAAATATTTCAGACCCAAACGAGACTCTGTCTCTCCCCCGTTTTCGAGGATGCTGAACACGATGGCGGTGGTGTAAACTCTTTCTGAGTTGACCGTCACCCCCAAACGGCCAAAAACAACCCCCAAAAAGGATGAAACGCGGATATACCGACATATTCCGAGAAAAACCGCGTCACCTCCCGTTTTCGAGGATGCTGAACACGATGCCGGTACTTTGGAATTTCTCCGAGTCAACCCCACTCCTTGAATGGCCAGAAACAACCCTCGAAAGTTGTGAAACGCGGATATACCGACTTATTCTGA
The DNA here is from genome assembly GCA_958510875.1 of Endomychus coccineus. Taxonomy (NCBI): domain Eukaryota; kingdom Metazoa; phylum Arthropoda; class Insecta; order Coleoptera; family Endomychidae; genus Endomychus; species Endomychus coccineus. Next base: position 97,360,568 of record OY294067.1, read on the forward strand.
GAAAAACCGCGTCACCTCCTGTTTTCGAAGATGCTGAACACGATGCCGGTACTTTGGAATTTCTCTGAGTCAACCCCACCCCTTAAATGGCCAAAAAGAACCCCCGAAAGAGGTGAAACGCGGATATACCTACATATTCCGAGAAAAACTGCGTCACCTCCTGTTTTCGAGTGTGCTGAATACAATGGTGATTCTGGATCTTCTTCCCGAAGCGAACTAACCGCTGAAACGAACAACAACTACCCCTTTGATACCCTGAATTTATGAAGTGGATAAGAAAAATCCGATGAGAGAAAATGTATAACAAATCATTGAATACACACCGGATGATGTTTCCACATTTGTTGACTGACTGTTCACCCTGAAAAATAGACGTATACATCGTGTCTGGCTAGGTTATTTGGTGGTTTTTAGGTGACAAAAACTCCTGTATGGAATCAGTGGTACAATTTTACATATTTTATTCTATTAAATCATAAACATTTTGATTTCACACGTACAATTACTTATTAACTATATATACAAATATAACACTGTTTCACTGACGCATATAACTACATATCCACTATATATCTATATAAAACAATATTATTGACGCATACAATTACATTCATTATAGGTAAATATAAAACATCGTTATAAAATCCATTTTCATTAAAAAAAATGGTCCGCTCAATATAATCTACGTCGCTTACAAGTGAAATTACAGGGTTTCACCTCTTTCGGGGGTTGTTTTCGGGGTTGACTCGGAGAAATTCCAAAGTACCGGCATCGTGTTCAGCATCCTCGAAAACGGGATGTGACGCGGTTTTTCTCGGAATATGTCGGTATATCCGCGTTTCAACCTTTTTGGGGGTTGTTTTTGGCCGTTTGGAGGTGAAGGTCAACTCAGAAAGAGTTTAAATCACCGCCATCGTGTTGAGAATCCTCGAAAACGGTGGGGGGACAGAGTCTCGTTAGGCTCTGAAATATTCGCTTTTTTCGGTCTTTTTTCCGACAGAAGCCACTATGAACTTATCGATCAAAATCAAAGTGAAATAAGTCATATGAAAAAATTCACATCGAACGACCAATTATTGCAATGCCGTTTTATTTTTAATGTAGTCTCCTCACTTGACCTAGCCTAATCTCTGGTCTCATATATATATATTATAAGTTACCTACACGAAATTGTGGCCAATTAGGCACAGAAACTTCGAAATATATATATATTTAGGTGAAATATTAAGAAAATTAAAACAGTTTAAAAATGACGGAAATTCGTAATTTTTATTTTACTTTTCTAACAAACTATAGATTGAACTAAATTCAACCTTTTACACCGTCCTTTGAAAACGAACAAGTGAAGCTATGAAGAGAATTAATATATTTTTTATAAGCTGTAGATCTCGCCAAACGGTTATTCAAACAATCTAATTCAAAACATTAACCAAAAAAATTATAATTGAAAGACCTTGTAGAATTCAACATATCTCTAAGTAGCTCCCGTATAACCAAACGATACAGGTTTCTGTGTACTATATATATTGGAGTATATTCTATATAGATTTCTCGATAAAGATTTCAACTATATAGCGTATTAATTTATAGTATAACTAAATATTTCCTTCACAGATATTTTCTCTATTTAATCTGTATCTTGATTATAAAGCAATATCTGTATATATTTTTCCTGTATAGAATATACGATTTACATTTATAGCAAATGTAAAGTATTGTTATATTATCGATAACACGTCAGTATAGGTCCGGTAAAGTTTTGCGATAGAAACATTACCGTTTTATGAAAAATAGGTTACTACTTCTTTAAGTCGATATGCCATATATGTAAATGGCTATAGAGTTATTCTATACTACAGAGGTATTGATTCTTCACGTAATCGATAGTGATATTTTTCCACATTTATAGCACATCTTTAGTAACACTAAAATATAGACGAGATAACGCTTCAGTATAGACACAGAGTAGGTATAATATCTGTGCTATATATTATGTTCTGTTTTCTGTACTAAATCTCTACCAAAACCTGCTTTGACAATACGAAACTGACGCGCGGAACTGTTAATCTGAGGTTAGGTTATTCGGTGTTTGCAAAATTAACCCACAAAGATGGAGAATAGCGTACCAGAGGCCTATATACCCTATGTTTTTTTCTTAGCACTATTGGTCCTGTGTTCTCGGTTCAGAATGAAGATCAGGGTAAACTATTTTAGTTTTATTTTCAGAATTAAACACTCGTTCACCTTTTATATAACATTTTGAACAACAGTAATAACTACCATGACTTTAGATAGCTTTTACAAAAGCCATGGCTGGGGCATCACATACAATTGCTTCTAATTGAACTGGATGAATTATTCCACTCCACAAAAATCCATTTTCTATTAATAATGTCCTTGCATCCAATGGCAGTTCAATATGATTCCCATCGTAGACCGAAATTAGTATTAATTTCGAAATTTGTGTTAATTCAATATTCCCATTTATTTCCCATTTATTGCCCATTCACGTAATTTATCGGAAAATAGCTTTTGAGTTGGTACCTGCTCGCCAACTTCTTCATCGACATTATCATCAGAAGATGAAACTGATGTATCTAACGACTGTACATTTTACTTGAATTTTCTTCAGAAATTTCATTGTCTGTAGAATAATCGGCAGTAATGACATTATTTGTTTCTTGTGTATTTTGAACCAGGGTTCCTGTGAAACAAATTTATTGAGTAGGTATATTCAATGATCGATACCCCCCACTAAACAATGTAATATCATTGTAATATTGATTGTACATTGCAAAAAGCAGCTGTAATGTTGCATCTAAGTTGAAAGAAACATTACAATAATGTTGGGAGGACTTACTATCTGATCCAGATTAATATTTCAATTGCAACGCCACAAGAAAAATGTTACTTGTATGACTTTATGGAAAATTGCATCAATGTTGTATTCTGCAACTTCTTAGTAATATTTCACTCGTGATGTTCCATATAGGTCTCACGGACCTAGCGTAGAACTGGTTTCTTGAGTGTTGATCCCCGTTGTGGTTGCAGTCACAAACGTTTCGACAAAATCACATTTGCCATCTCCAGGTATTTCGACCGTCGAATTTACTGGAAGTTTCCCTCGATCTTCCATATTTGACCACCTGGAGTTGGCAAATGTGATTTTGCCGAAACGTCGCGATTGCAACCACACAATGCGGATCAAGTTAATTTAGTATTGGGCATGAAGTCACTTTGAAAGAATTACTCGTTTCTCAAGACTATGACGACTTTATTACAATAAAGGTTATGCGATGTTTAGTGTAAATAAAAGGTGAAACAATATTTACAATCATTAGATTTTATTGTTCCAATAAATATAAAAATAATAAAATATTTAGAAATGTTGATGCACTCCCCCTGTGATGTGACGTCGTATAATTTCTTGACATAATCAGTATCTGAAAACTTGAGTAAAAATAAATTGTACTAGAAGTTAAAAAAAAAAACTTACTTGAAACAAGTTGCTAATGGTTCTTTCGATGATCCAATTTTACACAATTTCTGACATTAATAGTTATCAGAACAATGAAGCGAAATAATCCACGATTCTGCAGGGCTCCATACAAAATTCTTATAGAAGACGTATATGAATGAAATTATAAAATATTCTTGTAATTTGTTAACCTAAAAATGAAGTAATTAATAAATTTTAAGTTAGACTTCATGAAATTATTACCTTGAATTGAACACAAATTTAAATGGCATTAGATTTCTCACGTAAGTTTCGAGTTTTGGCATGTTGAAGTCAAGTCATAATATTTCCTGAAAGGTCTGCATCTGTTGCTTCAGGGTAAGTTACTCGTATGGCTTCTAGAAATGCAAATGAGATATCTTCAAATTGAAATAATGTAAAAACTAACTTACCCTTCGAAATATTCATAGCTTTTAAATCCTTCACTTTAATAATTACACACCGAAGAACTACTACAATTGTGAATAAGGACGCTGAACAAGTCGACACTAGATTGTATGAAATAATCAAGACAACTATGACAGTTAACCCGTTGACAATTGACAGTAAAAAGGCGCCAATAAATAAATTACCTTCTACGCCAACATAGTTCACCCACTCTCCCAGAGTTCTCTGATATTTTACTAAATAATTCCGAACATTAGAATTTAATTTCATAATCAATGGTGACTATACCATTATATGAATTAAATTAAATATGTACCTATAATAGGTACAATATCAATTAATACATCGAACAATATTACAATTTGAATTTTACAGCAATATAAACACAATGATTTTATAAATGTTGTGATTGTGATATACTGCCAATATTACTGTGATAATATTACAAAAAGTTTTTTAATTCACTGTCACGTTGTGTTTCAAAAATCGAAACAATATTATCTAGATAATATTGACATAAATATCGTGACATCAACGTTATTTCAAAGTTTTAACGCGATGTTTCTTTAGGTGAGTGAAATCAACATTGCTACAAATTGTTGTAATGTTTCTTGTTGAGTGGGCCTCTATAATATAATCCTTCCTACCTGCAAATGTCTTAAGTCGAAGAGTTTGATCAGTTCGCACTTCTGCCCAACGACGACAAATTTAGTTTTTAGTTTTCGGCATTTTATTATTACAATTTAATTAAAATATAGAACTAATTCTCTACGTGAATATAAATACACAATAAGCAAAACTTCAATACAAGGCGAGATAGCCGATAGAGTAAAGCAACCAAAACTGCACTGGAACTGTAGATCGGCGTCGAAGATTCGTAGGTTCGCACCCCACCGGGATCCCAATGTATTCAACAAGGTAAAAGGAACACACGATAACTAAAGATTTCTAAACAATTATCAGGACAGTAAGAATTACACACGGGTTGAGTATATCATAAATTCCCAATAAAATTATACCTACAGAAGAAATAATTTTTATTTTATTATTATTGCTTTTGATATGTACACTGTTAGCGACTCTATTGTCTGTCTGTACTGTTACGATAGCGATTCGATAAATTCAACTTAATTCAGTCTATATACAAAATATATCGCGATGATATCAAATCGATAAATACCGACTTTATTCTATCTTAACCCAGAATGTATTCAAACCCGTATCGTCGCTGTACCAAAAGAATATAGGCTGCCTTTATCGAGTAGAGATTTCATTAAAGACCCGATATAAATTATATACAGTTTGGTTATACAATAGTTGGTGACGGACTGGACCTCTGTTGTTTCTATTTTCAAAAATCTGTCACCATATGCCAATTTAGAATCACTGCCAATCTTTCGATCCATACCCACTTTGTAAAGAGGTATATTAGTACAACATCCTGTCGAAGTCTCCCTTGCAACTACATGCTTTCCTGTTTCAAAATCGCCAAATCCAATTTTGGAAATACCTTGTACAGACGTCCTGACATATGGTTCAATCCGCAGCTTAAAATTTTCCAATTAATTTATTCTGTCACCACCCAACAAAATGTCATCCATGGAACATCCGATGGTTATATGGTTTCTCGGTATTCTTAATAACCATGGGATATTCTACAATCTGCCAGGGATGTGCTATGAATATTCAGGTGACACTTTTTTCCTCAATTTTCGGGATATCTCAAGACAAATCTGTTGGAGAACCATGGGATAACATCCGAATATAACCAGCATATCCTTTAGCGAAGCTATGGTTATGTTATGGATGAATGAATGGCACAATTTCCTTCACTCCTAGGGGAACCGTATATTTTGTTAGGGATTGGGTAAATTATATGCTTATCGATTCGAACAACATTTTAGAAGAAGTTTATTTATAATCATTACATCAAAGAACACTAAAGTCATAATAATTATTTCTAACCTCACAACGTATGTCAACTTAAAAACATTCAATTCTGATCACACTGATCTTATTCATTTACGCTCTCTTAAACAAATGAGGCGTCGGGTAATCCCTCTCGTACAGCGTATAGCGATGTATCTCACACTCGGCCAACCTGTGGAATTTTCGACTCGGAAATTTCCTCAATTCTGGAACACCGAGAAAGAAAATTAGTTCAACAACAAAACGTGTCGAGAGTTTCTAACAACTCATTTCCCTAAAGTTTCTTTTAATATCATATCAAGGATGCTCTTCCAACTCAGAACCTAAAAGTTTCATTCAACTCAAAACCTAGGAGTCTCTTTCAACTCAAAACCTGAGAGTTTCTTTCAACCCAAAACCCAAGAGTTTCTTTCAACTCAAAACCTAAGAGTTTCTTTCAACTCAAAATCTAAGAGTTTCTTTCAAGTCAATACATAAGACATTTCTTCAACTCAAAACCTGAGAGTTTCCTCCAACTCAAAACCTGAGACTTTCTTCCAACTCAAATTATAGGAGATTCTTTCCACTCAAAGGCTAACAGTTTCTTTCAACTCAAAACCTATGAGTTTCTTTCAACTCAGTCGAAGTATTGGATACACTATGATCGCGAACCAAACTTACGGCCTCTAATTTCCTTTTCAGATTTTCCATTCCTTTGTGCATTTTCCTACGAAATACTTCAAATTCGCTACTTTAGCAACGTGCATCTTTACCTGAATTCGAGCTAGAACTAGAACCACTGGAACTTTTAGATTTCCTACGTCTTTTTGAGTTGGGCATAATTTCTATATTATCTAAATGAATTTTCTGCTCACAGTTTATTCTCTCTCTGTAACTCACACTAATTATAATAATCTTGTAACATGATTGATTCAGATCCCACTTCTGATTTGTTAGGGATTGTTTAATTATATGTATGTCGACTCGAACAACATTATAAAAGAAGTTTATTTATAATCATTACATCAAGAAACACCAAAATCATAATAATTATTTCTAACTTCACAACGTATGTTAACTTAAAAAACACTCAATCCCGATCACCCCGATCTTATTCTCTTACGCTCCCCTAAACAAATGGGGCGTCGGATAATCCTTTCCACACAGCGTATAGCGATGTATCTCACAGTATGTATAACCATTGGATTGAATGAGGATATAACCAAAGGAATACTTCTGATAACTCAGGTATATCCTAATTGTTATACATAAAACTGAATGAATCAAATATTATAAAACTGAGCATATCAATAAAACATCAACTTGTGTATCTCAAATGGAAGAGCAGAAAGATGATGAAAAGCTCTATTCATTTTTTAACAATCTCAAATTGCATTCATCATTTGAACCTCCTGCGGATTACTTTTGAATTAACTCAATTTAGAAATTTGTTAGTTAAATGCACAATGTTAATCTCAACCAATTGTATTGGTTTGCTAATTCATTTGTCATCACCTTACCTATAACGCTAATAGGAACGGAATAATCACCCTTACCCACTGAAATTGGGTTGACATTACAAATTTCAAAGAATTGCGGTATTAGGCTAGTAGTTGCATCATCTAAGGACGATAACATACTATAATTTTCGTAATTTTTCAACCTTAGATATGATATTCTGACATCTTGCCTTGATTTCCTTTATCCTTTCGTTATTGGAGATAAAACTAAGAAAAAAGATATTATTATAGATCCAACTATCTAAAAAATTCTTTGTACCATATAGCTCAGCTGAATTGGTTCCCTTGGAAGTTTCATATGAACCCCAATTATGTGGAATAAAAATCTGGTAATATATCCCTAAAATGAGAAATCATCAAATATTCTTTATTTTAGTCAGAATTTTTTTACCTTCAGCGTTATGGTTCTTCTCAAGCTCAGAAGAGTACTTTAGAAAAGATATGGCTATAAATAAATAGGAGTTTTTCAATATTTTTTTGTGTCTTCTGTTTGTTTGAAGCAATATTCAATGCTTTTTGTACGCAAACAGTTTCAAGAAACTGGTTATTCTAACAAACAAAAGAGTGAAATTCAAAATGTGTGACACTGACAGGAGCATTGGTTCCACAAATGAGGAATTATAAAAATTTTTTTCGAAATATAATACATTTTCAATGCGGAGGTGGACACTGAATGTTAAAGCAAGACATGTGTAACAAGAAAAATTAATGTAAATATTGCACGATTCTTGATTTTTGTGAATATTGTCACAATAAATGTTTGTGTTATTGAATGTTATGATAGTATTATACTATCTGTAATTTCAGTGAATCTCTTACCACAATGTGAAATATCTGATCTCTCACCTCTGGGCTTATTTAGTATCCATGGAGAGAAGGAATACTTATATTATGATGTGTTGAACTTCCATCATTTTCTTCTGATGAGGAACTGCTTATAATTTTGTTTAGTTTCTTTTCGGCCTCATCAATGTCTGATATGTCTGATGTATATTGGGTACGGTCTGAAACACTATGAGCTTGGATAAGCTGATCTGGAATATGAACGAAAATGATTCTGTATAGCCTTCGTATATTCCCAAAGATTTGCAGTATTTTTATAACATTTCTAGTAATCCAAGTAAGTTCCAGTGGAAGGCTAGTGTGAAATTGTAACGAAACAATCTTACCATGAAGGCTATCCCCATTTGTTTGTCTGAATATGTCCCAGAATCATGTTTTCGGGTTTTCCACATGCTGCAATCGTTGCTTTCAGTTAACTGTCTTTTTACGGAAGCCAATTATAATTATTGTTGTTATTGGTGAGCCAATACGCGGGTATATATTCAACAGTAATTTCATTTGAAAATACCACTATGACCCACATTGGCCACACTGAAATGCATATTAGAAAGCATAATATTTTATGAAAGCTGCCATGAATATGTTCACTGTCTCCACCAAATAAGACGCCAGAATTAAAAAAATAGGACCTTTTTTTGTTAGAAGCCAAGAATTTCAAAATAATTGGAAAGTTTGAGTTAAGTAGATAAATATTATTCTTTAGCTAGCTCACAATCGAATCGAATGGATTCATATTTGCTATGTAGACTGGAAGGGCAGAGATAAAAATTTTTTGTTATTGCCTCTATCATTAATTATTATTTGAAGTTGAGATTTTCCATTGAATATTTCTGAATTCTAGATATCGCCATTATTATACTGAGGATCATTTTTTATAAAGAAGTAGGCTTCGACTTTATGTGAATTTATCACTAAAGAAAGGGTTATAATATTCTTAAATAATCAACTTGTGAACGTTTAATTTTTTCGAAAACCTTTCCTAAGTACTGATTTGAAGGTCACAAATAGATTTTTCTTTCCTATTATATGAACAGCAAATGTTCGAAGTCATTTGCGAAATCATCATCTATTAGTCGAATATTAACTTACATCAGATATATTCCATATTTGACGTCATATTAAAAAAATTCTATATAAAATATTCAATGTGAAAAATAATTCGGAACTGTCTATACAAAATTCTTGTGAAGTCAAATTGCTCCTGAAATACATCATCACCACAATTACATTAAATTTTCATATAAATTTGTTAAAGCATAAAACACTGAAGGGCTTTTGTTATTTGAGAACAAAAATAACCGGTTTAACTAAATAATCAATTTGTGAACGTTTATTCAGTATGCTGCAAAAGTTTGTCCCATTAAGGCTTTAAAAATATTGAGAAAATTATTCAGAATGTGATAAAGGGAAGACAACAAAATCATTTTCCTGCATCGATAAAGGAACAAACTTCAGTTCAACATCTGTAATTGGCCAAAAGTTTGAAATATCCATATTGTAAAGCAGGACTATTAAAATATGTATTGAAGGAGCTAATCTCTTTCAATACAATCTGAAAATTGAACTGCTCTTGTGTGAGATTTATAAATAAAAACTGTGCATTTATTGCACCTATAACTAAGTGTTTGCTGTCCTTACTTATCCCCTGTGATTCTGCTTCGCTCAGCGGACTTTGGGAACCCTTCTGGAATTACATGAATATTTCATTTTTATATTCAAGAAATAACAAATCATTGATATTGAAAATATTATAATAGTGGAAAATTACTCTATTTCTAATTACTAAAGCTCGACCAAAATATTTTTTCTGTTTTTGTGCCGATTTGTGTCTTCATTATTCGTTTGTTTATTTATAATGATGGTGCCATAAATAACATTAGTGTAATTTTTTGGTGAAAAATAAGAGGTGAATAGTAAATTAATAACAATAATTGAATAAATAAAGACTCTTACCTTGTCAAAATTACCGGTCAGTCTAAAACAGAATAGTTAGGAAATCCTTCGTGTGGGGTTAGAAATTAACAAATTACGGCACAGAGGATTCACATGGTTTATTAAAAAGTCTATGATATTCTCAAATTTTCTTCCAATTTCAGATTTTCATTTCGAAATTGGTGAACTTGTACTCTTGAAGCTGTCACACAAACAAAATTGTCAATCATAGGCCCTGAATAATCTACTATCGAGGAAGCATCAAGAAATTCAGAAATGGCGTTGCCGAATATGTGGTTTTTCAGTTTTCTAACATAGTTTTCAAAAATTGCATGACATTTCCGAAGGGGATAGCACTGAAATTGTCCAATTTTCCAAAATTACTTACAACTGCAGAAATATGGAGAACTTTATGAATATTATTTTTGCATCACTCCAAAGCACAAGAAATGTATATAGTCTAGATAAAAAGCAGAAATACTATTCAAATTAGCAATTTTTAGCAAAGAGGTATTCCCTACATTATGTTCCTTCTGATATTTTGTGATAAGACTATAACATCAGTACAAGGATAACACATTGTATATCGATGAATTCTTCCTCCTGACAACCTTTTTTTACATGAAAAGTAACCTGTGTGAGATTTGATATTTTTGATGAATGCTTCAGCGAGATCTTCATATACAAATGCTTTAATTAATTCCAAAAATTCATCCCATTTACTGTCAACATTTTTGCTTCGTCTATGAAATCCCTCAAAAACAAATTTGTGTCAAGTGATTTCCATAACCATGGTACAAACAAACCAAATTTTCAACTAGAAAACGCGAAACTAGGATTGGATAAAACTGACTACCAGAACTTTCACTCGACGGTAGTAGAATCAATCATTATTCATGCAAATTTCATATTTAGTAATATGTTTCTGTTTTTGTTGTAACAGACAATTGACAACTTTTTCGAGAACAAAGTGGTGATAATCGCCAGGGGGTATAATATTGTTGTTGTTGTTTTCATTCTGCGAGGAGTTTTCAATAGTGTTCGGGGATCTATAGGGGTGAATTTTAGAGATGTGGTATTTTCAGCAGATTTTCAAGTGCAGGGTGAGTTATTCTATTCTCTAAAAGAGCCCATCGTGCTAACTGATGTTTGAAATTCATCTCATTATCATTGTACTGAGTTTTTGATGAGTGTTTGGAAAGAGTCAATAACCCTGTACAAATAGGTATAATGCTATCGAATATATCAGCATCTCCAGAATGTTCTAGATTATAATTTTCACAAACAGAACTACCAGGACTATAACTATGGATACCATCATCTGGATTAGTTTCAAAGCTAATATTAGAAAGGACTGAAATAGGATTTTCACTAGCTGTACTGAGAAAGGGCACTGGAATTGTTAACCTGTTACCATCGTCGTTAATCAGTAATAATGAATTAACAGTATGTTTCTTCACTTTTCGATAATATGTTCTATTTTTGCGTTCAATGCCTCTGAAATTAGATTCCATTTTTGCACTTTGAATAAGCAAACGTTTGTCAAACAAAAATATAGTTCATTTCCTTTAAGATGCGAACAGTAAATCATTAATAGCTGTGAAACGTCAATGGGAAATTAGTATATAATGAGATGATGATCAAACTAATTGATAGAAATGGTAGACCTCATAAAATCATTCATGTTATGTGGGGACATAGTATCATTGTCAAAAAAGGAACTCACCTTAATTAAGTTATTTGATGCCAAAAAATCAGACCGTACACTTTGCAATTTGCATATAATAAATTAGACCGTTTGGTAAATGGCTTCGGTTTTGGTTGAAGGTGCAACTTATTCAAATGCTATCAAACATTAAACAACTATAATACTCATGGAATAATTGCTATTTGGTTCATGTTGGCGAGAAGATAGGATTGGACTATTTTCTCTTCCCACCCGTTTGTCTCGTTATAGTTGGATGTTCCAGTTTTGAGTTATTCATAATTATTACATATGGAATGAGACCAAAAATCGCTATAACATCCTTGTTTCTTGATAAAGTATATTTCATAGATAATAAACAATATACATAGGTTATATAGCTAACCCAGCAACATCAGCAGATGTCAGAGGATATATCAATAACCTACCATCCTAAAGGGGTAAATAGATAACCTGGTTCCTAATCCGGTCAATAGGAGTTCTAAATCATCAGAGGTGAGAGGATATAACAATAACATATCACTATGAAGGGGTAACCGTATTGATGTTGGTCAATCAAGGATATCCATTTTAGTGCTGTCAATAGGGATAATGTTATCACTACATAGGGTAAACTTCTGGGTTACCCATAGGATATATTTTGGACACTTATGAGACATATAAAGCATTTAGATACATTCGAGGATGATCCATGGATATCTCAACGAGATTATCCCTTTTCGGAACGTTTGGGATCCCATGGCTTAAGTGTGCTGATTGGACATTATCTAGCTTATGGTTTGTTCTAAGACAGTGCTGAACAAATTGGATTGAAGAGCTTCCTTCTTCTACATGACTTGAAAAGTTCAATATAAGTCTCAAGATTGTCAACTTTCTCTAGTTTTCATCTGTATTCCTCGTTTGCCCCAAAATTTCTATCAGCAGTCATCACAGAATCCCCTGTAAGTAAAGCTTGCTTATTTTGTCTGTACGAATTCAACGTATTTTCAGCATACGTAGAAACACAGGTTGACTATGTCTATATCAAAATTAACTACTTCTCAATACTCCTTGTACTGAAACTGCAGTAGACTGGGATTCATACATATAGCAGTTCACGCAGTTACCTGCTTCTTGTAGTAAATTTGACCTCACCAAGGTGTAGTACGGCTAAATTTGAGAAGATGGAAGTATATAATCCAATTATGGACTTTACCACTTTTGCACTGACCCCCTTTTTTATGAAACCACTTTTTGCGCTGAGCCCCTTCGTTATTAGAATTATTGTTTCCTGTTATTTTGATAGTCCCAAGAAATTTGAATTTCCTACATTCAATAACCTCGAAGAATGAATCAAACTTTGATCGTACGATATTAATTTAATAAATTTGCATCAAACATAATTCGAACACATAACGTGAACTGAATAAAAATGTGATAGGAAACAAATTGGTAACACTGAAATATATAGTAATAGTTGAACGTTCACTACCTATGTTCCCTGGGCGTACGAAGCGTGCCGAGAGAGATAGTGAGAAACGGGAATTTCCATCACTGTTTTACACTTCTGTACATGTGCATTGAAGCGAAACACACGCGCGGCGTACACCCTGATGCTGGAGTGAAAATCGTTCGTTATATTCGGAAATTGGAGTAGTAATGTTACGCAATAAGAAACTATTTCAACGAACTGTATGACAAGGAAACAAATACGAGTCGTTCGCTTTCTCTCTTGATTCGCATTGACGCCGCTAGAATATGATCCAGTATAACTATACACTATACAGGTTCGGAAATTATTTATCTTGGGTATGGTGGTTTCATGAGAGCGTAAAGAATAGCTTGCTAATGTTGAGAGAGCATTACAATTTCAGGTCGGTCAGCTCAGAACGTAGGACGTCAGTATCATACCAGCACCAGTCGGAAGAATAAGCGAGTCAAAGTTAACGCCTCGGGTGGGGCAAGAGGAGGGGCGCATAGCAGTGCGTCTCTCTTGCTTATGTGGTATTATCATATCATTGCGTTCTTTGTTGCATGTGTAGATTTATGTCTATACCCCAGAAGAATTATTTCCGATACTGTACATATGTTTCAGTGATCGGTATTCAATGTGTTGAACGAACTAGCTCGTGATAATATTGATAATCATCCGCCGGTGAAGTCAAAACGAGTTATCTCGTGATGATCAGGCATCAATTGATAACCAGAACCACGAGTATACAGCTTATACGGCTCCTTCAGTAGGAGAAAGATTTTCTAATTGAAATGAAGCTCGAGCTGTTGATCGTTTAAAAGATTCTAAGCGATGTTCATTAAGCTTATTCTTTCTTATTGTAATATAGCAAAGAAATTATTTGGAACATATTCCTGGCAATTTCTTCACGAAGAAAACTTTTTTATAGAAAACATCTAGTAATTGAAGGTAATCTGGATTAGAATTCAATATTTTCAATAATTTGTTCTTCCCTTATTTGTACATCGAAGAAACTGTATCGTAGCCCGATACGGCGTGAAGAAATGCTACATATTTGAGGCCAAATTCGAAATCGTTATATTTAATAGAATTAGTACTCACCAACAAAAACAATAACTTGTCACTTGTATTTCACGTACGTTTTCTATTACACTGTTGACTAATCGCTAAATTATTCAAACAAATAATTGAAAAATAAAAATTTCTAGAATATTATTACGAACACACAATTCTCTTTGAACATAACTTTTATGATTGTACACTATCGTTCACTTGTCGAATATGCTGCTGCTATGACGTATTACACGGAAAATACAGTTTTGAAAATAAATAATAGGTCTATTTTGCTTCTAAGGCGAAAATAAATACGAAATTCGTGTTTGCTTTGAACGCACGAAATCAAATTTCCGTACGAGCGCGCAATGCTTCCCCCACTCCGCCTCACGCTCCGGCAGCCGAGCACGCTTAGTTTTGTTACTCATTTTCTAATACTATGGATCAATGAAACATATCCCTGTATTTTTTTATTGAAAATGTAGGTATTTAACATCAACCTCCATAAAACACACTTCTGTATAATGTGTATTGCGTCTTACAGATTTTTTTGAAATAAAATTGCATGCTGAGATGGCAGTAGTCATTGCACAACTACCGTAACTCCAAGCGAATCTTATCCTGTGGCCTTTGGAAACTTCAGGATATTATATGACTTTGTGTTAGATGATGTCGGGTCCAGACATGCAGTATTCGGCAAATCTCGAATTACAAATAATCGTTGTTTGCCGAGTGGGAAGATGGATCATTAGAGAATTAAGCGGTTAGAATCAGGAAATTGAAATTTAAGATATGGAAAGTGATTCTTTCAATATAGCGAATGAATTCAATAATCATTTTACTAATGTAGCTAACACGCGATATTCAATTTACATGATTCAAATTGACCACTTACTGATTTTTTTGTGAAAAAAACATTTCAATGTTTATAAAACCAACTGAAACTACAGAAATAATTCAGTTCATTAGTGAATTTAAAATCAAATACAGCAGTGGAAATGACGATGTTCCAATGTTTATAGTAAAACAATGTATTGATTGTACAGTTGAGCCTTTGTGTACTATCATTAATTCGTACTCTGATACTTGAATTCTCCCAGAATGAATGGAAATTGCCCAATTAGCATGCTGTCTGTTTTTTCTTAAATTACTGAAACATTAATGTGTTCGACATTGATGGATTTTTTACTAAAATGTAATATTTTCAATGGATTTCAAACATGGATATCTGAGGTAAATCAACTAACACAGCAATTTTCCAGCTTGTACAAATAATTTGTGATGCAATAGAAACGAAAAAGGGGGTAGGCCTATTTCCAGACTATTTGAAAGCGTTTGACAGACTTTATCATGAAATTTCACTTCAGAAATTAGTGAATATGGAATCAGTGGAATTGTTATAAGGTGGTCTGATACTTATCTCTCAGAGCGTGAACTAACTAGAAGTGAGAGCCTACATGAGCATCATTAAATCATGAATACCACTAGGACCAATACTGTTGTTCATACTGTACATCAATGACATTAACTCTTTTTTTTATAAATGACAATCACTTTCTCACGAGCTATGCTGGTGATTCCAATGTAGTAGATATAGGTGGAAATTAAATGAAGTTAGTACTGAGACATCTCTATTATCAACAATAGCCAATGAATGGATTACCTTAAATGAACAGAAACGTTTCCCTATATACAAGTACGAAGCGACATTCGTATCCTTCAAATATTGTACTAGATAATATACAGTACGGTGTACGACGTTGTCGAAACTGTTAAATTTCTTGGCGTCTATATAGAAAAGCGTCTTACTCGGAGTCATAATATTAGTGACTTAAGAACACAACTAGATTTGGTTTGATATGATATGACAGTGTTGGCAAAATACGTCGACTATAACACAATAAAAATTGCTGATCCCGCAAACTGTGACTAGATTGCGTTATGATATAATACTTTTTGAAGGAAACGGTGACTATTTATTATTCAAATAATAATAAGAATTATGATGGAGCTGGAATATATTCATTAGTAAGTGCCAATTCAAAAAAGCTGGTCTTTTATTCGTATTCAAGAATGAACACCATTTTATAAGTTCTAAGCTCATGACACTAGATCTTTGGATTAAGCTTATCCGAAACATAGGCTAACTAACACCGAGAAGAAAACATATTATAGTTGCATCAAATTTTTCAATTAGCTACCAGAAACAGTAAAAGTAACTAAAATTGTAAAATTATATTTTTAACGCTCATTTATCCTTTTATATACATATATATTTGATACATACCTGTAATATTTGTATATTTATTCTGTAATGAAGAGAATTATTATTATTATTATTATTGTTATTATTGCTCATAGCGAATGACGTGTTTTGACTTTAGTCAAAATGAAGGAATATTTGTTTTTAGTCGATACACATATTCGGCATATGAGAAATATTTTCGAAGTTGCTCGCCGAATGGCAAATAATCGAGTATGTGAGGTACGACCGTGGTCCCTCATCTTCTGGCAATCTTCACTTTTCATCCTCTATTAATCGTAGCTTCTCAAGGTGTCCTCTTTACCGACAAAGCCTCATTAGAATTCCCCTTAGTGTTGTGAGTTTAGTTTTCTCAGGTTGGTGCAGTCACTATATATCATCTAATATAAGATGAATAGATATATATTTGTTTCAGAGAAATATCTTAATTTGTTACATTCTGTTAATTTTTCAAATTAATAAAATAAATTCGATTATTGGATGACCTACAGTTTATGTATGGAGTCTAATGAGAATCTGTGACATCATATGAAAACTATTGTGAGCGATAAGAAGTTGAGACTGACCTCAAATTAATTCAAACCGTTTCTTTTTACGATAAAGTAACTCTTTCTAATAAGATGAGTTGTAGTATTAAAGATGTGAGTCATACTTCACAAAAATATTGTGCAAATAAACATTATAGAAATGAGAATATTTGGAATTGATAATTTCTATAACGCTCATAATAAATATGAGTTCATACATTCATGACGACATTAGAAGTTTTCCCGGAATGATATGGAATGAACAACTCTGTTAAATGTCGAGTGTAAATTTCAACATACGACTACAACACACGTGAATATCAAGTATAAAGTTTAAGTAAATATTCACTCAACTCACTCATAATATGTTCGTAAAGGGGTAGGTGTGTGAAATTTTCGTCGTGAAGCAATTCAATCATAGGTTTGAAATGTTGCCAAAGCAGTGAATAATCTAGACATAATAGTTTGGATTCAGTAACGCATCCGCAAAACCCCAGAACACACTGTTTCATGGCCAGTGGCGGATCTACTAGGGCCAAAAGGAGGCAACTACCACGGACCACAAGATAGCAGTTTTGATGCCGCCATGAAGATAGAAATCATAATATTAAATTTAGTTATAAAATCACTTGCAAATAGAGGTTTTATTAAACTATTATTGAGATGTTGCTTCGGTGTGATTCACTGAGAATGTTTCTCATTCACGAGAAACAAGAATCGTAAGTGAAAGGTGTGCGCGGCCGTTGAAGCGGCTTTGCTGAACTGTTCAAGAAACGTCGTTGAGTTACTAAAATACTGATAAATACTTATTTCAGATAATATTGTTCAAGCAATGAGGCGATTTTTGGGTATTATGAACTTAGTTCTCTTGATACAAAATGAAAATTAAGCAAGTGTGCCTCCTTGTCCTTGTTAATAATGGAAGCAAGTCACGTTATAGGACAGTCACCGTAGAATCTTGGAAATAGAAATATTTATGGTAGGTTCTCTCACCACTGTATGAACATTCCTATTCGTGTCTACTTCATACTTTGTTATCCCTTTCATGGCACTCTATTATAGCTATTTACAGTTAATAGGTAATCGTGAAATTATTCAATGAAATTATATTTAAAATATAATGTACAAGGTCTCAACCAACACTACCAAGGTATCATGAAAATAGTGCAGAGGCTGAGAAATGGAACTATTAGTTGGATTAAGACTACAATAAGAAATAGCACAAGACATTGGGGTGCAACCAACTTTGGAACAGGCACTATCCTCAAAGAAATTGAATTTTTGAAGGGATGGGGCAAGATGAGGAAAGACGTTTTCGTCGTATTATGAGAAAGATAATGGTATTGATTGAGGCAGACAGCCTTATTGGATATCATTGAACATTGTCACTGTGTTACCAGCCGTGAGATCACTGGATTACCGGCCCCGAAACACATGTTTCGACATTTAGACACGTGTCTGAATGTTGAACACACAAATCTAAATATTGAAATACGTGACTCTATCTTAAAGCATGTGACTCTGTCAAAAGCACGTGTCAAACACGTGCCAAAATAAGTGTCTGGATGTCGAAATACTTGTCAAACACGTGTTCGAATTTTGAAACACTTGTCAAATACGTGTCTGAATGTTGAAACACGTGTCTTGCTTCCAGTAATACAGTGACTTAACGGCCGGTAATACAATGACAATCGTCGCCATACCTACTGATAATCGATGTGATACTAATTCAGATGAAATATAGAATGAAGAGCTTAACTGTACTCGACTACTGTTTCCCTTTTCTGAATACAAAAAATGCTCAAACGATAAGAAATTGAAAGCTAGTTCCGAACTAAATTCCTAGTTTTTCGCGACCAGTTGTATAACTTAGAACAAATGAATTCACTCGATCTTCTGAACTCAATACAAGAAAGAGATTTGATTGACGCTTTCCCTAATGTCTGCCTGCGATATTATTTAGCACTCCCAATTACATCAGCAATCTGTGAGATGGGGTAAACTGAAGATGAAACTATATCAGATCAACAATAATTCGATTAGAACTGAAAACCTTCCTATACTTGCTATAGAGAGTCGAAAATCTAATTCAATGAACTATGAAGAAGCCTGTATTATTGCTTGTCAAATTTTGAAATACAGATACTGCGAATTCTTGTGTTTCCCTCCAGTTACACTTTGTCGATACCTCGTATAGCATCAATATATTTCCTGGTGTACATTATCTCATGCCTGCTGGCAATGCCTCCGCAATAATATCTGTATCTGAATCAGTTTCTGAACCGCTCCTGCCTAGTACGATAAGCAAAGAATTTTGAAATTGAACTTTAATGTTGTTGATAGAATATTGTTCACATTGATGAACATTGAAAATTCAACACAGCCTTTCCTAGGAATTGATGTTTGACAAACCATTACAACTGTATCTGTTTTATAATTAAAACCATGCGCAGCACCACCAGAAAGATATGACATAAATTAATAGGAAGAATGATTATTGTATTTTGAAGGCTTTTTTCGAAAGGTCTGGGCTTAGATTTCCATGAATATCTATTGAAAAGTCTGGACGATGAACGATTTTCTGCATATTGATAGAATAGATGCAAAATTTCAATATTATAAACATCAAGTAACTGTTTCGTAGATCAATAACTTCACTTATCATCCTATTGTTAGCATAATTTTTCACACCCGATCACTATGGGTTAACCGTAATTTAAATCAACTATAGCTTTTTTAATAGCTATGAGAAAGAGTTACAGCTGAAAACATACTTACGTGATAACCCTAAAAGTTCATTTGAATGTCCTATACTAATAATAATATTAAACAGGTTCTTGTTGGGAACACCTATGGAACTTCACTTTTTGGTCTATAGAAGAAGTCTTACCCTCTTTCAGTTTTGCCGAAAGTGATACCCATCACCGATTCCCAGATAGAACATCCTGTATAATATTACATTTTTTAATTATACACAACTTTCGGAATTCATTGATACTGCATGAGTGACATTTCAATAGCAAAAAGTTTCTGAGGTCAATTTAATTTTTTTATCTAGAGTGCCGAGATTCTACTGAAGAAATTCGAAGCGACCTAGCAGCACCCAAAAATCTTAAGAATATCCAAATACTTCACTATGAACACATGGAATTGTTCAAAATAGTTGGAGCTCAAAAAGAGGTGCAAATTCGAGTAAGACAAACCATACAGAGTATAATGTCTGTTATAAAGTGAATCGACGTGAGCGACCAACATTTTGAACAGTTGTTACGATTTTTGTGAACACTTTCTTGTTCTTCATAGCTACTTCACTCACTCATGTTTATTGAATCGGAATAAAACTAAATTTTTAATTTTATCTCGAATATAACTTATGTTCTATCTATCTCACAGAGAAACTAGGTAAAAATTAAACAACGATAAATTTCCTATTGATTGTCCTTTCTAACAGTATCTTTGTATTCTTGTGGTACCAATAAATAAAGAACTTTTCAAGCAAAAACGAATTGAAATAATGTTACGTGTGTTGTGCATTGGAATGTTTTCGAGGTGACTCACATTTTTCCACCGTTGCTAGGATCTGTTCGAATCATTCCGCTTTGATCACGGCACTCTATATTGAGAAATGGACCCCAGAAAAACTTTTTACAAGTGAAATGACACTAAGTTTTATCTATGCATTCAGAAAATTGGGTAAATTCCAAAAATCTAATGATATACATGGTGATATAAATTGGAATTTGATATCCAGCGACACCGGAATGAGAAAAAAAAATTCTGTATCAAAAAGTGACGGTTGATATGTGTATTCATCATTCCGAGTTTGAAGAATAAGAGGGTGTACCATGCTCATGTTACACCCTGTATAGTCAATATACATATTATTACGATAATCAGCTGTCAAAATCATTGAAATGAATAACTATGTTGATCTTACTTGCATTGAACCATAGAGTAATTGATTTAATGCATGTTCCATGATTTACAGTACAGTTCCACTTGCCATGGGCTACCGCACTCAAACGCTAACAGTTTTCATCAATCTGAAGTGATTAGCAACCAATAGGATCAGTAGAATCGTCACCACAGCAGCAAGATGTATACGCACATATACACATGCATAAGCACAAACATACGAGTACATCATCTCAAAATAGTAAAGATGTATTCCGAAAGACCCAAGATATTTCATTCCTGCAATACTATCAGAAATTTGATTGTGTATTTCATTTCGAGGAATCTTTCTAATGACAGCAATATTTTGATGGACACGATTTTCGAAATAAAAAACTTAAACTACTTCAAAAATTCAATGCTGGATGCCATTACCTTGAGATAATTTATCATATTGATAAATAAATTACATTTACTTCGTTTTTATCACATATATTATAGAAACAAATAGTTAAGTACTATAGTTACGACACTAGCGTGCAATCTTCAAACGATACCAATGTATGAAAATATGAATAATCCTGGCAATTTATGGCACAGGTAACAAGCTAACAAGTGGGCTTCCGGTTGGGCAAATATATTGTCAGAATAGTATAATTGGAAACGGATAATGAGGGGCACCTATATCCGCTACTCGATAGGAAAAGCAAACTAGGTAAGAAAAGTAAATTGAGGATCTATACTTCTGTGATAAGACCGACAAGAACATACGCCACCGAAATATGGTTACAAGCATCACCCGCGCAACTGAAGAATTTGCAAATAATACAGAATAAGGTAATCACATCCTGTCCAGATGCACCATATTACATGACAAACTACCTACTCCATAGGGATGAAGGAATACCTCAAATTGATGAAATAATTCGGAAACAGGCGACAAACACACACCAAAAGATGGAAACGCATAGAAACCCCAGTGGCGCAGCGGCATATGACCCGCTGTTTGAGCCAAAGTATAAGAAGCCAACAACGGCCCTTGTACTTAATGCCCAAAATGCGCAATAAAGAAGAAATGAACACAAATAACAAGCAAAAGAGCTTTTAATAAAACCGCAGCTGAAAACGAGCACGGCTTGAATTCGCTGGAGACAAATGTAAGATTGTAAGTAGTAGGATAATGAGATAGTGTTAATATTGTGATAAGGAAATTTCAATGCGGAGGTATACTAGGAAGGCACAAGAGGATCATGGGAAATTCTACGTTATCAACACATCAAACAGAATGGTATAAAATTGTATTTTCATCATTTTTAATACATTTGAAAATTTGTATTGATTATAGTGTGTTCAATTTGAAACCTCTAATTTGATTATGTATACTTTATGCTTTATCTAAATTTGAAAAAGTGTGCCCTGTTTCTAAAATATGGTTAGAAAAATATGAATCTGTTTTATTACGTCCAAAAGATCGGAAATGTTCCTTATATCTGATGTCTATATTATGACTAGATCTACCGATGTAAATGTTAACACACTCAGATTAATGTATGATATACTCCTGGTTTATTGAACTTACTTTTTTTTACTTTAGCAATGAACAAAAAATGAGGGAATTTATTTTGAGGTTTGAAGATAACTTTTGGATTATGTCTCGATAAAATGTCTAATTCTTTTACTTTCGGTACCAAAATATGTGAGGGGAACGTATTTTGATGAAGAATCAGAACTTTTTGTAGAAGGATAGATGCTTGAGTAAGTCAATTTCTGCTTTTTTCTGTCAATTAATTTGGATATAATTCGAGGTTAAAAAGTGTTAATGTCTATAACCCTGATTACATTCAATTCCTCATTCAGGGTTTCAGTGTTTTATTCTATTATATAAATTAAGGCAACGTTAAATAATCGTTTTTCTTCAATAAGTTTTGACAATGTACATCGATTAATTTGCCTATTGTAAGATATTGTTTGAATACATCGAAGAGTGAATCATACTTGAAAATCATGTTCGATGATGTAAGTAAGGCACACCCATTTCCTCTTCAGAATAAATGTATTTCTTAGCTAATTCTCAAGTTGTTTCGAAGTAAGGGTTCCGTAGCAAGACAAGGTAGATATAAGGTGAGAAGAGATTAGCTTCCGAAAGCATTATGTACGGTCAGAAGCTATGGAAAACGATGTGCTAGAATGTAACTTCCGATGTAGTATGACATCCAGTCCAAAGGTGCGTGGACCATATCAGCGCGCACGAAGGATTTGGACACAAATCTGCTGTCAAATTAATGGAATTGTAAAAAGTTTAAAGTTTTCGTTCGCCAGTTTAGGGAAATTCACATTGTGATTATCAAAATTTACAAAGTTCCGAAAGTGACATCGACACTTTCGAGACAATTTTCGTCGTGAAATCGATATTCCATTTCCCATAGAAGTTTCAAGTATAGCTAGTACTCTCCAACATAGCTCCATTGTTTGAGATAATCACATAAAAATAGCAGCCGCAGATGTATGCATAATGCAGGAAAAAGCGAGGGTATCTACAATTTAAATTCACTATCCTATTTTTATTGAAAATGAATTTCTATTATATGCTATTGCTTAGTAGTTATCTCCAAGATGAAATTAGATGACATTGGAGAAATGTTGTCTTTAAATTACACCATCTCCGTCATAGGAATAAGGATAATGTTTATTACTAGAGATAACAAATATGTATGGTTCAGCTGGTGGATCTTATTTTCAATTTTGTATGTACGAATAGTCTGATTGGATACATGGTTAAAGTTTTCATCGTCTGTGAAAACCTGTATACAATTTATGAACAAAATAAAGATAAAATGAAAAAACTTTCAACTTATCCAATATTCTAAATCGTAGTTGTATTTTCATTTGATCAAAATGTGAATGTAATGAGGATTTTAATTATTGAACTATTGGCATAATTATTCATTATTTCTGTATAATATGAAATTGTGTGACTAAAAAAAATGAAGTATAAAAATATATAGAATAGTGGAATAAAAACACAAATGAATTTCACACGAACTGCAAAGTTTACTTGCTGGCAATCAATCGTTTTGTTACCAGGTGATATTATCAAACCGAGCTATTAACTAAGTTACAAATAGAACTGTCATCCTTGAATATACAACAATAGTGTAATGTACGGAAGGATCATCAACTACTTTGTGAATAACATTGATTTATAACAGTTGCAGTGGCAGACTAAGGTGAGGGTGAGGGGAAGGCCAGGGGCCTCTGGTCTACCATTCAGGAAGTAAGGGGCAGATGTATCTTGTCATTTTCGGAAGTGATAATTTGGCTATGCAAGATGAAGTAATGTACCCAATATTTCATTTGGGCTTTACATTTTACACTTGAAGCGCGCCTATAGTATGAATCAAAAGCTTACAATAACGTCATAGAGTATCTCCACTGCATCAGGGTAGTGATTCGCGAATTCAGAAGGCTTTTGCTCGGATGAGACAACATCCCATATACTGACTCTGATCCTGGGCGACACGCCCACTACCCTATAGAGGTGCTTTCTCTATTTCATTCAACTTATTCTTAAAAGAAAACACTAACCATACTAAAAATCCTGAATGTGTTTTTACTGACAGAACGAACAACTATGATAAACAATGCTGTTACTTTTGGCAAAAATATTATGATATGAACATGAAAATTCACATCCAAAAAAAAAGATACCGAAAAAAGAATACGGGAGGGGGGTGTACTGGCTCATCAGGCTCGATTAACAATTCATAGAATGAATTCATCGATCAACGATTGAATGCATAGACCAATTCATAATAGGCCTGTGACATGATTTTCAATGTGTCTCACGGCTGTCACGTATAATACCACTCAAGCTATAACCACGGAGATTCCAGTTATCCTCATATTAATATAATATAATATTATAATATAATTTTATAAATAAGCATAGTTAAATTTAAGAAGCTGAGTCTGTTAGTTCGTTACATATTTTCCTACCATATAAATTTCAATCACCAATGAAATTCTTATGACCCTCTGGATGTAAAACTGGAAAATCTGATAGAAATTTACGATGAGTTTGATAAGAAGCAGGTGCTGCTAGAGATGAAGACGTAACATAGGCATCTTGTACAAGCGATGACTTCGCTTCAAGGTCTTCAAGTTTATTATTAAATGGGACTTTAGTGAATCATTACCTCCTATCGCACTTATAATACAACATTTCTTGATCATTTGCCTCGTAGTCGCATCATGCGGGAAGTTTTTGTGAAGTGCAACAAAATTGTTTCCTATCTACAATGAATCAAGACCGTCTGCTCAATCTGTCAATTCTACTAATTGAAAGGAGAGTTTCGAAGGGAATAGATTTCAACAACGTTATTGAGAAGTTCAGTAAAATTGAGGCATGGAAAGGTGTAAAGTAGTTTCAAAAATAATAAGTAAACAGTACAATTAATGTAATAGTATTTTGCATCGACATAATACATATGGACTGCGCGTGGCAATGATAAGCGCGGGTAGTGCCGGCGTAAGAGAGGGCAAAACGAAGAGGATTAATACTGTCTTTATCTACTTTATCTATCGCGTTTCTATTGGCCGCTGCGTTGCCATGGAAATGCAACATGACTGTAGTTAGTATGAAGCAATACACACGACTCATTGACTGACAGTTACTTAGTGACCATAACATTGCATCTATTAATTGAACTAGAACGATATCTATGGCCGTCCACCATCAGTGCATAGAAGACATAATAAACACTGAAGCACACATTCAAAGTGTTCAGTGCCACCATCTATTATGATACACTTGAAACATTATTAATAATCTTATTGTGAGGCATATTATGTTTATTTCAACAGTAAGTCTATTGTTAAAGTATCAAATTTGGTTAATTAAGGTACAGAAGTCGATGAAAATGTCCAATGATAATTTAATACATTGTTTCACAAGTATTATGCTGAAATAATTTGCTAATGTACAAGTAATCTGCTGAATTTACTTTTGAGGTTAGTTAAGTTACATTCTGGTCAAAACATCACAATTCATTTTTTGTCTTCTTGATTAATTAATTAATTGTATTGATGATGTCTCGTTTTTTATTAACCATAACTTGTGTTAATAACGAAAAACCGGTTAATTGTACTCGCAAGAATCGCATGTGTCGGCTCGGAACGTAAACGTACTAGCTACAGTCATGTTGCATTTCCATGGCAACGCAGCGGCCAATAGAAACGCGATAGATAAAGTAGATAAAGACAGTATTAATCCTCTTCGTTTTGCCCTCTCTTACGCCGGCACTACCCGCGCTTATCATTGCCACGCGCAGTCCATATGTATTATGTCGATGGTATTTTGTAAGTACTGTTTCGTAACTGAGGTTACGAAACGAGCTGACAATGTAACAATTATTGTGAAAGCCTCGTTTTTAGTGTACATCTCTATAATTTCGTTGCACTGTAGCTATTGGTTGGCTGATCATTACTCTAACTTCATCGCCAAAACCAAACGTAGGGCATATATTACATTGACATATTCCGTAGAACACTCACATTATACTCAAGTTTTTTGCTGAGCCATAACATTTAAAAATATGTATTTATTCATTGTCAAATGTATACAACAAACTCATCAATTTCTGAGACGACAGAGTAGCTCATTTGTGCCTAGTCCCGTTTTGGCATTTTATACTCACTTCGGTTTCAATGTTCCATCAAGCTGCATGGATCTGAATCCAACTGATTCCATAAACTGTTCGGGCTCCAGATTATCACAGTGCTATCTATGAATAGCCTAGTTCCAAGTAGTCTCAGTGGAGTAAGTAGCCAGGGCCCATCAGCACAGAATAAATAGAAGTACATTTTCAGACTCTAAATACAATTATTTCTTGGTTACTTTCCGGCTGATTTGATGATCTCGCACAAATCGCACTTACTTGCAAATAAACACGGAATCTTCAAATAAGAAATTCATCCATCAAAAGGTTTCTTTGTCTAATTGGCCACACTTTCATGTGAGTGTATCAAGAGATATGGAGTTAAATTTTCCGAACTATGATGATAACTCAGATTATTTGAAATAGTATTATAAAGATGGATAAACGTAAAACATTTAACCATAAGCAGGATTTGAACATACATTTCTGGATGTCTAGTCCAGGGTGTTCACTCATCACACCACTTTGGTTTCGTGTGAGTCTTATATTTTTGTGAATGTAAACCCCTGAAAGGATAGTGGATTATTGATGAACACAATGCCATTCGATGCACCGCTATAGATCGATTAATCACGCACATTCATCCAAAGCTTGGAGATAACTAAGATAATGTAACATAGAATTATGAAGATGAGTAAACGTAAAAAATTGGAATATAGGCGGGATTCGAACCCACATTTCTGGATGTCGAGTTCAGGATGTTTACTAGTAATAAGATTCTTGACCCAGTATGAATTATATATAAAAATTCTCGGGAAATAGGTCACAATAACATTTTGTTTTAACTATTCGTCTTTACGTACGTTTCGGTCTCACGACCATCATCAGAAGACTCACTATGTCTAAAAAGGGGGTTTATTAAAACTAATTATAGCACAAGCGTCCAAATCGCACAATTAAACTTCAATTAAAAGAGCCCACGCCGTCGAAACGAACAGAACCACGAATAATCGAAATTGTATCGTCAGAATTAATGTATAAAAAATTATTTTTTGTAGTAAGAATCCGCTATTCAGTAATATTATTAAAATATATGAGTGCATATTGATTGGTATTCTCACAACAAATGAGAAGAACGAAGTTATTTGTCAAGTATCTACTTTCGAAACCAGATGTGTAGGATTTATGACAAGGCCCTTAAGAACGGTTTCAGACCTGTACTGGGAAATAACTATTACGAATTCTTCCTAAAAACATTTTCTACACTTATAAAGACGTATGTAAGAATTTGCAAGAGATTATTTAATCAAATTAGTATGAATATGACTTAGATTTTGTGTGTCTACCCTATGATTTACAGATTTGGGGTCCCGTTTTATGTGAATCATCTCCAGGATAGATCTTTTATAATAATTGGTTTCCTTAGTTAAGATATTAACATTTTTGTAATCAAATTGATGGTTATAATCAAAGCAATGCTCAGCAAGGGCGGTGGAATTTTCTAAGTTGTTATTTCTTGTGCTATATTTATGGCCGTACATTCTTTTTTGTAAATATTGTTTAGAGATTCCAGTATAGGTTCCATCACAATCTAAACAATTCAATTTATACACTGTGTGGGTTTGCTTATCTTTGGGTATTAACGGTTTTAGATTTGAGAAATATTTCCCAACACAGTTAGTAGGTTTATGCGCAACATTTATATCATACTTTTTCAAACATTTTTTGATTTTCTCTGAGGTCTCCGGAATGTAAGGTAGAGTTATAAAATTGTCTGTATTACCTTTTATGTTATTTTTATTAGACGAACCATTATAGATTTTGTTTATTCTTTCTTTAATGATAGGATTGAAAAAAGTTTTTGGGTAGCCATTCAATTCTAGTGCAGTACGAACAATTTTTAAATTTTTGGGGCGGTCATCTGCGTGGGACAATTTTATCGCGCGATCTGTAAGGCTGTTTATGACACTCTTTTTATAACAAGCTGGTGCAACGGAATTGAAGTGAAGATAACGTTGAGACCATACTTCTTTAGTAAACCAAGAGGTTTTTATTTTTCCATCAGCATCATGCCTAATGTTCATATCTAGGAAATTTATGTTATCGTTTGATTCTATTTCACAAGTGAATTGAAGTTTACAGTGAAAATTGTTAAATTTATCAATTACATATTGAATTTTATCGTTGGGAACACACATAAGGCAATCGTCTACAAACCGTTTAAAGAATACAGGCCGAAAATCTAATGAACTCATAACAGATTCCTCTAGGCACTCCATAACGAGGTTAGCAATGGTAGCTGAAATAGGAGATCCCATTGCTGTGCCGAATATTTGTCCAAAAAATTGCTCACCATACTGAAAGTATGTGCATTCTAAACAAAATTTTACAGCATTTATAAATTCCGATTGATCTAGAGGTGTGTGGTTTTTAATCTCTGCCCAACGTTTTTTGATGCTATTCAATGCCAAAACAACAGGTATATTTGTAAATAAAGAAACAACGTCCAAGGAAATCAGTTGATGGTTTACGGGTACGGATTGATTTTTTATAAATTCATTGAAGTGCCATGAATCTTTTACATAGAATTCATTTTTTCCTATTATATTATTGATAGATTTTGATAGAAATTTTGATAAATTGTAAGTGGGCGCTTCAATATTACTAACAATGGGTCTTAGAGGTATATCATTTTTATGCAGTTTCGGAAGCCCATAGATATAAGGTGCTAGCCCATTATGGCAAATTAATTTATTTTTTAATTCAATAGGGATTATCTTATTCTTATGCCATTTATTTATCAATCTATTCATATTGTTTTGTACTGATAAAGTAGGATCAGATTTTAATTTTTTATAAGTTGTTTCATCATTTAAAAGGTTTCCTATTTTGTTTTCATAGTCATTTCTATGCATTATAACGGTTTTATTACATTTATTCGCGTTCAAAACTAATATTTGAGGGTTAGCATCTAAGAAATCTTTTGTTATTTTTGTATGATAGTTAAAACGATTCTTTGCAATCCCTACTTCTGCCTTCTGTTTGTTCTTTTTGTTTGTCAAGATGTTACAAACTTTGTTTCTAATTTCGTTTTTCTCTTCTACATTTTTACATAAAAACTGTTTGAACCTGTGCATTAAAGAAGCATGTGCAATTGTAGCTGAGGTTGAAAACAAAATCAAACTGGTTAAACAAACCTGTCATCAAAATTTTGATAGCAACTTTATATCGCAATTTTTTCAAATTCAGCATAACAATTTCGAAAAAAATTTCAACAAAATCAAAGCCATTCAATCTAAAAAGATAAATAATTTAATGAAAGACGTAACATATGAAAAAAAGAATATCAATGAACAATGGTTGAAAAATCTAACTGACATAAAAATTCCGGATGAGGTGCAGCACACGTTAAGTTTAGGTCCGAAATTTGCATTGCTTAATAACAATAATAAACTGCCTATCGATAATATTATTGCAAATTTAGAATGCGGAATTAGGAATAAAAATGTAGAAGAGAAAAACGAAATTAGAAACAAAGTTTGTAACATCTTGACAAACAAAAAGAACAAACAGAAGGCAGAAGTAGGGATTGCAAAGAATCGTTTTAACTATCATACAAAAATAACAAAAGATTTCTTAGATGCTAACCCTCAAATATTAGTTTTGAACGCGGATAAATGTAATAAAACCGTTATAATGCATAGAAATGACTATGAAAACAAAATAGGAAACCTTTTAAATGATGAAACAACTTATAAAAAATTAAAATCTGATCCTACTTTATCAGTACAAAACAATATGAATAAATTGATAAATAAATGGCATAAGAATAAGATAATCCCTATTGAATTAAAAAATAAATTAATTTGCCATAATGGGCTAGCACCTTATATCTATGGGCTTCCGAAACTGCATAAAAATGATATACCTCTAAGACCCATTGTTAGTAATATTGAAGCGCCCACTTACAATTTATCAAAATTTCTATCAAAATCTATCAATAATATAATAGGAAAAAATGAATTCTATGTAAAAGATTCATGGCACTTCAATGAATTTATAAAAAATCAATCCGTACCCGTAAACCATCAACTGATTTCCTTGGACGTTGTTTCTTTATTTACAAATATACCTGTTGTTTTGGCATTGAATAGCATCAAAAAACGTTGGGCAGAGATTAAAAACCACACACCTCTAGATCAATCGGAATTTATAAATGCTGTAAAATTTTGTTTAGAATGCACATACTTTCAGTATGGTGAGCAATTTTTTGGACAAATATTCGGCACAGCAATGGGATCTCCTATTTCAGCTACCATTGCTAACCTCGTTATGGAGTGCCTAGAGGAATCTGTTATGAGTTCATTAGATTTTCGGCCTGTATTCTTTAAACGGTTTGTAGACGATTGCCTTATGTGTGTTCCCAACGATAAAATTCAATATGTAATTGATAAATTTAACAATTTTCACTGTAAACTTCAATTCACTTGTGAAATAGAATTAAACAATAACATAAATTTCCTAGATATGAACATTAGGCATGATGCTGTTGGAAAAATAAAAACCTCTTGGTTTACTAAAGAAGTATGGTCTCAACGTTATCTTCACTTCAATTCCGTTGCACCAGCTTGTTATAAAAAGAGTGTCATAAACAGCCTTACAGATCGCGCGATAAAATTGTCCCACGCAGATGACCGCCCCAAAAATTTAAAAATTGTTCGTACTACACTAGAATTGAATGGCTACCCAAAAACTTTTTTCAATCCTATCATTAAAGAAAGAATAAACAAAATCTATAATGGTTCGTCTAATAAAAATAACATAAAAGATAATACAGACAATTTTATAACTCTACCTTACATTCCGGAGACCTCAGAGAAAATCAAAAAATGTTTGAAAAAGTATGATATAAATGTTGCGCATAAACCTACTAACTGTGTTGGGAAATATTTCTCAAATCTAAAACCGTTAATACCCAAAGATAAACAAACCCACACAGTGTATAAATTGAATTGTTTAGATTGTGATGGAACCTGTACTGGAATCTCTAAACAATATTTACAAAAAAGAATGTACGGCCATAAATATAGCACAAGAAATAACAACTTAGAAAATTCCACCGCCCTTGCTAAGCATTGCTTTGATTATAACCATGAATTTGATTACAAAAATGTTAATATCTTAACTAAGGAAACCAATTATTATAAAAGATCTATCCTGGAGATGATTCACATAAAACGGGACCCCAAATCTGTAAATCATAGGGTAGACACACAAAATCTAAGTCATATTTATACTAATTTGATTAAATAATCTCTTGCAAATTCTTACATACGTCTTTATAAGTGTAGAAAATGTTTTTAGGAAGAATTCGTAATAGTTATTTCCCAGTACAGGTCTGAAACCGTTCTTAAGGGCCTTGTCATAAATCCTACACATCTGGTTTCGAAAGTAGATACTTGACAAATAACTTCGTTCTTCTCATTTGTTGTGAGAATACCAATCAATATGCACTCATATATTTTAATAATATTACTGAATAGCGGATTCTTACTACAAAAAATAATTTTTTATACATTAATTCTGACGATACAATTTCGATTATTCGTGGTTCTGTTCGTTTCGACGGCGTGGGCTCTTTCAATTGAAGTTTAATTGTGCGATTTGGACGCTTGTGCTATAATTAGTTTTAATAAACCCCCTTTTTAGACATAGTGAGTCTTCTGATGATGGTCGTGAGACCGAAACGTACGTAAAGACGAATAGTTAAAACAAAGTGTTATTGTGACCTATTTCCCGAGAATTTTTATATATGATGTTTACTAGTTACACAACTTTGGTCCCGTCAGAGTCTTAGATGTTTGTAATCCTGTGAAAGGATAGTAGATCATTGATGAACACAATGCGATACAATGCTCCGCTATAGACCAACTATCCACGCACATTCATCTAGAGTTCAATCGTTTTGAAGTGAGAAGTGAAGGTTATAGTATCACTATGTTTTGCAATCACACTTGACAGTACTCCTTCGATGACAGCAACCCGGTTCTCATCTATCATATCTAAGGAAATGCGAGGAAGCCCAAAGAACAAGATTATGAGGAATAACAGACTATCTAGTTATCACAATAATGAAGAAAGCGGTTATGGATTAGTATCGTGCGGGATAAATATTACTCAAGTATTCAAAGTTACCTACGGAGCATGAAATATTCAGAAAGTGCAAGTGAAGAAGTTGCGGACGCAAAATATCCGTAATCATCTGGTAGGGGAAATCTGATTGGTTCATTTCATTCATCTTGCTATATTCAGCATAGTTCGCGTAACACTGCTCTAACGACGGTCTCGATAATCGTACTTACAATAGGGTCAAGTTTTTCATATCCTTCGCACTTTCATATTTCATACAATCAGTATGGCTCTTATTGCTGGGTAGACACAATGTGCAAAAACTGTAATTATCTCATCAACAATACTCCTTTATTACGTGTAGACACAGTATATAGCTGGTTGATGCGACGATCAGACGTACATCCACCTTCAGCCCCTACTATTTGTAAACACGGTTTGCAGACACTGTCGATGGCTTATCTACAACATACACCTATTTCCGGGTAAACACAATGTTCAATTGTATGTTGGGCTGCCATCACACTCTAATCATTAATACACTCTGACAAAATACAAATACTCAATATATCTTATAATACGCTTATTGATGCACGAATAATTTCCATCGGTACACTATGGAACGAATACAGGATGAGCTTGCACACAATTGCAACAACTATTAATTATTCAAGTTATATTTGATACTATACGACCGCAACCGGAACAAAATAATGGAACAAAATGTACTGTAAAGCACCAAAGCAGTTAGCGAAATATTTTTCACCTAATATTTCAATTATTTGAAATTGGTCTTACATAATCGGCTTAAACTTCTTGTAGACTAGGTAGCGAGACGCAAATCAAAACTCAAGCCTGAACTGAACTCTCCAATCTGCATGACTCCCTTTACATTTATTTTCGCGTGCCTTCCGCAAGCACTGCTTAGTGAAAAGCCATTTTTCACTCATCTCGCGCTCATGTTCATTCAGTAATCAGCGCCGTACTCTTTATGCCTACGACAGGTGTTTCGCTATTTTACCGGGTGATGATTCATCCATAGCTCGAATGAAATCAACTACACGTGGTTATGAATTGTAACAGATGTAAATATAACTCTTATTATGATAATCTGATAATATAAGATACCTCTTCGGAATTAACGACCACTTAATGTGTTCCTCATTTGATACTTTACAATTTTCATATGAAATTTATGAGCTAATTTCACATTTAGAGTTGCCACCATTAGTTTTCAACGGTAAAATATTCATGATCAATAATAACTTCTACACATTATCAAGACAGTAAATTTCATGGCTTCGTCATACTCATCTCACCTCTGATTTCATAACATCAACATATTATTCAACCCCAATTACGGGATTAGAATCACAGAACTGAAATACTGGCGTATCACATATTGAACATACTTTCTTTGCGTCGACAGTGAAATTATAATTCGCTTTTATTTTTAGATTCCTAGAATGGCTCGGTAAACCAGGTGCAAAATTACGGAATCCGCTCTCCATTGTTTATTGAAGCCGAAGTTATTGTAATTTTCACGAGACTTATCTAGGGTTGAGGAATTATATTTTGGTTGTATGAAGTTGATTACTCATTTTGAGTGTGAGGGAACAATTATTGTGAATTTATAGTTACTAGCTGTTGCCCGCGGTCTCCGTTCGCGACGGCCGTTAGTGGCTCCTATAATATTAGCTTCAATTTAATAAATTTTTCTTGAGGAAATGGAGAAGCTTTACTATGATGTTTGTATTAATTATTGATACAGCTGTACATTATCTAATTTTCTGGAGAACCTACTAAAAAATTCAAATTTTCTAGTTCAGGTTTTTCTACAATCATCACACTCAAAAGGAGCATCTACCATAAATGACAAAAATTTATATTATATATTTTTTTTGAACGATAGTAATCATTTAAACATATTTTTACAACTATGTAGTTATAAAATATGATCAAAATTTTCACTAAACATAATACAATGTGGTTGGAAACCACAGATAACGTTCGAACGCGTTTCTCTGATTTAACTCTTAGGGAGACACAACGTTTGAACAGGTCAGAATTCACTTCAGCCAGATGGAGTATATGCCTCAACCTTGAGACCAGTGACAGATAATTTTCGAACATATTCGTTTTTAGAAATATATGCATACGTCATTGTGACTTTTTTTCGAATATGGAAAAATGAAGAATGCACCTGTTGGAGCACTATCCCCACCATAAGACTATGCAACTTCGGGAAGATAGCACAATAGCAGATAGGTGACTTACGACAGGAACTTGAAAACGGTGGAATGCAGTTAAACGTCGGTATAGAACTGTTGGTCTAGGTTCGGTATAGTACCGGGCATTGGAGTGAATAATACTATCATTATTGTGCATTGTATTCATTGTTGCGGTGCTCAAAAAGTGTTGAAACAAAATGAAACATAAACTATGAATGAAACTAAGGTGCATTTATCATTAATATGCGTGTTCAGTTGGACGGACATTTTGCGTCAACCGCTTCTTTCTTTTTAACGTTTAATTGAAAAGTTTAAATACACTGGCTCAATTGCAGATAGTCGGGGTAACCGTTCGGAGGTCAATCTTGCAGCCGACTGTGAGAAAGTGCAAGACTTGGTTTCGTTTCGATGTCTCCAATTATTCATGTATGTCACTAAAGTTAACTCGCCTAATGCGGTAAATTTTTAAATACATACACTCTAAAAATTCTATAAAATCATTGAGCGCACAATTTTTAGAAAGCTAATTCCAATTGACAGGAACTATCAATAAACAGATTGATGATTGCCATAAATATATGTTTTCAAACAAACAAATCATAATAAACATATATTTTGATTATAACACAGTCAACCCCCTCAGTGAGTCAGTCAATTCAGACAATTATTCAATCAGTCAAAGTGCAAAGTTGTGCTTCTTATTCAGGTGAGTGCAGCGTTTCAGGAATATCTCTACTACAACTGAGATGGATTGAGTTATCTAATGTTACCGAATATTAATAATATAGGAATTGATTACAATAGGATATTTCCTTAACAAGTTTCTCTTTATGGGAAATAGATGTTCTTGGTACTTGTGATTTGGGCATCATGTGGAACATGTTAACACTGCAGTCATGCTGATATTAATTCTGAGATTTCATTGCTGCCGACGGAGATGGAATTGACGTCACTACATTAGAGAGGCATCGATACAGACAGGTATTAGAGTCTTTATGTCACGTACATACTAAGCGAACGAGAGCGAACAATCAGAACCCCATGTACTCGTTGGACTAGTATGTACTGGGTAACGCACGTGATATACTGCATGCGTTCGCTTTCGAAAATGTTCGCTTGGCTGGTGATACATCAAAGGATCATCGTTATAAGCCTACGGTCTGTAATATGTACATAGATCGTATGCGGCAAAATTCGGAAAATATGAAAACAAAACGCTTAGCAGTGACCTTGTGTCTTCAAGTTTTCAATAATTTTGTTAATTATGTAGTAATACACTCAAAACTGATTGATTTATATAAATAACATGATTGTCTCTGAAATCTAAAAACACGTAACCCACTGATAAAAATAAAATATCAAAAATAGGAGCGTAAAATCGAATAGCTGAGGAAATGATGATCCAATACAAGGTAGCTATTAACATAGTTGCAGCGAAATTACTTTTTGCTAATTCCAGTCTTAACTATGTGGTGAATTACTGTCAGTTGAATTGCTATTGAATTATCAAGCAACCATTTCTTGTTAAAAACATATTGATCTTCAGTCATTATTTCACTCAACTGCATAGTAGAGACGTAACGGGTTGATTTCCCCGAGTGCGATATCTCCTCGAGTTTAAGGTATAACTCAACCGGAAAATCAGTCGAAGAGTAATCACGCATTTGAAAAAAATAAGAAATTAAAATGTGTCAGCGATCTGTCGACAACCAGAAGGTCGTTGCGTCTTGAAAATATTAAGTGGGAGAAATGATTCGATTCGGTTTTAGAGGTCCCTTCCAAAATTTAATGAAATCGTACCTAACATCTGGGAAACAAAGTACAAAAGTTGTGGATAGAGTAACGGGAAAAAAACACTTATCCTCATGGGTGTGTCCTGAAGCGGGAGTACCTTAAGGTTCTGCAATGGGGACACTTCTGTTTATATTATGCGTAAGTGAGTTTCCCGAAATTCAAGACAATGGTAAGACTGTACAGTTTGCTAATGACAACTTGAGGGTCATACAAGGCAACACTGTGTGCCAACTCAAATATGATATTCAGGACAATATCCAGTTGAGTTGAGGGAGTACCACTGTGGTGCTCTCTACTTTTATACAGTGATTCAATCTACAATCGTCGTTTTCTTCGTTTCGAGGCAAGTCCTTCTTCATTAAATCTCATGAATGGAGTACTAGCTATGCCAAATAAAAAGTCATCATCGCAACACCATTGTTCACTCAAATCTCTCAAATATAGCGAGGTTAACTGGTACACTATGCTTGACACTGATTTTAGCATCATGTACCAGCGGAAATAAACACACTCATTCGTTCGTTGTTAACTATAGACGTGTGGACAGTGATGAACAAACACAAGCGCACACTAGAGCATATAGTCTAGGAGCCAGAGCGATATTGATGGTCTGAACATTAACCCGATGGCACTATGGCTTATCGTTAGAGGACGGTTCAATGAACAATTAATCACACAGACCAAATTTTCCCCGGCTGCTAGATCTCGAGATACAGCATCTGCATTTTTATTTTTTTTGACTTGAGGTTAACCCTTTCCAAGTGGCGGTTACTTGGAAAGCATGACATTCTTATACACTTCCACCATGTGCCATCATTTTTTATCGTGTCCGTTCATCAGGCCGACCAGTTAAAATTGAACCAAAAATGGACTGCAAGTTAACCCCCCCAAACCTGGTGGAAAATGTTCATTTGTGTTGGCAACTGTTAACATACCCTATGCCATCAAAAGTTATCATGCTGTTATGAGACCATGTGTATCAATCTTTGTTTTTTTTTACTTTTGAACAATTAGTAGTTTCAAAATAAGCATAATTTGAGTAAGTTATAACCTGATCAAAGTAAGTAGCAGTTCCTGATATAATTTCCCTCCGTTGCCTCAAGTCAGATTCAGTTGTGTCTCTACTAAGAGAAATGTACTCAAGTTCTCTATTTGTGAGTTCCAAATATTGCATTGCCAAGTATCTCTTGCTTGGTCCTGGTGGTCCCAATAAAAATATATCTTGTCCCAAGATATCTTTCTGCATCATTCATTGAAGGTGGTGAATTGTAGTCTGAGTTTGATTATTGCCATCTGGAAAATAAAACCAATGAATTAAATTATTCTAGTATAAGAGAACAAAACTTAACAATAGTTTCTTGGAACATATTCCGGTTGTTGTGCTTTCTGTAAATCTTTTGATATGGCACCAATCGATACACTACCACTTGAAACATAGGCTCTCATATTATTTCTGCAAACGTTATGAGGTTTCCTCAAAATGTTAGTTAACACTTGAATTCTAACTGAGACAACTTTTGTGAACATTGTTATTAATTACTTATAATTACTGCAATGAAATTAAAAGGTGCAAAGGTTATAGTAATAAACTAGTATAATGAAAAAATTCCATAATTTAACGTCATGAATGTTGAAATGATATCAGAAAAACTACTTGAATAATTAGAAAGAGTTATCAACAACAAACTATTTTTTGTATAGGTATATTTTCAAATTGAAATGAGAATATGAGGTTACACATAGAGTAGAGATTATTGAGGAAGAAAATATTGTATCAATTGATGTTCTTTGTTCTGGCTCTTAGACTAATACGTGAATTTCTGTTCGTTCGCTTTCGTTAACGTAGTGTGTACGCGGCTATAGACAGAATAGACACGTCCAAACAATAAGGCCGGTACTATTCCTGTCCTATTCGTTGAAAATATTAGATCAACAAGTTTTCTAGTCAATTATTCACTATAATGTATTTGGTGAAACCTAAAAGGCAAATTCTTGAAGTGTCACAAATGTGTCGACTTACGAGTTAAAATATCAGCGAGGAAAAGGTATTGAAAACCGCGGCAATTTTCGATGGTGTGCTTTCTAATATTATTTGAAATTAATAGTACATATTTGGGATTACCCTCGGCTGGAGTTAAATCTGAATTCAATAAATTGACTTTGCGCTTATACATTTGCATCCCTTCTAAATAACCTAGACGTTTTGTGTTTCAAGAGTGATAAACTTTATTGAAACATTCGGATAACGCTGAATTTTCAGCATTATTTCACTTAAGATGGGCATAACTTTCTGTATACCAAGTGAAATGTTCCTTCTAGTTTGATATATTTCCAGTAAACTTAAATCATTTTATAGTGGTACTGAAATTGGAGAAAGAAATATTTTCCGGACAAAGTTTGATATTCTATATAATTTTTCGGCCAAAGCTAATAAGAAAATTTCATATATTAATTTCTATTGAGGTAATGAATAGCTCTATCACTTCAATTAATTAAGGAAAAGGGGCATTCAATTTGCATCACAAAACGCTTGGAACCCTAACGAGAGTATTAATGATAAAACACCCATTAAGCTGTTGAAATTCTCTTTCTCAGAATATTTAATAACAGATTATGAAATAATAAGGTAAAGTCTGAAGTTTTGAGGCAAGAGGAATAAAGAGTGTTTTTATTTTACATGGAAAAGTTCTGTCGAATATCAGTTATTAACATAGCAGAAAGGAAACTGTCAGTTTCAAACATGTTTCCACCCAGTCGACTGTGATAATTAAAATTCAAATACAATGTTCGTCTAGTGACTGTTAATTACATTCTAATTACCGTTAGTTATTAACTCTCCTTTTTCAGGTCGGTTGGATGAAAGCAGATGATCAGACGATTCTCAGTTTACATACAAGAGTAATTACTCATAACCCTCGTGTCAGTGTAACTCACGACGATAGCTTAAAAACTTGGCAACTTCGGATTAGACAGCTGAAAGAATCTGATCGCGGCTGTTACATGTGCCAGATTAATACATCGCAGATGAAGAAGCAGCATGGGTGTATTGACGTACAAGGTGAGTCGTTTATTATTCAATTGATAGGAGTAGATGAATTGGAGTAAACGATACATACATAATCAACTTATAAACATAGATATATGGAATACCTATAGTAGAGTTTTTGATCGAAAATTTTTATGATTTAACGAGACCCTACGGAAAATGTTTGTTTTGGTGTATGATACAAAACCCTGAAATTTCTACCTCCTAAATTGACCGCAACCCCTTTTTTTGCCATTTTGGGGTATTTTGGACATTTTTAGGGGAAGTTCGTCAAAAAAAAATTGCTATCTCCAGTTGTATTGGGAATTGAGAAACCAAACTGGAACCCTCTCATCGTCAATGCTTAAGGAACTCTCAGCTCAAATTTCAAGTTAATCGGACCTCCCCCTTCCTCGCAATAGATGTATATATATATATATACTTTTTTTTTTTTTTTTTTTTTTTTTTTTACATTCAAACCTGGTCGGGGCTGCTGCGAGCTCCGACGACATCGCAGCAGTCGCGCCAGAAAAAACCTAAAAGGCGGTTAACCGAAGCTACTCCTCCCCACCGGTCGGTAAGTAGCTTCAGGTTCCTAAATCGTGTGCCCTAAGTATTCTAATTGAACCCAGAATGACTGCCTTTTGCAACCGGTCTATCAAGATCTGCCCCGAGTTCCTACAGGCCGGAATGATCTTCAAGTAACACCGATGATCAGAACCACTAATACGACCTTGTGGCCTGGGTATAGCGTGCGGAGCTCGAACAGGAGATCTTGATATTTTGTCCATTTTTCCTCCTCTTTCAAGACTATGTTCTTCTCTGCCGGAGCGGAGAATTCGATGACATACATAGTCTTGATTTGTTTATCGAGGAGGACAACGTCAGGCCTATTTGCTTGTATGGACCTGACGGTCGGAAACGGATAATTCCAGAAGATCTGGCATTTTTCGTTTCCGACAACGGACTCAATATCTCCTGGCATGTAAGGCAGCACCGGCTCTTGGTCTATTCCGTACGAGTGCCTTAGATGGTAATACAGCACCCGTAGGGCCGCATTATGGCGATGGGTGTACGCCGACGCCGCTTTTGCCGGACATGCCGACAGAAGGTGGAAAAGCGTCTCAGGCGCCTTTCGACAGGCCCTGCAGCTGACATCAGGGACCTGCACACCCATCACATTGCGGCGATAGACCAAGGTGTTAATTACGCCATCTTGGCAAGCTGCAGTAAATCCCTCAGTCTCGGATGTAAGCCCGGCTGACCTTAGGTAGCCGAAGGTCAGCCTAGTTGACAAGCCGAGCGTTTCGATGTTTCGATAGAAAACACCGTGTATCGGCTTGTCAACATGCCGCCTGAGCGTAAGATCTTGCTCCGCGGCATTTATCTGGGCTTTCAGGCGAGAAGGTAGGAGCTCGAGGTTGCCCTCTAGTCGGCCTTCTCGACTGATCTGAAATTCGAGACCAAGTTCTTCCGCAGCTTTTTGTGCTGCCTTAACGATAAATGCCCCCACTCCTGCCAATTCGTGACTTTTAACAAGGCACAGGAGGGGGTCCGAGCTCCTAAGAACTTTACAAGCTGTACTCAGAACCACACTTCGATGCAGACCCTCCAGACTGAGGAGTCCCCTACCTCCCCGATGACGTGGGATATAAATGCGGGAAACGGACGATCTAGAATGCAAACTGTGATGGATATGCATCATTTTCCGGGTGTCTTTATCGAGTCTATGCAGCTCATCGACCGTCCATTTCACCACTCCAAAAGAGTGGAGCAGGACTGGAACGGCAAGCATATTTGTTGCAGACACCTTGTTCCCACTCGAAAGTATATATATATATATATATATATATATATATATATATAACAAATATGCTTGCCGTTCCAGTCCTGCTCCACTCTTTTGGAGTGGTGAAATGGACGGTCGATGAGCTGCATAGACTCGATAAAGACACCCGGAAAATGATGCATATCCATCACAGTTTGCATCCTAGATCGTCCGTTTCCCGTATTTATCTCCCACGTCATCGGGGAGGTAGGGGACTCCTCAGTCTGGAGGGTCTGCATCGAAGTGTGGTTCTGAGTATAGCTTGTAAAGTTCTTAGGAGCTCGGACCCCCTCCTGTGCCTTGTTAAAAGTCACGAATTGGCCGGAGTGGGGGCATTTATCGTTAAGGCAGCACAAAAAGCTGCGGAAGAACTTGGTCTCGAATTTCAGATCAGTCGAGAAGGCCGACTAGAGGGCAACCTCGAGCTCCTACCTTCTCGCCTGAAAGCCCAGATAAATGCCGCGGAGCAAGATCTTACGCTCAGGCGGCATGTTGACAAGCCGATACACGGTGTTTTCTATCGAAACATCGAAACGCTCGGCTTGTCAACTAGGCTGACCTTCGGCTACCTAAGGTCAGCCGGGCTTACATCCGAGACTGAGGGATTTACCGCAGCTTGCCAAGATGGCGTAATTAACACCTTGGTCTATCGCCGCAATGTGATGGGTGTGCAGGTCCCTGATGTCAGCTGCAGGGCCTGTCGAAAGGTGCCTGAGACGCTTTTCCACCTTCTGTCGGCATGTCCGGCAAAAGCGGCCTCGGCGTACACCCATCGCCATAATGCGGCCCTACGGGTGCTGTATTACCATCTAAGGCACTCGTACGGAATAGACCAAGAGCCGGTGCTGCCTTACATGCCAGGAGATATTGAGTCCGTTGTCGGAAACGAAAAATGCCAGATCTTCTGGAATTATCCGTTTCCGACCGTCAGGTCCATACAAGCAAATAGGCCTGACGTTGTCCTCCTCGATAAACTAATCAAGACTATGTATGTCATCGAATTCTCCGCTCCGGCAGAGAAGAACATAGTCTTGAAAGAGGAGGAAAAATGGACAAAATATCAAGATCTCCTGTTCGAGCTCCGCACGCTATACCCAGGCCACAAGGTCGTATTAGTGGTTCTGATCATCGGTGTTTTGGGCGGAATTCGGTCTTCGCTGCGTTCAAACTTGAAGATCATTCCGGCCTGTAGGAACTCGGCGCAGATCTTGATAGACCGGATGCAAAAGGCAGTCATTCTGGGTTCAATTAGAATACTTAGGGCACACGATTTAGGAACCTGAAGCTACTTACCGACCGGTGGGGAGGAGTAGCTTCGGTTAACCGCCTTTTAGGTTTTTCTGGCGCGACTGCTGCGATGTCGTCGGAGCTCGCAGCAGCCCCGACCAGGTTTGAATGTAAAAAGTGTATATATATATATATATATATATATATATATATATATATATATATACATATCTGCATGGTGACTTGCGTCACGGCTAACTCGGCCAGTTTTCAACCGATTTAGCTGAAATTTGGACTGAAGGTAGGTTCTATGCCCTCAAAACTGCCCTCCATTTCAAGCTGAAATATTGAACAGTTTTCGAAAAATTTGAAATTTGTCCTTTTCATCCGATTGACATCTGCTTGGCGTCAAAATGTAGGTATTTACATATGTTATAGTTCAAGCGGTCGGAAGAGAAGACAGCAATAATATTGTATAGATATGTACAATTTGAAAAAAATAAAAAAAATTAAAGAATTAAGAAAATAAAAAAAAGAAAAGGTGGACTTATCAGTAAGATGAAATTTTTTAATTAACCGATTCGTCCCAGGGTGTTTAATTATTATTTATGAACTACCCTACCTTATACGGCTTTTTATTCTTTTTTCCTTTTTTTTTTTTCAATTTTTCAATTTTTCAATTTTTCTAATTTCTTTTTAAATTGTAAATATCTATTCAATATTATTGCTGTCTTCTCTTCCAACCACTTGAACTCGCCACGCTGTATACACTGGAAGTACTGCTGGAAATACTACTTGCCTCAGAATCTGTCACCTAAAATAGTATCATATTGCTCACGTAGTATAAAAACGATGACTACCACGTAAAAATATACGCAAATACCTACATTTTGACGCCAAGCAGATGTCAATCGGATGGAAAGGACATGAGATATCTCAATTTGAATATTAGCTAAAAAATTGACTCAAACTCAAATTTCTAATTTCTGGGAAACTGTTTGATATTTTAATTTGAAATTTGGAGAACAGTTTTGAGATCATAAAACCTATTTTCAGTCCAAATTTCAGCTAAATCGATTGAAAACTGCCTGAGATAGCCGTCACGCAAGTTCCCATGCATATATGTATATACATCTATCGCGAGGAAGGAGGAGGTCGGATTAACTTGAAATTTGAACTGGGAGTTCCTTAAACATTGACAATAAAAGGGTTCCAGTTTGGTTTCTCAATTCTCAATACAACTGGAGATAGTAATTTTTTTTTGACGAACTTCCCCTAAAAATGTCCAAAATACCCCAAAATGGCAAAAAAGGGGGTTGCGGTCAAATTAGGAGGTAGAAATTTTAGAGTTTTGTTTCATACACCAAAACAAACATTTTCCGTGGGGTCGAGTTAAATCATAAAAATTTACCGATATCACTTATTTTTTGGTTTCATATACTCTACTACTAGGGTTTGATCCCAAATGTTCTTCTATTAAGCACGAAGATCTCAAATAGAGAAATCAATAAGCAATGATTGATCATGATATCATCACGTTAATATTGAAAATATGCCAGAGGCTTTCGTTTCTTCATGATTATACACAAGATCATTATTTGGAATACATCGTTAGTTGAATACTACTTACTCAGAGCTACGGAATCGATCAAACATCCTCTATAATTTGTATTCTGTAACTCTTTCAGATAGTTGTTTAGAT
The DNA here is from genome assembly GCA_958510875.1 of Endomychus coccineus. Lineage (NCBI taxonomy): Eukaryota > Metazoa > Arthropoda > Insecta > Coleoptera > Endomychidae > Endomychus > Endomychus coccineus. The sequence goes on from OY294067.1 coordinate 97,405,163, forward strand.
GATAACATACACTGCGATTCAAATGCAACGGATAAATTCATTTATACCTTATTAGCCTAATTTTGGCTCCAGATTATTTGGATGTTGTAGGATCTCTATAGCTCCAAGGATTTTTCGGTGATAGAAGTTTGGGGCTCGGGCTAGGATTTTAGTATTTTTGAAGAGGATTTGTGTCAAATTTGTGTTCCGCAAGTGCAAATCTACTTGTTCAGCGCTCATGTTCTTTCACACGAGTAGCTACTGTACGAACTGTTTCACCAATGTAGACTTTACCGCAAGAACAGGGAATGCTATGAACACCTTCTGGGTGCAGTGAAGGATCTTTGATAGGTTTGTAAAACTGAAATAATTTTGGAAGTGTGGAAAATCTGGTAGAAATATTATGTCAAAGATCCCCTTCCTCCTCTTCACTTAGAAGGTGCTTATAGCATTTCCTGCTCTTGCGGTGAAGTCTACATTGGTGAAACAGGTCGTACAGTAGCTACTCGTGCGGAAGAACATGAGCTCTATACAAGTCTTCGTGACACCAGTAGATCTGCACTTGCGGAACACAAGTTTGACACTGATCATCAAATCCTTCTCGAAAATACTGAAATCCTAGCCCGAGGCCCAAACTTCTATCAGCGAAACATCCTTGAAGCTATAGAAATCCTAAAGCATCCAAATAATCTGAGCCGTGACTTAGGATATTAACATCCCAACATTTGGTAATCCATCCTCAAAAATTTCACTCTGCACATGATCGAACAAGGGTAGGGTCAGGTGCCGGAACGGAGTTTACCACCGGAATAAAGGCAGTGAACTGTGTATCGTGAATAATTTTTCCTACAATAAATACGGCTACAGAAACCAGTAGAACCAGTTTCAGTTCAAGCCTCAAGCCTGCCCTGAAGATGCCATCTGTAACGGTTTGTCACGACGTCATCCATGATTTTTCAAATGGAACATCTATGAAGTTTCGTTCCTTGGACTTTGTAGGAACGGTTGATGCCCAAAGTTGTGAGTTTGCGTATTATAGACGTTTGAAATGTCTTTATTTCAACTCCGATAGTATGGATTAGTACTAACTAGTACTAATGCTCGAATTCATCATTCATGTACAGTGACATATTCCATTGAGAAAACTCGGACAGGTCACGCTTTGATGTATTAATCGTTTCCTACCCCGTTCAAGTGGCAACTATTCTCAGACATATTTTAAATTGAATGGGTGAGGGGCGTGATACAAAACTTTCAAGAGTATCCAACTGTCTATTTTTTGAGTTCTGTACATTCGTTATCATGTTGAAGAAATTAATTGACGCGTACGATCAAATGTGGATGTAATTAGTTGAAAATGGATTATTTTAGAACAAGTTTTGGAACTGAAACCTTTCCGCTTCTTGACGACAAGAAGGCTTTGCTGAAAATCATCAACATCATATTTTGTAAGGTTTCGGGAGTGATCTGTTCCATATCTTAATTTATTCCGATTTTCAAACTTTCAATGTCTATTTGGGTCTGTTGGAGTATACTCTCGATTTGAGATAATCCCACAGAAAAAATACGGACCTGGAAATTGTGCAATGACACACCTCTTTACCAGAACATTTTTTCTTGAAAAATTATTTCTGCTTGGCCCAATCAATATCAAAACTGTTTTATCTCCACACAAATTACGATTCAATGTTTCGTTTCCTTGCAAAAAAACAATGAATGTATCTCCTTTGGAGAGTCAAATAATTGTATCCATAATAAGTAGTAGCTTCCTATCATTCGATATGTTAGCTGCTGCAAAGAGATAAGAAATAGCCTTGTCAAGACGACTTAATTTTTTCATGATTAATCTAAAGAAACTATTTCTACTAAATATGGCAAGAATAATGTTTTCAAATTATCTATATGTCGAAATGCATATGATTTATGGCAACACGGTACGCAGATAGTGCCCGAAGAATGTATAGGGAAAGATACTGATCGGCGAAATCCGAACATAGGGGTGGAAGAGAAGTAGCAAATGAAGAGAGCACTATGAATTATTTTGAGGACAACCCGCAAGAGAGAGTTAGGGAAGCGTGAAGAAATGTTCACGTACCTGCTAGTGTTAGCTAAACATTGATGGACTATCGAAAGTATCGATAGTAATGCGTTATTGGTATTATCAATAGTTTTCACCGATAGTATCGAGTTTCGTATAAAAATTACATAGAATTTACTGAAGCCACCAACCTGGACTTGATTCAAGATGTTATATATTTCGGGTGAATCGACAAGTACCAACTTTCCCCAACCGAGTATATCTGATATGTGCTTTATAGTTGTTTTGTGGTCGTTTCTACTATTAACACACCTTAGTTTGGAGATTTTCGTTTTTGTTTTTCGTAGTTCCCCGAAGCACAGAACAGCTATCCCCAAACTCCCAAACGTCTGAATTAAAATTCGTAATCAGTGAGCTCTAAAACCACCCAGTTAACATTTCCGCATTGAAACAACATTATATATGAAAAATCACATTTCTTGTTATTAATTGGCAAAATTGTGAATGAAACAATTGAGAGGCCATTCGGACGAATACGGAGTGTGTGGCGAATGATCCTTAGGGTATCCTGAGAGGTTGCAGACAAAATTCACCTGTACAAAGATATTCCGAAACGGAATACCTGGTTGAGTGAACTGTACAACGTTTAGCGAGGGGAGTGAACAGAGTTCTTTTTGAGAATTTGTAAATAATCAAATAACATTTTTATAAAGAATGAACAAAATGTAGAACATATCATAGTGCTGAACATACTATTGAATTCTCCTAAAAACGAGGTAGCATGGCTCCTAATTCAATTTAAAAAAGATAGAAGCGTAGCTGTTATTTTGAGACAGTAAATATTGGGGAACAATTATTACGATTACTTCAAAGAGTATTGTTTCAAGAACAAAATTTGATCTGCTATTTCACAGAAATCATGAATTCAAATATGGGCAATTCTAAATTGAAGGAGACGGCCAAGGGGGGGGGGGGCTGCGGATCTTGGCGGGTCAATTTTTTTCCGTTTCTACATCGTATTTGAACTAGTTTACCGGCATTTAGAGATTGAAGTACCCTTCAAAACGTTTTCTATGCCTTTTTTCAATTTTTTGTTTTTTTTTCAACGAAAATGCCGAAAAACTGTTTTTGACCCCAGAAATCGACATTTTATAGTAAATAAACGTCCAAGGAGTCGTTTCCGATCAAAAATTGGCCGCAGAATTCAAAAATGGTGTCAGTATCCTTCCATAATCCGTCATTTTCTATTCATTGTCTGATTTTCCGCAAAATACCTTTTTTTTGACGGCGTCATATCGGTGTGAGCAGCCATTAAAAAAAAAAATTTCCAGCGAAATCTGCATGTTCTTACCTCAGCTTTACGATTAAATGACAATTCTTCTGACTAAATGGGTTTTAGAGGTCGGAAAATTGAAAAAACTAAAAAACTACGAAAAACCGATATTACTGTACAAAAATCTGTCGTCAGGTCACTGACAAGTCTTTTTTTGGGACATATAACCTCGGAATCGGATCCAGCGGGAAATTTTACGATAAGAAAACAGTTCACGAACGTCATTCAACAGTTTTCACACTCCAGTATACCATTAGTTTTCCGATAAAACCAAGTAAACGTGTTTTCTTCCAGGTTTTGACCTTTTTCTACCTCAGAGTTGCAGACTTTAGAATCGTAAGTGGAATATTTGGATTCCTTGGACAATTTTCGATGGAGAACATGTTATTACATTATTTTTTTTGAATATTTTGGTACTTTGGAAAAGCAGTTTGAAAAAAAGCTTTTTCGTAGCTGCAAATCTAGAGACTTCGTTTTTTCGTAATTTTTAAGTTTGTTTCTTAAAACTTTGAATCGACTAAAATCATGATCAAATGACTGATTGTGACGTAAAATTTCCCAAGCATTCTGATTCTGACAATTTTTCAATCCCACATAATGACCCAGAGCCACAAAATTCAACAAAGCGCCAAAAATAGGAGACAAAACAACGAAACCGAATGTAAATTAGTGTAATTCAGTAATTTTGTGGCTCTGGGTCATCATGTGGGATTGAAAAATTGTCAGAATCAGAATACTTGGGAAATTTTACATCAAAATCAGTCATTTTGATCACGATTTTAGTCGATTTAAAGTTTTAAGGAACAAACTTCAAACATTACAAAAAAACGAAGTCTCTAGATTTGCAGCTACGAAAAAGCTTTTTTTTAAACTGCTTTTCCAAAGCACCAAAATATTGAAAAAAAATAATGTTATAACATGTTTTCAATCGAAAATTGTCCAAGTATTCCAAATATCCTACTTACAGTTCTAAATTCTGCAACTTTGAGGTCGAAAAAGGTCAAAAGCTGGAAGAAAATTACGTTTACTTAGTTTTTGGCGGAAAATTAATAGTATATTGGACTGTAAAAACTGTTGGATGACGTTTGGAAACTGTTTTCTCACCGTTAAATTTCCCGCTGCTGAATCTGATTCCGAAGACATATGTCCCAAGAAAAGACTTGTCAGCGACCTGACGACAGATTTTTGTACGGTAATATCGGTTTTTTGTCTTTTTTTTAGTTTTTTCAATTTTTCGACCTCTAAAACCTATTTAGTCAGAAGAATTCTTATTTGATCGTGAAGCTGAGGTAAAAACACGCAGATTTCGCTGAAAAAAATCTTGTTCTAATGGCTGCTCACACCGATATGACGCCGTAAAAAAAAGGTGCCGGCAAGTTCTGCAGACCCCCCCCCACCCCTCTGCCGTCTCCTTTACTTCAATTTAGAATTGCCCATATTGCTAACTACCGAAGTTTCAAACGTCTATAATCTCCAAACTCTCGACTTTGTGATAGATTTCTGAAATCAGCTCATCATATAGATTCCAAAAATCAGAATGTCACAGGGTGTTCTATTCACGAAAATGATCATATTATAGCCCAATCGACCATGAATTCACAATCGAAACGAATATCAGAAAATATGTGCAGTTCGGAACAGTAACATTGACCTGTCCAAGGCGTTTCCCAAATATGGCTGAATAACAAAGAATATTAATTTGTTCGTCTTAATAGGACCGCAGTGTATGATACAGATTGATTTTGAATCAACGGATTATAGCGACTAAATAAGTGCGAGAAAGATTCGACAGTGATGGGAATTTCTTTCCTACAGCGCCTGTTAGACGTCTAGCTAGATCATTGCATGCTGCATCCGAATACTTAATTTAATTCCAGACTGTTGTGTGGAAGGCATATTACCTAAGATTGTTGCTATAACTAGAATTGAATTGAAGTAGGTATACTGTAAATCTATGTTTTTATTAATTAATCAGATTTACAAGATATTTAAAATACTAAAAGCGACTTACTTCCGTTGTGAAGTGAAAGTGAGTCGCGTTGCGCGCATCGCTTATAATCAAATACAACCCACTATAACGATCTACTTGTTTCTCATTCAAACCAAAGCTTTGCGTCTGGCTCGCTTTAACTCACAAGTCGCTTCTGTACCGCCGATTTTAATCAAATATCTATAATACTATGAATATGAAAAAATCACTCGCATGCATTAAAAATACAGTAAAAGTACTGGACGGCTTTTCAGCTACCAAGTAGCCATCATCTGATTGAACTAAATTAGAAAACAAAACGTGCCTATTTAAATACTATTCGTAATTAGTAGGGTATACAACAGATTGCCCTCAACTGGAGATGAATCTGAATTCATACAATTGATATTTGCATATAGCTTCGGACAATGGTTACGACATATCTTTGATCAAGAACCTAATTTCTAAACAAAAAATGAAATCGAAACGAAAACAATTAACCATATTAGAGCCCATACCTTTGAATAGTTCAATGAAATTTGAAAGTTTCTCTTATCATCCTTCAGTAGTTAATGAATTGTTATCTAAATTTGCAATACAACACGTTTATAGGCATCACCTTTGACAAAGTTGCCGAATTCGAATAATCCGGGAATTGTAAGATCGATTTTGATCATGTTCAAAATGCTATGTGGCCCAAGCTAGAAGAAATATTCTAACTCGATAAAAGGAACATTTCACCCATATGAAGAAAAATAGTGGTGGAAAATCAGCGTTAGTTGAACATATTTCAAATACAGGTCCCACCTTTTCTCAAAAAAGTGTATCACTCTTGAAACACAATTATGTCAGATATCTAGGTAATGTAGAAGTGATAGATACGTATGAGCGAAAAATCAATTTATTGCATTAAGTTTCATCTCCAGCTGACAGTAATCCCTCATATATCCTACTGGTTACAAAAATAGTACTCAAACATGCACATTTTGCTTTATAATTTAGTTCATTCTGATGAGGACTACATGATAGCTGATACTCAGTACTTCAACAGTACTTTTTTCGTGAAAAACGGTGATTGTTTCTTATTTATAGTATTATGGTGCATCCACATTGTGAAGACCTTCATGGTTAATCAATCTCTATATCATTTGGACATACGGGAGAAAGTGACTTGAGGAACCTTTTCCGTCAAATCATGAACCGTGAAACAAAGCTATAACTTGGAGTTTACTACTTGATTTTTCATAATTAAGTATACCAATATCAATTCGTCACCCATTCCTCCCAATAGCACGTATCTATCAACTTGGTTTCCTCGGAAAGGTTAATGCAATTTTCTTCATGGCCGATCGTAATCATTTGAAGAAAAGGAAATTACAGGAAGTTGGAAGCAGACCTATATTTTGCATTAACTTCTTTCTTTGATTTCTGAGATGACAAAATTGGAAGATCCATTATTATGTGGACAGTTATTATTTCCGACTATACAGCCCACAACCTTCACTAAAACACGGAATTCATTGAGCAGTTAACATATATTTTAGGAAGGTTCCACGCGTTCTTACATTTAATCTCACATCGATAGTGGTAAGTAAGACGAAGCTTTGCAAACCACATTTGGCGGGGATTTGAACGTGAAACTTTCAATGAGACGTCAGCTTTTGATATAAAATCATTGGAACGATATTCGATGTGTTATTTATTATGAAAGTTGAAAGAGTTTTTGTGTCCTGTTGAGACAACTGATAGTTTCAATAAAATCCGAGAATCTCTTCTATAGAACTGTCTTAGACAAATACCGGAGATATACTCTAACAGCTTGAAAGCTTTCGAGAATATCCAGTCTTTAAATAAAAGGATCGCGTTTCCGCACGAATTTGAGCAAATCAATATCTTATTGATATTAACGGTTAGATATCGACTACAATAGGGAACATTCCAGAGCATCGAAACTAAGTTCACTCCAAATAATACTATAATTCACCGGTACGGATGCGAATGTTTTTGCGACTATTGATTTTTGATTATTGGTACCCCTCATAAACTTGTTCTACTAATTTCAAGTCATTCAATTCAATAATTTTCCCAGCAATGCTAATTGAAATATACATGAGATCATTTATTGATCTATTGCAAATGAACATGTCAAACAATAAATTCAACATTCATTTCTAATTTCTTCATGAGTAACAATTTGAAGCTAAAAATCCTAATTTGGAGATTTTAACATTTCTGTATGTATTCGGATTTTGATGTCGTAACAACTACTTCCCGTGGTACTACTTCCACATATTTCGAATCTCGAAACAAATATTCATCAGTGGTAGAAAATATTCAAAAAAATGTGTCAGCTTCTATCGAACAGCGAAGCTGTGGAACTCTCTTCAGTGAGATCTTTCCCTGTGCCTATAACTTCCAAAACTTTAAGAAAAATTTGAATGCACATCATCTCTCTCAACATTCCACCCCTGGCTCACACGATGTTCTTTGTGCATTATAGGTTCCCCTCTCGTGCAATCAAAGTATAGAAAATGTTTTATTATTGTTGTACTATGGAATTACATAAAGGGAATTCCATATTACAACAATAATATGTCTGAAAAATACTTCTTTTTGCCATTCACTGCTTACCGTTATTTAAAAACTGAAATAAATGCCAAAATGTGAACGGTCTTACTACTATTAATTCAATTCAATCAGAAATACTAAGATACAATATAATCAATTAACTAGTCACGAGATCTGGCGTTGACTGGAAGATTTACACTTTCTCCAATACATTGAAATCATACAGAATATAGAATTATCAAAACAACAGATAAGTTTTTTACAGTTCGAGTCATGACGGAGTGACCGTAGCGAGCAGTAAGATAAATAAAAGTGTTAGACTTTCTCTAATTCAATTAATATGAGCTTATGCTGAAAACAACATGAACGTAGCGTACAAAGTATTGTTCTCAAGACGGAGTGGCCGTAGCGAACAGTAAATTACCATCAATTCAATTGTGACGGAGTGAGCGCAGCGAACTGAATCTTCCTTCTTTCGGCTCACCCACTTCCTCTGTCTAACCCTTCGAGCATATGAGTAGCATATTGGCCGACCTCGGGATAATAATCCAATATTCACATCATTTCTGAATTTGTGGAAACCTATATTTTTAATAATATACAATTGAGTACTGTTTGTGCATGTATGAACCGTAAATATGTAACTCATTTCTCTACTTTGAATAATAATCTTTTGCAGCTACTTTGTTTTCTTCGAACATTTGATAAACACTACAACACTTTGTGAACTGCTTCAAAGATTACAAATAATTTGTCTCGTAATTTGTATTATTTGAAATAATCGGTAAAAAACTGTCAAGTTTGTTTGTGACAGAGTTTATTGAATCAAGTGCTCAGTTGTATTCAGAAATATTAAAAAATCTGCAACGTGGCAACACTATATAACCTTCGGATTCCATTTAACAGAAAACAGCCTGTGACAATGGGAAACTCATTGATGTATTATAATGATACAATAAAAGTCTAAGTATCGATCTCTGTAAAATACGTATGTTGTCAGTTCAAATAAACTTTTGATCTCATGACATAGATTATAATTTGATATATCAGTCAACTGGTCCCACGGGTGTGGGCTGTTTCCACAGGTGGAGTTTGGGTACAACAGCTAGTGAATATAGTATTCCATTCATACATCTACTGAAACACGGATGTTTCCTAAATCAAAAAAGCTGTGATCAATTCATTACTCGACTTCTCTTACTTTTGATAGCATACTAGCATTTGGATACTCCTGCGGATCAAATGTATATGATTGTAGGAACTAAAAATGTAATATAAAATAAGAACATTTAGTTACCAATAAGCTTTCATTTAAAGTAAAAAATCATGATCTCCGACACCAAAAACCCCATATACCAACTTTGAATAGAATTTGACCATAATCATCTAACGCATCAATTTTCGAATTTCGACTAAGATATCATAATCTCAAAATTCCACATATACCAATCTTGGATATTTTGACTCATTGAATTTTGACTAAAAAATACGACCCCCAAACTCCCATATAACGATTTTGAGGAGATTAAGATCATAATAACAAAACTAGAACGCTATCTTGAATTTTCAGATTTTGATTAAAAAATCATGATCTCCTACCTCTAAAATACCCATATAACAATTTTAAATGAAACGGAATCATAATCACAAGACTCGTTCCTCATATTTAAAATTTTGACTAAAAAATCATGCACTCCAACCCCAAAAACCTACATATACCCATTTTCAATAGAATCGGGTCATAATTACACAACCGTCCGCCATCTTGATTTTTTAAATTTTGACTGAAAAATCTCAATCTTCGACCAATTTTGAATAGAATCTGAAAATAATCACAAAACCCGTCCGTCATTTTAGATGCCATATTGAATTTTTGAATGTTGACTAAACAATAATAATATCCGACTCCAAAAACCTCCCATACCAGTTTTGAAAAAGAAAGAAAGAATCTGACCCTAATTATAAAACTCGTCTGCCATTTTAGTCGTCACATTGAATTTTTGAATTTTGACTGAAAAATGGTGATCTGCGACCATTGCCATGTATCAATTTTGAAAAGAATCTGCCCATAATCACAAAACTTGTCCGCCATCTTGAATTTTTGAATTTTGACTAGAAAAGTATGCTCTCCAAATTCAAACACTCTCATATACCAATTTTGAATAGAACGATTCATTTTCAGCTGAGGGTAACCCTTTGTTCCAATTACTACCCCCAAATAGTATTTGAACAGGATCATTCTGAATTGTATGTTAGTTTACTCTGATGATGGCTCCTTGGTAGTCGAAGGTCTCCAGTACTTCAACAGTAAAATGCATTCATATTTTGATTTTCAAGCTGTACAATCTATTGCACCATGAGGTGGCATCAGAGAAGCCAGAACTATTGAACTTCACAAATAAAGTGTCACAAGTTGAATAATAGTATAATTCGATATATTTTATGATACATGATAGGTTGACAGGGTTTACCTATTGATTCCGATACAATTCAGCAACCGGTAGATGTTGAATTGAATGTACCGCCTGTAGTATAATTCCGCGGATTCTTTTTTCTTGAGACTTGTACAATGCTTAAGGTGATAAGCCCGTTTAATTGAAGTAATGAATATGTGATGGACGTTCGTGTATTATATTTCAATTTGGTTGGGGCACTATTTGATGTTGCGGCTTTTATGTTGGAACGTGAGGATTTGAATAGTCTGAGGATCAAAAGTGTTTTCTCTTATCGAGTCGTTTCACTTAGATGGTTTATTTTCATTGTCAGATTCGATAGAGAGAAAAAGGGATAGATGTTTACGACACACAAGTGCTATTGGAGGTAGTTGAGGAAAAAGCATTATATAATTTCCATCATCACGTACGTTATTATACTACTCAAATTTATCATTATGAGTGCAGCTACTAATATGTTTTCCAATGTTTCTACCTATTGTGACTCGTGTTTTCTTTGGACGTGCAGAATATCTGCGAAAAAAATTTGAATTTTATACCAACAAGTGTTTAGCATGATTTAAGTCATGTCTATAAGTACTCAAGATATGACATGACATTCATTATGACTTAGCTTGTGAACTGCAATATTGTCGTTTTGAAACTAAGTACGTTTCATATGAATTTTGTTTTCAATTCGCTGCTGATTACTCTAAAATATACGAGATTGATGTATTTCTCATAGTATTTCGGTTTTGTAATATACTTTTTTGACTACAAGATGATAGATAATGATAAGAGGTTTTGCTAGTCGTCACACATTGGAACGATTATTCGCATGATTCAAATCGATTGATGATTGATTTAATAAACATTTGTTCATATGTGTTTATCTGTTATAGACCCCAAACGAACTTTGCCGTCTGGGAATATGATAATATCATAGAGCCCAATTACTACAACCACTCTCCGTTGACGTTTCTCATATATATATATATATATATATATATATATATATATATATATATATATATATATATATATATATATATATATATATATTTATATATATGTTTATATATACCTATATTCTTTTATTTATATTCTTGAATCATTTCGGAATGTACCGGGATATCAAAAATTATCTTGGTCAAGGATGGTTGTGGAATCTAAAACGTGTGTCTTACTTTACGTTTGAAACAATTATGTCATATCTAATTCGAAGTTTCTAAAAAGTGCAAAATTTCGCAATTTTATACGAGTATTGTAACACTCAGAAGTCTCTAGCGCTTCGGACTTCGAGATTTTCACGTGGCCTATCGAAATTAGAAGGTTGGAATTATCTAAGAACATAATTGCATGAACGCCAGACATCCTATGTAATTAGCTACGAACGAAATCATTTTGACATATGCCTCGAGGAGCTCGCTGCGCTTAAGTTAGAGTTTTTACATTTTACCTCGGTCTTGTTGATTTGAGGCCGTTTCTTGCTCCGTGCGACCAGCGCCAGTTGTAATGAAGTGGTTTTGGCTATGGGTCGCTAGCTTTTACCCGCTTCGTGTATATTCCAGTGACGAGAAAATTCCCTTTGGTACGTCGCTAGTTAGACGCGCGTAGCAAAGATCTGAGAATAGCTCAAACTGTTTTAATTGAATTTTCCTATTCAATGGACATTTATCGAAAAAAGGAGGGCCGTCGGGCACGGTCCGATACTAAATCTAACTACATGGAGCCAAAACGGCACGCGAAAAGTCGTCGTAAAGCCGTATTAGGTACAACCAGTTTGCACTTTTCTAACTCGCGTGCTACGGGCTCCTCACGTGAACGTCATTCAACTTACGGAAAATTGCTTATTTCAAAACAGTTTTTGACCCGGATTGTGGCTATCATGACCTCCGAGAAGGTTCAAAGTTCACATAATTATTTCATAATTTGTAGTTCATTATTGTTCTACAACTGAAATAAATAGGTATCAAATTTGTAGGTTATTGATGATGTCAGTGTGACAGTGACATAATTATTTCAAAAGTAAAGTAAGACACACGTTTTAGATTCCACAACCACCCTTGACCAAGATAATTTTCGATATCCCGGTATGTTATGTTTTCTTGGTATATTAGTTCTCAGATATGACTGAAAATTAATGAAAACTCTCTTTCTCTGACGTTTCGATAACAGTTTATTATCTTTATCAAAAATTTCAGATATCTTTATATTTATTTGAATCCGGTATCAAGATCTGCTTCGAGCTTTTACAGACCAAATTCCGCCCAACACACCGATGATCAGAACCACTTATACGATTTTGTGGCCTGGGTATAGCGTGCGAAGCTCGAACAGGAGATCTTGATATATTATCCATTTTTCCCCTTCTTTCAAGACTATGTTCTTCTCTGCCGGAGCGGAGAATTCGATGACATTCATAGTCTTGCTTAGTTTATCGAGGAGGACAATGTCAGGCCTATTCGCTTGTATGAACCTGACGGTCAGAAACGGCTGAATCCAGTAGATCTGGCATTTTTCGTTTCCGACAACGTACTCAATATCTCCTGGCATGTAGGGCAGCACTGGCTCTTGGTCTATTCCGTACGAGTACCTTTGGTGGTGATACAGCACCCGTAGGGTAGCATCATGGCGATGGGTGTACGCCGAGGTCGCTTTTGCCGGACATGCCGACAGCAGGTAGAGAAACGTCTCAGACGCCTTCCGATTGGCCCTGCAGCTGACATAAGGGACCTGCACACTCATCATATTACGGCGATAGACCAAGGTGTTAACCACGCCATCTTGGCAAGCTGCTCAGTTTTGGATGTAAGCCCGGCAGACCTTAAGTAGCTGAGGGTCAGCCTGGTTGACAAGCCAAGCGTTCCGATGTTTCGATGGAAAACATTGTGTATCAGCTTGTCAACATGCCGCCTGAGCATAAGATCTATTGAGATTCAATTAGGCATTTAGGCGAGAACGTTGGAACTCGGGGTTGCCCTCTAGTCGGCCTTCTCGATTGATCTGAAATTCGAGACCAAGTTCTTCCGCAGCTCTTTGTGCTGCCTTGACGATAAATACTCCCACTCCGGCCAATTCTCGACTTTTGATAAGGCACAGGAAGGGGTCCGAACTCCGGAGAACTTTACATGCTGTACTCAGAACCACACTCCGTAGCACATCCTCCAGACTGAGGAGTCCCCTAAATCCCCGTTGACGTGGGAGATAAATGCGCGAAACGATCGACCTAGGAAGCAAACTGTGATGGATATGCATCCTCTCCCGGTTGTCTTTGTCGAGTCTATGCAGCTCATCGAACGTCCATCACTCCAAAAGAGAAGAGCAGGACAGGAACGTCAAGCATATTTGTTGCAGACGCTTTGTTCCCACTCGAAAGTTCGGAAGACCAAATCTTTCGAACAAGAGTTCTGAACTCGCCGCGGAGAGCCACCTTCACCTGGGAAGCGTCATGATTGGGACGCTGTTCAATTCCCAGGTATCGATAGGTCTCTCCAGCATCGAAGTATTCGAAGATGCTTCCGTTGGCAAGCTGCGTATTCTCGTGCACTTCCGGAGATCGTCCTCTCCTTAAAATAAACACTGCGCATTTGTCCAACGGCTCGGGTATAATCCTAAACTACATTGAGAGCTTAATGAAGGTCTTGCTCCCCAGAGGCATACAGTTTCCAATCATCCATGTAAAATAAATGGGTGATCTGATGCCTCCGGTCGTTCGGTGGTCCAGAGTAATATCCACGAGTTCGTCTTAAAGCAATGGAGAGCGGCAGCAGTGAGATTTTGAACAAGAATGGACCCAAGGAATCCCCTTAGAAAACACCCCTCTTGAATGTCATCAACTCTGTCAAGACTAGTCGTGTGCCTGATGTGATGGCAAAACGAGTCTTCCAGAGTGGCAACAGAAGTTCTATGCATCTCACTAGTGGAGTTGGTACCGCAAGGCATTGGAGCAAGTATAATAATAGCTCATGTGATGTTGAATCAAATGTGTTGCGGTAGTCAATCCAGGCCATGGAAAGGTTGCGGTTGTAGAGTATGGAGTCCTGAGTGATAGATCTATCTATCACCAGGTTCTCCCGGCAACCTTCCATGCCTTCCTTTGCCCCACGCTGCTCGCTGATGTTATTTTTTGGTTCGTAGATAGACTGAAAATGAAATAAAAATCCTCTTTGACGTTTCGATAATTGTTTATTATCTTTATCAAAAATTGTGAATTAGTGTTTCCATGTGATTTAGAAAAGAATAGTAGATTTCGATTAATGAAATGTGTCTGCAGCCGACTTCAGTTTTTTAAGATCCAATCAAAGCTGCAGAAGACATTGGATCGATTGTGTATGAAAGAGTAATGTATGGCTAATTATCAATTTCGAATGAATTGATTCTAATTAAAAATAAGACATTTCAAGATTATACAGTTCTAAATATCTATGATTATTGTATTAATTAGTTATTCTATGATAAATATTACAAATATAATCATGTTTGAGATGATTCTACAGAATTTAACCTCAAAATTGTTACACATGGTATCATAGTTAAATAATACGTTATCTTTTTCCGGTTGAATCTTAAATAGACAAGTGGAAAGTGGCACTTCAAAATAATAGAATTTTGTTGAGTTTTAATTAGATTATTGTGAAGTTACCAAAGATTGGAATCTATTTTGTCATTTACACAATTGTTTTTTTTTAATTTGAATACATTCTAATATCAAACGTTTGTTGTCATTCGTTTCAATATTTAAAATTTCTGTATTGTTGTAGTCGAATGAATGGTTAGTGTCTTTTACATGTTTATTGAGAGCAGTTGATGAATTTTTGGTATATTTGTGCCCATTCTATATTTTTTTGAGGTATTGAGAAGATTGGCCAATGTATACGTTCTCGCAATCTTTACAAGGGATGGAATAAACAGTATGGGTTATCTTTTTGAAAGGTATGCTGCTTTTTAGTTTAGCAAGGATGAATTTTTGAGTTCTTTCAATTCCTTCCACCGTAAGTTAAAATTCCCAATCGAAGCTGGGAATAATAATGAAATAATTTTTTTAGATTCAACTTCAGTGAGAAAATCAAATGATAACAAAATTCCAACGAAATGTTACACCAAACCTACTTGGTCAGAAAGGTATACTGATATCAATTCTAATATACCTAAAAATATAGGAAAAATGTCATTATAAATCTGATAGATTGAGCTGTTCGACTAAGTTCTCCTGAACAAAGAATTATGTCTATTACAAAAACTGAAGAAACTTTAATAAAAAATTGATTTAGTCAATTCCATAGCTAAGGACAAAATTCATAAATTTTATAACTCATCTGGAAAAATCAATACCAATAATGAGGAATCAAATGATAAACATTACATATCACTACCATATATTATTGGTCTTCCAGAAAAATTACGGATTATAGTGAAACCTTATGACCTACATATATGTCATAAGAGTTATTTAAGCCAGATAAGTCTCTTTACTTAACTAGAAAGCGGCGTACCTTTCAAAAAGATAACCCATACTTTTTATTCCATCCCTTGTAAATATTGCGAGAAGGTATAAATATATATCTATATATATATGTGATTTCCTTGGACGTTGTTTCTTTATTTACGAATATACCAGTCGTTTTGGCATTGAATAGCATGAAAAAACGTTGGGCAGAGATTAAAAACCACACACCTCTAGATCAATCGGAATTTATAAATGCTGTGAAGTTTTGTTCAGGATGCACTCATTTTCAGTACAGTGTGTACTATTTTGGACAAATTTTCGGCACAGCAATGATATCTCCTATTTCTGCTACCATTGCTAACCTCGTTATGGAATGCCTAGAGGTATCTGTTATAAGTTAGTCAGATTTTCAGCCCGTATTCTTTAAACGGTAAGTGGATGATTGCCTTATGTGTGTTCTCAATGATAAAATTCAGTACGTGATTAACAAATTTAACAATTTCCGCTGTAAACTTCAATTTACTTGTGAAATAGAAGTGAACAAAAACATAAATTCCCTAGATAAGAACATTAGGTATCTTCACTTCAATCCCGTTGCACCAGCTTGTTATAAAAAAAGTGTCAGAAACAGCCTCACAGACTGCGCGCTTAAATTATCCCACCCAGAGGACCGTCCCAAAAATTTAAAAATTGTTCATAATACACTAGAAATGAATGGCTACCCAAGAACATCATTCAATCCTATCATTAAAGAGAGAATGAAGAAAATCTGTATTGAATCGTCATATAAAAATATTATAAAATGTAATACAGACAATTATATAACTTTACCATACATTCGGAGGACCTCAGAGAAAATTAAGAAATGTTTGCAAAAGTATGATATAAATGTTGCGCATAAGTCTACTAACTGTGTTGGGAATTATTTCTCAAATCTAAAACCTGTGATACCTAAAGATAAACAAACAGTATACAAATTAAATTGCTTAGATTGTGATGGGACTTATACTATAATCTCTAAACAATACTTACAAAAAAGAATGTATGGCCATAAGTATAGCACAAGAAACAAAAACTTAGAAAATTCCACCGCCCTTGCGAAACATTGCTTTGATTATAACCATCAATACGATTACAAAAATGTTAATATCTTAACTGAGGAAACCAATTATCATGAAAGATCTATTCTGGAGAGCATTCACATAGAACGTGACTCCAAATCTGTAAATCATAGGACTGACGTTCAGACACTAAGACATATTTATACTAACTTAATCAATTAATATTCTTGCAAATTCCAACATGCGTCCTTATAATGTTAAAAGTATATTTCAGGTAGAATGTCAAAAGTATATTCCGGAAACCAGTCCTTCTTTTATTACCTAATAAATCGTGACATCTGGTTCGAAAGTGAATACTGGAACTCATCTCGTTTTGAGTTGTCCTCAGACTTTGATGACATGTGTACGTATTGTTTGAGAATTCTACTAGTGGATTCTTGATATATTATACTTAACATCGTTGTGTTACAATTTCGATTTCGTGTTTCTGTTCGTTTCGGCGACGTTGGTAATCTAGGTGAAATTGATGCGATAAGGACTCTTTGTGTTAATACAATTAGTTTTAAGTAATCAGATTATTGGAATAATAAGTCTCCTGATGATGGTCGTGAGACCGAAACGTACGTAAAGAAGAGAATATAAAGCATAAGTGTTAATGTGACCTATTTCCCGAAAATTTATATATAACAAAATAATAAATCATAGAAACCAATCTTTCTAGTTCCAAGAAACAGAACTTATCTTTCATCCTTGACAAAAGGATCACAGCTACAAGACAAGGTACTACAGATATGATATCCGACTCCTTCGAATTGAAGACAAAAGGAAGAAAAACTTAGAACGGAATTACTTTCAACTCAATATGTCGTTAATCCTCCGGAAATAATTGTTTTGTTGAAATGGACATATTCTTTTATACATAGAAGCTTATATATATTTTGATATATGAAAACTGTATTTCGTTGCAGAACTTTTCTGATTTGTTGTCAACGTAAATATTCTCATACATCCTCAACAAGTAGCCAAATCCTGTTTATGGATGGCACCAAGCTATGCGATTGATTCTGATATAATCCAATTAGCTCAAACAGGATCGTGAACTATGTTACGACTGAATGATTATGATGTAACTAATTCCAGATGGATCATCAACAGTTCCATTTAATGTCAAATATTGTTTGAATTCAAGTCTGAAGGATCACAAAAATCTCATTAGTATAATTTTTTGCTAATAGAAAAAATGCCGAGTTGAATCATGTGCAATTTCTTCCCCAATTGAATTCACGTTATTCAAATTGCATTATATTCCACAGTTCACAAATCATCCGAATAGTAACGTTATTGGTCACAGCTATTACTATTACCAAGACCCATACAATTTATTCTTTTGGGAATTACGAATAGTAATGATGGTTCTCAATAATCCTTCCATAATTATGTCATTTCAGTTTGTGACAGGGAATGTTAACTCAATTCATTTCATGAACAAATTTGGTTCATGAATTCATTTATCTATCTATATGTGGTATTTGTTCTTAAACTTTGAGTTCTATATTTCTACTAGGAATGAAATAAAACTTGTCCTCGACGTTTCGATAGTCTATTCCTGTATTTATTCTAAATTGATATGCTAACTTAAAGAGAAATTCTTGATAAAGATAGAAAGAAACTATCGGAACGTCGAAAGCAACACGTCCCTGGATGTCTGTGGTGACCCGTTGCACTCCCTTGGTCCCGGGACAGTCTCATATTTTTGTAAGTATAAGCCTGTGAACAGAAAGCAGATCATTGAGAAACATATGCGATCCGATGCGCCATCATTGTTGAATTATTTACCTACTATCAATATGTAATGTCAAACATTACGACACTGATATAGGTTTCGTGATGAGATATCGCGCTAGTGCGGCAGAGTGAAAAAAATATCAAATTTTATCGTTTCAAATTTCACAAAGAACTAATTTATTCTAAATATATTGTTTGATCTAAGCATAATGTAGTGTGTCCATCCTGAGGTGGATTTTCTTTTCAACATTATCAGTGCACTGTTCGACTCTCCAAATCGCTTATATCCATTCTTGTATATATCCAGGGACTTAGCACAAAGGAGAGTGGAGGGGTATACCGTACACCTAACTTCACACATAATTTCTGTCGTATGAATCGAACTATACTATTGTATGAATCGAACTAAATGAGCAAAGCATATTCAGTTGCAACCACCATGAGGCTATCAAGATTGGGAATGGAAACTAGGGAGTACGAAATTACCAACTAGAGCAGGGGTTCCCAACCCTTTGGCACGTGCGTACCACTTGACTTTTCGAAAAATTTTGGCGTACCACCAGACCTAAATATTTTGATAAACTTATAATAATTACTCTCCTAAAAGCGTCCAAAGGCTTTTTGAATTGACTTCCTGAGAAAACTTCATATTTAATGGTTAGATATTGGGTTATTTATAAAATGCTCATAATAAAAGAGAAATGAAGAAATTAAAATGGTATTAATTTACAGTTTTATTCATTACCCATAGGTCTAGAAACATACAAATAAAAAATTAGAACAAACTCAGCAAAACTTATATCATCATACAAAATATACTTTTATAGTCTTTAGTGCGAAACTTGTTGTTGTTTGCCTGTGATTGAAATATCAACATCAGGAGTCATGGAACTTATCCTCACTCTTAAGTCCTATTCAACAATTATTCTGCTTCTATGTTTATTTTTTATGAACAGGAGTTCAGGAAATCCACTCTCACACAAGTAACTCGTAACAAATGGCATCAAAAATAGCAGAGCTTGCCGGAAGATCAGAGGGTGCTCGGTTTTACATCCGATCCAGAAGTTAATTGAAGATTTCTCTTTAAAATAATCTTTCAGGGAAGTATCTTCTATAAGATCGATAAGACTTTCTTTCAGTTCCAATTCATTTGATAAGGTTCCCGAAAAAGAATTTCTGATCCATTCCACTTTTGAATAATCTTCAGAAAAATACGCGTACCACCTGAAACGTTCCCGCGTATCACCTGTGGTACGCGTACCACCGGTTGAGAACCCCTGAACTAGAGTTTTATTTCGTATAGTTCCATACAGCTCTTTTAACTCAGAAATATGATAATAATTGGTATTTTTTGGCAAGTAAAGCTGTTAATTTAAATACAATAAATTTTTATCGATATTTTTCATATTTATTCGCATAATGCACAAAAATAATTTTTAGTGGAATCCTTACTACTTTACAAATTATGTGTACGGAGTAACCCAAAACCGAAGTTTTACATTCAACAACCTCCACTTACAATATAATACACAATGAAGTGGTTCTTTGTTCAAACTGTTGAAGTAAATATGATTTCTTAATGAAATATTTGAGAGAGTATAAAGTTCCTTCTTGTTTACTGACACCACTGACGCTATGTGGAATGACGGAATAAATATAGAGAATGTATTACTACACAAAATGAAAGAATGCGAAAGAGGTCAACATATTCATTTCTCTTTCTTCTCAATAAACACCGCTGCATGGAATTGACAATTGTAAGGTATCCACCTCCGCTCAATACTAATGTTTGAATTTATTCATTTGCATTGATTTCTATATCCGAATCTATAATTTTATGGTCGGAGCTCATGTCGATGAAAATGTACTAAATTGAAATAAAGTCAAAGTGGTCAGTTCTCACAATGAATATTAATTTAAACTATTTCTGAGTAAATTATTAGGCTTATTGGTAGAAGGTGGAAATATTGTACTATATTCGGATCGAAGATTCATGTTACGTAAATTCTTCTTGAGTTCAATCATTCCGAAATGAAGAGTGTAGTAGAGTGGTAATGTGGGCTGCAATTATTCTGACAGCTCATTGCATGATGGCATCACAGTTCTCCATTTTTCGATAGGATAATAATTGATTTATGTTGAATATTCCACATAATAATGATATGTATCTCTTAATATACTTACATGGAATTGTTGCCCATTATTATTCAAAGAAACTTTAAAATTGATTATAAATTTTAAGGTATATATAAATTTCGAAGTTTCTTTTCCTAATGGGCCTATTCTCTGTGAGTATATTGAGGAATATTAGATTTAATTTTCTAAATTCTGAAGATATCCCAGAATATTCATCATAATATTATTAATATGAATGAGTGAGAATTTGATCATATATCTATTCGAAAAACGTTTATTGAACCATACAGTGTTGTGCAATAGATTTTATTTGAACTTCTTTTCAATAATTAGAAAACATATTCAGGATATTTACAAATAAAATATGAGATACAATAATGATTATGATAGGCGATATTTAGTTAACATGTTCATTCAGATTACTTCATATCAGTCACACTATAGATATTTATTGAGAAAAATTGCTTAGTTAAATTTTATGAATAAACGAATTATCACGATAATATTGAATTATTGACACGTTTTGGGAAAAATTATGTTGTACGTATTAATTAATTTGGAGAATGATATTCCTCCTGTTTGGTAGGAACACTGACCCCAATACATTGTGGTCAAGAACACATTTTGTAATAAGGATGAGCCTTCAGAAAAATACGTCACCATTCACTATCTTACCGTCCTTCATTATCAAAATATGGAGTTTTTGGTTTTATTCAAATTGAATTTAATGGAAGCAGAACCAGTGAGTGGGTACTTGGCGAATACTACAACAGTTTGTGAATTACGTTTAAAATTATTCAATAATATAAGTGAAGAACTCCCATTTTTTGTGTAAACAGTTTATTGAATAAAATTGTTATTTGTTTTCGAAAACATTGAAAACCTGCTCAACCTGACCACAATGGTTGACCCTTGTCATATCATTCCTGATGAATTGATGAACAAACCATAATAATAATAATAACAATATATCAATGATTGTTTCACTACACAGTGACATTCTGAGAAAAGACTCACACATATTGAGCTCTTGCACTAGTGAGTTCCTGAACTATACCATCTGTATTTCCGGGCGAGGGTTGCTCCAGGGGGTTCAATATTGAGAAATATAGACTTAAAGATCTGTGACATCCGAAATCTTGACAAAAACATAAACAATGTTCATAACCACATGCAGAGAGACAAACTAGACATACTGGCCTCATCTGAGACGCAGATTAATTCATCCACTAACACGATTTATATGCTACATGCTACATACTCGTTTTTCAGATTTAAAGGTTGTTTCTGTTTCCATTCTATAAACTGTCTCCCATGCCACCTAGAGGAGAATCTAGAACCACGAGAATTCGATATAATGTGATTCAAGCTTGATAATCACAAACGGAATTCCTCTGTTACCTCTATTTATCAACAAATGAACCAGATCATGGTGAACACTTTGAATTTCTTTGTTTGTCACTTCAGCCCATTCTGCAGAACTATTCAGCAGCTGAGATTATCATCATGGGTGATTTCAACGTTCACATCTCAGCTTAGTTCAAGTTCTCAAACAAGTTGAACGATGCAGAGCGACAAGCTCAGCCCTTCGCCATTACCTATGGCCTCGAACCATTAACTAGTGAACAAACATAGATTCCTGATAACAACAGTCATTGCATCAATACGCTTGATTTATTCCTCACTAACAATCCAGATTCCTATGAAGTAAAAGTCCGGGAACCATTGGAAAACTTTGACCTTTCACTTATCACTAGGACCTGTCCCTATATCACTCCATGAACTACGCCCAATTTGGCATTATAACTTAGCCGACTGGGACGGTATTCGCATATTTTTCTCCGAGTTTGATTGGGGGAGCGTATGTTTCAAATATGATGACCCAACGCAATGTGCCACAGAGATTTCGGATATTATCAGGCCAGGAATGGAAACCTACATACCTCAAACCAACAAACCACTATCATCTGGTGAACGATGGTTCAATGGAATCTGTACCAGGGCCGTCACTTCGATACAAACAGCATATCGTCGTGGGCGCGGAAACCCATGTCTGAAAACCAGCATGAAATCTGTCGAAATATGTGCACTAGAACAATAAACGTTTCGAGAGAGGCATGTAATGCCAAAATAAGATCGAAGCTTATCGAATGCTCGAATGCCTTATGTCCATTTTGGACTTTCGCTAGAGCAATTGCTAGAAATTTCACTTCCAGTTCATTACCTCTCCTAACCAAATATGGAGGTACTCTATCTACTACACCACAAGGAAAAGCCAAACTTTTTGCTGAGATATTTGCAGCAAATTCAACTTTGGATTCACAGGGGAGGGACCCTCCTAATATTACTGCCATCGATAGCCTTATGCCTGAAATTGTCTTTCCTCAGCGCACAATCAGACGCATTCTGCTTGATCTCAATACCAAAAAGTCTATCGGACAGGACGGAATTTCACCTCATTCTCAAAGAATGTGCGTCTATATTGACACCAATTTTCTTCAGGTTGCTTTCTCTTTCATACGACCTTGTGTTTTTCTTTCCAGCAGGAAGACAGCTAGAGTGCAACCAATCCCCAAAAAAGGAACGAAGGTCCTTCTTAATGAATATAGATTCATTCACTATTATCTGTGATCTCTGGAGTGATGGAGAAAGCAATCAATATCGAGCTCATCAAATAGCTAGGGAGCTACAAAATTGTGAATGATCGGCAATATAGCTTTCGTCAGCAGAGATTAACGGGAGACCTGGTTGCTTGCGTAACACATATATGGCAAATATCTATTGAAAAACATGAGGAATCTGTA
Organism: Endomychus coccineus; assembly: GCA_958510875.1. Taxonomy (NCBI): domain Eukaryota; kingdom Metazoa; phylum Arthropoda; class Insecta; order Coleoptera; family Endomychidae; genus Endomychus; species Endomychus coccineus. The sequence goes on from OY294067.1 coordinate 97,428,717, forward strand.
TCTGTATCATTGGATTACTCAAAAGCGTTCGATCGAGTCTGGCATCAGAAGTTTCATCCGTCGTATGGTTTGCCGACTCAACTTTGTCGTTTACTATCGAGTTTTATCTCAGATAGATCACTCCATGTGGTGGATGACGGAGTATCCTTCGATACAATAGCTATTGATGCTCGTGTTCCATAGGGGTCTGTCTTGGCACCTACTTCGATTCTGATCTATATCAACGATCTGCTGGAAGTGATCACCTGGCCCGTCCACAACTCTGAAGATGATGGTACACTTCATATCGTTTCCTCATCTTGAGCCTTAATACCATCCAATGGAGTCAGGGGAGCGAGAGAGGTGGATGGAATTGCAGGAGATCTGGCAAAGATTTTGAAATGAGGATCTCATAATCTAGTAAAGCTTAATGCACTCATAATCAAGCTTGCGTCTTCTCCAGGAAGGCGAATCCAACAATTTCTAGTATAATGATGTCCTATGAAGTCTTCCATAACAATGTTCGGGATCACTACCAACGACGCTCTCTCATGGGACGTTCATGTGAGGTCCATTGCAAAAACTGCTCCACAAAAACTTTGTTTTATATTTCATGCCAAGAGCTACATCCCAGCAGCTCCTCACAATCTACAAAGCAGAGATTCGACTTATACTTCTATTCATAAAAGAGCGGTATTCGTTTGATTGATGATGTCACACGTACGAGTTCACGGACCTCTCTAGGACATCGTAGAAAGGTGGAACATCTCTCACCTTTCTACAGATATTTTCATGGTCGGTATTCATTAGAAATATTGTCTGTTATTCCACCTTGAGAGATTCCAAATAGTCGGACTGGACGAGCTCAAACTAGTCACCCCTTCACTGTCAAGCTCGAGACTCGAGGAAGAACTTCATGTTTCGGATGACTCCGGGAGTAGCTTCAGCGAACAACGTCCTGGTGACGAGTCTCGAGAAAGCTCGGAGCGAAACTACAGTTGTAACTGCAAAAGATCCGGTGAACTGTGCACCACGTACATTAAATCACTAAAATCATGATTCCGTGCCTTCTCATCCTAGAACTCTTGCCGAAATGGATTCACGGGCTTGGTAGACATATGCGGTATGCTATTTGGTTACTCGTCTAACGTTCTTGGTGAAACAGGTAACACGAAGAGGTGCAGTTGGATATAGCCCAGAAAAGGCAATAATATAGTCTAGCAAAGCAGTGCACATGGTGGGTCCATCTAGAGTAGTCCCGTCGGGTGGCGAATAAAACAGCTGCTTCTGCGTGAGTAAATGCTCCACCACATGGCTTTACTCCTGAAGTTCGGTGTCTGTGCTTCCTATCCCAGGTTTCTGGGTAATGGATTCGCGACCAGGGCAATGATATGTGGTAGGCCGATGAGATGAGGCCGACGGCTACACGTCAAACGAAGGCTGTTTAACACTGAACACGGGTAGGCAGCAGGAGAGGGTCCCAAATGGTTCAGTTGGCTGCTATTGAAAGTAGAAGAGGGCACTACGTGACATGTCTAAACACAGTGAAGTTGTGGAACTATTTATTCCAAGCCTTCAAGAAAAATACCAATGTCTATCTCCTCTCCCTACATTCAACTGCTGACTCACAATATGTTCTTCGAACATTATAGGTTCCCCTCTCGGGTGGTCAAAGTATAAAAAAGTTGTATTTTAACAGAAACGTACAATTTAATATACGGTGACGGTGACCAACAATGAAGCATCAAACTAATAAATATTATACTCAAGCACCACGATGATAGTTACAAATTCGAACACTGCAACTGCATCTGAGTTGTCGTAATTTCCGAAATACGTATATAGATATCTGAATCTTGATATAACGTTTGATACTTTCGAAAAATCTACAACCCGAATCATTTCACTATAAATGTTCTATAAGTTTGGCGAATTAATATTCAAGCCAGTGACGTACTTATGAATTGTCTGTAATCCATCATTATCTCCGTTCCAAAGAGGGAAACTTCGATAATCGAGGAACACTTGGTATTCATTTAATAATGACACATTTAAGAAGGTAAAAAGTAAATTCCTGTAAGACTGTTAGACTGTCGAGTTGAATTTTCACTCTTTGTGTACAGGTCATATTTCATCTAGAATACGTCCTCGTTCTTCATTCTAAACTTCAGCGATTATTTATTTTTTGTAAGCCCTGTTTTTATAATATGAAAGATGCTTCACTTCAGGATTCGTAGGAAAAACTACGACAGGTTATATCTATTTGAAGAACGTTTGTTCCAGCAACAAAAGAATAACTTCGTTCCCTTTCATCCTAATTCTCCCATTTGATAGAATGGGTAATATGAATAGTGATGTATGAATTAAAAATATCCATTGAAATTTTAAGGAGCCCTCCTCTCATTTTCATAAAAACAAGCACCTTAATAATCATTGCTTCATGAAACATTTGATGATGTATGTTTTTAAATGTGAAAATATCACCACTTTCAACAATAGAAGTGATATACTGTAATAGTCTAGGAGCTAGACCGATTTCGTTTGACTGAACATTAACCCGATGGCACTATGGTTTATCGTTAGAGGACGTTTCAATGACCAATTCATCTCACAGACCGAATTTTCCCCGGCTGCTAGATCTCGAGATACGGCATCCGCATTTTTTTTTTTGACTGGAGGTTAACCCCTTCCAAGTTGCGGTTACTTGAAAAGCATGCCATCCTTATACCCTTCCATCATGTGCCATCATTTTTTATTATGTCCGATTATCAGGCCGACCAGTTAAAATTTAACCAAAAATGGACTTCAAGTTAACCCCCCAAACCTGGTGAAAAATGTTCATTGGTGTTGGCAATTGTTAACATACTCTATGCCATCAAAAGTTATCGGCCCATTTCCGAGTAATTGGCCATTATTTAGACCAAAAATGTTTCTTTTTTCATTTTGTGGATAAAAGTTGCGGGTTACAAGGTAACATGATGGCACCATGTTAAATAACTTAATTGAAGATCAAATAAAGATTTAAAACTATTGCCATCACTCCTTGCTTATTTGAACCCCCCAAAACTCCCTAAAATCATCCACGAAAATGAAAATAAATTAGAAAGAGCCGTTTCGATTTTAAACCCAGCCAGAGTCGCAATAATTTACTAATTTATCATAAAATTGGCCATAATATCCATATTTTTCATATTTATGGTTTATGTTACCCCCTACGACAATTTATCATATCCTCCTCACGCTGAATTAACGCCAAACATACAACTCACAAAATTATTACGATACAATAATGTACCCCTACCTCCACGATTCATTAATTCACCCCTCTCAAGTACATCATCATCCCCCTTTAAAACAACCCCTATGCAGAACAATATTAAAAAATCGGTATTCTTAAGCTTTTTCATTACAACATTATATAACTGCTTCATTTCTCATTACAGCACTAAACATATCACTAAAAGTAGATTATTTTCTCCAAAAAAAATAGATTCTTTCTGAAATCGGCAACCCTATCTTGTCCATATTTGTTCTATGTTTCAATGAATAAGAATGTACATCCGTGAAGCTTGGACGATCTACTTTCGGATACTACTTGGCTTTTTTGAATACAGCGCGTTCCAGCATGACACCTTCAGATATCGATTCTCAGCTTATATTGCAAGATTATAAAAAAAATCATAAGAACAAAAAGTTCTTATTTTTTCATGTAGAAAACGATTATATAGTTCAAATTGTCATTTTGCAAACAATCAAAAGTCAATCAAGAGTTATTATTAAAATAAATGAGGAAGTAAGTAAAATTGCGCAAACAATCATTTCTTAATATATTGAAAATATTTTTTTTCAAAATAATTACATTGGAAACATGAAATTACTGCTATATTCTTCCAAATGTAAAGTTTTATGAAAGTATTTTTGTTTTACAGTTGTAGAGAACCCACCCATTTTTGAAATAATAGAACAGAAAGAGAGTGGGAAAATTGTCAGATTGTAAAATAAATTTCGTTTTGTTAACGAATAAATTGATACACATTATGTACTTTCTACGTATTGTAGCTATTTTTACTTCTTTATTCTATGAATAAGAAGCAGAATCACAGCTTCAGTTTCCCTCCACCTCCCATATATCTTACTGTATCATCACCACGACTTAAGACGAGAGCTTCAATTTTTTTATGAATTCAGATGCATATCCTAGTCATATTGATAGGCAAAATGGAAATGCAATTTAATTTTTTTTTTCAGGTTCGACATTTTGAACTATGTAATCGTTTTCTACATGAAAAGATAAGAACTTTTTGTTGTTATGATTTTTTATAATCTTGCAATATAAGCTGAGAATCGATATCTGAAGGTGTAGAAATTGATTTTGTTTCAATTGAAAATAACATCAAAAGGAAGCAATATATCAAAAAAAATTTCGAAAAATAGAACTGAAGAGTCGACAAATTTCGATTCGTTAGTCTGCAATTTATATTGAGTTTTTTATTAATTTTTCAATGGATGTTCATCCCTTGTTTCATGCCTCCCATCGCTGGAACGCGCTGTATTCACAAAGGCCAAGGAGTATCCGAAAGTAGACCGTTCAAGCTACACGAATGTACATTTTTATTCATTGAAACGTAGAAAAAAAATGGGCAAGATAGGGTGGCCGATTTCAGAAAGAATCACCCATATATATATATATATATATATATATATATATATATATATATATATATATATATATATATATATATATATATATATATATATATATATATGTAGAACTGGATTCTCGGGTATTGATCCGCGTTGTGTGGTTTCGGTCCTCAAAAGGACCAATTTCACGACGTTTCGGCAAAGTCGCATTTGCCATCTTCAGGTGATTCGACCGTAGAGTCTGGAAAATCTAGGCGAACTAAGAAGAAACATATATATATATATATATATATATATATATATTTATTTATTTATATATATATATATATATATATATATATATATGTGTATATTTTTTGTTTTTGGAGAAAATCTACTTTTAGTGATATGCTTCGTGCTGTAATGAGAAATAAGAGTTATATAATGTTGTAATGAAAAAGCTTAAGAATACCGATTTTTTAATATTGTTCTGCAAAGGGGTTGATTAAAAGGGGAATGATGATGTACTTGAGAGGGGGTGAATTAATGAATCGTGGAGGTAGGGGTACATTAATGTATCGTAATAATTTTGTAAAAAAAAACATGCTCAATTACAGAATTATGTTTGGTGTTAATTCAGCGTGAGGAGGGTATGATAAATTGTCGAAGGGGGTAACATAAACCATAAATATGAAAAATATGGATATTATGGCCCATTTTATGATAAATTAGTAAATTATTGCGACTCTGGCTGGATTTAAAATCGAAACAGCTCTCTTTAATTTATTTTCATTTTCGTGGATGATTTTAGGGAGTTTTGGGGGGTTCAAATAAGCAAGGAGTGATGGCAATAGCTTAAAATCTTTATTTGATCTCCAATAAAGTTATTTAACATGGTGCCATCATGTTACCTTGTAATCCGCAACTCTTATCCACAAAATGAAAAAAGAAACATTTCTGGTCTGAATAATGGCCAATTACTCGGAAATGGGACGATAACTTTTGATGGCATAGGGTATGTTGACAATTGTCAACGCCAATGAACATTTTTCACCGTGTTTGGGGGGTTAACTTGCAGTCCAATTTTGGTTAAATTTTAACTGGTCGGCCTGATAAACGGACACGATAAAAAATGATGGCACATGGTGGAAGTGTATAAGAATGGCATGCTTTTCAAGTAACCGCAACTTGGAAGGGGTTAACCTCCAGTCAAAAAAAAAAAATGCGGATGCCGTATCTCGAGATCTAGTAGCCGGGGAATATTCGGTCTGTGAGATGAATTGGTCATTGAAACGTCCTCTAACGATAAACCATAGTGCCATCGGGTTAATGTTCAGTCAAACAAAATCGGTCTAGCTCCTAGACTATAAGCTTCGATAATGAGAAGAGATCTGGAATTCTTAGTTCTTCGGATGCTATACGTAGCCTCCCATGTCAGCTCTCAAGAGATGTTATATGATGATTATACGGTACAGAAAAGTTGACCATAGAAGTAAGAGAAGGTACTGTTCGAATCAGAGAGAAACTGTACGTATAAGATATGAGCGTAAGGATATAATAATTATTGATATCTTATTTACTAATTAGCTTACAATACCTGAAATAAATAATTACAATGATTTGTAATCATCGGAATACAAGTTTCAATAATCATAACGTGTTTTATTTAAACCAAACTGTTCAAAATACGCTACAGTGGATTCCACGTCAATGATAACTGTGTTCCTTGTCGACACTGTTCTGTATAAGCTGCGAAAAGTGTAAATTTTTTCAACATCAGCATATTAAACTGAAAAATTAAAGTATGAGTACTCGTATTTGCTTATCTCGACGAAACATGGATCTTGGAAGATAATACTGTTAGTCATACCTGGCACGATTCTAGCACTGATACTGTGAATATGATGGAAATGTTGTACGTCACGCTGCTTATACAGTAGGTTTTATTCCTGGTGCAGGATTGATGTTTTCTGCAGAAACAGAGGATGTCGAATATCATGGTGAAATGATTCAGAACAACTTCATAAATCTGTTCAAATTCCAACTTACAATGAATCCAGAAGAATACTTCATCATCATTGAAGATAATGAATGAATTGTCAACAAGAGGCCCAATGAATCTGTTATACAAGAATATTCAAGAAGTGATAATAAATCTACGTACATTATGATGATACCTTCTTGAAACTCCAAATTTTATAATCCAGAACCAGTATAGATGGCAGATAAGGTAGCAGAAAAATGTTTCTAAGAGTGCTTCGTCTACTCTCTTGCCATTACATTTTTATCCCCATTGAACTCAACTGCAGTATATAATGAAAACTACCACATGCTTCGCGTTGATACAAAAAGTAGTTCGCCGAAAAAATCAGGACTATGGTTTCCCGGGTTACTATGTGGAAACAGACCAGAAAAATCAACACCAGAAATATAGGTAGAGACAATTCGACATACCAATAAAGTGAAAACTGGGTTATTGTTAATGTGTGATGTGAAAAGAGACTATAGTGTTCGAGGCAGTCCGTATATCGACGAATGAGATACAATGGACTTTGTTCCTACCAATTGTTTCTGTGCTTACCCCTTACTCCGTTCCATCATGACCGCACTCTCTCATCAATTATTTGATTCACCACCCAGCAAATGATCGAACACAGTGGTGTAACTCAATGATGAATATTTTTTTAACTGTAATTTTTCTATTGGAAACCAAATCATTCCTATGGTATTTCGAAGTACATGTGAAAATTTTTAATGAATAGCTTAACTAATACTGGGCAGTTTTCCTTAAAATCTGTATTTAACGTATATATGAAAATATATGAATAATTATATTATATCTTCATGGAATATACAACACTGGTGGAGTGATTGTCAATATATTGTTATCCAAGTGATAACTTTTGTTCTGTACATAATTTTTCTAATCAATTCTTAACAGTTACGTTATTTATACCAGAATGTATACAGTTACCATATGTGAATACATAATTACCTTGAAGTAGAATATAGCACAGCAGATTGGAAATTTCTCAGATGGATTAGATTTTTTCTGGCTACTTACATTTCAAAGGCAGAGATATCAAACAAGAAAGATTAATTGAAATTCAAATAGGTCACATTAACACCTATGTTTACTATTTCCGTCCTTACGTACGCTTCGGTCTCATCACCATCATCAGAAGACGTATACAAACTAATCACTGTCTGAAACTATATGACGATATAAATCAAGAAAGATAAATGTAGGCGCCAGATCCAGCGGTATGAAAGATTAACTATAGTATTCGAATCTCAACATGAATACTAACTTACACTAGATCAACTTCCCAATATTTATTCTTCCTACAAGCAAAAGAATAGGGAAATAAAATATTCCGTTAACAAAAATAACAAAACTATATTCAACAATTTCAAAAACTTTACTATAATAAATAGAATCCTCTTAACCAATCTGAACAACAACTTCGTTTATGACTATTATAACTTGAACTAGGGATCAAATTATCCCAGAATCAAAGATAAGAATTGAATGAATTTAGAAATTTCAAAATTTGACAGGAACGGACAATCAAAAAATACTCATCTCATGATCGCTCGGTCCAGAAGGTTAATGTTCTGTGTAATCAAGAAGAGAAATATTATCTATTCGAAATGAAGTTCGTAATTGTTAGAAGCAAACACAACGTTTTCTTTGAGTGTGATTCTGAAATTGTCGTATTTCTCTAGAAATTAACTACTGTACATGGCTCTCTGTCTATGAAAGTTCACTTGAGGAGTATATTATTCCTAATCTTCAATTCATTTATTAATTGACAGTGTGACCATTTAACTTAGAGAACCATGACACGTTAGAGTTTTATCCCAATCATTGATAAGCCAGAACAAACGTGAAAAATATCATTGACACTTACCCTTTTATTTTTACAAGACACTTAAGATTTAACACACCGTAAGCGTAGTGTCTTTGACTTGGTTATGAACAAAACCTTGTATAGAGCGATCACACCGGCATTATATATGTCATTTTGAAAAAAATAATATTTTCTCCATTCTAATGTTCGTGAACTCTCATTACCCTGCATTCGATGGGTATTTCTAAAGATGCACATATTAGAAATAGTAGGGAGAAGGAGGTGCATACATATTTTGACTGCATGGGATGAATTGTGGAGTATATTGTTAACTACAATTTTTGTTGACAAAATTGTTTCATACTTCGTGTTCTCGCAGAAAATCAAATTCAGAAATATTTTGATTCTCCAGGAAATGCCGAAATGTGGAGTCATTTTCTTCCTTAAAATTTTACAGATTTACTGTACTACAATGAATATACGATCTCCAAATTTTTCACAAACTCTTTCCGCATGCAAGAAGGTACGTATGGAAAACCAAATAAAAGTCTACTGAAACTGTTTTATTACAAATAAATCCATCGAAGAGAGATGTGTTCCAGATACTACAATGTTCTCTGCAGAATATGTTGTGTCCTAACGTAAATTTTTACAGCAAATATGTGAAGTGCACAATCGTTTGCCCAAAGCTTATGAGCTCTTACATTTAATGAAGACCGACTTCAAGTACAACAATGCCTGTCCGGGAATAACATATAATCATGTTATACAGATGATGCTATCTGATTTAGTACATCAAAGGAATCTCATAGACGGTCTTGAAATGGAATATTCCAGATTGGATGGAAAGAACATTATTACAATGAAGGTAATAAAGTTCTAAAGCGATGTAATAATTTCAGTAGGTATATTCCATTCCCGTTATTACCAAATCGTGTTGAGTACATGAGGGATGAAGGAGATAATGAACTAAAATAGATACAATATCACTATATGTTTTCACAGTACATATGAGTCAACATTATATATGTAGTGATACTATAAATACCACTAGAAATGATAAAAGAAACTTTTAACTTTAAATTTGGATTATTTCATTTTCAATGTAGCATTTTTTCATCAGGAGGTGTCATAACGATCTAATCTGTCTTGAGAATGATTTATCCCCGCTATTAGTAAAAACCAAGCAAAAAATTGGCTCAGCCATCAATAACCGACGATGCGAAGAGACCTGCAATGATCCTTACGTACGAGTATTCATTCACTCCTATTCATGATACGCGTTATATTCCTAATGGAGCGAAAGACGATAGCTGATGCATTTTTCTATACTTGATTCAATAGCTAGAGCTGAATATAATTCCCAAAATTTTAATATGCACTACAAGTTGAACGAATATAATACTTTTATCCAGTTATTTGACAGTTTGGAACGATTAATCAATTAATGAATCAAGACGAGGGCGAACAAGTTCAGAGCACTCAGACTACTTGATGGGGTCCATTGTGCGCCCCATGATATAATACTCAATCCAGCAATCGCAAAGCCAAAAAGCAGTTGTAGCCTGAAAGAAGCCAGTGCTGAACATTCTATAATGGATATGAGAGGCTGTTTATATTCGCATCTAATACAACTGGGCATTCGACGATGTCTTCACGTGTGAATGTTTATTCAGATAACAGCGTACTATGAGGAGTCCTGTCACCAGTTTTAAGCCTCTTCTGCTAAGCGCTCTTAAGTGATTAGAGAACACTGTTCAATCAATTCATCGGCCACCTCGTTTTCCTTCACGCCAGAATGAGCGTGTACAAATACTAGCTGAAATTTGTTCACTCTGGTTAATCCAGTGAGGGTCTTCCTGCACTTCAAAGCCAGCCTAAAAGTCACTCTATGGGAGCGAAGTGCGCCCAGGACCGTTCGGCTGTCAGTGAAGATATATAGCCTCGACCCTCACTAGGTTAGTCTCAGGTTTTCCAAGATACAGGTACGGTTCGCACAAACATCGAACTAAAAAACGGTTACGTCAGCACGTAACTAAACTGAAAGCTCTCTCCTGGGTGTGCACAAGTAGAATCCTGCTCCGCTAGACTCTCCAGTCTTGAACTCATCCTTGAACCACACTAGTGCACCTGGCGGAAGTTCTTTGGATTATGAGTACGTCCAGTGTTTCGAACCGGATAGCAGGATAGAACATCTACTCCCACTCCATCACTTCCTATTCTTTCACGATGATATATCACGCCCCATAGTCCTATGTGATTTATTCGCTCATAACTGTATATGATATATGTATATGAATCTTATTTCCACAAGCATTGTCAATATTATCAACCATATCAAGAGAAATTTCGAACTGAGGGAGTAACAATTAGTTTTTTCATGACGAATGGTTCAAACCAAACAGGAGAATTCCATGCCACAATAGTGAAACAAATAAATGCAAAAATTGAAATTAATGAGAACATTAATCACAGTAAGTAATCTTTCATTGTTGTTTTACACCAAAATATTCAAATTGAAAGAAATGAAAAGAAACGATATTAATATTCATTTGAATAGGTATAAAAATGAGTTGTATAGTAAGGTGGAGGGAGAATTGAGTTTTCATTTTTTTTTCATTCTTTTTTATGGCGTAGTTTCCGTATTGTGCTATATATCTGGAAACACTATGCATAAGCTGGAACGAATATTTTGAAAAGATATTTTTATTAACGCGTACTTGATGTTAAATTTTGCTTATTTTTAAAATAAAACCAATTTCATATTTACGAAAAGGTACCTTTTGTAGTCGTAGATCAATATGCGAATACTGAGAGCGCGATTTTGACATTTCTCATGTTCCTCAAGTGGCTCAAAGTGTGCGTTCAAAAGCTAATTTTTACCAAGTCTAACATTCTTAAACTCAGCTGCTATAATTATTTCAGCTTCACTCTACATTATGGAACAATAATTTAGGGAAATTACACAAAAAATTCATTGAACAAACTATTATTATGTTTGAACTTAATACATGAAATATTAATGACAAAAAAACAAAACTTAAATGTATTGGGTTATCGGAGTAAAGAATAGATCATTTATCTGTATTTAAGATAATCTAATTCATTTTAAAACGTCGGCAATGTACTCTTGCATTCAATGCGGGCTTGAATAAATCCTTCACGATTTTCATGGCCACATACAGCTGATGATGCCTCTGTAACAAGGCGAACTCATCGTTCAACTGCATGCGTTGCATAGAAAATTTGGTAAATTATGAACAATTAAATGTGAGGCCTCAAGTAAACTGATCTCCATGTTTGCAGCTATTGGGTTCAGTCACGATTACGTCATTTCAAATAATTATTTAGGTGTAATGTGCACCATTAAAATTTATAACAAGTACAGTAAACTCGGGTAGCTCTGCTGCTTTAGGAAGTCTAGCCTTCAGGAAATGTAGAATACAGAATTCTCTGTATTTTCGTTCATCATCTGTAAGCAAGATAAGTAATAAAGTTTCGGTCATTTGAGAAAAGTTTGCTCCAAATATGATAACTCTTAGAGCCAATGAGGAACCAGAAGATATTGGAATAATCGAAATAGCCTCAGTTGAGACATTATTCAACTCACTACTTTGTCGAACCACTCTATTGTATAGCTCTTAATGAACATTGACTCCATTCTGAAGACTGTTAATAGGACGAGATACACTATAGCATGTTGTTTTACCAGTAAAGACAACTCACAAAGAAATTCTTGTATCGTACTTAGAGATAATATCTACTCCAAACAGAGGCAAGGCATATCTGTTGAATTCAGTTTTGAATATTGTTTTATTGAAATACCTTCTCATGAATCAATTATTATTATATGCATATACCGGGATATCAAAAATTATCTTGGTCATGGGTGGTTGTGGAATCTAAAACGTGTGTCTTACTTTACGTTTGAAATAAGTATGTCATAATTAATTTGAAGTTTCTAAAAGTGCGAAACTTCGCGATTTCATGCGAATATTGTAACACTCGGAAGGAAGTCTTTAGCTCTTTGGACTCCGGGATTTTCACATGACCTATCGAAATTAGAAGGTTCGTGTTATCTAAAAATATGATTGCATGAACGCCAGACGTCCTATGTAATTAGTTACTAACGAAATCATTTCGACATATGCCTCGAGGAGCTCGCTGCGCGTAAGTTAGAGTTCATACATGTTACCTCGGTCTTGTTAATGTGGGGCCGTTTCTTGCCCCGTGCGACCGGTGCCAGTTGTAATAAAGTGTTTTTGGCTATGGGCCTCTAGCTCTTACCCGCTTCGTGTATATTTTAGTTGCGAGAAAATTCTCTTTGGTACGTCGCACGTTAGACGCGCGTAGTTGAGATCTGAGAATAGATCAAACTGTTTTGATTAAATTTTCCTATTTAATGGACATTTATTGAGAAAAGAAGGGCCGTCGGGCACGGTTCGATACTAAATCTAACTACATGGAGCGAAAACGGCACGCGAAAATTCGCCGTAAAGCCGTATTAGGTACAACCAGTTTGCAGTATTCTAACTCGCGTGCTACGCGCTTCTCACGTGAACGTCATTCGATTTAATGAAAATTAACTATTTCAAAACAGTTTTTGACCCGGATTGTGGCTATCACGACCTCTGAAAAGGTTCAAAGTTCATATAATTATTTCATAATTTGTAGTTCATTATTGTTTCACAACTGAAATAAATAGGTATGAAATTTGTAGGTTATTGATGATGTCAGTGTGACAGTGACATAGTTATTTCAAACGTAAAATAAGACACATGTTTTAGATTCCACAACCACCCTTGATCAAGATAATTTTTGATATCCCGGTACATATTATACATGTCATATACATAAACTTTCGAAATTATTATGTGAAGTACTAACGCTTAGTGAAAGAAGTAAAGAATTCGATGACATACATAGTCTTTGTTTGTTTATCGTAGAGGACAACGTCAGGCTTGTATGAACCTGACGGTGGGAAACGGGTTGCACCAGTAGATGTGGCATTTCTCGTTTCCGGAATCAGACACACTATTTCTTGGTATGTAACGTGTCACCTGGTCTTGGTTCATTTCGTACGAGTGCCTTAGAAGGTAATATAGCACCCGTAGGGTCGCATTATGGCGATGAATATATGGGAGGCCGCTTCACCCGGACATGCAGACAGCAGGTGAAAATAGTCTCAGACATCTTTTGGCAGGCCCTGAAGCTGACATCAGGAACCTGCAAACCCATAACGTTGCGGCGATGAACCAGGGTGTTCATTACGCCTTCTAAGCAAGCTGCAGTTAATCCCCTGGTCTCGGATGCATGGCTGCTCTTAGGTAACAGAAGGTCAGTTTGCTTGACTAGCAGAGGGTTTCGATTTTCCTGTGGGTAACACCATGTATCGGCTTGTCAACATGCCGCCTGAGCATAAGATCTAGCTCCGCGGCATTTATCTGGACTTTCAGGCGATATGGTTGAAACTAGAGGTGGCTCTCTAGTTGGCCTTCTTGACTGATGTGAAATTCCAAACCAATTTCTTTTGCAGCTTTTTGTGCTCAATTGAATAAAAGATCATCTATTCTATCATGAATAAAATAAAATGAGCCTCGAGCTCCCAGGGATCACTGCTTAAGTCACATGAAAAACATAAATATGTGTGTTTTCAATAACTCGACTGAGGGTGTATTTTGATTTCAGATATTGAACTAAATAAATGTTCAAATTGAAGCTGGATATGCTGCTCCTTATAATCAGCGGTGGCTGCTTGTATGCAATGAACCTGTGTAGAATTGTGAATTCATTCATTGTAAGTAATTGGTTTTTGTCAAGTACAAATTTGTATTCCGTCTAGTAGAATAATGTTGAATTTGATTCTGGTGAACCATGCATTGGTTGAATCAAGTAGTGGGTTTCCAGATTCCAATTTCGAATTGAATGTAATGGAGTAGAATGATCTATCTTTCATTGATAGCCTTTATAAACCCTGAAGCATTGACATTGGAGTACATCTATTTCAAAATTATACCACATATTTCTGTTCTACAGTTATTGCAGTGATGATAAATTATTTGCATCTGAAAAGAGAAGTAAGGAAGGACAGCAATCACAAAGAGGTTCAATCATTGTTTTATAGACGATTGAAGAGAATTGGAATGTCGAATCTCTGCTGATGTGTCTCAAAAAGAAAACTTCCTTCACAATCCTCTCATGAATATAATAGCCGTGATTTTTCAGATTCAAAGAATTATCTGACATCAGTCCAAGATATTCAAATTTTTCATATGGTTATGATCATAGATTTTTTCCTAGTAATATTGGGTTTAGGTTCGTTGATGTTGAGAAATTTTGGTTCTCTGATGAGGATTTGATAGATTTTGATTTTATTCACAGCTTTCTTTTCTGGACTAACATCACTCACATTCAGTAAAGTAACACCTGCAAAGAGATCAAGCAGTTCACATTCTTGAATTGATATAATTCGTGCATAAAATAAAATGAAGAACAGATAACGTATGACCCCACTGTTTTGTGGAATGGCGGTGTGGTATAAGAATAGTGAGTACCCGACTGTAGTCTTTAATTGACTTATTAAAACAAATTACGTAATGATTGACAAAAGACAAATCAAATAAACAAGTAACACTGATAAGCACAAAAGAGGATGAATAGTGTGAGTGATGTTGACTTACGAAATTATAACTAAACTTAACACATCTCCTCAATTGCAAAAATAAAATGGGAAATGATTTTATGGAGTTGACATATTTGGTTACACTATCACTGAGCTAAGAACTGAGAATTATGGTGCGTCGAGGTCTTTCAGGCCTGCTTGTCTCGACATTGGATCGTGGCATTAGATGGGTCAGAGGTACAACTTCTGCCTCTGCAGAATCTGAATTTGTGGTCTCAGTCACTTTAGTCTCAGGTTACTGATGGATGATGTTTGCGTGTTGATTGGCAGGATGAGGAGATTGCGTTTGGTCTATCGAACTGTTACCTTTTGGACCCAGTTGTCTCCAAAGATACAGTGGATTCTTGGCGTAGCGTAATAGGGATTAGCATCTAACAACTCCACTCCATCCGCAGGATCGTCATATTTTTTGACTCTTACATTCCTTTTAGTGAAAACTGATTCAGGAGCTATCCAAGAAGGCAAGGTGAATGAATAAAACAACGTTCATGGGAGTGAAATTAGTCCCAGGACATAGTAGAGATCGAATGGAATGGATAGATTCTTGCAGGACTTGTTTCAAATTTTGAATACGGAGATTGCGTGTTCCCAATTCTAAGCTAACGGTTTTCCATAATGTTCTATTAAATCGTTCCACCTGACCATTTCCTTGAGGGTTGTAAGGAGAAGTTCGACTTGAAGCAACTCCATTTGAGTTCAGGAAAGATTTAAGTTCTTGAGACATAAAAGAGGTCCCTCGATCGCAGTGTATATACGCAGGTGTCTCAAAAGTATGGAATAGATCCTTGAAGCATCTCACAGTAGCTGCTGAAATATCTCTGCAGGCATAGGCAAACGGAAATCGAGAGAATGATGCTCAGTATGTATACGTTCCTTGACTTTGAAGGAAGTGGTCCTCCAAAATCGATATTTAAGAGCTCAAACGGAGAAGTGCAGCTTCAATGAGGATCTCTTCAATTTCAATTATATCTGAGTTTTACCTCTGCACATATAGAATAACTGACAGTGAGTTTTTAAACATAATCGAATATAACATGTTTCTACTCCTCAACCAATGGAACATACGGGTTACGCCTGGGTGACACGATGATTGGTGAAGCTCATATAATTTATGTTTGCACTACATTCCTTGGATGAGGTGTCCTGGACGGTAAATAATATCATACGAAAACGGTGCCAATTCCAATCTCCAACGGGTAATCTTATCATTTTTGATTTTACTAGCATGTTTTTTGTTAAAAATAAGCGACGGCTCCTTTTGTTGTGTAATAAGATTGAAATGCTTCCCAAGAAGAAAAGCTTCCCAGCTCCTAAGCAATTCTACTATTGCTGCTGCGTCTCTTTCAATTGATGAGTGTCCCTTCTCAAATTTGTTCAATATCTTCAGAAAAACGCTGCAGGATGTCCCTCATGGCTCAGAGTCGCAGCAGGAGCCACATTAGAGGCATACGTTTCCACCATCAGAAGATAATCATTTTCCACAGTTGTAACCAAGGAGTTCAATATATCTTTCTTGATGCTCTCAAATTTCATTGAACCTTCAGTTCCTAGTGAAAAAGAACGACAGTGTGTGAGCTTCTTGATCTTATCTGAAAAATGTGATATCCACTTTGAATAGTGAGTTAAAAATCCCACAGCCCTTTCCAGGGAGGCGATGTCTTGAGGCAGTGGCATGATTGATAAAAGAGTGGAACGAGTTGGATCTGGCTTCATTGAGTTGTGTTAAACAAGATGTCCAAGTAAGTTGATAGAGGTAAGGGTAAAATTGCTCTTCTTTTTGTTGATTTCTATTCCTAATTTTGTGGAGGTCGAGAAAAGATTATTTAGATTCTTATCTTGATTGTTCTTGTCATTTCTACATACCGTGATGTCAACGAGGTACGCAAATATTCCAGTAAGCTTTTCTCCAGAGATTATTTCGTTTATAATCCGTTGATAACAGAGAACTCTGTTTGTGACTCCAAAAGTGAAACGAGTGAATTGATACAGTTTACCTTCTGCTTCAAATGCAGTGAATTTTTCATAGTGATTGCAGATGGGAATTTGATGGTGAGCATTGTTTGAATCAATTGTGCCAAAGTGCTTATAATTATCAATTGCCCGAACAACATTGTCAATGTTTGGTAGGGGATATGCATCGAGGAGTGTATCCTTATTTATGCTCTGAGAGTTATCGATCACAAGTCGCTGCTCGTGATTTTCATTTTCAACTACAACCACTTGTGCCCTCCATGGATAATTACTGGGCTCAATAATCCCTTCTGACAATAATGAAGCGACTCCATATTCAATGAATTTTAGATCTGCCTAACAGTAAAGACGAGATTTCGTGGCTGAAGAGACGGGGCAGTTCGATATTGGAAATGGACGAGCAGATGGTCAGTGAAAATTTTTCACCTCCAAAATTCAACATGATTAGTGAGTGTCCCTTCAATAGATCATGTACAATCAAAACGTCTGAGCCGATTTTTTTAAGAACAGTAAGTTTACAGTTTGGGTAGCAATGTTTGCCAATTTCAAGTTTCACATTAACGTACACTTCCACCTTGGTCCGCATGGAAACACGTCTTTGATTAGGAATTCTGTTGATATCGTGCCAGATAACGAATTCGAAGCAGATGAATCTGCCTGAAATTCCTGTATCTACCGAGCAAATAAAAGGAACTCCATTTACAGTGGCTGTAGTAACCGCTCGAATCAACTGTTGTAAAAACCCGTCCCCTAAGGAAGCGATAACTGCTGCAGAAACAGTTTTTGTTTTCTAATTTTCCTTTGATTTCAGGTAAACTCGTGCATAGTGACCGATGATTTAACAATTACCACACTGATCATCTTACACAGACAGGAAGATCGCGAATGGAGTTTGGAACCACAACAATAAGACTTATTCTTGTCCGAAACCATTCCCGCACAAACAGCGCCCGCATTACTAGAACAGTCCGTCTTGCCCTGTACTGAAATGTGGGTCTTGGGACCAGAGTCACATTTATTGATACTTGCAAACGAATATTTAATTTGAGAATATCCTTCAGCATGTTTATGCACCATTTCAAGAGCCACAACATGTTTATTTGCTCCGACTAGAATTGAGTATTTTCTTCAATAAGACGTTGACTGATCTGAATCGTTGCTCAATATTTTAACCTACGAACGAACTGATCTACGCTTTTTCCGGATGTTGCTTACGTACAGCTAGCCAATGTCGTGTAAGAATCTCGCTTTCTTCTCAATGTAGGTGGCTTTTACAATAATGACAGCATCCTGGTACGTTGTACACTCGCTAATCATCTCGTAAACGTTGAATGAAAGAAAATTTGCTCTTACCTCTAATTTATCGGTATCATTCAGAGTTTCAAAAGAAGAATTTGAAAAATTTTCAAACGTAGCGTAAATTCTTCATCCGCCATCAGTGAGTTCGGACTTGTGTCAAGGCGATTAGGCTTCAGGTATTTTCTATATTGTTGAAAATTGATAAGTCAATCAAATTGCAGTATGAGAACAGTGAGCACCTGACTGTAGGCTTTTAACTAACACCGATAAGCACAGAACAGGAAAAATAGTGTAAGTGACGTTAACTCACGAAATATTAACTAAACTAATCACAGCCGGTGTTCTTGCTTTTTTGATTTAGAGAGTACTATTCACATTTGAACCTTGTGACCTATTCTGTAAGTAGCTTCCGAATCAACTGTAGTTTGTGCCTGATAGGAATATCGAAGTTTCATGAGTAAAATAGACATATTGGGAGTTACTTCCCTCTCATTGTTATAGTCTAGAATCTGGTTGTGAGCAGCCAGCTAAAGTCCTTTCTCCAAATATCGTAATATATTGGTTGGCCAAAAATGTATAGCTTCATTTGTTCCCTTAATTTTGGCTACCGGCAGAACTTTAGAGTTGTCAAGGGAAAATCCAGTTTCTAACGAATTATTATTCAAGTTTGGAATAATAGTAAAAACTTCAAAATCATTTGTTGATGATGTCAGAATTGCATCATCCAAGCTATTCATAATCAATTTCGATTCCTTCAGTCAGTAACCGAAATTTTGTCAGGCTATATGCAACTCTATGATGATCATCATCTGATCGGAAAAGGGATGACAAAATCCTACACCTGACGGTGATAATGCTTTCCATGAAAAAAAATTGGGGATTTCAGATTTATCTTGATCTGACTGAAATATTATTCAATTACAGATGATGGAAATCTATTCCTATGCAGAGACCGAAAATAACATTGGAATGAATTTTATCTTTTTGAAAATTTATGTGGTATTTTAAGCTGTTGATCGTTTAGGTGATACGGCTATAAATGGAATCAACAAACTTGTTCCAATTAAATATATCAAATAAGGTAGCATCATACACAAACCTTCGTTGAACTTCATTATCCAGTAAACTTAGATTTTAAATCAAATTTATACATGGCAAAACGATTCTTTGAGAACGGTTAGGGTCTCAGGGACAACTTTAAATCTGATAAGGTGGGACGAAATCCCTTGGATCAATCTTTGGTTTGGAGGGTGTGTCTGTTTCTTGTGAATTATTTGTTGATTATTTCAACAGAAAAAGTGTAGAAGGCAATTTTGAAAAAAATAAAATCATCTACAAAAAGTTCATATGCTTTTCCTTTGCAAGTAAAATATAAACAAGAAAGCTGAAACTTTTTCCGGCAGGATATATGGAAAAAAGTTTGAGAGAAAGAAAAAAAACTAATGAACGGAATGTAGCAGGAAAACGTTCCATCTTTGCTCGGTATGGAGAAAAAATCCATTAAATTGCGAACAAAAGCACGAACAAATATATAAATGCATTAAGATACAAATGCCTTCTGAAATCCTCAACAACAACTGAATCAAACATCGTTACACCTACCACACTAGCTGCAGACATCATGCATACAGAACGTACTATCAAATACAGAATTAGTTGAAAAATCTACTAAATCCTGATGATTGAGGCTGTAGACAAGGTCTTTTGGTAATCATACCTTTCGTCTGAGATATTTGAGATATGTATCGACAACATCTCATTCTAAGCCGTGACCCATGAAACCATATCAAGAGAGAGGCTACTATTCTAATCAGTACACTACCGAATATGGAGAAGAGGGAATGTACGATCAATTATGTCTAAGATATCAAAACTTATTGCACTGCTATATACCTTCAATTTCGCGGAGAAGCATGTTCCAATATGGCATCATTATATCAACAACTCCAGAAATAGAGGATGAGGATGAAAACGAGGGAATCTTGATCTCTTTTTTCTTCAAACAACTGAAAAGGCTCCACCGTTATCGATGAGGACTAAAACAAGTCACTAGAACCTCCTCGAAAGAAATGAAAATAATCATCTGAGAATAGGACGAAGCTCCTGATATTGTTTAGGAATTTGTTTTCAAGTTGGATATATTGGAACTATCATTTATATTCGCATTTAATACTCAGGTGTGAAATTATTTCAATATGAAACACATTTATATATTTCTCAAAATGTTTGGTGTAAGTATTACAAACATAAAGAACAGAATACGTAAATCACGATTCATCAAATCATGGTGAAATATATTTAACATCACATTATCAAACATTTATAATGACATTATGGAAATAACGCAGGCAAATTTTGTATACAGTTCTTATTCTATCTTTGATAATTGCTATATCGCAGTTGGTAACTGCTTCAAGATTTGAGTGAAGAAAGGGTGTTAGTGTGAACTGAATAATATCATATCACGATCCACAGTTTTATTTCATATAGATAGTAATAGCAACTCATCTCACAAACGTTGTAATTATTTGGAATTAAATTTATAACAGCCGATTGAGATGTAATGAAGGCCCCACGTTGGACATGTGCATTCTGGTCAGGTTTGGACAGCAATTATGTGTTGAGAGTTGAGTTGATAGCTCATTTATAACTTTGTCAATTTATGAATGATATTAAACGTTTGCAATCAATTATATAACATAACCCTCATATTTATGAACAGATTGCACGTATTTCAGCCGAGCGAAATCGTTTGGTCGAGGGCATCGTTCAAGTCTTCCGTAAAACTGTCAGTATTGATGACGCTGAAAATCGTTCGAACGTTCACACATGTCATATATCAACACAGTGTTAGCTGTTGCCTGAAAGATATGGTCGGTATATTACCCAACTCGGCTACTTCATTGCCACCGTTTGCACATCTGTCGATCCCGACATTTGCATAACTTTCGATAACAGGATGCTAATAAAACCGCGCTTTATTGCGAACCAAAATCGGAACAGTTGACCAACTCCTGCGTTGTGTGAAATTGCGGCATAAACCGATGCTGTCGCTTGCATGAAATTTGAATATTTCGACGTTGCGGTAATTTAGTACTCGCGAAACAATGTGAGGATATATTTTCCCATTATATTTATTGATGCTTGCACTTTTTTGATGGGATTCGGATACTGAAAGCATTCACTCACGCATCATTCTGTAATGGCCTTCACAGAATTTTGGCATTTTAGTATTTTATCGTGAGATTATTACTTTTTGGAGGGTACGTTACTGATGGAAAAATAGTAAATGTGTATCCTGGTAATATTATTCCACAATTTTCCATTCATCAATTTATTCCACTCCGACGAAGAATGGAAGTATAATATGATTATTTCTCGATTTAGCACTTATTGCATATTTTTTTGAATGATTTTCAGTTGATACTATTATAATTCCAGATAAAATTAATAATATCAATATCTATCGTTCAGAGATAAACCAATATAAAATTCAAAATCTTGAAATGGTACGAATGTTTAAAATAGTAAAGTTTAAATTATTCGTTGGTAAAGATAAAGTTATTTGTTAAAATTACTTAAAATATATAAAATGACGCCATGTACATCATCATTGAATATCATTATCACACATTCGCTTAGCTTATAATATGCCTTTTCAGTAAGAATCTATTTTGATTGAAGTTTAAGAGCATTTGTTGGTAAACTTCTCAGACATATCGGTGAATTTGTTTTTAGAAATGAAAATTGTTTAGGATATATGGAGAGCTACTACAGCATTCATATAGCAAGTCTTTTTTGAATCTTTAAATGTATAAACAAGTTTGAGGTTTCTTTGCCTAATTGGCCACAATTTCGTGTAAGTAGATTAAGAGATATAAATTACATTTTCTGAATTATGAAGATAACTTTAACGTAGGATTATGAAGATGAATGAACGTAAAATATTGATCTATAGACGGAATGCGAACCGACACACCCGCAAACTCATCCATTTTCGGTAGAGAGTAATTTTTTCAAGAGTCATTCTAATTAATTGAGGACAATGATCTGGAATAGCACTATCTATTACTTATGCTCCAATATTACAATCAAAATTTGCAAAGATGTTATCAATCAGACTAGTCGTCTTAATGATTTTCCCAGTATGTAGAAATATTGTTTGGCTGAAATTATTACAATGCTATATATAGGTTTAGAAAATGTCCCCTAGTTTTCCCATTCTTGATCAGATATATATTGAAGTCGCCACGGATTGCAATTTCAAATTTGCCGTGATACTCATAACTACATTTTGATAGTTTGTCTAAACAATTCATAAATACCCCGAAAGAATCCTGAGGAAGCCTATATGTAGATATAACTAATACGTATTACTTACTTATAGCACATGCACATTCACTATTATTCTCTTGACCTATTTGTTCATTTAGCCAATTTATTGAAAATTCAGGTTTGGTTCGTTCCTTGCATATAATCAGCTTCCTCCATGGGCTGATGTATTTCTTGAGAACATGGACATGAGATGGTAATCATTGATCACCGCTAGAGTGCTTTAGTCTGCCCTGAACCAATGTTCCGTCAATCCTAGCATTTGGGGCTTTCCAACGAATTATTAGTGATATAATGTTCTGGTGTAGGGAAGAAAATTTCTTAAAGCTCATAGGTATACATTTTTTGTGACTAGCTTTCTGAATGATTATTCCGTAAATGATTTTGTTTATTGACGAAATGGTTTGCGAGAGGCTGATTTTGTAAAATTTGTTCTTTTCAGAAGAATGGTCTGATTATTAAATTTTTTGGCCAAATAGCGTCCGTTAATTCTCGTATATGAATTCATTTACGCTCATTACAAAAGCTGAAATTTCAGTTGATTGAATGGCTGGTTTTTAACACATTGATATATTTATATTGATTTCTCTAAGGAAGGTTCTAATACCTTTGTCTATAGTTGATGGAACTATTCGAGATATGAAGATGAATTTCCTTACCTCGATTGTCTTTAGGACAGTATTTTTATTTTTCGCAATGGTGGTTTTAAGTCTAATCTATAAGCGTTTCCTGTTTTTACAGCACTGTTTGTATTCTCGAGTGTTTCCTTGCTGCTTGTGCTATAACATTTTTTAAATGCAAACTTAGTTTCTGAAGTTATTGATTCATCAACATTCTCCATGTTAAGACTTCATTCCCAATATCTATCTGCTTGTTGTTGAATTCAGGTGTCTGTATTTATTGTCAAATTTCGTAACATTTATCATAATTTTCTAAAATGTTATTAACATCTATCTGCCTGCACATGTTTGACGGTTTTTGCGCCAATTTCTGCATAACTCTTTCGAGAGCTCTCTAATTGTTATCGTCAGATTTATTTTGTCTTGTAGTAATTCATTTTACCTTTGAGTTGTGATAAAGTACCGTCTTTGTACATTATTAGAATTTTCGGATACTCATTCTCAATCAGGTAGTTTTCTCTCTCGTGATTCATTATTATTAGTATTAGACGATACGAATATCTTCTGGATATAAGGGAGATATTATCCATATAGTTACCTGAAACTTATTTGTTCGAACGGGAAGGGTGAGACATTCCGTCGCTCGCTCGCCACTTGTCAGTAGGTGTGTTACTGTTATTTGTAATCAATAAAAATTATTTTAATATGAAGATCAATACTATTCTCGTACAAAACAGGACATATAAAATAATCATGAAATAGTGAAAAAATTACAGCAGAGAATATGTGGGATCATGGCTTCTAGACATTACTGGTGGGAAACATCGAATTGTGACTTCGCCAAGTTGAACTGCCGCTGCATTGAATATCAAGAAGATTTCGCTGAGCTTTCGGACTGATTATTTCTGAGATTTTGGTAGGTATTACCATGGGATTTCATTATAAAGCGTGAAGTCCCAAGGGGGTGGATATTCATCTCATTTATATTCTGACATTCTCCGAACATTGAAAGGAAGTAACAATAATATACAGACGTTCACAACCGTTGAGCAATTCAGCATGGGGAAAATTCGAGTACATTCAGCACCATTTAGCTATTTTGTGACAAATATCTGTTATGAGCCTATTTATTTAAAATAACTCTGAACTTACCAAGTGGATGTACCTACCAATTGAGTTCAGTTCATTCACTCCCTGTTAAACGCTTAAGAATGCTGCTTCACTTTTGAGAAATTGAATAAGTTTCTGTAACTTATTAATTAGGTTCGAATAGAACATTTCTGTAACTATTATAATCCCAGTCAGCTTTTATAACTTATGCCCCTCTGTAGTCATACAGAATTTCAGTTTTCGTATCAAGTTAAAATGAAACTGTAAAAATTATCACATAAAAATCGAGTTTTTGTTACTATGTACTGGTTGTGGGAAACGCTATCAGTAATCATTTTGGAATAGTTGTTCTACATTCATCGTCCGAGTAAGTGCACTGAAAACTATGAGGTAATCTACATGAACAGTTGTTTCAAAGGAAGAAGAATCTCTTTTGTCACTTTATCTACTACCATTCCGAGTAAAATTATGTGATTGTTTTCTCTAGGAATTCTG
This sequence comes from Endomychus coccineus, assembly GCA_958510875.1. Classification (NCBI taxonomy): domain Eukaryota; kingdom Metazoa; phylum Arthropoda; class Insecta; order Coleoptera; family Endomychidae; genus Endomychus; species Endomychus coccineus. The sequence goes on from OY294067.1 coordinate 97,453,682, forward strand.
CAAAATTGATAGAAATTGTATGCTCTCGTTTGACGGACTGTTTCTCGAAAATCTTAATAGATCTTTGAGGTAAATATCTGCTAACAAACGTTCACAATTTTTCTCCAGGATAGAACCATTTTCAAAATCTCAACACTGCGATAGTGTGAGGGATAGTTCTTGAGTGCAATATCATGATAAATTTTGATATCTCCCTCCGAGCAAGTGCCATGGAGAAAAAAAGGAATTAGATTTTATTACGGAACCAATTTTTTTCGGCCATTCTCTGTTGACTGAAACATTTTACTGCCAAAACAGTTACATTACTCTAGTTCCACAAAAAAACGGAACATGGAAACGGAAATTTAGGAATCCACTGCTATATAAGTTCGAAAATGAGCATGTTTGCTTTGATATTGATTCGTGCCTTTCGATCAGATATCGGTGATATTCTTTCCAGGAGTTATGATCGGTGAATTCGTCAAATTATGACTGACACCTACCGAGCCAATCTCACCTGCAGTTGTTTTTCGAAAATATGTTGCTATGATTAGTACAGCATGTCTAACATTTCACTCACGAATTCTATGAACTGGTATGGAACGTGGAACCTTCTGGATTCTGTTAGAATTGGTGTATGGATCAAAGTCAGTAGAAAGTGGATTTATACCGCTATTGTCAAGCAATTGTTATAAGCAATGATTTAGTTGCTAATTTGTCAACAAATTGAATGGAGGTGAATTATAAAGAAGTAAAACGTATTTGAAGATTGATAGAAAATAACGTGAAGTTTCCCAGAAAAGGCGTATTTTCCTAGATATAGCCAATGGAACTCCAACAAGAAGGAGGGAAGGGGAATGATAGGATAAATTCAGGCGAATGTGAGAACGGAATACTTTTTCTCTGTTGTTTTTTTTGTAAGCATGGAAAATACAAATTTTCTAAATTTTCTCACAAAAATCATATAATAAAGAAAAATGTGGAGAATTCATTTATTTGTATATTATTATAGAGGAATGTCAAACTATGGTAAGAATATAAAATTTCCCATGATTCAAATGTATATAAATTGATGAAAATATGAAAATAAGATTTTTACACTCATTGTTAATATTTTTTGGGAAACGCTTAGTTTAAGGAAGTTACAAATTAATAAGAAATTATATAAAAATATTCAACCTACCAAAATTGTGTGTAAAGAATTGAATATCTCACATTATAGTAATATTACTATAGCATGTGAACGCTAACAAGTGAAGCGTTTCTTTTTGTTTTTTGTTAGACTAGTACTACTGCGTTTTATTATTTTAAATTCAACTGGTGTCATGAGAGTAACTAGTTGGCAAGTTTCTCCTAATTTTGTTCTGTTTAATCCGGGTTTTAATCCTACGAGGAACTGGAATGTTCAGTTCTAAGGGAGTGAATTCGATACATCAGTACCTGAAATGAGATAGTGTACCTACGTTAATAATAGATGTACTCTTCATGCGGTATAACGTGCATTTCAGAAGACCGGAAAAAGTCCAACATGACAATATTATTGTAAATTTGAGTTCTGTCTTTGATTCTGTATACGGCAGTGATAAACTTAAGAATCATCGACCTGATTTCAAAACAGTTGCCACTGCTACACTGGTGAGGATTGACTGGGTTACGGTTATATGGTTACATAATTTGGTAGAAGAAAACCGAACCGTTTTGGTGGATGCGCCAGACCGTTATTGCCTTCAGGTAGTTTCCTCCAGCGAAGAGTGCAAATCTCACTTTTTTCGTGGTATCGAAACTACAGTTACGTACAGTATCGATAATTATGTGTGTGGTGGAATTCATGGTGGATATATAAAATGAGAATATAAAAAATAATAATATATTAAATAACCAGAACGATACATTTACGATTCACCACTTGAAAATAACCTTTCTCCTGAACAATAATAGCTTCAGTATCTAGAATACTAATAATAATAGAATCTTCATATCAAGTTCGTGAAATTTGTGTATTTTCAATGGCTTATGAGATTGCTAATTTTTGGCCAAGACCGTATGTCGAGGGCAAAAATTCACTCGAATGTGTCATTAAAACAAGAATTTCACAGACGAAACACAACATCTTTTGTACAACTACAGCCTCGACTCAACCAAATATTATAATATAAGTTAATATTCCTTGCAATTGCACCACATAATTAAAGTTAACTTGTTCTGTCGTTCCTATAGAAACGGTTCCTTGCAGTGAAAAAGTTTTTTCACGGCGAAATAAGTATATGTTCATTCATCGATAGAGACGTCAACCTTTCCTGTCAGTTGTACGAAAATAGTACATTGTATACGGAGTAGCAAAATCTGAACAATCTAAACAATGTAAAGATCACATTTCGAGGCGCAAGCCGAGACTGGCAATACGTAGTCTGGGAATATGAGTTTTCCTACGAGGTATCCATACTATGTCTTAAAGAATATAAAATCATTCAAAGGATGTAAATTATTACGATCAACTTGTTAAAATTTTCCAATAAGCATTATTAATTTTATTCACAAAGAAAGGATGTTATGAAATATTTGTAACTATGGAAACAGAGCAATTTTGAATTGTCATACTTGACGCATATAGAGTTTATTTTTGGCGTTTTCCAATAGTGTTTCCGCGTTTTCAAACATTCGAAAAGCGAATGTGAAGTGCCAAATGATGAGTGATGATGACTGTTCCATTTGTGGAATCGCCTAGAACTCTTGGAGGCTGTAAATACTGCCTCAATGGAATTGTTTCAGAGGAGAATATAACTATGCATACAATCGTTTCATGGAGAATCGTGAGGATAAGAATGCTAGTCTTTCCCAGAAAATGTTGTAATGGCATATTTTTTGGTTCTTGGTACCAAGATGAAATCTTCAGTTTTGTGGGCGAACTATTCAATGTTTTTTCCATACTGATTTCTTGAAAATGTTATGGTCCTCATTTCTAATTGTGAATAGCATGTTAATAAACATATGTTTTTTTATAAAATTTCGCGAGTTTTCCAAAACAGAGTACATAAACCATATATTGTTATAAGGCTTACTAAAAATACTATTCAACGGTATAAAAGTACAGGATGTTTTATTTGAAAAAAAAAATTAGTTCATCACTGTTTTGCGTTTGGGCTCATTCTGTATACGGTAATTAATAATAATGATAATAATAATATAGCTTTATTTTTGAAATTGTTACTTGTAGTAAATTTACATAAACCAGAGCAGAAAAATAAGAAATAATAACAAGAAAGAATAAGAATGTATACAATTCAAAAATCTCAAGGTGAAGTTCAAGCAGATAGTTTCCTATCCCTCGTTCTACCACTTAAACCTTGTGTTACATACTACATATATAAATAGTAAAAGGTTGCCTAAGTTAAGCTTAATCTAAATTCTATAACATATTAACTGAAACATAATTAGTGTTTTAGTTTCAAAATTTTTAATCGTTTATACTTTTTCTGCGCCAAAAAGAAGAGAGGAAAATTGTTGAAAGTTGTTCTTTAAAGTAATGCTCGAAGATTTGTTTTTTAAAATGGGGATATGTACAATTTTTAATCTGAATGGGAAGTTCATTATAAAATTTGGATATGCAGTAAGTAAAAGATTGCTGGTATAGTGAAGTATAATGTAGAGGTGGAGTAATAGTACTTTGATGTCTTAGATTGAGATGATGCACGTCAGTTCTGAAGCAAATTTTTTTAAATAAATACGGTGGTGTTTTATTTAGAATAATAATATGATATAAACAATTAGACTGCAATAAGAAACGATTCTTCATATTAAGCCAGCCTAGCTCTTTCAATTTGTGAGTTACATGTTGATATTTTCTTATTCCGAACACACACCTTATGCATGAGTTTTGTATTTTTTGAATTCTATTATGATTAACACTATCTAAGCCATGTGAATAAGCCGGAGAACAGTAATTGAAATGTGACAAGACCAAACTTTCACAAAGCATAGTTTTGATATTGATTGGAAAATAATTTCTATGCGAATATAGCAATTTTAAAGCCATTACTGAATTTCTAACGTAATGTGGAACTTGTAATTTATATCTAAAAGTATTATCTAAAATTAAACCAAGATTTTTTGAGTGTTCTACTATGGGGATTTCTATATCATTAATGTGTATATTAAATTGTTGCGCTTTTAAATTGTTTACATCTGCTTTTCGACCGAATATTATAATTTTAGATTTGGAAGGATTTAAAAATAAGCTGTGTTTTCTTGCCATAGAGTCGACGGAAGCCAGGTCAGAGTTGATATTAGAAATTGTTGAATTCAGTAGCTTAAGGTAGAAAGAAAGGTACATTTGCGTGTCATCTGCGTATCTGTGTGATTTGCAGTGTTCTATGTAGCTCTGAAACATGCAGGTATATATGTTGAAAAGCATTGGCCCTATAATAGATCCTTGGGGAACTCCTGCGGCAACGCTTTGTGAAGTAGAGATTTGATCATCGAGCTTAACTTTTTGAGTTCTTCCCGTTAAATAATTCTTAACCAATTCAACCGAGTTTTCATCAAGTCGTATGTGATGGAGTATGGCACATAATAGTTCATGGCAGATGGTATCGAAAGCCTTGGTGAAATCCAACAAAACTAATACAGTTACCATACCACGATCTCTAGCTTCCAAAATGTCATCCACAACGTTTAGAAGTGCCGATGTGCCGCTAAAATTCTTTCGAAAACCTGATTGATTAGGTGGAAGTATATCATATTCAATCAAATGGGTGCTAAGCTGCATACTTATAATTTTTTCCAGAACCTTAGATAAGGTAGGAAGTATACTAATAGGCCTCAAATCTTCGAAAGTTTTTGGCTCTGATACTTTCGGAAATGGCGTTATCAGTGCTTGTTTCCATATATCAGGGACCGTATTTGTTAAAATGCAACTGTTCACTACGTGTGTAATAAATGGGATAATACTAGAACCACAATATTTTAACATAACGATATTTATGCCATCGACTCCCTCAGCATTAGATTTCATATCATTTAAGATATTACCTACAGTTTCACAGTCTACCAGCTCGAAATGGAATTTAGTATTGAATTCTTTTATAGTGTCATTTTTATCAAAATGTAGCAGTTCAGTGTTTGGTATACAATTTACAAATAATTATTTATTTCATTCCAGTTTCTTAAGCGATAGTTCATTAATAAGCACTCAAATAAAAATTCAGGACATGAGTAAGCACTGGACACTTGCCATATTCATTTTCAACAGTAAAGTCTTGATAATTTTCCAAATAAGGCGCTTTTTCAATATTTAAGTCTTGATAATTTTCCAAATAAGGCGCTTTTTCAATATTTTTTCACCCATATGATGGAATGGTTCATAATTCACCTATTAACAATGGGCCCATTTTGAACAGAATCAACAGGGCTTCCCAATGATGCTAAAATATTTACGTTAAAAAAATTATAAGTTGGGTGCGCCACTCTATAAAGCGAAACTCTTATTTTATAATTCTGGATTATTTCAAGTCTTTTTACGGATAAATCTATTTATTGTTTTTATGAAACAAAATTGTTTGTAGGTACTCGCCATGAGTCAGAATTGCTACGAAGGGATTTCCAGAAAATCTGTTCAAAATTTAGTTGTTCATTTCTATACAATGGGTAGGTACCTAATATAAGTTTTTCGTCAAGTTCTAATATATTTTATCACTTCCCCAAAACGTTATACTTATGATAAATAATAAATATATGTTATCCTGAAAGTGCCCTGCACGATGCACGTCCTAAAATCGAGCGACTGCTGCCAGTCCGTCCCTGGAAGGCGTAGTAAATATGCAATATCCGAGTGTTATATGCATGCATAAGGCATAGAACGTATGCGAGATTTTTAAACCTCACAGCAGCCGCAGCGAGACTGAGAATCTCGGTCACCTTAACCGTCCCTCGACATTTTGATTCCGGTTACCTACACGCACAGAGATGAAGAATAGAGTACCAGAAGCCCAATGTAAATTGAACGGCTCTCCATTTTTTGTGCGGTAAGGCATTACACATGCACGAAAGTAAAAGATCAAATATTATTAAATAGATATGTTAAATTTGAACACGATTATTGTTGTCAAAATAGTTTAAGTAATATAGATTTATATGGAGACCAAATAATTTAAAAAAATTAAATGGAGTCAAAACCGCAAAAAATAAACGGGAGCCACGCTTTAGAATTCTCTAGTCCTCTATTCTTCATCTCTATGCCTTTACGCTTACGTTAAAATAGCCAGGCGTTGCGTATCTTTATACAACTTCTGATCAACGCTTGAGCTATAGTTTGCTTGTCCACTCTTCGTCACTTGACTGGTCGCTCTTCGGTGTCTCTCGAAGGTGTCGTGACCTTGGTGAAATAGTATCCTACAAGTAATTTCTACACTAAAATCCGACTCAGACTTTAAGCGCAGTTCAATGTTTGTCGTTGAACTGCGCTTAAAGTCGAACTTTCGAGATGTTCCAAAGCATGTCTTACCAGATCGCTCATTTACCAATTCACCGACGCGTCAGTTCATCGATACGTGCTTTGCACAGTAGACATGAGAAGTAGGGTGGAAGAAACTTTTCTGAATCATTCTGTCATAGGTGTCAAAATGTGCCTATAGTCAATTAAAAAAGGGTCACTGAAGCTGCTTGACGTATTTTAATATGTTCTGGTTCCTCACGGATCTCAAAGTTAAAAATACTTCGCAGATTTTTTTTTTTGCAACTCATAACAACGTAAAAAGAGCAAAAAATCAGTCCCCCCAAAATTGACAACAGAGAATGTGATCTTATCACAGAGCAAAATAACATATTCGAAATAATGTAGACTATTGAATCTGGTAATCTTTCTGGTTACATAGCTTTAAGAAACGCAGGAAAACTTTTCCATGCACGAAGGGTTACCAAATCCAACAGAATCTTAAGACGTTAGATCGCAACTAAATGTTCTTCATAATCCCTGTGCATTTAAGTTAATTACGTCATGAAAGTTCAGGCCCTATTTTGGTTCCGAGTTAAACTCCAACCTTCTTGTGGTAAAGGTGCAAGGCATTTATGAAATACTATCCTTGATCGCAGATGATGATCGAAAATACAGAGAACTCGATATTCGACGTATCCTAAAGGCTCGCCTTTCTAAAACAGCAGAGGTATGCACTGTACCCGTTGCAAATTAGAATGCAACACATTACTCCGAAATAATTCTTAGGATTGATTTGAATGTGACTGAACCACCAATAACTGCAAACATAGAAATTAATTCATTTAAAGTCTCAAATTTGATCTATCCTATTTTACCAAAGACATTCCCAGCTGTATGTGGCCATGAAAACTGTGAAGAATTTATTCAAGTCCACATCAAATTCAGGAGTACATTGCTGACGTTTGAAAGGCAATCACATTATGATAAACGTAGATAAATAAACTTATTTCAGGTACTTTACTCCAAAATTCATATTACTCTTGAGTTTTGTTTAGTTTTTCATTGAGTTTTTTAATGTTTCAAGCTTAAACATAATAACAGTTTTTTTCAATACATTTTTCTGTTCAATTTCCCTGAATTGTTGTTTTACTAAGAAAAAATTGGAACGATTATACTAATTAAATTTAAAAAAGATAGACTTTGTGAAAATTTGCTTAAAAACGCACACTCAGAACTTTCGAGGAACTTAATAATGTCAAAATGCCGTTTCCAGCTTTTGCATAATGATATATGACTACAAAACGTACCTTTTTGTAACTATGACATTATTTCCATTTAAAAATAAAAATAATCTATAAACAAATATGCGTTGATGAACATATTTTTTTCCAAATTTGTTATCTTTGAGGAACCTGAAGATATGAAAATATTCATTCCAGCGTATGCATAGACTTTTTTCATTATATAACACACCTTTTGAGAACAATGACAGAAAAAAAAAATAGAATAATGTAAAGTTTCCGTTCCACCCTAATGAGCAGTGACCTTTGTGACACTCGTAGTGGCATTACACTTTTTCAATGCCCAATAGACTGTGAACTAGTTTGCAACATCATAATAGTTAGTTTTAATCGTACTGAGCAATAATTTTCAGTTTTAAGTGAGCTTGTAAATGATAAAGTCATCAATCAGCATCATGATATTTGTAGGATGATATTTGCATCGAAGCTAGCTTCTGTTCATAACACGTGTCGGCGAACTTGTTCTCGATGAACTCACGCGTCGGCTAAGTGGTGCCGGCGAACTAGTATCGGCGCCACTAGTAGGTAATGGTAGTATACGTAATCCTCCCAAAGCGCGCGAGGGGACATTATCTCTAGATGTGGAAGGAATTCCAGTTTCGTGTTAGATGCAACTTTTCCTCCGTTCATTAAACACTCCTATGGTATAAAATGAAACTCGGGATATGAAATGTTCGAAATATTTTATCTCGAAAATGAAACTGATCTCGTATGAGTATACGAATCCTTACATTTTGATATCATATCACCCAAAGATTGAATTTCAATATCTCCCCCAGACGGATATTTTCTTTTATATCCTATCACGATGTGGCAGCAAACTATTCACATTGTTCTCAGTTGAAAGAGAGAAAGCTCATTATCTATATCTTGCACTAACAGAGAGAAAAACTATAATGTATTCACGTAGCTGTTAGGCAAGGATGGCTGACGAACTCCAAAAAGTAACTGATTAATATAAATTCTTACTTTAATTTCAATTCTCTAGTTCTCTTATAACTCCATATTATGAAAAAATAGAAGCCGATCCAACATTCTAATTGATCGCTGATCTTGAACATATTTTCTCAATATTGATTGAGAAAATAGTTTCCATTCCCTCCTCATCTGTAATATGTTCTAATCGGCAAGAAAAAATTCCGGATTATAGCGTTTTGAGACTTTCTGAATCGATCTAGACATGTTTCGACATGGAGTGTGTGCCGTCTATCGGTCTATGGATTTAACATTTTGCAAATACTCTGATGTGGTGAAAATAAGAATTGTATTATTTTTAAGCGAGGTAGCCCATCTCAAATGGTTGTTTTTTGACATCTATCTTCACAAGCATATAACTATTTAACTTGCAGAAGTGTACAAAATTTTCATTCTAAGGTTCAAATAACGTCATCGATTTGACAGGTGAATTTTGATAGTTGATGAAACATTGGACGTAAGATTATATAATCGTGTGAAATATTTTGAGTCACACTGATAGCAGGTGTAATTATGAAAGATAGTTTAAAATAAATTATGAAATCAATTTCAATGTAACGTAGAGTATAATTTAACGTCTTCCAATATAATAAGACACATTTACCCTTTCTTTTACAGCTTACATTCATGTCATCATCAAAATGGTAATAACATATTTTGAAGATGACACACTAGTTGTCGAAATTATAGTCACGTTATTGCTTCTATGATGTAACGAAGCGTCGTTACTAATTAATATTATTGCACAAGTAAGTCACCTCTACCGAAATGAAGGAATCAAACTTTGATACACTATGTGTATAAAAACACGACAGCAGAGTGTATCTACTGATAAGCGAGTCCGCGTTCCGGCGACATTCTCAATCACATGACGTGTCAATCTCAGAGTATAAAAGGAGCCTGGTCTCCCATGTAGAAATCACTTGCTAGGAGACCGCCGTAGCTGAAGCAGTAAAACCCGATATATCAAAAGTAGAGTTTTTCCATTTAGTCCGATAAATGGAGAGTAAGTATATTCTCGAGTTTTAATTTTCCGTAAAGATTCAATTGCTGAATTTATATTTCAATAATTCTAGAAAACAATGAAGTGTTGACGATTGTTTTCCTGAATATATTGGGAAGCGCCGTAGTGTTCATAATTATTTATTATTTACCGCCACTATTTGAATCTGAGTTTATTTTCGATAATTCTAGAAAACAGTCAAGTGTTGACGATTGTTTTTCCTGAATATATTGAGAAGCGCTGTTCCGTTCATAATTTAATAATATTTTCTGTAAAGATTCAATTGAATTGAAAGAATTAATATTTCAATAATTCTAGAAAACAATAAAGTGTTGACGATTGTTTTCCTGAATATATTGGGAAGCGCCGTAGTGTTCATAATTATTTATTATTTTCCGCCACTATTTGAATCTGAGTTTATTTTCGATAATTCTAGAAAACAGTCAAGTGTTGACGATTGTTTTTCCTGAATATATTGAGAAGCGCTGTTCCGTTCATAATTTAATAATATTTTCCGTAAAGAATCAATTTTTGTTTTAATTTTCAATCAAATTCTACGAGACGATTCAGTGTTGACAATCGTTTCATATGAATGTAATGATGAATACCAGTTTAGTTAACAATTAAGAACTTCAGTAAAGAGATCGAGTTCCATTTCAAGATAGGGATTCCCCGTGAAAAATTTAATAGTAATTTGTTGTTCCGAACACTGATTCCGTATTTCTATTAAACCAAAATATAAACAGAGGCGTAATAAATTGTCATAAGGAGAGACACAGTAGTACACTGATGCCTGGTCACCCCTCAAGTAAACAGATTTCCGTGTCAAACTCCTGAAGACGTGGGACAATCTGATATTCTCATTTCTTACGTCGTGTTAGGGTATATTGACCTAATCGAGATACCAGCTGTTAGTGAGCGTGATAAAAAACTTTCGCGGAATCATTTAGATTTAATAATCGAATGGCGTATACCATATAGGGATGATCAAATATCACTATCTTATAAATGTTGTCATTTCCAGTGAAAACTCTGTATAGATATTTTTGTTTGTTTATAATTGTATATAATATTGTAAATAGTTAATGATTTATTTCTGTTAATAAATAGCTACAAAGGTTTGTAGTCATTTTGTTCAAGGCAAAGACATTATTCTTCTGTAGGAAGAGCATTTCTCAAATACCAACCACAAAACTAAACTAGAAGAACTCTGACCTTCTTACTTGTAAGAAACCCAGGCAGGTCTGCTAAGGTACATGACCGTACCGTAACCTCAGGGGACAACTAATCTTCCACCAAAATTAGTCATTTGGGCGGAAGTTGGTTACAATGAATATAAGTGATAAAAATCAAAGTAAAAATTGTTTCATTATATCAATATCAAAAATGACCACAAGTGTAACTGCACAATTTCCCCAACGTGTCATTAACTGTCCCTAAATCAGTTGCAATATATATTTTTTCCATAATATATTACTTTGGCAGACAGAAGTGTCCACTAGAAATTTTGCTAACAAAAGTGAGTGAAAATAGTGATCAATTGATCACAGTTCATTAGTTTTGGATTTGTGTAGAATCTGTTAGAATATCTTCCGTGATATAATACATCCTAACTAAATTGTTTTCTATCGTTTCGTTGGTTACAGATTCTTCCTTCCATCTGCAATCTTCATAAATCACCATTAATCAATAACTTTGTCAACATCTTTCCCATAATATCATCCTCATCACAAGTTTTTTCCCTGCTCCCCCCATTTTCAATTACACGTTTCAGATTTATATCCTAGCTTTGGGCGATTAATAACTCCTCTTGAGGATTTCACTGTGTGGTGGAACAATTTTGCTAAAATCGTTTCTGTTCAGGCAAATTAATGTATTAGCCATTTTGGCGAATTCTTTTTTTTGGTGTCATTGAACTCGTCTCACAGGATGTATAAAAGTGATAGATATCATAAGCTCCAAAAATATGTATAAGTGCAGAACCCTTTTCGAAGTATGGCAGGGTAATATATAATATCTTTAGTACCTTCACAATGGGTATTCTATCGTTAGCGTTTTAGTCTTCCGCTTACGGATTTCTCCATATTACTTCTTCAAGGTTGATAGCTAGTACACATTAGCATTTATTTTCCATTGTTCACTTTAATTCAAGCAGGAAGGGTTTTTGTGATAACAAAAATCAGGATGGTCTTTCGTTCCCCTGAAAACAATGTGAAGTGAGAAACAAATTTCTCAAGAAGGCCAAAGCTGGTACATATCACTGGGAGTAATATGAATCTTCGTTTTGACGATACGTTATTAATATCTGTTTTTCCATTAGTGTCACTGCACTTGATAAACACAACCCATTCTTCCACTACAGCAATGTAAACGTTTTTAATTTTGTAAAAATAATGATTGATATCAGAAAAGCTCCAAATTGGAAAGGAAAATTGCGAATGATATTTCAATGAATAATTAAAATAACCAAATTCATATATTCTCAAGTATCACTTTCTTTCGTCTAATGATTATTGGTAATATGCCTTTCGTCTGCAAAGATCAACAGGAGACTTGCGTGTCTATGTAACACATACAGGGATATCAAAAATTATCTTGGTCAAGGGTGGTTGTGGAATCTAAAATGTGTTTCTCACTTTACGTCTGAAATAATTATGTCACTGTCACACTGACATCATCAATAATCTACAAATTCCATACCTATTTATTTCAGTTGTAAAACAATAATGAACTACAAATTAAAAATAATCTTGGTCAAGGGTGGTTGTGAAATGTAAAACGTGTGTCTTACTTCAAATTTTTGAATATGTTTTGTTGTGTCCGAATCTGTTGAGTCATTGTGCTGAAATTTTCTAATCCAGTTTTTCAATCATGCCTCTTACCACACACAGCACAAAATTCTCATGATTGGAGCCTATTTTCGAACGGGTGCGCTAGTTAATGTGCATCGAACAAAACGGGGGACATTTCCAACAATTACTGTAATTTAGTTTTTCTTGTTACTAAAACCGTTATTTCATAATTTGTAGTTCATTATTGTTTTACAACTGAAATAAATAGGTATGAAATTTGTAGGTTATTGATGTCAGTGTGACAGTGACATAATTATTTCAAACGTAGAGTGAGACAGACGTTTTAGATTCCACAACCACCCTTGACCAAGATAATTTTTGATATCTCGGTATAATGGCAAACATTATTGAATAATATGGAGGAAATCTAGCCACCAAAGATAAAATACAAGAATCTCAATTAGAATGATTCTTATCAAAATAGATGAGAACATGGAACGTTGAGATCAAATTATATCTTGATTTTGCTGTTGCTACATCTAGAAAAAATTGAATGAAGGTTCTCATATTGCTGGCATCATATATGTATGTCTGCAATTGGGATACAAGGCATTTTGTCAGCGCTCGATGTAGAATGTCATGCTGCATTCATTATAAATATCATTCCATGAGGTACTGAATCATCCCCACACTAATTTCATAGACAGATTTCTTGGATAAAACCACTGTTGGGTTAACCTATGTGAAAATTGACGTTCTATCATGAAATCTAAGCGAATGAAACTACAATTCATTGCTTTGCCGTATTCAATAATTCTACAGCTGATATGTTCACTGAGAAAGCTCACAAATCAATTTTTATCAATATACAATCCCATGTTCTTCACTTTGAATTGTGCTCAATCTAACCTGATTTTCAAGCCGCTTTTCCATCGCATCATATTCAATTTCTTTTTCTTTTGGTAAGAATTATGTTTGCATTCAGATTCATTTTGAAACTTTGGAAATTATTACGATTTCTTAATCTCTTAGTAGAATTAAAATAAGGTATTGACCCAAAGAGCCATTGTATTTTGCAGCTGGATATCATGAGGGTAGATTGATTGCAACTATGGAACGAAATTTTTGTGAGATTATTCCATTAGACTCACAAAGCACGCCAGCATGGCCGGGAAACTTTTAATGCACCTGCTCAAAACTAATTGATATTTAATGAAACCTGATTCTCATTCCTTCAAAGGCATGAGAGATGAATATGAGAAATAATCGAAATGTTCAAGTTAAAAAAAAATTTGAGAAGAAGCGCTCAGTTGCTACTATTGCTGCATGTAGCTATATTAACATAAATGATCCGTGAAACAAATATAATAATTGATGAGTTAGCACGTGATCCGTTACTTCAAGAAAATGTTCAACTGATTAAGATTCTCCCAGTTGTTGTAACGCTGAAACAGGAAGACAACGGAACAGAATAAAATAAACACTCCAATAATATAAATAGAAATGAGATTGTATCTGATTTACACATATTTTATTCAAGCAATATCCAGAATATTGTAGCAAGGAGTTACGGTGAGCAGCATCATCATAACATTCATTCCTAGGGATGCAATCACTGGAAAGTTATTACAAATATAAATGAGTCGACTGAAGGAAAATTAATTTCTATATTTTACATCGCACAGGGTGGGGTGTATCTGAATAACACCGAACAAATATAAGAGGTGATTCTCTGATGAAAACTAACGGGTTCTTCGGTATAAAGTTTTTGAAGAATACTCCACTGAAAACTTATGCCCCACCAAAAAATTTAAAATAAATTGTTTTTCTTTTTTATCTTTCCTGCATATTTAGCTAAAGAAACGAAACCTGGTGAACATTATCTGTCAATGAAGCTACACTTTTTGAAATTTTTTCAATTCTGAAGTATTTTTGTAAGGATTTGAGAAAATCAATAGCTAAGACTTTTTTTCTTAGAACATTTTTCGATAAGACTTTTTCCTTTTGAAAAACATGTCCAGAAAGCCTCATTCATTCACTACCTTTCTGATCCCCTCAAGTTTTCTCGAAAAGTTAATGATTCATCAGAAAAAATAACTGTATCGCAATGCATTTTCACGGGAGGTTGTAAGAAGTGAATAAATAAAGTGGTTGATCGCGGCTATCTTCTACAAATGTTTTTTTTCAATTATTTAACATTAGATTCATTACTTGGTTAGGTAATTTCAGGGTAACTTGGAAGGATAGATGATTGGGAAAAGTTAGGAACATTAGAGCTTATGTTAAATAACATTCTGTCAAACAGTAATCAACCAAATAGTTAAGTTATGATTTCACTAAACTAAGAAGTTTATAACTAAGGATAAAAGTGAACAAACGATTAATTAATCAAAGTCATAACCATTAAACAATAAACAGGAACATGTCGAATATTGACAATACAATACTGAAAGTGTTGTAAGTGATCGCCTCCAGCTTCAATACAAGCATCTACTCTTTTTCTAATAGAAATGCGTATGCATTGAAATATTCCCGGTGAATTCCTTATCGCTTCAGACCCTGCTACAATGCGGTTTCGCAAATCATCGATATTTTCAACTGGGCTTGAATAGATTTCAGATCGATTGACATGTACCTCTTCCGAATGACTTGCACGTATAATAAAACGTGCTGGCTCACCGTCGTGCATGAGCCGTAAATGTCTTTGAATGGGAACGTCTTCAAGAAAAACAGCTAATTCTTCAAGAAAATGACAATATGAGTTACCATCTAATCGTAGGGGAAGAAAATAGGAACCAATTAGATGGCCGTCAATAATTCCGAGCCACACATTTAATGGAAATTGATACTGATGATTTCCTTCAAATAAGTCATGAGGATTTTCTTCAGCTCAAATATGATTAAGAAAATTGCCTAGTTAGTAAATAAAAGATTTGTTAAGAACTGTGGCGCTTGGCCGGTCATATTAATAAGCCATTGGCAAAAAACCACACGTGGTAAAGAATCTCGATTCAGTAACGCCTGCATCCGTTGGAGTTGATAGGGATACAACTGTTATCCTTTCATAATTCTAAAAACTACAGAATGGCTCACGTGTAGGATACGAGCTATTTTCCTGGTACTAGTGTCTGGGAATTCTTCAATTTAAATAAGTACGGCTTCTACAGCGTCTGTTCTAACTTCTCGGGTACGGCCAAACTCATACCTTTTCTTATCAAAATTACCAAGTTCCCGCAGGTGCTGGTGGATATTTGTGAATGTACTATGATATAGTGATCTATGCTCTGAGCACTATTCAGCATAAAGTTTTTGCGCTTCCCCTACATTATCGTTAACATGCCTATATGTAAAATACATATGTGCCATTTCTAAATTCGAATAGTTAACCATAATTTCGGTTTATGAACTAATATTTTCTACAAAAAAACATAAAACATAAGAAAAGAAACAATGAATGACATTGCACAATCCCGTTTTCAATTGTTTTTATGGATTCCTTTAGAAAGAACAGGCCACTAGATCTTACTGAAAAATGCCCTCGCATTAACAGCTCATCTTTTTGAAAATGCATAACAATACATTCATTTTTTGTGTCGTAAATCCTAAACTTTTTGAATACTTCAAAAAACTAGTAATTGAATGAGGCTTTTTAGACATTTTTTGAAAGGAAAATGTTTTATCGATAAAAAAGTTCTAAGAAGAAATTTCTCAGGGTTCTGTTATTTCAACTCCTCACACAAATACAAATTCGGGGTTGAAAAAATTTCAAAAAGTGTAGTTTTATTGACAGATAATAAGTTTCGTTTCTTAAGCTCAATATATAGGGAAAATAAAAAAGGAAAAAAATTAATTTTTGAATTTTTTGGAGGAGCGTTACTTTTCAGGGGAGGGTTTTTCCAAAAAATGTTATACCAAAGATCAAAACAATCGATATTCGAATTTTCAGGAGAGGCGTATCTTCTCAGGGGAGGGTGTTTCCAAAAAATTTCGTATCAAAGACCCCACTTAATTTTCATCAGAGAATCACCTCTTACTTTCGGTGTAACTCAGGTACGCCCTATATAATTCCTATTACAAAGATGAATGTATTCGAGGGTCTTCAAATTGAACGAAGGATGAAATTCACGAAGTGGAGAGGTGGATTTTGTTTGAAACTATTCCACTTCTCTATAATGAGAAGTTCTTGAAATATTAAGAAAATGTGATTTGACAATAGTGGCAGCTAATTTTATCCTTGAGGATAAGATTCTCATCTTACAATATTACACAGCTCATACGATGTTCTCCGAACATTATAGAATTCCTCTCGTGTAATCAAGAAATGAAAAAAATTATATCCAGAATCGGCAATGAGGATCAAGATATCCTCTTTCTTTCTGTATTACTCAAACAGTTGAAACTAAATGATATACGAGGATATCACGAGGTAGACGAAAGTTTATTAATTTGGTTTAGTTTATGCAATTATCAAACAGGATCGCTATTACTAATGAAAATCATCAAATGTTCCGGAAACTATTTGAGATATGTGAATGAAAGTTTGTAAACAAACATTATGATGTTTGACAAGTACTTGAGTACACTTGACAATTTGCTCAAGTTTTCTCCTCCGACTCATTCCTGTATTTAGTTTATTGCAAAAATAGCTATAGTACAATAAAAAATAGTCATCATGAATGCAACTAAAAAAGTTTTATAGGCTTTCAGACAAGATTTTAAAAAATTGCAATAAAATCCAGAAAATTTACATATTAAATAAAATTTTTGTGCT
The DNA here is from genome assembly GCA_958510875.1 of Endomychus coccineus. Lineage (NCBI taxonomy): Eukaryota > Metazoa > Arthropoda > Insecta > Coleoptera > Endomychidae > Endomychus > Endomychus coccineus. The sequence goes on from OY294067.1 coordinate 97,470,933, forward strand.
GTATTGTCATAACTGTTGTGACGTTTTTTGAGATCTTCAAGGGTTGATAGAGGGCCGAAGATATTTCGCAAAATAACAGACACAATGCAACTTTAGAAGGGTGTTGCAGATAAAAAATCAACCTTAATTTTTTCGGCAAACCCTGTGTAGAGTTGTAGAAAGTTGGTTCGCAACGGCTCATGAGAGTGGCATACTGTTGTTAAATTTATTCAATTTTACTTTTTCAAACTGTATATCCAATTGTTACATCATACCTGCTGGAATATATCTAGATTGGATTTATCAGGGTGATGATACTCTGAGATTTGCAATTGGCCTAAAGAAGAGCAATATAATATTTAAAGTGTTAGGAGCCTTTTAGTTGGAATAGTTGTCCTTACACGAGTGGCAAAATGATATCACTGACATTTGATATGAGGCTCATTCTGATACTTGTGTACTAAACTTCATTGAGATATCTCGAACCGTTCAAGACATGTTCATCCGTTTCCATTCTTAATAATAGTGATCCTATATATGGAAAAATATACTAATTTGTTCCGATTCAGGCAGACCACTAACGAATATGAATTAATTCCAGTACCTCCAGACATTGATGACACAGCTACAAGCAGCGATGTGACTGTGTCTGAAGGAGAAAACGTCACATTATCCTGTTGTGCGACGGGACATCCTGAGCCACGTATCCTTTGGCGAAGAGAGGATGGAAACCAGATCAGTCTACACGTTTCACCACAAGAGACTCAAAAAGGTACTACTGAATGTTTTGTTTTTTCACGTGAGACACGGAGTGCAATAAATATAGCTAAATTGCCTTTTTGGCAATCCTTCAACGTGACACCTTCACATCAGTAACGTGTAATTTATGTTAAACGTTTTCGGCGACAATGAAGCTTTCGCGAGGTTTCATCCTGTTAGTTTGTCACTGCAACACACTATTGAAAGTGATATCTGCAGATTGAGGAACCAAAGTTGAAATGAATTGACGCAGTTGTATGAATGGTGCCTGTAGTAATCCAAAGAAGTTGTTCGTATGTGCAGTGTCAACAGTGAATTTCGCTTGTACGAATTCTTTCAAAAGATGAATTGATATGGTACTCTCCATTTGTTCGTGTTATTTTTGTTTCAATTGATTGATGCTCATTTTCCCAGAATTCTAAATTTGAGTTCTTGTCGAGAGTCAGAGCATTTTTGTTAAATTGTTGAACACGATCGTAGGCTCTACGTACAACGATAATTCGAAATATTAAAATTGAGTAATATCAAACATAAACGTAATAACCAATTACCCTTCCTCCTTTTGTGCAAGACACGTCTTGATTTATTGAATATTATTCCCGTTCGGACATTTGTTGTGACATTCATGTAAGTTATCCAATCTGATCAGACGTTTGGCTATATCGAGCTTTATATCTAGAAATATTTTTTTTTCAAAATAGTGCATGGAAATACTTTTTTGTTTGTTTTCTATCCTCAAAAATCCTTTTTATACAGGGTGTCCCAGGTTTGAGTAGCAGAGCATATATAGTCGATAGAAAATTTGATTTTGAGAAAAAAAGTTTTTATTAACATATATGCACAGACGCTTAATTTTTGAGATACAGGGTTGTTGAATTTTATATAAAAATTCTCAATTTTGTTCGTATCTCCGAAGATAATCGAGGTGTCTCAATGAAATTTGGTACAGTGAATGCCTAGATATGTTACCACATTTGCACATAATTTGAGACCGGTGGTATTCCCAGTGGCGTAGATATAGGTATTTAATAACAATAAATTGACCCGAAAAGTGTTATCACCATGTAAAGGTTACTTCTTAGTAATCGAATAGAATTTAAATCGAACAGAATATAAATCAAAACAAATAAGGTCTCCTGATATTTCTTTGTACGTGGCACCGTTTCACGACAAATTTGATTTTTGTGATTAATTACTACCACCATGGAAATCAGATGAAAATTGGAAAAAGGTATTCATTGAAGTGGGAAGATGTATTGTGCGACGTTGTGAACTATGTACACGAGAAAATGGGAAGCATTTTGACCAATTTCTTTAAAATTAATACATAACATTTAGAAAATGGTGTCTTGTTAACTCTTGTTGGTGGACTCACTATAAATTAAAGTACATTGTAGTTATCTGGTTCAAACATTTTTGGAAATAAAAATTTTTTATTCGGCGTTTCTTTGTAATGCATCGCTCTAGAGATTTGGAAATACAGCTTATTTTTTTTTTGACTCAACGACGCTCTCCAATTTAAGGTTTCTCTTTTTTAAATTTTCACCAGATTTTCATGGTGGTGGTAACTATTCGCAAAAATTGAATTTGCCGTGAAACGGTGCCAGATACAACGGAATATCGGGAGAAATTATTTGCTTAGATTTAAATTCCGCATTGAAGTTTGTTCCTAAAAAGTAGTTTTTACAGGGTGATAACAATTTTAGGGCCTATTTATTGTTAGTAAATATACAAATCTAAGCCACTGGGAGTGATACCGGTCTCAAATTATATGCAAATGTGGTAACCTATGTGCTCATCCACGGTACTAAATTTCATTGAGACATCTTAGTTATCTTCGGAGATACGAACAAAATTAAGAAATTTTTTTAAATTCATCATCCTGTATCTCAAAACTTGAGCGTCTGTTCATATATGTTAATAGTAATTTTCTTTCTCAAAATCAAATTTTCTATCGACTGTAAAAATTCTGCTACTAAAACCTGGGACACCCTGTATATCAAATTATTGCACAAACACAAACATTTACAGTTGAGAACTTATAATGTCCAAGAAAAACACAAGTCATCTGTCATGAAACCAAAAAAATCTTTCTGTTATTTGTCTTGTTGTCCTTGGAAACTCCTAAGTAACTATACTCCATATTGATAAAAGTGAAAATTTAGTGCTTTTTTCATTCAGGCTATTGTTGAATTCACATATGAAGTTAGAATCAATAAAATCAATTATTCAGGTTGTCCCAGTTGTAAACCGCCGAACTTCACCAGTCGATAGTACATTCGAAAATGAGTTGAGATGTATAGTGTAACTCTTTCCAAAAATGCTTCCTGGAGGACCTACAGCTTCTCAACTGTCTGTCCGCTACAGTTATTTTGACCAAATTTGGTTTGAGTACTACTGGAATTGATACATATTATTATTTGATAATAACATTTGAGAAAATTGTTTGGCAGCTTATTTACCTTATTCCTCACGCCACTGGATAATTATCAAAAATTGCACATCCTGTTGATGTTGAATTTGAAAAAAGGTATTCCTGAAAAATTTAGATTAAACCAGCAATTTTTGAAATTAATGGAGAAGGTTCAGATAGAATATAACGTATCCACCTATAAAAGTAGGATGGCTTTTATTCTGAACATTAGATGCAATTTGTGATTTTTTTATTTAGTGGTATGTTGAGTGGAAGATTGTTATTGGAAGATAGCATTCATCGTGTTTATCATGTTCACTTTTTCCATTCGGAAGGAAGGAACCCTTCTCCATAATATTCCTGGCCCGGAATAGGAGAGTCGATTATACATTAAACCTCGAATATCTTGTAAATAATGCCTTTCATCCAAATTTTGCAAAGAGACTTGTTCCAAATTAAACAAGGAATCAACAGATCAGTAAATTCTTAGGAAATATGAAGTATTGCTTCGCAATTATATGAAGAGCCGATATCGAAGGATCAAAAATGGGGTGTCGCTATAAAGGCTTGACCGCTACAAGCTAGTTATCCCTATGGTAACTTTTCTGACAACTCTTTGGAAATTATTCCAGTGTCAACAGAAAGATATCTATTTTATGATTCCATTAACCAAATTTACCAGTGTCAAATAAAAGATATTTATTTTATGATTTCATGAACCTAATTTTCCAGTGTCAAATAAAAGATATCTATTTTATGATTTCATGAATAACCTTTTCCAGTGTCATATAAAAAATATTTAGTTTATGATTTCATGAACCAAATTGGGTCGAAAGTTATTTAGCAGTCACAGAGTTGAAATGAAAAGAAGATTCCTTGAATCGAATTTTCAAGGGCTGCATCTGTCCTACGAAGGGCTTCTGAAAACAAATTAATCATGCGTACCGACTTACTTTTTTATATACTATCAACCGATGAAGTTTGGCAGATCACAACTGAAACATACTTAAGTGCGTGCAGGAATTGATACCGGGAAAAATTATATAAGCGTATCGCAAATTGAATTTAAAGGTTAGTTTCTGTTCCAAGCAACTCATTCCGAAATGGCGAACATAACCTAAAAAATTGCCAAAGTTACAAAAAGCGAATTTTCTTACATAAATAAAAAACTATGGCTCGGATCGAGAAAAGTTGAAAGTTGTAGGTCTCAAATAGGTCTATCGACTTGTCCATGATAATTATCGATATCTTCTATACTTCTAAGTAATATTGAAAAAATCGTTAAAAACCGGGGTATCAAGAAGTCGTTAACTATTACGTTTCCACACTTGTTATCTGCTGTACGTATAGCCCATGGCTAGCTAGAAAAGTGATCCATTTTTCAAATTTAGAATACCAATAATTTTTCGAAATAAAATCAATTTTTCGAAAAAAAGATGCTCTCATTAATTGGCTGGATCTTCTCAGGGAATCGTCCTAGAGTAACGATTTTGGGCTTATTTTCTTTTTGAAGAGTTGTTTTATGATGCTATTGGAAGAATATAGCGAATCTTCAAATTTCAAGGATGAAACAAACACCCGTTTTGAACGTGATTTTTTCAGATAAGTTCTCCAATTCTTCTTTTGAGAAAGAAGAATTTCTGACCGAAATCGATTTCTGACATTTTGCAAGAATTACTAAAAGAAAATGTTCCATCTACGACCAGAGATAATTTTTTATTTCAATAAAATCTGACGCAATATACATTCTACAGAAGTGTACGTTATGCATGTTAATGTTAAATACCTACATTCTCATTGAAAAAAACTAGGATATGTTTTATTTTTTTATAGTATTAGAAATTGAGTAACAAAGTGAAGTATACGCGGCTGCCGTAGCATACGGTAGAGTGGGGGAAACTGATTTCGTGTGTTCAAAGTGACTTGTGCTCGCAAAATCTTCAATATCTCGGCTTTTGGATCACGTACAAAAATCCTCTTGTACTCAATCTGGGGAATATTCCTTTTTTTGCTTAGTGAATACTGACGTTATGCTTGTTGTGCGACACTTGTGAAAACTATTATAAGACTGCTGTATACCGCTACTTTGATTGTAAGGATTTTATAAATATTTTATAATAATTTCGTAAATAAATGAAATTTCTAACTTATATTAATGTGTATATTTATTTAATTTTGTATCATAAAGAAATATTTAGGGAAATAATTGAATAATTGTTAATGAAATTCGCAATCATAACGTCGGTATGATTCACTGAGCAAAATATTCGAGGTATTACAAGGAAAATACTGTTTCGATGATAAATGAAAATATTTCCTAGTCTACTTTGCTCCTAAAGCGAAAATATATACGATATTCGTGTTAATCTCGATTTTTGTACGTGATGCAGAAGCCGAGTTTATTGTAAAATCTTTATTGCGTCTTACAGATTTTTTTAAAATACAAAAATTATGTCTGGTCCAGAAGGTCGTCGATGAAGAATTTTTTTGATAATTGGTGAAAAAATTTCAGAAATCGATTTCAGTCGAAGACATTCCTCTAAGATAAAAATTGTTTATTATCTAAAAAAGGTGCAATTTTTCAGAGCCATTTTTTTACTATTAAAGTTTGAAGAATAGCTATATTTCTTTAATAACATTATAGCACAGCTGTTCAAGAAGGAAATAAACGGTGAGAATATCCAGCCAATTTATGATAGCGTCTTTTTCTCGAAAAATCGATATATCTCAAAAAATTTTCAATATTTTAAATTTTAAAATAAACCACTTCTTGAACTTGCCATGGTCTATACGTACAGCAAATAACAAGTATGGAAACGAAATAGTTAACGATTTTACGATACCCAAATTTTAACGGTTTCTTCAGTATAACTCAGAAAGTATGGAATATTTCGATAATCATTTCCAGAGCAAATCGATACATCTATTTGAGACCTACAACTTTTTACTTCAATTTTTTTCGATCCCAGTCATTATTTTTTACTTATTTGAGAAAAACCGCTTTTTGCAACTTTTTCAATTTTTTAAGTTATGTTCACCATTTTGGATAGAGTAGTATGAAACAGGAACTCGCCTTCAAATTTAATTTCCTATACGCTCATATTATTTTTCCAGGTATTGATTTCTGTAAATTTAACATTAGGCCGTCGTCTATTGCTTGGGCTAATATGCATAGTTCAGATTTCTCAAATTACTTGATCTCACGATATGGTTGTTACAGTGATATTAATTCATCTCTGTACACTCAAAGATATTCCTAATTCATATCAGATTCTAAGTCTTTTCTCATTGATTCAGTGTTCACGTTCTTGGTTTTATAAAATCTAAGTCTTTTTAGATAGGAACAACATTATTTTCTGAAGGTGACAATGAGTTAGATATAGCTAGACAGTTTGAAAATTGGAAATGATCTACAATGATATAGCAATAATAAAAACAAGAAAGGATAATAAGTATAACATCGCAATGATTGTTACATCAAATAGTACACATTGTATTCTCATTTCTGAACTTTTGTCCCTCCCTTTTCATGAGAACACATCTTTTGTTTGTCATATAGCAACAATAAAAACGTGCTAAGATAATATGGATAACATCGACATAATTATTACATCAAATACTACTCATTGTATTCTCATGTCTAAGCTTCAGTCCCTACCTTTTCGGAGAACTCTTTTGTTTGTTATATTTTATTGAAATATTCTGTATATATTAGTTTATCGCCTTGATAGATACTGGCCATTTTCAGATTAAATCAACTTGTCAAATTTAATTTGATGATAATACGCAGTAAGTTGATTTGCAGAAACAAAATAGTATTCAGTACCTGGAATCTTGGGTCGAATTTCAATTATGATTGCATGTAATGAGACAAGGCTGGTCTTGTGGTGTTCCAGCTGTAACGACTCGTTTCACAGTATGTAGATATGTAGATCCCTATTTCAGAGTTAGTTTAGTTGTTCCCTTTACAATTGTAACTTGAGGTAAGGGTTCATTATCTTTTCAAGAAAGTTATCGCAAGGTAGTCATGAGATACAGAAGCTTGCATTCGCTACTTTCCTTCCCTTGAAATCATGTATGGGTGAAAATAACAAGCTTATACCTTTTCTGGAATTATTCTGGTTGATAATGGGAGTCCTTCTACAATAGTATTCACTTTATTACTAAAAAGTATTTTCTACGATATGAAGATTTGAAATCAATTATAAATTAACATGATTAACAAAATTATCATGCACAACTTGACATTCGAGAAAGAGAAGCGATTTAAATTGCAAATTATGTTGCAATGAGAGATGATAATCTTATGTTAAATAGTCTCATTTATCTTCATTATTTGGTGAATTTAATCTTTATCTCCTTTATACCACTCAAGCAAAGTAACTTTGAACTTTTTTATACTTACATAGAACATTTCTCAACACGTTCTATTGAAAATGAAGAACCAGGATGCTATCATTGGATGACCTAATAGAGTACTTCCGTACATCAGAAATACTCATACCTGCCACTTATCCTGACCAGCTGGTACCAATTGTGTGAACTTTTCAGCTGGTACCAATTGTGTGAACTTTTCTGCTTTTTTATCGAATGGTTGACGTTGCAATGAATATGGGAATAACCTGGACTATGAATATACTACTTATTATCAAATGAATCTTAAGAAACATGGCAGCAATGTGACTGATTTTGTTCTGTCCCCTACAAGGGTTCCAGGTAAGTTTTTGAGGTGGTGGTAGGAGCAGGAAGTTATTTCATATCCTCCGTATAGCCAGAGCTTCATGCTATATGATGCAATTTGGTATCGGCGTTATCATGAACGGTCAAGTTTGATTTTGTATGTTAGGTTTTTCTTCTCATTCAATAAAATACGTTTCAATTAACCGCCTTCGTAACCTTTATACTTTTCGAGAACCCAATGGTGAGGATCAAATTTTAAGGACCCGGCATACCTAACACCAGGTAATTGGCATTTGATAAAGCATGTCTTCATAATTAATCCATCTTTATGTTTCATTCTTGCGTTCTAAACAATGACACATTTTCAAATAATTCGGTCGTTCGCCAATACATCTGCGATTAACTGAAACGCGCGCGACGTCACGTTCACAAGAATATAATATTCTTACTCACAAAGCAAATATAGAACGGAAGTGACAATGTATGAAAGGCTTATAAACGCTGAATCTCCGTATCATTATTATTATTATCACTATAATTTCGGCAATTTGTATCTTCCTACTTGGCTTCTCATGAGCGTTCCGTGGCTTAATATTCCACATGTGTCTTATTATTGATGAAACACTAACATAATTTTCTAGATCCTTCTACTGTCATTCAAAAATTTGACGCCATGTTCCTTCCACATATACTAACGCTTTGCCATTGTTATTTGAACATCAAAAGTGAGTGAAATTTGCATTAATGCTACAATCACATCAAAATGATCTTCGCAAGAAAAAGATGTCGAATTTGGATAAATGTCCTTGTGTCGAATCAAAGCGAACCACTTTTTTAGTCTTCTTCGCTAATAATTACTGAAATACGTATTTAGATTACAAAATATCAACGTGATACTCGGGTACATTCATTTGATACTGTAGAGAAACTACAATTTTCATTTCACTATGATAATTCGAGCATCGCTGATGGAAATTTCTGACGTTCATTACAAAATATAGTGAACAATTTGAAGAACGTTGTGGAATCTCCTGTTTGCAGAGCGTTTTTCTTAGAATCAGTTTTTTCCATTAAATTGTTGAATTATAACGAAATTGTTGATTATTTGGTGTACACGTGTAGCACATCACAAAATATTTCAATCTGTCATCACAGTCTGTTGTATTCACTCAGCTTCTGGCAATCAAGCTGCGAGCAATCCAATATCTAAGTTAACTGATCGAATACGTGATTCACCAGAGCTTACCGCAGGAATTGTCTAAATGTCATGTCAGCCAATACTCATACAATATTGATTTCCGACGTGTTCACAATTCCTAACAGTTTTAGATATACAGGATGGCAATTTGAAAAAGGGCAATGGACTATCATCTAGAATGAGAACAGATATTTCAAAATGAACAAACCTCTTGTGTTTGCAAGGGGGCGTATTTTGATGTAGTTTTAGGATGAGCTCAAATCTCCATTAGGCTCCCATATCTATCCTTATGAAAATTTCAAATAAATGGTCAGTGCCACCTTGCTGAAAAGATCATATTAACAATTCATTTTTCAAATCCGAACAGGCGTTCCAAAGTTTTGTCAATTTCAAACTTTAAATTCTAGGTTGTGATTTATTCGTGATGGAATGGCAAAAATAACATCACACAATACCATCACTTCAACAAATATTCAGAATGGTTTTCGCTATACTATGAACAGTAGTAGCGGCAATTTTCAAATCCGTGACGAACATTCCGTAATTGCCTGACAACCCCTTGTGATCGTCTGCCACTGTTCGTCTATGTTTTCTGGTTTGGTGTTATACACAATAGTTTTCATATGAACCCACAAAAATAAAATCTATTGATGTGAAGTCTGGTGATTTAGCTAGCCATTCTTCCAATTCACTACTGAATAGTGTTGATCCAGCCACTTTTACACTTGAACGGCGTAATGGAGAGGTGCTCCATATTGTTGATATTGCAGTAAATTTTTCGTACATTTGGTTTTCAACTTCATGTTTCATCATCCGTTCTATTAAGGTTTACGAAATTGCTGAATAGAGTATTTTGTCAATGGGTATGATTCCCTGAAAATGCGTGGATTTTCATCACTCCAATACTGGCAATTGTTAGCATTATCATTCAAGTAAAACGTGCCCTCGTCAGTGAAACAGATATTTCTCACGAGATTGTGGTGAACAATTATCTCTCATGAGTTCACCTATCTGGATCATCATCACCAACTTCTTGAAAGATTTGCAATTCATAAGGATGGAATTTATGTCACTTTAGTACCTTCCTGGAAGAGATGTTGCTGCAGTAGCTTGCCTTGTCGACATGATAGGATTAACATTAACATAATTAAAATTCCCATGAGAGTGATTATGAAAGCCTAGTGGAAGATTTCAGTTCTGCAAAACTACTCCCTCTTTTAATTTCTGCAATTTGAAGTGATAACCCTTTGCATAACAAACAGATATGCATGGTAATCTAGCTTTGAGTGACAGTTTACTGCATCATGAACAAGACGAACTTCCTGTTTCTCATTACGCCCTTCAAGGGGAACGTGACCGAATGTATCCAGATTGGCGGATTGAAAGAAGAGAACATATACAGTTCACACCTAGATCACACTGGTGATTTTTTTTTGAGTAGTCGTGTAGAATCTGTTGTGGACGAAACTAAGCCTGATAATAAAGAGCAACTAAAACAAAGGATCACGCAGAAATCTCGAGCCGTATCAGCGAAAACATTACGGTATGTTCGTCAGGATGTGAAAGTCGACTCTCCTATTGTTAAGGAAATAATGGAAACCATCTGGAATATTTGTTGGAGTAATGAGATTGTCTGAGTCATTTTATCATGGATATCATCATCATCAATATCACAACTCAAAATTTAAAGATTGAAAATAGCCATAATTTCGAAACTCTTGCTTGGATATGGAGTTCAATTGTAGGTAATCAAATGACTTTTCCAGCGAAGTATCATTCAACTAACCTTCTTACTCGATATTTACTATGGGAAGCCTAAGGAAATTCAACTCCTTCGAAAAGTACATCAAAATTCGTACCCCCCCCCCCCCCCCGCAAACCCGCAAATGTCAGAATGGGTTTCTGCACTTCGAGATACCTCTTCTCTTTTTGTGATTATAGCCCATTGCTCATTTTCAAATGATCACCCGGTATATTTACCAGAGGGCTTACAACGCCTTATAATCAGTCTTTATGACTAATACGTCGTAAAACTATTTAATGAGAATGATCGATATTATATTGCCATTGTAGATCATCCGAAGATTCCCCATTCCATATTGGTTCATAGATTCGGATGACTTCCATTGCAGAATTGTTCAATAGATAAAACATGTTCTGCTCCAGTTTTCAGCTTATTCATAATAGTTATTTGTTACAAATTATGTTCTTCATAGAGCCTTGATAGACAAAATCGAATAATGTGTAACACGATGAGAGAAAAATGATTTCCAAGATATTCTGTGCCTCAAAGTTATTCCTCTCGATCTCATCATTCATGTTAACTCTTAAGTACTGTGGTGCTGATGTGACATATCCTATGTGGTACAGTATTGGAGACCGCAATTGCAGAGCGAGCAGATATTATTTTTGAAAAATTCACAATTTTTTGTGCATGAATGAGGCAGACAGTGTTTATCTATTCATTATTCATCACTACATAATAACATAGTTCCTAGTATAATCTCCAATCCTTCAAGAACAATTCGAATGCCTATCTCCTCTTTCAACATTCCACCGCTGGCTCGCACGATGTTTTTCGAACATTATTATTTGCCCCTTTCTTAAAGTTGAAGTATTAAGAAAAAATTGGTATCATTCTATTGGAAGCACATGTCCAATGTAGAGAGAACACTCAAGAAGTACAATATGAAACTAATGTAGTAAAAACTGGAAGTATATGATTCAAAGTTCGGAAAAAAATCATGATCTGATTGATATATTGCAACACTTCCAAAACTACAAATGGTCATTACCAATACAATCATCGTATGTACACGCCAATTTTTTGTTAGTGCTGAATGATTCTAATTGAAGACTGCTTTGGGAGCGAGAGGCATTGCGCATCCCTGAGGTTTCTTGTTAGAGATGAGTCAGATGTGATTTGAAAGAAACAGCATTGATAAAATTGAGACTTATCTGAAAAAATAACAAATAAAGTACCTATAACTTAATAATAAATATTTTGGAAATTAGTCCGGTTTAAATTGTCAATTAATTATGAAATTGAGTACAGCCAATTTGGTAATACATTCTCAGATCGATGTGTTCACACGCGAAAGTTTGAATGCCTACATTTGCTCAGTTGATCGCGTTGACTTCATTGTTGGAATCTTGACTTTCAGGAAATGGTTTGAAGTAGGTTTCAAAATCTGATAAAATGTTGAAATGAAATTTTTGTCAGATTGAAATGGAAATAACAGTGATTTACAATAATGGAGAAAAATATAGATTGGTAATGAATTTGAAAAATCTGAAGTTCAAGCCTCAAGCCTGCCCTGAAGATGCCTCCTGTAATGGTTGGTGAAACGTCGGCATTAAGTCGAGCTATTGTGACGCGGAATCCATCCGGAAGCCAAGAGTCTTCAAGATTAGCTATCCGCAGAAGTCTACTATTAAAGATAATTGAATTTGGTAAAAACGGAATCGTGTTCATCCTGTTCACTCAAATTTGATTTCATATCCTTGTTATATGATTTGAATATTGTAGTGAAAGGGAACGAACACAAAAAGGGTAGAAGTTCCAAATTTGTGAAAAGATGATGATAAGTGTCATACAACTCTGTGATAAATCCCATGGATCTGACTTTGCGATTGGTTCAACGCAGAATCAAATCCGACATCTCGAGACAGAACAATTTGTTTCGAATGGTTGCTAACCGTCTGATAACTGACAAATGCAGCACGATTTTTTGTAATTCGGTGTTCTGAGATCTTTTGTGGGTTCCTGACTACATCATTCATACCTATTTTTATGTTGGAATACCTGCTCACGCCCCGTTCTCCTCTGTCTCATCTGTCGTGCTATTCACTGCTTCGTCTTCACTCTCATCTCCATCTCTTTCCTTCATAGAAACCTATTCTTCTGATGCTGAACGGTAGTCACTCAGCATTTCATGATCGCTCGTGTTTTCGAGAGAATTGTAACAGAAGTCACTACCACCATTGAACTACCGACACAAGGTCTTGAAGATTGGACATATTTTGTCAAAAAAACCGCCATAATTTGGAAAATAGTAGAATCGTTAAAAGAAAATCGATTACTGTGTGAGGTCTCCCAGACTTGGACCGAGAACAGAAGCAAGAATAACTTTTGAATTTTGATAAATATTATCTATCGCGAATGTTTACAAACATGCAACTTATAGACAGGAAGATAAATGAAATATCCATATCTTGGAATATTTGTTGGAGTAATGAGATTGTCTGAGTCATTTTATCATGGATATCATCATCATCAATATCACAACTCAAAATTTAAAGATTGAAAATAGCCATAATTTCGAAACTCTTGCTTGGATATGGAGTTCAATTGTAGGTAATCAAATGACTTTTCCAGCGAAGTATCATTCAACTAACCTTCTTACTCGATATTTACTATGGGAAGCCTAAGGAAATTCAACTCCTTCGAAAAGTACATCAAAATTCGTACCCCCCCCCCCCCCCGCAAACCCGCAAATGTCAGAATGGGTTTCTGCACTTCGAGATACCTCTTCTCTTTTTGTGATTATAGCCCATTGCTCATTTTCAAATGATCACCCGGTATATTTACCAGAGGGCTTACAACGCCTTATAATCAGTCTTTATGACTAATACGTCGTAAAACTATTTAATGAGAATGATCGATATTATATTGCCATTGTAGATCATCCGAAGATTCCCCATTCCATATTGGTTCATAGATTCGGATGACTTCCATTGCAGAATTGTTCAATAGATAAAACATGTTCTGCTCCAGTTTTCAGCTTATTCATAATAGTTATTTGTTACAAATTATGTTCTTCATAGAGCCTTGATAGACAAAATCGAATAATGTGTAACACGATGAGAGAAAAATGATTTCCAAGATATTCTGTGCCTCAAAGTTATTCCTCTCGATCTCATCATTCATGTTAACTCTTAAGTACTGTGGTGCTGATGTGACATATCCTATGTGGTACAGTATTGGAGACCGCAATTGCAGAGCGAGCAGATATTATTTTTGAAAAATTCACAATTTTTTGTGCATGAATGAGGCAGACAGTGTTTATCTATTCATTATTCATCACTACATAATAACATAGTTCCTAGTATAATCTCCAATCCTTCAAGAACAATTCGAATGCCTATCTCCTCTTTCAACATTCCACCGCTGGCTCGCACGATGTTTTTCGAACATTATTATTTGCCCCTTTCTTAAAGTTGAAGTATTAAGAAAAAATTGGTATCATTCTATTGGAAGCACATGTCCAATGTAGAGAGAACACTCAAGAAGTACAATATGAAACTAATGTAGTAAAAACTGGAAGTATATGATTCAAAGTTCGGAAAAAAATCATGATCTGATTGATATATTGCAACACTTCCAAAACTACAAATGGTCATTACCAATACAATCATCGTATGTACACGCCAATTTTTTGTTAGTGCTGAATGATTCTAATTGAAGACTGCTTTGGGAGCGAGAGGCATTGCGCATCCCTGAGGTTTCTTGTTAGAGATGAGTCAGATGTGATTTGAAAGAAACAGCATTGATAAAATTGAGACTTATCTGAAAAAATAACAAATAAAGTACCTATAACTTAATAATAAATATTTTGGAAATTAGTCCGGTTTAAATTGTCAATTAATTATGAAATTGAGTACAGCCAATTTGGTAATACATTCTCAGATCGATGTGTTCACACGCGAAAGTTTGAATGCCTACATTTGCTCAGTTGATCGCTTATATAGACTTCATTGTTGGAATCTTGACTTTCAGGAAATGGTTTAAAGTAGGTTTCAAAATCTGATAAAATGTTGAAATGAAATTTTTGTCAGATTGAAATGGAAATAACAGTGATTTACAATAATGGAGAAAAATATAGATTGGTAATGAATTTGAAAAATCTGAAGTTCAAGCCTCAAGCCTGCCCTGAAGATGCCTCCTGTAATGGTTGGTGAAACGTCGGCATTAAGTCGAGCTATTGTGACGCGGAATCCATCCGGAAGCCAAGAGTCTTCAAGATTAGCTATCCGCAGAAGTCTACTATTAAAGATAATTGAATTTGGTAAAAACGGAATCGTGTTCATCCTGTTCACTCAAATTTGATTTCATATCCTTGTTATATGATTTGAATATTGTAGTGAAAGGGAACGAACACAAAAAGGGTAGAAGTTCCAAATTTGTGAAAAGATGATGATAAGTGTCATACAACTCTGTGATAAATCCCATGGATCTGAGTTTGCGATTGGTTCAACGCAGAATCAAATCCGACATCTCGAGACAGAACAATTTGTTTCGAATGGTTGCTAACCGTCTGATAACTGACAAATGCAGCACGATTTTTTGTAATTCGGTGTTCTGAGATCTTTTGTGGGTTCCTGACTACATCATTCATACCTATTTTTATGTTGGAATACCTGCTCACGCCCCGTTCTCCTCTGTCTCATCTGTCGTGCTATTCACTGCTTCGTCTTCACTCTCATCTCCATCTCTTTCCTTCATAGAAACCTATTCTTCTGATGCTGAACGGTAGTCACTCAGCATTTCATGATCGCTCGTGTTTTCGAGAGAATTGTAACAGAAGTCACTACCACCATTGAACTACCGACACAAGGTCTTGAAGATTGGACATATTTTGTCAAAAAAACCGCCATAATTTGGAAAATAGTAGAATCGTTAAAAGAAAATCGATTACTGTGTGAGGTCTCCCAGACTTGGACCGAGAACAGAAGCAAGAATAACTTTTGAATTTTGATAAATATTATCTATCGCGAATGTTTACAAACATGCAACTTATAGACAGGAAGATAAATGAAATATCCATATCTTGGAATATTGGCAATTATCTTCACCACAGTACTTAAGCGTTTGATGGTGAATCATTAAAATTTTACTGATAATGTTGAATGAATATAATGGATATGAAATTATAGATATCCACCAACTGCGGTAGCGGCAATACCATTCAGAAAATTTCTTGAATATTCTTATAAATAAATGTCTCATCCGATTTTGGGGGATTTCTTAGGAAATAGAATGATTATGAGAGATAGAGTTAGAATTAGGGAAGAGGTGGACTCCTACAACAAAATGTTACCCATCCTAAAGATTTTCAGAGAAACTATTGATATTCGAACCATTAACAATTTGAAATTGAGATCATAGACTACATTGACTGTACCTTGCCTATTCTACCGTTCACCAAGCAAATCTCAAAATTTTTGTTGAATGAATGACCAGTTTGTTCTAGGTGATTGGCATATTCTGATTTTTATTGTTAAAACTTTCTTGATATTCTGATATTCGTTTTTGGAAGGACCTACCTGTTTGGACCATAGTTACGCTCTGGGATACACCACAAGACAACTCATGAACTTCCAACTGTTTATTTTCCCATATTTTCATAATACGTATTTGTTGTCTTAAGAACCACAGAGTTTCAATAATAACAAAAACAAATTTGATCGACATCCCGCATATTTTTTAATGGCTACAAAGATGCATTTCAACAGTGACAGAATCTATGTTACATACTGTTAGCATTCATTAATACCTGTAGACATGAGAACGTGAACGACATTATGAGCAGAAATTTTCCGGATATTCATCATCGGCATTCCACTTAACAGAGAATTATTCTTAATCTCCTTCTTGCGACAACTTCTCATCATACCTCCCTATACTTCACTTTTCCGCAAATGATGCAATAACGTTGCGGAAGACAATGTGCAACATTTTCATTGAATGTTTCGCAGAAAATATGCACTAGCAATCACTCAATTTCAACTTAAGGTGCAGCGGAAGCGAACTGACCCAAACAAGCACTTCATATGTCGGCATATTAATCAGGGAGTGTCCGATATTAGAAAAAAAATTTGATGCACAATAATGTTAAAAGAGGAAATATCAGACTTTGTTAGCATAAAAGTGTATGTGATCTCAATGAAGATCATTTAATTTTGTTCTATTAATAATTATACAAAGCGTTTGGAATAATCGTGCTCTTTGGTGAACTGAGTTGGACTAAGCTGCGTGTAAATATACTAATAACATAGAGTGATTGTTATGCAAAATACTACAGCAAGAGATTGCACTAATAGAAATGTACTGAAATTGAATTTTCTGACTTCACCTTCCCACTCCAATATTAAGGAATATAATTCTCTTAAAAAAGGAGTGAGACGGTGTAGTTAGAGAATTGCTCGGAACTGGCTTGGATTGACGATATTTTGATGAAACTTCCTCCACTCCAAGAAAAAAAAACAATATCACAATTCCTAACTTTTCATGGAATTGAAATACTTACGTTGTGCTCATAGACCTTCTAGTACATAGGCTGCGTTTGTGAATATCAGAGTGTGTGCTGACATTTGAGGTCATTGGCAAGTTCTATTATGGCGGCGGTCGACAGTGC
The DNA here is from genome assembly GCA_958510875.1 of Endomychus coccineus. Lineage (NCBI taxonomy): Eukaryota > Metazoa > Arthropoda > Insecta > Coleoptera > Endomychidae > Endomychus > Endomychus coccineus. The sequence goes on from OY294067.1 coordinate 97,488,379, forward strand.
GATGATATCGACTAATTCATCCAGCTTGTATCATGCTGCCAAATATTCTAGAGTATGAAACGAATGAACAGTTGATATATCGAATTCAATATTGCTCCTGCATCGACTATTATATCGCAGTCGGTAAGATCATGGCCGGATATTATTTTGCTTTCAATAGCAGGTTATCGCAGGTTAGTTTTTAAAATTTTTCAAAGGTTTTTCAATTCTTATGTGTTTTAGTTATACTGGGTGGATAGATAATTACTTGATTAGAAAGTTTTTGTTTGTAATTCGTTGATGTTTCCTGCTTTTGTACCATGTACTAGAAGGTCTATGTGTGTGCCAAAACGGTAATATTGTTCTTCTGACAAGTTAACTACATTATATAAGCTCTAGTGGAATTATAAACATTTAAGCCTAGATTATTATTTTCTACATGTATTCATTTCAGTGGACTCGTTCAGTGGTGCTGTGTTAACATTGGTACGCGTGAATCGTCGCCAAATGGGGCCATACCTCTGCATTGCCAGTAATGACGTTCCACCAGCAGTGAGCAAAAGAGTGACTATTTTTGTGAATTGTAAGTACCTTGCACTGTTATTGCACCTTAGCTGATGCGTGTCTAGGGCCTTTAATATGTTTCACAATGGGTGTTTCGATAAAACCGTAGTGGGATATTGTGAGTTTGCCCTCATTATGTATTATGTTTCATCACATATATTTCTCTGAAGAATACACTGTTTTGAATGCGGAAATTTGTTCTTTCTTCGATACATCAGCAATGTTGGAATTATCTCCTATGCAGCTTGATTATACATGTTTTTAAGCGTTCTGGAGGTCTTCAATTCATCAGAAATTATTGGTTATTACAAGTTGTGAATTTTCACAATTTGGCAGGCGACATGACAGAGTATGCTCAGCTTATGACTTAAACCAGCTGTAGGTGAGCCTGTAGGTGTGGTGCGCTACAGTAAATAATAAGAATGGTTCTTCGTTGATGACAATTAAAATAATAGTGAGAACATAAATTGCGTTGAGCAGTTAATGTGTATAAACTGGAGATCAATAAGTTGTTTGTGTCGAAATGATGATGGAGTCACAGCTCACCAAGATAATGATATAAAACATTAGTACAAAGCAATAGAGATTACAGCTGTGCGAGTACAAAAATAATCATAGATTGAATTGGAAATATAGAAAATAGTCACTTAATTCTACGGTTGGTGCTATCAAAAATTCGGAATGTGATACACGATGAATATGTTGGAAATTTCAAAATTATGTATCCTTCCAGCATCTAATATCTTCACGTAACTGAACCTTCATCACATTCCAAATTTTGAGTAGCACCAGCACTAGCAAATATAAAGATCGAACAAGTTTTCCCTTCGAAAATGATTCCCATGGTTATATTCCATGAATTTCCAGGAGTATCCGTAATTTTCACTCATTGTTTTCTATATTTCCAATTCAATCTATTATTTTTTGTACTCACAGAGTTGTTATCTTTTCTGATGCGTTGTACTTTGCTATTATAATCCAGAATCATTCTCTTGGTGATCCTATTGTTTCATTTTAATACTGCCCAAATATGTTATATGTAATGTAATTTCATCAAGAACAAGGATACCCGATTCCTTGACATATCCATGAGTTTTCCTGTAGGATCTTTCGATAGCTAAAATAATTTCCAAACGCAGTGATGTCACCCCATGAAACGGTTGAAGTAACATTAAGTAAAACAAAAAATCAGCTTGGAATATGATTTTAATATAGCTTATTATTATTATGAGTCATTTCATCACCAAGTTGCAATGATATTGCAGCTTGCAAGTTAAAGATCCCCATTCTGCAATAAAATAGCTAATACATATAATACATAAAATACATGAATATATAGCAACAGAAATAATAAATTCGAAAATGGCAAAGGTAAAAACAAATTCAAAGTAATTAAAAATTATTACAAATGATAAAACCTCCAATTGACTAATTGAATCAGTGAGAAGTATTATATGAAAATGAAGAGATAAATAAATAGGCAATAATATAATCCTGTCATCTATTCTTATGGTAGAGTCTCTGTAGCTTATGTCGATCAGCATATATTTATTGATTCCCGAGAATTTACATATGGATCAGCATATCTATTTTACGGCTGATGTGAAAACTTGGCTAGTTTAAGAACTAGCTCAATAGCTTACAAACCAATTAAAACGTTGGTTATTTCGATAGAAAAAGTAATTTAAACTAAATTAGCAGCTAGTTTATGAACTTGTCTATTTTATCGACAGTATAGTTCATACTATCCAAGGCAGTCTGACCATTATGAAAACCATAATTTCTAGTAATACAAAAAAGTCAATGCATTAGCTACTTTCTAACTAACCAACCACAATTATCTGGGTAATTTTATCACCTATAAGTTGAGAATGAGTTTCCAGTTTAATATTTTCAAGAGGAATAGAAAAATACTTTCTAGATGTATACTAGCAACATATCTACCGATAACTTCATCTATTGTGATATTACATATTCGAAAATAGATGAAATAAGAAGTTGTTGTATATTAAGTGGCAAGAATGGTAATGAAGGTTTATCGATCAATGACAATGTATTTGTTTGAAATCAGTAAGTACGCCTTCCCATTCGTGACGCTTATAAAAAATATTTATGTTATTCAATTAGACTTGTTTCAAGAATGATCATTTCAGAAACTCGCAAAAATTAACGGAGCTCAAAAATTCCGAATGTTTATAATTATCACAATATGCACTCGTAGCTCTTATCGTTTTTTGTATTCGTATCGATGAATTAGGCAATAAAAACATGGAACGTTAGCGTTAACACACCAAACTTCTAGCAACATCATGTGTAAAAATCTACATACAAAAGGATAACCGCTAATGAGGATTTTCTGAACATGGTTAGGAATTAGTGGAGTATCATGAGCGCAAAATATTGATAGGAAAAGTGGCGTCACTGAAACGCATTGTAAGGATAATATAGATAATCTGGAAATACAGAAGTGATCTGACCAGTACATAGAAAAAGTATTAAAGATAGGCACATGCTGGGATCGCTCTCTTGCTTTCATCTTTTGTGCGAATATATGAGTCCGGAAATTTTAAGCCATTATGAGCAATCAGTGTGTTACCAGTGAAATATTGGTGAGCTTGTAAACCATTTTATCTTGTTATTATTTGTTTTAATACATTGAAGTATTGGACATCCCGTTGTTTGTTCGGGTCTTTATCATATTATTGCCTATTTCAATAAACGTATAGATTAATACCGAGTAAATACTGGAAATTGTACTGTTGATTGTAAAACATGCACAATCTCACGCTCATAAGTATCAGAGGTTATACCATCCTATCACTTCTGTAGTTCTTATAATATGATCAAAGTAGCGGAAAAGGAAAAAAAAAACGGATCATTCCCTATCCTGGTGACACTCTGTTAGATATTCAATCTGGTACAGAGGAGCAATTGAGAACTAATATTGGAAGTAGAATTATAAATATGCTACACTGGTTCAAACAGAATTAGAGCAGAATTAAATTCCTTGAATTTACAGCGGAAGAGAATCAATATCATAAATGCAGAAAAGGTAAAAAACTTTCTCATCTGACACAGTCTACACTTTTTATCGGCTACATCGTGAACTATAAATTGAACATACATCCAAATGAAATAGGTACTCTCATTGTATAATTTATCAAAAGGATCGTTTTCTGAAAGCGGCGTTGATGGTAATGAAATATATCATTTGAAATTGCAGTAGCTGTACCTTTATAACTCAAGCAGGAAATATCGCTTCCTTACTGCTGGGAATATTTATAATGAAATCAGTGGGTGTCTCAGGTTAGTTATTTCGTAATTTCTTAGAAAATTAATTATCCACAATTATGTCAAGAATAACACTATTAAGTATCGCCATATGTATCCTCACAACTTATTCTGTCTGAAACAACAACCTACATAAAAATTTAAATACATATGAATATATGCATTCATTTCATATTGACTTCTGCCAAATAACAATGAGGTCTTTCTAGTCTAGATCGATTAGTAATGCCGTAAACTAAAAGTTCTAGATAGCTGTTTCGCTCTTCTCATCTCATCAGTACATTTTTCTTCGCAAACTTCCCCATTCTATTGATAAGGTCTATGAAGAGAACAGAACAGCTCGCTATTTAGAACTCTTAGTTCGTGACGTTACAGATCGAAGTAGACTAGAAAGACCTCATCATTGAAAGGAAAACTTTCAAGGGACTCTCAATCAAATATATCTCTATCCCGATGATTGGAATGATAAAGTTATTCAAGAATAGTTCGAAACATGTGTTTTTATGTAATAATTTAAAAAAAATTCCTACTCCAAAGTTCATAATTATGTTTATAAGAATATAATATAATATAGAATATATAATATAAGTACCAAACAGAGAGGAAACAATGTATATATCTACGATGAGTGTATTTTAATATTTCCAAATATTGACTGTTAGCGTTAAATACTGCTCAGCTCTCTAGAGACTCTAGAACTGCCACAAACGGACAAGAAGTAGGTTCCTGCCGAAATTTTCCAACATACCCCAAACTTGCTTGAGGCATATTTTCACCCTCCTCATTATATGTAGAGTGAGGTGAATATTGTAATCGGCTTAAAATGTTTTTCCGAATCTTCGCAGAAGTATCAGTTTTCAGGCTATTCTGATTATTCCGCAAGCAATAATCTACTATCTTTCAGGTGGAATCTATAGTACTTTCTTTATCATTATGGAAACACTGTTTTCCTGTTAATGAATGATATAACTCACTCATTCATACATGTAACCTGCAAGAGTGTCCGCAATTAATATTTTAAAACTTACGGAATTACGTCATCTTGGTAATGATGTTACATTGTTTTGACATTTCTCGTCACAGATCACTCACTCCCCTCAACTGTAGGAGCTTAAAATATATTGGAATATATAAAAAACATATCAGACAAAAAGCGGTAATATTCATTGAACAATATAATATCTAACCTTACCTTCCTTCGGGTGAGAAGTGAAACAGTAGGTTACAGTATCAGAATTGGGTCGAAGTTAAATAAATAAATAGAATAATGAGAAGATAATAAGGAACTGATAGATATGTAGCAACACGTCGAATTATACTCAGAATCAATGCAATGAAAGTTTATTCGAATTGACAACATATGTGTTTTACGGAGGTCGGGAGTAGAAGCTTTATTACATTACCTACCTGTATTACTATGCAATTTCAATAGCACCATTTTCATCTGTATTCTGGCATTTCAGTGAGTTAAATGTATTACTGTGATACATATCTATTGTCCGCGAATTTTGTTAGTAGAAAAAGCTCATTTTAGTAGGAATAGGAATAGATATTGCAGATTATTCAGGCGAATACATGGGAAGATGCCAACATATACTCTAATAATATTGAAAGTTTATTCGAATTGACAATCTATATGTGTTGAACAGCTCTATGATTTTTGCTCATGTACATCATTATATTTTGTTGTTAGTTGAACTGTCAAAATCATTGACACAATTCCCCTCACTCTCATAATTTGACAGAGTAATTCATAAGATGTACCTGAGACGTCAGGCTTCAATGACGCTATTATGACTCCATTCAAATCTTGAAACAATAATTTCAGACACTTATGCATGTTTCATGTATGCGTATGGCTGTTACATAATATTATTTTCGTTATATTCCCCGTAATTTATATTCTCAAACCCAGTAAAATGTCCAAATTCATAATGTTATTGTCTGGCAATATAACAATATCTATTTCAGGAATAGTATTGGTATTGATATAATCTCTTTCTAATTTTCAGCTGGAACGAAACGATGCTAGTTGAACTATGCTTGACAATGTATCGATCGATGAAGAAATTTCATTAACCTGAAAACTTACTTGCAATGATTGAAATTTCAGATAATGCTTCTTTCGTTCTTCTATTTTCTTCCGCGAACGCAAACGTTTTCTTTCCTCTAATTTCCAAGTTTATATTAAGACTCGATCCTGAAACAAAACAATTGAGAAACGAGATGATTGTTATGGCATCTATGATAAAAGAATGGGGTTGGGCGAGCCACTTACGGAATCTCTTCCAAATGGACTGACACCCTTTGTTAACGTTGTTCAATGTACATGACGATGATGATTTCTAAGGTACCTCGGGTAATATGGGAGACTCATATGAACGCATTGAGCTTTTTCCACTTACAATTGGATATGCATGTACATACATTTTTTTCTTACATTGGTAGCTCACAAATAATGACTTCAATTTCTCTAAACATGGACGTACAACCTTCGTTTTCATAATCGACGATATATAATTATTGATTAAAAATTGATCCTCAGCTGGTATACGATACTCACATTATGCCGTAGTGCTTAAGCCATCTGTAATGCCGAGCTCGAATATGAACCTTACCATTCCAATTATAATTATTGTTTCACAGCAGCCTCTTGTTCACACATCACTTTACTGGGAATGACTCAGGTCTTATTAAATTTTAATTGCTAGCAGCTCTTTATATATGTACTAGCGATAGCTATCGGTTTTGCAAGTACCTAGTTATATTATCTGAAATGTGGGTGATCATAGATATAATGTTATTTGCGGGTCTATTTCCTATCTACATTCATTCAGTGAAAATTATATTATTTCAGAAGGTAACTACTTCGGTTCATGTGTTCAGTATTGCATACATATTATCGTTAATATCTTTGATAGAAAAATTGAATAGAATCAGCCATAAGGTGATGAAAATCCATTCTGAACGTAACTAAAATAACTATTAAGCGTTTGATAAATAAATGTGCTTATAGTTTTGCTAACGAATAATATTTATTTTCTCCAAATTTATCTAAATACCTGTGCAATTCATCATCTTCAACTCAGCTACTAGTTCACGGTATGTCATAACAACATTCGATCAGATTTACAAGGAGATGTACAACAAATCTTACCCGGGAATAAATGATGTCTAATTCGAATATCTTGTACAAATTATTCTAAATAAAGATTATAATCATCTTCATCTCAATTACGACTATGCTAATTCTATAAAATATATTGAAATACTCTTCCTATTTTCTTATTTATTTATTTATTTGAAGGCGGCCTCAGCACACCTCCAACCTAGGAAATTTTGCCGATCAGAACAGTTAATTTCCTCTCCGAGGAATGACATATTCTCAATATATCTTGTGCTGATCAATATATTTATCTGCGAGCAATGATATGCTACTTGGCTACAATTGTTTGGACTTTGAAGGTGAGCTTCCCGTGCAATAGGTTTCCCATCCAGGTACTAACCGCGCTGGGCATTTCTCAACGTCAAATATCGAATGACCATATTCAAGCTAGATGATCCGAGTCCTGTCTCCACCTAGTCCTCCATTCCTTGGCCTGAAATTTATTCTTCGTGGTATAGTTCGTGTATGAAATATAGTAATAATCATATATCATAGGTATAATCAGTAACCTGAGCTGTCATTGAGGGCAAATTCATCGTGTTTCATTCACATTGTACTATTCAGTTCAAATCTACAGTATTTAATCTGATTCAATTATTTATTCTATTATGAATGAGTTACACTGAACTACAGTCGTATACACAGGTCTGGAAACTCGAGGTTGTTTCCTATGTGAGCAGTGAGTCGTAGTACCAAAAGACGCCACGTAGGGGAATCATAAAAGGCGTCACCACGGTCGCATGTACGACCGTGGGCGTCACGTAAGAGTATCATCTTGATCTCTATGAAGATTATTCTGTGACATTTGTCAGTTGACTCGTAAACAGAGGGAATACCTGCGTTTTCAGCAAAAATGAAACTGTGCATTGTGCCTAAATGCAAAACGGGGTACAAAAGTGCAAAACAAAAAACTTCTGTTTTCAAAGTGCCGACAGAAGCAGAAATGTGAAAAAATTTGATGGCTGCGATTCCGGGAGGAAATCGTTTCAACTCGTTATAAGGAACATTTTGCCCATATAAAGAAAAATAATAGTGAAAAATCAGCGATAGCCGAACATATTTTGAATACAGGTCACACCATTTCTCAAGAAAGTTTATCACTTTTAAAACACAGTACAGACCAATTTCTAGGTAATTTAGAAGGGATGGAAATGTATAAACAAAAAAGCAGTTTACTAAATTTCGATTCATCTTCAGCTTAGGGTAACCCTTTGTTCACATTATTATCCCCAAATAGTATTCAACTAGGCACATTTTGATTTATAATTTAGTTTACTCTGATGATGGCTACTTGGTAGTTGAAATGTCCTCAGTACTTTACTAGTATTTTTAGTGGATAAGGGTGATTATTTCTTATTTATAGTGTTATGATATATCCACAGTGGGAACTCTTTTATAGATTATTAGTATACATGTATTTTGATCGTAATCCTAATTTAATTAAAAAAATGTTTATATGCGATCGATTATTTTCATACATTTCCTTTTTAAATTACTACCAAAAAAAGCCTCAGATAATAAGTACATACTCCGGAAAGAAATCGTTTTAACGAGGTCTTTTATGTGTACGAAGAAGGGGAAGTTATTTTTAAGGTGAGTAATACATTTTGACAAGAGTAACAGTTCTATTCCTCTCTCAAATCAGAATAATGAATACAAGAACACATTCAATGGATAATTATTTTAATAATTTATAAAAATATAGGAATCTACACATCAGTTTGGTTGAATTTTATTAAAAATTAACTAGTGGCAATGAGAACAAGTCATAAATTAAGAAATGCAGTGATTTAAAATACCTATGATATAACAAATATATACATATATATATATATATATATATATATATATATATATATATATATATATATATATATATATATATATATATATATATATATATATATATATATATATATATATATATATATATATATATTACAAATCAACACTATTCATGAGGTCTTGCTGTTCAAGCTGCAATTTCACATAATTTTGACCTTTTTTTAATTCCATGTCTGCAATGGCCAATCTTATGTCCAGGAGGGAATCATATTTCTCTGCGATTGTTGAGGATGTCAATTTCCGAGAGACTAAAGGTCTTCTCCTGATGGAAGTCTCATTTGCCTAATGTTGGTTGATTCTGTCATGCAAAATATTATGTTTCTATGATATATTTATGTTTTCCAAAATACCTTACCATATCAGTAGTTTTGATTTCATCGTTAGAATAACCAGGTTCGTCACAATTGTCAGGTTCCATTGGCACATTGATTGAATCCTGAAGAGAATAAATTGAGTTCAATATTTTTGAAAGCACATCCCACACCAACAAAATTACCTAGAAAGGAAGCCACACCCATGCTATTGAACATTTTTCATTTTTACCCTTAACATTTTGTTTTAGGAAACAAGTTGTGCTCTCCATGTAATGTTGCTGCTATAATTCCAAGTGAGAAGCAAAACAGTAGTATTATTATCTCGTAATCATCTCAAATTGTGTGTCATAGCTTATATTTATATGATATTCTACCTGAATAACAATTTACACAATTTTTTTCATCTGCATTTAATGTTGCATCATAATGAGCATTTCAATATTCATAGCGATATCACAATTTGCACCTACCTCTACAATTTCCACCATTATTTCTTCCCCCATATTAGAATCATATGGATTTTCTAATCCTTTGGTGGTTTCAACATTCATAATGGATAATAGCAAATCCTGATCCCAACCTTTGTCTACCTCCTTCGACACACCCCCACCTGTAAGTCATTGCATTGTCATTGTGTAACTGCTAATTACAATGATCATACAAACCTGTTGAATATCTTTGCTTTCTTTCTTCAGCTACAACTTTCCGCACATCCATGTTTCTGTTGCTGTAAAATTTTTTATGTGAATGCACCTCTCTATACCTCGATTCTGAACATGAAGAATTGAATTAATTATCTACAGCTTTCCAGGCCTTGTTCTTCTCATCAACACTGACAGCTTAAGTTTTCTTGCATTCAATAATGTGCTTATATTAATGCACAAGGCTTAAACGCAGTTGCTTCTCAGTTTCAGAAAAATTAGGGATACGGGTCTTCGTTACAATAGTTCTCTACGGGAATAACAGTTTTCAGTAGAATTCACTACGATAATTGTGTATTATATTACCTTATTACTTTCCATTTCAACGGTGCAAATGGGCATTAGTAACACTGTTTGTGATTCCGGGAAGAAATCGTTTTACCCATAGATAACTCTACTACCGTACTACCTAGTAGAGTTATCTATGGTTTTACCCCCTCGCGATCCAAGCGCTAGCTGGTGACTGAGCGAGGGACTACGAGTTTGGGGACGCGTAAGCGACTCAAGTCAACCATAGAGTTTCCAGACCTGTGTATACGACCGTGCATTGAACTTATCTTTACGTGTATAGGCGAATGTGTATAATACATTATTCAATTTCTCAAAATCGATCATGAATAGGATTTATTATCCTGATATATCAAAATTTGGAATTCTTTGAGGTTCGGTCGCCTCAACAATTCAAACTTTTCTACTTTAAACGATTTTTAAATCAGTTTAAACATGTATTCTGCTGGAATGTAGAAGCTGCTTGTAGTGATTTTATGAAGGCAAAACGTCTATGAGTCAATTTCATTTAGACATTCAGTATTAACTATTCGTATGAAAACCATTCGTATGAAATGTACCCCCTATATTCTCGAAAAATAAAATGATGCTGCTCCTGGAGTAATCAACTGTCTCACTTCATTTGATGGCGAACAGTCAATTCACGCAAACATAGAATGGTACAATTTATATAAGCATAGACCATTAATACAAGAGAGGAGGGCCCAACAACATTGATATCTGAGACATATACAACATTCATGTATGATATATCCTCTGAACATACTGTTAAAGTATCTTTCACCTAACAAGTAAGTATCATCAAAGTAATCGGAGTAGTTTACTCTAATAAAGCTAATTGGTAGTTGAAATGTCCTCAATACTTTAACAATATGTTCAGTGAATAAGGGCGATTGTTTATTTTATAGTGTTGTATGATCCTATATTCATAATTATCTATACATTTTCATCCTCAAAACATTTTGAATGCATCTTGGAAGTCGTTACTTCATTTATCAATTGTTTGAAGGACTGGGAGAGGCTAAGCATTCCAACAAACGATCATGACATAAGCCGGATCTGTATTCTCTAGTTTCTAAAACTTCAACGATTGTTGGAATCTCTAGTCCTAAGTTTGTAGAGCAAACACAGCACTCATTTTCTTTAACAGTTCTGCCATTTTGAGGCCGAGGCTCGATTATAGATGTCTCTTGTTATAAGGGATATAAACAAAAGTTAGCTAAAGACGCCAAGGGGAAGTTCAATATTTACTTTGGAACAGGATATAATGATTCGAATTGTATTTGTTAGAAATTCCAGTTCGAACTGTTTGAGCGTGTCTTTAATTTGTTTTGAAGGTTCTATATGATTTGCCCTGTATGTTTATCTGGGTTTTGGAAATAGAATATCCGCCTTGGCTATATTATGCGATGGAAATACGTGAAGAATTTCGATGGAGCATTACAAAGTGAACTGAGCTAATTTCCATTAAATTTGAAACAATGATGATTCATGACATGCCTCAAGAAATAATACAATATTCTGTTAATAAGCTGATTAACTAATGCTCATATGATTGGACCTATCTAGAGTAATCACTTTATACAAGCCTTGCAAAAAGTGTAAAGGTACACAAATTTTTGAATCTTTTATTAAATTCTTTCTTAACGTCGTATTCATACGTGCTTGAGTCGAAACAATTTCAGTGAAATATGAAATTTTGCACGAAGCTATGCAGAATACATCTTGCTCAAGTTGTTCTAGGAGATTGAAAATTTTGCATGTTTGAATACGCATAGGTACCGTGCAAACCGTCACAAAGAAAATGTCTATGAAATAGATTAAAAGACTAGAACATTATCTTCCAGTGTATTCAACTTTTCATTATATGCCTGCTAAGCATTTTGTAGTCAACCTTCTCTACTGATTATTTTGAAAATGTAAAAGAAGAATATGTAAAATACTTATTCATTTCTGAATGAAACACGTATCTAGTAGGGTGACCAGAAATCGTCGAAAATAGCACTAATTGCTCCTTATTCAGACGCTTTAGTTTGGGAGAGTCAGGTCCGTACTCTAATTTTTCACCGGGCCCCGAAACTCCTAGAAGGGTGAAACTTTTTTCTATAAAAAATATCATCCTAATAATTTTCTGATTCTCATTATTGTTACTGACATTTCCTAAGAATTTCAGGCCGTTTGCAAAATATTTATCCGGGCCCCATGAGTCAGCAATATGCATAAGTATAGAAATCCAGAAATGTTTCGATTTTGAAGTGCAGCCTTCTGCTCAATTTGATAGTGAATCATCGGAACGTGTACACAAAATATCAAATTAACCCAAAGCGCACCACGTGAAGTGCTCACCAGCACTCACACCCGCCCCCGGAAAATTATAATGTTCTGCAGTTAGAATTCCTTTTTGTTAATCAAAATATTGGCCATCATTGTCAAATATTGACAAGTCTACTATACTTTTAATTTTGCTCTTATGTACCCTTCTCTTGATATTCCACCATAAACTTCTTATGAAGCTTCAATAATGAGTTTTACCCACCGCGCAACAGCTTGTGTTTGAATTCAGGTATCTTTTCTTCTTTTATAATATTTCAAGAATCACTTGAATTATATTCAATTGTCACAGGTGGATCTGTTATAATACAGGATAGCCGGTCTGTTAAATGTATATAATTCTCAGAATGAAAATGTTCACTAGGTACTTTGAAAATTCGAATTCCTTTTGTCACTCACTTCCTAGCATCCAGAATCCTTCTAAAAGTACTTCTCTAATATTCTCACATGAGTCCACTCACATCAATAACAACATATTTTCAAGATGTACCAAATACCAGTTGTTGGCAAAAAATGTGTTCCCAAATTTTTTCCCTACTCGTGGAAACTCGCTTGAAACTTTTATAACGTCTCAAAAATGTACTGCCCGTGTATCAATAGTGGCTTGGTTTTTCCTTGAAACCAAGTGGAAGCATATACTTTCAAAATGTATCTTGTTAAAATCTGTAGATTTTCTGATGCATTTAAAGGAGCTATATAAAAATCGTCAAATCCTGTCGGTCATCGTTAACTATCGCGTATGGGCCATTTTGCCCAGAGATTATTTGGCCATTTGAACAGGAAATTTCTCATCAAGATTTCCACAACACATTTGGAATAAGTATTGCTGATCCGAGCTCTGTTACTTGTGGTGAATCACAATTAATTCTTTCACAAGATACATCGGTAGCTCCTCACAATCGTTTAGGGGTAAATCATTAGGTCTCAAATAATTGTATGGTTCTTCTGTGTGGCCGCCATCTATATCCCATTGCATAGGTTTGTCAATGCTGGTTTCCATAAGACGAATTGCATCTCATTTCCATCCAGTATTAACGTTGGCATCGTCACATCGAATAACATCTAAATTTTTAGTGTTTATCCCTTTCTCAGTTAAATATTGGAGAAGATTGTGTTTCATATTCTTGAAGGAAGGGTTGGGAACCAAATGTTTTCAGAATAGTGATAGAATTGTTAGCTTTTGGTTTAAATGAAATTTAACGACAAAACAACGAATGGAAGAACATACAATTTTAATAATTCATGAACGGAAAATTAAATCTGCCATGTGATGTCCGTTTTTGTTAATATATTGAGTGAATTTTGCACAACAAATGCTTGCTATTTATGAGCAGAATGAAAACATCCTGGTGACAATGAGTGATGATCCCTATTCCACCTTAATGGGGCTGTCAACAGATAAAATAAACTGTGCTGGACTGGCGAGAATCTGCAACAATAACATAAACAACTGCTGCATATCCCGAAGGTAATAATTTGGTGCACGATAGGAATGTATGGCGTCATGGATTACTATTGTTTTCAAGAAAACTGGCTTACTGCACCATCAGAGCGTTACATCAATACGGTGGACATCTTTTTCAATTCTAAGTTACAAGGAAAAAGTATCTGTTCCTTTTTGGTTTCAACAAGATGGGGCTACGGCACACCACCATAGCATCCATGGCTGTGTTTTTCGCCCTCATTTGTGACTTCACTTCTTATGGCCTCCTCGGCCTCATGGCCTATCCATATGTGATCCCTTTTTATGGAGATACCTAAACCTACGTATTTACGAGGACAAGCATCGTGAATTAAATGAAGCGATCCGTCAACAAATCTCTCAAATGAACAGAGACTTGCCAGAAAAAGTGGAGGCCGACTTAACAATGTATTAGCGAAAACGAACATCACATGCCAGATTTAATTTTCCGTTCATAAATTATTAAAATATTTTGTTCTTCCATCTGTTGTTTTGTCGATACATATTATTCGAACAAGAAACTAACAATTCTATTATTATTTCTAAAAACTTGATTTCCGTGTTTCATTCTGTATATCCCTCATAAGCTTCCTTCTCGAACTATGTAGGTACATGAAACTACATTGTCGCTATAATAATCGTTCAACTTTTCTGATATTTATTTTATTTGAAAGAGTAGGATGCTACTAGGAAAAAGTCTGCCCCTGTCTCCTGTCTTCATGTTGTGAAAAAGGAGGAAAAGCTTATGAATAATGAGAAGCTTCAAAATGATTCACAGCAATATATTCAGAAGTATTTGTTGAGTTATTGTGAATGTAGAATAAGTTTTGAATAGTTAGTTGTTTATGATGGTATTTTAGGGTATGGTCCTTGGATATGTAGGTATAAGGGTGAGTTTAGTTTTGTATGTGTCCAGGTACCTGCTAGGGATAGCAGCCTTGTTTTAAGCTTGCCATCTGTTGATATCCCTGCAGATATCAGTTAAATTCAATCACAACACAAATCATCAAAGAAATCAAATTATTCATCGACGTAAATCACATAAACACGAGGTCCTTCGAGAAATCACAATACACACAAACAGTATGACTAACGAAGTGTTAGAAATACTTCGAACTCCATTTGCTTGGAATCACCAGGTTTAGTTATCAATTGTGGAAGTTAGGTGCCTCACAAAAGCTTATCAACAGTTATGTATTGATAAATAGTCCACTCAAACATGTAAATAACATCTAAAATGTCACATACAGTTCCGAATTGAAAAATTCTCCTCGCATTGTGTTGGGTTCGGCTTCTCGATCATTTGTGGACTGGTGAATAAACACGCTCATGACTTCTCCTATTAATAAACAAGGAAAAACAATTTCATTTGACAATAATATATCAAATAGAATATCTCAGAATATTTTAATCCAATGTTTCCGAAATTTGGTATCGGCGGTTTTCAGGTTCGCTGAATCCGAATCTGGAGTTGTAAAATGGAAAATTCGGCCCATTTGCTGAAAAACCAGAAAAATGTTACCAAATCTTATCCCCAAAAGAAACATTTTCCCTCAGACTTGTTGTATTGAAATAATGAGATGCCGTGATGTGTCTCGGTACAAGTTACACTGTAAGAAGGAAAAGTGGAAAACTGAGTAGTTTTTCCTTCATATTCCTATTTCGGTCCTCGTTTAACGTGTCTAATTATATGTTTTCGTGGTCGCTGAGTATTATTCTATGATTATGAGATCAAAACCGACAATAGTTTTCCGGAAAACTTCAGAAAAACAAAATTTACCGTTTCTAAACGACAAGCTTCAATTATTTAGGTACAAATTTCACTAGACGAAGGAAAGTTCCGCATAATCAGTGAAAAATTGTTTTTTGTAGTCTAAATAAATACCTACACATTATAGGCGTAGTAGATGGCCTTGTATGTAAGAAATGTCGAGAGATGGAGAAGAAACTGCCTCTCATATCCTAATGGAAAGCCCAGATAGCTTTTGCACCCTCCCGTGTCCGTTACTCTAGTGAAGCAGAACTATTTCCAACGTCTGCAACATTTTAGGTCTCTATAGACCACAAACCTGAATGAAATAGGCCACTGATCAAGGGGGGGGGGCAATGAACACAATCGGCTAACCTACTAACTAGTGGCTTCTGTGAGTCGGAAAAATATGAAAATATTTCAGAGCCTGACTCTGCAAGCCCCCCCCGCCCCCGTTCTCGAGGATGCTGAACACGATGGCGGTGGTTTAAACTCTTTCTGAGTTGACCGTCACCCCCAAACGGGCAGAAAACAACCCCCGAGAGGGGTCAAACTCGGATATACCGACATATTCCGAGAAAAACTGCGTCACCTCCCGTTTTTGTGTGTGCTGAACACGATGGTGATTCGGGATCTTCTCCCCGAAGCAAACATATCGCTGAAACGGACAGCAACCACCCCTTCGATACCCTGAATTTATGAAGAGGATAAGAGAAATCCGATGAGAGAAAATGTATAACAAATCATTGAATACACACCGGATGATGTTTCCACATTTGTTGACAGACTGTTCACTCTGAAAAATAGGCGTATACATCGTGTCTGGCTAGGTTATTCGGTGGTTTTTAGGTGAGAAAATCTCCTGTATGGGATCAGTGGTACAATTTTACATATTTCATTTTATTAAATCATAAACATTTTTATTTCACGAGTACAATTACTTATTAACTATATACAAATATAAAATCGTTTCATTAACGCACATAACTACATATCCACTATATATCCATATAAAACATTATTATTGACGCATACAATTACACTCATTATAGGTAAATATGAAACATCGTTATAAAATCCATTTTCATAAAAAAAATGATCCGCTCAATATAATCTACGTCGCTTACAAGTGAAATTACAGGGTTTCACCCCTTCCGAGGGTTGTTTTTGCCGTTTAAGAGGTGGGGTTGACTTGGAGAAATTCCAAAGTACCGGCATCGTGTTCAGCATCCTCGAAAACGGGAGGTCACGCGGTTTTTCTCGGAATATGTCGGTATGTACGCGTTTCACCCTTTTTGGGGGTTGTTTCTGGCTGTTCGGGGGTGGCGGTCAACTCAGAAAGAATTTAAATCACCGCCATCGTGTTCAGCATCCTCGAAAACAAGAGGTGACGCGGTTCTTCTCGGAATATGTCGGTATATCCGCGTTTCACCCTTTTCGGGGGTTGTTATTGGCCGTTTGGGTGTGACGGTCAAATCGGGAAGAGTTCAAACTACCGCCATCGTGTTCAGCATCCTTGAAAACGGGAGGTTACGCGGTGTTTTTTTCGAAATATGTCGATATATCCTCGTTTCACCCTTTTTGTGGGGCTGTTTTTGACCGTTTGGGGGTGACGGTCAACTCAGAAATAGCTTAAACTACCGCCATCGTGTTCAGAATCCTCGAAAACGGGGGGGGGGGGAGTCAGAGTCTCGTAAGGCTCTGAAATATTTGCTTTTTTCGGCCTTTTTTCTGACTCATAAAAGTCACTATATGTGCTATAAGTGTCCACTCCCCTATACCATATCGATGGTGATGATGATTATAATGAGAGTGTGACTAGGGATGCCAGAATTTTAGCGTTTAAAACTCACAGCTGCCTCTGATTATTAGGTTAACTAAAACAAAAAGGTGTCTTTTCTCCTGCCTCCGACACTCTCATCAGCTTATCTCTCCATGTTCCCCAAATTGAGTTCAGTACGAAAAAGACATTTTGACTGCACTGAGGAAATTTGATTTAACCTGCTTCGAAAAAGATACTTGAGTTTTTGAAACAAACTTTAATTTCTTCAAAGGAATTAATGTGGACGCTTGAATGTTACTTTATTTTTTCAATACATGGTAGTATTTACTACGATAGTAATTTCGTTACTCAATTATAATATGTACTTGTCCACAATGTTCAGAAAAACAAAATTATTAATGAAGTCTCACCATAATTTCGTACAACGCTGTTAAAACTGTATATTCTGATACTATAACCACTACGATGTGAAAATTACGATAAAGATCCTTGACCCAGGTATGAATTATATATAAATTTTCCGGAAATGGGTCACATTAACACTTATGGTTCATATGAGGTGTTACAATTTCGATTATCCGTGTTTCTGTTCGTTTCGGCGACGTGGGCATTTTAATTGGAATTGGTGCGATAAGGACGCTTTGTGTAATACAATTAGTTTTAAGTAATTCAGTTTTAGACATGATAAGTCTTCTGACGATGATCGTGAGACCCAAAATTACGTTAAGACAAGAAAATATAAAGCATGAGTGTTGATGTGATCTATTTCTCGAGAATTTATATATAAGTAATAATTAAGAGAATGATAATTTTGATTTTCTGCAGTATTTCTGGAAACTATAGGTGGTTTTGACTTTAGGACCTTGAAATAATACTCAGCAACCACAAAAACATATAACTTGACATGTTGAACGAGCACCGCATGGAAATATGGAGAAAAGGCGACTCAAGTTTCAACCAATCCCACAGATTTTTCATTCCTTCGAGTTAAATTTGTATCTACAATCATTACTGTACCTTGCTATTTCGTTACCTTTCCAGTCCCATAAAAAATATCGTTGCCGCTAAGATTTGATCGAATTTGCCGACGAATCAATGAATTTTGATTTCTCGGAGTTTTCCGGAAAACTACAGCTGCTTTTGACTTTTGGATCATAAAATAATACTCAGTGACCATGGAAACATATAATTTGACACGTTGGACAAGCACCGCATAGGAATATGAAGAATATATGACTCAATGTTCACTCAATTTGTTAGAATTTTCATTCTATAGGTGAACTTTGTACCTACAATCATCAGGATACCTTATCATTTCAATATGATCCCAGTCCCACGGAAAATATCGTTTGTTGCTAAGATACGGTCAAATTCCCCGCGTCTTCCGGGGAAGAGGGTAGATTTTACATTTTCCAACTTCAGATTCGGTTTCAGCGCATCTAAAAACCACCCGACACCAAATTTCAAAAACATTGGATTAAAAAATCCTGAGATATTCCATTTGATATATACATTGTCAAATGAAAATGGTTTCTCCTTGTTTATCAATAGGAAAAGTCATGAGCGCGTTTATTCACCAGTTCACAAATGATCCAGAAGCCAAATCCAATACAATGCTCAAAGAATTCTTCAATTCGGTTTTCTATTTCAAATTTTAGAAGTGACCATTTTTTCTCACATTTTTGACTGGACTGAACGTCTATTTGTACCTTTATAGCTAGCTGTAAAAAAATGGTTAATATGTATTAGGAATGTATCTCCTGATAACGGTACTGTTACGACCCAACAGTCTGATAATTGTACCCTTATGTATACTAATGAAACTATAACTTTTGAGTAAATATTCACAAAATTAAATTCTACGATAACAATGACATGTTTGAATGTTCCCTCACATTTATTGTAGAGTAAGTAACTGGATCTCAGACGAAGTATCGAGCTACTGCATCACTACATACTGCATCACTGCAATGTCATGAATGTAAATAATTTGACCGAGGAACCCGGATGTAACGTCTCATTGAATGGTTTAAGACAACTTTTAAACTTTTTTGCAGTTCTACCGAAGATACAAGTTCAGAAGACTCTAATCGGAACTCCTCAAAGTTCTAACGTTAAGCTGAAATGCGAGGTAGAATCTTTTCCTGTTTCAAATAACTATTGGATGAGAGAACGTGATGAAGTCCTGCTTAATGGGTGAGTTTCTACGTTTTTATACCTGTTGAATTAGAGTTTCGACTGTATAGACGCGATATACTTGTAATCAGATAACGTTTCGAGACTAACTTGTTTGTTCAATTGTCGTATCTAACGATCCATTAACGATGAGTTCTATCCAACTCGAATATCAGGTAATTATGACGACTGCCGGGAATGTTGATGTGATATCAAAGCATTCGCTTTTGTCAAGCCTTAGATGGAACCCGAGTGATATATCAAATTCATGTGAGCTTTCAGAGCGTTATGCATTCATGTACGAATTAATAATGAGAGACGCTGATATTTAATGATGATGAAAGAATTTCTCAAAAATTGTTCACAGTTAACATCACGATGTTTCAAACTTCGATGAATTAAATCCCTTAGAATCATAATTTTTCGAATCAAAAAAATAAGATAAAACTTCTCTTTTTGACGTCTAGATAATTTATTTTCATCTTTATCAAAAATTGTTGTTATGTTTCCATGTAATTTAGACAAGAATAGATGATTATGAAAACATTGGATCGTTGGGCATTTTTCGCCAATTATCAATTTGATGTGCATGGATTGCACATCTATCTAAATACCTGCGAAACTATTCTGATTTCACAAATCTTATAAGTATGATAATTCTATGAATTAGCTAATATTTATATTTCATTTCGTTACTAACTAATCAAGTTTAAGATAATTCTATGGAAGTTAATTTTCAAACTGTCACTGTCAGAAATGTAACATTGTCAGATAATATCATATATAAGGTTGAACCACGGTCGAACATACAGGTCTGGAAACTCGGGGCTGTTTCCTATGTGAGAAGTGGGACCGCTAGGCGTCGACTGTCGCGTAGTAACAGAAAACGTCACGTGAGAGTATTCTCTGACAACTGTCAAGTTGTAAACACAAGGAATACCTGCGTTTTTAGAAACAAATTACGAAACTGTGCATTGTGTCGAAATGCAAAACGTGGTACAAAAATGTGAAGCAGGATACTTCTGTTTTTAAAGTGCCGAAAGATGCGGAAATGCGAAAAAAGTGGATGCTTGCGATTGCGGATAGAAATCTTTTTAACGAGGTCTTTTATGTGTGTGAGTATGTATGACGAAAAAGGGGAAGTTATTTTTAAGGTGGTTAACACATTTTGACAAGAGTAACAGTTCTATTCCTCTCTCAAATCAGAGTAGTAGATATTGCGTTATGAGGAAAATTATTTTACTTAATAATGTGATTGTTGCCATACTTCGAGATCCAAGCGCTAGGTAGTGGCTGAGAGAGGGACTACGAGTTTGGCGACGCGTAAGAGACCCATGTCAAAGATACCTGTATGTACGACCGTGGGTTGAACTAACTGGACAATAGAACATGATAATTAAAAATATCTGAATTCAGTTATGATTGAATTGGGTTATTATAAAGTTTTGAAAGATAAGAATCAATTTTATATCTAACACAATTGTTCTTCTTAATTTGGATGCTTTCTAATATTACTATTTTTTAAATATTATAAATTCTTCTATTTTCATAGTCAAAAGAAAGGTTTGTGTCCTCCATATGTTATTCAAGTACAGTGTATGAATTGTTTACGATGTGTTGGGAAGATTGCTTTCTCGCAATATCACAAGGGATAACAAGGGATAGAATATACAGAATTGGTTATGTTTCTAGAGGTACGCTAGTGTTTAATTTTGTAAAGAGACGTCTCTGGTTTAAATAACTCTTATTAGGTACATACAATGTAGATCATCAGGATTCACTATATTACTTGATTCTTCAGAAAGACAATTAATATATGGTAGCGATATGTAATGTTTTTCCTTCGATTTATCATTACTGTTTTGTATTCCAGTAGAGGAGAAGGTATCAAATTATAAAAGTTTCTCCTTAATTATAGAATTGACCAAGTCAATGTGATAACCATTCTTTTACTCCGGGTTTTCGATCGATGTGGGTCATAATTCAATAGTTCTATCTGTCAGATTTATAACTTTATATTTTAATATTTTTTAGGTGCATCAGAATGGAAATTGGCATATCTTCCTGACTAAGTTGGTTTGGTGTATCATTTGATTGAAAGTTCTTAATTATTTCGTTTTCATACTAAAGTAAAATCTGAAAAATTAATTCCATTATTATTTTCAGTTCCAATTGCGTATTTTCATTTATGGTGTAAAGAATTGATAGAACTAAAAAATTCATCAAATTTATCAATTGTGATGCCAGCGATACAATTAACATATCGTTTGAAGAAGGTTACATTATAATCTAATTGTTACTCATATAAGTATTACTTTTTCTTCAAGGAATGCCATGACAATCCGGGCTATGATACTCGATATTAGAGAACCGATTGCATAACCATCTAGTAGCGTATATCAGTCATCTTTATATAGTAAAAAATTAGCTGTGAATGTATATTATATAGCTGTTAAGAATGCATTCATAGGTGAATTTGTGCATAATTTTATACCATCACAGTTATTTTATATTAACTGTGTAATTAATTCTAGACGGATATTCGTATATAACGATTTGATACCTAAAGATACTGTAACGAAACTCGAAGTTTAATTGATGTGAAAACTTCAGATGAGGGGTAAAACCATGAGTCTGTCACGTCCCGTTACGCTGTAGCTATATATATCAGGTATTATGTATACTGCTGCGTGCGCAACTGCGGCCGTACGGGACTCGGGTCAGCCGTCAGGCAGTCTTTCTATACCCTTACACACGTGTGAATATCTGAGTCGGTGTTGATGAACCTGCTTGTGTGAGCCAGTGCTCTCGATTACGGTATACAGGACAGGTATACGTATACACTGTATACAGCTACAACAGCACGCATATACTCGACGTTATTCATTCACTCAGTCTTCCGTCTTCGTGCAGACGGAAGTTATATTTTTATGCTAACCGAAAAAATTGACCTTTTTTCGCAATAGAACTCATACTTTGATTATTACAAGTAAAAAGTGATAATATAATTATATGTGATCGGTAATAGTAGCCTATTTTTATATATGACCACACCTGATTCCACAGTACGTTTCATGCTTGGTCTAATCTAATAATTTAAGTATCGTCGAAGTTACCGATAATGACGATGCAAATGAAGAAAATGCTGTTTGACATTACTTCCATTTACATCGATTTAAATATCAATGAATAATATGTTTTGAACATAAAATAATGCGTATTAATTATAATGGCTATCGGATTATATTCATACTCTTTACAGGGATTGTACCGCCCATTATAAGTTTTTTATTATTAAATGTAAAAATATATATATTTGTTGATTGAAATGCTGAAAGTTGTGAAAACAAGAGAAAAATTAATTAAATTAATTTTCATTTAAAAATAATAAAATTGTAATTTCCGATGCTACAATAATTCAAAGATAACATAAAATAAATTGGATACTTCATAATGTCAGTTTTCACTTCTGTCAGCAGTGTTCGGTGACTGCCCAGTTTTTTTTATTTGGGTTTGGACCTTATACTCCTGAATGATCAGAATTATTTCAATAAATGGAATGTACATAGTATGCATTCATAGCTGCTATAGAATATGCGAGCATTCCGATGAAGTATATCGAAAGAACCGAAAGCGTTCGAAATAACGCGTCAAATTTATGCAGTTATGCGGTGCAGGGACATTTAGAAAATTGACCGAGAGGGGATATATTTTTTTGTGATTGGATTATAGGTTCTTTCGCGTAGCCGGATAACCGAAAAGTTGAACATTTTTTTATATAGCAATTGGAGTGGTTCTCCGATTTGGATGAAAGTTGGAATACAGTTAGACAGGAGAACAAGTTTTACGACCCCGAAG
Source organism: Endomychus coccineus (assembly GCA_958510875.1). Lineage (NCBI taxonomy): Eukaryota > Metazoa > Arthropoda > Insecta > Coleoptera > Endomychidae > Endomychus > Endomychus coccineus. The sequence goes on from OY294067.1 coordinate 97,511,886, forward strand.
TTTCGACCACGATTTCCAATCATGCCCAGGAGTTGTGAAAGCCATAGTTTTTCCGAATGAATCGTCCCCAAGGAATCCGTTGGTAACATATTTTTGGGCGGATTAGCTCAACCGTTTGTGATTTACCTCCAAAACCGAAATTACGTTTGCTCAAACTGGGGCGAGTAAGTTCAGTGCTTCAGCCTAGCTGGGAAGAAGTTGTGTACTAGTTTGAGTTATCGCACCCTCATCCTTTACCAACCCCTATCGCGTAATTTTTTTTAAGCAAGGTTGAACATTTTGATTCCAAGTTGGATTGGATATTATGGAGTTTACGGGGTATACCGGTGCTATGCCTCAGGCGCCGAAGCCTACGGCTACCAATAATGGAGAGCTCTCAATTAGAGGGATGTGCACAATTCTGGTTCACTGTCGAGGAAAGCCAAAAGCAAGATACAGAGGTTGATTTGAAAGTCAACTGGATTTGTTTATTGAAGAAGGGGCAACTTCAAAAAGTGCACCTCAATTATAGTAATAACCATAATGGATCCGCCGAAGACTTACTCCGGAGGTGCGTAGGGGGTGTTCGTGAAGGATTAATACAACCTCCGCATGGAATGTTGGAAATGATGGCCAGTACCAAGGCATCATCAGCTAACGCGTTGACAACCGAAGCTTCACTAAAAACAACACAGAAGTTCAGTCCTGCCAGTGTTCAGTCAAGAGTACCAATAAGGAACACTCTGAAAATACAACCGTCGTATTGGGCAACTACGTCAACAGTTAGATACACGAGCACCGTTGTGATGACGTCATCACCGTTGCAAACTCTTACCTATTCTTCTTCCCAGAATCCTATGAACTATCCAAGCTATAAGATCACGCCGTAGAATGTGATACCGCCGTGGGTGCAAATACCTACCAATTCGCAGTTACCGACTATTCCGTAAATACCGATCGTTCCGCAAACACTTATGTTTCCGCAAGTACCTACTATCCCACAAGTAACGGCTTACAATATTCCGGTTACTACTGTGCAACAATGGTATGCTGTTCCTGTTACTTCTGTTCAGCAAGGGTACAATTTTACAGTTATTCATGTACAGCATGTGCCTGCGAATAGTTAATCAGCTTCGAATAGTGCTCCGATATTGCATCATTACCGAACCCAATTTAATGTAAGGTCAAACCCCGCTACGTTCCTGGAACGACTAGATGGAATATCTATGCAGTTGAATACACCGGAAGATTCCTCATCAGTATCGTTACCGTTAGTTTTGGACGGAATCGCACTATTATGCTAGCAGAATTATTATAGTAGCCGCTGGGCTACATTTAACGATTTCCAACGAGACTTCACCCTAATTTGCATCAATGCCAATCACCATATTGATCTAGAGATACAGATCAGCCGCAGACATCAACGAAAGAATGAAACCTCCACTGCATATGTCGTTGCTATGCACTGATCAGAAGACATGATTCAAAGACCGCAGAATGCGAATTGTTCTAGTTGCAGAGAGAGCTGCAGCGTATGTTTGGTAGAAGAACTCTAAACATGTGATCAGTAATCCAGGACAGGTTGAATCTGTACTTTGAAGATTATGAGCAGCTTCTGGGATGCAAAGTAGCTCTTACCTTGGAATAAGAGACCAAGTTTTTGTGAAGAGGTTTTCGCATTGGACCTCACTTGATCGTCCCATGAGAGGGTGCTATTGGTGATGATCCGACTATTGAAACGTAAGTGAAGTTGTACTCGACATCATCATATTGAGGATTGTGGGATCCGCCTTCCTGGAGAAGACGCAAATTATCCCTCTCGAGATGTCACCGCCCCGGAGTAATGTCGCGTGATTGCCTGCGCAACGGACAGGAAAACACATGCGGGACTGTGAAGTAGCGATGCCAAATCAGATTCCAGTTGAGCACGCCTCTAGGAAAGATGGTACAACCGCCTAGCTCAACACCGTTGTTGACCAAGCACTGAAGAAGGAATCCGAGAACAAAAAAGGAAGATGTGGAATCACCGCGGTAAGCCCAGAAGGACTAGCCAGATGACAGTAGTCGTCTGGTCACCACCGTCAATTGTAATACCGCTAATACAGATTAGAAGCCGAAACTACCGTATATCTTTGAAATTAAAGTAGAGACCGCTATCGCGATGAAATACCGTAATGTGAAGAACATGAATGTGTCAACACCAAGTGTAAATTCCGATATTATAATTTTTTTCAATACCGCTGTTTAAACATCAGCTGAAAATCTCCCATCCATAGCAGTCCGGGTATTAGGTGTGATTTGTTCGGCTCTCGTGGATACTGGAGCCATCCGTTCTTTCATCAGTGACGGAGTTATTTTATTCTATCGGTATTCATGGTTGCAATCAGTTCATATCAAGGCAATAGGATGGTCAATGGTAGTTCGAAGATAAATGCGGAGAAATATCAATTTTACCGCACGTCAATTGAATATTCGGCTTATGTAGTCACCGCCAAGGGTATTCATACCGACCCTGAAAAGACAGGAGCTATCAAACATATTCCAAGTTCTTCTCAAGTAGGTGCATAAGGTCGTTTCTAAGGAATAGCTTGGAGTTACCGCCTTTTTATACCGTCCTTTCCTAAACTTATCGGTCAGTTGACCGCCTTATAGAAGAATCATTGCCTTTGGAGCTAGGGGGAAGAGGAGCAAGTCTTGTTCAATGGATTGAAAGATATGTTGCCAAGTGTCCTCGTGTTAGAATGCCCCGATTTCAACCGATCGTTCATATTACAAACCGATGCTTCGGATGTGAGGATTGCAGCGTCATTAGCCCAGAATATTGGAGGAGCCGACCGAATCATGGCATACGCTAGTCGAACATTGAAAACCACCGTAAAGAGCCTATCGTGTGGGGCATTGAGAAAATGAGACCTCTTTCAGAAGGATATAGGTCTACCGTATTGACTGACTTCCAGTCATTGAAATGACTGCAATCCATTGAAATTCGAGTGGAAAATTGGCTCGATGATGTACCTTACAGCATCAATACGATTTATCACCGTATAAAGGAATAATAGTTAATCAAGAGTTATATGAACTGAATGACCCCGTGGATTGTAACTGGTACAATTCAAAGAAACTAGTAGTTGAAAAGAGTCCAGAAGCGTATCCGGATTATTGTGCTGAAGATGATCAGTTGTTCCACCACTTCTAGACCTAGAATTTGTCCGAACCGGAAATGTGACATCCGTGGCAGCTGCGTGTTCCGAAAACGCTCCAGTTGAACGTTTTGGAGGAAAACCATGACAGGACACTTAGGTATCGCCAACACCATTGAGCCAAATTCCCATAAGTACATGCGTGGATGTACGCAGTTCCAAGCAATCAAAGTGTCTCAACAGAAAATGCCCAGACTGACGCAGCCGACAGTAAATCAGTTCCCTTGGAAATGTGTAAGCACCGATTTGGTAAGACCGTTACCAAGATTCACCAAGGGGAACAATTTCGTTATTGTCATGCGGGACCGTTGACCATCGCCCGACTCCTACATGTTTTCGAAATGTAATCTTGTGGAGAGAACCAACCATACTCCAAAAACCATCTTATAAGAAATCCATACATAAATTTATAACAGGCTTAACAATTCATTAAATGTAATCCTCAAATCGATATCTTAAAAGCAGATGAAGATAATAGGACTGTTATACAAATGAATATGAAGATGAAATGTCGAGAAGCTTAATAATCCTGGAGTATGGAAAGTATTATAAAGAACTGTATAATAATCCAACATATATTTAGCAAACTGAGAATAATAAATAAGCAAATACTGTTTAGAAAAGAAATACTTTCCAAAATACATTAATAGACAATGAACGCTCATACTCAAAAAATAGATAGTTCACCTAAAGTTTATAAGCCCAATAGTCTAATGCGACCTGTGGTACCCAGCATTTATTCTCCTTTTCACATATTCACCTAACATAATAAAAAACGTAGCTACGTAAGCTTACAAAAATGAATTTTAGATCAAAGACTCTTGGGTTTTCAAATTCAAATTCAAATTCATTGACAAAATTACAATATCAAAAGACTCTATCTTTGTATCATTAGATGTCATATCTTTATATACTAATGAATGACCCTCTAGAATTTTAGCTTCACAAATAATTCAAGATAAATGGGATGAAATGAAATTATACACAAATTAACCACCTATAAATGAATCCTTGACAGTTATACAATATAAATTCACAAAAAATTTTTTACATAATAAAGATTACTGTTATTATACACCTAGATGGTTGTGCAATGGATTCTCCAAGATCAAGTCTCATAGCCCATATTGTCGTGGAATTCCTTGAAGCAAAAGTAATTCTTCGATTAGATAATAATTTAATTTCGGATATTGAAATGAATAATGTTAAACGTTTGATATTAGGAAAAACAAATTGTGTTATTATGAAATTGATTTAAGTCTTTCAAAACTTTATGATAACCTGATTCGAAGAACACCCCAAATTCAGATCACTTTCTGTTGTCCATTTAATTCAACCTCGAAAGATTTGCTATTATCTGAGATTGTAACATTTCTGACAGTGACAGTCTTAGATTCAACTTCCATAGAATTATCCTTGATTAGTAATAGAAGGAATAAAATGTCAGTCATAGAATAGATAATTCATAGAATTGTCATACTTATTTAAATTTGTTAAATCAGAGCATTGTATCTCATGTTTTTCATCAATTTGATAATTAGCCATATAATACTGTTTCGCAAGCTGCCGAATTTCTAATGTCACACGGTTGGTACTGTAGATTCTGGATTAAATTTGATTGTCTATCACTCTTGGGGTATTGTTAGGAGTAATATGTGAATCTTCCTCACAATGATCTGTTCAAGACCGATATATCTTCAACTTGTGGAGACAAGTTGAACAATTCATCATTTATTGCCTACAGACCATTGTCAATTGACCGAGTTCCAATGGTTTCCTAACAAATGGAAGCATTACACTGGTCTAATTTCCTATGCAATTAGAAGCCCCTGTTTCTACTAGTCTCATTTCTTGACCAATATATCTGAAATATCGCAAGCTAACCCTCTATTCTCTGCTACTTAGAATTCGAAAATTTTTCTGATTTTGAATTACATAGGATCACAGATCCAGTATCATCATTTTTCTGCCCGAGGAAGCAACATACATACTTCGCGTATAATACTACAATCCAACAATACATTTATTTTGAAGATGTCTATCGAAGTGTTGAAATGAATATAAGTATTTTCAACCCACAACAGCAGCAACAGATTTTACAATATGAACTTGGCGTTAAACCTGACTTTAGAATCCGTCTACGTTCCTGATTCAACCAAACACTCAAACAGTGTTTGCCTTCCTAATTGAATGGTTCAATTTCATTATTTCAAATTTGTGCCACATAATATTGAACATATTGTGCAGAGAATTGTCCCAGTAAACTAAGGAAATACCAAAAGTGGTATTTATTGGGGCGATATTCATAATGTTTTTCCTCATTCATGAATATTTTGTTTTTCTGGCAATTATTTGGAGGAGTAGTTGTCCAAATTCTCATAATATGACATATTATTACCACTAGGATCTAGAGAAAGTGAGTACTTTGTGCTTCATTTACACGGATTATTCTATATCCAACAGCTGCTTTCGTTAATATCACACAAATATTCTTGGAATATAAGCAACGAATGGTTGGTACACTAGTGGATGTTGTATCTAATATAAATGTTACTCTATTTTCCAAATCAACACATGTGATTGAAACAGAATTGTATTCATGACCTCGTCCTACAATTACGGGAGCACATTGGTGTCAGAGGCATTTGTTTAGAACTCTTCAAGAGCAATTGACTATGACTTACCAAAAATACTCGAGCAAGGATCCGTTCCATTCTACATAAATATCATATCAATCATTTGTTGAAATTATCGAATATTATAATACATGTCTGATAACCGGGAAAATCTGAAGGACAAGGTTGAGTCTGACTTTTGTTCAATAGAATAGTGAAAACTAACTATATCATTCACTCCTCAAATAGACTCTTAGATTGCACTCAGATGTTGTAGTCGATGATTGTTCTCATGAATATCGAACAACTTCTGAATAGTGAAGAACCATGCTATACGTAATTCATTGGTCTCTACTATCATGATCTATAACTTCCTGTTCCTTCGACTCTTCCAGAACTTGCTCGCAGAAAGTACCTCAAATGATTCAAAATTTATTTATATATTCAATAATATGGAATATCAAGTAATCTGAAGCGATAAATTCGGCACCTATTCATTTGCACCATCTCTATATATATATATGTCAAGTAGTTAGCAAATATATATGAATAAATGAGAGGAAATTCTGGCAGAATCGAAGAAACAGGGGGTTAGATCATGACAGTAGAGACCAATGAATTATGTATAGAATGGATTTTTACTATTGAGACGTTTTTCAATATTCATGAGAACAATCATCGACTATAACAACTAAGTGCAATCTAAGTCTATTTGAGTTAATTTTCACTATTCTATTGAACGAAAGTCATATTCAACTTTGTCCTTCAGATTTTCTCAGACATATAAATTATAATATTCGCTGTGTCCGATTATTACAACAAGCGATTGATATGATATTTATGTAGAATGGAGCGGATCATTGCTCGGTTCTTTTTGGTGAGTCATAGCCAATTGCTCTTGAAGAATTCTAAACAAATACCTCTAACACCAATATCCTCCTGTGATTGTAGGAGGAGGTCATGAATACAATTCTGTTTCAATCACATGTGTTGATTCAGAAGATAGAGTAACATTCATATTAGATACGACATCCATTTGTATAACAAACATTCCTAGTTCATGTTATACGAATATTGGCGTGATATTATCGGAAGCAGCTGTTGGACATGGAATATTCCTTGTAAATGGAGTACAAAGTAGTCACTTTCTGTAGATTCTTGTGATAATGATATGTTATACCATGTGAATTTGAACAACTACTCCTCGAAATGATTGTTAGGAAAACGATATATTCATGAATGGGGAAAAATATTCTAAACATTTCGTCAATAATTACCACTTTTGGTATTTTCTTAATTGGTTAATGGAACAATTCTCTGCACAATATGTTTCAAAATATGTGACACAAATTTGGAAGAATGAAATCAAAAGCAAACACTTCTTGAGTGTTTGGTTGACTCATGAACGATGACGGATTTTAAACTCAGGTTAAACGCCAAGTTCATATCGTCCAATCAGTTGCTGCCGTTGTTTGTTGAAAATTCATTTCAACAAGTTAATAGAAATCTTCACAAGAAAAATGTAATGTTGTATTGGTTGTATTATACACGGAGTATGTATGTTGCTTCCACGAGCATAAAAATGATGATACTGGATCTGTGATCCTATATAATTCAAAACTAGAAAAATCTTTGTAGCATAGAATAGGGGTATTGTTCAATTTGTCTCAACAAGTTGAAGATGTATCGGTCTTAAACATATCATTGTGAGAAAGATTCATGAATGTTACCTATTACTCCTAAAAATACCCCAAGAGTGATAGACAACCAACTTCAAGCGGGAATTCATAGTATCAACCGTGTGACATAAGAAATTCTGCTGCGGTGAAGACATTGAAATCCTCACGATTGGAAGAGCTGCACTACTAGCAATAAGCAGGAATATGGGGACCTCCAAACTGGTATTAGAGGGCCAAAACATCAAGAATCACTGACAACCTTGAACCACTTTGCCAAAGAAATAGATGAATATAGCTTTAGACTAACACGGAAGGAGCAACGGCTACTTACAGAAATCACAATGGAACACTGTCGATAAGGAGAACATTTGCAAACTATAAGTCTGGTGGATGATTTCGTCAACATCAGGAAGTCAATGTGGGGGTGAACTCTAGCCGAGCATGGTCAGTATTTGGGCATCCCTTTCAAGTGAAGAGAGTGTTGCTGGACAGATAGAAACAAAAAGAGAATTGTTTTCTATGGAAGGAGTAGCAATGGTCTCAATGAGTACTCAGTACTCTGATCAATAGGTTACCCTCGTAACTCTATACAAAATCCAGTATGCAATCAGGACTATTCTTCATATTTACATATGGATAAAAGCATGGAGACAGCGGTATCTCATTCTAGGAAAATGTCCAAGAATGACAATTCAAAACCATACTTACAACAGGTATGAAATGAATTAATGTGTCCAGTTGATGACTATGACAGACCATTGCAGGAATAAGGGAGACCCATAACATCAATGGCGGCTGGTTAGCTAGAAACAAACAAGAAATCTGTCCTCCATGGAGGAAGTATCAATGCTGCTAATAAGGACTATGTACTCTGGTCAATAGATCACCCTCCCAACTCAATCCTGATTGTAATCAAGACTGTTCTCCATACTCCCATATTGAAAAAGCATGTATACTTCCAAGAACGACACATCGAAACTTCACTAATGAATAGTATAAAATAACATAATACGTCTAGTGGATGACTTCGCCATTATGAGGAAGAACTTTCTGGTTCAAAAGGAATGTGAGGAGCTCCAGTTGAGCATAGCTTGTATTAGGGATACTCCCGTGTGATTTGCTCCTGTTTCCTCAACACCTATTGTAGCTGGACAGTAAGAAACAAGCTAGAGACCTTTATGGAGGGAGTAGAAAAAATCCTCATGACGACTAAATATTTTGACCAACATTTCACCCTTCCAACTCAATCCAAAATCCAGAATATAATCAGCGCTCTTATTTGTAATTTCGTATGAAAAAGCATGACGACTGCGGCCTTCCATACTAGCTATAAATATCTAAGAATGATACTTTATAACTTACTTACGAATAGTATAAAAGGAGCTGGTAGCACGCAGACAAATTTAGCGAAACAACTTGAATAAAATAACTACTTAAAGTTCTATTTTCGCTAGTTTAATAAATAAATCTAACTGTATAGTTTCGCTAACACAGTAGCTTCTTCAAACAAATATTACAATTCACTTTCTATTATTTGTTCGAAGAAGCTACTGTGTTGGCGAAACTATATTTACAATTATTCATTATTTAGTGAGAATCAAACTCTTAATATTTATTTCATTTTTTCATAATGAATTGCCATTACGCAATGGCTTATCTTATTCAATCAGCGGGACAATTTCTCAAGATCTACAGGCGAGTGAGCCCATAATTTACCATCATTTTGTTTAGTTTTTGATATTGGATGCTTACATGAACTTAGCGGAACATCCATCATTTTCTTTAATGAAATTACCGTAATCAATATAATACACACTCCCGAGAATAATCATCCGTATGTTACTAGTAGAGTATGTGAAACATTTTGATCGAAAATTTTTTATGATTTAACGCGACCCCACGGAAAATGTTCGTTTTGGTGTATAAAACAAAAGTATAAAATTTCTACCTCCTAAATTGACCGCAACCCCTTTTTTTCGACATTTTGTGGTATTTTGGTAATTTTTAGGGGAAGTTTGTCAAAAAAAAATCTCCAGTTGTATTGGGAACTAGAAAACCAAACGGGAACCCTTTTATTATCAATGTTTAAGGAACTCTCAGTTCAAATTTCAAGTTGATCCGACCTCCCCCTTCCTCGCAATATATATATATGTATATACATACAGGGTGTCCTCGAACTGCGTGGCCAAAATAAAACCGAAGATTCTTTGATTCGAAAAAAAGTTGACGAGCCTTTTTACTTTTGCCTCAAGTGTCTTGTTTACCCGGTAGAGGGCTTCAAAATTGCAAAAATAATTTGGTTTTTTAGGTATAACTTGAGAACGTGATGAAGAACTTTTACAATATTCAGCAGGTGAGTTACTGTCAATAATGACCATTTTTGAGAGTGGAGCACAGAGCCTTAGAGATCATAGAAATGGCTCAAACTTGAGGATGTAACGGGAAAAGTGTCCAGAACTTTTTTGTGGTCAACGTAATTCACTCGATATTTTTTATGTGGATAGCTTATCTAATTTGAAAACTTTTCTTACTCTTAGAAAATTTTGATAAAATCAACGGGTTAGCTTGAAAAAATTAATTTTCGAGTCTCTGCAATTTTGGCTTACTAATTTTACTTGATTAAAATACCTTAGTTGCCTTTGCTTTTCTAATGTCATTTTGGCATTTGAAGAATTTATTCTCAAAACTGTCAGTTTTTACTTTGCTTTCCGTAAAAATTTTATAAAATTATGGCTCAAAATTTCACTAACACTGAAATGGTTGATATGTTGTTGATTTATGGACTTTGTCGTTGCAATGGCCGGAGAATAGAAAGATATCCGCATCGCAGAATTCCAAATCGGCAAACCTTCGCGAAACTGGCAAATTTGAAGCAAATCGCAGAGAAACTGGACGGAGACGGACAAGAAGGACGTTAGAGCTCGAAGAAGCGATACTGGAAGCGGTTGAAACTGAACCTGGGATAAGCACACTACGTTTGGGACTTCGTATTGGAGCCTCAAAAAAAGTTCATAATGTACTGAAAGAAGAACTGTTGTATCCCCATCATATTAAAACAGTTCAAGACTTATTGCCCATGGATCCAGGTCATCGGCTAGATTTCTGTCGGCTTATTGTCCAAAGACAAAACGCAAACCCCAATTTTTGTAGAAGAACGGACGAAGATACTTTCACGAGATGTGGTCTTTTTAACCTCCATAATGAACATTTCTATACTCATGAAAATCCTCATGAAACGGAAGTTACATATTTTCAGAAGCAAACTAAAATCAATGTTTTGGTTGGAATTGTGGATAACTTTATTATTGGCCCTACCGTTATACCCGATCGATTGAACGGGGAGAACTACTTAAACTTTTTGGAACAAAGGCTACTTGAACTGTTGGAAGACTTGCCCTTACACATTCGTCGTGGCCTGGTTTATCCATGATGGTGCACCTCCTCATTTCACATTAGCTGTGAGGCGACATTTGAATGCGGAATATCCAGATCGCTGGATAGGTAGAGGACACGATGCACCAGTGAACTGGCCGGCCCGCTCCCCTGATTTGACGCCCTGCGACTTCTTCCTATGGGGCGCTTTGAAGTCGAAAGTTTATGCAGCTACAGTAAACACACGAGAGGAATTGTTGCAACGAATTAATCATGGAGCGGATTTATTGAAGAATGATCCTGAAGTACTAGCCAGAGTTCAATCCAATTTCTTGAAACGAATTAATTTGTGTATTCAGGAAAATGGGCAAAATTTCGAACAATTGATGCCTTAGCGATTTCCCAAAAAGTTTGGTTGTTTCTTTTAATTTAGCATTTGTTTTTCCTAAATAATCACATCGTTTCCCCATTTCTATTGTTTTTATTATTCGTGTTTTACCGAGATATTAACCATTTCAGTGTTAGTGAAATTTTGAGCCATAATTTTCTACAATTTTTACGGAAAGCAAAGTAAAAACTAACAGTTTTGAAAATAAATTCTCCAAATGCCAAAATGACATTAGAAAAGCAAAGGCAACTAAGGTATTTTAATCAAGTAAAATTAGTAAGCCAAAATTGCAGATACTCGAAAATTATTTTTTTCAGCTAATCCGTTGATTTTATCAAAATTCTCTGAGAGTAAGAAAAGTTTTCAAATTAGATAAGCTATCTACATAAAAAATATAGAGTGAATTACATCGAACACAAAAAAGTTATGGACACTTTTCCCGTTACATTCTCAAGTTTGAGCCATTTCTGTCGTCTTTAAGGCTCTATGCTCCTCTCTCAAACACGGCTATTATTAACAGTAACTCACCTGCCAAATATTGTAGAAGTCCTTCATCAGGTTCTCAAGTTATACCGAAAAAACAAAATTATTTTTGCAACTTTGAAGCCCTCTACCGGCTAAACAAGACACTTGAGGCAAAAGTAAAAAGCCTCATCAAATTTTTTTCGAATCAAAGAATCTCCGGTTTCATTTTAACCACGCAGTTTGAGGACATCCTGTATATGCATGGGAACTTGCGTGACGGCTAACTCGGGCAGTTTTCAACCGATTCAACTGAAATTTGAACTATAGGTAGGTTTTAAGCCCTCAAAACTGACTTTCGATTTTCAAGTCAAAATATCGAATTGTTTCCGAGAAATTCGAGCTTAAGTCAATTTTTTAGCTAATCTCCCAATTGGAATATCTTATGTCCTTTTCATCCGATCGACATTTGCTTAGCGTCAAAATATAGGCATTTGCATATATTCTCACGTAGTAATCATCGTTTTTATATTACATTAGCATTATGATACTATTTTAGGTGATAAAGGTAAATACATTTTTCTTAACATGAAAAAATCATAAAATGTGCCTGTGAATACAAATATGCATGTGTAAATACGTTTAAATGTGTTTGTATGTGTGTATATAAGTAAGTGTACGTGTATGTGAGTGTGTGTATGTAAGTGTGTGTGTATGTATGTATGTGCGCGCGCGTGCCTTATTAACCGTGTTTCAAAAAACCTCAGAATGGTCTATATAATATACTTGAACACGCCCAATATCCATCTCATAATAATAATAACAGAACACACATACCTACATGTATATGCACGTGTATAATACGATAGTTATAGAATACTATAATAAATATGAGGGGTACATATGTGTCTCAGGTATACGACAGATTCATCGTATTGTAAAGATGAGAGACCCGTTTTTACTACATTGTATAATACATAGTTTATACCTACACATACCTATAATAATAAGTATGTGTAAAAAATTTGCATATAAATAAAGGATGAGAACATAGTCTAAGAAGATCTTCTCATCTTGTGGATGAGAACTACTTTGTAAGGCTGATTCAAACTTTTGATACAACAGCTGTCAGTTTTTGTAAGAACACGTGTGGTCTTAGTGATCTCGTGTCGTGCTTCAGTCTTTGTTTGATTTTCTATCGTGGACGTCATTTTATTATCGATCATATATATTCACAGGCACATTTCATGATTTTTTTATGTTAAAAAAAATGTATATACTTTTATCACCTAAAATAGTATCATATTGCTAATGTGATATAAAACGATGATCACTACGTAAAAAAATATGCAAATGCCTATATTTTGACGCTAAGCAAATGTCAATCGGTTGAAAAGGACATGAGATATTTCAATTGGGAAATTAGCTAAAAAATTGACTTAAGCTCAAATTTCTCAGAAAATATTCGATATTTTGACTTGAAATTCGAAAGTCAGTTTTGAGGTCATAAAACCTACCTATAGTTCAAATTTCAGTGGAATCGGTTGAAAACTGCCTGAGTTAGCCGTCACGCAAGTTCCCATGCATATATGTATATACATATATATATTGCGAGGAAGGGGGAGGTCGGATCAACTTGAAATTTGGACTGAGAGTTCCTTAAACATTGACAATGAAAGGATTCCAGTTTGGGTTCCTAATTCCTAATACAACTGGAGATATAAATTTTTTTTCAATAAACTTCCCCTAAAAATGTCCAAAATATCACAAAATGGCGGAAAAAGGGGGTTGCGGTCAATTTAGGAGGCAGAAATTCTACACTTTTTTTTTATACACCAAAGCGATCATGTCGCGGTAAAAGCAATAATTAATGCAGAATGAGTATAAAAATAGGCCAAACCCGTAAATCCTTGTAAAGTGGATCAATTTTGATGAGACGAAGTGCATTCCCTTCAGAATGTTATCAGAAAAAAGTTGACCAGAAATGAAGTAGCGCAAGTTGTTTATATTGCTTATGAACAATAAATAAACAATTTAATTAGCTCATTTTTTGAGATAAAATAAAAATTTCTGAGAAATGCAAAATTTTTTTGTTATAAGCAATATATTTATCAACAAATGAAGAAAAAAAATCTGACATTTTCATTAATTTTTATATAATATGCACACTCGGAACTTGATTCTTTTGACAAAATTCATGGAATGGATTAAGTCTTATTATAATGGAAAAATGGCATGCCACTAATTTAGAATAATTGTTTTCTCTCCCATAACAACTCTCCCATACCTGCTTAAACAAATTATGTTTAATTTCATATGTTTTTATTGATACTTCGTTATCTACAACATCAACATTTTTAAAATTTTTTCCTAGTTGAATTTTGAAAATTCACACGAGAATGGATTCAAAGACCATAATAGCAATAAAATCGTACTCAGGAGGCCAACATTATCCGACAACGACTATAAACTAAGCATTTTGGTCAAATTCGTATATTTAATAATAAATATAATTTGTTTATAACAAATTAGCAAATTGGTGGTTATACATTCGACGTAATTGATGATAAAATCCAAATTAGAATACCAAAATTATCCGAAAACGACCCTAAAGTCAGAGTTTTGGTCGGATACATCTATTTTGTTGATAAATAATTTTTTTATAACAGAAAATAGTCTTCGTCCAACTTAAAACGGTTCAATTCCACATTCTTCACAAAGTTTCATGTAATCTCAAAAATGAGCTAATTAAATTGCATTTTTATTTATTACAAACAACATAAACAATTTGCGCAAGTTCATTTGTGGTCAACTTTTTTTCGGATGACATTCTGGAGAGAACGCTTTTTGTCCCATCAAAATCGATCCATTTCCCGAGGTTTTGCGGGTTCAATACCCATTTGACTGCAATAAACATAAAACTCACGATAGAACATCGATCACTTGGAGATAGATACACAAAGAATGTGTACACAAACAGGGTAAATTATAGACAATTCATAAGTAAGAACATATTTTATGTATCTAACGTTAATTAATATGTGTTTCTAATATCAATTCGAAATTTTTGTTCCAACCGGTCCGAAGATATCATAAGCTACCATAAACTCATATGCCATTCTATTCTCAATGTGAATTCTCTACGGTAATCAGTGAAATTCGATTCAAAGTAGGAATATTGATAGTCTATTACAACTTTCTGTTCCAGATACAAGTATACTACATCAGAGAAACGGAATGGACCCAAAGTTATAATGGTACTCACTATAAACAATGTATCCGAGGTCGATTATGTTAGTTATACGTGCATCGCATCGAATATCAAAGGAAAATCGGATGCTTCAGTACGACTTTATGGTGAGGTATTCATCGATTACTTCATCAAAATGTTTGACTTATATGGAATGTTTTACAGAGATAAAATTGCCCATAACCACTACCACAACAACTACTACAACTTCGACGGCTCCATCGATTACCGAGTCTAATCTAATATTGGGTGAGTAACAATCAGTTGCTCAAGTCATGACAAGATATATCTTATATTATGATTTTGCGTATGCACACATCAATCTGAAATCTAAAAGTCCCTTGTATTGAATATTCACATTGATAGATATGAATGGTAGTGAGAATGACCAGAATATAATTTGTTTCCTATGTTTATCGTAACAATCAAAAATTATTGATTTCATTCCCTTTTTATTCAGAAAATAAAGAATGATTCTGATTATTAAGCTAATAAGCAAAACCATTCTTGATTCTTCTTAATTTTCCTCATAGTCTTGTTTAGGGATGATTATCATTACATTTTATTTGTCTGCCTTTGTTACGCCAAATTGTTTTCTCTCAATTTTTGATTGATAGATGCTTCTGTATTACTGAATTGTTTCTTATTAGAAAAAGAGAGTGATTTACCTATTTCTGATTTTGTTAATTTAGAATTATTCATGTCAATATTATTTGGAGCCATTTATACTTAGAATTCAACCGGATTGGGTTTGTGAGATAATTCAGAATGTAATATCTTCAAGAAGTGTGAGATCACTCAACGTTTTCTGTAGAGATTCTTCTCTTCTTCCTTAAGCCGGAGGCTTCTCGCTTTTATCAATACGTGTTATCTGATGTTGTGGACTTCGTCTTTGTCTTCAAACTCATATACTTGGGTGTAATGTTCAAATATATGTACTATTCATTGAAACATATATTCGTTGTTTCTTAGATAACTTAAGGAATTCTTTGGCTTGGATTGCCCCCCAAGTATTTTTTTTTCAAATCGGTGAGAGAAGCCGTTACTCCATGGTAATCTATCATTATAAACTGTGTTACTTTGTTACACCACTTTTAATAATAATATTGCTACATTTTCAACACCGAAGTGCCCTCATAAAACATCCTAAATTATGAAGTAACAATAAAATAGGGTTAATGAGATTATAATTACAGGGATCATAGGAAATTCCGAATAGGATCGAGGAAAATTCGTTGATAATGCATTAAGATAATTATTATTCAATATTCATTGAAAGCTTCGAAAAACAAAGATCACTTTCGTATTGGTCTAACTGATTATTTAGGATATGGTTATAGGAGTTTTTGACACCTTTAAAAGTCTCTATTGATTTCAATGTATTCAATCTGAAACCTCTGGCTTGTTCATGTAAAATGCATAGGATATCTAAGTGAGGAAAGATATGTGTTGTTTGTGAAAAAATGATTACCGAAGGTTGAGACTGTTTTGTTTAGTCTGAAGAAACTAAAATGTTCTTGATATCGAAGTTTAGAATAACGATCTACCTATATAAAAGTTATCACAGTCTTGTCGAATTAGCTTATAAGCTCCAGCTCTACTTACTGTATTTATTAGTTGTCTTTAGTGAATGTAAGATTTTATAGGTTTGAAACATTTTATCTTACGGAACCAAATTATATCAGAGAAATGAAGTTCATGTACGGTGGAACGTTGTGATAAGTTCATACTTGTTGTTTGCAGTTAATTAATGTTGTTATTTGATCTACTGAAAAACTATTATTGACAGCTATTATTCGCTTGATTATGTCCAATTCAATAGTGAGGTGTTCGTTTCGAAATTTCATGTGTACTGTGATTTTTCTCTTGTTTTAGAGGTCGTGTTTAACATCTCATCAAGATCATAACCTATCTATTTCGAAGGGTCAGAAAATGAAATGAGGTAGTTTTTCGAAATGTCATGTGGACAGTAACTTTCCTCTAGTTTTGAAGGACGACTCTGTGAAATTCCATCAAGATCGTTAATTGTCATTGAGGGGTGGGAAAAGGGTCTATAGTATTTAAATCTGAATCTCACGTGATCAGTGACTTTACTCTTATTTTGAAGGTCAAGTGGGCAAAATTGAATCAAAATTGCGGAACAAAAATACCGAACAAAGTTTCTAAATCACTTTCTGAATCGAATGCAGAAAACCGCATCTCAATCCATCCAACTGCGCCAACTTTCCCAGATTTGGCCTATTCTAGAGCTTTATTTCCTCGACTACTTGTGAGCATATTTGAATTAGTTCCCTAAACGACAGAAAATGTTGAAAAACCCCTCTACTGATAAATTGCTGCGCGAGCCTGTTGCATGATCTATAGAGGAATAGCTCGGTAAGCGTGCGCCGATACCTCTCTCGTTTCCCCTATTAATGAGATGAGCCTAAAACAGCACGGGATAATTATCATTTTCTACCCTCCTCAATTCATATATCTATACGGTCATAATAGATATCTTTCGAAAAATAGTCTTTAACTATGCAGAAATGAATTTTTGTCCATTTACATAACTCTCCTCATACCATATATGTCACGTATAATGAGGGGAGTGAAACTACGGAATCTAAGGTTAATCTGAGTTAACAAGTTTGAAAAAGTTCAGTAAAACGCCAACATATACAGTAACTAATTTTTACTCTGGGAAGACCAATTAAAAACAACAAATCTAGAGTCGATAAATCTCAAAATTCAGGTGTGTACAAAACAAGCTGTATAGATTGCTCTTTGGTTCAATTAGGTCAAACTGGACTCAGAACCATATTCAAACTACATCAAGGTAGCTATAGATTAGAGGAAGAAGATTCCACATTTGCCAACCACTTACTTCATTACGACCACAGTTACGAGAAAAACTCTGATTCAACAGAAAAACTTTCAAATTATTATTATTAGAATCAGTAGCGCTAAATTTGCAGATACCTGACGTAACCACCCGTAACGGAATGACCAACTGTTTTGGAGCATTCGAATGTTTAATTTCCACAAGAGAAGGTTGTCTTGGAATTTTCTACAATGTAGTGTTCGATTATAATATAATGAAATTCCAAAAAGTGAAGAGCAGTTCAATCGTAAAAGTTGGATACCATTCTTAATTTCCTGTTTTTCTATTTCCTACGCCCTCTAACGGATTTGAATATTTCATAGATAAGAGATCAAGATTTGGTGGCCCATGGAATAGTAAAAAGAATTATGAACTCATATTCGCTGTTCAATTCTTTTAGATTTTATTTAATCAGCTGCTGTTTGAAAATCTAGGGTTTGCTATTCCGCATTAGATTTCTCATGTAAATCCCGTAAAATCACATTTGACGTTATAATTGAATCAAATGTTGGCATTTTTCTAAATTTTAATTTGACGTATTACAACATTGTGTACTTTAGAAACCTATACCAAATGTCAATTACAGATTATATAGATTTCTTTAGATAAGTTTAGCATCCATTATTGGGAACTTCAAAAAGATAATATGCACAGATTCTGAGAACCTCAAACTTTTCAAATTAAAAAGCTTCACCCCCGAAGTCATGAGCATAAAAATAGCTTAGCGTTTGAAATTGGAGTACGTTAAGCCTTGCCATTCACATTCCTTCCGATACTATTAGTGAACAGATCGAATTTGCATAATTATACGACAGAGATTCGCTTCTTTGGATAGCTTCATCTTGATATCGAATTTCGTCCCGCTTTATAAAAGACCATTGTCCGTGATCTGATGTGGGAGCAGTGGTTGGCTTTAATCAAAATTTTCCATCTAAAGCCTACATGTATCTACATATAAGAGATATTGTGAAATATGATACGCACGTATATTAACGAAGCTCTGAAATCTTGAATAATTATTTAATGGGAAACACGTAGATTGATCATACATTTTAGATTTCGTTCACATTAGTATTCAGAATTCATGACTCTGGATAATTATTTTGTTGTATAGGAATATAGATAGTACAGGGCATCGACATCCGTGTAGCTTAAGTATCAGATTTGCAAACACTTCAATTCATAAGCCGCGTATATTTCATTTCATTCAGAAACGTGCATATTTCATGTCATTAAAAGATAACGAAACAGATATAAGCATAAAAACCATGGCACAGAATCGAGGAACTGGTGGAGCATCATGAGCGGGGAATGAGCAGAAAAGAGCTAGGCTGAAGCTGGTGTCGGTGACTTGACCAGCACCTCGATTGGTATAAAAGAAACCTCACAAGCGTTGAATCATTATTACGATTATAGTCAGTGAACCAATCGAAGTATTAGTGCATGAATAGCCGTTTTCAATTATATTCACATGACTATTTGTTTGCAAGGCTATGATGAAAAAATAGCCTGTTTAGCCCGCTCTCTGCGATTATTGCTTCTGAGCTGACAGAGTTATTTATTTATGTTCAAGCTATAAATAAACTTATTATTGGGAGTTCCGTGTTTGCTTAAACTAACTTACTGCAACATCATTTAAGTAGTCAAGAAGTAACCATATATTAATTGCATCGAAGCCTGCAATTCTAATACTATCCAGTCTGGCCTATTGACCCCTGGTTACTAAATTCACTGAAACTACCCTGGGACAAAGCTATCCATAGATAGCACAGTGATACGCTTTGTGGTGAGAGCCCTAGCAGGAGCCCTCAAACGAGGAGTAGACATCAACAAAAATCTGACTCCCGAAAACTCAACATGCAAGTCAATCGGATTTAGATCTAGTAGACTTGAAGGATTATTGTAGCCGTCGTATGTAATTATCGCCAAAAAGTAGCAAGGTACGTCACAATATATTCAAAATTGGATATTATAAGGAAATGAGGAACTGTTTTCACTCCAATTGCAGTGGATGGTAGCATTAAACTTACGATAGGAAGTTTAGTACTTAGTACTATTACCGGATTTTCGCGGATATATCTGTTTTGAGCATTTCTGAATCGATCGAGACCATTTTTGACAGTATAAAAAGTAGAACTTTGAAATACACTATGTAGATCATAAAATTTCAATATATCTAGGGTATAATATAACGTCTTTTATTAGCGGTCACTATATCATTTCCAATATATTTTCTGTTCCTACAATCATTTTCATGTGCTAACAAAAGTGAGGTAAATTACATAACATGTGCCCAATATTCATGTTTGAGTAATCAAATATATAGCTTGAGATATATTCAAAATTATTATTTGCCCCACATTGTCTTATGATACAAATAGAAACTGTCATATTTGTGTATCTAAGCCAAATATTGGTTGAATATAGCATAAAATATAGGATATAGCCTGAAGTGTTTGTAATTAAATATAACTCAAGATATATTCGAAATAAATATTACCATATATTGGATAAGGATACATAATATAAGAACTGTCATAATACATATGAAATTGTCATATTTGAATATCTAGGCCTAAAATTAGTTGAATATAATTTGAGATTTATTCAAAATAAATACGTTCGGTCATGATGCATAGAGAAACTGTTATATTTAAGCATTTAGGCCGAATATCAGTAAAATATAGCTTGAGATATATTCAGAATTAATATCTGCCCAATATTGGGTCATGATACATATATAAAAAATTTATTATTTGAATATCTAGGCCCAATCTCGAATATAGCGTAAGGTATATTCAAAATAAACATGTTCCCAATATTGCATTAGCATATACAATGAACTGTAATAATTGAATATCTAGGCCCAATATTAGTTGCATATAGCTTACGATGAATTCAAAACAATCATGTGCCTAATAATGAGTCATGATACATTAAAAACTGTCATATTTGGTTATTTAAGCTCAATATCGGTTAAATATAGCTTAAGATATATATAAAATAAATATGTGCCCAATATTGGTTCACGATGCATTTAAAAATTGTCATATATGGAAATTATGAGCCTTATATTAGTTGAATATAGCATAGAATATATTTGAAATAAATATGTGCTCAATATTGGGTCATGATACATATAAAAACTGTCATATTTGGATATCTGGGCCTGATATTAGTTAAATATAGCTTAATGTTATATCTAAAATGATTAAATACCATATGTTGGTTCATAATACATATAAAGACTGTCTTACTCGGATATCTAACATTAGTTAAATACAGCAGAGGCAATATTCAAAATAAATTTGTGCCCAATATTGGGTCCTGATACATTTGAAAACTGTCAAATTTGAACATCTAGACTCAAATTGAGCTTAATTGTTCATTACTATTATTCTTGGAACGAATTGTAAAGAGAAGATGACGTTTAGTTGGCGAAGGCAAACTTAAAAGGCATGGTTGGAATTTAAATAAGAAATGTGAATACGTATTCCAGATAAGATTTTACAGGAGCTTATTCCATTCATGTCTCATCGGCATCTTATTTTCAAGAACACAATTTCATTATCTAATAAATATTTCAACGTCAGTTCAAGATACCCATGTGCGCTTCTTTGTTAATTATGATCGTTAGCTTAGCTATTGTTCATTTTCATTATAATATTGAAATAGATCTATTCTATTTCCTCCACTTTTATTGCAATCCATTACAAAATGTGACGTGATTGAAGTGAATAATTGGCTCATTATTGCGCTTTCAAAGTTGTTAGTCAAATGTAGAATACAACCATACATGTTCTGAATTTATCTTACCAAGAAAGAGTAAAAGACATATTTTGAATGAAGTTATAGATTATAGATTCAAATGAGACTGTTTCAATGAACTTTGGAAACGAGACGATGGAGCACACGTGTTTCAGCATAATGTAACATGAAAAATGGGATATTGAAGATTGAAGAAGTAAATTTGAGGGTTTCTGTCTCTTTCTTAACTCGATGTTCCTCTATCTAGAAGAAACAAATTCATAATAATCATTTGACAAAAATTGCAGAACTTCCGTTACTCACATTTCATGCTCAGTTCTATAGGTAATAGGTATGTCCATCGACATATGCATATGAACTGCGCGTGGCAATGATAAGCGCGGCTAGTTCAGGCGAGAGAAAGGTAAAACGAAGAGGCCGGCTCTATCGCTTTTCTATTGGTCGCTGCGTACTGTAGCTAGTATGTTTACGTCCCGAGCCGGCCTTTTCGTTTTCCCTCTCTCTCGCCTGCACTAGCCGCGCTTATCATTGCCAAGCGCAGTCCATTTGTATATGTCGATGGGTATGTCTTACTAGTTCACCGGAATTAGCATTTGAGATCGGAGTAACCACTACAGCAATGTGACCTATACCAAATTGGAGGTAATTACCTACAAGCGAAATGAATATGCGAAAACCGGAATTAAAAAAAAAGGTGATTCCCGAGAAATAGATGTGTATATATATAAAAATTCACGTATTTTTGTCTTGGTTACATTTTTCTCTGAAAATATACATTTGCGCTGAAATAAATATATATAATATATGTTTATTGCATTTTTTCATGTTATGAAAATTAATAATTGTCCTAGTTGATAGAGGAATACATCATAACTGATACCAAATTGAAGGTTTCGATAAGTGAGATATATCTGTGTAAATCCAAAGTTCAAAGGAAGTGTTATTCCCGAGAAATAAATAAATATATACATTTTTCGCGTGTTTCCGTCTTTTGTCACATTTAACTCGGAAAATACGCAATTTTTTGGAAAAACGACTGGAGTAAAAAGTTGTAGAGCGGAAAATTTCCGATCGATATAGGGCTTTTAAATTTTTCTTTAGTTCGAAATGTTCTCGCTACAGTGCGCCAAATCGTGTATATATCATTTTATGGAAAAATTTTGTGATTTCATTGGAAAATGTTTCGTGAGTAGTACCAAATTGTAGGTAACTACATGAGAAATTGATTTTTCATGACCCGTACCCTTGAAAAAAGGGTTATTCCTGAACTATAAATGTACATATACCTCACTTTTTACATTTTTCGCCCTTTCCGCATTTTCCTCGGAAAATATGCGTTTTAGTCAAAAAATACAGAAGTCAAAAATCGCATAGCGGCAAATTTCCATTCTGCACAGGTGTTTCACATTTTCATTTAGTTTGCGAAAAATCACATTCGTGAAAAAATTTAATTGTGTTGTCATGCTTACAATGAAAAAAATTGAATCTGCGTGTTTAAATCAAATGTTCAAATTGTCCTCCAGCGACTTCCATACAATAATACATTCTCTCAAACTAATAAATAAAAAAACAGCAAAACATTTCCTTATGTTGCCTTCATTTTTTGTTCTCAGAAGGTGTTTATCTGGTTTTAACGTTTCTTCGATCATTTCATGATTTTAATCAATCTGTTGAGTTAGTACTTTGCTGATTTGTTTCAAATTTCAAAAAATATGATGTACACATTGCAAGAACGTGTTGAGCTGGTGAGCCTTTATTACCAAAATCAAAATTATGCCCGAGCGGCTGCAAGGATATTTAACAAAAACCATCCTGAACGTAGCGTTCGCCATAAGTACGTAATGGAATTGATTTCAAAATTTGTGGAGACGGGTTCAGTAATGGATAAAAAAAGGGCACCCATTGGAATTGTTAATGATGAAGGAGCAGCTGTGGTGGTATTGGGACATGTCCAACTTATGCTAAACACGCAATCTGTACGACAACTTTCAGCAGCTTCCGGTATTAGCCAATCTAACGTTTTCAGAATTTTACATAAACAAAAAGTTCCATTCGTACAAAATTAAATTAATTCAGGAATTAAATGATGAAGGTTGGGATCGAAGGCAAGAGTTTTGCGAAATTATGGTCGAGCATATCAACAATAACCCAAATTTGTTGTACAACGTTTATTCCTGGTAATTTAAATGGCGAAATTTATCTTGAAATGTTGGAAAATGCGATTGATCCGTTAATAACTGAACAATTAGAAAACGATCCTCTATTACTTGAACAACAATTGCATTTCCAACAAGACGGCGCTCCTCCTCACTACGCCGCACCAGTTCGCCAATACCTCAATTTGCAATACCCCGGTCGTTGGATTGGAAGAAGAGATCTCCTGACCCGAACTCTCTGGACTTCTCCTTGTGGGTACATCTTAAGTCCAAGATTTTTGTGACCCAGCCTGAGAATTTGGACGAACTACGCCAACGAATTGTAAATGAGTGTCGTCAAATAACTCCAATTATGCTGAACCATGTTAGAGACGGTTTTCAGTCAAGATTGTATTATTGTAGGGAAGTCAATGGAGGACAATTTGAACATTTGATTTAAACACGCAGATTTAATTTTTTTCATTGTAAGCATGACAACACAATTCAATTCTTTTACGGATGTGATTTTTTAAAGATTGTTCAAGTTTGTAAAAAAGGCTTAATAAAAATGAGCACAAATAACCAAAATATTCAAGGTGGCGCATTCGAGCAACAAAATTAATTTTTGACGAAAACGGTTCATCAGATTTACGTTTTTCATACAGCGTTGTAAAGAGGCTTCCAAGACCTCTCAAATGACGTATCACTCAACCCCTCTCCCCTATTCAATTTTGAGGGGTTGAAGCTCCCCATATTAGGGGGTTGCTCGTTCAAGCCTCAAATATGCGTCAAAAGATGTCCCCCAAAAGAAAATCATTCGACATGTTTCGAGAGATTTTTCCACTCACCATGGGATAAGAAATATACGGGGTGGCCTGTCTGAGATGGAACATCCTGTATATATATGTCTAGGAAATAACCCTCACTTTGAACTTTGGATTGACACAGATTCATCTCTTTTATCGAAACAATCGATTTGGTATGACTTATAATGTATTTTACTTACAACGAGGAGAATTATTAATTTTCGTGGCATGAAAAATGCAAAACACGTATATTTATTTACTTTAGCGCACTCTTGTGAACTAAATGAGAATTTGAATGACTCGTTTTGATCGGGAATTTTCCGCACATTCCTGTGTTTTTTCTCTTCCTTCAAAATGCATATTTTCAGAGAAAAATGCGAAGGAAGACGAAAACACATGAATTTTGATATATGTATATATATATACATCTATTCTTCGGAAATCACCTTTTTTTTTACTTTCGGTTCTCACAGATTTATTTTGCATGTAATTACCTTTAATCTTGTATAGGTCACATTGCTGAACTATTTACTTCGACCTTTCTTTTGTATAATTCCGGTGGAGTTTCTTTCTTTGTTAATCTTACTGTTAGGGTTCTTTTGGAAGAATCTATCGATCCGTATACCATTTGTACAGTATTCACGGAATCAAGAATAATCACAATGATAACGACCTTTTGCAATGAACAATCTATGTGTGATGGTTCTTCTCAGTGCTGAACAAATGATTGGGTAATTATTGAATAATTTTCCTCCAAATCTTTGAAGTCATTTTCTATTAACATTACAGATAGGTAGTCATCATTTCTTCTCTTATTTCGTAACTGCTTAACAGCTATGCGATACCAAACAACTTCTATATTATCTAGCGACCCTATGCACGTTTCCTTTCAGTGTTCATGCAATAGATTTTCTCAATACAATTGATAATAGATTCAAACGCAACTATGAATATATGTATTATCAGGGTGTATGTTCTAGTTGTCGAATCGTGCAAGGAAATTACTGATTTCCCTGGAGGTAATGGTTCAGACATGACAATATCTGTAGCATAGCTGCGAAACAGAGCATCCTAATGCCAGTACTTCTATCGTTCCGTCGTATACTCGTCCTAAATTGGTTGTTGAATATACTATTAAGTAGGATCAATTGAAATACTTAATAGGATGACCATTAGAAGTTCGATTTCCACTAATTCTATAAATTACCTATACTTTCGCTAAGCCCGTAGCTTCTTCAAGCGAATCTTATAATTAATGTACTAGTATCTTGTAATATTTGTTTGAAGCGAAACTATAATTACATTCATCCATTAAATTAATGAAAATCGAACTGTTGAGAAATATTTTGTTCAAGATTAAAAAGAATTTTCATCACGTAACGGCTGATTTTTTAGATTTCTAAGTACTTATAGAAAAATGAAATATAGAGTGCGGTCATATTCTTCCCAATTATCTAGCCTCCACTTGCTTTATCATCTCAACTTATGAACAAGATTATGTTCTGAAATCAAGTTCATATGTTGTTAGAAATATTCAGACACTCAAACGGAATGTTTTGTAAGTAATCTCCTTATAGAGAATAATTCATTCTTTCTGACGTTCTCCAAATATTCCGAGAAAAACAAAAATTTTTCAATAATTTTGGGGTTTAATACGTGTAAATTTATGATTCACCGATTCAGTTTATAAAAATATTTCTAACCTAATTCAGTTGATAACTTCCCATTTTGGAGATGTCATTGTGTTGGTGGAACAATTTTAGAGATTAAAGTATGAATACAATCTACATTAAGATGTGTAAATTGTGTTGTTATAAGCTAAATCATTCAAAACACTAGTTTCATCCATTATGATCAATTTAAAGAGAGCATTTAAGGAAGAAAATCGACGATTTTTGTCCGAATTTCCACAAGGTCTACTTTTGGTCTATTCCTATGTACTTTGACACGTTGATCACGATGGTGTAGTTTAAATTTGGATTAACCCTGTGCTCGAAAAACTGTGTCCATTTTTTGGACCCGAAAATGGCCATTTTTCGGTTTTTTAAGTTTTGAGACAAAACTATCGATTTATGGAAAAATGTTTGGGACAAAACTTGTTGGATAAATTGATACGCAATTTTTGTTTTGGTCTCAAGTCGATTTGAGGTTGTGGGCTCGAAATGGGGCCCACTTAGTGTGTTTTTTGGCACTTTGAAAAATTGAGTATATGTCAGAGAGTTCCTGTTTCTCCATATTCTGTTTCTGTGGAAAGATAGCATTTTTATTCTTCTTCTATTCAGTTTTCGGTGTTTTGACCTATCTCATTTTTTGGCGTCACATTAAGCCATTTTGGAAAATCTGTATTATGCGAGTTTCAGACGAAATTCTGTATATCATATCATATTTAAACTCTATAAATGTAGTAACATTCCACTTGGAATATTTATTTAGCTTGCGAGAAAAAACGTTTACAATACTTCATAATACGAACTGTTCCAATTTGTCATCAGCCAACGATCTACGATCGCAAAATTAGCAAAATTATGTTTATCTGTACTTCTAAGAATCATTGATGTTGCCTGGGAACTTCTGGTCAACGCATATGTAGCCAATCATCGCGGCTCATTCAAAAACCCTACCACTTCTAAAATTCCTCCACTTAAAGACGGAAGAAAAGGAACAATTCTTGTCTACGGGAGCAATAAAGGGTAACCTATATAGACATGGTAATAAACATTGATTGATCGATTAATCAATCATTTGATCAATCAAACTATAATAATCGTTGACTTATTAAACCGTCACAAAATATTCTATCAACCAATCATTCAATGAATCTGTTATTCAGAAAATAATTTGCTTCAATCCGTGTACAACCCTATGAGTGCATCATGACGTACCACATACTCCTAATCATTCATTCAAACAAGATTTCAGTATTCTTAAGCACAATAATTCACATCACACTGGATCTTTATTGTACATTTCGTCTAAAATATCAATACTTTCTCAAGTGGTGGGAAAATGCATTCTGATGGGAATCAAATTGAAATAGCAAAGAAAGATGCTCAATTGCAAATAACTAATCACCATGTCCATATCAACAGCGAACTAAAAATTATACTAATGAGTTGAGTCTGATGGGTTGTCGCGCTACAGATATAATGAATAAGAGAAGATATCAAACAATAGATGTAGCATATAGAATAGCTTAGCTTGAGTAAATAATATATGTTACTGTCCACATTCTCCCATGAATGTCAGAAAAATTCAACAAAATAACCTCAGATATTATGGCAGCTTGGGCCTGTATCATAGCGTAGGTTCGAAACTCCAAGCGGAAATATTATGACTTTCACCGGTCTTTCAAAGTAACATATACACGATACAGGAAGCAACAGTTCAGACAAATCACTCAAAAATATTTTGCATTCAATCTCTGGTGCTGCTGCAGATTAATGAGTAACTAATCATTCAATTATGAATAATCGAATGAATAATTTCTTAATCTGAATAAAATAATCTATTTCAGCAATTCGAATGACCTTTGCCATTTCTGAACATGTACCATATCAATATTGGGGATAAGAATGGTTTGCAAAATCTTTTATCCTTTCCTTGAAAGGTCCTTCCTGTCTGACCAATGTTTATCTCAGAGGAAGGTCTCAGAATATAAGTCCTACATTTGTCTTTATCGGATGACTTGAGTAACTACGTTCCTACATAAATTACTAAGAAAAATTGACATTTTAGTATTAACTAGCCCCATATAGGTATATCGATATGAAAAAAAAATGTATTGTAGGATATATCTCGTTGATAACTAACTTGTATGGTTTTTTGAATAGAATCCGATCTATTAGTGCGGAATCATTGCTTACTGCGATTTGCTTAATGATAATCTAACCCTTCATCAAAGTTATCGTTTGACTTGGGTACGTTGAGTAGTCTGTACTGATTAAAAAAATTATGTTTTCCTAATATAATGCTCAGCCAAATCATCTTAATAGCTTAACCATAGTATCGCACTTATACCTCTGACTATAATTTTCATGTGAGAGGGCCTAAGTAAATATAGCTGGGAGGAAAAGAAATAAATGAGCGATACGATGCACCCATAAACTGATGAACTTCTAGGAGAAACATTTCATGATACGCCAGTGTTCAATTTAGGTCAGAAATTGTCTAGAATATCCACTTTCGGAATGAAAAAAAATTCATCACTTATGATGACGTCTTTCTTGTGCTTCCCTTCCCATTATCCATTTTTTGTTTGTGTAGATATTCGATTCAACCGGTTTTCCAATGTAGCTTTCGAATGTCTAAACAATGAATAACACTGTAAACACAATGGCTTCTGGAATGAAAATCCTGATAAAAGAAAATAACTGTTAGTGTAAAATGTAATACATTGCAAATTCGTGTATGTGTTACAGAAATAACGAATGCCGTTAGAAGCAGTCCGGCGCGGCCGCAGGAGATACCATCCGACGCGATCGGTGAGTACAGTTTTATTTCAATTCCCGTGAATGCATTGTTACATTTCACATACGGATCCAAATACGGTTTCCATTTACCATCTAATGAAAAGTAAACTCTCGCTAGGGAGTCTCTTTATACATCAGAATGACAAACTAATAAGTTATATCAACATTGCCATCGACAGCGTTGTTTTCTGTCTCATTCCATCACTAGTACCCGAGCAAAATTGAATAAAACTGCGTTGTAATTAGTGTTTATTGGAACTGATTTGATAATAGTGATATTCGTCACATTTGACTATTGATTGAGAAGATTATAACGTGTTGGAACATTTCTTTGATAATATAATCATATTCAATTTACTTGGAGAGATCAATATGTATATTGCATATAGAGATGACTCTTCATTCGCTAAACTCAACCCTAATAATCTCTTAACATAGGAAGTTAAGCACAGTGAAATCCTTCGAGCATGTTGTTTGAAAGTTATTCACAGTATGTGATCGCTATAAAGTTTCATAACAAAGACATTACCATCATGGTTATCATATCTCATCTAAATGATGAATACTTGTACATATTCTTGTAGTATCAGTTGGACTGTGTTGTGAGACGAACATCCAACAACATAAGATGCCTATCATAGAAAGTGGAATCTATAATATGGTGAGATAGAATTTACAATCTGTATAACAAACTAGAAATGTGTTGCCGCTTGGGGAATAGATAAATAGTGTGCGTGTCAGTCTTCACAAATCTTGATTTTTATATAATTGTATCACATTCTATGAGATACTTTTTGCATTCATGTAAAGATAGTGAAATAGATTATTTATCTCATTATCTTCACATAACTAAATGACATTCAGATTGATGATATATTCAAGAAAATTTACATAAACAAACTTTCCGCTTTTGGGTATCGAACATGAGCCTACTGAGTGAGAGCCAGCGGTTCTAGTCCCTTTACTACTTCACCATTTGTTTAAAACTGTTGAAGTACGGTGTAAATTTAGGTTCACTTCAATAATTGTTTTTGTTGTTGTTGAACGATTTTATCGAAATGTGAGTGAAAGTAGCCTCAAATTAGCTTTCATTGGATGTAAAAGTTTTGAATCGATCCAATATTGTTATTTTTGAAACTTTTCAGCCCTTCGAAAAAGGGTGAAGAATATAATGATAGTAAATCCAAAAGGGGTCTAGGTGCGTAGGCCTAATATTTTCCGCAGCTGATCTCCAGTACTCAACCCTATTTCTAATTTTAAGTGACATTTCCCCTGATGTTTCAAATTACATAACGCCAGGCAACACAATACGGGAAGGGATGCCCTACTCAGTCAGCTGAATATTCAACTATTTTGTAAGATTATTACAAAATAATTATTGGCTGCCAATTTTAAGTAGGTGCGAGTGTAATAGATGATTCGTTTCAGTAGGGTCATTACAGGCAAAATTACTGATACGCAAGGAAGCTTATAGAATTCCGACATGCTCTAGAACTGGATCAGTGTTTCCCAAACTGCTCGTGATCACGAACCCCTAAAATTTGACACCAATAACACGGGTACTTCAGATGTGCTGGAACTTACCCTTGGAACTCGGAGTAGTGACGATGCGGGCAAGAGCTGGGGTGGGCAAAAGCACCACAGACGGAAATTCATAGGAATTGCAAGGTCACATCCCTCAAAATTTAAATCTTAATCCCAAAAATTGAAAACTCAGGTGTTCGCAGACCTCCAAAAAGTTTGTCGCGAACCCCAGGGGTTCAACAACTTATTTAATAATTTATCAGAGGATTGTAAATTCTGAAATATTTAATAAATCGAAAAATTTAATTTCTCCAAGTTTTAAAATCTAACAATTATTTCCGTACTTAACTTAATTACGGTATTTAAGATTCCGAAAAATATCTGGCGCAGTTGTTGCTTTTTGTCAGGAAGTTCATGAGTTTCTGGTCGTTTTTTCTCCCGTCTCATCAACATTCAATAGGAGTGAATTTGATTGAAAAATGTTTCGCAACTTCTAAACTCATGTTATTCTGATGACTTTGATAGCACTCTTCTTCTAACTGAATCTGGAAACTACATTTATTCAATTGTAACAGAAAATGCCACTTCACTTTGTACGTAGATCAATTTGAAAATTTTGTATTATAGGTTCTTTGAGTGATATTCATTCATTCAAAAGTTACGTACGTATATGTAATCTATTACATTACCTTTCTCTTCACATCATTCTTGACTACTTATTCCTTAGCACCATAACAAGTTATTAATATAATTTACAAAAATAATTATTTTATCATCAACACAAATCTATCTATCTCTATTCAAGAAAGTAATAACTGCTTCCGCTATTCTAAAGTCGGAAAAATGAAAATGATGCATTTCAGGACAAAATTTTTCGCGATTTTCTGTTTGGAAAGGTTTCCAAATACTAAATAAACAAATATTTCTTACATAACTAGTTTCAGCTGAACGAAAATTGAGCTCTGCTTTCCTCCGCTTATGAAAATTACTGCAATTGTGTTCGTGCTATATTTTCCCAACACACTCACTACTTATCGTATGGACAGTGCCTCTACGATCATTTCTTGTTTCTGTTCAGTTCTTTGTTATCAAACTATGACGTGTCATAGTTGTTTTAAATGACGGAATATGATTGCCACTCGTTTCACGCTTGAAGCAAATAGAATATGGTGTTCTGAATTTCATGACTGACTACTTTAGAAAGTCACCTGCAGAGTCTATGTGTGTGATAGAACTGAATACTTACACCTCCCCTTCGACTAGATGATGCAAATACATTTTCTGATGTATAATATATATTCACCTTCGGATATATGATTGATATTTAATCATATACTTGATACTTATCTCGAAATATCTGAATATTTTACGTGACAATAGTTTGATACTTATTTCTATATTCATGAGTTTGATCTGTGTAGTGAGGAACTGCCTCCCTGTCTACCCGTACAATCTCCCACTGTATGATACACCATGATGATTGATATGTTGATGCAATTCAGTCACAATTGGTACTCCCCCGCATGCACGCGTGCTTTTCTGTAGAATTAGGTTCTCCCCATTATCATAATTATGGAACAAACTAGGAACTTCTCAGTATAAACCAAGATTCAGAAATGCTCAAAAACTGGTAATAATTGTATGACAGAAGAATAAACTGAAAAAATAATATATCCACGAACATGAATTCATAATAATATGATTTACAGCTCATAGGAGATAGCTTATGATTTATATGAAATCATATAATTATGTGATACAAATTCGAATAGGAAGGCTTCAGTTTAGGTAAAAAGTAACATAATTAGAGAGAAAAGCACTATTCGTTCCAAGTTCTGAATTGGTCGATGAGTTATTGGTTACTCGTAAATTCGAAAAGGTAGAGGCAGCTTTGAGGATGTATTTGAAAATGAATTTAACCACATATTATCGAACTTATTGTACATCACTACTGCGATGACACCAGTAGAATCTAACAATTCTCGGATAGTAATTTCTCAACTCGCATGTTAGGTGAGAGCATAGAATTATGACTGGATGATCAACATTATCTTCCACTGAATCGAAACTTCCTTTCTATCCAAATTCACTCTAGTTCAGAGTATTCAACAAACACGTCGTTGGTGATGAATAAATACCTAAAATATGGAGAAACCTGTGCACTCTAATCAAAATATGGGAACGTTGCTTTCAGATTAATTTCATGCTTATGTTCATGTTTGTGGAAACCTTCATTTTGATGACATCAGTATAATAATCCTGGGAAGTATGGAAGTCATGGTTTCATTCAAGGGGTTGAAATCTAGTTTTTTGTACATATCTCGAAAACTGTGAATTTTTCGAGGAAAATAAGATGCAATATATTGAATCAATTTAGTTAAATGATTGACAGTCAAGTACTTTGAGTGCCGAATTATAGTTTCTTGAACCAGAAATTAGTAGGTACTGCTAGAGTTGAACAAATCAAACAATCGATCGAAGAACGTTATAAGATTTACAGTAGATTCTGCTACTACATGCAATGCACTAAGGGCTTATAATTCGATAATCCTGTTGTTTCAGTTCCACTCTATTACTGATTTTTCTAAGATGTTAGATAACTCAATGAAATTCGATCCTAAACCTACAATATTCAACTCAAGGTCATAAGTATCACAACTCATAGGAGACTTGTAATTTGCACAGCCACTGTCGCACATAAGTGAGTAGTGTTCCTATGGTCATTTACTGAAGAAATTGTTCGTGTTATTCAATTGAACATACATAAGAACAACATTACCTACAACAAGTACAACTTGATATAATACATCTTGAATATCTTCTGTTGAGATTCTAGAGCTAGATCCTGGGACATGGGACATTGTACATTGCTATGTTTGTACCAGGAATAGGAAGCTTACCAGGAAACAATAATTGAAATCTTTTTTCAGAAATGTTGACATCTTTATCTGTATCATTATAAATTATTAGATATTATGGAAATTCAGCATTCATCTATTCACCAATTCAACATCACATATCAATCGAATTCTAAATAAATACTTAACGATAAGTAAGAAGGAATACAATAAATTTGTTGAATTATCGATAATGCTGAATGTCAATTAGTTCTCAGAGATGCAAATGTACATAAGCATCAAGGGCCAACAAGCTACTTTCAAACATATTGATTTGTTCAATTTGTCTTGAAGTTTCATCCGCATGTATCAGCATTCCATTTTATGATATATGTCAGTGGGTTCATTCACTACTATAAATCATATCGCCACCTCAATACTACAATTAGACAACTCGAATTTACAAGTTCTGAGATAATCGAGTGTGAACATTCAAGAAGTGAATAAAAATGAAGATGAGGACATATCGTAAATTTTTTATTTCATGTATAAAATATATTGTGATGTGGAATATTCAGAATATTAAATGAAAAAAAAAACAAATTTCTAGAAGAAAAAAACAAATATTTTTCAAGTTATCCACTTGTTGCAAATACCAAAAATTAAATGTACATTGTTATCGATTTTCATCGAAATGAGAAACAGTATTTTATGTTGAAAAAAACCGACTTAAATTCTAGGAAATCTTCTAAGAACTCTCAGCTTCTTCATCTTCGCTTCCTGAGACGTTATCTTGAATATTTCCACTGTGCGGCAGACTATAGTAAAAAGGCTTATACGAGTTATTGAGTGCTGGAGGATTCATAGAAAATAATGAAATCAAATCCTGATATTTTTGTTCAGAAATAGGAATGGCATTTTGATATAATGCCTGTAGATGAGATGCAGGTTGAGAACAACGACGGCCTTTTTTATTTACATTAAGAATTCTCCATTCTCCATCGAAAGTTTCTTTGAATTCCATAAAGAAGGGCTGAGATTTTCTGAACCGCATCCAACACATTTTTTGCCAGTTGACCGCGCTTCCAGTTTCATCTTTTTTTCTGATGCACATGTTATCTTTCACAAATTTCTTATAGTCTTTAATATCGTTCATTTCTAACTGTTCAACCTCGTATGCTTTGTCGTTTTTCCTTCTTGCACTCCTCGCTATAGTTTCCCAATCGGCAGGCCATAAAGCTTTTCCAACTCGTTTAAACTCTCTACCAATAGCTGAATGCATAGAATCGCATTCCATCTCACTATGTCCGACAACCGAAAATTTCAAATTAATCGCTTCTAGATTATCAATTTCTTGTACTGCTGTCATGCACATACCGGCCATGAACTTATTGAGATTTTGGCCACCGCATCGATCGCTGAAAAAACTCACTTCTTTTGCAGTAATCGGTAAAGATTTCAAATATTTGTAAACACAGCTGGCGATCTCACAACTTCCTCTCTTACCTTGAGTTTCAGACCACATGAAGCAGTTTCCTTGTTTACTTACGACATTATAAATAGTGAAGTTATAAGTTGCAAGTCTACGTTTATAAAAAAGAGCATTATTTGTAGGGTCTGACGGAACCAATAGCACTTGCTGGAGGTCGAAATTAGCGCTTATGTATTCTCCGTTGGACTCTTGAGCTTTTGTCTTATCGTTTCTCTTCTCTGACCTTGCCAACTCTTTTGTTTCAAGATGTCTGGTATATTCAGCGTATTGTAATTGTTTTTCTGTGTCCGATGCAATTTGAAAATTCATACAAACGCGACATTGGTCTTTTCGAGGTCGATGAAATCCCAAGTTATAATTTTCATTGAAAATTTTTCTATAAATTGCCTCGCTTGCTTTTTCTTCATTTTTGTCATCACGTAGATCGCAATATAACTTGTACATGATAGTTATATTTAAAGATGAGCAGAGGTATTTCCGTTTGGTCCCTGACCTGCAATAGTGAGATGGTACAGAGGGAAAACTTTCGATATGATTTTTAATGTTCCCAATGATGGATGGATTCGTCACTTTTTTCGTGAACTTTCCCCTTTTATCACCTTGACTAGTATTTTCCGATGTTCGGTTTTTCATTGCTACATCGACTACACCTTTTCTAATGCCTAACGTATTTATAAACATTGTTTTACAAACTTTAATTTTTTTGTCATTCATTGGCAAAAATTAACTTATGGACACATTACGTTTAGAAACATCACGAGTTTTCCAGAGTGTCTTCGATTTAGTTGTGTTACTGTGTATGAAGTCCCGTTGTCGTGTATAATCTGCAAGGTCCCAATATGTTCTGAATATCAAAAGTCTTTCAGAATCTTTTAGTTTCAGAGAACATTTATTTCTACAACTAGCAGGGCATGGTAGTTTCATTGTTGCTGCTGATACTTTTTTGTTCCTGGAAGACACGTATTCTTCACCACAAGCTCTCTTTTTTTTCGCTACATTTCTTATCCAGTTATGAGGTTTCAATACACGTTTTCTTGATTTAACTGTGGTTTCCGGAAATACTTCCATACCCTCTAGAATATTTTCTCTATTAGTTTCATTCAAAGGTAGTGAGTTATTATCGAGTGAGTCATTATCTGAAGAATCTCCACTTCCATCAGGAATATATTCGGAATGATCCGAAGAGTACGCTGAATCTGGACTGATTGGAATGTCGACTAGTGACGTTGTTCCAATAAGAGGTGTCATGCTGTGGAGAACATATTCGTGAGATGATGTACTGCTGCTTTCAGTGCCATGTAAAATTCGATTTATGTCATCGGATGAACCAATTTCACCTATTTCTAATGCATTATGTGTCAATGAATTTGTGTTGGTTTCGAAGCGAATTTGTCTATCATCTGATGAACAACTTTGAACAATTTCAAATTCATTTCG
Organism: Endomychus coccineus; assembly: GCA_958510875.1. Classification (NCBI taxonomy): domain Eukaryota; kingdom Metazoa; phylum Arthropoda; class Insecta; order Coleoptera; family Endomychidae; genus Endomychus; species Endomychus coccineus. Next base: position 97,548,162 of record OY294067.1, read on the forward strand.
TATTTCCAATGCATTTCTTTTTGCTTCAACTGAAAGAAATAAAACACAATCATTTTGTTTTCGTAGGTTTTTCCCTTTTCATTAAATTCATATTTTTCAATTTTCAATGAAGAATGTTTCACTTTTCAACATGAATACCTTAAAAGAGGTTATCTTGAACGATGAAAAGTAGCGACTACACCTAACCTCACTCCATGTGCTCCTTGTTAAAGTTTTTATAAAAATTAATCATTCAGCAATACTTACTTTGTTTACCAAGTTCAGCTAATAACTTTCCTCTACTAGACATTGTAAGTAGTTTTTGTAGGTATTGAAATTTTCTTGAGAGTCTGTAATTCACACGAACTCACTAGCAACCACCTGAATTAACATCAACACTAGTAATTTGGCATGGAGGATTAGACAACTGGAATTGAGCGTTTGGAATTACAGAGCAACAAGTAGATATCTCAAGTTATTCAGTTTTAGCATTAACACAATTCGTGAGTGGATAATGTTAGAACTAGACAAATTGAGATATCTGCTTTTAGTATTACATGCCATTGATATCTCGAAAATATCTACTTTTTACCACCTCTCCACGTGAGCACCGTCATGGAATATGAGATATCTGATTGTTGCATTCGAAAGTCCTCTCAAAATTGACTTGGTTTGGCCAGATATCTAGAAATGGTCAATTTTCGAGTTATCTAGTTGTAGTATTGAGGTGGCGATATCAGGTCATGAAATGACGCAATGCTTACTCTCATTTTTCGAATAAATTATAATAATAATGATGTTTGGCACGAAAAATAGATTCGTGAGCTATGCAGAAACATTTCATACATCAACTACAGAGCACATTTTCCCGTTATGTTGGGTCCGTCCGACAGAATGATGAATTTATCGATTTGTACTATAACACCAGATACCCCATAAACTCAATCCTGATATGCATACTAATTGTTCAGTCATACATCATCGGTGATTATTCAATATTTGATTCAGTATTTTGCCTATGAGGTTCGTCTAGGGAAGAGTTTGACAAGTGTTCGGAATCTTGAATATGATTCGCCTTCAAACTAGAATCAGATGTAAGACGCTGTTTCTTTCCCCACTGAAGGAATAAGATTTTCTCTTAAAGGATGGGGTACTATTAGAAATACTAATACCGATCTGATTCGAGGTTCATCTGAATGAACTGGTTAGTTCAAACGAATCTTCCCTCCAAATATTGTGGTGGGTGTTATTCAATTCAACATAATCTTGCATTTTACGAATTGTTAGTTAATAAAACTCTTTCGTCACCCTGAAAACGTTACCATGGTTCCAACAGCGGAGTGCCACCATCAAAGATGGAAAATTTCGTATCTGTTTGTTGATAGCACTTTGGTGACGAAACGTAACGTTCTCTTGTTATTATTGAAAGTGGTATGAACACAAAATAGTTGTCCTGTCATTTAATCATAATGATAATGAATAATTCCCAAAATCTTACACCGACAAGTTTATTCAGTATTAATGAAAGTTAATTATCTCATGCAGTTGGCTTCTTCCTTGAGTAAATTCATAACATTACTGAAAGATGATTCAAATAAGAAAAAGACCACATTTCCATATTATGATTATGATTTACTTAACATATACATTGGACAGCAATGATAGAACTACTTGTGATGATGTTGATGTGCAACGGAACATGATAACTAAATGTATCAAAGCTTAATTAAATCATTCTCATTTAAAATTTTTTGAAAACATTTCCTAAATAATGAGAATTAAACTAAATGATTCATTTGAGAGATTAGAGCTTAGGGGATCAATTTGGGAAATCAATGGCAACAGTTTATTGGCCATTACTCATTACTTTTAGTGATCTAGCAGCTAGAAATCAAAATCTAAAAGCTACTCCACCGCTTCTCTCAATTTTCGTCAATTCAAGGAATCAAACTGTTAATAATCATTGTAGGATACTGGGTTGGTCATAATCATTTTGAAGTGAAATGAATATTTTTGCTATCTATTATTCGAGAGCACGAATAAACATTTTTTCATCACATTTATTCAAGGTGTTAGGTCATATCCTGAAACTAAATTGGAATATAGATGCATTGGTAGGTAAAATTGAAATAGAATACCGTCGTCATCAATTTCAGAGGTTCCTATTAATTATTTTTCACGAACTCCAAATACTGTGTCTTCAAAAAATATAATAATGTACGGTTCAATTTCTCTAGGTAGAATGTATATCTGAAATACACTTAATATACAGAGTGTCTCACCACGAACTGCATTGATCGATATCTCAAGAAGTGAAGATTGAATGAGTACTATTCATCTGAAATATTTTCAACATGCGGCACTCCCGGTTATACCGGAAGTCGATGACAACTTTGTTATTTCAAATAGAACATCCTATGATTTATGGCATTTTGGATTCTATGGAAAATTCTAGATACATTTTAACCATCATGTCCTATACCTAAATTCAATCGTTATTGAGATATTTGCAATTTTAGGGAAACAATTACAGATGCTAACCCGTACTTAATTGACAGTTCCCTCATAACTGCTGCATATTTCGTAACGCGCCTCTGTTATTTTGTAGTCAAAGACTTAGCACAGAGTAGTATCATTAAAAAATTTCGATCTTGTACAGGTGCTCGCAAAAAATTATAGAAATATTAATTCAAAAGCTGCCAAAAACCGTAAATTTCCAAATGGAAACACATCCCCATTTGTTTTATACTAGCCGCATTCATAACAAAAAAACTATGCAACTATACCTAATTATTATCGTTTTTGATTCATTTAAGATATACTAGTCTGCCACTTTTGTCAAGCGGGCGTTCTTAAGTTTGATCAATCTAATTGGCCATGGCAGATTATACGACTGACAGAGAATGAAGAAATGGCATTTAGCTCAATTATATTGTGAAAAATGCCCGGACGGTTAAGCTACACAAAGGAAGACTATTTAAATTCATTTATTATTTATGGAAAATGAAACAGAGTTAATATTACAAGAACGTGTGATAGATTTGGTGGTCGATATCCCGAACAACAGAAACCATCAGCAAGCATATAAGGCGGATAATACTATGTATTGTTAAGAAAAAGGAAAATCCTTGCATAAAAAAATTACAATTATAAAATTTCTTCCCTGAATTTCTACACATTTTTCACATCTACGAAGTAATTCAGGATGAGTCGCTTTCCTGATTGACTCTTGATTCAAGTTATCGAAAGAATTTCGACTCTGCACGTACAATCTTCTAGGGTGGTTAGCGAAATGCTATAAAATTTATTTTCATTGTACTACAAGCGAAATAATCCAGAACTGACATATGGGGGGAACGAGACGGCCATAGGGACGGTCCATCATTAGCTATCTACTAATCACAAAAAAATTCCTACATACATTTTCTTACTAAGTAGGCATTGTGTGGAGGTGCGCCATCATGCTGATAAGAAATGTTTTGATGTTCGATCAGAGGTAAATTTTCTTGGTAATTTCCTTCAGAATTCCGTAAAATATTTAAATATCCTCCATCTGTAAAATTATGATCACTTAGTTTATGGTGGATTAATCTAGCATATTTGCTTTTACCATTTAAATTTTCTTCCAAGAAGCTACTTTCCTATAATTCCTGATTGCACAATACAAAATTAATTGCCAGCTGTCTTGAAAATCTGAAAACATCGGGATTCGAATTGCTCCAGTGGTGGGAATTGTGGCATTCGTGTAAAATGATATTATTCAAAAATGATTCATCCTCTTAAAATTTCGTCAGAATAAATTCTCCAAAATTCACTCGCTCAGGGACATCGACGGATTTCAACTGTTGAAACATTGAAAAGGGATACTGGTGAAACTTATGTCTTTACAATATTCTGTTAATTGAACATCTTCATATTCCTGACTCTACAGAGCACTGTCTTATAGATTTGATTGTTGCCCTGATTTCTTGTGCCAAATACGGTTACTATAAAATAAATTTGGAAATTAGGAGTTTTCGGCTTTTTCTTGAATTAATACTTCAATAGCTTTTTGTACGCACCATGTACAAGATCGGAAACTTTCTTCATGGTGTTTCTCTCTGTCTTTGTCTACAAAATGCCAGAAGGGTGTTATGAAGAAACTGTATTTTTTTCTCTAAAATTGCAAATATTCCAAAAACGATTGAATTTAGGTATATAACATGAAAGGCAAAGTGTACCCAGAATTTTTCGTAGAATCCAAAAATTAAATAATTCATAGGGTGTTTCATTTAAAATAACGAAGTTGCCATCGACTTCCGATATAACCGGAAATGCCGCATCTTGGAAATATTCGCGATAAATAGGACTCATCGACTATGGTCAGCTGGCAAATTTCCAAGAAAATTCTAAGCTTACTCTTCGAGATATCGATCGATGCAGTTCATAGTGAGACCCTGTATACAAGTTCATTTTCTTAGATAATGGTATTCTATATCCTCTTGTGCTCCAAGTCGTTGAATATTCATCATGTTCCCCTTGATTCATGAGTATATTCCTTGTTTTTCAATATCCGTCGAGGTATTACTCAGGTAAACGCTTCAAAGCTCCGACATCAGTCAAACATCATATGTTGTTATGTTCTGTTGACATAATCATGAAAATTCAACGTTTGAAGCGATGTGTTCAGTTCCCCAGTATGTATATTATGAAATGATACAAATTGTCTGCGGCACTTTTGGTCAGTCAATGAATATTCCTATATGAGCAAATAAATTTCGACAGCTACTCGTCGCTACTATGTAATGCGAAATAAATTTTTGTAGCAGTTAAAACTGGAAAATATGTACAGTTGTAAAATTCCACCGACCTATTTTCAGTTATATTTTTAATGATAGCGTGAAATTTCACCAGCTGCATGAACTCACGGATCTCTCACAATTCGTGTCTAATGCGGCTGTTGAATCATTCCTCTTCACGTACGATCACTTACGTGTGTGTTAATTTTTCAGACATGGCCGGCGCCACGAACGAGGAGCTCTCCGAATGGATGTATCCCAGTGTGGCACCTGCGCCCCTCGAATTAGAAACTCTCTCGAGGGCAACCTTACCAACTGCAATTATTTCCCATTATCATTTCACATTCCTTTTATTCTTATTCACTCTCAGGTGACACATAATTTAAACTGTGCGGACTTGCATACAACACTCCACACAAGGACGGAAGGATAGAACTAAATGTTCATGTGTATTGAACAACATTACAAATATTCACCTTTGAATTGAAGACTTTATTCGCTGTGAATTTCATATCATCAAGAATATGCAGTGACATTTTTATACAATAATTGTAGAATTGATTTATCTGTAATAGTGAATATGTACTTATGCAGAATGAGAATAAGAACCGTGTTATGAGAAAAATCAAAGTTGAATTATGAATTATCTCATGTTACTATGTTGGTCGAGATTTTGTAGATTGTAATTCTGGGAAGTGAAGGGAAGGAAACGAAATTCCCTATTCCTTATTTTGAAGAATATTGTTAGTAGCTGAATTTTTGTCTATTCGTCAAATTACATTTCCAAGAAAGTAAACTGAAGGCCATCATTTAGACAAATATTGAAACTTGTTTATAACGTAAACAATGGAAAAACTCCTGAAGTGATTGGAAGGTACTATATGCAAGCAATGATCATTCATATCTGTATTTCTTTTATTTCGTAACTGAGTCAAACTGAGCAACGTTCATCAATAAGAAAATTGCAAATTTGATATGAATGTTTCTCAATCTTACATAATATTGGTCGTAACAATTGTATATTTGTATTAAAATTTCCTTGTGGGCTGTTTCACACTCTTTTTCATTAGCAACTTTGTAAACAATTATTTTTTTTATGCTTGCGTTATCATTTGGCCAATGAAACGCATTACCATGATGTCGTCAGTATTCCACACGAGTGTAATAACAGCAAGTTCTGATTAGATCTCGAGCTACAGATACTGAATATTTTACTCTACTTTGTTCTGGAACACAAACAATTTCACGTAAGTTCTTAGAACAACTAAGCGGCTAATACTTGTCTTAGGATAAGTTGTATAGTGAATGAGCCGTTATTGAGCAAAACAACATACATAATATTTATCTCTTGTAGGATTTACTTAAATAGAAATATGTAATTTTTGACGAACACTTCCCCCAACTAATAATTGAATTTTATATGGAATAAAAACGACTTTCTTGTTTTCAGATTCAATGAATTATGATAATGTATAGTAATTCATGAGAATTCATAAAGATTCATGAGGATTTATATCGGTTTGTAATGATTCATTCGGGATTTACAGGGATCTATCAATGATTCAACGAAATTTAGCGGGATTTATAAGAATTTTGGGCAGATATTTGCCCCTCAATTATAATAAGATTCTTGACCCAGTATGAATTATATATAAAAAAATTCTCGGGAAATAGGTCACATTTACACTTTGTTTTAAATATTCGTCTTCACGTACGTTTCGGTCTCACGGCCATCATCAGAAGACTCACTATGTCTAAAAAGGGGGTTTATTAAAACTAATTATAGCACAAGCGTCCAAATCGCACAATTTAACTCCAATCGAAAGAGCCCACGCCGTCGAAACGAACAGAACTACGAATAATCGAAATTGTATCGTCAGTATTAAAGTATAAAAAAAATTTTTTTTAATAAGAATCCGCTATTCAGTAATATTATTAAAATATATGAGTGCATATTGATTGGTATTCTCACAACAACTGAGGAGAACGAAGCTATTTGTCAAGTATCTACTTTCGAAACCAGATGTGTAGGATTTATGAGTAGATACTTAAGAAAGGTTTCAGACCTGTACTGGAAAATTACTATTACGCATTCTTCCTAAAAACATTTTCAACAATTATAAAGACGTATGTAAGAATTTGCAAGAGATTATTTAATCAAATTAGTATAAATATGACTTAGATTTTGTGTGTCTACCCTATGATTTACAGATTTGGGTTCCCGTTTGATGTGAATCATCTCCAGGATAGATCTTTCATGATAATTGGTTTCCTTAGTTAAGATAATAACATTTTTGTAATCAAATTGATGGTTATAATCAAAGCAATGCTTAGCAAGGGTGGTGGAATTTTCTAAGTTGTTATTTCTTGTGCTATATTTATGGCCGTACATTCTTTTTTGTAAATATTGTTTACAGATTCCAGTATAGGTTCCATCACAATCTGAACAATTCAATTTATACACTGTGTGGGTTTGTTTATCTTTGGGTATTAAAGGTTTTAGATTTGAGAAATATTTCCCAACACAGTTAGTAGGTTTATGCGCAACATTTATATCATACTTTTCCAAACATTTTTTGATTTTCTCTGAGGTCTCAGGAATGTAAGGTAGAGTTATAAAATTGTCTGTATTACCTTTTATGTTATTTTTATACGACGAACCATTATAGATTTTGTTTATTCTTTCTTTAATGATAGGATTGAAAAAAGTTTTAGGGTAGCCATTCAATTCTAGTGTATTACGAACAATTTTTAAATTTTTGGGGCGGTCATCTGCTTGGGACAATTTTATGACTGATTTCGTTGGACGTTGTTTCTTCATTTACAAATGTACCTTGTTTTGGCATTGAATAGCATCAAAAAACGTTGGGCAGAGATTAAAAACCACACACCTCTAGATCAATCAGAATTTATAAATGCTGTAAAATTTTGTTTAGAATGCACATACTTTCAGTATGGTGAGCAATTTTTTTGGACAAACATTCGGCACAGCAATGGGATCTCCTGTTTCAGCTACCATTGCTAAACTCGTTATGGAGTGCCTAGAGGAATCTGTTATGAGTTCATTAGATTTTCGGCCTGTATTCTTTAAACGGTATGTAGATGATTGCCTTATGTGTGTTCCCAATGTTCCCAAATTTAACAATTTCCACTGTAAACTTCAATTCACTTGTGAAATAGAATTAAACAATAACATAAATTCCCTAGATATGAAACATTAGGCATGATGCAGATGGAAAAATAAAAACCTCTTGGTTTACTAAAGAAGTATGGTCTCAACGTTATCTTCACTTCAATTCCGTTGCACCAGCTTGTTATAAAAAAAGTGTCATAAACAGCCTCACAGATCGCGCGATAAAATTGTCCCACGCAGATGACCGCCCCAAAAAGTTAAAAATTGTTCGTAATACACTAGAATTGAATGGCTACCCAAAAACTTTCTCAATCCTATCATTAAAGAAAGAATAAACAAAATCTATAATGGTTCGTCGTATAAAAATAGCATAAAAGGTAATACAGACAATTTTATAACTCTACCTTACATTCCTGAGACCTCAGACAAAATCAAAAAAAGTTTGAAAAAGTATGATATAAATGTTGCGCATAAACCTACTAACTGTGTTGGGAAATATTTCTCAAATCTGAAACCTTTAATACCCAAAGATAAACAAACCCACACAGTGTATAAATTGAATTGTTTAGATTGTGATGGAACCTATACTGGAATCTCTAAACAATATTTACAAAAAAGAATGTACGGCCATAAATATAGCACAAGAAATAACAACTTAGAAAATTCCACCGCCCTTGCTAAGCATTGCTTTGATTATAACCATCAATTTGATTACAAAAATGTTGATATCCTAACTAAGGAAACCAATTATTATGAAAGATCTATCCTGGAGATGATTCACATCAAACGGGACCCCAAATCTGTAAATCATAGGGTAGACACACAAAATCTAAGTCATATTTATACTAATTTGATTAAATAATCTCTTGCAAATTCTTACATACGTCTTTATAATTGTTGAAAATGTTTTTAGGAAGAATGCGTAATAGTAATTTTCCAGTACAGGTCTGAAAACTTTCTTAAGTATCTACTCATAAATCCTACACATCTGGTTTCGAAAGTAGATACTTGACAAATAACTTCGTTCTTCTCAGTTGTTGTGAGAATACCAATCAATATGCACTCATATATTTCAATAAAATTACTGAATAGCGGATTCTTAATACAAAAAAAAAAAAATTCATACTTTAATACTGACGATACAATTTCGATTATTCGTAGTTCTGTTCGTTTCGACGGCGTGGGCTCTTTTGATTGAAGTTAAATTGTGCGATTTGGACGCTTGTGCTATAATTAGTTTCAACAAACCCCCTTTTTAGACCTAGTGAGTCTTCTGATGATGGTCGTGAAACCGAAACGTACGTAAAGACGAATATTTAAAACAAAGTGTAAATGTGACCTATTTCCAGAGAATTTTTTTATATACCCCTCAATTATATAATTGTGATTTTCTGTTGTACGTAAGACAATTTATCATTTATTGATGAGAATTCCTTAACATCGTATCATCTCTCGAGAAGGTTTCATAGTCTACTATGTATCAAGAGATTGAAGTTTGACTTTTTGATCCAGAGAGTGAAGATTGTTGCGCTCGAGCCATTGACAAGGATTCGGTCTCGTGTATACGCCATTTTTTGCATTGGAGGAACTACCAAAATAATAAATTATGTGGAAAATATCCAGCATTACCTATTCCTATGGAATTGTGTGGAAATTTTTTTTTCTGGTAATCAACTTTTTGATATCTCACATTGCAGTAATATAACTATGAATGTAAATATCATTCAAAAGTAGTTTTTATTTTTGTGATAGAGCAGCACTGATGGTTATTATTATTATTCTCGTTAATGTCATCGAAGGAAGTAGTTGGCTAGTTTCTTTTCTTCTATTAATTTTAGTCCAAGCTTTATTTCTATAAGGAACTGAATTATTTCAGTTGGAATAAATGTGGCACTCAGGTACCCAAAATGAGGAATTAATATGGAAGTGTTAGTCCCTGCATTATGAAATCTCTATTTATAGCTCTTTCTAAAATAGCCACTATGTCTGATTCTGCTCAGGTCGAGATCCATTGTACCCCATATTACCAAGCGATGCATTTCCCACTCAAATTTACCAATATCTCTAGGTGGTCGAACAGCAACCTATTCAACACCAAGTCAAGACCAGGTGTCACGATATCTGGTTTAGCGTCTTCTTTCTGGATCTCCTCAGTGTCGCATAGCTCTATGGAGACTACTTTGCTTCTTGGGTTAATCAATGTTACGCTTCTGCACTCCTGACGTAGAACTGCCAGATACGTATTACGGTCTATTTGTTAATTTCCAATGGAAGACAAACAAGTATCTGCTCAGCGGTGATCAACGTGACTTCCCTTACTTTTGATAACAAAATAGTTTTGTATCTAAATGGTCTACATGTATTTCAGAACTGTTTGTTATATACTGATGTCTGCTATCAGATTGACTTTCTATATAATTCACTCTGTAATACAAACTGTTTCATACTGACACTTTCAGTCACATGAACTACCAACATTACCCACCTTTTGTTCTTAAGTTATACTATATACACGTTTCGTGACATACCGACGAAAGCAGGCAGATTTTTTCAAAGATTCTTGAAATTCGAAGGAAAATACTATGGTGCAAGAATTTGTCCTCTAGGAATTTTTTTAATGATTTCAAAAATAATAGTAATGCAATAATATGCTCTCCAGAAGAGTATGATGAAAATAATTTCGCATATATTCTACTGAAAGCGGAGTTGCGGCTAACTTCGCAGGGTACGGGAAAGACAAGAATGAGGAGACGGAACTGGTTTAACCAGTATGTATTCATAATTAGTACACAGTCAATGGGTGTAGGTCACAAATTCAAATTTCGGTGACAAATTTTATTGCATAATAGTGATATCGATTTCTACTTAAGTAGTTTTATTGGTTCTCAATTTGCAGTACCTGAATACAAGAATGAACCTACGTAATAGTTCATAAAAAGTATTTCCCTTGGCAAAATTACAACGATATTTTATTTCAGTGTTAAAAAATACTCCTGTATGGTAAAATATTCATGTACGTTTGGGGGGGGGGGGGGTCCTTCGAAGGATCTTGCGTAGGTGTCCAAATTCCGTAGTCAAGCCACACGGTTCTGTAATCTTTGAAGGGGTTCAAACCATTCCACGCCAATTTGTGAGGGGTTGTCACATATTGGATCGCTAATTTACGAAAGTTCAAATTTCTTCCACTTGTAAATTAATATTCTGTTCAACGCTGGATTACCGACAGCTTCAGTGAAGATGGGTCGTGAGATGACAGTTTTGAGCGCCAGGGTATTTCTAACCAATATACCGGTCTAGACTCGGGAATTTAAACACTCATCCATCCAAGTCAGCTTACCCTGAAACACATGAAAATAATAAAACTCATACAGATGTGATTGAAGCTTACCATTTGTGATATTCATAAATTCACACTATAGAAATTAATACGTATAAGGTGTGCATGATCCTAACATATGAATCAAACTAAACCTGACTATATAAAATTTGTAATATATACAAATCTACTTAATTACTATCAATTGTCTATCAGAGAACCTGTATAACAACACACGATGCAGTCATTGCAATAGTTGCTAAATTTATGTGCAAGTAATATTAACTCTGTCGGATAGCCTGACCTTGAATACGTGAATATACACTTCCTGTCTGATCAAGGGTTCTCGTACTCTCCCCAAAATGGCCACAATCATTACAGGAGTACGTCCTTATTTGAGAATTCATCTTCACTTCAATTATTCAGCACATCTCATGGGAATTGTCCAGCAGACAGGAACACTCACAGTAATAAATTCATGGAAAATCTCTTGGAAAAAACCCTGTACATTCAAAGTTCCAATTCTCTGAGTATACGTATTGTACTCATGAAGAGGGAAAGAATACACAACAATTAATGAAACAAAAATCAAGACTGACCTATATCCTGGCAGATGATACTACCTGAAACTTTTATCTCAACTGAAGTGAACAATTGAACTAGAAATTAAAATACTGAGATAATTATTTCTATAACATAGCGTTCGTTTGTTTCCCAAAATAACTATCTATTTCCAAGTTCTTCTTAACGTTTTGGAATCCAAATCACGGCGTGTATAAATGTGAGTTATAGTCCCTTTATGGTATCATCAATCGAAAAATCACATCACCATATAACATGACGTGATGTTCTTGATTCCAACGGAAAAAAATCCCAGAATTCAGGTATTCAAACATAAGTTTTGCACAAACTTCCCGTTGGATATCACAAAATATACAGACATGACTTCTAACCGGCAAATAACCAATGGATGATGACTCCACCCCATTGATTGTCTCTCAATATACAGAGCACGTCACAGAACCATTTGAAAATAGATGTCAGAATCGAACTCTCCCATGAACACAGAACTATACGATTTGGATAGTATACTGTGTGTCACAGACCTCACTGGAGTCGACAGAGGATCGAGTAATAATTCTCAGTCGTTAAGTGGAATTTACACGAAACACCTTCAAGAAATCGTGTTCGTTCCTCCCGATCTGATGAGAACATTTTGAGGAATAATAGTCGAAATAAACTAAGGCAAGAACATTTTCAGAATCAACGTTTCGGATGAGTTCCAATTAAACATGATTACAGGGCAAAAGCTTCTTAGAATCATTCAAATCATCAGAATGAATAAGACATTCATAAGAGGTTTTATCAACACATGGCTCACTCATTTCACTCTAGCCTGATATATTTTTCCATTCATTTTCTTCCAAGGCTCTTCAGAATAAATTCTTTAAGAATATTAAAAAAAGTTTTGCATGGTCTACTCGGATCCTGATGGACGATTTCACTTAATGAATAATTCAATCTCGTCATCCCCATACCACAATATCACTTTAGGTACCAACTTTTGCTAACCATCACCAGTGACATCTTCAAGTCAAATTAGAAACTTAATCTGAAACTGCTATTTATTATTTTATAATTCCATAGTTCAAAATCTTAGTACCTAACGTGTGAAAGTTCTTAATCATTGAGAAGGTACCAAGAAGTATTATCATCATTCCAGTAAAGTGCACATCGTACGGGGAAGACAGTTTTCTTCCATATTGATCTTGATTTGATAAGACGTTTCAATATTAGATAATTCATGAAGTAATATGTCTTTGAATAAAAGGATTTCAAGATTGTAAGGCAATTTCAAATTCTCTTTTTTTCATTGTTACTAACTCAACATGCATTGAAAATATAGTCATTATCATTATTCCTAGTTACAGATTGAATTGGTTACGAAGGATACTAAAGTGGCCTCCATTTTTAAGAAATATGATATAACAATGAACAAACGTATTTACATGGTTCATCTAATTTGAATTCTTATGTTCACACTGCTTTTGTAGAGCGTATATATTGAGTTTCGGTTTGTTTGTTTCCATTCTACTTCAGTATCTTCACCAATAGCTGGTTTGCATTTCATCTTGAATGAAAATTCTCCTAACCGTGGAAATTGATCAGAGTAGATGGAAAGAAAATATTTACTTCACGAGCCATAAGGTTTTCATTTTCATTATTGCTCGATATATTTCACTTTTTCCGACGTTCAATTTAACAATAATTCTAAATGTTTCGAAGGAATATACAATGTCGAATTCTACGACAACATAGTTTCAATTCATAATTGGCAAACCTAGCGCTAGTTGGAGCCAATGAGACATATATAGGAAATCAGATTTTTCCAGTAAGAGAATTTAGGAAATCCAACAAAAAATTGCTTCGCCACTACTTCTATAAAATCTAAAATTGATATATTTCTGAGTTTGGGAAGAGCTAATATATTGACAACATATATTTACTAGAAATAATTCATGAATTACGTAATTTAGTCAATCTAATTTTAGACTTTGGCCATTCAGTACATGAACCTTTACTCAAATCAAATAGTGGAATGTGAATAAAATACAAATAAGTATACATTTGCACATATAATGAGTTATTAACTGCATACAACCAAGAAATAATTCCTGTATTACTATGACTGTGAGGTATCAAGGGTCGGTGATTGATATGATGACGCAGAATATATTGATTATTATAGGTTAATTCTAAATATCTATTTGATATATTCAGAATTTACATGAGCTATATTTAATATTTACCAATATATTCAGTGTAAGAGCTTTCCGTTGGACATGCAAAATATCGAATAAAAATGTTTTAATTTCTGAGGATTTTGGAAATTCGATCCATTATGTTCGTAATATACATAAGATAAGCAATGGATGAAGGGATCTGTGGTTCATGCTAATTGAAATTTTAAGTGAGGTGTATTCCTTTATGGTTGTCATGCGGCTCCCCACATTCTCCGATGATTGATAATATTTTCATATTCAATTGAGGAAAGTGCTATCGACTCATGTGTTCTCACTCCGGAATGTTTAACATTTCGTGAATAATATGATAGTGAAAATTTGGTTCCCTTCCTCAACCATTTAATATAATTACATCTTAGGATGTCAAACAGAACGGTTTACTCCCGGTTCCAGAGGTATTAGTTTACTCTGTGCATCTGAAACCCACTCACACCAATATACATCGCAATTTCCTTTCCCATCACCATCCCTTCCGTAAGCAATCTGTCATAAATTCCTTCGTCCACAGAGCCCTTAACCCCAATCTTAGGAATCACAACTGAAATACTTCTACTCTGTCCTGTTATCGGAAATAAATTCCCATTAGAATATACAAAAGTCGCTGCTAATCCGTATTCATACAATATAGAAGGTAAATACCACTCACTCATTCACAGATTAACTGACTCGTTCATTGCTTGTCTTACTCACTCATCACGAAGTTTTCTTGACTGACGGCTAGATGAATCATCAGAAGGCTCATTCGTGTTACAAAATGTTCAGTTGATAGATTATTGAAATAAAATTCAACTTACACCTGGGATATTTATATGAAGATATGGTAAAATTAACTTTCTGCTCCATCAAAATCATTATTCCAAATTGTGATGTTAAAGTGTGCATTATTATTTATGGAAACAAACACTCGAAATACCCGATTACTAGCAATGCACAATTTTCAAATCTATTTTTGATAATCTCAGGGACGCTGTTATAGTAGGATGAATATAATATTTCAATAAATATTCAAGTACAATCCAATTTTGGTGATATACAAGTTGGAATATTATCTTTTATATTAACTATCAATGCTAATGGTGTCGGTAAATTTTGTTCAACGTATGCAGTGAAGAACTTACTCACTTTATATCATCAGAAAATAAAATACATTATTGACCGTATTCACTTGTTAGTTGAACAAAATTCGAGTGTCAGAAAATTATTTTGAAAAGATTTATTTCTGTTACATATTCCATAATTTTTACAGAAGCTCCATAAACGATATATCAAATGAAACTATTCTGATAATCATAAGTTTTGAATACAGGTATGAGAAATTGAACTTCAGAAGAGGTTGTGAGTATTAAAATTGCTGTTGTAACTTGAGGTTATTAAACAGACACATCAAAATAATGAATATTATTTCACTGCCTTGTGCTCTATGGTTCTTTCGAGCATTGCACATTAAGAAAATACTGGTTGTGGATTAGTCGTTTTTACCCAGATTAACATTAGTGGTTTTAGCAAGGTGTTATCATAATGTAGTTAAATCATTTCTAAAATTCCATTGTTGTATATATAACATTTTTTCAGGGTGCTTGTTCGCAGTCCAGTCATCTACAAAGGGAGGGGGGGTTGTTATGAATTCACCTTAAGTTGAAGTTCAAACCAATTTAGAAAGTTGTTTTGATTCGTTCTACCATGATAAGTAATATTCTTCTTTCTTAAGAAAATAGTTGTTGTGGAATAGTTATAAAATCTGATGTGCATTCAGCATGTGGTACTATATACATAGCTAGAATCCTAGCCAGCCCCAAACTTCATCATCGAAAAATTCTCGAAACAATGGAAATGCATAAGCATCCAAAAATTTAAGCCTTAACTCAGTCAACTGCTGGGTCCATTATCAGTGCAGAGTCAAATGTTCACACAATAAATACCGCTACACAAAACCAGGAGAAATCAGTTTCAGTTCAAGCCTCAACCCTGCCTTGAATATGTCAGTTGTAATTGGGGAAACATCGGTATCGAAACGTGCTACTGAGACGCGGAACCAACGGGAAGCCAAGAATCTTAAACATTATTTGTCCGCGTAAGTTTACAATTTTAGATGAATACAGTTAATAGCTCATTCTGAGAATTCCACAATTATCAATACCTATACAGAGTGATTCATTAATAATTGTGCATAGTTACATTACTTAATACAGTTAAATATTTTGCTAGGATAGTTGGAAGAAAACCTAGACACTTCAGAATATATCGGAATATGTTAAAAAATAGTTTACTAGAGGTGACTGACAGAAGTGAACAGTTTCCTCTTCCTAAATTCCACGCCACGAATTATAGTTTTAACATAATTTTTCAATCCTCCAATAGTTGTATATATGTGATTAACCTACTCCTCCTTCTTGGCTGTAAAGTCATTATATCTCGAGATATTCGAAGTTAAACGTATCGCTGCTTTTGATTTTAGTATAAATGTATTTGTCATATTATTATTCATTTCGATTTATTTTTTCACTAGATTGCAATTATTGCGTGAAATAATACCTTACAGTTGATTCTCTTAGGTTTATAATAACAAAAATTCATAATTCAAAACAACAACAAGGGAATACAGTGACAAATAACAAACACTTTGGATGCAGTTGTCACTAATGATACTGACAGAAAGAATATTCTGCAACAATTGAGAGCACAAACAAGTAGCTGGCAATATCAGTTACACCAGCATGAAATATAAGATAATTGTCAATTTAGGACAAATGTTCAATTTGACCCTATTTATTAACCCCAATACTTTGACTATTCTTTTGCTAATAATTCATATATGAGAGATTGTATATGCCTCCATACATAGGAATCTTAGGGGATACACTCGGGAGTTCAAGATGACCACTGAAAGTCACTAAGTACCTTCAACACGCCAGTGGCGTAAAATTAAAGGATACTGAACTGATCTTCTGTTCTTTCAATCGACACTGATAGTATCCAAAAACTATTCCTTAACATATTTTATTATGTTCTAAAGTTTCTGAACTTTCTGCTGAGTATTGGGAGATAATGAACTGTTTTGAAGTACCAAAATGGGCAATAATCATTCTAAAATTTTTGAATGAAGCACCCTGGAACTCAGTATGGAGCCATATCATAATTGAATGCAATGGGTTAATATTTCATATCAGCCACCCAGGATTCTTCAGGTGAATTAGGTACAATTATTAATGAATCACTCTGTATTAGGGTTATGATAATATGAATTTTTCTCCATTTTTATACTCCATTCGAACAATAACAATTCTGACTGCAGTTTCGATGATCATCGCATCATCATCAAACTTAAAGTAAGATGATGGAAGAAATCAACCATTTATCCTGATTATCTTCATTTTAATAAACTTCCAAAAATACCTTCTTCTACCGAATAGTTATTGTATTATTTTAGAATTATTCTAATTTCATTATCCAATTCAGTTGATTTTATTTAGTTATATCCTCATAATGTCATGATATTATGAGTTCTCAATCATGAAATAACTACTTGTAATACTCTAAAAGAGTTCATATTTGTGTGAACACTATAACACTAATAAGTATGGAATAATCACCTTTATCCACTGAAAATACTATTCCAATACTAAGGACATTTCAGCTACTGAGTTGCCATCATCAGAGTGAATTTGTAGTTCTATATCAAAGTATTAGCCAGGAGTGAAAGTGTCATCGAATTGCCTCCGGAAGATTCACATATTTTCGCCATTTTCCCCCTTTTATACTTTTGCCCAAGAGATGAATGGAAAATTGTATTGAAAAATCAGTTTCAATAAATTATATGATGTTTTGTTTTGTAGCGAGGGTTATTCATTCACGCTACGGCTAGTGGCTGGCAAACTCTCATTTCCGTAATCCCCTCTCTGGAACAAACAAAGTAAAATACATTACAAGCTATACTGAATCCAGTAAACTCTCGTACACTAGCTGTCGGAGTATTCAAAGCTTCCAGAAGTAAAAGCGACGACATACCTTCACATGAAAAGTCTTAAAAAGAATCTTCAGTAATGTGTAGATCGAATTGAAGCAATTTAAATTCAGAATTGATTCGGAAATAGAACATTCTTGATGATTTTCGAACAATTTGGAACACATTTTTTCAACATTTCCTATGTAAGCTTCTCCTATTATTTAGGTTCGAATCGTTTCGCGTAGGGATCACTATTATTCCAATAATTTGCATGGTCTACTTCAGGATTATGTTAAACTGATACTCCATGTACTAGCAAATGAAGTTATTGTTATTCAGATCATTGTGAACATGTGAATGCTTAATCTGTAGAATAAACGTATGATTCCGAATCAATTAATACCTACTCAATCTTATTTATAGATTAAATAAATGTGTTGTATATGAATGTATATACATATCCTGCTCAATATAGCAGTGTGATGTTGTTATTGAAGTAAATAAATATTACTTTATTTAAGATTCTCAGTTTTATTTGAATTTTCACATCCCTCTATAATTCTTATGAATCTATCAGAAACATGGAATCAATTAATAGAATGGCGAATGGTAAGTAACTAGCAATGCAGCTGATGATAGTACAGAGAAATCAGTAGCATTCATATAGGTAAGTTGTTACAGGTATTTTGCATGATTTGAAAAGTGGGGTTGGATAGGAAATATCTCTTTGACCGTTCAAAAGAATAGAACATTATCTACAATTCTGTTTGATATGCTTAAAATTCCCTAACTAAAATACCTATTAAAAGTTTAGTTCCCACTTATTTCATGAACTAATGTAAATAACTAGTTTCGAAATAATAAATAAAACTACTTTATTTTACTATCACTGATATTTAATATAGTCGTTACTATAGTTTCAACACTAAACGTGACATCTTCAGACGGAAAATCATACGCTTCTCCAAGGAAACTCGGGAAGTAACAAGCGAAGACCATTCGAAACGGTCGAGTTGTAATGCCAAACTCAACGTGAAAGTCTTGGATTGGTTCGTGAAGTGAATATAGGAACAAGTCGTAGAGATGAGTGGAAGGTCGGAGTTTCCCAATATTGCACGCACTTTTTCTTCATAGAGATCGGGATTTTCAGTGAGAAATAAGTCAAGCGTATTGGCTCAATAATAGTTGTTATCATGGATACGTGGTGGTTCGATAAATACCCACTCGAGACTATAAGTAACAACTTAAGGCTCAGCTTACAGGATCCGTCTTCTTTGAGAACTTGCTCCAAGCAGAGTAGTGAACGTTGGAAATCCCCATTATGATAATTCCAGCTGCTGGATAGTTCTGTTGAGTGAGGTCAATTTTCAAAGGAAGAAGCTCAAAGAGTTCACCATAAGGTAGTTTATTTGATGATGAGTAAAGACAACAGAGAAATGTTGTCCGTTTGTTATCATTAAACTTGAACCACATTACATCAAATAATTGTGGCTTTACATTCTCCTGTCGATGGCATGAGAGATCATTTCTGGAATAAAGAGAGATACCTCCTTTGAATATGGAAAGAGTGTGAAGCTTGTAGCCCGGGCAAAGAATATTCTGTCGTGGTGGTGGTTGAGTTGAGCTGCGTCTCAGTTAAGGCCAGTATGTCTGGTTTGTATGTTTGCAGATAGTAATAGACATGGTTATGTTTTTGCTAAGAACTCCGACATTACAGAGGTCTAACTTCTAGTTCATGTTCCTAAATGTTGGAACCCCTCGAGCACTCTATGCCCAGAAATCCGAATGTAGAGATATTTTCCTTCCGGAATATGATACTCTAGGTGGCTTCATCGTTAGAATTTTCATAAAAAACCTGGAATAGATAAAATGTCACTTTGAGTAGGAAAAAAATGAGTATGAGGTTGAAACGTGAAGCATCGACCAAATACAAGAGCATGTGGTTGTCCACTTCGCAGGATCTTTCTCGATAGGGTAGTGTTCTACTGGGCGATGGGGGAAACATCCATCACCTATGGTTATCGTTTCAGTTGACTTTTACGGCTGGCAGAATTTACTATGGGGAATTCCTAGACCGTCCTTGTATTTGTTCATTATGTTCGCTCGATTATCATATGAAAATCTGGTCGTAATATATATCCTTTTGGACGAAGAAGATCCAACGAGCAAAATAGAATATTATGAGTGTACGATGAATGAATGGAAAGAAAGCCTGAAGGCAAACACTTTAATATGTGTAAATTATTTGAAGATTTTGAAGAGAAATTTTCCTATGAGTACTAATCAGTTTTACACCACTGTGGAAAATAAAAAATGATGTGGCTACAGATGGTCATTATATTTCTCATTGGCCATATCATAGATGCATCCTTTTGTTCAAACCAGCTCCATAATCTCTCACAATCCATATATACTTCAACCCAAACAGAAAAATTCGAATGGGGTTAGGCCGACGCAGGTCTAACAACGTTTGACATTCATACTACACCGAAACCGGCCTTGCAGACACGTACAGACTCAACCTCAGACTAATATGTGAGATACACACAGAAGGTTTATTCTCTCCGACATAGTGTTTGCTTGAAGAAGGAATCCGGAAAAGTGAGGGAGGGTGTGGTTGATTTCCTAGACAACATGTGCGTGAAGTTTTGGATAAATAAATAATAGCTGCAATTCTGTCACTAATTTGATTAATTTATTATGGGTAAATATGTACAAGTTATATGGTGAAATTGCTTTCATGTGTGTATTTTCTTCGAATAAATTATTTATACAAATAGAACTGAATCAATTGAAACGTTTTCATTTTTAAATCTTCCCTGAAATCCTTTGATTTATGATAATGATGGTTTTCTAGGAGAGTTACTTACACAAATGATTAGATATTCTACAGATATCAGCAGTGTGTGTTTGTACAAATAAATTTCGAACAATTTAGACTAGTTCATCTGAATCTTCGAAAAAATTCTTCATGTTCATAATAAGGAAAGGTTTTTGATAAAACTACACAAATATCAGGCATTCTATATACAGAATGTCCCAAAATAGTTGATAAATAAAACCACCACTCATTGTGGAGATCAAAATGAGTCCATTGAACCCAATTTATATTCTAAGAAAAAGTATCGTTTGTCCGTGAGGAGATGTTGGATAGCACTGCTATTTCTTGGGGTTGTAAATCCGCTGGCGAAATGCCAATCCAAATGGTACAAGTTTATTGAAATTACAGCTACAAAAATATGGACTATAAAAACGTCATAAACAATTCGTTACTTTATTAAATCAACAACAAAACAAAAAAACATACTAGCGTCCTTACGCATAGAACACTCAGCGTGGACCCCAGCGATGAATATAAATATAAGTTCACAGAACATAATAAATAAACTATCGATTCAACATAACTGCCGACCTTGAAAGATCTGGCTTTCAAAAATACAAAAAAATAAATGATAAGCTTGACTTCAAGAGTACATAACCGGGTTACAATGGTCAATCACACAGTTTCTATTGGTAACAAACTAATTTTATTGACTACACGCTTAAGACACACCAGTGCGAGTCTTAACAGATACCACTCGAACAATATTGTCCTTCCCAGGGTGCACTGCCACGATTCTTGCCATTTTCCAATTCATCGGAGTAACATTATCTTCATGCAAGACGACCAACGAACCTACTAAAAGATCATGTCTTTCTTTGTACCACTTAGTTCTCTGCTGTAACGTGTGTAAATAGTCCTTTGACCAACGGTCCCAAGACTGCTGAATTAACAATTTCATGTGTCGAAAAATTGTTGCATGTGTATGTCGGTTGTCAGATACTGGAACCTCCGGTACAGCTATTAGCGGACTGCCAATTAACAAGTGTCCGGGCGTTAATACTTCCAAATCGTTGGGATCCTCTGTGAGGGGAAATAGGGGTCTAGAATTTAATATAGACTCTATTTGTGCCAATAGAGTATAAAAATCTTCACAGGTCAAATGAACGTTATACATGACTCGTTTAATATGATACTTTGTAAGCTTTACGGCTGATTCCCATAAGCTCCCGAAATGCGGGGATCGGGGTGGTATAAAATGCCACCGAATTTTATTTTCTAATAAAAACTCACGAACACGTGGTTCCTTAACTACATCAACTATCTCGGAATGTAATTTTTCCGTTAGTTCCGTTATCCGAAAATATATCTGTACATAAACCTCTTCGTGCAACGAATCGTTTTAGAGAATTTAGAAACCCATTAGTGGACAACTCGCTGACCAATTCCAAATGCATAGCTTTGGATGCGAAACAAATATAAATACACGTACGCTTTAATGTACCTTTTATTTCTAAACTTGCTGTCTTTGATCAGGTAAGGGCCGTAGTAGTCGATGCCACAAGTTGTGAAAGGTATGGATGGTGTGACTCTAGACGCAGGTAAATCACCCATTTTTTGACATATTTTTGAAGGATCAGCTCGAAAACAGATAACACATTTTTGTAATACACTTCTCACCGATTGCCTGCCACTCAAAGGCCAATATTGAGTTCGAATACTTGAAAGAATCGCTCTTGGCCCAGCATGCAAATTTTTTAGATGCTCTTGCCGTATCAAAAGTTTAGTATAATAGTGCTTCGATGGAATAATTATGGGATGTTTGTTATTGAAGGTCAACTGAGAATTTTTGAGTCTACCACCTACTCGTATTATTTCATCTTTATCGAGAAATGGGGATAATGATATCAGCTTGCTACGCCTTGGTAACGGTTTGGATTGTTTCAAAGAATTTAATTCTTCACTAAATACTCGTGACTGTACCAGTTCCACAATTCGTCTCTTACTATCTTCTATCTCATCAACAATAATATCTCCAGTTACCCTATTGGTAATGCACAATTTACAATTCGTAGTAAATCGTACCAATAAGGCTATTATACGCCATAATCTTGTAATGGAAGAAAAACGTTCTATCAAATCATCATTAGGAGTTGATGTAATCATAACGACAGTAGGTCTAGTTTCGGGAATTTCACTTGACTCTGACTTACTACTTAACTTAGGCCAGTATTTATTGTTCATAGACAACCAAGGCGGCACTTCAAACCACATGGTTGAATCTTCAATTTCGTCTGGATCACAACCTCGTGATATAATATCTGCTGGATTGGATTCTGTGGGAACATGATGCCATTGACACGGTTCACATATACCCCGAATTTGGGCTGTTCTATTGGAAACAAAAGTCTTCAAACTAGCGGGCTCCGAAGCAATCCACGCTAAAACTATGGTGGAGTCACACCAAAAATGTATCTGGTCAAACCTTACTCTGAAGATATTCACAATTCTCTCAGACAACTTTGCTGCCAATAAAGCACCACATAACTCTAACCGAGGCAAAGTGACGGACTTGAGTGACGCAACGCGAGACTTCGCACATACTAATTTTACTTTAATCTCCCCATCAAAACTCTTAGATCTAATATACATACAACAACCATATGCAGCTTGGGAAGCATCGCAAAAACAATGTAATTCGATGTTACTGTCCTTACCTGTGATACATCTGGCTATTTTTAAATTATTTAAAGCTCCAATTTTTCTATTGAATCTATGGAAAGAGATTAAACTACTTGTGGATATTTCTTCATCCCACCCTACTTTCATCTGCCATAAATCTTGGATGACGATCTTAGCCCTAACAATAACTGGACCTAAAAGACCAAGTGGGTCGAAGATCTGCGAAACAATCGAGAGAATCACTCGTTTCGTGAAGATTTTATGTTGGCTAGAATGAGCTAGATATCTGAAACAATCATCATTCGGTTGCCAAAAAATTCCCAAGGTTTTAGAACCTTGTGTATCTTTAATGATATATTGAGACTGATCGGTTGCCTCCATGCTTGCCTGTACCTCTAATACACATTTATCATTAGATTTCCATTGACTCAAATGAAATCCAGCACCTCCTAATATCCGAGTTACATCCCGTATCAAAGATGTGGCGGACTCCACGTCATCTGCACCACCCAGCCAATCGTCCATGTAAAAGTCTTTCAAAATGGTTTGACTAGCAATAGGACACTGTATCTCATTTTCTAATGAAAGTTGCTTTAGACATCTTTTTGCAGTGAAAGATGCCCGAGATGTTCCGTATGTAAGCATATTAAGCCTGTAATGACCTAAACCTTCTGTAGGGTTAAAACGCCAAACGATTCTTTGATATTCTCGGTCCTGTTCATGCATATCTATGCATCGATACATTTTCGCTACATCTGCAGTAAACGCAATAATATGAATACGGAAACGTGAAATTATGGAAAAAATATCTTCTTATATGTTCGGACCCACCTTGAGAATATTATTCAAGGAAATATTGGTACTCGTCTTAGCACTAGCATAAAAAACAACGCGTATTTTAGTAGTTTCAGATGATTCTTTCAGTACACAATGGTGCGGTAAATAACAACCGTGATTATTCATTTCAACTGGTTTGCTAATCAGTGACATATGACCCAGATCCAAGTATTCTGACATAAAACTACTATACTTATCATACAGAGTCTGATTTTTCTCAAATTTTCTTTCTAAATTTCGGAACCTATTAATGGCCAAATTTAATGATTCTCCTGATGTATTTCGGTTGTCCCGAAAAGGCAACCTTACCATAAATCTGCCACTTGAACTGCGCTGGAAAGTATTTTGAAAATGTTGCTCGCAATCTGCTTCTTGAGTGGTATAAATAGTTTTCTTAATGTCACATTCCTCCAATCGCCAGAATGCTTCTACTTGATTTTCTAATGAATACATTCGTGCAAAATTACATAAAGAATCCCGACCTTTTATATTGCAATAGGCCATTGGGCCAGCAACAACCCAACCTAGTCTAGTATTTTGCAATATTGGTTTTTGGACACCAACCTTAATTTGAC
Organism: Endomychus coccineus; assembly: GCA_958510875.1. Lineage (NCBI taxonomy): Eukaryota > Metazoa > Arthropoda > Insecta > Coleoptera > Endomychidae > Endomychus > Endomychus coccineus. Next base: position 97,573,030 of record OY294067.1, read on the forward strand.
CCAATAATAGTAGATCATAGAATAAACTAGCCCCAAGCAATAAATCAACCTCTGAAGCTATATTGAAATTTGGATCTGCAAGTTTCAAATCACCAGGCAGTTCTAGGCTAGATATATCGAAACTAAATTGTGGAATATTTCCTGTCATTTTATCAATTACCAAAAATTGTAAATCCATTGAAGTATCAGTCGTAAGAGATTCAATTTCTGCCCTAGTTATTTGCGAAACCTTACTTGAAGTACCATTAATGCTCAAAATAGGCACAGAGGTGGATTTCATAGGCAACTCCAGTTTACGCCTTAAGCTCTTAGTTATGAAATCAGATTGTGATCCTCCGTCCAGTAAAGCTCTAACTATAACAGGTTGACCTTGAGAATCAATAATTTGCACAAGTGCAGTAGACAAAATAACAAACATATTATTCTGACAATGAGTAACCGTTACTGTCGTAGGTTCAAAATCAGGAACCCTTGCAATAGTTGTACAAGCTGTCACTGAATTTCCTTCTGTCGATAAGACCTGTGCTTGAGCATCAGTCGAGTGCTTTGTAGAAACAGACGATGCTGCATTTTGTGAATTGTCTCTTTGACCCAAGTGGAGTAATGTATGATGTCTTTTTTGACATATGCGACAACCACCGGAATGACAATCCCTATTGATATGCCCAACACGCAAACAATTAGTGCAAGCTCTTACCTTTCTTATTTCTGCTAATCTATTACTTGGAGTCAATTTAAAAAAACTCTTGCAACTTTGAATACTATGATCCAGTTTGCATAATTGACACTCAACCTTATCCGTACTAAAATTCACCGAATAAGTTTTATCGGTTATTTTACGAGACGTTATAGCTTCCAACAACTGACATCTGTCAGTTAGGAATTTTATAAACTCATCTATATTCAATTCCACCTTTTGATTACTCTTAACCTTCCACTCCTTTTTAGATGCTACATCTAATTTCGAAAATAACATATATATTAAAATGGTGCTCCAAGATTCTACTGGTTCACCCAAATTTTTTAAAGACCTGTAATGTTTCAAAAAATTGTCTAAGAATGAACGTAATGCAGAAGCTGATTCCTTCACAATGTTGGGTAAATCAAATAATTGCCTTACATGGGTTTCTATGTTAAGCTTTTTGTTCTCATATCGCGACTGTAGCAAGTTCCAAGCAACCGAATAATTGCTGTCATTAATTGTCAGTGAATCAATGACCGACGCAGCCTCACCTTTCAAAGACGCTTGCAAATAATAATACTTTTGAATGTTACTCAAACTTGAATTATGTATCAAAAATACAAAAGTGTCTCTAAAAGTAGCCCATTTGTCATAATCACCATTGAATTCTGGCAATTTCATGGCTGGTAACTGTACACCTGAATGAATGTTAGTTAGTAATGGTAACTTGTTTGAGTTTGAAGAAGCATTCGGTATTGGGTCAGCAAGCTTTTGAATATTTATTAACTCTTTTGCCTGCGCGACAATGGCAAAATATTTATCTTCAAAAAACATTCTTTCTTCGAGTTGTTCCGAACTATCGGATGATTGTATAAGTTCAATTTCTGTTTGAATGTCATTAAATGTATCAAAGATTCTATCAATTTTTTCTAATCTGGTACATATTTCGGTAACTTTGTCATGATTCCTTGAATCGACTAAAAAACTAGCAAATCTGCTCAATTGTGCTTTTAGTTGCCCCCTACGAACCACCAGGTTTCTAAGAGTATCCTCTGGTTCAGCCATAATTTACACAAGTATGTATAATTTGTAATTATAAACTTATGAGTGCAAAAATGTAATTCCACATCTGAATTGGCAATAGAATCTATATTAAACAAGGGTAAATTGATGATGGAAACTCACAGATTTTCCCGTTTACATTAAAAATGAGACGACGGCAATAACCTTCACATAGGTGCTGCAGTACCTTATTAAGCCTCCAATTTTTGCGGCTTTTCCATGGAAAATGCGGCACCAATCCTTCTCGAATGGACCAATTTTATGTTGGATAGCACTGCTATTTCTTGGGGTTGTAAATCCGCTGGCAAAATGCCAATCCAAATGGTATAAGTTTATTAAAATTACAGCAACAAAAATATGGACTATAAAAACGTCATAAACAATTCGTTACTTTATTAAATCAACAACAAAACAAAAAAACATACTAGCGTCCTTACGCATAGAACACTCAGCGTGGACCCAGTGATAAATACAAATATAAGTTCACAGAACATGATAAATAAACTATCGATTCAACAGGAGAGTTCAAAGTTCACTTAAAGAAATCACATTTTTGGGCGCTATTCACAAATGCGTGAAGAAAATTTGATGAAATTTCGCAAATTTGCATTGTAGAAAGTTACCCTACTTTCAGTAACCGAACAAATCCAAAGGAAATTGTAGAAGGGTAAAACCACCCTCCCCCTTAGATATTTTTTTATAATTTCATCAGGGGTAATATGGTTCTAAGATTCTTTCAGAAAGGCTTAAACACTATTTTCGTTTTTATCTCTAGTAAAAACTCTGTATTTTCCATAGTTTAGAAGGAAAAGAGAATTTTCTCAAACACTGATAACTGATATTCTTAGAACAATTTTGATAAAATTGTGGTGCAAAATTTAGTTGGCCGTGAACAAAGTCATGATTTTGACAAGAAACAAATTCATAAGTGTCCCAGTTTATTGCTGACAGTAGATGTTTCAATAATTTGTTCACTTTTAGATGCTTTTGTATTGTTTTTTCCCCAATTACTGTTATTACTTAATTACTATTGCTGTTATTGCTGCTTTTTAACACAGAATATGTTTTTACGGAGGACCTTATTGATGGAAAGCGTTACGCGAGAACCGTTACGTGAATTTGTACAGGTCTGATTGGTCGAGATCAATAGGCTCCTCCTTCTCTCATACCAGAGCCGAGCGAGCGCGGAAACATTCGAGCGTAGGGGAGTGTATACGTGACTGTGACCACATTGATAAAGGACGGTCTACTGAGTACGCGGACCTTATCCAGAATTAACAATTTATTCTTTTTCATTTGTTGGGAAGAAAGAACATCAAACATGTTCCATGTTATTCGTTTTTATCTAATAAAAACTATACATTTTTTTATTGGCAGCTATAAAACATAGATTTCCCTTCTAAAGAGCAGGTCGTAATGTTCTTAGTTTCTGAATTCTGTCAAGGTGACTGCCTCGAAAGTGTCTGCGTCTATCAAGAGAAGTATCCAAGCCGGAGAATTCCAAATCAAATCACAAAACTTTTGCTCGAATTGAAAGACGTCTTCGAGAAACAGGGAGGTTGAAGCCAGTTAGAATCAACGAAGGGAGACCTCGATAAGTCTGAACACCCATTGCGGAAGATACTGTCATTCAAATGATTGATAACAAGTGATCAGTACAAGAACATTGCAACGAGACATTGGGATTCCAAAAATCACTGTTAGTCGGATTTTGAACGATCAATTAATTCATCAATTCCACATCCAGGCAGTATAAGAATTATTTTCAATTGACCACGGATCAAATTTGAACTTTGCACAAACTATTTGGGAGCGCATAGTAGTCCACACCAGATTTCAGACTAATATCTTGTTTACTGATGAGTCTTGTTTTACACGTCGTTGGATGACGAGTCAATGAGCATATTTATGCAGATGAAAATTCACAAGCTACTAAAGGTAGACATTATCAACGAGAATTTAGAATTAATGTCTGGGTCGGAATTATAGGCAATTTAATGGTTGAACCGTTCCGATTGCCTGATCGTCTAAATAACGCTAGTTACCTTAGTTTCCTTCAAGAAATTTTACCAGAATTATTTTGAGACTTGTCCCTTCATTTGCGTCGGAATATGTTCTTCATGCACGACGGTTCACCGCCTTATTTTGCTCGTGCCGTTAGAGAATATCTTGATGAACAATTTGCTGGTAGATGGATTGATAGAGGATGAATGGCACGTATTCATCTAGGAAGCATTGAGAACAAAAGTATACAAGGTTCAAATTGATAATTCCGAACAATTGTCGAACAGAATTCAAAATGCTGTAAAAGCAATACGAGAAAACGAGTTTGTGTTAAGGAGTGAGCATTCAAATTTTCTACGCCGGATTGATCTTCCCATTGATAAAGGTGGAAGTCACATTGAACATCTGTTATAAGAAAGTTTCGTCTTTGTGTTTACTAAATTTTGTACTACAATTTTAATACAAGATTCTTGACCCAGTATGAATTATATATAAAAATTCTCGGGAAATAGGTCAGAGTGTTCATTGTGACCTATTTCCCGAGAATTTTCATATATACTACAATTTTATTAAACTTGTTCTAAGAATATCAGTTATCAGTGTTTGAGAACACATTTTTTTCCTTCTAAACTATGCAAAATACGGAATTCTCACAGAAGACAAAAAATTAAGAAAATGAATAAACCTTTCGGTTGAGAATCTTTGAACCATATTACTACCCCTGATGAAATAATAAAAAAACATCAGAAGAATGAGGGTGGCTTAACTTTTCTACAATTTCCTTTGAGCTTCTCTGGTTACTGAAAGTAGGGTAACTTTCTACAATGCACTTTTGCGAAATTGCATTACATTTTCGTTTCTGTATAAATTGAATTCAATCGAATTATTCTGTATATCAGCAGTGTATCAAATTATTTATGCAAACTAAATTGGATCAATGAAGACTTGTTCATTTCAAACCTCCTATAAAATTATTTTATTTAAGGTAGGGATTTTCAAGGAAAATAATTTATATAAATGAACATGTGTTCTATACCTATAATTAATTAATTAATTATACTAATCACACCATTCGGTAGTATAAGAACTAAACTCAAATTCACAGAAATCTTGTAACATTCAATTCAGAAATGATACTGACATATTCTTTTACCATACTTCGGCAAGATTGGTGGAAGTTTGTAATGCCTAGTGATACAGGTACAACAGCATATACAGTGTAGATAAATAACAAGCATTTTGGAGCATCGTTATTCAACTGTAATATCACCGCGATGCTGACAAATCAATCTCAACTTTTCAATCGATATCGATCCTCCACCTGATGAAATCTGCATAATATTGAACTTACCAAGTTGAGTATGCTGCGAGCTCAAAAATTCATATGTGATGAATGTTGAGGTAAAGCAACGGAAAAAGCGTATTTTGTGCGTCTATTACCTTATGGTATTTCTCTGTGAAAAACTGTCTAGTCGAGCTGATTAAAGATATTGATAATATGAGAACTACGTTAACAATCAATATTATTTTATTACAAAATCGACTTTTCAATTAAATTTTACAACCCTCCGCTCGAATGGCTTTCCAATACAATTATGTTTTCCACCCTCCGGCTGCGTATTTTAAATTCCGTATGGCTTCCGTGATTGAGATGAACCAAGCTAATTTTCAAGCCCGTGGGTAGTGCGTTCCTCGTCTTCTAATAACAGATGTAATTTGCGATCCGTAAACAGCGAATCGCATGCTAGGGCGAAAACCACTCACTTGAAGATTAGTTGTCGCAATTAGCTGAGGAGATAGAATGGATGAGCCTAAATTGGCCAAAAGTGTACAACGTCGCTTATTTATTTCGCTGTAAAATTGAAATATCGCAGGTTCGAAAGTGGAGCGTGAGAAGCTGCATTCCTCCGAATTAGATTGGATCAGAGATGTTTAAAATTATAATGAGATCATGTAACCTTCCACGTGACATGGTATTCTGTTATCTTGATGTAATGAACGAATTATTCTCTCTGGCCAAAACTTCAAAGAGGTAATAATGTGTGTTGTTAAATTCCTTTGGGGAAAGTATTCGCATGATAATTATCTCCTTACGGGAGGACAAGCATAACGCTATTTTTTCGGAATTTCTGATGTCAGGATAACAGAATATCTGATATAATTTGAAATACTTTGGAACAGAGACTAATATTTTTGTGACATAGAGGACAATATAGCAAACAGAAGAGACTAAGGAACACTATTCAACAGATCCTTGGCATGATACAATGATCACAATAAGATGAAAACTGAGACTTGTAACGATCACTTCACAAACATTTCATCTGAAGCTTCTCTACACTCCATATTCAATTTTTATTCTCCGTTGTTCATTTATGACAAGAATACTCCCGCCTTCGTGGGAGTGTTCAGAGAATTTATTAGAATGGGGAGTCATTTGCATGGAAGTGCGGGTCATCTACTCATCACATTCTAACATTTAAGGTCCAATAGTAACGGATAAACTCATCTTCTATTACCTATTTGTGAAAAAATTCATGAAATAGGTCGATTTTTGTTTTGAACCTTTTCTGATATTTGTTTCGACTCTGACTTCAAAATAGCAATGGCTATGTCGTCATCGACTGTTTTTCTAAATGGAATACACTGTGCTATTTCGATCAAGCTTGGAAAAATGAGAGTTTAAGAACTGAAGACGTACGAACTTCAGTCAATTTTGTGAGAATGACAGCTGTTATTTCAAAGAGTTAGGGAACGACGAAACAAAAACAAAAATCAATCTCTCCGAACTTTTCCAAAAAAATTTTAACTTAAGGGAAAAGATTGTTGCATTTGAATATCACTATTATTCCAATCTGATGATATCACTATAGTGTTCCAAACTGAGGAACCAAAAATTCAAAATGATGACAACTCTGAATGTTCACATTATCAAATTCAGAAAATTACATTGAACTGGAGGAAGTTTATTTTGAACCAAAACTAGCTGCTGCATTTGCAGAAAATATTTTAGCGGGCAGTGAAAGTCACAGACTTTTCTGGAACTGCCTTAATTTCTGAGTTGGAGCTGCCCACCAATTTTTAAACGTTTTCCATCTCATCCTAGAAAAATAGAGATTCATAAATTAGCAGCTATTCTTAATCCGATCAAAACATTACGAGTCCTGAAAGAATAGTACCTTTAGTATTGATGTTTCCGAGCCGTATTGATGATATTAATGATTAATATAGGGAGTTCAGAGCCTTTATTCCTCTGAATATGATTCAACACTCAACTGATTATCTTCATTGTATTCTGTATTATTCAAAGAAGTGTGTTTTGTGTTCTTCTCAAAAACAAATATATTTTAATATATGTTATTTCAAGTAATGTTCATAATACTCAATCAGTTTCTATTATACAATAGCAAATAACATAGAATATGTGTGTCTTATGAGAACACGAAAAGAATTTGAGTCAACTTGATGATATCCTTATATCTGTCGAGCGGTGAACATCCTTTCAACCACTCTGTTTGCTAAAATCATGTATCAATAGGACTTCTACAATAAATCCTGATAGGCGACTATTACCTCTTCCTTGCTGCACTGGCTAACTCTCAGGTGTAGCACAGAATACACACTTACTCTACCCTCGCTCGCTTCTGGTATCATATGGAAAACAAGTACTAGAGAAGAAAGATGAGTCAATTAGTGGTCATGATACCTCGACCACATGTTATCGTCTTCGTTCAACGCTTTTGTCTGATATCTCTGTGTCACGGTTATTATCAAATATGTCTCCCATAAAAACATATTATGTGTTGAAATGGGGTATAAACTGAATTTAGAGGATCACAGAGGACCTTTTATACCATGCTGTTGAGGAAAGATTTTGGAAGGCTTCATTGTAGCATTTCAGAAAACATCAAGTTATCTCCTGATTATTCCAGTATTAGTTTGAAATATTCCACAGTTCTTCGAGTGTTACGAATGCTCAATTGGAAAATGACGATGCCTAGATCCTACTTTCTATTGAATAAGGGGCAATGAACATAAGTATCGACACTTGAATCTTACGTTACTACAAAGTCGTCAATGAGCATTCTTATGGGGATCGGGACTATTCTTTGCCGCCGTTCCGTCGCTGCCGTTCGTCGCGGCCACTTCGTTTGCCAGAGCCATTTCGTCGTGGGCGTTTCGTCACCGGTATATTATAAAACCATTTCCGGCACCGTCAGAACTGAAAATTCTGTTATTGTTATGTTTTGAATGTAATTTCGTGACTATAGTTTCGACGCTAGCGTGTCATCTACAAACGACACAAATGTATGAAAATATGAACTATATTGAGCTATTTATAGTAGGTACAATGTAAGATACCAGATAGCAAGCGGGGTTATAGTTGGGACATACATTGTTGGAACAGTATAATTGAAATTGGATGAAGAGGTGGAATTAATATTGTAATTTGGAAATTTCAATGTTGGACTATCCTGAGAAGACATGAGAGGATTATATTATCTGGCGTGTAGGGAAACGAAGTGGCCGGTGAACTGACCAAACGAAGTTCTTTGAGTGACCCTGATCCCGATTCAACGATATGAATTTCATCGACCACCGGGCTCCACGCCCTCAAGGAGCTACTGGATAGAGTGGCTCTCGGTCTGACGTGGTACCCTGGCATGAGGCAAGCGAAGCTCCACATTGAGAAGTTCTCGCCTAAACTCTCTAGAACCCCACTCTCTATGAGCAGGAGAGGCCCAGAACTGGAAATGGTGATAGGACTCCTCACAGGACACTGTCATTTGAATGAACATCTACACACAACGGGTATTGTTGAAGTCTCAACTTGTTTATGATGTGGAGAGGCAAATGGAACTCACATTCTAGCAGAATGTTCAGCACTGGCTTTTCTTAGGCTACAACACCTCGGCAGCACATATATGCCGATGGAAGTCATGAGATGTATCAGTCCATGCAAAATCTTAGCCTTCGGCACTGCTTTAGGCATGTTGGACTGATTATTGTTTTAATGAGCACACAATGGACCCAATCAAGTGGTCTGGGAACTCCGAACATGTCCTCCGCTTCCCCGTTTTGTGTGATTGATTCAAGAGAATTGAAAATTATGGAGATTTTCACGTTAACAAGGCAAACGGCTGTAATAAACCTCTAATCAAACAGAGTACAGGTTTTAAATTAAACAATAATCAATAAAAGTTTCCAAAGGTATTAGAAATAATGACAATAACGTCAACATATTCCTATTTTTCTAGTATAGACCCGCATTAGAATTTCCTTATCACAATTATCATTATCCAATTCAAATTAAACTATTCTACAAATGTATTTCCCAACTGTAACCTCAGTTGTTACCTGGTGTCTTATACTGTATCATGAATAGCTTAAGATTATTCATATTTTGATGAATTTGTATCGTCTGAAGATGACAGGCTAGTGTCGAAACTATAGTCACCAAATTCTATTCAAAACATAACTATAACAATATTCTCAGTCCCGGCACTGCAAAAAAATATTTCAAAATGTGCCGGTGATGAAATCTACCGGCGACGAAACGACTGCGACGAAATTGCTCTGGTGACGAAACAGCCGCGACGAAACTGCAGCTACGAAACAGCGACGACGAAATGTCCTAAACCCTTCTTATGTTCTTTAAGAACATACGTTTTATTCATTATATTAAAATATGAGTGGTTTTCCATTCATGTCAACCTACTATTATAAATCTCATATCTTCATGTTCATTGATTCCTTTCTGATCATGAGTTTATACAAATAGAGAATATTTACAAATATCTGAAGAAATGAAGCATGGTTACTTAAATATATCTTTACACTAATTATGGGATCCAGCTATTGTTACATATTCAAACCGACTTAGAATTGTAGTAGGTTGTTAATATTTTGATCGGTCCAGCTTTTGGATGTTTCAATTTTAATAGGAACTGCAATATGCATTTTGAATCAAGTAGCATTCTAGTCCAACACTGGATTGCTGAGACCCTGAGGGTTTTGTTTTCAAATTCAAATTCAATTCAAACTTTTTCCTTGCGGTTCTCTTAGTTCATCTTATGGCTTTCATATTCTCTGTATGTACTTCAATCATTAGGATGTTATCGGTGATGGCTTTGTTTTCTCCATGTCTATTTGGATCTGTGTTACCAATAATAGTCCTATTTATGTATCGATATCCTCACAATATCAATCACTAGGTTTTATTTAACAATGGAAATTACGTTGAACCTGTCTGGAAATACGAAGACGAGTATTAAATCGCCGAGTATATAATAATACTGGAAACATATTGATAATGCCTTGGATGACAAATGAAATGGCAACTTGGTGAATGCGCCGGGCATAAGATCGACAATTTAATTCAAATGAAATCAATTACCTAATTACATCGCAAACACTATTTCCTCAATTTATTCTGGTTGAGTAATCATAAGCTGGTAGGTTGTGATATGAGTGGGGAAAAGTGTGATAGTGTGATATCAAATTATATTATATTATATAACAGTACAACTGTGGAATATTCCACAGTTGTACTCACCTCATAAGTGTAAACTGATTGTTGAGTATTAATAGAAGATGAATCCATGAAACATCATAATTTCATCAGAAACTATGATGAATCAGTAGCATATTTCTTTCATAATTGTTCTCAGGTATTATATTCAGTTTAATGTAAAGATTCTAAGCTAATGTGAAAATTCTAAAATCTCAATTAGGAGGATGCTCTCTTCCTATTTGTGATTGATTGATACTTCGAACGAGTAAGTAGTCTCAATATGTTTATTCCATTTCAACTTGGTGATGGTGCATCGAATAGAAGAAACTATAATGTATTCATAAATCAGAATTCCAGAAAAATGTTTCCACCTAAAGCGTAATGTCAAACGGATTCATTATACGATGTTTGGTCAATGTGTCATCACAAAATAATAGAGGAACACGCTATTCTGAAATTGTTCATCCTTTTTTAGCAGCATATGGTTCGTCAATTCCTTGCTCGTTTGACGTGAATCTTTCTTTTGCAATCCATTTCTTCATATTTCGGAACTGGATAAGGTCTGAGGGGAACAGAGCAAATCGGGTGAATACGGTGAATGCGGCAACAGTTTGGAGCATTTTCCTTCTATTTTCATCATCGAGACTGCATAGGTGTGCACCTGCACATGTACAATATTTTGATGAAAGAGCACGTTTTTTCGCTGAATAATGTCGCCCTGACTTGATTTGTACTCTCAACCGGATTTAATAACGACGCATGAAACCCTCCATTTGTCGTTTGTTCTTTTCCAAAGTAGTCAATGCGGACATTTCCACGTTCGACCCCATAAATATTAGTCATGATGTTACCGGCCGATTTCATGGTTTTCGTCCCCTAAGCAACCGGATCGCCACGAGAAACCCACTTCTTCAACTGCTGCTCTCTCTGGAGTATAGTCACGAATCCATGTTTCATAGCGAATCAAGTGTCAACACATAAGCTTGTCAGGATTGTTACGAAAAAGAGGCCAAACCAGCTATTGGATCGAGCCTATGATTGCGTTCATTTATTCTTCACTGTGAGCAAACGCGGCACCAATCTTGCCAACATCTTGTCCAGTACCAAATTTCGTGACAAATTGAAATCACTGACCAATGTAATATACCTGTTTTGACTCTCCGAACACTCAATGTTATGTAGATGTGTCATGCATTCCACCCAAACTTCAATATCTTCTAATAAAAAATGATCTTCTTACATTGCTCGTCTTCAGCTTCATGTGTTTTTTTATTTGAGTCGTTTTGTGATGATTAGTTTCTTGGTTTGATTGACTATTGATGATGAATGCAAACAAAGCTTACGAAAGTACAATTCATTCATAGCTGATGCGTTAAATATTAATGTCAATTTGGCACGCCTCTTATCTATTATTGTATTCTTAAAAAGTCGATGATATAAGCCGTTACTTTATGGTAATTTATCATAATGATTGAATGGAAGAAAAATTACTCTCAATTGCTCTGTTGGAATCAGAGAATTTTAGCCAAGTTTCAAGAGACCCATGGAATGCAGGAACCTTAATTCAATTTTGGCAATTTTGAATTTATATTTTGTACAGTCATGTTGACATAATCATTCGAAGTGTTTGAAGAATTTTTCGCAACCACTGGTGGTAGCGTACATTGTTTCACTAATCGTTTTGCTTGACTAAGACTCTTGATAAAAAAGTTTTCAAGTTCTTATCTTTCAATGAAATGATCTTCATCATGTGGAATTTTTGACTATCAATTCTAACTCATTTTGAATGATTCCCATTTCATTTCATAAAAGTTCCATATTTTGTGGACGTGCACACAATTTTTCGAATGGAGAAACCCATATTATGGTCTGCATAAATTTTGATCCCACCGAGTTCATAATGTAATATTTTAATTTGTTCTTCCACCATTTTGAGGATTTGGTAATACTCAATGATATAGCGTAACATTTTATTGTTGATGTGACCACTACATGCTTCCCACTCATTATTGAATTCTTCTTCATTGGTAGCCTAGATTTTGGAAATAGTATAGTTCGATAATGAAGAAATTGTTCCATTCAATCGATTGTGAAAGTTAAACCTCGTAACTTGTTCCAATACTACAAGCGCCATCCATAGCCTGTCAAATATGACAGTCGGTCAATTTAATATTTTTCTGAAAAACTTATTACAACTTTTGAAACGGATTCGTTTTATACTGAAGATTACAGTAAAACGTTCAGAATGAATGATGTATTTATTTATCCTTTCACTTTATTTTGATTAAGAAAAATATTATCATAGATGAAGCTTATGATTCGCAATATCCATTCGGCGATCGAGAATAATATTGGAACAGAATTTTTTGTACAACTGCCGAAAAAAGTTGAAATTCTTTTTATCTCTATCAATACCTTCACTTTTGTCACTGCAATAAAATATTTCTATAGTAACGACATAGCAAGATAACTAACGCTGGAAAATTGCATGGAGTATTTATTCATAACATAGTACCTTAACCGATTAATTCAAAGTTAGAGTTATATAATAGTATATTAAAGAACGAGTTTCCTAAGACTCGTCTTAAAGCACGAATTCAAGTTTAAAAAACGAGTGGCGAAGCCACGAGTTCTTTTAAAGAATGAGTGCTTCAAGGTCTTAGGAAACGAGTTGTTTATACTATTTTTTGTAATTTGCCCTTTTTATGCCGTTTTTAAACAAAAATGTTTAATTTAGTCCATTTAGGGATTTTTATGGTGGTTGGTAACATCTTAATTTTGAAAGTCAAAATTTGATTCAGTGGTTCTGTGATCGCTTTTGTTTCCGTAATTTTAGTTTCGTCTCTACTGAAAAGAGCAATAACACTAGAAAACGACTATTAGTACAAATATCTAAACCATATTGTGTATTAGCTGAAATCAATTCTTCCACTGGACACGTCGATGACTTTCTCTTCTTGAGTTGTTGATGCTCGACACTGTCATTTAAACTGACATAATGATGACAAGATAATTCCGCATCAAGCTCGCCATCCTAAAAATGTAAAAAGTTCCGTGCTTTTTTTGGATATTAAGACACGGCAAGTGATGACGTTGCGTTCGTTAATGGGTCTATTAGAAAATCAAAATGGAGGCAAATTACAAAATCGTACATTGTGTATCTAGTAGTAGAATCAATACATTGGACGAACGACAATGCAAATTTTTGTTTGAGGCGTAAATAAGCCGAGGCCAACAAGCATTGGAGTCTGAGAATGTGCTCTTACTACGAAGTACACAAACAATTTTTTTCTGGAATCGCAATCAACATTATCATATATTAAGGAAATTTTATATATGCACAACAATTTTTGATCTTATTGCCGATGAAATCGTTTCCTTGGCAATCACTGTTTGCTTATTGATGTCACAAAAGTCATAGATTCCCTGCTTCGGTTTGATACCTACTTATCGCTGAAAACTATTCAGAAATATTCAAAATGAACAGCGATGATGATGTTCAGGTGAGAGGGACACCATCAGAGTTAGTGAATGCTGCTGAAAATGTCATCTCAAATTTATTGCCAAATAAATCCAAGTCAAAATATGAATACGCTCATGAACGTTTTATGGATTAATGTCAAGAAAAAAAGACGACGTCTCGATGTGAAAATGTCATGATTGCATACTTTTCCAATTTATCTACTAAGCTGAAGGATCTACGTTATGGTCAAATTAATCCATGCTGAGAGTTACACTTTTTTTTTTGTTGCGGAGGTGAAAAAAACCCTTTATGGGGAGGTTATGAGCCTTTGAATCTCAGGGTCTACTGTGAGAGTCACCATTCCAGGCAGAATAATAACTTCACCCCCTTTGTAGGCTTATCTGGCTATTGCCTCCGGTGACACTTAGGCCTGCTGGCCCATTGTATCTCGCCTATGTTTCGTTTGTTTACAGGAGCTACACTGAGTACAAAAGAAGCTATTCATATTACAAAATATTCGGAATTACGTGCTTTCCTCAAACGTCAAAATGGCAACTATAAACCAAAGAAGTCAAAAGTTTTGTCAGATGTACAAATTGAAACGTTTATTATTCAAGCACCAGATTATATATACTCAACGCAGATAAGGTACCTACGTTTAGAATATGAGAATTTTAAAATTACCTAGATATTTATGTACTTTTTACGTTGCCTTAATATTTAGTGTTGCCGGTGCATGTCGCCGTGATGAACTATATCAATAAAATTTGAATGACATAGAAGATTAAAATACCCGATAATGAAACGAACAAACCAAGATCATTTGTGATGAGCGAAACTTATATGCCATTGTATAGCAAATATGTTGTATGTTGTCCAAAAAATGTTGGCCGCTTTTTCTTTAAATATTCAAATGGGAAAGGTTGCAGGCAAGTAGTGGGAATACATCCCAAATTGTCGCAAAATTTTTTAATTTGCCTTATGCACATGAATACACAGGAAATTGATTCCGTCGGTCCTCTGCGACAATTTTAGTTAATGCTGGGGCAGATTTAAATGCTTCAAAGATGCATGGGGGATGGAAATCCTCAACCGTTGTAGGAGGATATATAGAGGAATCTTTTACAAATAAAGTGGATACAGCAGATGAAATATTCAGAATGGAGAATGACAAAAAGAAATCTGCTAATACTATTAGTATTATTGCGGAAGAAGAAAACAGCAATAATGCCGCTGACTATTCAGGTAACATAACCTATACATTTAGAGGTGGAAGTGGCAAAGAGAATCCATTCTCAGGTAGAGTTCAGTCTATGTTTGATAATTGTACAAGCTACAACATAACTATAAATATACAAAAATAGCTATTATGAACGTTCCATATGTGTAATAATATATTCAATAAATGTTCTCAATGTGAGTTGGTTGTTTGCGTGTATCTGATTACTGTCTAATATGTATATAAAATACTGGTAGGGACCGATTTTGACGGCCTAGGTCGGCAAACATTTTCCCGGGCCGAAAACGTTGCTTAGCAATGAACTAAAATACTAGATAAGATGCTACGAGAAAAAAGGCATTTTTGAGCGATTTCGGAAAAACCGTTTATATAGTAACGACAGAGCAAGATTTCTTACGCTGTAAGATTGCATAGAGAGTAATTTTCATAACATAATACTTTGGCCGATTGATTCAAAGTTACAGTTGTACAACAAATTTTGTTATGTACATTTTGATCATCAAGTAGGCTTCTAATATCCAATGAAGAATCAGAAGAATGATTATCACAGCTTCAATTAAGAATTAATTATAAGCACAACGTGAGATAAATATTCATCCAACTTCAAACTCAATTTACACACCATATGATGTATCCACTCAAAGAAGATTGATTTCAAAGTAAATTTACAAACTGGTTAATTCCAGTCACCCTCACCAGATAAAGCGAATTATTCATGCTCACCAGTAGGAAACTTCCGTAAATTATAAGGCCAATTTGAAAAATTTAATTTGACAAATTTCTCTTCCCTTCGAGAGATTAGTTGGAAAATATTCCGGAATCGTAGTGATCTGAATATAGCAATCAGGGTGGCAGCAATTCATTCGTGTACATCATAAATTCAAATTGACGCCCGTCGGGAAAAGATTGCATAAGACGAAGGGTAGTTCATAATATATGTAATACGCCTAAGGCAATAGTCATCACGTACCGCTCTCGAAGGGTGTAATCAAATCTCCCCAAAGTACTTGTACTATAACTTTCCGAGACCGTGTCGCGAAGGCGTAACATGGTCTATACTCAGGTTAATGTGAAGATTAAGTTCTCGACAAGGTGTTGCAATCTATCTCATTAATACTTGAAATGAGCGCTTCAATTCATTTCTTGGAACATTATTGATTTCAGCCAAAGTAATGCACATTCCACTGTAATATACAATACTTAATTTTTCTTCGATAACGAACTTTCAAGATGAAGTATAGTTCTTCTTTGAAATGAAGAAATAAGATAGTAAGATACAATTTTACTGCGATCCTACATATTAAAACTTCGTTATTTGCTTATAAAAATCAAAATGAACATTGAATCTAAAATGGTTCAGAATCTTGGTTTCTTGAAAAGGTGATTACAAAAAAGATAATAAGCCTGCCACAGTTTTGAGAAATACAGATAATTATGAATCAAGATGTGCCTGCTTGAATACTACATCGGTATGATGGTGCAAACAAGGGGTTACACTCAGCAGAAAATGAATAGGAATTTAATGAATAGATTTATCGTTTATACATTCCCTTTCCTTCTAAATTACCTAGATGTTTGTCCATACTGTATTGTAGTGACAAATTTTCTCGAGAAATGGTGTGACCTGCATTCAGCATATGTCCGGCCAACGCTGATTTTTCATCATTATTTTGCTTGGGTATGTTCTTTGTACTGTGACGTACTTTGTAACTTTATAGCGATAATTACTGATGACGGCTTCAATACTTCTTCAAGTCTATCAGATCTGGATCTAATTGACATTTATGTCTATTTCTCTTCATTCCTCGTTGAGGGCTTCTGCTAGAGCCCTCACTACAAAGCGTCTCACAGTGCTATCTATGGCTAGCCTTGTCCCAGGGTTGCCTCAGTAAAGTGAGTAGTGAGTGCAATAGAGCGGACTCAATAGTAGTAGAATTGCAGATTGTAGTTGCAATAAATACTTGGTTACTCCTTCTTACAAAGTATTATGTAATACGTTTGAAGAAGCTACGGTGGTAGCGAAACTATAATCAAATTCTTGGTGAACTTGGTTACTTCATGTTGAACAAGCACGGAACTTCCCAATAAGTTTATTTATAGCTTTAACATCGATAAATACTTGATTCTGTGTATATAATAACAATTTATGCAGACCGATGCAAAGAAAGCGTCGGAGCAGGAAACAAATATTCAAGAGAGTATTATTAAAATCGACTATTCATGCACTGATTATCTGCAAAAGTAATCATTATGCCTGTGATACTCAAGCAGAGCAAGTGGAAGCTGGTATATGAGTTGTAGTGATTCATGCGCAATATCCCCACTACGCCCGCGTGATATCAGTAATCTTCTGGGAACTTTTTAATTATGGTGAATACTGAGATTCATGTATCCTGCACTTCTTTCAGGTTAGTACCGGTCTCACCAGTAATTGTACGAAAGTGCCAGACACTTATATAGGTACTACCCACACATAAATTGAGCAATTATAATTCTCCTACTTAGAGCAATACCACTTCACTTCCGGATAAACACAGCGTGTACAGTGAATATTACGACTTTGGAACATACATCCCTCTTCGGAGCCTATTTCCGGGTTAACACAGCGTGTCGACCCTGGCGGTGGATTTGAGGGTTAACTCAGTGTATATTGGTGTGTCGTGATTCCCTTTCACACTCATCATTCACAACCTCTGACAAAATGCAGTTACTTGATAAATTGAATTTTACGATTATCGGTTGAGAAGAAGATTGATTTCATCGGAACTTTATGGAAATCTGAACAGGATGAACTTATCAGATATAATACAACAATACTAATTAAACGATATTTGATATTACAAGAACGTACCCTGATCAAAACAATGTAACTCAATGTACTAACTCAATTGGCAAAATTGCCTAATACTTCAATGGTAACTTCCGGAACACTCACTTTTGACGGCACAAATAATTGTGTACAACCTCTTCGGAAGACTCACTTTGGCTGTCTGACTGACTCATTCCCTCAGGCTGTCTCACTGACACTTTACTAGCGAGTAGTTATTTTATACACATCGAAGTGTTAGTCAAGTTACATACACCTGGTTCAGCCAATCTCTTTTTTGCTCATTTTGCGCGATTGATGCTCCCCCAGTTCTCCAATTCTGTGCCGTAGTTTTTATGCACACATCTGTGTCGTTATCTTATGTTGACAATGAATATACACTGTTTTGAATGAAATCAAACGCACGCGGCTTATGAATTGAATTCCTATACATCAACATAGTTGTTCAGAATTATGAATTCTATATACTAATATAAACAAAATCTAGAGTTTTGACCAATATACGTGTTTTCCATTAAATAGTTGATCAAGATTTTAGAGCTTTGTTATTATACCGATTTGAAATATTCCTTTTAGTTTGAGCCACATAGCATTTTGAACACGACTCACAATCGATTTTGTAAATTCTGGATTTCTCGAAGTTGGTAACCTTATCAAAGGTGTTGCCTAAACAGTTTATAGCTTGTTCACAGATAATCAGCTTTCTTTCCTCAATATTGACATTAAAAATAAAGGTAATCACTTGGATTTTAACTTATACTCGTACAGAAAACCCACTCAAACAAATAGGTACCTATATACTCCGGTGAATTTAGCTACACCATTGAAATATAAAATAGCTTCATTTATTAGTCTTGATCATAGATTATTGAACGACCCCTCCAATCTGTAAAATTAAAGCAACGAAGTTAAAAAGCTTCAGCAAATAGCGTTGAATAATTGCTTCAACGAATCATTAATCAACAATTTAATTTCGAAACAGATAAGGAAATTGGAACGCAATTAAAACTAATTAAGATTAGAGCCATTACCTTTAGATACTTGCATAAAATTTGAAAGTTTCACCTATCATCCTCCAGTAGTTAATAAACTTCATAACATTCTTATGAATTTGCAATGCATCCACTTGATAGATGTGAGAACACGCTTAAAAACCGTTTAGGCAACAACACTGGATACGTTTATGTTAAATGCATGAATTACAAAATCGGTTGTTAGTCGTGTTCAAAATGCTAAATGTGTCAAACTGATAAGAACGTTTTGACACGGTATGAATAACATTCACACATTTAAGAAAAATAATGGTGAAAAATTAGGGTTAGCTAAACATATTTTGAATACAGGTCACACCATTTCTCCAAAAGCTTGTCACTTTTGAAACACAATAAGGACAAATATCTAGGTAACTTAGAATTTATCAAATTCCGAATCATCTCCTGCTGAGGGTAATCCCCTGTTTGCATTATTAGCCCCAAATAGTATTTAAACAGGCACATTTTGATTTATAATCTAGTTAACTCTGAACATGGCTAACTTGGTAGGTCCTCAGTACTTGAGTATTTTCAGTGGATAAGGGTGATTGTTTCTCATTATAGTGTTATAGTATATCCACAGAGTGAACTCTTTTATAGTTTATTAGTGAAATCAGTACTCAATTATCCCAAAAATGCCAAATATTCACAACTTCAGAGAATAAATGGAATTTATTGATTTCTAGTATATTAAAATAATGATTAAAAATCAGATGATCATAAGAAAGCAGTCAGATTCTAACAGTTCATACATAGACCAGACAATACGCTCTATAGATTTTGTTTCATGTGTAATGAACATTTGAATCACTTTTGAAACCTCAGACATTCGATGTCATATCCGACACCTGTTATTGTGACCTCCTCATACACAAAATATATTGACCCCTCCAATTTTCCCTATTCACCTTGCAGACACATACAAATGTAGTAGCTAGAGATAATTCCAAATTCGAATAGATATCAAAAGAAATCACATCGAAATCAGAAAAGTTCATAGAAAATCAGGGAAGTTTATTGAATTAATTGAATGAAATGTTCACCGAATTACTGTATACATAATCGAACTCTGAAGAAGTAGCTCTAAACAGTCTGCGGCGTCCATAATCCTAGCAACAAGATGTCTTCAGGATTGCATGTATCAACAAGACTTGTAAGCTTTCCTCAAAGAAAATATGGAGATATTGTTACATCCCTGATAAATACATAATAATAAAACTCTTTTCCTTTGACGTTTCGATAACAGTTCATTATCTTTATCAAAAATTGTCAATAAGTGTTCCCATGTAATTTAGAAAAGAATAGATGATTTCGATCAATGAAAGGCGTCTGCAGCCGTTTGTGTTTTTAAGATCCAATTAAAACTGCAGAAAACATTGGATCAGACTCAAGTTACGCATGCAATTGAGTTAGTCACGTTCTAATACGGAACGGCGAATGACAATAATCTAATTTTAATGCTTTTCACCAATCGGTTATTATCGAGTCGCTCTGCTCTATTTATTCTACTTGGCGACAAGTCTTCTGTCCCGACAGAAGTTGGGGAACAGTTGATAGGATTACTATTAATTAACTACTGTTCAAAACTTTGTTATTCCTTTTTATTTTTTACATAGCATTTTACTTGTTCTTGTACTTGTTATCAATGTGTGCGAAATAATTATCCTTATCCACTAAAAATACTATCAAAGTACAAATGGCGTTTCAGCTATCAAGTAGCCATCATCAGTATACTAAATAAGATAACAAAATGTATGTGTTCAAGTACTATTTTGTGGTTGATGATGCAAACTAGGGGTTAGCTTCAGCTGCAGATAAATCTGAATCTGATAAATTGCTCTTCCTCTCATGCATTCCCATCCTTTTCAAGTTACCTAGATATTTGTAAGTAGTGTGTTCTAAAACGTATAAGCTTGAGTAATATTTGTCCTGTATTTACATGTTCTGGTAATGCTGTTTTTCTACTATCAGTCTTCTTTATATGGTCAGAATGGCCTTTATAACGAGATGAAATGTTCCTCCTAGTTTGACACACATAGCACATTGAACATGGCTCACAATCAATTTTGCAAATTCCAAATTCGTTGAAATTAGAAACTTCATCGAAGGTAATTGCCTGAATGGTTCGTTAGCTTGTTCTTGAATCTGTAAGCGGGTTTATTGTACATTCAGAAAATAAATTATGGAATTTGTTGATTACTGAAGGACGATAGTGAAAATTTTAATTTCATCAAATTATTTGGAAGTAATGGCGCCATTTGGTTAGTTTATCACGGTCCATTTATCGATTTTTGCTGAAGTTTCTCAACTTCGTTGTTATAATGAAGCCGCTGGAATATATTTATTCCGGGAGACTCATATATACCAACTTTGAAAATAGATACATTTGAATGTCTTAAGCATGGATTATTAAATGTTCCTTTGAGTCAGAAAAATTATAACAGTCAAGTTGAAACTTCAGTTAATAGCGACGAGCAATTTCCAACCAAAAACGGAAAAACGAACATGATGAACTAATCAAATTAGAGCTATCAATTTCAAATAATTCAATGAAACTCAAAAGTTTCACTTATCATCTTTCAGTAATCAATAAATTCCATGATTTGTACTCTAAATTTATAATAAAACTCGTTGATACATATTATTTGAACTGCCTAAATGGTTTTTCATCTCCTTCAAGTAATAACTTTGATAAATTTGCATATTTCGACAAATTTACAAAATTGTACAATTTGCCCATATGAAATAGAATAATTCTGAAAAATCAACATAAGCAGAACATATTTCAAATACAGGTCACATCGTTTCTCAAGAAAGTTTATTACTTTTAAACACAGTATGGGTAAATATCTAGGTAAGTTAGCAGGGATGGAAATGTATAAGAGAAAAAACGATTTATTAAATTCAGATGTATTTCCAACGGAGGGTAACCCCTTGTTAGCATTATCATCCACAAATGATATTTAAACAGGTACATTTTGTTTTCGAACTAGATTTATTCTGATGATAGCCATTCGGTAGCTCGAAGGTCCTTAGAATTTTGATAGTATATTTAGTGGATGAGGGTGATTATTTATTACTCATTAGTGCTGGAGTTTATGCTCAGCTATGAACTCTTTTATTGTACCTATCATATTCCTATACCTAAAATGCATAGTTTGTAAACCCAAAACCCTCAGTTATCCCTTGAGCAGATAATGAACTATCTTGATAAAATTTTGCACACTCGATCTTCAAACCAAGAGGAGTACATGAGTACATGAGATTTCGGGAAAAATACCACATCGTGCTTTCCCACCCCTTGAAGCGATAATTTTGATTTCGATGATATTGTGCAGTTGACACTTTCTACATGAGATTTTGGAAAAATCAGACATCCCTCTTTCCAAACTCTTAAGGCAGAAAATGAGGATTTGATAAATTTTTTAACATTTGATCCATAAAACGAGGAGAAAATCACTTTCTATAATGAGATTTCGAAAGAAATACCATATTTATACTTGACCCTCAAGGGGGGTGGGGGGGTGGATAATCATATATTACATTTTTAGGGAATAAGGTTGATTGTTTCTTATTTATACAGAAGAAGTCACCGTTTTACAATGAGTACGTCGTCACTATATCTCTCCACATATCCACATGATACATAATTCTAGTTAAAGTTTTGTATATAACCCAATATTGTTGATGACAACTGTGAATTCACACGTTGCGTGCCTCCTCTCCCTACTCCACGATACTTTAGTTTCCCGTGTTTGATGTGAATTAAGGAGCTGCTGAAATATATGTTTTTTATAATGTGAATTTTCTTCTAGGTACAAGTATAAAAGACCAACACTCCTTTTCCTCGATACAAAACTATATTAATTATCGACTAACATTATCAATTGGAAAAAATTCATAAAAAATAGTATGAATGCACAATATAAATTCAAAGTTGATTACTGATATGACTAAGAATTGTTTTTCCGTCATCCGGATTCTTTGACATGCCCAATTTTGAGGCCGCTTATTTCGGTAACTGTTGAAGGTACAGCAACATTGATTAAACGTTTATGTAGGAGACTCCATGCTCTTTGATTGAGCAATTTTGCTCCGAAACCTACTTGTAGTTGTGATATCTATTAAGACTCGAAAAAATTATACAAAAAATAGTAATAATAATGTCTGCGCGGACTACCCTATCACCAGAAAATTTCAATATTATTTATTCAGTGAAGAAGCTCCTCATATAAGCAAATTTTTGAAAATATATGTTTTATAGTTATTCACCCGCTTTTTAGGCGATCGTTCCTAGAACTAGTATTATTCTCACAAACACCTCGTAATATCAGTTCATACATGTATTATTACATATTATTGAACATGAACATGAACCTCATTCAGGATGAGACAGCTCGGGCATTTTCGTCAACATGTCATGTCTGATGATCTACAGAATTGAAAATGCTTTGAATTTATAACATCTTTATTATATAGTCCATTATACGCCATAGTGGTTGTGACCTCTGAGGTCATGAATGTATTGAGCAACGGAGTGCTCAAAATGGAGGATAAAAAGATGTAGTTCACAATGATCTGCTGGTAACCAATTTTTCTCTCTACATTGCGACATGTGATGTGATGTGTGTGCTTGTGTGTTTGCTTGCTTGTGTTTTTGTGTGTTTATGTGTTTGTGTATTTCTATGTTTGTGTGTTTGTGTGTTTGTGTACTCGTTTGCCTGTGTTTTTTTGTGTGTACACTACAACAATATAGTTTATTTTAATTATAAATGATAATGAACCATCATTCGTTTTAATTACCCGCATTACCCACATCTTGTTTATTCTTGAAGGCGAATACGATCCATGGAATTTGTTTCTTTAATTGAAGCAATATTCATTTTGTACTGAAAAATGTTACAAAAAGTATCGCCCATATTGCGAGATATTTATGAAAAACTGAAAAATGACCTAACATCCAAGATGGCGGCGAGAGCTCCCTCCATTAGTGTTCAACTGGTAGCTGAGGGCCCTCAGTACTTTATCTTGATAAAGGTGATTGTTCCTTATTTATAGTGTCCATCAAAACGGTTTATCAGGTGAAAATGTATTCCATTTAATTTCAATTTACTTTTCTACAGATTCACATAACAAGAATCAAGTGTACCCAAATAAAAATATGATAAATTAAAGCACGAAAATGGAATATGATAGCATCATCCATGCTATACTTTTCAAAAAACTTGAAAAATATAAATTTGATATTGTTAGCGTCAATATTATTAAGTAAGTCGTTTTCAACAGATCGTCATCATGCAGTGTGTATGGATGGCAGATGATCACGATTGGTGTACCCCAAGGATTCGTATTGTGACCTTAAATATATTTAATTTCTGTTAATGACTTGCCGGAATATTTGTCATTGACGCACACTGTACTATTTGGTGATGATAACAGTGTTAAATTCTGGAAAAGATCTAGATCATTTGGAGGAACAGAGTAGAATAAGCATGAATAAAGCCGTGGAATGATTTTCGGGAAATGATCTTTGTGTGAATGAGAACTGAACGGTAAGAATACTCTTTTTCCTGAAGGCAACAAATAATTTTGATAAATATACAACAATTTTAGATGTACCTTTAGAAGATAGACTTACTTGGAATGTACATGCAGATAGACTCTTGACAAAATTGATTTGAGGTATTTTTGTATTGAGAACATTATCTCAGTCGCTATCTTCTTGAGTTATAAAGACTGCATATTTTTCTTTGATTGAAAGCTTGTTACGCTACTCCATTTTAGTTTGGGGTATTTGTTCCAAAAAAATGAGATTTCACAGATTACAAAGGAGGGCGATGAGAAACGTTGCTGTAGAAAAACATTCGTGGGATTAGGTATAATAACATTCCCGGATCCGAAATACATGGATGTCTTGAGTATGCACGTAATTGCAGAAATATGTACTCCTTGAGTGAGGTTTTTCATGATTACAATACTCGTAACAAGACAAATATTCGCACACATTTAAAAAATTTCAAAATAGCAATATTCCAATAAAAAGCCCGAACCCATTAGATAATTATCACTGAGAGAATCTTCCAAATAATGTATTTTATTCCACAGAAGATTTTTTTGAATAAGTTCTCATATCAGTTTATTTATATTTCATGATGACGAGTGTAAACATATCATGTACGTAACATGAATAAAATGATCTATCTATCTATTAGATGATAATTACGAATGGAAACAGCATTTACTCACGAACGAATGACTAAATTGTGTATTGACACATACAATTTTCGGTTTTTGGTGTGTAATATGCGCAAAATCCATTCCTAGTAATCAATATTGATAGTTTATGAGCAAATATATTTGAAGTATTCATTCATATGTAGAAGTAGGTAACTAATATGCAGTCCATAATTTTATCATTACAGTTTAAAGTTCAAATACAACTGCTTGATTATGTGTCGGTTAACACAGTTTTAAATGAAGCGTTCTGCCAGATTCATATGTTGGCACATTTTTCATTATTCGTTATAATATATTACATAATGATGGTACATCTGGTGCTCTCACTGCCTGTTACATTGAACAGGTCCAGCATGTGTTATTATCGTTAAAATAAAAGAACCATCATTCATTCTAATTACCCACATTTGTTAATCTCATTTCATTTATTCATAGGGCGAGTGTGGTGCATGAAATTTGTTCATTCAACAGAAGCAATATTTATTTTGTGCTGAAACATGTTACAAATATTATAGCTCATATTGAATTGATTCACAAGATGAAGTCAATCAACCGTACCATTAAAGCTGAATTTGAGCGAATTTCATTATCATGAAAGTTCCATCAGGTATGCTGAAAAACTTCATAAATTATCATATTAGGAGAAAACCTTCATTCATCTTTATTATCATTAGATTCTACTTAATAATGATTCTTGACCCTGGTATGAATTATATACAATGTGTAAACGCCAAATGAAATAAATTCATTATTTCGGTTACTGTACATATTTATGAAAAATCCCGAAACATGTCAAATTCAAATTACAAATTGACATTCTTCAACGTGAAAATACGACCCCTACCTCCAACCCCCTTCGAATGACAGGCACAACCTCCAATTTCCAAATGGGAAGTATAGGCTTGTGATATATCGTTTGAAAGGTCTTTTCATTCTCTACCAAAAAAAATTATGGCTTTCAAGTTTATTGCAACGATTAAGATAGAACAAAATAAAATCATGTGGTTACCGGAATTCTCTACAATAGAATCAAAAACTAAAATGTACTGCAAAACGTAATAAAATGTAAAACACTAGAAAGAACTATGAATGTTAATGAAGTAGATGTTCAAAATGTTCAACGCGAACGTCTTGGCAACATCCTAATCTTAAATAAAACTGTCTTCTAACATTATTGAACATATCAGGCGTGATCGACCTCATCGCAAGCGTTATTAGTTCTTTCAAGTAATTTAAATCAAAAAGTTTAGTTTTGTACACAATGCTCTTCACATATCCCCATAAAAAGAAATCTAATAATGTAAGATCAGGTTTTTAATGGATACCATCTAAAAAGCACATTGCTATGGTTTTTGCTGACTTTCTTATCATCAAGACCTAAACGAGAAATAAGTATTGAGTATATTGTAATAAGTTTTGAATATATTTTAGCGAATTTCGGTAACCACATGATTTTATTTAATCCTATCTTAATTGTTGAAAAAACTTGGAAGCGATAACATTTTTGAATAGAGAATGAAGAGACCTTTCACACAATATATCACAAGCCTATACTCCCCTTTTGAAAAATTGGGGGTTGTACCTGTCATTCGAAGGGGGTTGAAGGTAGGAGTCTCATTTCCATTGTCAATTTATAATTTAAATTTGAAGAGTTTCAGGATTTTTTATAAATATGTACAGTAATCGAAATAATGAATTTATTCCATTTGTCGTTTACACATTGTATGAATTATCGAAAAATAGGTCACAATAACACATATGCTTATTATTTTCGTACGTTTCCATGAACATCAAAAGACACAAAACGTCCGTATCGCACTAATTTCAATTCCGTCACCGAAACGAACTGAAACAGGAGTAATCGAAATTGTAACACGTTAATGTTTTAATTACATGAATATTTATCAAGGATCCACTGCATAGTAATCTACTTATAATATTCGAAGTCATCTCAAGCAACGTTTGAGTAAGACTGAAACAAAAATATAGCGCTCAAGTACCACTAGAAATATTCAAGCATTCTACCTTAAATATACTTTCAACATTATAAAGACGCATTTAGGAATTTGCAAGGGTTTTGATTAAATAAATTAGTATAAGTCCGACTCAATGATTGTACGTCTGTTCTAAGATTCACAGACTGGGAGTCACGTTTCATATGAATCGTCTTCAGAATATATCTTTTATAATAATTGATTTCTCCAGTTGCAATATTACCATTTTTGTGATCGAATTGATGATTATAATCAAAACAATGCACAGCAAGGATACGGTTTTGATTGTAACCATTATTGGCAAGATTCGAGCATCTCAAGATTCTACTGGAATTGTTGATGTTTTTAAGGCTGCAATGTTTGTATTAAAGCTAACTAGTAATTTGCGCAGCAACGTAGCTACAGATTTATTTATTGCTGATATGTTCAAGATAGAAGTGTGTCATATACGATTGAACGCTTGTAACGGTTTTCGAGAATGTCCCACGATTTTTATAATTTTCTTCGTTAATAGACAAAGATTCGATTATCCTTAAGGCTTCTTCTCGCAAACAAGATTTTTGATAATGGAGTCTTTACGGTTATTCAACGATTTGTTCTCATCAATCATAGACTTGAAATAATTTTGAAAATTAGTTTAATCCCGAAAAAAGGTTCAGATTTAACATAGGAAGATTAGGGAGTGCTGTTTCCCTTTTGTCGTGATTTAATGTTAACGATTTCGCAGCCGCCTGTCCTATCTAATGAATTTCAATAATGTCCATTATATCCCCCATAAGATTCCAATAATTGTTTTCCAATTTTACCCTAGCATCGTGTTGGTTAATTTTGATTGTTCTGTTTTGAAATCTAATGTTTCGAGTTCGTATTGCGCTAGATCGGAGACCTTGCAAGATTTCCTGTCGTGCCTTCAAGCGACTGATAATATCGCTTCCGGGTTGAAGGCTTGTACATGTTCGTATATCCGCGAAAGCTATTCATTGATTGTTAATATCATGTTACTGACTTCGTCGATTCATGTCATTGCTTACAAATTTACTTCCGATTTATTAAGACAGAAATTTATTTGAATTTGATGAAATAAAATTACGTTGTTCTAACTGAACGTGAATGAAAATTTTGTTGAGTATTTGGATATGAATATGAGATTTGGGTATGGTGTACATGAAAAATTAATGAATTCAATAATACTCTAAAGACCACATATCATAATCGTACCCTAACCAACATTGCGACAGTGAATCACAAACGAAACGTGTACTTATATTGCTATTCACTCAAACATATAATTCATCAATGTCAAGAATTTGTCTCTCTCAAGTAAAATTGAGGGTTAGTCACTTGGAATTATGCGTTAATTGTCTCAGAAATAATCATGTAGTGAAAAATTGTCGCATAACCAGGAAATGTCTAGTATGTAAGGAAAAACATCACACATTGTTACATGACCAAACAAATAAAACTGAAATTCAGAGAGCATAATATCATTCGTTCAAGAAGTCAATCCATAAACGACGTGTCATAAGCCACCGCTATTATTTTGATTGAGGATAAATATAACCAATATCAATCGTGTCGTGTGGTGTTGGATCCAGAATCTATGTCAAATGGTATTACAAAGCCAGTGTGTGAAAAATTATGATTAAAACAATATAATGAAAACTATGAAATCAGAGGTTTGGACAGTACTGTTAGTACTGCATCACAGTCCCAGTTGATATAAAATCAATGTATAACGCATACACAGCGAATAACATCAAATGCATTGTTGTTGAAAATGTCATAGAAGAGTTGCCGTTAGTGTCGATAAATCCAACTGATTTACAAATACCAGAAGATTCGCAACTAGCTGACCCCGAATTTTATGACAATACAAATGTAGATTTGTTGATAGTCGGCAACTTCTTTTGCTCTTTGCTATGTTTCGGTCAAATATCCTCGCCGACAGCGATCAAACTTCAGAAAACACATCTTGGGTTTATAGTTGCCGGTCCGTACAATGATACAAATAGGTTCCAATACCCTGTTGAATCCTCCTTGTGTAATCTGGCCGTTATGACAGAGAAAACTCTGGGGCACAGGTCATAACATTTTTGGAAATTGAGTCAACCGATACAGAATCTAACTCGAATGTTATCTTCAGAAGAATTGCAATGTGAAAACCATTCCAAATCAACCTCAACGTCAGCGGAGCATTTGTGATTGAATTTCCTGAAAGGAAAAAAGCGGTCGACATGGGCGAATCCAGAAATCAGAGCCGTCAGACGATTTTACAATCTTGAAAGAAATTTTTGGTATAAATTCAGATATTCAAATTTCATCAAGGAATACATAGCAATAGGAGTGCGAAGTCCTTCAATAGTTGATCCTGAATTATTTCCAATATATTTTCCGTTCCTACAATCATACATTTGACCCGCAGGTGCTCGAAAGCTGTTTTGCTAAAAAAAATTAGGGATGTCTGTGGTCGATTGATTACAGTTCATTTCTTCCAGCAATGTGAGCCAATTCAGATGAACTTACTCAGCATGCAATAATGGAAAGTTGTTAACGATTGCAATTCGTGATACTCATTTTGTACGGCTGCCCTCCAGGTACTTCATTGTTTTATAGCGGTTCATATTGGAAGAGTTACTCTCCAGATTGAGAGGTATGACCCATCAACCGCTCATAGAAGAAATAGAAGGCTTGGATGACAACAACACAACTGCTATCATTTTGAGTTCTGATAACGATTCGACTGACAGCGAATCAGAACAAGAATTCACCTCCTTCGATAATTCCTGACAGTTTGAGAACTGGTCTACTGATATTCTGCCAGAAGACGCAGGAAAATTCAGCGCAGAAACGCGTATAAAACTTGTTTTGAGAAATATGGAATCTCCTACACCTGAAAAACTCCTCCAACATTTTGTTTGACGATCCATTGGGAGGTGCCTATTCTGCAATTGATTCAATTCAAATTAGGGATGACATAATTTCTATTTTGAAGCAAGGTGAGTTTTAAGAAGAATACAAAAACAGTGGGTTTGTCCTGGAATTATGCAACCGAGACAATGACATATGATTTAAACTCAAATAATATTCCAAAAAAAATTCACCAAGCGAATGGAGAGCAAAAATTCTGTGGTAACATCTCTGGTCCTTAAAATTGGGCTAGGATGAATCAGAATCAATGACGCTATATAGCGCATTTACACATTTTTTATCAGAGTTGAAACACATGAAGATTCCTAGAACACACTCTGTATTGCCGCCGAACTTCATGGCTTTTGCGACGCCTCCCAGCAAGGTTATGGTGCGGCCGTATATTTGAGGTCAGTAGACGATTGTGGGAATTATTAAATCAATCTTATGTGCTTGAAATCGCGAGTTGCCCTGCTGAAGCAAATCACTCTACCACGACTCGAATTATGCAGGGCTCTGCTACTCGTGCGACAAAACATATCACTTGATGTTATACGCGAAATTTCATGGGTCGACTCAAACATCGTTTTGTCCTACATTAATACACCAGCACATTTATTGAAATTTTTGTTTGTGATCAGATTCCAGAAATTATATCCTTGAACTTCCCTAGAAATTGGCGACATATCCGTTCAGAACAGAACGCAGCAGATGTATTGAGCGGAGGAACATATCCCACCGATATTATAGATAGGTAAGTCAATATGGTTTAACGGGCCGATATTTTATAATATACTCAGAAGATCACTGACCTAAATCATTGATGAACTGCCTGAGACCAGCAAGCGTCTAACTTTATGTAACACAAACACATGGTCAACAACCCTTTTGAATGAATATTTAAATCTTATAAATTATAAAGAGTTAGCTTGACTAATCAGATTCATAAATAATTGTAAATACTCAACAAAACACAACTATTGTAAGTGATCTCAATAATCCAACCATCTCAATATGCCACATCGTACAGCAAACTGATTTTGGTACTGATTGGGCTTATTTAAACAATGGTAATCAACTACTAGTCCAGTGCAATTTGTCATTATTAAGAGAAAATGACGGAATTCAGTTTTAAGTGGATTTTGTGGAATTTTTTTTGACGGAATCTAGTTTTAATGAGTGGATTTTAAGGAATTTTTTTTGGGCTTCTGATGGCATAAAATAAAAAGTTTATCCTTTAAGAAAATCCGCAAATTAAAAAAAAAAAAAAAATGTAGAGATATCATCAAAAATGTAATAATCAGAATTTTTGAAATACTCCTCTTTAGAAAATAACGATTGTTATAGTTTCAGAGATTTTTTATAAAGAATATGTGAAAAAAAACATCAATTGTTTCATTTTATTCTCTCTGTTCATACCATGCCTTTGATAGGATTTCGTGGTGTTTTTTCCTGAAACAAATCATGATATTTGCACCAAATTTACTTGACATAACAGAATCGTCTTTGTACTCCGATATTAATCGGGATCTTATAATTTTTCCATCTGGTATGTATTCCGACGTTAGGATACTTTTTAACTCCTGCATAGAAAATTGGCAGTTTTCATTCTCTCATATATTATGATATATTTTCTTTATTGTTACATCCACAACTCGTGTATGAGTTTTTTTTCTTTAGGTATTTTAGTGGATGAATTTCTCAACGAGAGGTAGCAATCACCATGATATCCTGCCTCCAATGATACCAAATCCATTACCCCGGATATTCTCTTGTGAATTCCTCGATAATAGTCTTTTGTTTCTTCTTTTATAATTTCAAAAATTGTTGACTCTATATCTTGTTAACCAAATGAATTTTTCTTCTCAACTATTTCTTTTTTCTGTTTCATCATTCGCTTCCTCTCCAAAAATGGAGCAAATTGCTCTCCAATTGAAGCCACATGATGATAAACTTCTCAAGATTTTTTTTGAAGGCTAGAAATTCACTTGTTTTTCCTGCTGTTCATAGCCTCCAATACATTTTACTCCAATGTATTTCTTCCGACATGATGTATGAGCATATACAACTTCAATTATATTCAAGTATTGTAATAATCCATCGTTTCTCTCTTCAGAAGCCTGCAGCAAAGTTCCCAATCCTCGCTTAATTTCAACATTTCAACCTTATTCATTACTGTTCTGAGACCCAAGTTTTTGGCAAACGAAAACGAAAATTTTCTTCAATATCTACTGAATCATTTATTATCTGTAACAAGAAATAATAAGAAAATAATTTTTTTTTCATTACAATATAATATAATCACTGTAATGACACACGATACATACGTTTCCGTCTACGAATATAATCGACAATTTTGTAATTTTGACAAATATGATAAAAAATAAATGAAATAACCTTTCACGTAGACACAAACTCGATAATGAACTGTATTCGGTGTAGAGAGAGAAACACCTGCCCCTCGAACTCTCTACTATCCCTGCTTCTCTACTCTATTCTTTTGTTCTATACCTGCAATAGCTACTTTTCAAGGACGTTTGCTGTCTCTTCGTACACTTATATAGGAATTTAATAAGTCTCAAGAGAAAGAAGAATTAAGCTAACAAGATACTATACTGAAAGAAACGTTGTTTTCATAAGACTATTCTTAAAAAAGAATTGGAGATTTCGAAAGGTAAACTTTTTACTTCAAGAATAACAAATTCAAAGAATCCGGGACCATTCAAATCCATCCATTAAAATTGGCTAACGAGGTATAAACAAAATTGCACTGGAATATACCGAATAATTCAAACATACTTCCCTTAAATCCATTCACAGACTTATACTCGTCAGTGGCAGGTTGAGGAACACGGATAGGTACTGACAATGACGTGAAATATCCTATTTTACTACCCAAAAATAACGCGGTATTTGAATTATTGATAAAGCATGAACATGAACGTCAATTACATGCGGGACCCCACTTTGGCCCACTTTCGCGGGTATTCGCCAAAGATTTCGGATTAATTTTGCTAGAAGTGTCATACGTCACATTTCACATCGTCAGCCAATAGTGATTCATTTATGGACCATAGTATTCCTTGGTGCTTTCCGTGAATTTATAAGTAGATGCGGTTATCCTCGCGTTATTTATAGCGATAACGGTACCATCCTAAGGTGCAGAGAATGAGTTGATGGAATTTTTAATATTACCCAAAGATCATCATAACCAGGTTGCAAAAGCTCTATCAAATCATGATATCAATTGGCATCATGTAAAAGGGCTCTGGGACTTCAATATTATTAAATGAACCAAGAAACGTTCAGAGGAAGTTCTATGCAATTCTCACTTAACTTCGTCATAAATGTACACGTTGCTATTGCGAATCGAAGCATGTTTGTATTCTAGACCATTGATACCTTCCGATCATGACGAGCTCCAAGTCCTTACCACTGGTTACTTTCTTATCGGAGAGCCTTCAACAGCACTTCCTGAGTAGGAACTCCGGTGAAACGCTCGTCCAGGTGGCAATTGATCGAGAGACTTCGTAAGCATTATTATCTCCTGATAAACACGAGAGTACTTACTCAACCACTCGCTCCAAATGGTTTCGCAACGAGCCCAGTCCAAACCTCATTGGAGCGATGGTGATTCTTGTTGACGACAACTTGCCACCCATATCATGGAAAATGGGAAGAATCTGCGATGTCTACCCTGGAACGGATGGCTATGTACGAGTCATCAGCGTGAATACTGCTCAGGGTGTCGTTGAACATTCCTTGCGTGAGGTGTGCCATTTTCCCATGGAGAACAATTTGTGGTAAAGTGTTAGTAACAGTGTTTAGGAGTTGAAATGGTAAGTCGAAATAGTGTTTCGGTAACTGAAGTGATACATGATCAATCCATAATGTCTTTTGCCTCCGTATGTATAATGTATATCGTTTATATTGATTGATGCTTATATATTCTTAACTATTTCCCAACTTTTAATCTATTATTTGCAACATTGTCTTCTATATGTTAATTATGCATAGGCAAGTTATTACACTGCGATCATTACGACAGCGCCAGTCTTGTTATTTGTATATGGGTTCTAGAAACTTAGTAGCTTCAAGGGCGCAGTATGTACGATCTATAAATTGTCCATGTACAACTCATAAAGGGATCTCATTTCCTCATCTCTTTTATACGTGCTAGGGTAGTGGGTAGTTATTTGAGTAGCTCTTGTAAGAAAGTCAGAAAGAGAATTGATTCCGAATGAGTATTGAGTCTCGTATAGTTTGTAATTTTGAATAAAGTTTAATAATAAGTGGAGTTTTAATAACCCAACAACGTTCGACCTACGGTCAATACAAAGTCTCATACTATGTTCAAGAGGCGAAAACGACTCTATTCGATAAAAACGCAGAATGGTAAAAAGTGGAATATAGCTCAAAACTTGAAAATTATCTGTAGGTACTGCAGAAACTGTTTAGGATACTAAAAACACGGCACCAGATCTTTGGAATCAAAATAGATATGATTATTTTGATCATAGATCCCTTTCTCCATGGATAAAATCGACAAAGATCGAAAAACAGTATAAGAGTTTTGACTTTTGTAGGTAGTTTCCTAATTTGATGCGACATAACCTCTTTGGTGACAGACTGGATTGGCTAGACTTATATCCAAGTACTCATACTATTTTGGACAGAATGAATTTTGATTTGTAGAGATTTAAACATTATCCTTTGCCGAATATTTCCGGAAGGTATAGAAAACACAAAACGATCCAAACGCCATATACCAGAAGATAGATTTCCCACTAATATCATAAAAATGCAACGCATTGATTCAAAGTTCTCCCTCGTTTCATAGAGATGACGGCGATACGCCCACCAAGTGGAGGAACCGAAACAATGCATTGAATAATCAACAAACACATTTTCGAGTTGGCAGTGAATAGATGACTTTATGAGAAGAGAGAAAAAGCTATCTGGGACTGATAGACATATTTTCACTATTCCACCTAAATCAACCTTAACTCTAAGTAGAGATAAACAATAATCATAGATAAAACATTCTTATCTTCAACGACATGAATACATACTTTCAGGAATGGATTTTCCTGAAATACACATAACTTATTTTGCAACGCGCTTTATAAAAGGCCGTGTGTAGGTGAGTGGAAATATTCTGAAGATGATCTTGTGAGATGAAAGAATGCCATGACAACATAAGCTAGAGCTTGAGTGTTGAGATTTACATATCACTATCTAACACCTGGTTGCACTCTATAGACGTATTACAATTTTCAGATTTCAAGTGAACCGACAACAGAATGGAAGACACTCAGAACCAAGACTCGGTGGAGTCATCCCGGTCGATCAAAGCTGTTTATTCATTTTCATAATTCATGAAATGAAAGCTAAGTCAATAATTAATATACAACAATATGCATATGTCAATAATTGGATCATCTCTGAATTTATGTTTTTACGGAAATAAGTGGATGTGATAATTATTATGGAATGTGTTTTATAGCTTTAATGCTCGAACTTATCAGGAATTTTCAAAATCGTATCATCTCAGGAGAGCTATGCGAATGCATAAGAAAGTTGCGATCTATTAATCTCGTGACTTCCCGTAGTCGTTAATGTTGATGAAGTTGAATTTGGTTTAATAATTTCAATTACTTCAACAGTTTCATAATGACAAATATCCCAGTTAAACCGTTCGATTTCAGGTAATGAGAAAAAATGTAATTCTGTTTACATTCTCTATTTTGACTATTCTGAATACGTATTTTGGCAACAGAGTTGCTTTTTTCAATACATCTTGATCGAAACAAGAAGATTTGTAGATTTGGTAATATTTACTAGTGATGATTCATAGCTGAAAGCTTAGCGCTTCAGTTTAGATATTTTGGTATCAGATCTACTAAAGATAAGAACTGAATTGTCGAAATACGTATTCTATTGAGTATTCAATTCTATATCAATTTTATATCGCTCGCTGGATTGATTTTGTTCAATGAATAATGCCTCCCAGTTTACTAATAAATTCATAATGGTGAAGTAGATTCTTTTGAATCGAATGAGGAAAACGTACCCTCGAAACGATTATGCCTTAAATGGTCTGATATGCATAGAAAGTAATGACATCATTTTGCTTATGAAGTTCCATAAAACTTTGAAGTTTTGTATTGGAGACATGATTATATTCTCGAAGTAAGGAAACTGAATGAAATGTACTCTTGAACCACATCATTCAAAACTCCATTCCGTTGTATCTACATACAAATGTAGATATTTACATTGTAAATTCAGAGAGAAATATCAACATGTTTGAAACACATTTGATTATCAACTTCACATTACATTGTTACTGTAACTTTTTCAATTTGAAACGTTATGTTTGTCAACAAAGTTAATAATTCACATAACATAAATTCGATTTTTCAAGCTTATTGATAATTTTCCTATGCTGCAATCATTTGATACTCTATCCGGAAATGGTCACTTCGATTATAAAGATTGATCTTATTGCTTGCAGATTGATGCACAATTTTCACCGATCAATTGAGCCAATGAGATGAATAAGAATTTCTCGAAAAGCCTTCTTATTTTTCAATGTGACTCAGCCCTATTTTCGGCTAATGGTAAAATTATTAATTCAATTCTAGAAACTCTTTTTTCACAATGATTCAATTTCTTGTATACATTTTCTCACAAGGATGCTATATTACTATAGGAGAGTGAAATCATCGGCCCGCGGAACTAAACTAATTGGTTGCAGGTTATTGAGTGAATACACAGTTCAAAATTTATGGTGGAATTTTCACTCTAGATGACAAATTCATATAGGATCAATGTTATTATTGTGAAATATTCACTCGGCATCCAGAGTAAATTCTAATGGTAACTTCATTCTAGCCTAAGTGTTAAATAGCCGCCTTATTTAGAGCCGTCTTTTAATTCAAATAATATTGAGTAAGTGATAAATAAAAATTAAACAGAATAATACATAATATGATAAAAATATTTTACGCTTGCTAAATTTAACATTATTTGAGTGCTTCTCGAACATTATTATGAGTTTATTTACTTGTTCCTACCAATCTAACTGTGAGTCAATAATTATACCTAGAAAGGTGGTATGGGTAACACACGCCAAATCAAGAACGGTATTTTCTGAAGTACCTAGTCTTAATGTCCGATGTATATTCAAATTTAATTAGTTTTATCTTTATTTGTTATTTTTATAAAACCAGTCTTCTGCAGTATCAATAATTAGTTATGTTTTATTTGGTAGAATAGCGTCCTCTGTTGATAACGTCATTGAGTTGTCATCTGCAAAGTTTTATTGATGCAGGTAGTCATTCGTATATAGTATGAAGAGCAATGGAGCTTTGGGTATCACCCTCATGTATTGTCTGCATGTCTAACTCTATCAGTTCACCTTTCGCAGTTTTAGTAATGACATATTGTGGTCTATTCAGTAAGGATGACCGAAATAGGTTGAGAACCAGTCCTCTGAAACCTAGCATTTCCAGTTTACTTGATAGAATATTATGATCAACGCTATCGAAGACCTTCCTCAAGTCGAATCAAATCTGTGCAGTTACCATATCTTTAGTTAGTGGGTTGATAATATAGCACCTAATTTCTAATATTGCTCCTATCGTAGATTTGCCATTCCTAAATCCATGTTGGGCTTTAGAGAATATTTCGATCGTTCAATGAATTCAATCAGTCTATTTATATATGATTCTGCCCAATATTTCAAGGATATACAATAATATTCACCCTGAAAAATGAAACAGATGTCGCCACATTCGAAAGTCCTAGGTGATATTTGTGATGCACCATCTTTAACTAAAACGGCTTAAAATGTTCAGACTGAAATGTTCTGTTTTGACGCTCATCGGAAGCAAGTAACTTTGAAGATTTTCGAAAACTAGGAAAAAAGTGAATCTCGCGTCTTGATTGAACATTATTTCTTGCGTGGGAAAACATTACGAAAATCAAAGCATCGCTTGTTAAACATTA
The DNA here is from genome assembly GCA_958510875.1 of Endomychus coccineus. Classification (NCBI taxonomy): domain Eukaryota; kingdom Metazoa; phylum Arthropoda; class Insecta; order Coleoptera; family Endomychidae; genus Endomychus; species Endomychus coccineus. The sequence goes on from OY294067.1 coordinate 97,611,004, forward strand.
TGGGGACTCCGCATCATCGATTTGAACGATTCACAAGTGTTTTACTGATTTTCCTTGTGGTACTATGACCTTGTCATGGCAAATCGAAGTAGAAAATGACCAAAGTGAATTTATCAGTCAACAAAGTCAGGTGACAGTTTTTTGCACACTGTATCGATTACCTTGAGAAAGGAAGAATAATCACCAGCGTATATTATGCTGAGCTGCATTTGACGAAGAAAAGAGTGATCTTACACCAGGACAACGCACCGGCGTACAGGTTCGCAGTCGCAATGGCAAAATTGCACGAATTGCGCAAGGAATTGGTTCTTTAGCCACCACATCCGCCAGATTTGCCCCCTTGCGATTTTCATCTATTCCCAAACTTGAAGAATTGGTTGGCGGAAAGAGATTGGGCTCCAACGATAAGGTCATCACTGAAACAAACGCCTATTGTGTAGGGTTGTCGAAATCGTATTATTTGGAAGTTATAGAAAAATTAGAAAATCATTGGACGGAGTGCATCGGGCCACAAGGAGATTATATTGAGAAATAAAATAGGTTTTCACCAAATAAATCATTTTTTGTTTCATTGTTCAGGGACTTTTCACCTTGTCTTCGTATAATATTATAAGACTTTAAGTAAAATTCAAACTATTACTATAGGATTTATATAATTAATCATTTCAATAATCTCATTAATGAACAAGAAATCAAATATTGAGGTATTTGAGGATCTATGTATTATGAAACATCCAAGAACTTATTGACATAGGAAATATTCATAATATCGATTCCAGAATTTAGACAGTTTCCTGCTCTAAAGATTTCATTTATAGATGTGTGATTGATAACCATGAACAGTTGTACGGTTGGATGTGAAAGATATCAATCATTGCTGGTTGAATAGGCTTGAACCAAATGAAAATAATAGTTCTGGAAAAACAATAGCATTATGCAAAACTTCATCAGCAAATTCAATCAAAGACTAGTTTCTAGGTTCTTCCAGTAGACTAGCTATAACTGTAACCGATCGGAATACTGGTATTAGTTTTTATTAATGACAAGTTTAAATGGAATGAAGTTGACAATCCCTCTTTGCCCCCTCACCAGAAGTTCAATATAAATATTATGGCAGGGATTCCAGAAAGAACAACCATATTCTATAGTGGATCATCTAACGAACTAATTGTGCAGGAGAAGAATACTGTTAATATTAGTAAAATCTGGACGCTGACGTTTTATAAATCCACAATAGGGTCGTTCAGTGAAATTAACATTGTAACCTTTTTATGGATTTTCTTGTAATGTCTGGACCCCTAATATACTGACAAAAATTTCAGACCAATAGCTTCATCCTGTACTGAAATAATTCAAGTTGAAGTTGCGCTGGTGGAAAAGTACCGAGAACAGCGCGTGACGTCACTATACACACACGTAGTCTAGTGGCCGCGGCATCGCTTGTGTATTTATCCTGTTGGTGAAGTGTGTTGTTCTTTTTAAAATGTACGCATTGAAAGCTGTATTTATGAAAGCTGATTCCGGTAATCTACCAGAAGTGGATATATTTTTGATAATGGACTATTTCAACAAAAATAAGGACTTTATTACATTGAAATGAAAGGAGTAAAATTACAACGCTAAGAAACACACTAGATCTTATCAGAAGTATTCTTCTATACTTACACTGCAAATTCACTTGAATACCACGATCCGCGGTTTGTGTCGCAGTAGTTGTTTCTCTTTCTGATTCTTCATTAAGTGCAGTCAAATCATTATCAGATATTTCAGTGATGTAAGCCTGCATAATATTTAGTTTTTCCCGTTTTTTTAATACTTTTCTAGGTTTGGCACTATGTGAATAAGTGCGGTTTTTTTGGCAATCAAAAATATGCGGTATTACACCTGGCTTCATCTGTATTTTGCCACTTTTCATAGTTTTTAAGTACATGTAATATTCTATGTCCTTTTCAACCTGATATGAAAATGATGTATTAGGAATTACACTCATCCTCATTATATTGATATGCTCACATCAAAATGATCTTCACAACAGTATCTCGATTCTTTGTCAGACACAAAATCAGTTCTACGCATAGCACTCTGCCAAACTTTTTACTTTCTGGTTGGCAGGCAAATAAATGGAGAGCTCATCCGGAGCATTTATAGATGCATTCCTACACTCTGGTACCACGCAACTTTTGCGAAAACTCTTTTTATGCTCATTATAAATCACACGACAGTAAATTCACGATATATATAGTCAACACACAACGAAAACTGACCCGAGTTGACTAATAACGAATACCTCTTGTCTGGCGCCCATCAACCGTACGTATAGTGACGTCACAATCAGCCGCGCCTCGTTTAGACGCGCACGGATATCAAATATCAATCTTAGGCTGTAAACATGTGAACAAAAAAAAATTTTGTAGTTAGACTATTTGAGTACAGTACTTTTGAATTATGACATAAAAAAAATGTTGAATGAGCCTATTATTACGAAACTCGATTTTAAAAATATATTCCATATGGAAAAGAAAAGCCTAAGTAAATGGCAAGATTATTGTGATCGTAGTTGGTGATAATCAGGCAGAAGGAATTATACCATCGTTCAGTGGCTTATTGGTAACGCATTCAGTAGATTTTTAGGTTTTTCTCCGGGTAGATTATTACTATTTACTTTTTTCACATTCAGTTCGACTAACAAGAAGGCATAACAAGACCTGAAGATGGCAGAAATGATTCTGTTGGAACAACCCCAGCAAAGCGGGGATCGTCTACTAACCCTGCGGATCTAGACCCAATGGTCGCTCCATCAAACTGCGAGATGGCCGTTCGATGCCTGCTGAACAGAGAGTGGTCTGACTTGTAGCGGGAATCACTACAAATGAGGGAGGCAAAGCTCTCAAAGAAACTCCTTTCTCTAAACAAAAGTGACATTAGAGAGGTGACTGGTAATATCTAGGCACACTGTCGTCTGTCGTCTCAAACAACACATTCATATCATGAGCATCGCAGATGATAGGAAATGCAGACAAAAAACTGCTTCTCACTTCCTGTTAGAATGCATAACTTTGAATTTCCTCAGGCACACATACTCAGGGTAGACAAAACTGCCACCAGAGGAACTTATGGAAGCCAGCATGAGCTATATTCTGGTTTCCTGTGAGGCCACAAACCTGCTAGAATAGAAATAGGCTTCTTATCATACCCCTTAATGATAGTGATGATGTATCCACAGTGTGAACTTTTTCATATTTTATTATTGTCTAATTCGGATGTTAGTAGAATGTTATTCAAAAATAAATCTGTTCCATTCCATATTCATTCTATTCGTAGGATATTTGCATTGATTGATATACAAATACCCTTTGAATATAGAATAATGCAATGATGATTATCGTCACTGTTTTCAATATTATTCTTAATCAACGTTACACATCTGTTTATGAACTCCAGTTGTAGCTCTGTTGGAAATATTAACAATTACGATATACTAATGGACATTACTTTAACAATTGATGTAGATTTTCCTATGCCATACCCTTATTGTATTCTGTCTTTTGTCTTTCGAAGAGAGACACAATGATGTTGTAATTTATCAAGGTTCAAAATTTGGTACCTATAGAATACTACTCTTGTGGAAGCTTATTCTAAAAAAAATACACTTTGGCTTCAACAGATGGTGCTATAAGCTTATTCTGTATACTTTGAATATATCAACTGTCTCCTGAGCAGATATCTGTACTAAATGGGGACTGTTGATGATATTATAGTAGATGCAAAGAGACGGGTGAAAAATGCACTTTAATTCGTAAAGTTACAATACCCTTCCGTTATTCGATATAGTAATCTACTATTACGTACGTAAAATATACAGCTTTATGAAGGTTTCTCTTTTAGTTTAAAACAGAATGCGTACGGAGCGGAATATTGATCTGTTCGTGATATACATTGACATCTAGCGCGTAAAAGCATAATCATCTCTAGCAGGGTAGCACACAGTATCCTTTCCTTTGTATATTTAGAAGAATATTGTTCTTGTAACAGTTACTCATATACCGGCTGCATCAAAAATGAGAGCAAATGAAATAAGTATAAAATAAGACGCATTTCAAATGAACATAGATTCAAAACTTTTGCATCCCTCTCAATCTCGGGTAATAGATTGGCGAACCGGCGGGAAAAGGGTAAAATTCAAACATTGCAAAAAATGAAACATACGATTTATGGCTTTTACATTTAGATTAGGGAACAACGGTATAAGTATACAAGGTCAAATGATGGATTATTTTCTAATGCGTATATCCATATATGTCTAAAATATAAGGTTTTTATTGAGAAAAACAGTATATGTACACATATTGTCTTGTCCAAAAAGGTATGAAGGAACATTCCAAGCTCTCCAAAAATAAATAACGTACTAATATTGTGAAAAAAGGGATATGCCAACTTATACCGCTGACCACAAAATAAAAAATATAGTATACAACGATATAGGTGTACTTATTCCGTTTTACACCATAATATCCTTCCACTTATGTTTCGTCTCATTCATTTCATATCTGAAGTAAAGAGGAGGAATGTAGTCAAATGAGAAACAAAAACAAAAAAAAATAAATACTTTTGAGGAATTTTGGGGAATTGGCAATTATGAAAAACGGGTTTTGTACATGTCTGGACTAATATCGAATTACACAGATATCACGAAAAAAGCAAGAAGAAAAAAAGGATAAAAGTACCTATATGTGAGGAATGTTTTATATTAACATTCGATGCAACAGATGTATTACCACAGTAGTCAGTAACAAACGTGCCTCTACTTCTGAGGTAATGGACACTGAAAGGCGAGAAAAGTCACCTCCGGCAAACAAGACACTCAACGATGACCCTGATTTGCTTACTAAACATAATATGATCTTCGATTCCAAGTTATGAGAGTCATTATACTCAAAAGGACTCCACTAGAAAATACTTACCTAGTCATTTTATTTTAGTGAGATATTATAAGGAGTACCTCTCGTGTCTGACCTTGAACATTAACAGATGGACTAGGATAGAAACCGTATAAAAAACATCACGTCTCAAAAATAGTATTGTCATACTACTGCTGAAAATATCAATAATTAAGATTCAGCTTACTGGGCACATTGATGTTAATTGATAACTTTATTATATAAAAATGTAATCAGCGCGATGTAAGTGTAGATGAAAAATTTAGTCGCCTCATAATTTTTGGACTAGATAATACGATTACCTATCAATATGAAAACAAGAAATATATTTTCAGAATAAAATTGAGAAATATTGCTTTTAGCACTTTATCAAAGCATTCATCCTAAGAGGATGGAAGCTTAGGCTAAAATAGCAAATTTCACATACCAGTTTCTCAATGTCATTGCATTATCGGACTGTTGATTATTGAAGGAGTCCTTCTACCTTCTTCCGATGTAGTGAACATGTGCATTCCATTACATATCTTCAGCCTGCGTCCTTAAGATCATGTTTCTGGAAACGTATTTTCAGCAAAACCAAGATCCACACTGATATTGTAACGGTATATAGGAATATCGAGTGGTACCAGAATCGCTTCCTGCTGGATAATGAAATTAAAATTTCTGCGTGCTTAGGACTTGATTTCCCCATATTGTGGAATTGTATCACATTCACTACTGTTTAAACAATTTTACGAAAAACTCAACTTCCAACCCAACTTAAGGTCTTCGGCAGGATCTCCATATGATAGTAGGTTCTGAGGGTGGTAGATAAATTCTTTCATGTAACTTCTATGATGAACTTCATCAAATTGTCATGATCTAGATAACTAAATGTATACTTATGCTGATATGAACAATGTATGTTACAGTTTCTTCCATTACTGTTAATATGTACTTAACTAGAAGAATGTCAGATATACTGTACGTTCATATTATATCGCACTACAATCCGACATTAAAATGTTATTGTAAAAGAATGTCATTCTTTTGTATTAAAAATGATATCATTTCAAGTTTAAACATGGACAAATGAGCAGGAAAGGAATTGTTCATGCCAGCTCATCTTAATGTTCTGAAACAATATTATGCAAATCTTTTAAATTCAAGTTTATACGATTAATGAATCATGATTCAGTTAAACTGAGATAAGGAAGAATAGAGCATGAGTTAGCGTCATGTTATAGTACACTCACATTGACTAGATCATGAACAAGTAACAAATATACCTTTGAATAATAATATATTGGTCATTGTATCAGGCAGTATTAGATGTTGATCAATGATTATTAGCAGATGAAGTTTGTCATTATATTAATGAACTATGAAATAGTTACTGTATATTGGAACAAAAATATTGTAAGTATACTTTTTTATTCAATGAATTCATACTCCAATAATCATCTCACAAATCATTCGTTCCTGATTGAAATTATAAACTAAACACTGAAACTTATAGTTTTCTAGGAACATGCGAAACTGGTACGTACGAGTACATGTACAGAAATTGTACTAGTTTTTTGGTTGTCCCTAAAATAGACTATGAATTCATGTATTCGAGTCCTTCATAATTAGATTATCGGAATTACAGAAACTCAGTATCTGCAAAGGCAGTCTAATACCTAGATCTTGCCCATAATATGTGCATATATATCTCCGTTTTTTCCTGTTTTAAGGAACAACGTATCTTCCAGTCTGGGTTTCTACTCACTACAGCTCGAGAAAAGTAACGGCCATTAAGGTAGGTTTCCTAACTTCGACTAGAAAAAGAAATAGGAATAAAATTGTTCCGTCAAGTTGCTGGTGGTTAGAAAATACTCTACACAACTCCCTCGGGGTTGGATCTCAGAAAATTTCACTAATCTATTCTCAATTTTCCATTCAAAATCGCTGACTGCATCCATATCAAGTTATTGGAAGTTCATCAAAATGATATGTCAAAAGTGACAAAGTAGGGTGAATAATGAGTCAACGATTTTGATTTATATTATTATTCCAGATATTATGCCAACATAACTTTTTACCATATATCTATGGAAGTAATATGGTTAGTGAGAAGAGAAATGCAATATATATATATAAAATTTGTAAAAAATTAAAATCTGACCTTACATTATCAGTGGAAAATGATATGAATAAATGACAAATGGTACAAAAATATGATAATTCCTATTGATTTTGAAAATGAATTAATTTGTCATAATGGGCAAACACCCCATATCTATGGGCTTCCGAAACTGCACAAAAGGGATATATGTATATATATATATATATATACCTTTGACACCCACTGTAAGTAATATTGGAGTGCCTACCTGTTATTTATCAGAATCTATCAAAAATATAATAGGGAAAAATGAATTTTATGTGAAAGACTCAAGGCATTTTAATAAGCTTATAAAAAATAAATCCGTACCCGTAGATCATCTATTAATTTCCTTGAGCGTTGTTCTTTATTTACAAATACACCAGTCGTTTTGATATTGAGTAGGATCAAAAAATGTTGAACAGGGATTAAAAACCACACACGCTTAGATCAATCTGAATTTATAAATGTAGCAATGTTTTGCACTGAATTAACATATGTGATCCCTGAAGTGATGAAGAAAGCAATTAACATCGACCTCATCCGATAACTAGAGAGATATAAAATCGCGAGCGATCGGAAATATGGCAACAGGATATCTGCTTGTCTATGTAACACATGTATGGCTGAAGTAGATGTGCTACACCGGTTCGGCCTCAAAATCGACCTTTTTTGCATGTAAATCTCCATAAGGAAATCTAAGGTTCATTTTAGCGAAAACTGTACATTCCAAGGTCATCCACAATCGCGCATGCGCAGTCATAGAAGTATATGGTTCACCAATCGATGGTCTATGGTTTGGTAATCTATGGTGCACCCGACTATGCTCTATGGTTCATCAATCGATGGACAGGTAGGCTATGGTTTGGTGATCTATGATTCCTCCAACTATGGTCTGGTAAATCTATGTTTTTTCCAATCTGCAGTCTGTGAACTAGTCATCTGTGTACTCGCATTCTACTGAAATGAATATTTTGTTATCCTACACCGGATTCGAACCCGAGAAATTAATTCCAAAGTTAGGTGGCTTAACCGCCCAGCTATGGAGGACTTGAATTAATCAATTTAAATGTAGTATATAACCTGAGTCACTTCTACTGAAATGAATTTTTGTTCTACACCAGATTCGAACCCGAGAAATAAATTCTAAAGTCAACGGCTTAACCGCTCAGCTATGGAGGACTTGAGAATGAGTGATTTCAATGTAGTATATATAATCTGAGTCAACTCTACTGAAAAATGAATTTTGTCCTACACCAGATTCGAACCCGGGAAACAAATTCCAAAATCGGCTCCTTAACCGCTGAGCTATGGAGGACATGATAACAATCGTCTTTAATGTAGTAGATATAGCTCCGGTGCACCCTAGGTTTGTCACGTGGGTCTAGCCTAATGTCACCTGTTTCATCTTGATTATAGGTAAAGGTGAGCCTAACCTCATCCATAATAAGTTTAAATCGAAAGAATGTGATTTTTGTGTCACACAATTAGTTTGAAAGTTGAAAATAGTGATTTGCACATGTTTTAACGTGTGATTCATCATTCCAACACGTGCTTCAATATTCAGACACGTGTTCAGACACGTGCTTCAATATTCAGACACGTGTTCAGACACGTGCTTCAACATTCAGACACGTGTTCAGACACATGCTTCAACATTAAGACATGTGCTTCAAGTGAAACAAATATGTTGTTGTTATGATTATCTCTGACGAGGTCACAAAGATCAAGCAAATATGATATGAGATGTTATAATTATACACTAACCTCAATAGTAGGGGACCAAGATTGATTTGATAAGTTTATTCTCTCTCTTCGATATTCGACATTCACCAATATGAGGTTCATTGTGATAGATGTACAAGGCTTCAAAGTGCCTGAATTTAGAATAAAAGAAATGTGTATTACGAATGGGAAACAATCAAGTCACTACCTATTCAATTATCCCAAACCATATAGCGAGTTAGATGAAAACTGTAAGAGACAAATTCGATATCTCGAGAGGAATCATCATTGTATTCCATATGTTAGTGGGTTTATCAAGAATAGGGAACTGAAGAATATTTTAAAAAAACATACAGTTGAGATGAATATCGATTCGATCGTATATATGTTAGAGGAAAAGAAAAATCGAAAGCTATAAGTCAACTTTTGGAAGAAATTAATGGAGGATCGATAGTTGTTATAGATTTAGAAAATGATGTCAACTGTCCAAAACTGATAATGGGTGAACCTCTTTGTTTGAACAATCATACTTCAAATAATTGTTACTGTGCTGTGAATAATAGCTTACATATTCATAATTATCTTATAAATTTACTACCATTGTAAACCGATGATAATAAATGATATAAATAATAGGTTGATTTTTTATTTCCCTCAGTCTATATCCTGAACTCATATGAGAAACAAAATGATGAAGCTTTGTGGAATTTGTAATAAAAAAGAGATTAATACAAGTTTTATCCCTTGTAAACATAGATTGTATTGTTCAGAGTGTATATTCAATTTAAAGATTATATACTGCTTTGAGTGTGCTGATAAGAGAAAAATAATATCGAAAATATCTATAGATAACTATCGTGGTATTGTGTTCCATCCCTACTCTTCTCCAGGATAATTAAATAGATGTAATGTTAGAAATATATCATTATGAAAAATGTATTCATATAGTATGTTACTTGTACAGTTTGTGTTAACTCTAACCTTACTTCTTGGAACTTTCTCATCGAATATAATATTATATAAGTCTACATTTAATTCTGATAATGGAAGTGCATCATTCAATCATAATTTAAATCGAAGTGATTCCATTCATTTAGAATATGAAAATTTGAATCAACAAAGACCTACCTTTACTATTTTCGCATCGAGGAAAAATCATTCTCCACATCATAGAGTTTCTACCCACCCTGAAACTCTATCCAGAGAAGAAGAAGTGAGAAATGATTATGAACATCGTATATCTTTTATAAATGTTCAACTCACAACTTGTAAAAGTAGATTGAAAAATTTAACCTTGGAATTATTGGATGTGAATAGTAAATATATATTAGAACGTATATATATCGAGAAATATTGTGAAAGTTCTTCTACCGCCACTACCATTTCTACAAACATAGATGCCCCCGCTAATAATCTTCTGCAAGAGTGTAGATCAGATTTATCTACATGTGTTGCAAACAATCTCGGATTGAAATTTGAATCAGATACTTGGGCATCTAAATATTATGAATGTAATAAAACGAAATCATCCAGTTTGAATATAGTTGACAAAGATAGAAGTGATGTTCTACCTGAACCTGTCCTATCTGAACCGTTAAATATTTCAATAAAAAATTTAGAGTGGAATTATATGAGCTGTTACCAAGAGCTGCATCGAACAAAAACTAAATTATCAAATTGCATGTTGGAAGCAAAATTAATTCAACCCGCATCATGAAAAATGATATTCAAGAAGAAATTGGATGATCATATAAATAATTTGAATTTTCTTAAAAACGTACCCAATTATACATATATTACAATCATATAACTCATACGTCTAATTATCTGAAAATAAGTAACTAAGAAAACCAAATATTATATGTTATATAAAATAATTATTATAATAAAAATATAGATAAGGCATATTTATAAGTAATATACAATATTTAATATGAAACTAATCGTTTTCTTCCTCCTCCACCTCTGGAATAGAATGATATCCCTAAGGTAACGTTTTATAATTTTCAATAATATAGCGTTTATTATCACAAGCGCTTAAAACAATTTCATTTTGCTCAATAGTGTAAATATTATGATTATGAGATCTAATTAATTTTTGGGTTTTATTATCGAATTATCAGAATAGACTGATTCGTTAATTTTCAAAATATATCATTTTCCAGTATATTTACAAGATTGAATAAAGTAGGTTCATATATATCGAATTAACCAAGAATTAAACAGTTTCAAACAGTTATTAAACAGCTTAAGAACAGCTTTTGAACAGCTTAAAACAGCTATTAAACAGCTTCTAACAGGTATTGAACAGCTTCAAACAACTATTGAATAGTTTCTCATTAGTTTTTTCTTTTATAAAATAGTTTATAGATGTATGAAATTATCAAAACACTTTCTATATCTTCCTTTATCAATAGCATCATCTTTAACAATACATAAAAATTCATATGGTTCCTTCCAAACAGTATGAACATATATTTTTGAATTCTCCAAAAGTCATATCAGTCCCCACGTGATCATTATATATATGCTTTAAATTTAGATCGTCTTGTGCAATAGAATACTATGAATGAGCATCTAGTTCTATTGAGTGACAAGTGCTCCAAAATTCAGACACGTGTTTAACACATGCTTTGATATTCAGACACGTGCTTCAACATTCAGACGTGTGCTTCAACATTTATACACGTGTTTCAACATTCGGACAGATTTAACACGTCTTTGATACTTGCTTTTGACAGTTACATGGTAGAAGTGCTCGGACATACACAATATAACATCATCAACTAGTATATAAACAAATGCTTCTTAACATATGTTTCAGTATGATTTCTATTCGCCTTCAGGCATGATGAAGATTGTTAAGCAAAAAGACTCGTTGAATATTATGAACTTAGGGTCAAGCATTGAGAATGTTGAACAACCACAACGTCACAGCTCTTTGCTGCCAAATACTCTACGAACAATAATCTGTGGTCCAAGTAATTGTGGGAAAACAAATGTAATGTTATCTCTATTGTTAGATGCAAACGGCTTGAAATTTGAAAACGTGTACATCTATTCAAAGTCTTTACACCAACCAAAATACCAGTTACTGGAGGAAACATTGAAGAAAATTGCTGGGCCTGGATATTTTCCATACACTGAAAGTGATAACGTAATAGACCCCACAGAAGCGAAACCTAATTCGGTAATAATATTCGATGATGTAATGGATGAGAAACAGGACAAAATTCGTTCTTATTTTTCAAGAGGGAGACACAACTCAATTGATAGTTTCTATCTTTGTCAGTCTTTTGCAAAATGTCCAAAACATGGATTGCGCGACAATGCCAATTGCTTGATTATTTTCAAACAGGATGAACTCAATTTGAAACATATATTTACCGATCATGTAAGTACCGACATGTCACTCGAGAAATTCAAAGAGATATGTAGCGCATGTTGGAAAGATAAATATGGATTCCTTATGATAAACAAAGACTGTGCTATGAACAAAGGACGTTATCGCAAAAGTTTTGATAGCTATATATACATCTAACATGTATATATACTATCATTTGAAATAGACAAACCGCTCAGCATGGACGTGCGTGTGAGTAACATGTTAAAAGAAAAACAACAATTGAAGAGAAAAATTTGGGAGTTAGCAAACGTTGTGAGGAAAAAATATATGGCTGTGAAATTGGGTAAAGCTGAAAATGATGCAATTCTAGATAATATGTTCAAGAATGTATCTAAGCCTCTGGAGGAAATTGCGAAAAATGCTGAAATAATCAAACAAAATTCGTTGATTAAGCCTAAAAGTATTGTTTCTACAGCAACACAAATGGAGAACATACCAATCCCAAATATTGTAACTGAAGGGGAAGAATTCGTATATAACCCCCCAGATACTGAAGAGGATGTGTTTACCCCCGAACCTACTATCGATCAGATTCGTGAAGAATTCAGAAAACTTAAGAAAGATAATGCAGCGGCTACAGAGGAGTTTCTGCAACAATACCCCACATTAGCACGTTATTACTTGGAAGGATTTCTATTGGATGATGATGTCAAGAGATACGATGATAAAATGGGTTTGCAATATAATTCGACTTTAGATAAATGGTTCATGGGTAATCAACCTATTGAAATTGATAGTGAGAGTAATATAATTATTAAGGGAACTCCGTTCAAGGGTACCACAGGACTGTATAATTTGATATTCTACAGAGATGTTCTACCTGACACCTACACCGTGGAAGATGGAAAAAAATTACAGTCAAATGATGGAAATGACTAGTGCCCATAGACGTAATAACGATCCCGCTGATCGAATAAGAAACACTGTAAAATACAAACATGTACTGAAACCTTTGATTAATTCCATTAAAAGACCAAAGTCCAAAACATACACTGGAAATGCATATATCAAAAATGATATGCTTGAATATAACGAGAAACCAATCGAATATGTTTATTGGGATGACGTTAACGAAATTGTGGATAGACTGAGACTTCTTGTTGCATCCTCGCTCGCTGGTAACAATAACCATCACAACGAGATAGTCTCTATAATAGAAGAATTGATAGAGGCTGGTGTAATCGAACAAAAACCGAGTGTAAGACAAATTCATCACAGTTATAAAGATGGTTTCAATGGATAAGTTTGGCAGAGCCTCCTCTTCCATGTGGATATATGATACAAATGTATTTAATAATAATTTCAAACAAGTTCACGGACAAGGATTATTCCTAACGAGTGATGGAAGTTATGATATGGAAAATCGTAGATTGTGCAACGTAAAATCACCGAATGATGATGGAGATGTTGCAAATAAAGTATATGTTGATAAATTAACATACAAACTGAATCTGAAAACGGAAACCAGTCTTAAAGATACCTTCAATGTTAGGGTTGATAATTTGATCAAAGATATCAACAAGGATCTGGATGAACATAAATTAACTAATGAGAAGGTTATTCTCAACATTGATAAACATCTGATGGACATTCAGAATAAATATAATGGAATGGGGATCTATATAAAATCAGAGTATAAAACAATCAGTGATAGTGTGAGGGAAAACAGAAATGAATTGAAAGAGATCAATAACACATTTAACATTGTGAACATTCGTCTAAATGACATTACTAGTAAAGTGGAGGCGTTAGAACGACGGATGACATCTGTGGAACCTTCTAAGAAGAGACCCTCATCATCCACAACAACAACAAAGCAGGGCTCTGTGAAACGTATTACTCCAAATCCTGTGAATATACCCAAAAAATTAATTCTAAACTAGATTTCCGCATTGATAAGATGAGTAGAGAACAAGTTGTGCATGAGCTTCATAAGCCTAGTAGGAAGAATTTCAAACGGCGCAGAACGATCATAAAAGGTTTGGATGATTTGTGGCAAATGGATCTGGCTGAAATGGGTAATTACGCTCGTGAAAATAGAGGATTCAAATACATTTTGGTTATGATCGATTGTTTCTCGAAATTTCTATGGACACGCCCGCTGAAAACGAAATCAGCCGAAGAGGTTCGGAAAGCGGTCAGTTCTATATTGCTAGAAGGACATCGTAAGCCTAGGAATCTGCAAAGCGATCAGGGAAAAAAATTCTTCAATAAACACTTTAACGATCTAATGAAGAAACATAATATCAATCATTATAATACATATAGTGTGAAAAAAGCAGCCATTGCTGAACGTGTCATTCAACATTAAAGGAATCGCTCTACAAACATTTCAGTCTTAGCGGGAAATACAAATGGCTTGATATACTTGAAGAAACCACAGAAAAATATAATAAACGTAAACAAAGTACTATAAATATGGCTCCAATAAAAGTGACGAAACAGATTGAGAGCGAGATATTGAAGCGATCCTATTCACACATCAAGTTAGCTCTGCCTCACAAATACAACGTTGGAGATGTGGTACGAATAAGTAAGGCTAAACATATTTTTGAGACGGGATTTACGCCCAATTGGAGTACGGAATTATTTAAAATCATCAAAGTAAAAATTACCAGCCCGGTCACATATCTACTAGAAGATATGACCAACGCACCAATCAGCGGCTGTTTCTATGAGGAAGAATTACAGAAAACAAAACAACCCGATGTGTATTTAGTCGAAAAAATATTACGAAAGAGGAGGGGTCAACAGTATGTGAAATGGTTGGGTCTAGATAATAATCACAACAGTTGGATTAATAATTCGGATCTCGTTCAATGAACCCATCATTAAACATTTGGAGATTATTAGGAACAAACAAATAGCTGGAATATTATTGACTCGAGGGTATGGATATTATAATAGAACAAAATTCCGTGAATATGAGGGTGAATCAAGAGTGAAGATTATAATATTTGAAACATATATTGTTAAGATTATACTTAAGTCTTTTGTATTGAGAATATTTTGAAATTAATAAAAAATATTACTTTGAGATCTTTAGTTTTTCTCCCTCCCCTCGTTAAATAACGGTGCAATCTTGAATTCTCATCAGTCTGTATGGAAGCTTACGTAGGAGAAGGTGTTCTCAATACGCTTATAAACAAGCTCCCGTTTGAACTTCATATTCCTGGTTATCAATTCTGTGGTCCCGGTACAAAATTAGAAGAACGGTTGAGAAGAGGAGATTCAGGTATCAATCCACTCGATAAAGCTTGCCGCCAACACGATATTTCATATCTGCGAAACGCTAGTTTGGAAGGACGTCACGAGGCGGATAAAATATTAGAGAACGCTGCTTGGCAACGTGTCAAATCTAAAGACACAAAATTTGGAGAGAGGATTGCCGCTTTCGGTGTGAATAAAATTATGAAGGCAAAGAGGAAATTGGGGATGGGCATGAGAAAGAAGGTTGGGTTCGGAAGTGCAATTGTCGATGGGGTAAGAAAAGTTATGAAGAAAAAGTTTGACCCCACCAATCTGAAGAGAACATCTCAAACAGCGTTGAAAGTTGCACGAAAACAATTCAAAAAAGCAGGTGGTCGGAAAAATGTTCGATTACCAAGAGTAATTCCTATTCCAAAGACTGGAGGATTTTTACCATTTTTAATACCTCTATTTGCCGGTTTATCAGCTGCTGGAGCATTGGCGGGAGGTGGTGCTGGCATCGCTAAGGCCGTCAACGACAGCAAAGCAGCTCGGAAAACCTTGGAGGAAACGGAAAGACATAATAAAACAATGGAAGCTATAGCTTTGGGAAAACATGGATCTGGTCTATATTTGAAAAAGTATCGCAAAGGTCTTGGTCTATATTTAAATAAACATCCAAAAAACTGCCAGTAAACCTACCCAGAAGACCTCTGACCGATCTCGATCTACGAAAACTAGCAAAAGCTCTGAAAATTCCCCATTTTAGAGGAGTATTTATGCGTGATGAACTGCCATCCAACGGACCATGGAAAAACGAGCGTGGAATAGTTAATTTAGATAGCTCGGACAATGAAGGCACTCACTGGGTTGGGTTTAAGAAAGTCGGTGATACAGTCTTTTATTATGATAGTTTTGGCAATTTACGCCCCCCTCACGAACTGCTGGATTATTTCAAAAAATGTAAGATATTATTCAATCACGACAATTTTCAGCAATATAACACTTATAATTGTGGCCAGTTATGTTTGAAATTCCTCTCTAATTCTTCAGTTGTGGTCGACTAAAATTGTATTTATTAGTATATAAATACATTGTTGATAAAGTTTTCATCAATCATGTCTCAGACGTTCACTATCACGGGTAAGAGCTCCCGCTTGTCTGTAGATTTTCACTCACCAATAGAACTAGATCCTTATTCAAATTATTCTATTGCACTTGTTGGTTTGCATACGTACAATAGCATTCCGAACATTGAAGAAGGTTTTAATAAATTTTATTATAAAAATGTGAAGGGTGAGGAAGAAGTAGTAACTATACCTACAGGGTCCTACGAGTTGACAGACATCGAGGATTTCATACAAAGTGCAGTTTGTGGGATAGGAGTGAAGCAAGAAGAACGTGACCGGAAATTATCAATAAAATCCAACAACAACACTCTACACACAGAACTAAAGAGTGATTTTGAAGTAAATTTTATTCCTAAAGATAGTATAAGCGAACTGCTGGGATTCAGCAAAAAGAAATTGACATCTCGTGGAGTACATGTATCTGACCGACCTATAAACATAATCAAAGTTCAAACTATTAGAGTGGAGTGTAACTTAACCGCAGGAGCATATTATAACAATAAGTTAGCTCATACGATATATGAGTTTTCACCTCTTGTACCACCTGGGTTTTCCATTGATATAGAGCCGAAGAATCTTATTTATCTACCGATAATCAACAAGACGTCCTTCGATAACATCACACTGAATATTTTAGATCAGAATTGGAAACGGGTAAATTTTCGTGGAGAAGAAATCATTATACGGTTGGAGTTGAAAAAGATCGCAAGAGATTATGGCTTCCAACAATAAATAATAATCCAATACTCACCAGCATTCATTATATGAAAAGAATTCATCTGAGAAGGTTGTTACAGTCGACGTCACTAGAGGACATGGGTTTGGATTTCAGCAATAAAAGACATCTTCATATTGACCATCAGTCATTATCTACAACGAGTTCAAGGGAGAAGGTTGCTGCAGCACTATCATTGGAAAATATAAATTTTTTGAAGTCCCTTGGTTACCATGTCCGAAAAACTTCAAATATTCAACGAACCAAACTTTGATGAAGACATCATTCGAGAAGAAATTCACACCTACTATCCACATACAACATCTTTCGGCTACAGCGATGAAATTGAGATATTAATCAATGAACAAGATGTGTTGGTAGATTTAGCCTCGTCTGCTTTATTCATCGAGGCAGAATTCCAGCCAGAAGCAAGTGGTGATGGTGAATGTACCCTAACTAATAATTTTGGAGCGTTTCTCTTTGAATATATCAGTTATGAATTGAATGGGAAAGAGATAGACAAAGTACGCGATCCTGGTATTGTCAGCACCATCAGAGCTTATCTAACATATGCCGAACACGAATCTGTACCTCTAGCTATTTCTGGATGGTCATATAAGGATGCAATGAGTTCAGTCTACAATAATAAAATCAATTTATGGATACCTCTGAATTTTCTACTAGGCCTATTCATTGACTATAACAAAGTCTTGAGTGATAAACATAAGCTGCGCTTGATAAGGTCTCGAACCGATAACGATTGTTATACCAATAGCACAGGTACGAAGAGGGCTAAAATAAATGTGAAGACGATAGCATTAAAAGTGCGACATGTGTTTCCAAGTGATCAAGTTAAATTTCAAATGTTGGGAAATTTGAGTGCTGAGAAGCCTATTTTGATTCCATTTCGCAGCTGGGATCTGCATGAAAATCCGTTGATGAAGGAGAGCACTCGCGACATTTGGGCTGTTAAAACATCAATGAATTTGGAACGCCCCAGATATGTGATTCTAGCTTTCCAAACTGATCGAAAAAATAATCCTGTTAAGCAAAGTACATATTTCGATAATATAAACTTGCTAAATGTAAAATTATTCTTGAATTCAGAATGTTATCCATATGAAGCAATGAAAATGAATTTCAACGATCAACAATACATGGAAGCGTACCAGATGTACTATGATTTCCAGAAATCATTTTCGAATAAAATTATGAGCGAACCGATGCTAGATTATGTAGCATTCAAGAACAAAGCAATTTTCGTGAGATGGAAAGTATCCTGAATTTTCCTAAAAACACCCGCGCTTATTGTATCATCATAAACGATCGTATCATGGAGTATTCCCCGATTAACGGATTAGTTCGGAGTTTAGTGTGAAGAACCAAGTGATGAAGTTTTTTATATTGATTGTTTATATGGTTTTATGTATTCTACAAATGATATTTTGAGGATAAATATTTTTGTGTTGAATCTTTTTCCCTCTTATAATAATAATAATAACAATAAATAATTTCTCAAGAAGTCTATATTTTTGATTTTCCCTATGAATATGCTTTCGATAAAGGAAGATATAGAAAGTGTTTTGATAATTTCATACATCTATAAACTATTTTATGAAACCTAACATTGAATGATAAAATATCACTTGAAAATACAGGAGGGGACATATCCTCTAAATGCTTACTTACGTAAAAATTGTTAAATAGAGGGGTTTGTTTATAAAAACTCTCGAACGATATGTAACGGTGGATCATAAGGAAATTATACTGAATCTAATAAATGTTCTCTGTTGATATGGATACAAGAAACGTAAATAGATAAAAAATAAATTGGATGTGTTAAAACATGGGTGAAATTCTCAAGGGAAAAATATTTTCAGCGATAACTAAACTAAACTTGATGCATTGACGCATTTGCTAGAAGGAATTATAAATATCAATAAATGAGAAATTAGGAGGGGAATATATCCTCTAAATACTTACTTACGTAAAAATTGTTATATAGAGGGGCTTGTTTTTACTCTTGTCAAAATGTATTACTCACCTCAAAAATAACTTCTCTTTTTTCGTTATACAAGCTCGCACACATAAAAGGCCTCGTTAACACGATTTCTATCCGGAATCGCAAGCATCCACTTTTTTCGTAGACAAACATATCGAAGACCACGAGAAGGTGAATAGCAGCACAAACACACACACACACACACAGATTAAACAAATATGGATATGAGATGTTAGAATTATTTTCTATTAATAATTTGAATTTATCATATTCATATCGCTTCTTGACCTTTACTGAACTCTCTATAGAAAGAGAGATTATTCTGAATCGTAAATAAAATATGTGTGATATCATAACTATTTTTTTATTTTATAGAATTAGATTATTAATTTTATACGATGTGTATTCAATTCGACAATTACTGATATTTTGAATGACATACTTTTTGAATATTGAAGCACGTGTTCAGAATTACTATTTTCAACTTTCAAACTAATTGTGTGACACAAAAATCACATTCTTTCGATTTAAACTTATTATGGATGAGGTTAGGCTCACCTTTACCTATAATCAAGATGAAACAGGTGACATTAGGCTAGACCCACGTGACAAACCTAGGGTGCACCGGAGCTATATCTACTACATTAAAGACGATTGTTATCATGTCCTCCATAGCTCAGCTGTTAAGGAGCCGATTTTGGAATTTGTTTCCCGGGTTCGAATCTGGTGTAGGACAAAATTCATTTTTCAGTAGAGTTGACTCAGATTATATACACTACATTAAAATCACTCATTCTCAAGTCCTCCATAGCTGAGCGGTTAAGCCGTTGACTTTAGAATTTATTTCTCGGGTTCGAATCTGGTGTAGAACAAAAATTCATTTCAGTAGAAGTGACTCAGGTTATATACTACATTTAAATTGATTAATTCAAGTCCTCCATAGCTGGGCCGTTAAGCCACCTAACTTTGGAATTAATTTCTCGGGTTCGAATCCGGTGTAGGATAACAAAATATTCATTTCAGTAGAATGCGAGTACACAGATGACTAGTTCACAGACTGCAGATTGGAAAAAACATAGATTTACCAGACCATAGTTGGAGGAATCATAGATCACCAAACCATAGCCTACCTGTCCATCGATTGATGAACCATAGAGCATAGTCGGGTGCACCATAGATTACCAAACCATAGACCATCGATTGGTGAACCATATACTTCTATGACTGCGCATGCGCGATTGTGAATGACCTTGGAATGGACAGTTTTCGCCAAAATGAACCTTAGATTTCCTTATGGAGATTTACATGCAAAAAAGGTCGATTTTGAGGCCGAACCGGTGTAGCACATCTACTGGCTGACATCAGTTGAAAAATATGTAGAATATCTGGCTGTATCATTGGATATCACCAAAGCATTTGTTCTTCTGAAATATGGTTTGCTGCCTCAACTTTGAAGCTCACCATAGAGTGTCTGATGCAATAAAAATTATAGGTTTTGTTTCCTCCAGGGAGGCGGATCGTATAATCCCTAATATGCTCGGTATCATCATCAACAGCACCCCCCCATGAGACGAACTTGTTCATTGCGATTACCGCACGAAAATTATGTTTTCTACTCCGTGCCAAGAGACACTACACACCGCAACAACTCCTCATAATCTACAAAAAACACACTAGACCATTCGCAAGTTTGCAGTTCAGCTCCCAACAATATGCTAAAGTTATGTGGATTCTAGTTAGGAGAGAGGTACCTGTTTGATTGGTGTTACATTCACGAATTCATTGACCTTCCAAAAGATCGTAGAAAGGTGAGCGAAATCTCCATTTTATATTACTATTTTTATAGTCACTGCTCATCAGAAATCTCTTCTGCTATTTCACCACGACAGATTCTAGATAGGGAAACTAGACGAGCTAAAACTGATCAGCCCTACATCGTCAAGCTCGAGATACACCAAACTTCATGTTTCTACCCTAAGGCAGAGTTGTGGAAGCCTTTGCCCATTTAAAAGTTCTCATGATGTCAGCTGAACAAGACAGCTTAGGTCTAATTTCATTGTGAAACCTGTAGAAGCCGGCCAACTCTCTTTTCATTGTATTTTTTTATGATGATCATAGTAAACGTATAAGATGGATGGTTCGTACAACATACCGCATAGCAAGAACAAAAGAGAATGCAGAATGTATCGTATATGTTTATGGTAAACTATAAAGCGTGAAAGGGATAGAAAATAGAAAATTTACCTCATTCTATGAGGTGGAATCATGCAATAAATGCCTCTAAAATGAAACATTTTAGGCATTAATCGGCCAGATACTCCAGTGTATGGATTATGGTTGCTTTCATAATTTGTTATATAAAGTCCTAGGTATGTATGTTTGAGATGAGCTGAAATAAGTTCAGAATTTGAAGATATTTTGTATTGCGACTTCCAGCAGCTTTGCTAATTCAAACAGCAGTTTCTAGAAATGTTGTTCTAGATCCGCGAAACCGTCAATTGTTGGCAGTGGATGAAAACTGTCTTCTTATAGTTTTAGTTGAACAATTCTCCCTATACGCTTTCTTGTTCAATGCAGGAAATACGCTCGTTATGCCTCTTACATATTTGTATCCTCACTTTTTATGCAATAGATGGTTCTATAACTGATAACGTTTCGCTAGAATCAAATTGTCTCATCCAATATAAATACAGTAATTTAACATTCATCTCAATGCCGCGCCTTATGTGCAGTATAGTGCAACTGCATTGACTGTAATAAGAGCTGCAGCTGTGGACATAATAGGTACGATTTTAGAAGTGCTAGTGGGCACGGCATAGTTACTTTGTCTGACCGTTGCACTCTCATAGAAAATAATCAATTTCAGGTTACTATCTCATTATATTCAATCAGTTACTATATTATTCCTAAATGTGGCTTATTTGAACAGAAAAAAGTTAATATAGCTACAAGTAAGAACATTAGATGTGATTCATGCATATTAGATTTTACAAGAGAATATGGTATGAAAAGAATATTCCTTGTGGTTGTTATTTGTATTTGGTATTATGAACATAGCACATCTTATATCTACCTGAATATTAATTAAATTATTTTACTTGATAAATGTTTGCACTTGGTGAATTTAAACGGACATCGAGTCACTACATTATTGGTAGAGATCTCTTCTGACATAAAATCTGTTGACGAATTTGGTGACGAGAGAGAGGAAAATACAGCCACTACATGCGAATTCATCTAAGATGTGCTTAGTACTTTTGTAATGATGTTATAAGGCCACTGTTTTGACAATGTAAAATGATTGAATGTTGGTTGTAATATAGTTCAATATATAATGTTCATGCCAATTCATCTAAGATGTACTTTTTAGTATTTTTGTAATGAATCAGAAGACATGCTAAAACAACAATTTTTTACATTCTTTGGTTTGACTCAATTGAAGTATTTTTTATTTGTCGTGTCATTCCTTGGAGTGCTGATGAATGTTTTTGTTTGGATGGAACTACTTCAGAAAGAGAATTGAGAATAATGTTTGGTACTTTATGATAACATCAATAACGAAATTACTGATGATCCTTCACAGTGAGGATGATAAAGATAACCTCCCATTATCTCATTTTGGACAGATCGATCCATTCATTCGTTAAAAAAACCGCGAACGTCAGTACGTCCTACATAAATATGCCGGTTTACAGAAATTACCGAAGGTGTGTCATATGTAGCACCATACTAGGGCAAGGTGAAAAGTTCCTGAAAAATCAAACAAGAAATAATGTATTGGGTCAAAACTTATTTTGTTTCTCAACATAATGCCCTTGTACATTTCGTCCAACTTTTTTCTAATGTTTCGGTCACTTCCAAATGATATGATTTTGGTAATGCTTCAAAATATGCGTTTGTTTCAGCGATGACTTCATCTTTTGAGACAAATCTCTTTTCGTCGAGCCATTTTTCCAAGTTCGGATATAGATAAAAATCGCAGTGGCCAAATCTGGAGAATACGGATGACGAACTAATCCGTAGCTCAATTCATACAATTTTGCCACTCCGACTACGTACTTGTTCGCCGTTGCGTTATCCAGGTTGGAGAGCACTTTTTCTTTACCTAATGCAGCTCTGCATGATATCTGCAGATGATCGTTTCACCCTTCTCGGAGTAATCGATATAGACGATACCGTGTGCATTCCATGAAAATTGCTGCCATGACTTTGTTAGCCGATAAACCCTCTTTGGTTTCGATTTGCCAGGACATGTCCACTGTTTCCACTGTTCTTTGGTTTCTGGTATGTTAGGTATGATGGATCCATGTTTCGTCCACGGTTACGAAATGGCGTAAATTGTCCTCCTTATCGCACTTGAGCATCGCCAAACACTACTTTGAAGTTGTCAAATGGTCGTGCTTGTTGTCAACAATCAATTAAGTGACAAGAATATTCGCGGTCTCTTGTGGTCGTACGACCACAACGAAAATCAGTAAACCACTTGCGAATCGTTCCAATCAATGGTGAGGAATCCACATAACGTTTAACAAGCGATGGTTTGGTTTGCGTAATGTTTTCTTCCACGCAAGGAATAATGTTTAATTGCGAAATTCACTTCTTTTCATGTTCACAAAAATCTTCAAGGCTGCTTGCTTCCGATGGATGTCAAAACAGAACTGAATGACATATCGGTCTGAAAATTTGTTGCGTTCTAGTTGAAGGTGATATATTACAAATGTCACGTAGCATTTTCGATTCTGGCGCTATGTTTCATTTTGATGAACTTTTCACCTTGCATTCGTACACCAGAAAGGAATATCTAAAAAGGCCTTTGTCAAATGTGGCGTTGCTTCATGTCTGTCCGACAAAAAGACCTGCTCCAAAACATGTCACAAAAATCTAGTTTTTTCTGTGGCCAAGTGCTACAACTAGCAAATGACTACTTTTCATATGAGGCGCACGACCATTTTTATCAATTTACATTCCCTATTCACTCCTTTTCTATTGATGCAGTTAAAACCAGCTACGACGAGAATCTACTACTTTTAGATGCTGCCCCTAAAGATTATCTGCGTGGCCTGCTATTGAAATACGTGAAGTATATCTCACATACACTCATAAGCTAAGCATCAAACAGACAACTATTCAGCCAGAATATCGCTATATCGAATCAATACTGTAGAAAATATTATCCTCCAAAATTGGTCTTCCAAGGATTCACCCATATGTCTGTAACTCATAACTCTTAACAAAGAACTTTGTCTCTTATTCTTTGCTTAGATAAGAGAATTTTCAGTGGAAAAAGTAATCAATTTTATTCCATATTACTATTAAATCCTCTATAATACTTTTTTCTTGACTACAAACCAATTACATAAATTGAATAAAATCAGCCATTACATGATGAAAATCCTAAACTAAACATAAAATAACTATTAAAACTTTGATTTTCACCAGTTTAATGAATAAATGTGACCATAGTTTCACTGACACAGTAGTTTTTAAAACAAAATTCACATTTTGATGAATTAAATTTCCTTGCATCACTAGAAATTAGTAAGTCTGATATCCTATTGAACAATTAACAAATACTCAATAATCCTACCTTGTTAAATTTGTATAATTACATTTTCTGATTTTTACCAGTTTATCGTTTAATCCCTCAATACGTTGAACCCAATTAGGCAACATTCGAATAACCATCTATCCTAGGATTATCATTAAAGTTAGGTATATATATCAGGTAGCTCTTTTGTAGACAGTTAGTACTCTGCACATTTTGTTTGAAGTACTACTGTGTTAGTTTAACTATAGTATCATTTATTTATCAAACTAGTAGGAATCGAGCTTCTTATAGTTATTTCATGCAAGTTTAAGCCAATTACATTATGCATTCGAGAAATATACACTGGAATATCCAAAATTCCATTCGAAGAGTGTAATATTCAACTTTTCAACAGGTTACGATAGATCCTTCAATTACAGCGAAACTCTAATCGTATTTAATTCATTTGCTGTTTATTTTTACTACTTCGGTATGCTAGTGCTTTCTGTTTAGTGAGCGAAGTGTATGCTTAATTTTCCTAATTTCTTTAGGTGCCCTCATTGTACCTGTATATAGAGAATATGCAAATCAGTATTATTTCATATCCAGTGTGCGTTATTTCACATATTTTTTCAGCATTTCTGATGAATTCTGGATTCAGCATATTGGGAACTCCCTCTACAGAATAACACAAGTACGTCAAGTTGATTCACTGAACTTTCACCTATTATCATAGAACCAGATAATAGTTAATCGGGTAAAGTTGCTGAGTAGTGAAGTTGGAAGACTGCGTGAAAATAAAGATTGTGACATTGACAAAAAAGTTGTATCGTTTTCTAATAGTTTTATCATCGAATCATCAGATATCGAGAGTGAATTGCTACAACATGTCATTTTACAAAATAGACAAAGAAACTTCTACAGCTTGAGTCAGATCAGGGGTATTGTCAGTTGATGAATGTGATAAAGAATCGAAGCAGATGAGAATAGCATGTATCCCCAATCATGAACAAAATGGGTATGATCTATAAGGCGCATGTCAGTATCACTTAACCAACGACATGGATCAGTATTCCTACTAGAATATCATAATGCCAAGTTCTATTGCTACTATTTCGATCCTAAATCTTCAAATAACTTACATATAAGAGGTACAAAATAGCTGTTGTTGTTTGATATTTGACAATATATGCTACAGTCACGGAGTTGCTAACAACAACTGATCGGTGAATAGTGGCCCATATGTAATTCTTAGACCTGTGCAATGCACACTGTCCTTCGCACAACACAAGTTCTTCCTCTGTTTATCTTATTAACAATAAGATGCGTATAGCTTCCCCACTCTCACATTGATCATATATACCGCTCGATCTGTCTCAATCTGTATGAATAAATACTTGAACATTGGGAATTGACATTTATATTGACATTATAACCAGAAAAACGCTATTGTCTGAATGGTAGTTGAACCTTGAGGTTACAAGCAACCTGTCGAAGATGATATCCCAAATGTTAGTATGAAGTTCTGAAAGTCTTGTATCAATCAGTTGAGAGGTTTCGAAAAACTCAAAATTGAGCACAGGAAGGCAAACGTCTTACCACTAACATTTGACAAAATTGTTTCTCTCATTATTTTAGTATGTACACTTGCAGAATAAGTTTTGATGCATTCGAACATGCATCTGTTAATATTTCATTTGAACAACTGATCACTTCCCTGAACATGAATAAAACACACTTGAGCAGATTTGAAACAATTCCGAAACAAAACTGATTTTCCTGTTTTGTTCAAATTGACGGAATACATTTCACATTCGTTATAAAAATTGATTGTTCTCACACGGACTAACAAGATGATAGTTGGTTGTTATCATATAGACATGATATTGCTATTTCATTCATTATCTCAGATCTAAGTACTGGTACAATATTCTTATTGTACTGTAAGTGCTGCACATCATCATCTCAACATTCATTCCTGATGGAACAGTTGTGTACAGTTTCGTGGCGTATCGCAAATGAATAAGTCCATTTGATCAAAATGTTGATTTTGTATCAATAAACCAATATTTGTTCTATGCGTGACATCGTTGATCTGTGAATCGCCGACAGATGTCCTTGATATATGTATTTTGTATTCTGTCAAAATAAAGTCTTTTAGTCTTATGCTGACAACTCAACTGAATACTCGTGTTCCATTCCACTCTGTTCAACAGGTTATGACCCCAGTTTATGTGTAGTATTTTTTGGATGTTTAATAAAAATGACTGGTATGTAGACTCGGAAGCCAGTTCTCATATAACGTGAAATAAACATTGGTTAGTTGAAGTAAACTCACAGGGACCTCGTGAAATTTTGATCGTGAATCAATCGAAAATAGTGGTTGAGTGTACTGGAAATTAAAATGTTACAACCATTGTGGACGATAAGACTTCCCAAGTCGCCATGACGAACGTGTTGTATGCTCCATAAGTAGCTACCACGGTCGTATAGATAGGTCTGGCGACTCGTACGTTTGACATGAGTCTTACGCGTCGCCAAACTCGTAGTCCCTCGCTCAGCCACTAGCTAGCGCTTGGATCGGTAAAACGATTTCTTTCCGGAATCGCAAGCAGTGTTACTAAGTATTCTGATTTGAGAGAGGAATTGAACTGTTACTCTTGTCAAAATGTATTACTTATCTTAAAAATAACTTTCCTTTTTTCGCACACATAAAAGACCTCGTTAAAACGATTTCTATCCGGAATCGCAAGCATCCACTTTTTTCGCATTTCCGCATCTTTCGCCACTTTAAAAACAGAAGTTTCTTGCTTCACACTTTTGTACCCCGTTTTGCATTTCGGCACAATGCACGGTTTCGTAATTTGCTTCTAAAAACGCAGGTATTCCTTGTGTTTACAAGTCAACTGACAGTTGTCAGAGAATATTCCTACGTGACGATCATGGGAACTACTGGAATCTGATGATATTGAGCATTGTAAAATTCATGAGTATAATGGATTGACAGAAAATCGTACAATTTTGTGGGTAAGACAAAACATAGGATTGCTACCCGTGAATCCACTACAAATTCATGAGAATAAAAATAAGGAAGTTTTCTTTCCTGCAGAAGAGATATGTGCTCTATTTCAATGAGTATACAGAAATTATAGGTTGTCTCTTATAAGGTTGTTTTATTAGGAACAACAAGTTGATGTCCACCATATAAAATTCGAAAAGTATGAGATATTCATCTAGTTAAACACTCCTAATATTAATATCAGATCCCATCTTTGCCTTGTTAATATAATATACAGAATTTTCATCGTGGTTTGAATAAGATAATTGTGGAAAACTTGCAAAAAGAAGCGCTCCTTCATAGGAAGTAGTGCATCCAATAATAATAGCATTTACTCCACTCGTAAATATTTTTTGTAATAATTTTCTCTTTGTATAAGTCAAACAGGCCCAACTTTTCTTTTGTGTTGTTGATTACATTTAAAAATTAGAAGGAACATGTTAACAACTTCGTAAAGTTTAGCAAAATATCATACAAATTGATACTAAAGACAAATCTATTGTAAATTGAAAAACTTTTCAGTATGGATACAATTCCATATCACATCCAGCATCTCTGTCCATCTCAATATGGATAAATATTTATCATTGTTATTACTGATTGAAATTCTATAACCCTGGTGGCGAGGTAATTTCGATTTTACTCTAATTCTTTTCTTGATATTATTATATTACATTGTTACATTGAAAATGTAACTTCAATTTTTTTCTATATATAAATATCATTTTTCACTCAAAATTAATTGCTAACACAATATTTATTTCCAGGAAATCTAACATATGAAGCAAAAGCGGAAAAAGTCCTGGAAGTCGATCAGAAGTAATTTACAATTATGTACAGAGGCCCTTCATTCATACGTCCTGAGGAGAAGAAAAAGCCAAAGGCTGAGGATTTTCAATAAGTTTAATCGAATAGTGTAACAAATGTAGCTGAAGATACTGCTGATTCGGCTCTGGAAATTGATGCAAGAGGTAGCTCAACTATGGATCCTTAAGCTGAACTTCCGGCTCATTCACCTTTGTACTTGTCTAACAAAATAGAAAATAAAGAAAGTTCTGCAGAAGGACCAGTTTTTTTTGCGTAGAGGATGGTAAATAGACGATTCGGGGACCCGAGCCCCCGATTATGCCGGATTCTTACCTAATAAAACCCCTTCCCCATGAGGTTGGTTCTCCTTCTCAGAGGGAATCCCTCTGCACTGCGGTCGTTAGAGACTCATTGTGCCCTCACATAGTCATCTCCCTATCAGGCAGTGTATTCGATGAATTCAGTAGCCTGATGTAGGGGATAGTTCTGATTTTCTCGACTGTAGCTTTAACTTCCGTTATGTCCGACGACCAACCGCATATGCCATGTACTGACATAGCACATGCATGGGTGTCTTTTCTTCCAGTTAAACAGGATGCTGCTAATATTCCTCTTGATGATCCAAATTGAAAAAAGTAAGTTCCATAGGATCATCTTAGCTAATTTGGAACATATCCATCGACCTGTATAGTTGTTGGATTATATAGTTAATTTACAGAGAAGAATAAATGTGAGTCATTTATCATTTCAAAAATCAATTCAATAATTAGTCATGTCTACTTTGAAGAAAATAGATGTATACAGGTTGATCCAGGGTTAAGCCGCCAAATACTTAGGATCGGTTTGTTAGGTAAAAATGAAATTGTTTCCGCTTATCTGCCGTGATAAATGACTTCTTTCACTGTGATGAGAATAAAATGTTCAATTCCAGCGGCTTCCCAGAGGATAATCCAATTAATATTAGGAGAAATCTTTGTACGGCACTGTTTTTTGTATATCTATTTTTCTTAGATTGAGCTACTAAAAGTTCAATTTTTCTGTCTCTTTTATTTGCAAGTAATGGGAAGCTATATTAGCACATAATATTTACCAGTATGTAGTAAAATCACTTACAGGTGATTGTGCATTATTTGTGGCCGTATTTGCTTTGAGTAATCGAAAAATTTTCCAATACCATTGATATAAGTAATACCACCTCCTCTCCAAAGCTGCGCTTACGATTTTGAAGTTACTAATGTTCAATTCTCGGAGCACTATTGTATTTTGAGCCGTCGTATTTGTTATTCATCTATTTTGTCACCTTTTTCTTCAGTAGGCTCATAATTAATCGAGCAGCTATCTATGTGGTTCAATAAAACAAGTTTGCACAACATCGAAATTTTAATTCACCGTCAAAAGACTTCAATTATCTCTTGATTGAGTCAGAATGCCGGAAGAACTAGCAACAATGGAACGTTATTCAATTACAATGTTTCCAATTTTTATAATACTACTATAATACCAACTAGTTTGAGACTTCGTTATTCTGGAAGAGGTCTCAGGGTCAACGGAATAGTTCAGATTCACGCCTTGATAAGACAATAAACTTAGTAATGAGGTCTCGATTTTATTGCTCAATATAGTTTTATCTGTATTATATCGAATAAGAGCCAGGAAGATTCATTGTTTCCTGAACTAAATTGCCCCTTGATTCCACTCAAATGCAGCTTATATAGCTCAAAATTGGATGGTAGATATCATTAAATCATCAAATATGTTTTATCATTCTTTTCCACATACCTACTATCACAGACATAACGTCGTAATCGAATATCAAGCGAACATACAGTGAATGAGAATGCTATTTATTACACAATGTTGGCTCTTTACAGAATCAGTTATATAATTATTTTCCAATCTTATATTGAATCATCTTTGAGATTTTCATGATCTGGATATATTATGTTCGAACTATGTCCACATCATATTATTTCATGCTACTACTTCGATGGTCTATTTCAATAAAAATATGCCAAGTTGTAAAAGATGTTGAATCGAAGTAAAATGAAAACATTATTGCAGGAATACGATAGTTTATATAAAATAGAAGAATATAATGGATAAAATTATGAACCACGACGTACTCTACCTAAAACATGATTGAGGAACAGGAGTAACAAATCGGGCAAAGTGTCGAAATCGTTATCTCGGAAAATCAAAACAGAACAAACACTTTATTCATGAATAATGATATAGCTTATCCCTCTCATTGTGCCAGAATATACCATACAAACAACCTGATAGAAAGGAGAAATCTGGAATGTGACAATAATGATAAGAATAAAAATCGGATTTGGGAACCAGTCAAGTGCCAGTATTTTATTCAGTATTCGCGAATTACATTCTGGTAAAGTCACTTTTTGGAACTTTTATTGAATTCAAAATTGTAATAAATTGAAAATTAAAGAGAAGTTTTATGTTTCAATGTTCAAGGCTGACTCCTAGTCGGTACATACATTCATTCTCAATGACACTTCGGATGCGGAGAAGTACTTAGAATTTGTCTAAATCCACGTTTTATGAAATACTATGTCAGCAATCTTCAATAAAGGAACAGAACTATGCTGTGAGGAAATCCCAACAAAGGTTAGCGAGAGAGTTAGGCATTATGTAGCTCTACCACCTCTTGATTATCTTAAACTGGACGTTGTCATCTATATCGAAGATTCTTTAGTAAATAATCAATGGCAATAGTGAAAAAAATTCCATAAATTATGATCGTCCATGAGCTGAGGTAATGTGAAACCTTGTTAAAAGTTAAATTAGGAACAATTTGCGATTTGAGGCATTGCAGATCATCGAGTTCAACTTCTTCAGGGTGTAATAACTCGATAAATTATTACTTCCGAGGCCCTTGAAATGGTTCAATTCAATTCCAAATAAAGTTTTATGAATTACTATATCTTGATAGAACATACGCGCGATATCAGGCAGGCCTAGCGATGCTCTGTTTGTCTCGTAATTTGATATCTCCTTTCCTGAGCATCGACCAGCAAGGAAGTATACTTAGCAACGTAAGCACAGCACGAGGCCAATGAATTTTTCCCTGAGTCAGGGAAAATCCACGTGGAGTGAGAAGAGCCCTTACGGACTATTCTTGAGCCTAGTCTGATTCCTACAGGTCGCTTTTGAAACGTATTGGCGGGTCTGCCCCCTTGTTCGAAGTTAAACATATTTTCTAAGATTTGCGCATAGGGTGGCCGGCGATCGCTTCAATGATTTCATGGAAACTAATTACCTTCAGAAAAAAAAGAGTTTTTCACCAGCTACTCTTTTGGCAAGCTAATCTTGTCCAACCGGTTTTTACGTTCAAAGGAATTATACATTGTTTTCATTAATTCAAGTCATATGAATTTTACCTAGATTCAACAGTCAAAATAATTGAAATATTCTCAATTTCTTTTCATTGTTGTTGAGATAAAAGCTCTATAAAGCTATAAATAATTTTCTACTCAAAGCAAGGAGAATTTCAACCCATGTTAATTTCTGATACTAGCATCATATTTTTTTTGAAGTCAATTATTATCTTGTTTGTCAGTATTGTGACAAATTGAATTCAACAAAATAAGATAGAGATTAAATTAATACATGAATTTGTGTTCCTATAAATGTACAGTGAACAAAGGAAGTCTTTAAATTCAATCGACTTCAGAAGAGCGCAGCCTACGTTGAATTTTGCTTGTAGTATTGTAAAAGAAATAAACCCGGAGCTGTGGAAAGCTTGCGTAGGGGTAGTTTTGAGCATTGATTCGACTTATAGTTAGAACCCAGTCGTGAGCAGAATTAAACGTAGTATTTGCGCAACAGCTGTTACTCATTCCTAGGGATGAAGCAGCGCTAGACATGTGCGCGTCTTTCGCGTCTTACCAAAAGAGTTAGCTCCCTTAAAATCATCTTGTGTCAGTTCCATAACACACATAATTCATTCCAACGTAGGAGTCAAGTGTGTTAATTCTCTGTACCTTACTCCCACCTGGGATTCGGAAGGGAATTATTCATTTATTTATAGTTACACCACCCAACAGCCACAGGCCAATTAAGGATGGTAAAAGCTACAGTTTGAATAAAATTCACAAATATACTATTACAAGAACAATAATAATTCATATAACACAAGAACATAAATACAAAATGCAAATGAGAAAAAAGTTGATAAACATCAATACTGATATCAACATCGGTACAAGACTGTTCTGCAAGCAGAGCACGCAGGATGTATTGAACAATGTTTTAAACTATTGTACTACATCAGCTATATCCCCAGTAATAACTTTTATATGTGCAACGGATGTATCGAATATGTCTAGACTATCTTGAAACATTTTATAATTGTTGCACATCTCATAGATAGGCGATGACTGCAGCATACGTGTGCGAGGCCTGTACAGATAAAAAGTATTCGGATGTCGAGCTAGTCCGCCTGAGCCCGTCAAGACTAGAAACCTCGAATCAAGAATAAACGTTATCTATGCGAAAGCTAAGATACTTCAAGAATTTTCACTGAATACCCTCCAGCAGGTGGATATGAACCTGATGAGTAGGAGACCACACGACTGAAGCGTATTCAAGGCGAGATCTTATAAATGAATTAAAGCAGCAGTAGTGTTTCAATATTGACGAAGTCTCGCGAGCTTCTGATAATGAAACCCATGAGCCTGGATGCTGTGGACGCCACTGAATTAACATGATTGTCGAAAGAAAGACTAGAGGGGAAGTAGACACCCAGATCTCGTATATTTTCACATCGTGGAAGAACTGAATCAGAAATATAATAATCGTAAATTATAGGAGTCTTGCTTCTTGTAAATTGGTTAGTAGTTAGTAGAGCACCAGGAATGAAACAGGTTGAGATCGTTTTGCAGTTGAAGAGCGTCTCTCTTCGATTTGATCGGAAGAAACAACTTCAGCTCATCTGCATATAGTAGATACATGACGGTAAAAATGGAGGAACATCATTGATGAAGATATTGAATAGTAGTGGACCAAGAACAGGGCCCTGTGGAACACCGCTCGGATTGCTGAAAGCATCAGATCTGGAACCTGAAGGTTCCACATAGTGACATCACTCGGTCAAGTAACTCTCAAACAGTCCCATCAGCCGGATCGACACACCAAAATCAGCTAATCTAGAGAGAGCTAATTATGATGATATTCCAACAGGCTAAGTGCATTTTGATTGCCAGAGGACAATTATTATATTATATTCAACCTCTGTTAATATATGATCTTTCCAGCCATTCAGAAGAGAGCCAGAGAGAGAGAGAGAGAGAGAGAGAAAGAGAGAGAGAGAGAGAGAGAAATAATTTGGGGACTAACTTCATAATCTTGTTGTTGTGTTGATATGTACTGAATTTTGTTAACTTTAGTTAACTTATTCGAGGCGGTAGTCGTAGTCAGAAACAGCTTCTAGGTGGGCTGAATTATAAATCTAGTGGTGGCAGCTCAGAAGAACCTTGAGGGTAAGTGGGGAGTTTTGCTTTCAAACCTATTCACTTTCCTTGAAAATTGAATCTGAAGTTGACAGCAACATTTTAGCTTCAGAAATCAGAAGTTTGAAACGAGGGGTTAGCCGTGGATGTGTCACCTGTTTGAGAATAAGGGCATAGAGCGGCTGGTTCCATATTGGAACTGGTGTTAGCTGATCACCTCTGTCAAACCTTATTTCAGATTCAAGAAATATGCCCTCGGCACTGTTAGCAAAGGTTCAGATGAAGATGTGTTTAGGATGGGTGAATTACTTCCTGCCAAATCTGAAAACAATGTACCTTTCTTTGTGTCCATGGTTCGTCTGTTATTTCTTATAATTTCTCTATTCAACGTTATCTGACAACCTTATGGAATATCGAGGAAATATGTACCCATTATTTAACAAATTCTCTTGTTGATTGCATTTGGAATGTAGCGTTTTCTCTTGATATATACACCTATTACATTCACTGGTTACTTCTAGGTATTTAAGACTGGATCATTCAAGCTTTATTCCAATTTATTCACAGACTGGAGTGATTTTCCAGTAGTTGTAGGTGGCAGGATTGATCATTCGTAATTTCTTGATTCCCTATCTGCTGACAGGGGTGAAAATTCTTTAGAAACGTCATTATTCTTCATTAGAAGAGTCCATAACCCGGTCACTTATGGCACCTCTCAAGCCAGCTTTTTATCAATACGTTGTCTAAAACAAATATCAACAGACTTTCTTATGCGCTTTCCTGAAGCAAGTAGAGCAATAGCCAAAGATTTTTATGTCGGTGATTTTCTTTCTGGTGGTGATTCCGTCGAAGAACTAAATAAACTATGTCTTCAAGTATCATCATGTTGACAATCAGCCCATTTCTCATTGAGAAAGTGGTCATCTAATGAATCCAAGGCATTGGAAGGGTTAGCTCGGAATGATATGTTGAGCCAAGTATATTTGTCCAGTCAGGAAAACAATAAGACTCTTGGTTTGTACTGAACACCTTGAATATTGTCTCAAGATTTGGAAAATGTCTGAAGAGATAACAAAGAGATTCATCTTATCTAGCATCTCGAAAATATTTGATTCGCTTGGCCTTCTGTCCTCATGTGTCATAATAGCAGAAATGCTCATCCAAAGGGGTCATTTTCTGATAGCATTCAAAGACTAAGGGTTGATGAACTTCTTGGCAACAAAAGCAATATCTTAAGCCTCCAGCCATTTCTCGCAAGAGAGTATACTGAGAGTGGGAGGTAGGTTACAAAACTCGAGTTTCCTTTATTCAAAAAAGCATCCTATTATTTTGTCCTCAAATCACACACTGTCGAAACTCATATTTCAGCATGAACACATAACTTCGATGCATGCTGGACCTCAGCTTTTACTTTCCTCAATTAGGGAACGCTATTGGTCTATTGATGTAAAAAAGGTTGCCAAAGTCATATGTCACAAGTGTATAAGATGTTTTCGCGTTAACCCTAAGTGCGGAAATGCAATAATGGGTTCCCGGCCATCCTCGCGTGTTATTCCACAACCACCATTCTTCGTAACGGGCGTGGATTTTGCTGGTCTCATTAATATTCGTGATAGGAAGGGAAGTGGATGCAAAACTATTAAATGTAATATTTGCCTTTCGATTTGGATTATCACTGAGGCCATTCATTTGGAGCTAGTTTCAGATTTGACCACAGAATCTTTCATAACGACATTCCGAAGATTTGTAAGTAGACGTGGAAAGCCTTATCTGCTATATTCCGATAACGGTACCAATTTCATCGGAGCTGATTCCGAATTGACTGAACTAGCTACATTCCTTCAATCAACGGCATCCGATATATCAAATAAGATAAACAACGAGGGCGTAGAGTGGCATTTCATACCACCATACTGCCCAAATTTCGGTGGTCTATGGGAGTCGGGCGTGAAATCCACAAAATTTCACTTGAAACGCCTACTTGCAAATTAATTTCTTACATTTGAAGAATACTATACTGTCCTCAATCAGATTGAGGTGATCCTCAACTCTCGTTCACGCTTTCCCCTCTCCAACGATTCATCTGACCAAGAATCGCTCACCTCATCGCACTTTTCGATTGGAAGATCAGCTACATCCTTGCCAGATCTATATATGGGCGATATAGCAGCGAATCGCTTAACCAGATATCAGTGTTACCAGCATCTCCAGCAGCAATTCTGATAGAGTTGGAAGTGTGATCATATAAACCAACTACAGCCTCGTGCGAAGTGGAAGACATTCACCACTAAGTTACAATGCGATTCCTTGGCTCTTATCCGCGACGAAAACACCCCTCCCCTCAAGTGGCCTTTAGGCAGAATCATCTGTCTTTATCCTGGCCGTGATGGTATTGCTAGAGTGGCCACTATCAAAACTTCTAACACGAAGCTGCGTAGAGCAGTGTCAAAAAAATATCACCTATCACTTGAAAACGAAGACTATACAGACCAGGCGAATGCTTCTTGAAAACTAATCTCCAAAGTGGGGCCATGTTGGATCATGCATAGATGTTCTATGTACTATGACCCGTCTGGACAGCGAGTTGCACGCCAGGGGATTGTGACAGGAATTAATTAATTAATAGAGACAATCAAAACGTAAAAAATTGTCATTACAAAATTGTAAGTCTTCAATAAATATTTGAACTAAACTATTGCAATAAATACAGTTCACTAAACTAAAACTCTAAAAACAGAGTCATCAATTCTATTTTGTCATTAAGTTCTATTTTAGCATCTTTTTTGAGACATTTAGTTAGAGGTTCCGTAATTTTGGAAAAATAATTCATAAATGTACTATAATAGTCTAGTAATCCTAGGAATCCCATAATTTGTTTTGTCGTTTTTGGAAGTGGTAGTTTCCAAGGTACTCTACTTTCTCACGATGATATTCAGATTTGTTCAGTTGGATTTCAAAATTGGAGTCCCTGTGTCGCTGAAATACGCATTTCAGGCGCTCTAGATACTACTGTATTGACGTTGAAAATATCATTATATCATCCAGGTACACTGAATATTTATTCTGAATTCCTCGAAGAATATCATCCATCACCCTTTGGAATGTTGCTGAAGGGTTGTTTATACCAAAATGCATTCTTGAATACTCAAAATGACCGGTTTCAGTTTTGAAAACAGTCTTTTTTGATTATCCTGCTCATCCATTTCTATTTGGTCAAACCTACTAGCCAGGTTCAGTGCAGTAAAATACTGACATTTTCCATTTTGTCTAGTAAGTCTGTTACCCGTATATTCGGTAGAGTGTACTTTCTTGTTGTCAATAGTCTTGTCATTTGCTTTGCAATAATCAATCACTACACGATATTTTTGTGTACCAGAAGCGTCAGGTTTTCATGGTACGACCCATATTGGAGATGACCAATGTGAACAACTCTATCTTATTATTTTTTGGTCAAGCAAGGTATTCATCCGATTTTCTACTCTTTTCTTATGTGCTGAAGGATAATGATATGATTTCAAGAGACACTGGTGATTCATAGTTAGTTTTGATATGGTGTTCAATTTTGTGACCGTTGAGGGCATATCGTCATATGGTGGAAAATATCTGAGATTTGTTTATGTAATTCCAAACTTTCATATTATTGTTCTCCGTCATCCAGATAATGTGTACAAATTTTGGATAGGTCTAAATTTTGCCAGTTTTATCAAAATTGTTAAAGTTTATTCCTTCAATTGATCTCATAGTTCTGCCATTATGTTTTTCGACTTTGATCGATTCAGAAATATTCAGCGTGACGGCTGAGTTGTGTTATCTGAAATAGTTGTGATAGCTGAATTGTTTTTTTGAGATTATCAGAGAATTCGGTATCTCAGAATTGTGAATTTTTATATGAGGTATTATATTATTTCACCATTTTTTATGGAAGTTTTGATTTTTATCATCTGTTCGGAGCGAGAGCTGATTGTAATTAAATTCAAGTTTCGTTTAGTTTTGTGAAATTGTAAACGAATTTTAGCATGTGGAGTTATGATTCAGGCATTATGAAAATCAAGATTAGCTTGCAGCTGCTCCAAGTTGTCTAGCCCAATGAGACATTCGAATGTATCGTGAAATTTTAATAAATAGAATTTTAAATTCTCCGTACATTTCTGATGCGGGCATGATAGCACTATATTCATGGGCAGATTTTTGAAAAACAGTTGAAACTGTAAAATTATATATATTATTATATTTCGGCATTAATTTGAATGCTTAATTGGGATCAACAATTGAAATTTTATAACTCAATTTTGGTAACACTATATTCGAAATATGTATCTATATAAATTCAATCTCAAACAGCACTTATCTACACTATGATCGTTATTATTAAAACGCACTGAATGATATCTGCACTATTGTAATTTCATCTAATAAATTGATTTTGAAATTTTGAGGTTTTTAATTATTTATTACGAGCTTATATTTCAAACTGTGCAATCTGAATATATCTAGTTGATGGATCGAAGCTCAGACTGTAATCTAGTTCTAAAATTATTACAAAAACGTTCCCTCAATTATAGTCTGGACCACGGTCGTACATACAGGTCTGGAAACTCTATGGTTGACATAAGTCTCTTACGCGTCGCTAAACTCGTAGTCCCTCTCTCAGCCACTAGCTAACGCTTGGATCACGAAGTGGCATGTTCCCATTTTTTGCACACATAAAAGACGTTGTTAAAACACATTCTTTCCGGAGCATGTATTTATTATCTAAGGCTTTTTTTGGTAGTAATTTGGAAAAGAAATTTATGAAAATAATCGATCGCATATAAACATCTTTTTAATTAAATTAGGATTACAATCAAAATACATGTATACTAGTTAAGTATGTTGTCTTTCATTATGTTTACAATATATACCTTATACACTAAACCTCTGGTACTGTACACTCGACGGGTCCGGAAAACTCGGCTATGTTGACACTGCCAATTTTTCTCGTAACGCAAAATTTACTATTATGATTTGAGAGAGGAATATAAATGTTACTCTTGTCAAACTCACCTCAAAAATAACTTCATAAAAGACCTCATTGAAGCGATTTCTATCCGGAATCGCAAGCATCAACTTTTTTCGCATTTCCGCATCTTTCGGCACTTTAAAAACAGAAGTTTCTTGCTTTA
Organism: Endomychus coccineus; assembly: GCA_958510875.1. Taxonomy (NCBI): domain Eukaryota; kingdom Metazoa; phylum Arthropoda; class Insecta; order Coleoptera; family Endomychidae; genus Endomychus; species Endomychus coccineus. The sequence goes on from OY294067.1 coordinate 97,650,255, forward strand.
CACTTTTGTACCCCATTTCGTATTTCGGCACAGTGCACGATTTCGTAATTTGTTTCTAAAAACGCAGGTATTCCTTGTGTTGACAAGTTGTCAGATAATACTCTTACGTGGCGTCTTTTTGGTACAACGCGAAAGTCGACGCTTAACGGTCTCACTTCTCACATAGGAAACAACCTCGAGTTTCCAGACCTGTATGTACTACCGTGGTCTGGACTTACGTAAAGTCGTAGCCAACTTCAACATTATATATAAAATTTGATAATTGAATAGTGAAATGTGAATGAAACATTGTTTGCAAATCTGATGGAAGTGGTCTACCTCACATACTGAAAACTTAGAATTAATTTTTGACAAACGCAAGACTTTAAATGAATAATCAAGGCTTCAATAGTGAGATGTATTCATTATTCGGTTCCATTCAAAACGAAAGGCCGCCAACGTAGCTAAACTTTAGGAACATTTTTACTGAAACGATAAAATTGAACCAGTCATTACGTGACCCATTATAAAATCCAACAAAAATTTTAAATGTTGATTTTCACTAATTTGATTAGTTAATCAGTGATAATCAAACTTCTAGTAGCTATTTAGTGAAGTTTGATTTTCTACTTATAAATTATATGTCCACAAATGGAATTTGAAAGTTTTCTGAAATTGATACACTTTACACTGTGTAATCGAAACATATCAATGTGATACATCTAAGTTTGGAGTGTAATCTCGTTTTCAAGTTCTACGAAAAGCTTGCTTCAATGATATTATGGATTTACATACAATGAATTAAAAGGGAAAATATGAATGAAACATTATTTGCGCATCTCGTACTTGATGAAAGTGGTCCAGCTCAGTTACTAAAAACGTGATAGAATAATCATCTTAATTTTTACAAAGGCAGGACTGTGAATGTGTAATCAGGACTTCATATTATTTTATTCGGTTCTATTCAAAACGGAACTGTAGCCAAAATTTTGTAACATTTTAAATAAGATTTCATGCACTATTGGGGTTGGTAGTATGAAAATCATAGGGGTGAGTGGAAGAATATTAACAAGTATAACACATGTAAAAATTCGAGTATAACTTAATAATGATTAATTGAACTGTGACGTCTTACATGAATGGATACAAGCTAGGTGATATCCCACGGATTTAGATGCAGAGATCCACATATCCAGAACCAAGTGTCTGTTTCGAATACACATGGCAGCAAAGAAGAGGGTTGCCAGCTTGAGTAATGTGAACAGCAAAATCCAGGTCATATCTATACCCCGTTCTTTCACAATCAGTCATTGTCGTTTATTATTGATGAGCACTTCAGATACAGTTCAGTAACTTTTGTATCATTAGGGCCAATAAAACCCTCAGTTTTCTTCTCTCTTTATTTCCCACTGAATAATTTCTTCGCTTATTTGTCACTGAATAATTTACTGGTTGAATTTTGTGGAACGGGACTTTGCTGATCACTTTACTAAAGCTAGCGAACCTCTCCTTTGCTACAGTATTTTTTCAGAACAGAATCCTCATTCTTACTTATCTCACTATACGTAGTATATAGTGTAAGGGAAGTATTGTAATCGGGCCAAGAATTGTTTCTGGATTTTCGCGGATATGTCCGTTCAGAACATTTTTGAATCGATCTAGACAATTGTTATGCATGATGTCTATGTGTGTACGTGTGTGCGTAACTTTGAAGACGATTGCGCTGTTCCTATTGGCCCTATCGGCTTAAAATTTTGCAGATTTCTTTAAAGTGGTAAAAATAGCTTCGTTTCAGTTTCTAAAACATTTAATCACAGCATTAGGACAACCATGTCATTCTAATTATAAATATATATGCCATTCGAGTAGAAGTGTCTGAAATTTTTGTTTTGATATTCCAGTGACGTCGGCGATATGACGTCACTGTCTATGTTAGGTCTATACTCTGTTGCAAATTTCTATATTTCATATGATAGGAAGTATCAGAATGAATCAAGGTTACATTTCGACAGCTGGTGTCAGTATCAAACATAGAGTTGTGAAATACGTTATAATATTATTGTGACATAGAGTATAATATAACGTGTTTCATTAGCGGTTTCTAAATCGTTACAAGCTTTTATTCAACCTGCTTTATTTAATTTGCCTTGTCACTGAATTTTGATCCACTTCTTGGCATTCAATTAGCTTGAAATTTGGCAGGTGTTCAATGCATTATGGAATATTTATAAGAGAAGAAACAAGGAGGCTACTCCAAAATGACGGGCGGGTTTTGTGATTATGATATGATTCTATTCAAAATTGTTATATGCTTTATGGGTCGGAGAACATGATTTTCGAATAAAAATTCAGAACATCAAGGTGACGGACGAGATTTCTGATTATAGTCAGATTCTATCCAAAAAGGGGGTTTTTGGGATCAAAGATCATGATTAGCCCACTGAAAATTCGAGATTTCCAAATAGCGGGTAGAATGACGAATAAATCTCATGATTATGATCCGATTCTATTCGAAAGTGGTACATAGGGGTTTTTGATGTGAGAACATGCTTTTATCATGATCCGATTTTTTTCGAAATTGGTATATGGAGGTTTTTGAAGAGATAATATTTTCCCATTCAAAATTAGAAAATTCAATATGGCAGCTACAGTGGATGCGTTTTGTGATTATAGTTCGATTCTATTCAATATTGTATATGGAGATATTGAATCCAGAGATTTTTCCCTGGTCCTAAACTCGTGTACATTTGATCCGCAGAAGTAGCAGGAAACTAGTTTTGCTAAGAAAAGTGAGAGAATTAATCACATTTCATTTTCTAATTCTCTTCATGTGGACATGTGGACAACTTCAACTACTTCCAGGATAGCCACCAAGCTTTAATTCATTCCAGTAGCTGATTACTTCAATTATTATTAAGTTATTACAGGCAAATACTTACACTCATAATTCTTGTTATTGTTGAACTACCTTCTCTCATTTTCCTAAATGATTTTTTACTGTCAACTAAACCTGAATCTTGTATTTTCTCCAGAAAGTTTCTCACAATCCCTAATATGCTACAAAGATCCCTATGAAGTATTAAGTTCTCTCATCTTATCTCGCGACGTTCATATTAGGTCCATTGCAAATACTCCTCGACAAGAGCTTGATTTCCTATCCAGTGCCAATAGCTACTTTATATGTCAGTAGCACCACGAAGCACAGATTCAACAGGCCCTGGAGTACTGTTTACATGTTCGGAGTTCAGCTACCAAACATACGCTGAAGCACTCAGATTATCTTCAGAAGAGATCCTCTCTTACGAATTCATTAACATCGTAGGAAGTAGAGCGACCTCCTCTTTTCTTTAGATTTCATCATGTTGGAAAATCAATTCATATGTACAAAATGTTATGGTGCAGATATCATTGACTGTCTTCAATGACAATGATTATAGAGTAGATAGTGCGTTCAAGAACACGGTTTCTTCTTGCCTTGGATGCGGACCTTTCACCTTTCATAATAGAATAGAATAGGTCTTTATTCGATAATTACAGCGTAGAATAAGTCAATAGTTTACATTTTGTAAATCAAATAATTCAATACAATCATATAAAAAAACAACAGATTATATATTAAGAAGTGGAAACCAATAGAGATATCCATAAAAACACAGTATTCAGACTCAGTTATACATTTAAATTTCTAATGAAATATCAACTATATTATAGAATAAATAAATCTAAGAGTAATCACAGTTGAGAGTATTAAGTGGAGATAATCACTTCACACTACATTCAAAATATTCATCCAGATTATAAAATGATTTTTCTAGTAAGTCAGTTTTATTTTTTTCTTAAATGCATGTTTTGAAGTTATAAGTTTGAATTCATCAGGAAGATGATTGAAACTTTTGATTAGTGAGTAAACTACATTCTTTTGGACCAACGTAAGATTAGTACTCATTGGTGCATAATTATCTCTTTTTCCAGTTCCATAGAAACAATTTTTTCTATATTTTTTTAATTCTTCCGGATGTTCATTCACAAAGCCCGACGCTTCTAATTATATATACATACTAGTGAGGGTGAGTATTTTATTGTCCTTGAATGGATCTCGACAAGATTGTCGGTTTGATAAACCTAATATTGCTCTAATATCCCTTTTCTGTAACTTGAAGATTCTGCCTGCATCCTAGCTATTTCCCCACATTATTATGCCATACCTAATCTTTGAATATATGTATGCGTAATGGGCTTCAAGACAGGCCTTCAGGGTGAAACAGTTAGAAAGTATTCTTAAAGCAAAAACAAAACTACTAAAATTTGGAGCTAGCCGGTGGACATGTGCTTTCCAATTCAACTTTGAATCTATTACTAAACCTAAGAATTTGGTTGTGTTCGTAGAACTGATTGTTGCATTATCAACTTCTGCTTCTATCAATGATAGTTCCTCAGCTGAAAAAGTTATCATTCTCGTTTTGTCTATGTCCAATTCCATATAGTTATGTATCCCAATAGGATGTTCCACATACACTTCGTAGAGTCTAGTCTGTTGGTACTGATAGGTAGAAGTACGGGATATAATCCGAACTTCCCGAATATTGCTTGTCTTTTGCGATCTGGTGCTTCGCATTCTGACAATATATGGTTTGACTGTTTCAGCTCATTTGCCGCACTCTCTACAGGGAATATCTACATTGTAGAGCCCTATTTTGTGCAGTTCCTCCTATCGTACTGTAGGAACCCATAATACTACACATATTCACTTGTTCACATCAATCGGCACCAGCTATCCGTTATCATTCATATTGGCATATGTAAATGGTTGCACTCGAGTTCTACTTTACAGAGAAACATCAACGATTCAATCAGGTTTTGCCTATGCTTGACGTTTCGCTCAGTATATTTAATTGTCTTTTATGATATCGTTATAATTTAGAACATTTTTACTATAATAAAATGAGGATTATTGGTTGAGTTCACGAAAAGTTCCATCATTTATGACGGATCATCCAGTTTTATGGGGGAGTAAAGATGTGCTGTAGCATACATATAGATATATCATACTCACGACCACTTGCGCACTCTGGTATAATGGAACGTGTAGAAGTAATGAATTCTATATTTCAATGCTTCTAATATAGTAAAAAGTTTTACAGATGATATTTACTGCGAAGATTGATAAATATTCATGCACTTATTATATTATTGCGGAAGTTGAGAGACCATTCATCGATAATTTTTGTCAACTGAAGCACTCCCAGTGACAGTTGATTATGACAAGTATGGAACATGTTGTAAAATTTATTTTATCTCATATACTTGAAATAAAACCGCCTCCACCGCTATAGGAGCAGCTGCCGGTCGATTTGATTATTATCTACACAGAGTATCTGCTATGGCTGCCAAATCGGTCGCAATGCAATGATGAAGTCAGAAAGACCCATAATCGTACTACAATCTACTATTATTCAATCCTGTATCTGTCAGTTAACTTTATGCGTTAGATGTTCTGATTTCGAATCTATTTAGTTCTTCCAATAATTATTATCTGACCATTGAATGTATCTCAATGATGAGATTTCGAATAAAAGTACATTTTTGTATTTCAATTTGAAAACAGTTTTGTATGTGTCACAAAAGTTTCATTACAAGGACATGGTCTTCTGAATATCATGAAGAACTGTATTATATCCGTGGAACTATACTCAGGAATCTTCATTAGAATAGTCATCGGAGTAACTGGAAGATAAGATAACTTTTCAGGTTATAGTCGATTCAATGAATAATTAGACACATACTTCACTTGACGCTGATACAATAATGTAACAAAATGTCCTTATTGTTCCATTTTGGCTAAGTGTTATCTAGAGTTCGAGGAGACTATACAACATCCAAACTGTATCCAGTTTTCTTTACAGATATTTGATACTTCTATTCTGCACTATCTGTATTCCTTACTGCTAGCTTTGCGAACTTTTTTCACATCGAGTATTATAATTCATTCATTATTTGTTCATTACTAATCATTACATTTGTATGAGAAATATGTAGGCATTTGATAGGAAGATGATTCTGGATGTAACTAACCGAAGAAGTACCAAATTTCAATCCTCATATTACGAACTGCGAGCCAGAGTTTAAGATCAATCTGTTAAGATAACGTGAGTGAATTCCTTTGAACATAGCGATCAGACTAGCATTCCGGGAATTCATCATTCAATACTGAATATTCACTATACTCATCATTTATCATGAGTTGCACCCTCAAAAGAATTTTCTCCAATTATGTCATCATGGCTATTCATTTGTAGTGAAAAAAGTGGCACACAATCGAATACAAAATGTTCAATACTTTTTTCTCAACATCTATCCAATACATGCCTCAATTTCGAACGGGTCATTTCTATCTTCATTGATTGAACTGTGACCTATTACAATCGTATGTGATATAGTGAAGTAAACAAAAAAGATATATTCACAAGACAGCAGTAACTTTTATCGATAATAGGAATATAGAATGTTCATCCAATCTTGTGATCTTGAGTATTTATTCAACGAAAAAAAGTGAACTAGAATCGAATTCAACATGTTCTCAGTTATTGTCCAACAAAATTTGTTCGAATACTACGAGATATTGTTAGATTCGAATCTAGTTCATAAGTAGTCATTTTGGTATGAATTCATGATTTCAGATGGACATTGTTTATTGGAGAGCATGAAATTAATTAAGCAAGACACACAAGAGTTTGAGAGATAACTGTTTCTTTCTGTTTTGGTTATAAACCAATACTTAATGTAATCGTAATAGATGAGACATAATTTTTTCTTTTTGTCGTAGTTATAAACCAATACTTTATGTAATCGTGATAAATTTTTTTAGCTTGCCATGCTCTGAGTTGGGTTATTTGTTTCAAGTCTCATTAAAGCCGAGCAAAGATGCAGCAAATTTATTTAGACAAAGTTGAGTAATACAACCTTGAGCACATCAAAGTCTAGAATTTTATTACAAGCTTGTTTCCCAAGAAAAACTCGATTCTGAAGCTTAAAAAGTTCACCAAATTATACCGGCGTCTACGTTTTATACGGCAAATAAAAACGTAGAGCGTACGGTAAAGGAAGACGGAGGACTATTAGTTTTCGATCAATTGCGTTGCGAAAGGGAGATATCATCAAATATTCTTTTGGTAGATCGTAATTATATAAAAAAGAGTCCGCTTGTTTTTATGTGCACACTTGTGCAACTGACAGGTCGGATGAACGATCAAAGAATCCTCTGGGAGCTTTGACGTTATGCTCCTGCTGGTGTCTGATACAGCATGAAAGTTTGTCTCTACTGACGGTTCATAGGAACTGACCCACGTCAACCTGCATTAATTAATCGAAAGAGCGTGTCTCCGTCTGAAAGCTTTCTACCTACCACTTTTAACTTTTTGCTCAATCATTGTTTGCTCCAAATCCTTTATGTTTTGGACTCGTTCCCAATTTTGTAAATAGAATTGCTACTTTAAATGGATTTATCGTTCGCTCCCAGGGTTTTTCAACGATCCGCTGCTCGAAAAGATTATCACTACTATGTCCGTTCGTTCTCCCCTATCACATTATATGTCAAATCGTTTTATGGAGTATGACCATGCAACATCGTGAGCTTATTCAGGTATATTTCATATTCTATATTATATCATAAACAAAAACGTTGTACCGGATAGTTATTGAAATTCAAACTGAACCATTCTTCACTGATGCTATTAACAAAACGGGGCACGTTTCATCTCCATGACAATGACGTAATAGAGATACACATATATATATATATATATATATATATATATATATATATATATATATATATATATATATATATATATATATATATATATATATATATGCATACTTTCTTGGTATATTGTTTCGTATATATATTGAAAATAAAATGAAATAAAAATTCTTTTTGACGTTTCGACAATGTTTATTGTCTTTATCAAAATTGTGGATTAGTGTTTCCATGTAATTTAGAAAAGAATATATATATATATATATATATATATATATATATATATATATATATATATATATATATATATATATATATATATATATTTGTATGTTTTCTTGGTATATTGGTTCATATATATACTGATAATGAAATAAAAATTCTGTTTTGACGTTTCGACAATGTTTATTGTCTTTATCAAAATTGTTAATTTAATTAGTGTTTCCATGTAATTTAGAAAAGAATAGATGATTTCGATTAATGAAATGCGTCTGCAGCCGACTTGTGTTTTAAGATCCAATTAAAACTTTAGAATTAGCTAAGCAAATAATTCAAAATAAATGGGATGAAATAAAACTATATACAAATTTACCTATGAATGAGTTCTTAACAGCTATAGAATATACATTCACAGCTAATTTTTTACAATATAAAGATGATTGTTATAAACAATTAGATGGTTGTGCAATGGGCTCTCCAATATCAAGTATCATAGCCCAAATAGTAATGGAATTCCTTGAAGAAAAAGTAGTATCTCAACTAAATTATTATATAGCCTTCTTCAAAAGATATGTTGATGATTGTATTGCTGCAATCCCTGAAAACAAATGTAATGAATTTTTAAATTCTTTCAATTCCTTTCACCATAAGTTACAATTCACGATTGAATTAGAAAATCATAATGGAATAAATTTTTTAGATTTAACTTTAGTAAGAAAATCAAATGATAACAGAATTCTAACAAAATGGTATACCAAACCTACTTGGTCAGGAAGGTTTACTAATTTCAATTCTAATATACCTAACAAATATAAGAAAAACGTTATTATAAATCTAATAGATAGAGCTATTCGACTAAGTTCTCCTGAACTGAGAACTATATCTATTACAAAAACAAAAGAAACTTTAATAAGAAATGGTTATCCCATTGATTTAGTAAATTCGATAACTAAAGACAAAATTCATAAATTTTATAACTCATTTGGTGAAATCGATACCAATAATGAGAAAACTAATGATAGGCATTACATATCACTACCATATATTAATGGACTTTCAGAAAAAATTTGTAATATAGTGAAACATTATGACCTACATATATGTCATAAGAGTTATTTAAATCAGAAAAGTCTCTTTACAAAATTAAAAAGCAGCGTACCTTTCAAAAAAATAACCCATACTGTTTATTCCATCCCTTGCAAAGATTGCGAAAAGGTATATATTGGCCAATCTTCACAATACCTCGAAAAAAGATTAAATGGCCACAAATATACCAAAAATTCATCAACTGCACTCAATAAACATGTGGAAGACACTAACCATACTTTCGACTACAACAATACAAAAATTTTAAATATTGAAACAAACGACAACAAACGTTTGATATTAGAATCTATTCAAATTAAAAAGAACAATTGTGTAAATGACAAAATAGATTCCAATCTTTCGAAACTTTACAATAATCTAATTCAAACTTAACAAAATTTCATTAATTTGAAGTGCCACTTTCCATTTGTCTATTTAAAATTCAACCTAAAAAAGATGAAGTATTATTTAACTATGACACTATGGAGTAACAATTTTGAGGTTAAATTCCATAGAATTATCTTAAACTGGAATAGTTGATTGTGATAGATCTGAAATGCTTATCATAGAATAACTAATTCATACAATAATTCATAGATATTTATAATTGTACAATCTTAAAATATCTTGTATTTAATCAAATTCAATCTATTTCAAATTGTAATTAGCCATACATTACTCTTTCACACACAACCGATCCAATGTTTTCTGCAGTTTTAATTGGATCTTAAAACACAAGTCGGCTGCAGACGCATTTCATTATTCGAAATCATCTATTCTTTTCTAAATTACATGGAAACACTAATTCAATTAACAATTTTGATAAAGGCAATAAACATTGTCGAAACGTCAAAACAGAATTTTTATTTCATTATCAGTATATATATGAACCAATATACCAAGAAAACATACAAATATTACAAATGGTTCAAGAATATCAACAAAAGAATATATATATATATATTGATCCGCGTTGTGTGGTTTCGGTCCTCAAAAGGACCAATTTCACGACGTTTCGGCAAAGTCGCATTTGCCATCTTCAGGTGATTCGACCGTAGAGTCTGGAAGATCTAGGCGAATCTAGCTCGCCTAGATATAGATATATATATATATATATATATATATATCGGATAATTTATATACAGCACGGTTGAAAAGAACTTTATATTTTCTCTCTCATATATATATAAATATATATATATATGAGATGAAGATGGCAAATGCGACTTTGCCGAAACGACGTGAAATTGGTCCTTTTGAGGACCGAAACCACACAACGCGGATCAATACCCGAGAATCCAGTTCTACAAATATATACATATATATATATATATATATATATATATATATATATATATATATATATATATTATTAACTAAAAAACTTCTTTTTTAGTTTCTTTTAATTTATTGATTATGAATTATTATTAATGCTTCCGGCTAGCTTTTTTATTTATTTATTTTGAATAATAATGATCCTTTTCTTTTTTATATTATTTTATGGAATTAAACACAATATTCTTTGAATGTTAAAAAGTTTCTATATTTAAATCTCTATGACTCTATTTATCTTGGGTTTCTAATTTACAATTTTATTTTATGTTCTAAGCATAGAACTAGCTTTAACCTCAAAACTATTCAATATTAATAGTTGTTTACAAAATTACAAACGACAATCTTTCTTTCAGATTTACAAATAACACTACAATGGAAATATAATAAACAAACTTACTTTTAGTTTATATCCAAAAGTGTGTTTAACTATGTTGGCAATTTTCAATTTAATTCTTTTATAATTTCGTTGATGATTCACTTTTACACAATACTATGCTTTTTCACAATAATCACAGGTAACTAATTTGGATTACTTCTTCTTGAGACTCAGGAACTGTTGATAATACTTTGTTTTATCCTTTTAGATAAAACATGAAACTTTTCGATGCTTTATTTAAATTATTGATGAATGGCAATCGTTGGAAATTTCTTCTTAATTGGAGGTTATTACAGCCTTTTTACTGGATTCAGATACTTGGATAATCGTTGACTTTATATAAAATTTATTAACTTTGGTTTCTTTGAACCTATCGAAGTTTGGAACACTTTCGTTCAATTGGAGGTTATTATAGGTTATAAAATTTTGGTGAGTTGCAGTAGTACTTTCAGTCTACAGATGTAATGGCAAACTCAACTCCTTTACTTTCAGATTCGTTTTTATAGGCCTCCAAAACCGACGCAACTTTATGTCATAATCAACCTATGAGATGCTTTCTTTTCAAATCAAGGATGCCAAGCTAATTGTTGTGAAACTGACACAAGTCTTCATTGTTACCAGATTGACATTGGAAATTCCTATTGACCAATCAGAATTTAGTATTCTTTACTTTTTGAATTATTTGAGATTTTCAACTTATTTTAATTGTTAGTGATTCCTTCTTTTTAAATTAATATTGCCTACATTTTCCCCCACACTTTGGTATAATATAACCTATGATTGGGTTATTATTAATATGATTATTCCCATATTTATGGTTTTCTTGACAGTTACTTATTCTTAAATCTAATACATACCATATTATATCAATAACATTCTTTTAACATTACATAACTCAAATTTACTAATCCTAACTTATATCTATAACATTATTCAATGTTTTGTACTATCTCATGATAGTTTTGTAATCACTTTACTTATGATTTATGATTTCGTTACACTGAACGTTTCTTCACTTTCACTGAAGTTCTTGTTTATCACTTCTTATTCTATTACATCGTTGTTTATTATGTTTTACATTGTTAATATTAATATCCTAACTATTATTTAGCTTTTATTATTGTTTTTAATTCCATAAAATGTTTTTTATTTGATCTTTTCTAATTTTCAAAGTTCGGTAAGTTATTATTTTTAAATTTTTATTGTCTATGAAATGAAATCATAACAAATTCCCCTAAATCAATTTTAACATATTAATCACATTAATATTTAAAATTTATTTATCTTTTGATTTTATTTTCTTGAACTAAATTTATTAATAATTATACTTGTATATTTGATCAATATTAAATATTCCCCTTATCTTTCCGTTTTCAGGATTCATTAATTCATAACTATTTTCAGCATTTTCATTCATGACTACATATGGACCTTCAAAAGCAAAACATAATTTTCCACATATATTCTTTTTATTATTAGTTACTTTCATTGCTCTTACTATTACTAATTCACCTATTTCAAATTTAATTAACCTTCCTCTTTTTCTCATTTCCCTATTCATATACTTTCTTGCATTTCTTTCTAACCTATTACTTGTAAATAAATTCCCTCTTTGATTTTACATTTCTTTTTATTTTTTTCTGTTAATTCTGTTTTCCCTTTTCTAATTCTATCTAATGAAATATTTGTTCCTACTTTATATTTGAACATTCTATATGCACTTCGAATACCAACAGGTTTATCTTTTAATCTATACACTTTTCCTTTTAAAATAATCTCAGTGTAATCTTTACAACTTTTATGTAATGTTATCAAACAAAAATTATTTATTAATTCTTTTACAAAAATGCATGGGTGTAATAATTTTATATTTCCATTGAATTTTATCTTACTTTCAAAACCCACATTTCTGCATTCTATATTCATTCTCTCTTCTGATCGATTCTCAATTCCTTTTATTCTTTCATCCTGTTCATTAATTATTTTATCCTGTTCATTTATCATTTTATCCAGATTTTCTTTCATACTTTGTACATTCACAGTCACATTCTCTTCACTATTCTTCCCCATATCATTCATTCGATTTTCAATAATATCAATTTCTTTCTCTACATTATTAAACTTTCTATTTACAAAGCTATTATATTCTTCTAATTTATTATCTATACTTTCTTCAACATGTTGTCTTATTTCCTTTTTCTCAGTTTCAACTATTCTCATTATTTCCTCAGTTCTTTTATCAAATTTATCATTCACTCTCTTAAGTTCATCTCTTATTTCACTCATACGTTGTTCAATTTTAGCATTCGTTTCATTCGTTTCATTAGCTTTTAAATTTAAACTTTCAAGTAATTTTATTATTTGTGCTTCCATTTTATGTCCTTATTATTTAATTGAATTTTTATAATTTACTTTGATTACGCGGTTCTATTCCTTTTTTCAAATGGCCTCACGTTTGAGCGACAATTATTAAGATTATACTCTTATGAGTTTATTTTGCCCCACGTTGTGGTGACAATTGTTAAGAAAACTCTTACTGAGTTTTTATTTATTTAATAATTATAATTTATGCTTCCGGCTAGCTTTTATTTTGTTTATTTTGAATAATAATGAACTTTCTCTTTTTTATATTATTTTATGGAATTAAACACAATATTCTTTGAATGTTAAAAAGTTTCTATATTTAAATCTCTATGACTCTATTTATCTTGGGTTTCTAATTTACAATTTTATTTTATGTTCTAAGCATAGAACTAGCTTTAACCTCAAAACTATTCAATATTAATAGTTGTTTACAAAATTACAAACGACAATCTTTCTTTCAGATTTACAAATAACACTACAATGGAAATATAATAAACAAACTTACTTTTAGTTTATATCCAAAAGTGTGTTTAACTATGTTGGCAATTTTCAATTTAATTCTTTTATAATTTCGTTGATGATTCACTTTTACACAATACTATGCTTTTTCACAATAATCACAGGTAACTAATTTGGATTACTTCTTCTTGAGACTCAGGAACTGTTGATAATACTTTGTTTTATCCTTTTAGATAAAACATGAAACTTTTCGATGCTTTATTTAAATTATTGATGAATGGCAATCGTTGGAAATTTCTTCTTAATTGGAGGTTATTACAGCCTTTTTACTGGATTCAGATACTTGGATAATCGTTGACTTTATATAAAATTTATTAACTTTGGTTTCTTTGAACCTATCGAAGTTTGGAACACTTTCGTTCAATTGGAGGTTATTATAGGTTATAAAATTTTGGTGAGTTGCAGTAGTACTTTCAGTCTACAGATGTAATGGCAAACTCAACTCCTTTACTTTCAGATTCGTTTTTATAGGCCTCCAAAACCGACGCAACTTTATGTCATAATCAACCTATGAGATGCTTTCTTTTCAAATCAAGGATGCCAAGCTAATTGTTGTGAAACTGACACAAGTCTTCATTGTTACCAGATTGACATTGGAAATTCCTATTGACCAATCAGAATTTAGTATTCTTTACTTTTTGAATTATTTGAGATTTTCAACTTATTTTAATTGTTAGTGATTCCTTCTTTTTAAATTAATATTGCCTACATTTTTCCCCACACTTTGGTATAATATAACCTATGATTGGGTTATTATTAATATGATTATTCCCATATTTATGGTTTTCTTGACAGTTACTTATTCTTAAATCTAATACATACCATATTATATCAATAACATTCTTTTAACATTACATAACTCAAATTTACTAATCCTAACTTATATCTATAACATTATTCAATGTTTTGTACTATCTCATGATAGTTTTGTAATCACTTTACTTATGATTTATGATTTCGTTACACTGAACGTTTCTTCACTTTCACTGAAGTTCTTGTTTATCACTTCTTATTCTATTACATCGTTGTTTATTATGTTTTACATTGTTAATATTAATATCCTAACTATTATTTAGCTTTTATTATTGTTTTTAATTCCATAAAATGTTTTTTATTTGATCTTTTCTAATTTTCAAAGTTCGGTAAGTTATTATTTTTAAATTTTTATTGTCTATGAAATGAAATCATAACAATATATATATATATATATATATATATATATATATATATATATATACATATATATGTAGTGGTTTTCTTTTTGGTATTTATCAACTATGTATCTTATTGAAAAAAGCACGTTTTGGCGTTTGTCTATTACAATTAGATGTATGTACAATGTGTATTTAGGAGAAAATTCTCAATTTTTGATGAGAATTGAACTCAAGTTTCATATTTAAACAATTACTTATATTAAGAATACGACAAACGTGATGCATAATACTTCTTCACATTCTCGGTTCAGGAGATCAAAGAGAAATTCGCAGTTCTTCCTTTTATAAATTTAGTATGATTTCAGATATAAATTTCATTTACATTCAACCACATACAACGAATAGTTTGATGAAGCTCTGAGGGAGGTTTTAACCCGACATAATTTTCCCAGTGCAATATATTTCATTGTACGAACTTTTCATCATCCCTTACGTGTACCAAACGAGGATGGAAGCAATTGATTCATTCAAGAGAGGGATTATATATTATCATCCGCAAGCGCAACTGTGTGACAGATGGAGGGTGATCGGTAATATATTTCAAATAATAACATGTGTGGAAATATGGCAGTGTCAATTCTGAGAATAACGTACAAAGAATATTACTTGATGATCTATCTGTTACGATGGTATAGATATGCTAGTTATATTATGTAAGTTCTTTCCCGAATAATTCCATCCATAGTCTGAATCAATGAATGTAACAAAGAATGAACAACTTTAAGCAATGGTACAATTTTCTTCTCCGTAATCCTTGTGAAGTAGATACGTAGTACTCATATCATATTTATAGTCAACCTACTTCAAAATTAATGTATGTATTGAAATCACTCAAAAATATATAGAATTTGCTTGTTATGAATTTAATTTCACTAAGAGAAAAAGTTTCTTATTTCCGGGTTAAATCCTGATTTACACCGGACGTTTCAATATTTTATTCTGTCGTTGTGAGATTCTTGCTATGAACTCATTTGTTTCTAGATCGAACTGCTGGATTCCTGTATTCCAATCCTTCTTCTGACAAATACGGTTCACTTTGTAGCCTCCATGATAGACATTTATTTAGTATCGGTTAATAGGTACAACATTCAATATGTCACAGTGAGATATTCAAGGCCACGTATGAAAATACAGCGTTTAGTAACAAGTTGAAATTGTATAAATGAAATATATCACACATACGAAGACAAAGTGAAAATTCCTTGAAAAATAGAACAAATGGCGCCAGAATCTAAAATTCCATCTGATATTTATGATGTACTATCTTTAAACGCATGAAAATTTTCAGACTGATATGTCATTCAGTTCTGTTTTGACATCCATCAAAATAAAGCAGCCTTGAAGATGTTTGTAAACATGGAAAATGTGAATTTCGGGTCTTGACTAAATAAAAATCGTTACGCAAACCAAAGCATCGCTCGTTAATCATTATGTATTATCTTCAACATAGATTGAAACGATTCACATGTGGTTTATTGATTTACGTTGTGGTATGACCACACAGGACGCCGAATGTTCTGATCGTCCAATTGAGGTTACAATGTCGGAACGTTGATAAAATCCATGGTGTGATATTGGACGATCGGTGAGTTGAAGTGCACGATATTGCTGAGGCTATATGGGTATCACAACCAAATGGGTACGAAATATTTTGCAGATATTTTTGAATATGAGAAATCTATCTGGCAGATGAGTGTCGCATTTATCCTCTGTCAAGCTCGCCCGTGTGATAACTTCAAAGGAGATTTTCGCGATGTTCAAGATAAGAAGTTCTTTTGCGCTGTTTCGTAATCGTGGACGAAATGTAGATACATCACAGCACACCAGAGAACAGTCGAAACAGTGAACTTGTCCTGGCGAATCGAAGTGGAAAAAGGCCAAAGTCTGTTAATCGGCCAAAAAAGTCATGGCGACGGTTTTTTATGATGTACACGCTATCGTCCAAATTGATAACCTTCGAAAAGGCGAAACGATCACCGGCGTATATTATGTAGTGCTGATGGATCGGTTCGACGCCGATTTGAAGCAGAAGCGGCCGCATTTGTCAAAGAAAAAAGTTCTCTTCCATCAAGACAACGTACCAGCGCACAGGTCCGCAATAGCAATGACAAATTGCAGGAATTATTGTGCCACGATTTGGTTTGTCATCCACCATATACACCATACTCGGTGCCCTACGATTTTTACCTATTTCCAAACTTGAAGAAATGACCTGGCGGAGAAGGCTTATTGGCTCCAACGATGAGATCATCGCTGAAACAAACGCCTATTCAGAAGGATTGCCCAAATCGTATTATTTAGAAGGAATAAATGATTGTGAAAACGTGGGTCGGAGTGTATCCTGCTACAAGGAGATAATGTTGAGAAATGGAATAAGTTTTGACCAAATAAAACATTTCTTGTATGATTTTTCAGGGACTTTTCACCTTGCCCTCGTAGGTCTACATTTCGGTATCAAAATTTTGTTTTATTAAAAGGAAGGAATGATTTTCCAAAATTTTTATGAAATGTATAAGGTTACGAATATGCATTGCACATCAAGATATCTTGTTCATCATATTTGCAACATTTGTTTGCATCCATATAAGCTCAGTAGTATTTGTCAAATTAACTTCTTCTGCGTGCTCTAATTCATTATAGTGTTTACATATACAACACATTCCAAGATATACAAGTATATATACTGGGTGTTTCGAATTCAATCTTAACCATTGGGATTTCTAAAATTATAAGATGGTTAAATTGTGGCAAAGTTGGGTATTCATATGACTAACAGCATGTATTTGAGAAGGTTTCATGGATCGGATAAGGTATCATCATGTCATAGTGTTTTCAGATTTGCCATGCGACATTTTGTGTTTCGCCCACTGTCAACAACACTATCTCTCTTATGGTCGCCATATTGAATTATTAGAGTTTTGAATAGACTAACAAATTTCCTTCGGTTTTCTCAAACATTCTGTATCATTTTTTCATTGCTTTTCAAATGGAAGATTCAGAGAGATTTTCTTCCAATAAATTGAACATAGTTTGATGTGGTTGTCTTCACTTGTGATAAAAGTTCAAATACATTATGTATTAACACTGGTTCTATCATATTTGATTTGACCATATCTTTCTATAGCTCAATTACATAAACTTCTTTGTGAATAATGCGGTACCTCACAAGATATTTTGAATGTTATTTACGTCTGACGTATTGAAAATCAATGTTCAAAACGCTGTAGTCAAAGCTCACTGTGGAAAAAAATATTTTATTGTAATATCTCGAATTTTTGGGAACCTGAGTGTAACTTGTGTTACATCATAAGGACGGTAATACGAGGGTCTATTTAGAATTACAGTAATTCATTATAACGCCAAGGTAAAAAATAAAGTTGATGATGGTAACAGAAAGACATAAAGCTGGATGAAAAATCTGAAGAGGCTCTCAGGTAGAGGAAGGAAGCGACAATGCAAATGACAATATGTTTTGAAATCCTCATTATAATGAAGCTATGAAAAAATAGAAACATTAAAAAAAACGTTTGTTTCTGGTACCTGCTGACATATTCGAAATTTTGAATCTCTCTCTTTCTCATTAAGGAAATTAAGAACTTGATATAAATGAGAGAATATCTCGCGATGTTTCTCTCATTTGGAATCTGGTTGAGAGTATCAATTAAATAGAAACAGGTTTGAACAAATAGAACCAATGAAAATTTCATAATTTGGTGAATCGTATATTTATATTCATATTATGTTTACCAAACCAGAATTTTAGCTTATTCATCACATTTACCATATTATTTTGCAGATAGTTCAGAACTTTTTGTCTGAACGCTAGGATCTGGGAACATTGTTTCATGACTTGTTAAGATTGGAAGTTCATTAATTCAAAGGAAAGTTCATGTAATTTAGAGATTAGGATATGAAAAAAGGACCACTCGTCCGACAGGCATAAATGCACTAGGCTCAAACATCATCAGCTCAATGATGATTCCTCATTAAACCCAGACAAAACATCAAGGGAATGAGGAATAGAATCATCCCCACTGGATCGCAGGACACACAGGTGTTGAAGGAAATGAACAAAAGGATGTCCTTAGTCCTTGCATGCAAGGGAGCGGAAATGCCGCTGACAGAACCGGAACTCTTCTGCGGTATAGGAACTCACGATATACAGATGAAACTCAGAATGGAGGAAGAACTCAACAAAACCAGACAATTCAATGTTTCCCAAAATAATTTTAGGAAGAAATATGTCTTGGAATATGAAAGAGAAAGCAGGCACAAAATAAAAATCATAACACTGAAAACACAATGAATATATGGAGAAAATTGGCCTGGTGAATAATGAGACGATTTCAATCTGAATAGATGTTATATTGTCCATGTTCGTGTCTTATTTTAATGTACCGGGATTTGTTAGTAAGGTGCATATGTCTACGCAATCGAATGCCTTCTAAAAGTCAACATATATCCCTGCACCTGCAACTCTTATGTTTTACCTTCTACTAATTCTTGAAGAATCTGAGAGACTCCCTTGCTTGTTGAACTATTTTTAAAATGTCAATATACACTTTTCACATTGATTCTTGAAGCTTCCACGATTCCTCTAAATTTTGGATGAACTCCTTCCCATGAACTGAATCTTATACCAAATCCGTCACATTTTCTAGATTCGCAATTTTGTTGATTCAATTGGTCGTTCATGGAGTCAATTCCATTGCCACTTCATTAATACAGAAAAATTGGGTGTTTCAAATTTTGTTCCAATTATTGAAAAGAAGGAAATATGGTGAAAACCAACACACTGAATCGCAGACTACAAGATAGATCGACATTTTCACCAGATCTTCTTTTCTCAGCTGCCTCGAAAAGTCAAACGTCATCATTAATTCAATTTCTATTTTTGGATCGATTACCATACGCTGCTTCTTTTCACTTGAGTAACGAGTTAATGCCGCATCTGCGTAGTCCGTATTGTACTAAAAAAATTATCTTGAATCACCTACCTATAAATGTAGTTTAATTCTGAACATTTATTCAGTTATATGACATAACAGGAATACAGTATTGTATACAGTTTTGCGAGAATAGTCAATTGATAAGAGTAAGGAGTAATTTAATTTTTTTGAAGAGATCTCTATAGCAGAACCGATATTAACTATCACTCCATAACTCTTCTCTCAGCATAACTAGGTATATGAGGAAATCAAATATTCGCATCTCTATGATCAAATCAGTTCAAGAGTTAGGACGTTATGCGCCTATGCGGGGTTGAGGAATCCAACCAGCGGGGGGCACAATTCTAGCAGCTTTATTTCGATTTTGGAAAATCTTTTATGTAGGACAAGGGGTTTCGGAATGTTTCCAATATTGCAATATCCTCTCAATATCTCATAGACACTATTGAACTCAATATTATACATGCAATAATGTATAACAACCTTTCTTGATAACGGAAATATTTCTACTAATCACCAACCGTTGCTAAGATAAAAAAACCAATGAATATATAGTTAGAAACTCTTAAATGCGAATACGATTGAGATAATCAGACAGTAACATATTTCACAAAACAGTGAAATACAAATGAACTATAAAAAAAATTCACACTCTAGATACATTATAACAAAAAAAAAATCACCCTTATCCTTAGTTAATTGGTTGCGTTCCATTTTCTTTCATTGTTCAGAGATAAAGATATTGTCCAAAACTTTGTGCTAATGTTTGACCTATAACTCAATTTATAAACAAGATACGGAAATGGAACGCAACCAATTAAAAGAATTAGACCCACTACCATCACATAGTTCGATGAAATTCAAAAGTTTCACTCATTATCCTTCAGTTATTCCCATAAATTGTTTTCTAAATTTGCAATACAACCTATTTATAAATGCAAGAAGAAGCAAAAGAAACCGTTTGGGCAACATCTTTGATACAGTGCCCTAATTTGCAAAATCCGAGATTCACAAAATCGATTGTGAGTAGTGTTGAAAATGTCATATGTGTCAAACTAGAAGGAACATTTAAACTCGGTGTAATGATTTTTTTAAATTTAATTTATTTGCCCATATTAAGAAAGATAGTGGTGAAAAATCAGCGTTGGTCTACAATACTATGAATACAGGTACACCATTTCTCGAGAAAGCTTATCACTTCTAACAAATGTCTACGTTATCTATTATCTAACAAGGATGGAAATACATTAGCGGAATTCAGATTTATCTCTAGCTAACGGAAATCTCATGTATACACTACTAATTATAAATAGTATTTGAACAGGAACATTTTGTTTTCTAATTTAGTTTACTCTGATGATGACTTCTGGGTAGCTGGAAGGTTCTCAGTTTGTTAACAGTATTTTAGGGCAATAGTGTAATTGTTCCTCATTTAGAGTGACATACAATAGAAATCCAGAGTGTTTCCACTAGCAAGATCTTGATTGCGATCAATCACTGTTACCGAAGTTCTAAATTGAGCCATCTCGAGAACCACGCTCTCAATAGTCTGTGAGTGCTCTACTGAAACATTAGGTTTCTTTTAACCCTCAAAATGCTGTACACTTCTTGGCAACATTAAAAACGATGTGGGGTTCTCAAGGGACCTCACGTTAAAAAATTGCAGAACTTAAAATGAACACGTTAATTGCAGTTATATACCTACTTTTATTATATAGTATGGTTAAGATTGAAAATTTCCGTAGATAATTCCATATTTTATAATACCTCAGTCTTTGTTGTTATGTTTGAATCTCACTTTCAGATGGCGAGTGTGAAATTACTAAATTGCTTTGATGGAAACGTTTTCATGGTTCGAATCAACGATTTCTTCTCCTGAACCATGCCTTATATTATGTAGCTTGGAGTTAGGCAAAAGTGTATGATATAAACAGAGCCAATTTTTGCTTCTAGTGGGCCCTAGGCGTATCTACCTTCTGAGAATAAAGCATTAATAGCGGTGCAGGCGAAAAACTTGGTGTCAGAAATAAAACAAAAGAACAATAACAATAAGTAGTACTGTCAAAAACCAACATTTATATCATTTTGTCATCAGAAAATAGATGTAACACAGAATAAATAAAATGATAGAACTATCACAGAACACGATTAATAAAATACTAAAAAACGGTCTTAATAGAGAAAAAAATACAAGACCAACATTACTACTATAGTCCAGTCGCTGTGCAATTTGGAATTATGTTTTCTCCATATCTCTATTTTATGATTGGTTGTAATCTCTTTTGGGGTGCTGATCGCGAATAAGTGAGCTGAAAAGATATTGGCAATTTTAAGTAAGTAAATGGCAATTTTTTGGAATTTTCGACGTTTTTTGCGTTTTAAACGGAAATAACGCATTTAATTGATCAAACTAGATATGTTCAATGTATGTATTTATTGATATAATCATGGTATGTAAACATAAAATCAAATTCTATTCTCCTCACAAAAAAAATTAATACATCAAGATTCTAAACAATAGAATCTTCCCTTCATTCGTCCAACCAGCGTACAGTTTTCTTCTCTATTATTTCTACTCCATGATCTTTGCAGTTGAACATTCGACATTCTTCACGAAGAATATTCACTTCTCTGTCGATAGATCTTGGACAAAGTCTATATCTTCCTCGTATCCCAGTCGCACGTGTTATTTGTGTATTTTCATGTATTGGCGGGAAGGACACTTTCCGCGAAATTCCATATGCTGCTTATCAATTGTATTGGTGTCATGAGGCGAATAGGATTATTCACATGTTTCAACAAAAGCGTCCCATAATTCTCGAATGGCTGCTAATTTATCTTGTTCCTTTCGCTGTGGTCTTGTTGTTTTATCACCGAAACGTAAATATTCGCGGATTGAGATGAATCGATCGCGAAACATTGAAGCTGTAGAGATTGCTCTTCGTAATGACTCATCTGTGGTGCACATTTCATTTATATCCTCTTTTCGACATCGTGAAACACCAGCTGAAATCAATATTCCAATAAATGCATTCAATTCTAATTCATCAATAAGCTTCCATAACTTTGGTTTACTAGGATTCTTATCATTATATGCGTCGTGAACTCTAGTAGCCTCTTCATTTGTTTGAATTCTCTTTTTTTGTTTCATATCTTTTGTCATGAAAAGTACGAAAATGTCCAGTATAGTTGTTGCTGCAGCTGAGTAAGCCGTTAGTTCGGGTGGTTGTGACACAATATTATGTATGGCACGTCGTCCTCGGCTCTAGCAAGTTGATTGCCAAAGCTTACCAGATTTAGATGTACACGTATGACATCCGGTTCCTTCCTATTTTACCTCCACATTGGCATCTTCGATAGGCACTTCGTCATCTCCTCCTTCTTCAATAAACTCGAGGTTGTCTTCTACTTCTGATACTCCATTATAATCGATATTATAATTAGGATCATCAATATTGTCATCTTCGCCATTTTCACTGTTTCACAGGCCTGCCTCAATACGACGTACTTCTTCAATCTCCAATTTCAATCTGAGTAAGTGGGCGGTATAGGTCATATTTACGTTTCAGTTGTGACATTTTTCGTCTCTGAAACTAGCCCTAAATAAGAAAGTGAAAACTAAAATGAAAAATCGTTCGCAGTACCTACTTACTTTATGTTGTTACACTATGGTAATTTTATTCACAAAAGAGAGGATGGAAAGTGATAACAAATTCACGACGTGTTCTATGAAATCGACTGATCACAGAGCAAAATCATCGACAACTGAACCTGTGCTGCGTATGTGTCTTTATAATGCTACACTGCTGACTCACTGTGCTGGCGTAAAAACATGAAACACGTGTTCGGTCCGCGATATCTGCTGATTTATTGTGCTAGAAATGAGTGCACACTAATTACGGTATGGGGTCTCCTGGAGACCCCAGTAGGTTTGTAGCTAAAAACAAAATTACGATAATGTCTTTAGAATGGACAAATCATCCATAATACTTGAAGATGAAAGAAGAGAAAATACATAGAATATGAAGAAACATGAAAAATTACTTACAAAGTTATTGAAAAGAAATACTGTCTGGGGTCCCCATAGGACCTCACTCAGCTTTTTAAGTGTTCATGATTGTAAAGAATTATTGCAATGTGACATATTAATATTCGTAACTTGTATAAAGAATTTCAACACATAATCTGCCCCAAATATATAAAAAATATTTCTGACTACGAATAAACTCATTTCTATAGTGCAACTTTTGGTATCCCACCATTGAAATTTACACATAACGCAATCATGAGAACCGTCAAATATACGTAACGCAGTGATTGACACCCCCTATTTTTGGTATTTTAAAATTCGAAATGTAACATATGTTTTCAATCAATAAATACACGATCATAATTGTTTTCTACGAAATTTAATCTTATAAACTGTATTGGTTATAACCCCTGTACATTAATTTACATCGTGAATTTATACATAGTTACTCGTCTACCCACGGAGTCGACATGCGCTCGTTCAAGTCATGACGAGAACTATATCGCATTCTTTATTTTCTGGTAACGGAATTTGAACACTCGGAATCAAAATTTTGAATGAGTGTATACAATCCATAATTACTTTAAATAATAATTGCCTGTACTGAATAAATCAGAATGAATAAATAAAAAAATCAATGCATTGACAACTTATGTAAATAAGATTATTAATTAATAATAATTACTATGAATAATGTTTACATCGTTACATGAATCAAAACAATGTGTTCCTAATCAAATGCGATGAGCAAGTTTGAAAATACATTTTCCGGGAATATTAACATTTTTGTTGACATTCTTAAAAGAAAAAATCCACAATTCCTTACATTTAGTCATTGCCAGGCAAAGGAAAGTAACTGTTAATTAATACTATTCCCATACAGTTATTTATAAACGTTGGATAGTTCGCCCCACATAGTAGAAGATTTTATCTTGCAAAGTATGACATTACAACATTTTCTGAGAGAGAACTTTTCCATCCTTACGATATTCGATGGAACGATTGTACTCATAATTGAATGTTTCTCTGGATTTTGTCGGCAACAAATCCAATGAGGTGGTATTTACTGCCTCCTGGGGTTCCGGGTGTTCCACAAATGGTACAGTCATCTTCATCTATCATTTTACACTTTACGTTTGCTTTTTGGAACGTTCGAAAATCTGTAAAACACTATGGGTTTGACAATTCAATATTGCTTCGTTTCCATAGTTACAAAACAAATAATTCATAACATCCTTTCTTTGTAATAATAAGATTGATTATGTTCATTTGAAAAATGTTAATGAGTTGATTGTGATAATTAACGTCCTTTGAATAATTTTTGATTTTCGGAATAGTATGTACACCTCGCAGGAAACGCCGTATTCTCGGAATCTGTATTACAAGTCTCGGCTTGCGCCTCGACAGGCAATCTTCACAGTCGTTCGGGAATGCTTAGCTTCTTCTACTAGGTCGTACTGTAATTAGCCCTAGTCGCGAGCTCAATATAAACGGCTCACAATCAAGTTTACTTGATTTTATTAATAAACGAGCCCCGAAAAATTTCACTTTTTTAACTCCATTTTGACTCATTTCAATTAGTGAATACCGTTTTGTGCGCCTACTATTTTAATTTTTGTTAGAATCCAGAAGACATTTCATTTATCGCAAAGTTATTAAACCGACTATAAATAGGCTGGGCAACAATCGACTAGATCACCTCATTCAACGTAAATACCAAAATAGACTGTAGAGGACGCTTCAAAGTTTTCCCCGTCATTTTTTACGTTATTCAACAACGGACGACGGACCAAAAGTGATGTTACCAGCCCATATTCTTTCCAAACAGATTCCTTAAAATTTTTTGTGCGATAAACCATTTTCGAAATAAAACGTAACGATTTCCGTTATAACACGAAATAGGCTGTATTTCGAAAATGTTGAAAATTATTAGAGACTACTTCAGGACAACTTTTAGACTTCAACTCAAATTATCAAATATCTCAATGGCACGTTTTCGCAATAAGATCGTATAAAAACTAAACAAATTCGACATTTATGATAATATTTCTAATATTATAAAAGAGTAAACACAATGAACATATTCATATTTCTTAATAGCAGGAGAAGTTTTTATTTTGGTTAACTGTTTTATTTCCAGATCCCTTAATAACAGTTTGAACCATTTCTGAAAAAGTTACATTTTATGAATTCTTCACAATACTAAAAAATTTCAATGATTACTTTTTATCATCTTATGGAGAATATAATCAAGTGCGCAAATTTTAACAGTATATGGAAATCAACCATCAGGTTATTGCGCACACCTACACATCCGAATTCTACATAAATTTCCAACTTTATTGATGTTTTCTATTCTTTCTGCTCCACTTCACATCCTCTGAATTCGCAATAACTTTATTCATTTCGCACATGTAATATTCTTGTATTATGCAATATCATTTAAAACACTAATCTGAAATCAAAATGAAATATTTGAAATATAGCGCGAGGATTTTAAATTGAGTGTTATTAACACTGTATGGACTGATTAATTCATTGTTGGTTAATATAATAATTAGCGGCAAAAGAAATTAATTGATCACCAACAATCCGTGAACAGATCTACTAACCCATTAAATTGGATTTAATGAGATGTTTCATGTTATTTCCTGATTTATCAACCTCACTTGACATTTCCAGTTATTTTCACGTAATTGTGAGATCCAATAACAGCCTTAATGTTAAGCGGGTTCCGTTCCTGTGAAATATGGATGAAAACGGATGTGAAACAAAAATTGCTGGTTCTATTACTTTGTACATAGTGGCTCGTATTTCGTGGTCGCAAGTGTTTCTGAGAGTCAAACACCTTATACTTGAACATTTACGACAAAATAGAGATTTAAAGCTCAGGTCACTGTATTTATATTCCTGGAAGGATATGAAGGGGAACCCTTGAACTTATAACTTTAGTCGTAAATAATTAAACAGCTAAAGTCCATAAATAGTGTATCGCCCGAAGCCAGAGAGGTAACATATATTTTGGTTGACGATAAGCCACATAAAAAACCTTCAAAAATACATTGAGAAATATACTTACAGCTGTTTAGGATGGTTTGGAGGCTATAAGCATGATTCTCTCTTTATGAAACTCTATAAAACTTTACTTAAGAAATTTATATTATTCCTGTTTACTTATATTCATTTATCTACAGTATGGCTATTCAATTAAGGGAACCATGTCACGTTGGAGTTTGATTCAATTATTGATTAGCCAGAACAAATATGGAAAATATCCTTTACACTTACCTTTTTTATTTCACTAGACACTCATGGATCCAAAAAATATAACTGAAGGCTTCTCGTATTCCGGTTGTTATTCATGATGTGTTCCTTTCCTCAAAAGCAAGTTCACAATTAGGGAAAGGATCCCCGAGTTGCTTAACCAATAATTTTACTTATAGTGATCCTGCCTTTAATTTTGTGCCAATGATATTTCTAGTAAATTAGGAAGAATGATTAAGTCAATAAGCAGTAAGATAGCTTGTAATTTTCCCCTCCCTCTGGAGGCCCCTCCTTTGGAATATTTTCGATGAGGATTTCCAAACTTATCTGTCCTTTTCTAAATATCAGTAACTGCTTCCCTTCTTGATTCATTATTTCAACTATAACCAAGACTATATTCAATCACAATTTTGATGATAAGGTACTATGTAACATCCTGATTTATGTATGATACGTTTTGATTAATTTTGTAACTTGAAAGGAAGACGTTTGAAACTTCCATATATGGATCACGGCGGGTCTGGAGAAAACTCCGCTACCTGAGCATCTCCAGATTATAAACATTGAAATTCATCATGGCTTAGCATCCGTTTTCCGTCCTCCATTATTTATCAATCTTGACAGGTTTATGATTTCCTATGGCTGAAGTGTGAAATTATTAAAACCATCTTGACCATACAAGCAATGGTATCATAACCTCCTTGAAATGGGTGTGAACTACTTAATGTTTATTTGAGAAATTCTTTCACTATCTCTCACGCTAACACTTGTTATTGATACTAAACAGGAAATATCTTGCAACCCCTAGATGTTCTTGTTACTTTGCTTTTAGATATTTTAATTTGACATGAAATTTTTATTTTATAAAAATGATTTTGTATTGAATATTGGAAATAACCTGTACTTAACCCTTATTACGAAGTGCTCACTATATTTTTAAGAAGCTGATGATGAAGAAATGTTTGCACGAAATTAGCAATGAGCGAATATGTGAATATATGAATATATTCATTTATCTCATGCTGGCTTTCGCTAGATAACAATGATGAGGACTCTCTGGTCTAGATTGATTTGTAACGCAACAAACTAATAGCTCCAGACAGCTGTTTCGCTCTTCTCATAGAGCTCAACGGTAGAACGAGCAAGTTTTCAACATTATTGAACGATTTCTGTTGAAGGTAGACATAACCGGCAAACAGCATAGTAAAAGATCAAAACATCACACGTGATCTACGAATATATGTCCTACTAAGCAATTAAACAAAGTACAGCATTGACTGTCGCATAATTCAAGAAAGCTATCAGAATAGTAGGCTTCCGCCTATAGATCATCTTGAAAATTCTTCAGTTCTAGATGGATTCAGCGTCACAATGGCAAGACTTGATGCCGACGTTTCGCCAATCAGCACAAGTGGCATCTTCAGGGCAGACTTGAGGCGTGAACTGAAACTGTTTTTTTCTGGTTCATAAAACGGTATTTATTGTGAGATTAAACCTTCCCGAGACATATCCATTGCCTTTATTCCGGTGGTTGAATTCGTTCTGGCACCTGACCTAGCTGTTGTGTGTCTCCAAATGTTGAGAAGATAATATCCTGAGTCAGGGTTCAGATTATTTGATATCTGGTTATTTCTGTCGCTCTAGCCAAAATGTTGGTTCAGATATATCGTCACTCTTGTTATTTTGCAACATGGTCGGGAAAATTTTGTTTCCTCCTTCATAATTCTAATTCATTACATCTCAATATCCGTTGCATGATAGGGGTTGAATCGGAACGTTCACTCCCGTTCCTAGATCTATTTAGTTAGTAGACAGACTGACGTTACTTTGGGATATCTTTTGTATCTAAAACCCACTCAAATCCTATTTGACCAGGGCTGAAGCCTTTGAGAATGGTAAAAAGTGAAAAAAAATAATAGTAGGATGAAACTCATAAAAAAGAAGAGAATATAACGAAAATGAGAAGAAAAATAATTTACGGGCGATCTGAGGTCGGGAAGTGGAAAGGGGCGAATTTTTAAGGGTAAAAAACGGTTTATTTCGATTTCCAGCAAAACCACAAGGCCTATGGAAAAAAGTTGAATAGCAAAGTTGTAGGTAATAAAGAGATCTATAACTTTTGTATCCACACTTTTTTCACATAACTTCAAAATTTATGTGAAAAATTCAAATAACCAAGTTTCCGGTTTTTTATTTTTATCTTTTACAAAAAAATTGTTTTCACGAAATTTGGTGAAAGCTTATCTTTTAATGTCCTTAACACACTGTGAGTTTTTTGATTTAAAATATCCATTTTTTCACCTTATTTTGACTTAATATCGAAAAAGCTCCCTAATATTCAATCGAAAATTTTCACGTCAAAATATCTGCTTTTTTGAAAAAGTTGGTAAGCTTTTCATTCGTTGAAATCTCTACTTTCTGATGGTGTGAAAGAATATACATTATCATGGTAAATGTTCTCAAAAAATGCAAAATCTATAAATGAAACGAAACAAACTTGAATCCGAAAATCATTATGTACAATTTTGAGCTATTTATTGAAATTTATATTTTAATTACTCGAAAAGCTTCATATTTGGCTGGGTAACGAACAGCAACAGATTGGGGCTGGAAGAAACATCAACGTGGCATTATGCAAAAATTTACAGAAAAGGAATTAATTCCGGAAATATTGCTCAAAAGTATTTGCTGCAGCTGTGAAACTGGATGTAACAGTTTAAAATGTGGCTGCCGAAAACATTGTTTAAAATGCACAAATTTATGCTAAAACGCTTCGAGGAAGTTAATGATCCAGATGAAATTGTGGATGAAGAACCAATGCAGACTGGAAATAATATTGAAGACAAAGACGGTGATGGTCTTGAAGATTTCGAAGATCTACTAGAATCGGGAAGGTTTGTCGAATCTAACGATGAAGAAATGCCATCAAAGAGACAAAAACTAATAGATAAGTGGTTATAAATCAAGATTAGGTATTTATGAATAAGAAGATTAATGTTTTAAAAAATATTATAATGAATAACCTAATCAATGTAAAGTATCTGAATTCAATAGTACGATTTACATGTATATTTAGATATTATGAGATTTTCTATGACATAAATGTAATTAGAATTTAATAAATCAACTTTTTCACTGAAAAAAATAGTAGCAGTCACATCTTTCAGATGAAATCCTCTTTGAATCCTGTCTACAAAATTGTACATATAGATTTTCGGATTCGAGTTTTTTTCGTTTCTTTGCCTTTTTTTACAAAGTAATGTATATTTTTTTTTAGACCATCAGAAATTAGAGATTCCAACGAACAAAAAATTCACCGACTTTTTTGAAAAACCAGAAATTTTGACGCGAGAATTTTCGATTGAAAATTAGGGTGCTTTTTCGATATTAGGTCAAAATAATATGAAAAAATGAATATTTGAAATCAAAAAAATTACAGTGTGTTTGGGACAAAAAAAGGTAAGCTTTCACCAAATTTCGTGTAAAAAGTTGTTGTTTTGTAGAAAATAAAAATAAAAAACCAAAAACTTTGTTATTTGAATTTTTCACATAAATTTTGAGGTTATGTGGAAAAAGTGTGTTCAAGAAGTTTTAGATCTTTTTATTACCTTCAACTTTGCCATTAATTTTTTTACTAGTTTTGCCGGAAATCGAGATAAACCGTTTTTTACCCTTAAAAACTCACCCCCTTCCACTTCCCGACCTCAGATCGCCCGTAAACTATTTTTCCTTTCGTTTTTGCTATATTATCTTCCTTCTCGAACGGGTTTCATCTCACTATTTTTGGTTTCAAAAATTATCGACCCTGGTCTATATAGATACGTCAATGGCGTTTCCCACCAGCACCCTGCCTAGAAGCAATCTGTCATAAGCTCCTTGATCCGCAGTGCTGTTAACTCATCTCAACCCCAGTCCTCAGAATCAGAAATATAACACATTTCATCCGTCTTATTATCATATAATTTTCTCTCATTATAACATTCAAAAAGCCATAAAGAAATACACTACCCTTAAGATCTCAAATTAGCCTGAGCTGAACCCTCCCTCACCTCTTTCATTCATTGTCTTCCGGATGAATTCCGAGTCACTATAGCACGACTTGATGCTGATGTTCCTCCAACCAATATAGGTGGCATCTTCAGGGCAGGCTTGAGGATTGAAACATTTCTACTCATTTTTCCACACTTCCAAAACTATCTCAGTTGTTTTCACCATTTATATGAATAATTTTTGAGTTTCCATCCTTTATTTTGGACACTTACACTGATAGCTAAGGCATTGAAATGTTGTCATTTCATTGTCAATGTAATCAGAATGAGGCGTTATCCATATTATAACGAAGAGTTCTTCTAAACTCACACATTCTCTGTTTTTGAATACAATATCAGTCTCTGCAACGGAAGGAAAACCTGCTGTTAGACTTGTACCCTTCAACATTTTTTATGACAGTGTTATATGGTCCTTGTTTCTGTAGGTATCAAAATTGAAATTCAAGAATTACACTCTGTTTAAAATCATCTAATTTCAAAACCACTTCACCCCGCTCTCGTTTCCTTCTTTATTAGGTGTAATCTTGATGAATTCAATGTATTTTCTGTTTTCTGTAGTCTGTTCATGCCTAATACAATTTACACCTACACTGAAAAAAATGATAGTGACTTCGATATTTTCACAATTTACACAGCACACTACGTACCTAAATGTGAGTAGAAACACAGTCCTGAGAAGAAGTTTTGTACTTCCGAAGTTTACTTCTATTAAAATTTAGATTACAACAGATTTATGAACTGTTAATTCAATTGAATACATTTTTTTAATCCGTGAACATGGGAAAGTGTTGCAAGTTGTTGAAACTAAAAATTCCTCGTTTACCGAAGATAGCGCGGCACTTATCTAAGGAGAAACTGTTCAGATGAATAGATTGTACTGAAGTACTAACTATGACTATGATGTTCGACCATGAGGTTTTGATAGATTTATTACGATGTCCTTCACCAATGAAAATTTCACCTTGTAATATGAATAATATTATTTTTATCGTTGTAATTCCCTCAATGTGAATTGTGAATTCATGATTCATGAATGAACGTCATTATTATTTATTACATATAAATTCTCGGGAAATAGGTCACATCAACACTTATGCTTTATATTTCCGTCTTTACGTACGTTTCGGTCTCATGACCATCATCAAAAACTTATGATGTCCAGAACGGGATTTCTTGAGACTAATTGTAGTAGCCAAAGCGTCCTTTTCGCACCAATTCTAATTAAAAATGCTCACTCTGCCAAAACGAACAGAATAATCGATATTGTACAACATCAATGTTTCAAGTATAAAATATAATCAAGAATCCGCTATTTTAGTAATATTCTCATAATATACAAACGCAAAATACCAAATTTATTACGTTACGATTTATAACCTAATTGGAAAAGGTTGTGTCAGACCTTTTTTTTTCGTTGGGAGGTGGTTGAAATCCTTTATGAGCACCTCATGGTTCTGTAACATCCCATAAGGTAGTGTGGGAATCCGTCAGTCTAAATTTAATCACCTCGGATATACCAACAGAACACTCGCGTGGTAGACTCGATCCTGCAGCCAAGGCAGTTCTCGATGACACTTAGGCTTGACGGTCCATTGTATCTTGCCTCACCACTTTTTCAAGCCATTGGAAAAATTCCTCGGTCGCTGGTTTCCTTAGTTAAAATATTAACATTATTGTAATCGAATTGCTGGTTTTAATCAAAGCAGTGTTTAGTAAGGGCGGTTAACTATTCAACGTAATAGTTTTGGTTTCAGTCGTAAATAGACTACACTAACATGCGCTTGTATATCAAGAGAATATGACTTAATAGCGAATTCTTGATATGTCTTCTACTTGGAACATTGATGTGGTTCAATTTCGATTATTCGTGGTTTTGTTCGGGTCGGCGACGTGGGCATTTTGAATTGGAATTTGTGCAATAAGGACGCATTGTGCTGATACAATTAGTTTCAAGAAATCCCATTTTGGACATAATAAGTATTCTGATGATGGTCGTGAGACCGAAACGTGCGTCAAGACGAAAATATAAAGCATAAGTGTTAATGTGTCCTATTTTCCTAGAATTTATATATGATTCATACCTGGGTAAAGAATCTTCATCATTATTATAAATAATATTATTATATTCTTATTATTTTCTCAACATGAATAGCTATTAGTTAATTTGCAAACGTTTAGTAACAACCTCAGCCTCTTTATTTGAAGAATTGGTAGGTTCTAACCATGGTCGTATACACAGGTCTGGAAACTCTATGGTTGACTTGAGTCTCTTACGGGTCGCCTAACTCGTAGTCCCTCGCTCAGTCACCAGCTAGCGCTTGGATCACGAAGTGGTAAGACGATTTCTATCCGGAATCGCAAGCATCCACTTTTTTCGAATTTAGGCATCTTTCTGCACTATAAAAACAGAAGTTTCTTGCTTTACACTTTTGTACCCCGTTTTAAATTTTGGCACAATGCACGATTTCGTAATTTGTTTCTAAAAACGCAGGTATTCCTTGTGTTGACAAGTCAACTGACAGTTATCAGAAAATACTCCTACGTGACGAATTTTGGTACTATGGGCCAGTCGACGCTTAGCGGACTCACTGCTCACATAGGAAACAACCTCGAGTTTCCAGACCAGTGTATACGACCGTGGTTCTAACCTAACATAACCCAATTATCGGATAAATTTGTATGGGAAAATTAACGGAAATCTGTAATTATTTGTAAGGAAATCATAACCAACTGAAACGGACCCGATTGGGTCGGTTTATATTGACCCAACTAGCTCAATTTGAATTAATTAATCTCAGGGCTCGTAGTGAAACGTGCCTTGTGATTCTAGACTGATGAATTGCCTGAGCGCCAATTGCTTAGAGAAAACTATAAAAATAAATGAATTCACAGCCTAGAATACAAGCACCACGAGATGGTTTATTAGTTGATGGAAATTAGAAAATTAATACAAGTTCAACTTAACAATTTGATTTATTCCAGATGGAATTTGGTATTTAACAAAAATAAATTTACAGTTTATATAATGAATTAATTTATAAATAAAATGAATTTTGAAGTAAAACAATTACAAAATTAAATCAATTTGTATATAAAGAATTTAGAGTAAATAATTATAAAATTAACTCAATTTCTTAATTGAAAGAATGGATAGTTAAATAGTAAAGAGACCACGAATGGCTCTAAAAAATTTAGCGAAATACAATTTTGGTGAACAACAAAATCAGAAAATGAAATAATGGTCACTCAACAGAAAAATGTTACCCTCCTTGGAACTCGTAGGAACTGGAAGCTGGTCCTGTCAGGAAAGTCACTAAACCGTCTTGGAGTGAAGGAGTGAGAAACCTCAGACGTTCAAACCCTGTAATGTCAAAGAACGAACAGTACCTGACTTGAGATCAAAGGACAAGTAACACCGTCGGCCGATAATGTTATCTTCCCCAATATGTAAAACACTATTACAAAATTGATATCTTGAAGAGATATCAATTTAGACAAAAATGTAATTTAATCTGCAAGAATTATATAATTACAAGAATTACTTCAAATTAAACAATAAATTATATGTGACTGAATTAACAATACAAAAAAAATGAGATAGAAAGAAAAATAATCAAATTGTGATTGAAAGGAAATAACCAAAACGTTGAATTTGCTAGTTGGCACAAATCTAGAAACTTGAATTGATTTGCATCAAATTGATGTATTACTCTACTCTGCAATCACGCGAACGCAGCAGTCCTGATAATTAATAATTCAATAAGCAATAATTGAATAATACCTTGTGATAATTCCAAATACTATTTATAGCACGATGCAGTCGAAGACAGCTCTGAATACTACGTAACAGATCTACAAAATGGCGACTCTTACGAATCACAAAAAAATAGCATGTGCCAATGAGGAATCAAACTGACAAGGAATACAGAAATATTATCATGAGAACCTGCCTACGTTCCGATAGATTATCCTCCTACAAGAGTTACAACAATCAATGCCGTGATGGAAAAGATATTCTTTGAAATATGCTATCTGCAAAATGATCGGGTGTGCCCCCAGGTAAATCGAGATAAAAAATCTGCCGAAATACTATCACAATCAGGCTTTGTATATCCAGAAGTTAATTATATATCTAAATCAAATTAAATAGCCTGATGTGAATAATACTTCGGAAGCAAAATTAAGAAAATGTATTTAACGACAATGAATTACGAAATCTCGACTTACCCAGGTAAAGGTACACATCACAATGAATTCTCTTCGACTCCCGTTATTCTACCTCACGCCTCGCGATATTTAGCGACATCACACATCAGGAATGCTAGTTTCCATAGTCGATGTTATTGACCGGCAGATGTCTTTAATTAACCATATGACAAGATTCCTAGCCGAAAAGAAATCTAATCTGTTCATTATCAAGTTCTATACTATCTCGTAACGCAACCCGTTACATTCCCCCTCTACCACGAGAAAAAATTTTCAAGTGAAGCTTCAAAAAATTTTTAAGAGAATAACAATAAAAAACGGTCTTGACGTAGAGACTGGTTGACCAATTCCAGAATCACGATACTCAAAAGGAGTTTTGTGGTCCTCACATAAATATTGGTTGACCAGTTCCAATATTACGATACTCAAAAGGAGTTTTGTAGTCCATACATAAATATTGGTTGACCAGTTCCAATATCACGATACTCAAAAGGTAATTAAAAAAATTAAAATGAAAATTAAAATGTTCTACACATTTTATAATAATGTAACATTCACAATCGTTCAGTTAGAAGTTCACAGGAATAATACGTGAACTAAAAAAACTACAGGATAGCTGTGGAGTCGCAGAAAGTGCGCTCAGCGAACGACCCCATGCGGAACCCAGACGTCCCCGGTAGGAACCTTACCCTTAGTTACTAGTAACGCCCCAGCTGGACCAAGTCCACTACAGAATCCCCTTCCTTAAGAGCCATCGGCAACCAAGCAATAAAAAGAAATAGTTTTCAGGATGAAGAAGAGAAAGAAATGGGATTGGGTCCCACGGTCTAGAATGCCTAAAGGAAAGAAAAGTAGGAGTAAAAATAAATTAAAAAATAATAGCCGGCTCAGAAGGTTCGGCCACCAAGACGAAACCCCGCTCCCAAGGCCTTTCTAAGGGGGCCCACTCTCTAATGAGAGTAATTATTGTATTGTATAATTGATAAGAAGAAAGGAAAAAAAATAGTAGCTGCATATTAGTGAACTAAGTTCAAAATAGTGAATAGATGTTGTCTCAAAATTATCCCACGCATAAAAGTAGGACCAATTTAAAGTCCCCTACTCTCCGGACCAATATGATTTACAATCAATATAAATTTTACTTGTATATCAAAAAATATGAAATGGTAATGAGAGACTAACCAATAATGTCGAATCAATAAAATACTATATCGCAACTCTATGAATAAGAGTAGAATTTCAGTTTTCAAAAGAAAATACTGCATGTAATTTAAATAAGTCCAATCTTTGAGTCAACAGATTCCCTTGAAGTTTATTTACCTTAAAAAAATTAAACTATACATACTTAAGAGCTTATTTCTGAAATTATACGTTTTCCAGACAATAACTCACGGATACATAAGAGCTAATTTCTGAAATTATACGTTTTCCAGGCAATAACTCACTCAAACTTAGTCAAATCTTACGTGTTGTAAACACTAAGAGAACAGACTTTAAAAGAAGATACTAGAGTTAATTTTCAAACATGACATAATATAGACCAGCGGATCCCAAATTAAAGTAAAGTGGAAGTCTTAAACTTCCAAATCCATCCACTTTTCAGGGTGATCAAGTCCTAAAAATGGTGGTTTCACTATAACAACTATAAAAAAATAATGTATCCGATAAAGTTAAGGTAACTAATGAAAATAAATTGGACTATACTAAAATAAAGAGAACAAAATTCAGAAATCTGGCAATCAAAGTAAAACAATGATACTTAGCGTCATCCGTGCAGAAGAAAGAGTGATGCAGATCGGAGCAACAGGGAACCCCCGCAGATCACCAATAACTTGCAGCTTCCTTAACAGTATTCATCTACTGTGTCAATTAAGGGTCGCGTCCTTCCCAAAACTGATAGTCATAAATGCGAACTTCAAAATCCACCGCAGAATTAGCAACCTGCTAGGAACCCTATCTCTCATCACTGGAACTCTCATCCTCCTGTTCAGAATCGTCATTGCACAGGTCTTCTTTCATATCATTAACATGCCAGTTTCCCAAATTATGTTTGTCTTCATTCTGTAACTCATATACTAGATTAGAAATTATTTTGGTAACGACACATGTTATATACTTAGGAGCCAGTTTGGCTGAAAAGAAATTCGCTGCGTTGGACTGAACGAAATTTCTTTTCCAAACTTTATCACCCACCTTGAAAGCTACAGGGCGTTTTCTCATATTATAATGCTTTTTGTATCCCTTATATGCCGTCACAATGTTTTGTCTCACCTCATTGAAGACATTCGGTAATGACTCAATATCTGATTGTCTATGAATCTTGTTAGAAACATTAAGAATGTCGTTATCTCCAACTTTGCCGTAAAAATCGCCTGAAATAGGAATTTGACGTGCAAACATTAAAAATGCAGGGCTGAACCCTGTAGAATCATGGTTTGTTAAGCGTAACGCTTGCGTTAATTGAGAAATGTTTGCATCCCAATCCCTATGATTATCGTGTATAAACGAAAAAATAGCGGTTATTAAAAGTCTATTAACTCTTTCGCTATTATTAACTTGTGGGTGATAACGGGCATTCAACCAATGTTTCTGGACTTTGTAATCAGCAAGGAATTTTAAAAACTGCCTGAATGTAAATTGGCTTGCATTATCTGATAATAAAATCTGGCATACCCCAAAAGTGAAGAAAACTTGATTTTCCAAAAATTTAATAGCCGAAGCCGAAGTGGCTTTTGCACAAGGATAGATAAACACATATTTAGTGAACCAATCTACCGCAACCGAAAATATATTGATTACCACGTTTAGAACGAGGTAAAGGGCCTAAATAATCTATACTCAATAATTGCATTGGAAAGTCAATATTTTTCATTTGCCCCATTAAGCCGTGTCTGTGTACATTGGGACTCTTATGAGCAGCGCAAATTTTACAATTCTTTACATATCGAATCACATCCTGTCTCATTCGAGGCCAATAATACTGTTCACATATCCTATACATAGTTTTCGAGATCCCAAAATGGGCGGCTGTAGGAACACAATGAAACTGTTCAAAAATTTTAAGTCTGTTTGCCATTGGAACTACCAATTTCCATTCCGTTAAATTAGAAGATACACACGTAGAAAGTTTGACGTGTTTATATAACTCGTTACCAACTACTTTGAAAACAGGGTACTGATCGGGATTAATGGGTACTTTATTTAACATATCCGTGTACCATTTGTCCGGAATAAGTTCTTGATCACTGATTACATTTATATTAGGAACGTCCCTAGAAAAATAATCTGGCACAATCATTTGTGATCCTGGCCTATGGCGTATATCTAAATCAAATTGAGATAATTTTAAAGCCCATCTACCTAAACGACCAATCGGATCTTTCAAATTATGTAACCAAACTAAACTGGCGTGATCAGTGTAACAAACAACCCTTGTACCCTCTATAAAACAACGAAATTTAGCCAATGCAAACAGAACGGCTAATAACTCTCTTTCGGAAACTGTATATTTTCTTTCTGCTTTACTTAAAGTTCGATAAGCATAAGCTACTGGATGTTGTAAGCCATTATGTTCTTGAAAAAGTACACAACCTAACCCAACGTCGCTAGCGTCGCTTTGTATAGAAAATGATTTAGAAAAATCTGGACTTCTGAGAACTGGAGCCGACGTTAGGCGTCGCTTCAGCTCTTGAAAAGAAGACTCAGCTTCAGGAGTCCAAGTAATCGGTTGGTGCTTTTTCTTACTTTTAATAAGTTCTGTGATAGGAGCTGTTAGAGTAGAACAATCTTTGGTAAATCTTCGATAAAATGAAATTAATCCCAACAGCCTCCGAACTTGAGTGGATGTTTTTGGTGAAGAAAGAAGAGTAACAGCTTCAACAAGCTCACCACTAGGGCGTAATCCCTCCCTATCTACAATAAAACCCAAAAATTTGAGAGAAGGTCTGCAAAAATTACATTTTTCAGCATTAACTGCAAGGTTAGCTAATTTGATCTCTTCATATACTTTATGTAACACTTGAATATGTTCTTCGAAAGTATTTGTAGCGATGATTATATCATCTAAATAAGGGAAAACTAAATGACTAATACTTTCATCAATCAAAAAATCCATAAGGCGTTGCATTGTTGCCGGAGAATTAGTTAAACCAAACGGCATTACACAAAATTCATAAAGGCCTTTGCCTGGAATACCGAAGGCAGTGTATTTACGTGAATTTTCCTCCAAAGGAATGTTCCAAAAAGCTTTCTTCAAATCTGAAGTCGTAAGATAGTTAGCGCCTTGCAATTTGCTCAAAATGGTGTCTATTAAAGGTAAAGGGTAACCATCCCTTGTGGTTAACTTGTTCAAGTGTCTACTATCTAAACAAGCTCTATAAGAATTATCTTTCTTCTTTACTGAAAGCATTGGGCTCCGATAAGGTGAAGAAGAAGGTTGGATTACACCAAGCCTTAACATCTCATCAATTTCTGAATCTAAATGGTTTTGTAAAGCAGGAGAAAAGGGGTATTGTCTTTTTCTAAAAGGTTCTGTTTCCGACACAGTAATTGTATGTTCTATTAAAGAGATACGTCCTATTTCCGACAAGGAAAGTGGTTCATAAAGTTCAATTTTTGATTGAAGTTCTGTTTTTTGTAACGTATTTAAAGAATCATAGCTATGAATAGCAGTAACATTATTTGACTTAATTGTAGGTTCGATGTTCCAGATAGAATTACCAAAGTCGACCTTAATATTATGATATTTGCAAAATTCTATACCCAATATTACTGCTCGTTGTATAGAAGGAATTACGTTAAATTTAACAGAAGTCTGAATATTATTAAACGAAATAGGAACGTTAACTATTCCCAAGACAGGTTGATGTAAACCATCAGCGGTTGTTACAACGTTGACATTGCTATCCCTATATATTGACAATCTATATTTTTCGATAATGAAATTACCCTTTGAACCTATAACATTAATGTTAGAACCTGTGTCCAACAATGCAGAAAAAGAATCCTCAAAAACTTTAATGTTCAAATAAGGTCTATTGTCGTCAGATAAATTAAAAAAAAACTGGAGAAACCATTTTAGGAGAACAATTCTTTTTAATTCTAATCAACCACTTTTCCCATTCAACCCTGTCGAAGGTTCCTCTTACTTTCGTTTGTTTTGATTGTGAAAGTACCTGGGTTTTGTTTTGAAGTCGAAGCTGTACCCAGGCCTGTAGGCTTCGACGCCACGTTTTTTGACTTACATCTTTTACAAGATGTGCTAACTGTGTTAGGTACTCCACATCCAAAACAAAAAGTTTTCCTAGGGGCAGAACAAGAAGTATACTTGTGCCCTTGGAAACGACAATTCCAACAAACAACTGGAGAAAAGGTTTGTAACTCACTGACTGTAAGTCTAAACTTTATTTTAATTACATTTTCCTGTACTACCTCTTGACTTTCAAAACGAAACTCGAAATCTTCTATTCGTCTACAATTCACTTTTAAATCCTTTATTGATGTTAAATTATGTAATGTAAATTGATTCAAAATGTGTGGTTGTAAGTTAGACATAATTGGTTCTAATTTCGTTTCTTCATTAGGAGAAACTTTAAGCCTGGAGAATAATTTTTCTACCGAAGCTATGTACAAACTGCATTTTTGTCCTGAAAGTTGTTTGCGGTTTCTGATCTGATTCCATATTCCAAAGTCAAGGTATTTAGGCAAGAATCCTGCTTTTAATACCTCAATTGATTCCATCCAAGATGAAACAGAAGATCTCACGGATCTAAATCAATCCAAGGCATCACCCTTGAAAAGATCAACAGCTGAAGAAAAAAGGTCTTCCTCTGTCAAACCTCGAGCCTCCTTCAATTCTTCTACTCTATCCAAAAAATCGTAAACTTTTTGATGATCTCCTGACCCATCAAAAAATAAGTCCCATTTGAAAACAGGAACTTTGGGACGATACGATGATATTCCTTGGTTAATTGGAGTAGGCGGAGTAGAACTACCTGGAACTTGACCAACAGGCCGGAGTTTAACAGCATAATCTCCTTCTAGAGCGAGAACATCAGCTGCTAATTTATCTTTTTGAATCTTATCGTTTGAAGTTTCGGGGTTGAGTCTGTCTATGCGAGCAGACAAGTGGTTTAGCCTAGTTTCTATTCTCCTAGCATTATCCCCTGGTTCACCCTGATATCTATTAATTGCGTCTTCAATGTCTTTAAGAGACTCTGAAATTTCCA
Organism: Endomychus coccineus; assembly: GCA_958510875.1. Taxonomy (NCBI): domain Eukaryota; kingdom Metazoa; phylum Arthropoda; class Insecta; order Coleoptera; family Endomychidae; genus Endomychus; species Endomychus coccineus. The sequence continues at coordinate 97,691,828 of OY294067.1, forward strand.
CAATACTTTCTTCAAAATCGAATTCATCATTAATTGAAGTTAAGCTTCTATCATGTTGTTCTCTATGCAAACAACCACTCAGAAGCTTTCGTCCAGTATTAGCGTCACCATCCGTAGATTGACCCCTAATAGCTAATTCATAAGATAATTCTTTAGTTTCCAAAAAATTAGGCTCCATAATTAGAGAACTTTATAAAATCGAATAATATTTCAGAAAATAATTGGTCAATAACTTCGTGCAAATTCAACAGATCAAAAAATGAGATAAAAATAGTAGAATGACCAATTTTTCACTTCTAATATGTATTTCTCTCAATAACCATCAACTATGTTCGAGACCACGTTAAAGAAATGGGCGCCAGTGAAACGGACCCGATTGGGTCGGTTTATATTAACCCAACTAGCTCATTTTGGATTAATTAATCTCAGGGCTCGTAGTGAAACGTGCCTTGTGATTCTAGACTGGTGAATTGCCTGAGCGCCAATTGCTTAAAAAAAACTATAAAAATAAATGAATTCACAGCCTAGAATACAAGCACCACGAGATGGTTTATTAGTTGATGGAAATTAGAAAATTAATACAAGTTCAACTTAACAATTTGATTTATTCCAGATGGAATTTGGTATTCAACAAAAATAAATTTACAGTCTATATAATGAATTAATTTATAAATAAAATGAATTTTGAAGTAAAGCAATTACAAAATTAAATCAATTTGTATATAAAGAATTTAGAGTAAATAATTATAAAATTAACTCAATTTCTTAATTGAAAGAATGGATAGTAAAATAGTAAAGAGACCACGAATGGCTCTAAAAAATTTAGCGAAATACAATTTTGGTGAACAACAAAATCAGAAAATGAAATAATGATCACTCAACAAAAAAATGTTACCCTCCTTGGAACTCGTAGGAACTGGAAGCTGGTCCTGTCAGGAAAGTCACTAAACCGTCTTGGAGTGAAGGGGTGAGGAACCTCAGACGTTGAAACCCTGTAATGTCAAAGAACGAACAGTACCTGACTTGAGATCAAAGGACAAGTAACACCGTCGGCCGGAATAACCAAATAATTCCACCTCCGATAATGTTATCTTCCCCAATATGTAAAACACTATTACAAAATTGATATCTTGAAGAGATATCAATTTAGACAAAAATGTAATTTAATCTGCAAGAATTATATAATTACAAGAATTACTTCAAATTAAAAAAAAAATAATATGTGACTGAATTAACGATACAAAAAAAATGAGATAGAAAGAAAAATAATCAAATTGTGATTGAAAGGAAATAACCAAAACGTTGAATTTGCTAGTTAGCACAAATCTAGAAACTTGAATTGATTTGCATCAAATTGATGTATTACTCTACTCTGCAATCGAAAATTCCATAAGCAATAATTGAATAATACCTTGTGATAATTCCAAATACTATTTATAGCACGATGCAGTCGAAGACAGCTCTGAATACTACGTACCAGATTTACAAAATGACGACTCTTACGAATCACAAAAAAAATAGCATGTGTCAATGCGGAATTAAACTGACAAGGAATACAGAAATATTATCATGAGAACCTGCCTACGTTCCGATAGATTATCCTCCTACCAGAGTTACAACAATCAATGCCGTGATGGAAAAGATATTCTTTGAAATATGCTATCTGCAAAATAATCGGGTGTGCCCCCAGGCAAATCGAAATAAAAAATCCGCCGAAATACTATCACAAAATAGCCTGATGTGAATAATATTTCGGAAGCAAAATTAAGAAAATGTATTTAACGACAATGAATTACGAAATCTCGACTTACCCAGGTAAAGGTACACACCACAATGAATTCTCTTCGACTTCCGTTATTCTACCTCCCGCCTCGCGATATTTAGCGACATCACACATCAGGAATGCTAGTTTTCATAGTCGATGTTATTGACCGGCAGATGTCTTCAATTAACCATATGACAAGATTCCTAGCCGAAAAGAAATATAATCTGTTCTTTACCACGTTCTATACTATCTCGTAACGCAACCCGTTACATGTTGTAGATCTGGCTTATGTTTTGTTTTGTTCATTTATTCTAACAAAATATGTGGAAAATATGTAAATTATTGAGTAGTACAATTATCTAACATAATCATTACCGATTCCATTTAATTATCAATTTAATTAATCTGAGTTCAAAACTCATGGGTGTGAAGAAGATAAAGAAGTTTTGTATTCCCTAGAAATTGGAAGTCATTGATAGAAATGTTCAATGATTAGTATTTTGCAATTACTGCGATCTGTTAAAGGATAATTCGTCATCATTATCTTCACATTTACAATTTGACTATTGCGTGAGTCGTCGCAAGGGTGTGACAATGAATAAGCGGAGAAGATAGCAGTGGTGGTTTTACCTAATTCGACCGCTCATTTGTAGTGATTACCCTTCGAAAACCCGACTCAAGTTCAGAATTACTTCGAGGTTAGAAGGACCGTAGTAAGTTTGATGGCAATATCCTCTTTGATTTGAGATTATACCTGACTGAGCAGACAAGCGTGTATCAAGCATCAAGTGTCTAGTATTTCGTCCTTATTTCCCGTGTTATTGTTCCCTGTAGGGCAGTTTGAAGGACCGCATATCACTGCTACGAACAACGGGAAATTTTGTCATTTAATGAGTTGTTTGTAGGATAAACTTTCTATCCAATAAGTCATGCCGCATGAAATAGGGTGTACTCTTTCGTATTCATCTATAACATTCGTGTAGAATATCATTTACAATCAGATTTCTGTTGGTAACGAAAATAAGAAAGTACCGTATTATTCCAGTGTGGAAAAATGATTAACGGAATGTTTGGAAACGTTTCCACTATTCATACGAGTTTAAATCTCATTGTTATGTTTGGTACCATCTATAATCCTCTTTTATAGTGATGAAATTATATTGAGCTTATGATGTTCAGTTATGCATAGTGAAAAATACAAACTCATTTCGTGTGAGAAAGTCAATTGACCAAGTTTTTGGTTCACCAAAATGAACAGTGACAACAGGTCCTGTAGCCTCAGACAGCTGTTTCGCCCTTCTCATTAGGCTCGTCAGAGAGACGAGACAGACGTGAAGTTACTGATCAATCAATTCCGAAACTGATATTAATAAGTCACTTTCAAAGTGTTTGGAAAACCAGAATATCCAACACCATCTGCCGGAAAGCAAATGCCCCGCTGAGAATGCATTGATGAAGAAGTTATCGGGATTCAAAAAATCGAAGGGGAAACTGTTGAAAATACTGGCGCCAGGTGACGGTTCCTAATCAATGCATAGTGAAAAATACAGAAACACGTTTCGTGGACAAAATTTTTAGTTGAACAGATTGAACAGTGACAACACGTCCTATAGTCTCAGAGAGTATTCAGTAATGTTTCATTATTTACAGGTTGTTTCTACATGGTTTTAAAATATTCTACAGGATGATTCTCGTGAGAAAATTCAGGGGAATCATTCATATACGTTTTTTGTTAAGACCCCTCCCCCTCACGTTATACTCCTTCAAGTTGGTGGAAAAATTGGTTTTGATTTATCTCAGTTCGAAAAAAAGTAGACATTTCGCATCAGAATGCTGATTTTACATCTAAGCGTAATGGAGTTGAAATTCTCTTTCTGGAGCTGATACTCTTTGAATAAGGCTCGTTTGCATTGATACATATGAATCTGGAGTAGGAGGTTGTTCTATAATTCGTTAAAAAAATTGTTCGTAAAACATTGAAATTGTTCTTGTCGGTAGACTAGAAATAATATAATCGAAATTTGTTCTTCTTACTTCGGAAAACTATGATTGTGGGTCTGAATGCCAAAATGGAGGAATTCTGATTATGGAGATCAAAGTTTTGTTATCTACAGCCTGAACATCAACTATAGTAGATAGGAGAAATGTAGTTAAATCTGTACTTACACAAAATAAAGGTTGAGAATTGAAAACAGTCGTAAATATAAACATAATTGATGACTTGGCTTCCTTTCAAAATTTGAAAACTTCCGCTGATTTAATTTGCAGGAATTCTGGATTCCTGAGGTGCTGCTCAAAGTGACAAAGTGAGTGTCCAAAGCGGAATCTGATCTGAAACGGCCTCAAGCACAATCCTGAACGAAAACAAGCCCCAGCCGCCATAAGAGCGGTGTAATCAAACATCGTGTGAGCGAGCTGAGGAGAACAAATGATATCAGTCAGTTGACAGTATACCCGAACAGATGGTCGAGAAGTCCCGAAATGGTGAAAGTGTCAAATCTGTATTCAAGGCAAACGAAAGAAATTCGACTCGAGATTATTCATCCTGTTTACCACGACATAGTACTAGTGAATGATCAACTAGGTATCCTACATATGACAGGAAAGTCAAGTGCAGGAGAAATACCAGATGATGGCCCTCAGGTGAGGTTGCACATACAGACCTGGATGGCTTCTCATAATCTGCGTGGACCAGGGGAGCATCTCATGTCTAGAGAGTACAATGAAGAACTGCCTGCTATGGGTAGATGCGTGCTTGAAGTCAGTGCAGTGGCAAATTAACCAGGCCACAAATGTATATGGATACATCTCGAATGATCAGAAGAAAGGATGTACTTCGAGAAGGTGTTCGCCAAGTCGACGGTAATTAATCACAGCCTGAATACGCATGAGTGAAAAATACTTCACCGTACACAGATTGAGAACTTGGACATCCTCCGTGGGTGATGAATCCAAGACGGGAATGACAGTGCTGAACGTTTATTTGAATTTAGTTAGGTTCAGTTGAGCAATAGATGCTTGCAAATTCCCGGGGAAAAGAGGTGAACTCAACCTACCTTCGAACGGCGGAATAAATAGCAAGCCAGATCGGTATCAGTAGCTGAAGCGGCACCTGATAACCACACAAATCAGGTGTTCACATGCCAATGCAGCAAGATATTACTTAGTTAGCAGAAAGTTTGAGAATGAGCAAATTGACAAGGCAAACGCAACAACCAAAGAGGAGTCACCTCTCAACTGTATACTAGGTGGAGGGCTAACTGTGAATAACATTGTCTCGGAACGAACCTACTAAATGGAACAAGGTACTTGATTCAACTATCAGCACAGACTTTTTGAGCAACAAGATCACCAAATGGAAGATGTCTACTGAACCGTCATGCTTAGTACACAGCCATCATTATCATGTTTGATTCAGAAGTCAGACCCAAACCTGTAATGGAATACAGGAATGCGAGGAGAACTGATTGAAGGGGATAGAATCAATCCAGTCATATCTCTTTCAGGATAACACCATGAAATGTGACCGTGAATAGATAGAGAAAGCTACCTGAAATATCTGAAAAGCACTCATATAAACTCACCGTGAGAATTGTTCACTCAAGACGAAAGAAGATAATAGAGACACGTACTTATAGGAAAAAAATTGAATAAAATGAGAAAGGAAGTTCGGGACCTCTCCAATCGAGCTCAAACTATTGGTTACAATACAATTTGTTGGACTACAACAAAGAAATCAAGGAGTGAATCTTGGAAGGAGTTCTGCGATAATGTTCCTGAGATATATAGCAACATAAGAATTCACAAGATCCTCTGCAGAGACCCGGCAAGAGGAATCAGATCGAAGAAGCAACCAGATCATTCTTCCACGAACTCCAAAAAAAATTTTCAGAACTTCCGATCTCGATGTATCAATTCAAGCGACTCAACCGGAAACACTTGACGCTGACCAAGAACATGGTTAGAGTGATGACGATCAATTGGCAGTAACATTTTTTGATACGCTTCAAATTGCCTGATGATGACGAAATTTTCTTAGCTCTATCCTAATACGACTGGAAATTCTGCTATCCTTTCTGATGAATATAATCAGAGCTAGTTTGGAATCACATATCTTCCAGCTGGTCGATGTATGGAAAGACCTGTGTCAAATCACTCACTCCTATATTAACCTCATATCATTTCAGATGAAAATCTTAAGAAAGTATTGGACATAAGGGTTGACACTCTTAACGCTCACTTCCTTAGAGTCCACCAGTATGCCAGATGGGCAAATCAAAAGAGCTTGCACTCAACACCCTGTTTGCTGAATACAAACAGACTCTTCCCCAATATTGATAGGGCAGTTAATGATGCAGTGACTCCTTCTGTACAGCAGCTACTGTGGGGGGAATTGAATCAACTATTAGTATGATGTGAATGAGCTGCTAGCAGTGCTACCTCTATTTTCAGAATATGGTGTCGACTTACAAGCATATGAGGATAATGAAGTGATGACTGTTACTTCGTAAGAGATATAAGACACGTTACAAGGTATATGTGTGAGAGGGTGGGAATGTCTAGCAACTTCAATCAAACAGTTACAGTCCCCTTCACTAGACTTTGGACAGTCTACCTCCATCCTCCTTGCTGTGCGGAACTATAACATTTGAGGAAGACGTTGAATAGCTGGGTATTACACTCCATAGAAAGATGATATAGAACTTATATATTAAAAATACTATCCACATGCTCATATGGCCATACTGACCCATATATGAGAAACCTTGAGGCGCTGACCGCGAACCTATATACTCGCTGTTGGGGGTATTTTGATGTCAGACAGTACTTTCATCGCTGCAGATTACAATCTTACTTATTTCAAGCTGCGAATCACTCAATTTAATAAGATAGATTCTGGTCCGTACAACAATATAAAGCGCATAGAAAATAAATTCAACTAGCACAAGAATGATTAGTAATAATTAAAATGATATTATGGTTGTACTATATAATTATAACAACTGTTATTCGACTGCTCCGCCGCAGTCATTCTCCAAGTTTCAATACCCAATGCAAGTCTTTCCAATGAATAAGAACAGCTGAGTGCATGAAACAACGTAAAATTATACTGTATGCAAAAGTTTATTTTAATTGTCAGAGATATCTATGATGTGGATTGGTCTATCACGGACAGTATGTGTCAGTGTATCAGCAGTCTGTCATATTTTACCCCGTTTGGGATTGAATTTGGAAAAATATGGTCCTAGCGGATGCTTACGTTGTATATGGAACATATCTGACAAGTTTCAAGTCAGTTTTGTAGATTTCATGATGAGAGAATCAGTGAGTGTTATTTGCCTTTCATGAATACAAATATGTAATTTTATATTGACAATCACATATCATCGGATTTATCCTAAATGATTTTCAATATTATGTTCCTAATGAATCATGAAATATGCTTATTTGAAATATCAGATTATCAGATCAAAGAAACTGTAACAATTGTATATAGAAGAACCATGACGTATTTCTCTTATTCCCTACTTTTCACTGGTAAAACGAAGATTTATCTCTGACGGAATGTTAGAAGACAACAGTACGCATCCAATTATTCCATAAATTCTTCTTCTCCTGAATGAATGTTAATGGCACCATATATAACTATGAAGATGGAAGAAAAATTAGGATACAGAATGTGAACAGAGTAAAGTTGGATATATCCATTACCCGAAAATTGATCGATGTGTTCCATTATAGCTACCGCGTAAGGTTTCCGGAAAAAATACTCATATAGTGTGAAAGTAGTGGATTCAATATTTCTAAGTGTTGTATAATAACACGTCTCGAAAGCACCATTACGCTCAATAATTCGCAATTCGAGTATTTAAAAATGTATGTCAAACGAATGCCTATCGTAAATAGTTTACTGCTTTATTTTCATCACATCCAATATGATGTCATGTTATTAATGTTTTGATGTAAGTAAGTGAACAATATATTTTCGTTCACAGATTTTTTGTATTTCACTCAAAAACTTGTAGATATACTTGATTTATATCCAGAGGCGAATGAAGGGCACAAGGGCACATGCTCACCTAACCACCAAGATGAATACAGAAAGAAATTCGCATGCTATTCAGTGCATTATTTTAATTCGACCGTCAGGCGGAATGCTAACGTTCAAAACTATGTTCCGGGGATCGTTCTGGAGCGTACCAATTTTGAGTATGATTCGACTGACTACGGTTATCTTCTCCATACGTGCTTATACCGTCAGTTTTGGGCAAAATGCATCGTGTCTCCGGTAAAAATCTTGCCTTCATAGTGTACAGTGTGTGAATTCAATTCAAAGGGGTGATGTCTGAAGTGCGTCTATTATCAATGATGGAAGTTAATTGTACCCAAAATCTTTAAAAAGGTGGAAAAACTCATGATTGAAAGAAAAGAAAGGCCTATTCCTCATCTTCAAATAAATTACATCACTTTCACAGACTCGAACTTACAATAGAGTATTCAACAAGGATGTCTATGGAAAATACGAGTGGATGTGAGGATATCGGATAACAAATAAATTATTCTGTATTATGTGCTTAATTTTCAAGAAAGGGTCAGTGCGTGGAATAAACAAGAGTTGATTGATTCAAAACACATCGCAGCGAGGACAAAGAAACACGAGAATTCCGTTTCTCACATGAATGCATTCATAGATTTTAGTGTTCTATGAAAAGTGGACATACTTGAACAGTAAGTCAGTGCTTATTCGCGACTAAAATTAGGTTCAACGAAGTTGTGGAAAAAAATCGTCATATTTTGCGCCGGTTAATTATGTGTATAAAATTTTGAGGAGCCTTCAAATTGGCATTACGAGTTGATGATGAGACATTGACGTCGGAATATCCAGGTATTTGAGTAGACTCATTCAACTTTGCAGCCAAATTGGACGCTGTGTTTGCAATACATATGGGAGGTTATGGTTCACATGGGCTTGAAAACGCAAGAACTTTTCAGAACGAATCGCTAGATGCAATGTTGCAAATTTACAAGCAGGAAATATCAGAAGAAATTAACTCTGCAAATTTCATTGCTTTGGAGGCCGATGAAACTACAGACACCTCTAATCATCAGCAAATGGTTGTTTTTATTCGATACGTTTTTGATGGACAAATGTTCGAACGATTTTGGTCTTTTTTGAACCCGGTGGACATAATTGTGATGTGTAAGCAAACACATTGCTGAATGAATTGCAGACTATTTTAAATTCTCCTTCTGGGTCCGATAACAATAAGCTAATCGCTCAAAGTTACAATGAAGCGTCCGTGATGGGTGGTGAGATAAATGGTGTACAAGCCATTATCAGAAGAACATTTCCACATGCACTTTATATTCACTGTTATGAGCATTAATCTAATTTAATTATCGAACAAGCGGCACAGTGAAATAGAAAGTAAATTTTTTTTTGAAAATTTGCAGTCATTCCCAAGCTTTCTTTCTCGAATGCCAAATCGAACGGTGATTCTTGATGGAATAGTCAAACGTAGATTACGACGCAATGTTCCTTGAAGAAGGTTTTGACGGAAACATACGAACTGTTGGATATTATTTGTACAACGCCCATGTCGACAGCAGTGAACGATGTTTTTCCACCCTCAACTGCATTAAAACTTCTCTGAGAAGCACAATGTCAGAAAATCGACTGAAAGCATTGACGGTTCTATCAATAGAAAAGAACCATTCTATCCCGGATTTTGATAACAAAGTCACTTGCTCAAAAACAGTATAGCTCCAATTACTACCACTTTGTAATGATTCGCAAAGTTTCTCACCCATGCGACCAATGGGAACGGGGCAATCGTCTCAACATTGGTTTACGCGCATAGGTACGCATGTACATACAGACATACTCAAGTACAGACATGATCTCAAAAATAGACTAGATAGATTCCCGGGCTTGTGTATTGAAACAGAGAAGAGAAAAACAGGCTATTAACGAAGTGATAGCAAGTTTGAGCTCTATCAAATATTCATGGAATGAAGCTCAGAAACTAGAAGGATTTGAACGAAGTTGGTAAAATTGACAGCAGTTCACACCTGCTGTGATTGGTCACCACAGTATACCAATCCAAATAATTTCTGACGATGGATGCGAATTCAAAAATAATTTACCACAAGAACTATCAAAGCTACGCAAGATAGACACTTACTTCATAAGTTCACAGCGTCCTGAGTCGAATGGTATAATGGAAAGATTCCATTCCACACTTATAGAACAAATCCGTATCCTTATATTCCCATTAAAGAATTTGGAATTAAAGCTCACACCCGCGAGGGATGGGAGTTACAAGGTTGATGATATGGGCAAAATCTTTCCCCCGGGAGATTAAAATCGACGGGTCCGAGCGTTTTTTTTTTATTCAACGGTATATGAGATATCGTGTTTCGTTTTGATTATATAGTAAGTATATTTGAGTATAGTGTTAGCAAATCTATATTCTGTGATGCAACTTTGAATTTGCATGCCAGTAAATGTCGAGCATTATATCTAGTTTGTGTCACAATATCAAGTGAATTGCATTCACCATTGCCACTACATGAAAATATACATTGTGCCATCATATAACCCAATTCAAAAAAAGCAACGCAACGCTCACTCCATCTCAATAAAATGTTCTGGTTATTTTACTTAAATCTTTGGATTTTTATTTTAATAATATTATGTTTTGTAAACTACGTTGCATCATTTGTTATGATGATTCACAGCAGGCCGATCATAAAAAAGGTTGGCTGATAACACCAAACTAAAGTAAAACAAATGTACAGCTAAGCTTTGCTGTGATTGGTTAAATAAGTTATTTTTGCCACATTAGAACTGTGAGTTGATTGATGATTTATAGAAATTTGGGTTAGTTTGCGTTTGGTTAGTTTTTCTCGTTGAAGTTGTCGAAGCGAACGGAGACAGCGAAAGGTGATAGTTTCGAGTTAAGTTTTATCTTAAATATATCTGAATTCAACCAATAACTGCAAAACATACCAGCTTGTGCCTTTTACTGTGATAAAACCGTAGCGGAGAAAACAAAGGAGATGGCATTCTAGTTGGAGACGTCGATTTGAAAACTTGTGACTTTTCACATCCACCTGTTAACTATGATATTCTAATTATTCATTCCAAAAATCTGATTAATCCAATATATTGAAAGCTACAGAACTAATTTTAAAAGTTATTGTATTCACAAAACAACGTATTTATCCAAAAAGTAATCAACTTATCAAAAAATCGACCAATATACCTCCATTTTTACTCGCTAAACTCGGTTTATAGATTTAATACATCGCAAGATACAATCAATTATAGATGTTGTCGGATTTATAAAAAATGTTGTAAAATCTATCCAAAATTATGAAATATTGGTGAATGCCTTCTATTCTAATTTACTGTTATCAATCCAAAGTTATTTTATAGGATTTATCCGGAACGGATTGTACTAAGTTTAAAGTTATGAATATGAGTCAATTTTGGACTAATATTCACTAAATGCTCTTTTGTACTCCGTGTATGAGGTTGGTCAGAATGCTGCGCATAGACATAGTGAATGAGCAGTAATTAAATTAGTGAAAATCAAACTCTTGTATTTATCTTATTTGTTGATTTCACTGTTCGGTGGGCTCACTCTAACTTTCAAAAAATCAGACATGCGCGAAGCAACACCGATTCCCATCAAAATTGAAATTAACTTTTATATAGCGTTAAAGCAAATCTATATTCTCTGATGTGACTCTGAATTTTCATGCCAGTTAATTTGGAGCATTATATCTAGTTTGTGTTAAAACTTCAAGTGAATTGCATTTGTCATTTGGCTGCTACACGAAAATATACATTGTATCATCATATAACTCGATTCGAGAGAGTACTCTGTTCGAAACGATTACTCCGTCTTAATAAAATGTTTTGGCTATTTTACTAATTTTTAATTTTAATAATATTATCTATTGTGGTCTACGTTAAATGCTGCATGCATTTGTTATATGATGAGCCGACCACAAAAAAGGTAGACTCATAACACCATACTACAGCAAAACAAATGCACAGGTGCGCTTTGATGTTGATTGGTTGAATAAGTTATTTTTGACATCGAACTGTGAACTAATTGATAATTTATAGTCATTTTAGTTAGTTCTTCTCGCTAAAGTTCCCGAAACGAGTAGAGCCAGCGGAAGGTGATAGTTTAGAGTGAACTTTTCACGTTCAAATGTGATATTCTAAATAATCTAAGAATTAAATTTTAGAGAAATTCATTTAATTTGCAGCAAAATACCTTTTTAAATATCAGTATTTAAAGAAGGTAACTTCATTTGACAGATGGTTTTGTGACAACGGTATATCAAATAACATTTTCGTAGGAGACTTCTTAATAGAACTTTCACATTTGATATACCTGTGAAAAACGTCAAATGAAAAAGGTTTATACGTGAACCTACCCGAAAATCATTCATTAAGAAAAATCTTATTAATCCAATATATTGAAAGATACAGAACTAATGTTCAATGTTATTGGATTCATAAATAACTGTGTAAAACTTATTCAAAACTACATTAAATTTGTGAGAAGCATGTATCCAAATTTACTGATATCAATCCCATAGTCATTTATTGTATTTATCCAAAAAGTAATCAACTTATCAAAAACTCGATAAATATACCGTTATTATTACTCGCTAAATTTTAGGACTGATGTATTTAAGAAGTTATTAAATCTATAAAACTCGGTCTATAGATTTGATACATCGGAAGATAAAATCAATTCTAGATGTTGTCAGATTTATAAAAAAACATTGTAAGATCTATCTAAAATCATGTAAAATTGGTAAAAGTCTTCTATCCTAATTTACTGTTATCAATCCAATGTGATTGTGTTGGATTTATCCGAAAGAGATTGTATTAATCCTAAAGTGACAAGTATTAGTAAATTTAGGACTAATATCCACTAAATGCTGTTTTGTTGATTATATAAAATCGTTTTATGATTTATATCAGATTAATTCTCTCCGTGTTGAAAATAGAGAGGACTTAAAAAATTTACTAATAAGCAATAAAGTAAGATACACAGTTCTAGCCTATTATACCACAAGGCATCCAACAACAAAATTTACTCCTTTAGAAATTACGAATGGACATTCGAAAAATACAAACCCTTTCGACATAGATATTGCAAAGTAAATACTCTCAAATTACAGTCAGCAACACACAGATGAAACAAAAATTCTCCAATAACAAATTAAAGGAAATATTGATGTGAAGAAAGACAAAACTATTACCAAATTGAATGAAGAGAGATAAGAAGTTCCGGATATACCTCAACGTATTTTCATCAAAAACAAACAAAAATTCAGCAAAACAATTAACAAATATGGAATAGAAAATATTACGGAATAGATTCACAAAGGAAAACTGGGAAAATGGTACCGCGACACGCGGAATTAGTAAAAATAAAATCTGTTGCAGATCCGTCTTCGGAATCGGACTCTCAACAATAACAATTCAGAATATTACAAATGGACCTGGATTGATACTAGTATACCTAGGCCCTGCACGACTGCAGAAATCACAATACACGCCATTAGATTATTTTGGAATATAGACCATAATCAATCAAATTGAAAAACTAAACGTCATCACAGAACAATCGCAACTTCAAAACAGAATGTCTTGTCCAAGTTAGTTCAAATTTATCAAGTTCATTACCTCCAGTGCATTTTTCTTTGATTGTTTTCTCATTTTTCTTATCCTCACCATCTTCCTTGTGTCCATCAACATGTTGTCTCCTTCAACATGAACACATGGAAGTTGAGATTTACGATGAAATAGTTGCACACAAAATAAACTTACTCAATGAAAAGCTATCAAATATTTATCCAAAAACGTTAAATCGTAAAAAAGGCCCTAGTAATGGGTTAGGATCCGTTATCAAATCCTTTAGGGAAACATGGACGCGAATGACGCAGGTTGAATGAAAAAAATAATTCAAAATCTGGAAAACAAACAACAAAATTTACAAAATCAAATACTAAATCAGTATTCTGTGAATAATGACGTATTCAAGTGATTCAACTTTTCTATTCATGTCATTGAATATAATGAGCAATTATTGGAAAGCAAAATTATAAAAGTTACTGAAAATGTTTTGAATAATATACAAGAAAAGTCGAAATATTCCATGCAAATGACATATTCAACCAATTTCTTATGATAGAGTCTTATTTTGCAACTTTTAGTCGATATAGAAAATCCACTATCAAGCATAATAAAAACAATAGATTTACTGAATGAATTAATTAAATTAATATCGCACTACAACAAGTTACCCCTTGCCGACACTATCGAAAATGATCTCAATCATGAATTTTTAATAACTGTTCATTGCCATCATAACAAAAACTCTATTTCTTAACTATCCCCATCGGAAATACAACCCCCTACGAGTTGTACCGTCTGGATCATTTGCAGACTAAAGTAGAGAATAATTACTTCACGATATTTCCAAATTCAGAATTCTTGATTAAATCGGAAAATAACATCAAACTCCTATTTGAAATATTTACTATGAGTGAAACATATCAATGTTCATTGAAATTAATAACAAATGCCAATATGATCAAGGTGAAATCTTGAACAAAAATAAACCAAGTAATTGCGTTCATACAACAATTCACTCAGAACTAGACCATATAGAGTCAATACCCTACACAAATCAATATCACGACTGGCTCAGAAGAGGTTCAATGATGAAGATTTGCAACCCTTAGATTCATCTCGATGTATACCCATGATCATTGACTTCAAAATATCACAGCCCCGGATGAAATCAAAAAATCAAATACTTACATAGAACAGGAAGGGAACTTGGGAGAAATTCATTCGCAACAGATGACCCCATATATTAAACGACCACGAAGAAGACTTATATACAATAAATATTTGGACAACTTCAATTCATTGATTGGTTACCATTCTTGTTAGTGTGATACTACTGAAAGTGCTACGCAAAAAATTCAAATTATAAATATAAATGTTCCCAAGGTGAACACGTTAGTGACACTCGAATTTGGATATCTCATACTTCACTTTTATCCAAAAAAGAAATGAATATTTTCTCGATTTCTGGATAAGGAGCTATTTTCCCTGGACTTTTTTTTCCAAGTGAGGTTGTTGCAACCTCTAAGCTGATGTGCCTACACTTTATATAATGTATGTATTACATATGTTTGTGTTTTATATAACTTTATAAAAACTTAGATTTCATTTAATTCTCTTAAATTATTTTACTATGTAATGTTCTATATGTTATTTCGTCTAAAACATAAAATATATTATGTAACATGTATTCTAACTTATCACCTCTCAATGACTTGTCTTATCTTTTCTATGATCAGCATTCAGGATTAATAAAGATATTATTATTATTATCATAATCATTGAATACATAATACTGTATGGATCTAATATACAACAGAGGTGACGTTGAAGTAAGTCAACTAGCAAGTGAAGATGATACTCTCGATAGTGGGTCATACGTTCATGTGTTGGCGTGGTTAGGCCAGCTATTTATTCAATTCGCATATTGAAACAACCTCCACAAAATGGATCTGGGCTATTCACTTATGTGCAAGTGGTGAATTAGTACACGAAACGTTAATGCATATTATGTGCAGATAAATAACACTGATTCCCCAAGACTCAGAGCACTTTCCATAAAGCTATGTGATACTGAGAAGATTCATAAACTATAATCGGGGTCAGTGCTGAACCTCTTCTGGACCATAATCACCTATCCGGCAGCCATTTTTGACTAGTGTTGGATATGTGGTTGTTCGTCCAAGTCGGTAGTTTGGTGAACACTCTTGTGTGGGAACCGCTCCACTTAGTGATATGGGTTTAAAGAGCTTCAACTTAGGATGATATAAATTCTATATTGAATAGGCTGAGTTATCTCCATTATTCATAAAATTTACTATTATACATCTTAAACGGAATTGTGGCTAATTAGGCAGATGAATGTATGTAGTTCAGTTATTGATCAATAATTTTTCATCCCCTTGCCTTTCTGAGAAATATAATTTGTCCACATGTAACATGAAACCAATAAATTTCAGAAACAATAAAATCGCCGGAATTTATTTCTAATATCAGTCAATTTAATGGCGTAATAAACAAGGGTTTAACACCCCTGTGCTGCTACGTAACCGTTCGAAGCATGGAAAGTAAATTTTGATTCCCTTTGAATCAATATGTCGCAAATGAAAAGTTTGAAAGGTCATCGGAAAACAATTAAAGTTGTAGAGTGGAACGAGTGGCTAGAGATGAAGCCTCGCGGGATCCAACATTGACACGTCCTCGCCGCTACTCCACACAAAAAATGCTCCGATTGGTGAATCATGTTACCGACAACTTTTGATTGTCTTTTTCTCTGTGGATTTCGGATTTAGTTATTCTCATTTCTTTCAAACTATTTTAATTTAGGCATCTCTGATAGCATTTACTTTATTTATTGGGAAGCTTTCATCAAAATGTTTGTTAGCACAACCTGTGAACTTGTGCTGAATAATATCCTCCACACGTTTAAATTTGTTGAGATTGTTATGAATTGGAGGGAAACTGCTTCTGCTCTGAGGCGTTCCTCGTGTCATATGTAAGTATGTTCTGCCTAAGTGGTGATACAATTACATAAAAAAATAGAAAATATGATCATAATTCGCCATCTCAAGAAGGTAACCAACTGCTTATTCACTGAGCAGAGTGGATCACAAACACACCTCGTATTGAAATCAATAGACAAATTCTTGGTTCTCGAGGCTGTACAGTGACAGCACGTCTATTATTCCCAGATATCGTTTTCGTTCTTCGCACTGAGAGGAAACTCTAGAACCAAAACTTTGTCTGGCTGTTTATTGTCCTCGGTGGTATAGAATAATTTGCTAGATACAATTTTCCACATATAAATTCATGCAATGAAGTCATTTAACTCAAATTCATTGAAATAGCAAATCACATTCTGCAAGGACACATGAGAATCTCAAGAATTGTGACCAAGGACGTGTTAGACATGAGAGAATAGATCACATTCCGAAAAGGCACTCTTTCTACAACATATTCAGCCCTTCCATACCAGATGGAACTGAATGGAAAAACACTGAATTGTGCACCATTTTTCAGGGACAGATCTGGTAAACAGATGGGTCTGAGACTGGAAAATGTGCAGGAGTATTCTAAAAATACCCAAAGCCTGGCTTCAGCTTTTTCAAGCATAGGTATATTCAATCCTTCAGTGGGCGAAAAAAAACAGAGAGCCATCGAGAATGAGCAGATCTACATATTGTCAAATAGATAGTTAGGCTGTACTCAAGACAATCAGAAGTCAGGAAGTGACATCCGACTGGTATGGGCATGCAAAGAGGAACTGAAAACACAGGCAGACCTGAAACGCGTTGAATTGCCCCCAGGATCCAAGAATGATTTGTTGATTACGTATATTTACCTACCATCTTTCCAAATCAAATTTTCAATTAGTTCAAGAAAGTTCCAATAAAACGTAATCATTCTGAAGAAAGAGGATTTACTCTAGAACATCGTGATCAGATTGATTCCCAGCCTGATTGAGAGAATGATATTTTAAATTATAAATTCGAAATCGAAAATTTCAACCAATATTTTTTATAAAACATCTGATATATGTTTTTTTTATCCTTTTTATGAAAGTCCTTTGCAGAAAATAGAATTATACATCCATCTAAACCTGTACGGCTTGTAGGAAAAGACGGACTTTCTTCAAAGTTGTCTCGATTTTATTTCATTATCAGTCATCTCAATGCATCAAATTCAATACCATTATAAGCTTCGGGAAATTTCCTGGAGCTTATAAATCCATCCAAGTCGATACCGTTATAAGCACCAGGAAATTTTCTGGATCTTGTAAATTCATCCAATTCAATACTACTACTAAACTCCAGGAGAATTTCTGGAGCTTATAATGGTGTTAGAGAGTCCGGAGAATTAACTTTACCAAATTTCAACTATTTCAAAAGAATACCCGGTGATTTCTAATATCATACGGTAATTGAAAAAGTGACAAATTAGTTATTAATGGCTTTTTAAATGTTATTGAAAGCGTAATACAACGCGATTCGAGTAGTAGAGAGTCGGTCAAATGATAAACTCTGTATCACGCGTCTACGTTCTAGAAATTGCGTCATGATTCTGAACATGTAATCGAATGCTATTGAGAGAGTTAAGTGACTTTAATCAGAAACAAATAGTATTCTTGAAGATGTGAATAATAGACTAGACATTAAGTGTTACACGCTGACAGTGTTGAAACGGGGATTACATACTAAATTAACATTATCACAAAACAAACAAGAGCGACGGGACAGGCGATATAGAGGAACATTGCATTATCATATTTCATAAGGGTTTTGGGCAAAGCGGGGGAAGTAGGAGCTTGATATCGTTATGTGGTCGTCACAGTCGTTTACATACCACCACATATATACGTAAATAGTAATTCGGCACAAGGCGATAGTAGTACTGCACGAATAGAGCGCATACGGTAACGGAGTCAAAGTAAAGACAAACATTTTGTTTTAATTTCCCCTGAGAAGACTTCAAATTATATGTTGGTATTACTATGTACATTGAGACAGATGAATTTGAATGCTTACCTGTCCGTCTTTGCGCTCGCTTTTATAGAAAGATACTAATCTAATGTACAAGCGTAACATCTTACTACATTCAAATTTCTCATTATACTTGGTTCTACTCTTGAACTAAGGGGAATATTCCTTGACTTACAGTTATATAAGTGAGAAATAGTTGAGATGTGTCACAAACGAATTAGAATTAAATAGAAATTCTTCGGCAAATACATAATACCTACCTATTAACCAATGCAGCAATTTTTGAATGTACTCGGCAGGTCAGTATACAGTCTCTTATTTGGAAAATGTGTAGTTAGTACAGTCATTTTATGGATCGGTCGTAATTTTTTTTCCGACTTAAGGTTTGAAAATACAGAAAGTCAGGAAATTTTCCGTAGATTACGAAAAGAATAGTTTCTGAAAACCTCCAATGAAGGAAAATGTCTTAATTTATATATATACACGATTTTCCGTGTTTTTCCGAGAAAGAACACTTATATCTCCGAAAATAAGCATTTTAGAAGGAAAGGTTTCGAACAAAAGTTGTTCAGCATTAAATTTTACATAGGAATTGTCTATTTTGAATTCAATTTTAATCGAATTTTACAAGCATTGGATGAGAAAACAAAATATTATCGAAAGAGAACTTTATATGAGAAAAAATTGCATTTGGCTGGTAAATATGGTATGATAATTTTATATTGGGGTATATATCGTTACTGTAAATGATTATAATTAAGAATTCTTCAATATTTGCCCTAGTTTTCCGGGTTAGGAAAAGTTTTATTTTTTTTCTCAATCTTAGTGTATGATATGTCGATTTTTAGGTTTGATAGAGCTCTGAAAACGATTTTTCAGTTCATTTTGTCGTGAAGAGTCATTGGAAACGTACATTCGGAAAATGGAAAACTCTTTTTTTTCTGATTATGGCGTGTGACAGATCAATTCTTATATTTTTTAGGGTTCTGCAAATGTTTTTTTACTTTGTTTCATCGTGAAAAATCATTGAAAATATATATCCGAAAATTTTAATTCAAACAATTTAATATTAAAAACGAGTTTGTTAGAATCGAATTGTTTTTCACTTAAACGATTTTTTTATCAAATATATCAATAAAATAATTGTTTACACGGAATACACAACAGATCAGCTGTAAATATTTTATAATAACGTCTAACGTATACAATAACAGAGCACATGTGGCGTTATTTTGGGCATCATATGATTGAACGCTTGCGCACAAATTCATTGCAGTGGTGCTACATACATCGAAAGATTTAACGCAGTGGTGCTCGATCGACAATTTAAAACGCGCGGGAGATCAAGAATTTTTTGAATTTTTTGTATAATTTTATGTGATTAGTTTTTTCTTATTGCTCTACATACCAAGGAGAACAATTGAATTTCGTGACAAAATTAACTAAAAAAACGTTTTCCGAACCCTAAAAAACATTGAATTTATCTGTCACACGCCATAATCAGAAAAAAAAAACAGTTTCCCATTTTCCGAATGTACATTTTCAATGACTTTTCACCACAAAATGAACTGAAAAATCGTTATCAGAGCTCCATAAAACCTAAAAATTGACATATCATACACTAAGATTGAAAAAAAATAAAATTTTCCTAACCCGGAAAATTAGAGCAAATATTGGAAAATTCTTAATTATAATCATTCACAGTAACGATATATACCCCAATATAAAATTATCATACCATATTTACCAGCCAAATGCAATTTTTTCTCATATATAGTTCTTATTCGAAAATATTTTGTTTTCCCATCCAATGTTCGGAAAATTCTATGAAAAGTTAATACAGAATAGTCAATTTCTATGTAAAATTCAATGCTGAACAAATTTTTTTTTTAACTTTTCCCCCTAATTTTCGAAGATATAAGTGTTCTTTCCCGAAAAAACACGGAAAATCGTATATATATATAAATTAAGACATTTTCCTTCATTGGAGTTTTTCAGCCACTATTTTTTCCTCAATCTACGGAAAATTTGCTAACTTTCTGTATTTCCAAACTTAAGTCGGAAAAAAGTACCAAATCTCGAAAAAATCCATAAAATGACTGTACTAAATGGTGATTGCTTGAACCCAACAAAGTTGTCATCAGGAAACTGTAACAGCTTCCCACATATTCAGATGAAATGCTTGTGTGAATAACATCCAAATATTTCATGATTTTACTATTTTCATCGATGGAAAAAGGGTGTTTCAAATTCAAACTTCAGGTATCTCACTGAGGAAAGCTATGTCAGAATAACTATCGTTTTGCTCCTGCGAATAGTTCCTCAGGATCAGAACTGACATCTTAAGAAGACCGCCTTGTGAGGTATTATATAGTGTTGCAGAGTAGGAAACTATAGAAATCGATAACCAAAAAGCGAAGAAGCCTGAAGAGGGTACAAATAGTAGAAGCTCTTCATTTCGAAACGATCTGAATAGACAAGAGATATAGTAAGCGGACATTGTCACTTCCCCAAATAAAAGCACAACAAAAAACTGTAGGATATTATTCACTACCGAGTGAGAAGTAGGAAGCCAAATAGAAAATTGGTAATAATGTCAAGACCATTTGAAACGTTCCTGATAGTCTGAATAAATAATGAAAATGCGTATACTTCTTCAATGATATTATATAAGCGAACTCCATAGCTAATTGCCAAACTATCGAGTGACTCATCATAGGAATTTTGGGAATTGCTCCCCACCATTTCACAACTGTAATGGCTAATATTATAAGTGTTCAATTAGGGCTATGTTTTTCACATATCCCTAACTTTACTCAACGCTATGAATGTTGGAAAAAGGTTTTCAGACTCATCGGAAGATATTCGATAACAATGATTGATATTCCGGAACCCCTCGTAAACTTGATTACTGGACAGCAATTAAACGAAAAACTATGAGAAACGATTATAATAGATTTAACATGATTTGATTTATTCGTGTCTGTAATTTCAATACGAACTGTTCATGTTGATCAATCCATTAGCATTGTTCGGTACTACCATCAGCTCTGCTGAAAAAACTAAATGCTGAGCAGATTACTCAGCATATTCCTAAGTAAAAATATCCAATGACGAACCTTGCTACAAGTTTGATTTTTTTCCATACTTTGACTACGCGTGAGAAGAGGCTTAAGTGTTCGGAGGACATCGTGTGAGCCAGCGGTGGAATGTTGAAATACAGAAAAGGGAGAGATCGCCCACTTCTCTACATTGTTCTTTAGAGGTCAGTGAATTCGTAAGTGTGATATCATCTATCAGCTGAATATCACTTCTGGATGAAGGCCAAGACCTCCAGCTTACGTTGAGGAATCGAACTCCAAATATATGTGAAGTACTCCAGGACAGGTCGAATCTGTGCTTTGTAGATTATGAGGAGCTACTGGGATGTAAGGTAGCTCTTGGCACAAAAGAATTTTTTGGAATGAACCCCACATAATCGTCGCATGAGAGGGTGATGTTGGTGATGATTCGGAGCCATAGGAATAGTTGTACCCAAGATCATCATATTGTCACGTTTCCATTTCACCACTTTCCATCAATACCTATCTATATTTTTCTTCATAGGAATAGTTATACCTGACATTAACATATAAGGGGTTGTGATCCGTCTCTCTAGAGAAGATGCAATCTTGAATTTTGGTTACATCAACATCTACCAGATCATCAGATCCCCATATCAAAATAGTTGCCAGATCTTCATGATTTGCGACGAGCTGTCCCTGTCTCGCTCCTCTGGTTTGATTGTATGATATATGGTCTCTAGAACAGAAAGTGGTATGAAGTGTTCCATCATCTGCAAAACTGTGAACATTATGGGTGATCACTCCAGAGGGATCACTGATGTGATGGCAAAATAGATCCCTGTAGAACACCAGTGTTGATGTCGTATCGGAGGATATTCCGTCTACCACTACATGAAATGATCTGTCTGAGAGAAACTGGATATTAATGCTCCATAGATATCTCCGAATGCGTTGGAGATATCTATGCTACAACTAAAGATTTCTCATATTCTTCAATAGATTTCTGTCATACATGTGATACGTAAGCAAGCAAGTCATAACCAGCAGAAAAGTTTACTTTTCTCTGTGGTACAGTGGCCAGTATGCCATCAGTTTTGGGTAGGAAAGGGAATGAACTGGAAGTAAAAATTCTACAAATCGTTTCGGTGGAAGTCCAAAGCAAACGAGAGTCATTGAGTCATTCGATGAGCTTTAAATCTCATTTTTGTATTATTACCTCTTCTCAACGTTTATTGAGTCATTGTAGATATTTCTGGCTTCAATATATTGTATTCTGGTCTTCAGACATGGGTTACTGCGCCAACGACGGTAAGCTGTTTGTTCTGAAGTTTCGGCCCTAGAACAGATTTTATTGGACCGTCATTTACCAGACGACGTTGATTTGATGGTATGGGGTATGCAAGTTTTCATACCTAGCCTGATAATATTCGAGATCTCTCTGTCATATTGCGTTGGGTCATCAGATTCAAAACATTTGCCTTATCCAAGGAGACTAGGAGATTCTGGTGGATACGCTGAATCAATTCCTTGTGTTGAGAATCATTGTTCCAACAGAGATCAAGGGAACTCATATTGTAACCCAGTACAATACAAATTGTATTTCGAATGATATTATGGGTATCAATCGTGATAAGGTGTAAAGAGTATACAATTCATTCAATTTAGCATGAACATGAATATTCCTTGCTATCTGGCAAAAGCCAACAAGGAATATTCATTTATTTCTTAATAATAATTGTCACATTGGTTCGTTGTCGTCATCTGGCTACTTCCCTATAACTTTTGGAAAGTTTGAGAAAAAATCAGTTAACGTTGTACATTGCTTGGATTTGTCAGTGAGACATACTGCTTGGTAGGTGTCAGTATATTTTCTGGTTCTCTCTAGCATTCTGCTAGTCGACTTATTTAAATATATTGTCGACATGATGATCGTTCACACATTGCATAATTTGTCGTTTAGCAGATGATGATTATCAGTTTGTAATGTTACTAATCGATTTAGTCTAGAGGAACATTACCAATATTTATTTCTTTGGTGATTGAGAATGCAACTAATTTCACATTATCCCACCTTAGTTAAGCTTTCCAAATCCACATTCAATTTCATCTCCAGCCTCGAGACAAATTAGTCGATAATCCGTTGTATGTAGCTACGTAAACTTTAAAAAGCATCACCATGATTGTAACAAATGTTCCAGAAAATATTGTGGTGATTCATCGCAATAAAAGATTTGAAAAATATGAATTTTCGGAACAACGTACAAGCATTCATTTTCTCGGGCGAAAACATTTGTTAGCGGAAATTTATACGACTGTAGTATTATGATACGAATTCTCATATTGGTGAATTATATCTGCACAACGAATTGTTGAATACGCCATTATTCAAATTTAACTCAATGACAATGACAAAGAAACATCATCAAAAAGTACGGTAATCGATCTAACCGAAAATATAGCATATTTTACGATCCCAGAACTTCAGAAATAGTAGTGGTGAATTTTATTAGTCTTTCGCAGTTCTGGTTTCACCTACGTTGATTCATACTGGATGAAGCGCTCGAGAACATCCAATATAGGTGACTATTTTTCCCCCTTGATCTTCATTTTATACCTAACATACGAGTACTTCTCCCAATTACTTCCAAAGATCTTGCATTGGGATTTTTCATTTACTAACAACATAACTCCAAGATTTTCCCCAAATATGACCATGCACAGCATGTACTGTTGAATCACTCTTATTTGTAACGAAATTGATGATAATCCATCGAATCACTCGTGGTCGAACTTGCAAAACGTTTACTTGGATAAATGTTGCAAGGACATAAGCAACCTTTTTCAAAGCCCATAAAAGTTGGAAATAGTGATCTTACTTATGTGCGCCATCCATCATGAGAATCAATAATCAGTATTTCATCAGATGAAGCCACACGAATCATCAGGACTCAAGAATATAAGAAGCAACTATTTTCCATCGAATACGATAGCTGGTGTACAATATATAGCGAGAGAAAGTAATCGTATATACTAAGGTAATGAGCAAAAAGATCCCAAACTTTGTTTTGTATCATAAAATATTTAATAAATGACCTTTATCTCTGAAATTTTGATTTGAACCTTTTCTTATAGCAAACACATTTTACTCAAATAATGATTTTTCAAACTTCAAAACTATTTTAATGTAATTTATATATCTCTTCTGAATATAATTTTTCAACATGTATATTCAACCACGACTGTAACTATTATTGCATACATCAGGTATTTTACATTTCCTGTAATCTTTAAATTGTTTGTATTGTTTTATAATAATATGATGAATTTTAAATTCAAAGTATTTAAAATCTGCCAGAAATATTATATTTTAAGCTTCAACTATATTTTTCAACTTGTTCAGAGAAACTTCTCATGGGATACCTCAAGGGAAGCTAGTACTATTCGATATTGGGGAGAGTGACAACGTAAGACAACTGTTTTGCCATTTTGCCACTCTTTATAGTCCCTATACACTTATTTATTTTCCATGTAACTTGTTCATTGCGTCTTCGAAAATTATTCATAAGCTCTTTTGTCTTTGTATCGTTATTTTTATCATCATACTATATACAGATTCAGTTGTGGATAATTGATATCAGTTATTCTATTCCGTTTCTAACGATCTCTAGACATTTCGAATCATTCCCTTCCAAGACGTACCGAACTGATAAGATTAAATTGTAGAAAAGTCAAAAAATGTATTATTTCATTCATAGTGATGATAATAGAATGGAAATACCTAGAAAACCAATAATATAATAATATTTGCTTACGTGAAACATCGTATGTAACAATTAGAATAATTGACATGTGAATGAATAAATTTTCTGGCAAAAACAAATAAAAATCATTCTATCATATTCTTTTAGTCGAGTCATAATAGCAAAAAAGCTGGGAAAATTTGTGGGCAACTCCGATCGACTTCGGGTTTTTTGCAAAATTTTCCTGAACGGATTTACAACATTCCTGAAAAAAACTAATATGTGCTTTTCCATTTTTTTTTTGGTTTTGAAAGGGAATCTTCATATGCGTTTGGGTATGTTAATTTGGCACTTGATTACCTTCAAACAACTTGGTGCTCCAAAAACAGTTAGACGGAAAGCTAAATATTCTTGCTGACTCAGGAAGGAAGTCATCTTTGATATTAAATATGAACAAACAAATTGAATTCAGACATGCGATATGAATTGGAAAAATTTTTAGTGCCAAATTGGAAAAAGATATTCGTTACGCCCATAAGAACTACTGTAACAGTGTGGAGAATAGTATCAAGTTCGATTCCAGCATCTTTATTGGATATGTAGTAAATGTCTTGAAAACCTATTATTTTACTGCAATTTTCTAAAGACAAGAATAGGAAATACATACATCATTTCCTCGAGACGTTGAATCGCATATTCAGTGAACATGGATTCAGGAAACCAAAATTTGAACATACATCTACTGGCACCATTATGTTGATGATAAGATATCCTGTTTCACCGGTACAACAAGTCAAATGGAGTGATTCTTCCTCACATAAATGGATTACATTCAGATATAGAGTTCGCTCTAGAAATAGAACGACAATTCTTTGAACTTTTTAGATTCGGACAGTTGCTGCACAAGTAATACAAACATTCGGTATTTTCCACACACCAACTCACACTTATACTACCACAAACTACTAACACATTGTGTGTGAGACCACAATCACATAAATTAGCAGCATAAGTCACATATCAGTTACCATTCATCAACAAGTAAATTCCAAACATCAACAAAATCGAATAACATATTTCGCTGAGAACAATTTTTACAGTATAGATAGTCGAGTCATATTAGCAAAAAAGCTGGAAAAATCTATGGGCACCTCCGATTGACACCGGGTTTTTTGCAAAATTTTCATGAACGGATTTACAACATTCCCGGGAAAAAACTAATACGTGCTTATCCATTTTTCAATTGTTATAGAGGAATATAGAGGAAAATGGCCAATTTTCATGGCCAAAAAATCAGGAAATTTCTGAAATTTCGAAATCATGTCAACAGTGACTGGAAATGCCCACTCGTAATATTGTCCAAACGCAAATTGAAATCTATGAAAAAAAAATTAGGAAAACCAATTTTTTTCAAAATATCTGTGTTGATATAGAACAATAGAAAAGAATATAAATACTTACAATTCGTAATAAGTGAATGTAAAACAGAAATTATTTGTGGATGAATAATTAATTATTAATTAATTATTCCAAAAAATAATAAGTTTAAAAAAATTTCATTTACACAATGAACACAATTACACAATAAACACAATAAAATTCAACAGCCACGTGTTCAATCAACGGTTCTGAAAGTATGCGTCTCTCCGAGATGATCTTGATATGATTCCAATATAGAAAGTGATCCCTCCTTACTCTTCTCCATTACCATGCGTCTTTCTTTCACATTTCCCCTTTTACCTTTTTTCGAACAGCTGTCATATAGACGTTCACGCCACCACATTATCTTGATGCGAAGAGACTCCACTAATACTAGATAATTTTAGAAATTTTCTAATTTTTTGATCATGAAAATTGGCCATTTTCCTCTATATTCCTCTATAACAATTGGAAAATGGAGAAGCACATATGAGTTTTTTTCGGGAATGTTGTAAATCCGTTCAGGAAAATTTTGCAAAAAACCCGGAGTCGATCGGATTTGCCGGCAAATTTTCCTAGCTCTTATGAATTTCTTGTCTGATTTGACCCGACTAAGACATATCAAATACAATAATACTAACTATTACAAAAATTTTGTGATATCTCAAAGAGATTCATCCTGAATTAGATAACTCACAATATTCTATTTTCTTGTGTCATAATAATGTTCATTGAATATAAACATATTTGTTATTCTTATGAGACAACAAGGTTTCGACCATGAGTGCATGACATAAGTGTCAATCCCGGCACGTAGGTCAACGTTCGTCAAACTATAGCATGAACAATTATAAGAGGAGCAAGGCTTCTTCCTTGAGAATAGATATTTAAGTACATTAGATGATAGTAGGAGAGAGTTCAGTGAGTTCAAAGAGAGTTAGTTCTTAGACAGTATTAGAGAGTAAAATGTGATGAACATTAAAACTATATATCACATTTCGTACCCTGTGTTCATCAGAAATGGAAATGTTCTAAAACGCATTTTACCCACATAAGAGAAAATCAGAAGCTGAGTTTGTAAGTTCAACATATCTATGTGCATATTCTCAAAAAGAGTGATTTCTTTCAAAATGAAAGCTTACCTAGCCTTTAAAACTTCGGATATTCGAATATAAATAATTCAAAGTGTAACAGGACAAACTTAACAGATCTGAAAGTTGAAATTCGATGATTGCAGTGTTTACAAGTTTGCCTATTAGCAATTATTAATGTCAATAGTTCGATCTATATGATATTCTGTTAATAACACTGATCGAATAATTACACAATGAACTAACAATTATCAACGATACCATAAATTAAGATATTGCATATTTTTTAAATCAATGATAATACCTATTGAAATGGTCGACTAGCAAATCTATCATAACAGAATATTAACACTATCCCATATCCACAACATATTAACGCATTTATAATATTATTAAATGCTGCCAAATGCAGACAATCACTTCACGTAATTCAAACCACGTTCAACTCACTACTATAATTTCCAATTACGATCACTTTTATCAAAATTCACTATGTAATCAAAATAAAATGTTCACTGTTAGAACTCATTGTCACTTAACCTATCCGTTTTAATATCATAGGATGTTTATCGCAGATTTCAAGAATTTGACGTTCCCATTGTTCAATCAAAATTTCAATTAACCAGAACATCAAAGGTCAAGAGGATTAACCAAAATCAGAGATCACTTAATCATTACTAACATTCCATATGGAGAAAAGATCTGGGCGATGGGAGTGCGGTATTTGAACATTTTGAAATGCATATATGCAATCAGTTCCAATAAGCTATCGCTACATAAAAGAATTCCGAGAAGTATTAGAGAATATATGAAGATATTACCCCTAATTTAAAATTCAGCAGATGGAGAATGGTGAAGTTTTCAAGTTTTGCTCAATTCCAGCCCGACGAAAACGTTATATTGAATTCCGAATTCTTTTTAATAAAAAAATCAAGCACCTACATTTATAAGTTTGAAAGAAACATTTGTGAAAGAGGATTAAAGAGACAGATAGCACAGTTCCAAGGCTTGCGAATGGTCCTCTATAGTGCCAAGTCGTTAAAAACAGAAAACTTACCAACCCTGATCGATCCTTCTAAACTGTACCACTTTAGACTTGTATTCGTTTGTTTCTATTCCTCTACACCAATTTCCGTGATTTCTCAATGCACAACTAGTGAATGAGTGCAATAATTCATAGTTCTGTCGGTCTGTCTGGAAACATTTTTTAATACCGATTTCACGCATTATTCAACAAAATCGAGAAATACAACCCCAGTTTGAATGATTTCATTACACTGGATATGCGTATATAGTTATGCTTCTATTTTTCCTGATATGTACATTGCTACGATGATATTCATGTTTCTACTACTGATTCATGGTTTTGTGAGACACAGTTCCCAGAATCTCAAGAAAGGAGAAAAATAATGTTAATTCGGAAATGAATATTTCATTGATAATTACCAGATATCCTAATTTTCTTCCTTTCCACAGAATGTGGAATTTAATAAAATTGAATATAATCAAACTGTTCGAAGTTCGCCTAGATTTTCCAGACTCTACGGTCGAATCACCTGAAGATGGCAAATGCGACTTTGCCGAAACGTCGTGAAATTGGTCCTTTTGAGGACCGAAACCACACAACGCGGATCAATACCCGAGAATCCAGTTCTACACATTACGTCCGCGAGAACCTAAGAAGAAACACAAACATATATATATATATATATATATATATATATTTATATATATATATATATATATATACATATAGATATATATATATAGCTATATATATATATATAGATCTGTGGGGACGAGTAGCTTCGGCTAATCGACTTTTTGGTTTTCTAGCGCGACTGCTGCAATGTCATCGGAGCTCGCAGCAGCCCCAACCAGGTTTTCAATGTATGTATGTATAAACAGGGTGTCCCAGGTATTAGTAGCAGAACTCAAAAAGTCGATAGGAAATTTGATTTTGAGAAAAAAATTCCTATTAACATTAATGCACAGACGCTCAATTTTTGAGATACAGGCTTGAATCTTATACAAAATTTCTTAGTTTTGTTCGTATCTCCGAAGATAATCAAGATCTCTCAATGAATTTTGGAATGCGTAGATAAATAACCACATTTGCACATAATTTGAGACCGTATTACTTCCAGTGTCTAAGATATTAATATTTAATAACAATAAATAGACCCGAAAAGTGTTATCATCCTGTAAAGACTACTTTTTAGGAACAAACTCCGATACAGAATTTAAATCTAAACGAATAAGGTATCTTTATATTTCTTTGTACCTCGTACCGTTCCACGGCAAATTTAATTTTTGTGATTAATTACCACCACCATGAAATTCGGGTGAAAATTGAAAAAAGAGGAACCTTAAACTAAAGAGCAGTGTTTAGTGAAAAAAATTAAATGAGCTGTCTTTTCTAATCTCTACAGTGATATATTTCAAAGAAAGACCTAATAACAGATTTTTATTTTCAAAAATGTTTAAACCAGATAACTACAATGTCCTTCAATTTATAGTAAGTTCACCAACAAGAGTTAACAAGACACCATTTTCTAAATTCTGTGTATTAATTTTGAAGAAATTGTTCAAAATTATTCACATTTTCTCGCGTACACAGTTCACAACGTCGTACAATAGATCTTCTAACTTCAACGAAAACCTTTTTACAATTTTCATCCGATTCTCATGGTGGTGGTAATCAATCACAAAAATCAAATTTGTCGTGAAACGGTGCCAGTTTCAAAGAAATATCAAGAGACCTTATTTGTTCAAGTTCAAATTTTGCATCGAAATTTGTTCCTAAAAAGTAGTCTTTACAGGGTGATAACACTTTTCGGGTCCATTTATTGTTATTAAATATCTACGCCACTGGAAGTAATACCGGTCTCAAATTATGTGCAAATGAGGTAAACTATCGACGCATTCACGGTACCAAATTTCTTCAAGACATCTTGATTATCTTCGGAGATACAAACAAAATTAAGGAATCTTTTATAAAATTCTGAAAAATCAAGCGATTTTGAGAAAAACAGTTCCTATCAACATATATGCACAGAGGTTTAGTTTTTGAGATACAGGGTGTTGAAATTGAAAAAAAAATTCGTTTTTTGCGAATATCTCCGGAACCGTTTACCGTACATAAAACAGCTTCCGTGAGCATTTTCTACTCATAGTAAGCTATGTTCTGTGCGATGAAAAAAATTTTTTTTATTCTAAATTGGTGAAGTTTTTGAAGGGGTAGCGGTTGTTTTTCTCCTCAACTTCTACTTCACTGGAAAAAGTACAGTTTTGAGACAACCATTTGAACTGCCAATGTTTTCTACATAAAAAAGGTACTCCTTGTCATAAGCTCTAAAGTTAACCGTTTTCGAGAAAAATCAACTTTTATGTTGAAAAACATGGTCAATTCTTAAAGTTCCAGGTTCATATACTCCTGTTCCACTCACTTTTGTGGTTTTGGAGCCATCGGTATACCATTTTATGACCTTGCAACTGAGTCTTGGGATGGTGTTTGTGTTCCATTCGCTTTTGCGACTTAGCTTCGTGTTGAACTCTTTCACAAAGCTATACTTTTTTACCTCTCCCTTTCTTCTGATTTGCAGGGAGGGGTCCTACGTTTGGTGATTTCCTCTCCAGTTAACCTATATGTTGCCCTTATCGCAATACTCTCCACTACCATATAGAGAGGTGTGAGGTTTAGGATTATTTCTATAGCAGCCGTTGGGCTTGTTCTCATTGCAACTCTTATACATAAACAGGTTAGTATTTGGATAGATTGATCCTTGAACTAGCCCGATTAATTCTGCTACCCCAGATAACTGCCCCATATTTGAGGATCGATCTCACTATTGCCGTGTACATCCACCGCAGAGAACTTGGGTTACTTCCCCATTTAAGAGTATACGTCCCCTCCAACATTAATAAAAATTTTGCCGAAATGGAAAATTTTTATGAAATGACATGCTTAGAAACAATAATCCAATCGGATTACGTATAAAATCATTATATGTTTCCAATTTTTTTGAAGATGATCAACACGATTCATGTGATTCAAACATACCTGGAAAGTTGCGATCGACTTTTTCTTTCTTCATTTAAAATTAATTTTTAGAATTTCTAACTATTTTTATGGATACTGAGTATGTCTCTGTTACACCCATTGAGAACTCTCAGTTGCTCGCAACCTACAATTTTGTGAATAATTTAATAGAAGCAGCCATTCGATGATGAGAATAAAACTAATAAAACGCTTGTTGTTACTTTTTTGTATATAATTGATTCACATTCTATAAGAATCTCTTCGCATTTGTGTAAAGATAATGAAATATATTTATTTCATTACCTTTACACAATCAAATAATATTCAAATTAATAATGATTTTGAAATAAAATTTATTTTTTACTAATTGAACAAAATTTATTCAAACGTTAGAGTAAGTAACAAAACCAAAAAATTGACCATGTTTTTCAACATAAAAGTTGATTTTTCTCGGAAACGGTCAACTTTAGAGCGTATGGCCAACTACCTTTTTGTGTAGAAAGCATTAGCGGTTGAAATTGTTGTCTCAAAACCGTACTTTTTCCAGGGGCGTAGAAGTTGGGGAGAAAAACACCCACTTCTTCACCAATTATGACTAAAAAAAAGATTTTTCATCGCACAGAACATAGCTAACTATGAAAATGAAAGAAGAAGCTGTTTTCTGTACGATAAACGGTTCCGGAGATATTTGCAGAAAAATAATTTTTTTTTCAATTTCAACACCCTGTATCTCAAAAACTAAGCGTCTGTGCATATATGTTATCAGGAATTTTTCCCTCAAAATCAAATTTTCTATCGACTGTTGAAGTTCTCCGACTAAAACCTGAGACACCCTGTATATACAGCGTGATTAGTTAAGGGCGGCCCTCGGCCATATCTCAGAAACTACGGGGAATAAAAATGAGGGAAAAAATTCGTTAATATAGTGACCATGAGAAAATCTAGGAAATTATTTTCATGTTCCGCATTTTGCCGCAATTGAAAATTAAATATTAAAATTTCAAATTTCTCCGAAAATTCAAACATCAAGGTATATTTTTATTAACATCATCAGGAAGATTAGACAATTTTACATCATTTTGATCTGAAGTTCATTGACGTACCGACCTTAATAAAAATGGAGGAAGCTATTGAAAGCATAATCAATTGAATCGATTTAGTTTCTAAACGACTCATTCGATTTTAGTAAACTTGAGTTTGTATGGAAGACAAAGTACGTACTTTCAATTGAGTTATATATTGGTACACGATAGTTCCTAATAAAATTGCTAGAGGGCGTAATTTGTAATGATAACAGTTTTTTTCTGATTTTATCCCAAAAACTTAAATCATATGGTATAACTATGACATGATAATCGAAAATAAGATTAAACTTGCAACAAAAACCTGGAAACCGCACATCGATATCTTTTTTCGTTTCAAAGTTATAGTAAAAAATGTACGTTCGTGAGCCTTTAACCTCTAATTTGATTATATCAGAAGAATTATGGGGTAATTGTTCTCGCTATTGCATTTCCCATATGATATAGGCAAATACCCACAATTTTCACTCTCGAGTGAATTCTTCATTGGGTTAGTAAGGCACTTGTGAAATTATAGTCATTGTTGCACAGGAGGCCATTAATTAAATCTAAAGAGCTTGTCAAGTAAGCTCTTGGATTTGTTCTGTTGACAGATAAATTCAGATAAGCAAAATTTAATATTGTCTATTATAATTCATCATACCTAACTATCTGAAAATGACTTTCACAGATGAAGAAGCTTATGATATGTTAGCAATATTTTTCCAGTGTTTCGAAAATGCAACATCAGCATTCCGGTAATACAATATCCTAATAGGACGCATCATCCCAAAAGAGTTTTCCCGCGTCTAGCTTGACGTTTGCAGCAGCACAGTTGGATTCAACCATTTCCAACATTGCAAAGAAATCGAAGGACAAGAGTTGAGGAAAATGCCATAAATGTCTAGGCTTATGTACATAATGATTTCCTACATGAGTATTAGACCTATTTCGAATGCATCCCTACCATATTGAACTTCATCATGCCTCTAAATGCTGAAGATTTCGACAACCGATTAAATTTTTGTGGAAATGTAAAAATATGGCTGCCCGAAGAACAAACTTTATCACAAATTCTATGAATCGATTTGGCACCTCCTGTGACTCATCTGTCAACAGGACGTACATAAGAGCTCACTTGATAGATTATTTTGATTTATTTCATGGCATCCTGTCAAATAATGGAATACGACTTACAATTCACAAAACGTTACTAACGCAACGGAAAATCCACTAGTGTGTTCATAGTGTTAGATGTTTGCCCTTATCGTATGGAAAATGAAATAGCGAAAACAATTTCCCCATAATACTTCTGATAAAATTAAATTAGAGGTTAATAGGTTCATATGTCACGAACTTACATTTTTTAGCATAACTTTCAAACTAAGGAAGCTATCAAAGTGCGCTTTCCACTTTTTTGTTGCAAATTCAATCTTATTTCCGAATATCGTGTCATAATTACACCGTTTGATTTAAGTATTTGGAATAAAATCAAATAAAATGTTATTATTACAGACTACGCCCTCTAGCAATTTTATTAGGAACTATCGTGAACAAATACATAAGTCAGTTGAAAGTACGTATCTTCTCTCCTATACAAGCTCAAGATTACTAAAATAGAATGAGTCGTTTAGAAACTACATCGATTTAATTGATTACACTTTCAAAAGCTTCCCCCACTCTTATAAATGTCGGTACGCCAATGAGTTCCGAACCAAAAAGATGCAAATATGTCTAACCTTTCTAATGATGTTGACAAAGATATACCTTGAAGTGAAAATTTCCGGAGAAATTTGGAATTTTAATATTAACTAAAAATGATTTCCAGAATTTTCTCATAGTCACTTTGATGCTGAATTTTTCTTCTCACACTTCTATTCCCAGTAGTTTTTGAGATATGGCCGAGAGCCGCCCTTAACCGATCACGCTATATATAACCAACGTTTTGACAGAGTGTGAGTGAATGTGAGTGTGAGTGTGAGTGAGCGTGTGAAATCTTTCATACCGCTTTAAAGTTATGAAACTGGGAACTACTTTATTTTTGAGCGGAGAAGCTATGTTTTGAGGGGTGTTTTTGACATTCATCTTCAGTTTTTCAAAAAGAATCATACTATTTCAATTAACCATAACGATATCTTACTTTTCTGGTTACAAATGTGTATCACACGTATAGTCAAAATCTCACTTTGAGATTCAAGTGACGTCATCGATGTGAAGTCAGTCTATATTATCACTTTACCCTGTGGAAATATTAATAGTTGTGACAGTAGGTGTCAGTATAAAACAGCTCATATTACAGTATGAATAATTTCGTAACCGCAGGTGTCAGCATGAAACATGAGTTGTGAAATATACTATGTAGATCATTTGACCAAAATTCCAATGTAACGTAGAGTATAACATAACCTTCCTTGGAGGCTTCTAAATCCTTTACAATATATTTTTGTTTCTACAATCATTCACATTAGACCCCCAGGAGGGTTCGAAAGGAATTTTTCTAACAGGAGTGAGGGAAGTCACGTGATCAATTGATCACATTTCATTCCAATTGAACTGACAGAAATGTTCTGGGTAAGTATGAACAAGCTTAAAGTTTCTTTGCCTTATGAGTCACAATTTCGTGTAAGTATATGTACAGATTAAATTTGCTGAATTATTCAGATTATCCTTCCAATGTTAACACAACAAAATAATCTGGACTAAGAGGAGCAAATTCAGTAGTGAGGAATAGTACCTTCGTAATCATTCCTTAGCGGTTCGGTTGGATGGACGTTCTTCGCTTTCACGGAATCAGGCAAACAAACGCTTATTATTTCGTAACACCCTCTGAAGGGTGTTACGAAATAATAAGCGTAGAATTTAGCTCCATTCCTTCCCTCTTTGGTTGTTTTATATCAGCTTCACGAGATATTTCTCAAGCCAGGAAATCAACGAGCACGAAGATTTGCCTCATTTAAGACTCTATTGGGCGCATTTATATTAAATATTAACAACAAACTACCAGCAAACATTCTGAAGAACAACAAATTCCGGTAAGTCGTGCGTTCTGTTTATGTTTCCGTTATCATAACTTAACGAAATTTATGAACAGCAATTATTAAAGCTTCTAATCTGTGTTTTCACCGTGAATGTGTTAAAATAATAATTACTAATGGATTTCGTCAAATTTTGCAGCAAATCTTTCAGACCTCTTTTTAGCACGTACATTAAGATCTACGGCAAATCACGAGAAGTACATTTCTCGTGTATAATTCAGACACGGATTCCAGTGGAGTAGTATCTGGTGTGGATGATTGAACACCCCGCTCCAAAAATTTTCATTCCCCATAATGCTTAAAATATGTTCAATGTTCATACTTCAAAATTCAACTCTATTGTATTAATACGGAATCATAATGGTTGAAAGTTTGCCTTATTAAATTATGTGACGAAAAAGATAATGTCCCCTCCCTGTAAGGCACGTCTATTTGGTTGATACTACATAGTATTCATTGATATCAGAACGTACCCTGAATTTGACATGAGGAAAATAATCGCGTTCCTGAATAAGCAAACTATATCAATATTCTGGTTTATCCATCATTAGTTTAGAGTCAGATAATTCTCGAATCGATTTTACTCGAAAATTGTGCGTTTATTCGAGAGAAAAAAAGAGACTTTTTTCAAGAAAGTTGTGGCATATTTTATTGTCTATGAGAAATTATGAAAAAATCACGTACAAACGAGTTGTGGTATATTTCTCCCTACATTCCCTATAAGTTTAGACGTTTTGATATAAATTAATATTTTTGTTTGCAGACATAATTGAAGAATGGCGAGATTATTAGCTATTTCGAATTTCATAATTTCTGGAAATTCTTGAAAAATTTCGAAGATATTTACAAAAATCAATCCTCAGGGTGCATCCTTCGGGGGCCGTAATGAGCATCCTTAGGAAGCCTTTTTCGACCCTTGTTCGTATTTACTTTTTTGTTCATATCATTCGAGACATGAGTATTATAAAGCATAATTACAAGTCGTTTCTTTAACGATCTGAGTTTATCAAACCTGGTAATATGAATGAGCAACAGTATGAATACAAACATGTCGGTTAATAACCTGTAGAGACCATACAACTGGAATGCAGCAAAAACCTAGGGGCTAAAGTTTGAAAGGTGAAAAAAATCAGCATAAAATTGTTTTTTTTTAAATATTGCAAGAGCTAATAATTGGATTACCAAAGATTTCTAAGTATAAGAAACGGATTCCATTGAAATATCATGAAGATGTTACTCATTAAACAAATTTAATAATAATAATAATAATAACATGTCTTCCTTTAATTTCCAGTTTTACAGTAAATATACAAAATTGTGCCTTAAATTAATATGATGGAAATTTCATCGAGCGAAGTACAGATACTAGCTGATCAAGATCAGCTCTTCTCTGCTCCACCACTTAACCCGGTGATGGTGAGTTATTTAAATGCAACTGGTCGTTTATTAGATCATCGGTATATTGGTGCTAATTTATTGCCAAGGACTCAAACATTCAATCTAAACCTTTTATCTTCCGAATGTGTTATTCAAAATCTGAATCGAATGAATTGTTTTCTGTTTCGAATAGTTTGTGACTGTCTTCTGATTATCATAACTACGTTCTAATTCTAATTTTTTATACACTCTGACTACACGAAATGGAAACTTATAATGTTCGGAGAACATTTCGTGAGCCAGTGGTGAAATGTTGAGAGAGGAGATAGGCATTCGAATTTCTCTTGAAGGTTCAGAGGTTATAGGCATAGAGGAAGACCTCACCAGGTGAAGATTTCCTTAATTCCGCTGTTCGATAAAAAATGAAGGGGTGATTAGCTTGAGCTCGTCCAGTCCGCCTATCTGGAATCACTCGTGGTAAAACAACAGACGAGATTTCTGATGAATACTGATCATAGAAAGGGAGAGATCTCTCATCTCACTACTAGAGAGGTCAATAAACTCGCAAGTATGACATTATCAATCAAACAAATAGCTCTCTTCTGGATATAATCCAAGAGCTTCAGCGTATGTTTGAGAGGAGAACTCGAAACATGTGGGCACTACTCCAGGACAGGTCGCATCTGTGCCTTGTAGATTATGAGAAGCTGCAGGGTTCTAAAGTAGCGCTTGATACGAAATAGAAAACAAAGCTTATGTGAAACCGTTTTCCCAGTGGAACTCACATGATCGTCCCATGAGAGGGTGCTGACATCATCATATTAGGGATTATTTGATCCGCCTTCCCAGAGAAGACTCAACCTTGAGTAGTGTTGGTTGCATTAAACTCCACTAGATTATCAGATCCCCATTTCAAAATCTTTGCTAGATCTCCTTTAATTGCGTCAACCTGTCTCTGACTCGCTCTTCTGGCATCATCGAATGGTATGTGGGCTCTAGATGAGGAAGCGGTATGAAATGTACCATCATCTGCAAAGCTGTGAACGGGATAGTTGGTCACCTCCAGCAAGTCGTTTATATGGAGCTGGAACAAAGTTATTTCCAAAAGACACTCCTGTGAAACACCAGCGTTGATAAGCATCGTATCGAACAATACTCCGTCTACCACCACATGGAGTGATCTATCTGAGAGAAAACTCGATAGTAAGCCACAAACGTGGGGTGGCATACCATATGACGCAACTTTCTCAAGAACACTTTGCTGCCGAACTTGGTCGAATATTTTGGAGTTTTCCAATGATACAGCTGGAGATACAGCAGGTTTTCCAATAGATTTCTGTCATACACGTGTTATGTAGGCAAGCAGGTCTCCTGCTTATCTCTGCCATGAAGCCATATTGGAGGTCATTTACGATTTTGGAGTTCTCTGGGTATTGAATGAGCTCGAAGTTGATTATTTTCTCCATCAATTTAGAGGTGACAGATAATGGTTAGATGGGTCTATACCACGGTCGTACATACAGGTCTGAAAACTCTATGGTTGACATGAGTCTCCTACGCGCCGCCAAACTCGTAGTCCCTCGCTCATCCACTAGCTAGCGCTTGGATCAGGAAGTGGTAAAACGATTTTCTTCCTGGAATCGCAAGCGGTGTTACTGAGTA
Organism: Endomychus coccineus; assembly: GCA_958510875.1. Classification (NCBI taxonomy): domain Eukaryota; kingdom Metazoa; phylum Arthropoda; class Insecta; order Coleoptera; family Endomychidae; genus Endomychus; species Endomychus coccineus. Next base: position 97,730,735 of record OY294067.1, read on the forward strand.
TTCTGATTCGAGAGAGTCACTCTTGTCAAAATGTATTACTCACCTTAAAAATAACTTCCCCTTTTTCGCACACATAAAAGACCTCGTTAAAACACATTCTTTCCGGAGTATGTACTTATCATCTAAGGCTTTTTTTGGTAGTAATTTAAAAAGGAAATGTATGAAAATAATCGATCGCATATAAACATTTTTTCAATTAAATTAGGATTACAATCAAAATACATGTATACTAGTTTAGTATTTTGTCTTTCATTATGTTTACAATCAAAATAAATGTATACTAGTTTAGTATGTTGTCTTTCATTATGTTTACAATATATACATCATTCACTAAAACCTCCGGTACTGTACACTCGACGGATCCGGAAACCTCGGCTATGTTGACAATGCCAACTTTTCTCGTAACGCAATATTTACTATTCTGATTTGAGAGGGGAATATAACTGTTACTCTTGTCAAACTCACCTTAAAAATAACTTCATAAAAGACCTCGTTAAAACTATTTCTATCCGGAATCGCAAGCATCCACTTTTTCCGCATTTCCGCATCTTTCGGCACTTTAAAAACAGAAGTTTGTTGCTTTACACTTTTGTACCCCGTTTTGCATTTCGGCTACTACTACGACTGTGGTGTTTACAAGTCAACTGACAGTTGTCACAGAATACTCTTCATAGAGATCAAGATGATACTCTCACGCGACGCCTTTTATGATACTCTTACGTCACGTCTTTTGGTACTACGCGACAGTCGACGCTTAGCGGACTCACTTCTCACATAGGAAACAGCCCCGAGTTTCCAGACCTGAATGAAATTCATCATAAAGGTTACCTGTAACATATTATCTTCGTGAGAATATAATCCATTATATACATATTTGACGAATCGATCAATATGACCCACACTTCAGATCGTTCAGATTGGTTCGTTAGAATTCCTATTTGACCCGCCACAGTATTTGCAATGTGGGGTCACAACTGAACCTTCACAAAATGACAGTAAATATAATATCAAAAAATAAGCTCAGTAATTCAAAGGCATTACTATTGGTATTTATTAGAACTAGGTGTACGAGTAACTTTCCAGTCGGTGGTGCCTCTGATTGATATTATGAACCAGAAATTGGGGTTAAGGCGTTTGATTTGAACTAGAACACATTTCATCACCTCTATTATTTGACTATGTCCAGTTTACTACTAAGTAGATTATATTAAGGAGATAAAACAACAACACTTACCTTATAAGAACAAATAAAGCTACACAGATCACGATTTAAGTACAGTAAACACACTACACAGGTTGAAACTTGAAGAAAGAATAAAAGCCGCTAACGTAAAGCCAATGCGGGTACTCAGGGGAACGTGTTGGATGCGGATTGAACCGGACGGCATTTCGCAATTGGCAGTGTCAGAACACTCTAGTTAGTGTAATATGTCTATGCATTTGACACTCCTAGTGTAAACCTAAAACATTTGACTCTAAAACAATTTAAATGTAATTTTGTAGTGTGAGTAATGAACATTAAAATAGTAGAACAACTCAACTAGAGTAGTTTAGTGTAAACAGCATCGCTCACCAATTCTAGTGTTATAAAAAATAGTCATTTAACACTTAAAATTCACTCTAAATTGTTCACCCATTACACTAGCTGTTTTACACGGACCACATTTCTTACTGTGTATATGACTATCGATGGCAGCAATATTAGGAGGGCCCTTCCCTTGTGGATTCAAAGTAGAATTTGCTGCAAACGTTCCAGCAAAATGTTTGGTTATCTATTTTAGTGTAATAGTCAGTGTGCCATCATCTTTGGTTGGAGGAGGGGATTAACTGGAAGTAAAATTCCTACCAATTGCTTTGGCGAAAGTCCAAAATGACCCTCCTACGTAAAATTCACTACAACTACATGTTTAATTTTCTAAAGGTGGCATTACAGATCAGAAAATCAATAACTCAAAAATACCCATCATCTACACAACGACCATTTTATGATAATAACTCACCCTTATTGAATTTATTTAATCGGTAACATCTTCATGACAAAGAATTCTATCATTTCCACTGTGTGATATTGAATTTTATCCATATTGGAGAATTAAACATTGCTGTGTCAATATAAATCTCATTTGTAATCCCGTTACTGAAAAATTCTTGACTTCCGGATGGATTCCGGTTACACGAGTTTCAGCGTATTATATCATCACAAATTGGCAATAGAATATTGTCTGAAGCTGCAATTGTTACAAATAGCACTGATATCAACATTAGTAAGGTTCAATTTTACAATGTGTATCTCATGATATTTCGATGAACATGTTCTGTTACTAACAATACTTTCATAACGTTAGTTCTTATCTCAGGAAATCTTATAATTAGCTGTTGGAATGCTTGTTTATATTTATACTGTTGCTCATTTTTGTTGATTTATTTTATTTTTATTAGTAGTGTAATATAATGGAAATTAATTAACAGTCTTATGACTTCGTAATTTTTAGTAACATATCAATTAGTGAAACTTGTCATTCTTGTCATGCATAACCAAAGATATACCCCTGGAAAGTTTTGTGTTCTACACTGAACATTGAAATTTGAGAATCTGACCGTATCATTGTGAACTGTGTATACTATACTTGAGACTTCGAGCTCACACAATGATAGTTCAACAGTACTATTGATGAGACCAGTATAGTTTCCTTGAATGGTTGTTTAGACGGTGAATTCATAGCGGATATAAGGCCACATCGTAACGTCCGAAAAGTAAGCAGGTACAATATCGCGGTATCAATATTCCATGCCCGCACTTTGAATGCAGTTTCTAAGACGTTGAACAATATCCTGCCTTCCAATCATTACACAATTATCGATGAACCAGAATTATTCAATAGGCTGAATATTCAACGAAATTGTCGAGTCTGGGTATATATCAAGGAGAATTACATCGAATTTCACCAAAATCTATACTAAATGCATGTTATATCATCCTACCAAGTTCTTATCGACATGTGTGATCATTATATTATATATTTAATACCTATATAATGATAACTGAAGAGTACACCTCTGTTGTAAGCAGTTAACAATATGTTAACTGTAGACATTATCCTATCGTTTCACCCTTTACAATGTTATTTGAAATTCCACCCATATTGTTGAATTGAACTTCTATGATGATATCACTCTTATTTGTGAGCTCCGATACTCGAGTTACAGCCCCATCTTCATACAGTATTTGTATACCTTCTGAAGATGGCGCTGAAACTCGAGTAATGGAAATAAGAGTGATATCAATCTAGTCGTACCGTGAATCAATCACCCTTATCCACTTAGAAGGCAGGTAAAGTACTGACCTTTGAGCTACCAAGTAGCCATCATCAAAGTGAATTCTGGATCTACTCTGATGATGACTACTTGGTAGTTGAAAGGTCCTCAGTACTATAGCAGTAATTTTAGTGAATAAGGCTAATTGTTTCTTATTTATAGTCACATAGTGAAGTGCTTAACAAGTTTAGTATAATCGTGGAAATTCCTAATAATGTATATTGTATGAAGGATTAATTATATCGCATTGAGGCCCGGTCTTTTCACCTAACTTTAAAGTGTTAAATAGCGCTTATGAGTAGATATCTTGCTTGTATCGTCTTTTCATCTATCCATACAGTGAAAGTGTTCGTTAAATCACTTAACGGTCGGATATATTTAGAGATAACTTCATTATGTGTATAACTGTCTATAGCGAGGAGTTATCTCATTGATTTTATGTAAACCACATAGTCCAGTCAATGAAGCCCAAAATCGACCAGACTAACTGAATTCTCTCGCAAGTCACCGACTTTGATGTAATAGGGCTCATTCGATTCCTACCTATAGACAAAAGCCGACTACATCTCAACTGGGGTAAATTATTTATCCGGCTAATAATCAATGAATAACAATAAATAAAGGACGACTCTAGTATAATATTTGAAAAAATTTGAAAATGCATAAAAATGGCTAATTTGGACTGATTCTGGATGGTATCTTTAGTTTAATATTGTATCATTTTATTATTGTCATACTGTCATTCCTTATCAATCAGCATTCATTCATTCATGTATATTTATTTGTTACCTTGTACATTTGGAATTCTGATTTGTCACAATAACAACCCTAGTACCTGGTTATTCAATAATCTTAATAATCTGTTCAGGAATGTACATTAGATATAGAACTGTCAAAGGTTTCAAAGCAATATTGACAATATCTCATTTACATAATTCGGAAGAATACAAATTGTTTATAATAGGTGTTTCCAACATTTGTTTACGATCACGAACATTCGCTAGAAACCCCTACCCTGAAGGGAGAAGATAGGTCTAGGTAGTTGAAGTTCAGGCGATATAATTCAATTCACTTACAAACTTACAACTGAAAGAACATCATCTATATTTACATCATCACATCATTAACATCAACATTATAAACCAAACTTGTATATATTGTAAATATAGCATTATTTCAATTTACTACGAATTTGAATCAATTTCACCGTATATATCTGAACATCATCACATAACAAGAAGTATATAATTTGATAGGCAGATTTACAACCTCCAGTTTATTATCAATTTGAAACAGGTATACAGATAATTTTATAATATTACCATACCTTCCGGGGACCTTAGAGAAAATCAAGAAATGTTCAAAAAAGTATGATATGAATGTTATTTATTAACTTACTAACTGTGTTGGAAAATATTTATCCAATCTAGAACCTTTAATACCTGAAGATAAACAAACCCACACAGTATACAAATTAAATTGTTTAGATCGCGATGGGACTTATACCGGAATCTCCAAACAATATTTACAAAGAAGAATGTATGACCATGAGTATAGCACAAGAAACAAAAACTTTGGGAATTTCACCGCCCTTGCTAAGCACTGCTCTGGTTATAACCATCAATTCGAATACAAAAATTTAAATATTTCAACTAAGGAAATTAATTATTATAAAAGACCTATTCTGGAGATGATTCATATAAAGCGTGACTATAAATCTGTAAATCGTAGGGCAGATTTTGAGACATTGAGTCAGATTTATACTAATTTAACTAACTAAAGCTGTTGCAAATTCCAACATGGGTCTTTATGATGTGAAAAGTATACGAGTATTTCAGGTAAGTTGCTCAAATAGTAATATTCCTAATAAGGTCGGATAACATTTTTCTATTACCTCATAAATATTTAACATCTGGTTCTAAAGTAGATACTCGAAAGTAATGTTTTTGGTATCAGTCGTTTACAGAATTTGTTGACATGTGTTCGTATATTATAATTGACGTGTTACAATTTCGATTATTCGTGTTTCTGTCCAATTCGGCGACGTGGGCATTCTCAATTGAAATTGGTGCGGTAAAGACGCTTTGTCCTGATACAATGATTTTCAGGAGATCCTGTTTTAGGCATAATAAGTCTTCTGATGATGGTCGTGAGACCGAAACGTACGTAAGGACGAAGATAATAAACACATGTGTTAGTGAGACCTAGTTCCCGAGAATTTATATATAATAGAACATAGATAAAAGTAAGGAATAGAATAAGTACTACTGAACCACTACAAGGGCAAAATTCATTGATGAAACGTTGGCGTATAAATATTTGTCCTGAGTGACGCAATATCCATTCATAAATCAAGACATTTCAGCTATACTATGTAAAATTGAATTCGTGTTACTCATTATTGATAATAAACAACTTTCATTAATTTAGTAGTACAAAAATTGTCATTTAAACGTTTATTATAAAAAATCATATGTACATTTTGCTGGTTCCTTTGAGATGCACATATCTTTTTGAAATCATTCCAAAATAAAGGACATCTCTGAATGCAAATTAAATTAGTTATAAGGTGACTTTAAAACAACTTCTGAAAGTTATACATGTACGTAATGCTATATGCTGTGTGTGGAAATGTCTATTTATTATTTCATTTATGTCGGTTCTGTAATAAATATATGTCGATACCCATCCTATATAAAATGTACTGTTTTTATTGTGATGCACAAAACAATAAAACATGCAAACAATGTGTATACTCTACAATAACGTCCCAAGTGATAAAAAATGCGTAATTACATTCAAGTTTTTAGTGACTATCAACAATTTGCGAATATAACTCGACGTTTTCGAAAAGTGGATATTCCTTTTCCAGCGACAGTAACGTTACGACAGCGACATAAAATCCGTAATAAAATTTAGGAACTCACATTTGGAAAGACAAGAGAATGACTTCTAGAACATTTATAAAATATAAAACGACACGTGCATTTTATAAATGTACTATCAGTTCAACTGGTGGAATAACGTGAATTTGAAATTGACACACTCCACGCTTTGCCTCACTTATCAGCTAGAATTGAAACGAAATGAAATTCGTGAATGCGTAATTACGATCCGATATTTCGATTAGGTGTATCTATAAGCCACGACAGTGTTGTGGAATTGATGTTATTATTGAACTATGGGAAATTGATGACATCAAAACACTAATAATTACGAACCTGTGAAGATCATGCCTTTCCCATGCCTAAATATTGTTGAAGATTATACAAAATATCCTCCATTCCTGTACTGACTCTCGCTGCTGAAACTCCATTAAACTATCCAAAAACTAACCATCATGAGAGGATCCATCTTTTTAATAATTCCTCGCAATCAAAAAGATACATGAATATTCAGTTACTGCTAGAGAAATTATAAAACTAGGGAAACTACGAGTCCTTCCTTAGAATATTCTTTTGACGTTTGCGGGATACAAATGCAATTCCCGACACGAATCCATCGATATGAAAAGTTGGGCACAATTACTATCACATTTGAATCAGAGCATTTACCAGTAGTGTTTGTTTTTCAGCGATCTTATCTGTGAGCGAATATCCTCCCGTTAGAACTCGATGCACCAACAAGTTTCAGAACTGTCAGAAATAAATTAGAAATTATAAGAAAAGTATTACGATTCGGTGAAGGAACTTATATTTGTTTCATCGCTAATATTGAGAAATTAAATGGGATCACTCGTAGGAACCGAAAATATTAAAAATTGAAAATTGTTGGGAAGAGAGTCGGGGAAACATCTAATCATATTCATGTCGCTGCAATAGAAGTTTATTAAATTGACAACGATGTTAGAACCTTCATCGTATTATCATATCATATACGAATGAACTACCTACTATACTGTTGTTACCAATTTTTGTTAGTAGATAAACAATTATCTACTATTGTATTTTATTATGAAACATTAACCAAATATCGACAATGATTGGCATAATGTACTTATGAGTTACGATGTTCATCCATGTCCGTACCTTGTTCTTTATTAACTCATCAAAATAAATTACCTATCATTAATAATACAGTTAATACTTACATTATTCATATTTTGAAGTGAATTGCCTATAAGGCGACAGATTAGAAGAACTGGAATTTTTTTTCTCGTAATGTAGACATTAATACCCATCTGTACTTGGTACTTGATATCGAGGAAGATAGGAGTGTGAGTGATGCTATGAACTTTCTTTGTGAATATCTGAAATTTTTCAAGGTTTGGAGGCTTCATATTGCATTTCAACAATTCAAATGACATAGAATTAAATTCCAGGAATATATTTGCCATATATCCATACAAAAAATCTCGTTCACCAGAAGCTGCAGAGTAATTTGTTGATGTGACATAGGAAATGAAAAGATATATCATTTGTCTCACCTTGAATGGCACATCAATTCTAAAATCTCAAGTTGAACTGGATTTTTTATCCATTTAGTTTACATGGAAAGATTCAGAACAATCTATATCACTTATGTTTTGGAAAACATGAATGGGTTGCATACTAAGTTATGAACTCTTTCAACCATTTGGAATTATTCTTTGGAGCCATAAGAAGTAAACGATAACACGAAGCAAAGAAATCTGAAGCAGCCTACAAATGCTTCAGTTTATATTGAAATAGCAAAATTTGTATCAAAATCTATCAATAATATAATAGGAAAAATGAATTTTATGTGAAACACTCATGGCATTTTAATGAATTTATAAAAAATCAATCCGTACCAGTAAACCATCAACTAATTTCCTTGGACGTTGTTTCTTTATTTACAAATATACCTGTCGTTTTGGCATTGAATTGCATCAGAAAACGTTGGGCAGAGATTAAAAACCACACACCTCTTGATCAATCGGATTTTATAAATGCGGTAAAGTTTTGTTGAGAATGCACTTATTTTCAGTACGGTGAGCAATATTTTGGACAAATTTTCGGCACAGCAATGGGATCTCCTATTTCAGCTACCATTGCTAACCTCGTTATGGAATGCCTAGAGGAATCCGTTATAAATTCATTAGATTTTCAGCCTGTATTCTTTAAACGATATGTAGATGATTGCCTTATGTGTGTTCCCAACGATAAAGTTCAATATGTGATTAATAAATTTAACAATTTCCACTGTCAACTTCAATTCACTTGTGAAATAGAAATAAACAAAAACATAAATTTCCTAGATATGAACATTAGGCATGATGCAGATGGAAAAATAAAAACTTCTTGGTTTACTAAAAAAGTTTGGTCTCAACGTTATCTTCATTTCAATCCCAAAAATTTAAAAATTGTTCCTAATACACTAGAAATGAATGGCTACCCAAAAACGTTCTTCAATCCTATCATTAAAGGGAGAATAAACAAAATCTATAATGGTTCTTCATATAAAAATAACATATTAGGTAATACAGAAAATTATATAACTTTACCATACATTCCGGAGACCTCAGAAAAAATTGAGAAATGTTTGAAAATGTACGATATAAATGTTGCGCATAAACCTACTAACTGTGTTGGGAAATATTTCTCAAATTTAAAACCTGTAATACCTAAAGATAAACAATCCCACACAATATATAAATTGAATTGTTTAGATTGTGATGAAACTTATACTGGAATCTCTAAACAATATTTACAAAAAAGAATGTACGGCCATAAGTATAGCACAAGAAATAATAACTTAGAAAATTCCACCGCCCTTGCTAAACTCTGCTTTGATTATAACCATCAATTTGATTACAAAAATGTTAATATTTTAACTAAAGAAACCAATTATTATGAAAGATCTATCCTGGAGATGATTCACATAAAACGGGATTCCAATTCTGTGAACCATAGGAATGATATTCAGGGATTGAGCCAGATTTATACTAACTTGATCAATTAAAACTCTTGCAAATTCCTACATGCGTCTTTATAATGTTAAAAGTATATTTTAGGAAGAACGCTTAAAGTAAATTCCAATGCAGGTCTAAAACCTTTTCAAGTACATCATAAAGCTACATCTGGTTCGAGTAAATATCAACAAATAGCTTCGAACTTCAGTTGCTTTGAGACCATAGCAATATGCGTTTGTATATTATGAGAATTTTACTGAACAGTGGATTCTTGTTACAAAAAAATTATACTTCAATATTAACGATACAATTTTCGATTATTCGTGGTTCTGTTCGTTTTGACGGCGTGGGCCTTTTGATTGAAAATTGTGCGATATGGACGCTTGTGCTAATTAGTTTAATTAACCTCCTTTTTACATAATAAGTCTTCTGATGAAGGTCGAGAGACCGAAGCGTACGTAAAGACAAAAATTTAAAACAGAGTGTTATTGTGACCTATTTCATGAGAATTTTTATATATAATTCATACTGGGTCAAGAATCTTTATATTATTATTGGAATAGCTGCTTTCGATATTAGCAATCAAATCAATTCAGAACACATAAGAATTTGGACTAGTCGCTCTGGAATAAGAGCTGTTTTAATTAGGAGGAAGATCCTTCATTGAAAAACTTCAGAATGATTTGGAAGAATATGATTATTCAGGATTTACTGCAAGGAATCTCTTCATATGTAGAGTACGTTATAGGAAACATATCTAATTTTAAAAGACATGTCTGTAATGTTCAAATTCACTTGAGACTGATCTACTCCCCTTCTGCAAGATAAGACAACATATGGAAAACTAATTGAATCCAAAATGTTACCTTCCGGATGAATTCCTCGTCACATGCCAAGAATTTTTAAGATCAGCTGTTCGCAGAAATTCACTATTCAATATAATTAAATTCAGCCAGATGGTCGCAGGGACAACATCACCAATATTTTTAACAGAAATGTAAAATAATTATATGACATTTCAATCAACCAAAACTATGGGGATATTTGCCACTGTCAGTTTTTGATAATTTTGAAGAGCATATATATAATGATGATCCTATAGATGCAATTAATCAAATCAATTTAAAAAAAAACATTTCAAATAAAGAATTCATCATGAAACCATGAACCCTAGATTTGTCAAAGAAGAGCCGATCACGCTCAATAAATACAAAAACTATAATGAATGTGTGAATAACCACAAAATTATCGAAAATTTTATAGTTCTTGAATTTTATTGTTCCATTTTATCTTATAGATTTGCCGTTTATAGTTACATGTCCAGGATTCACTGACATTTTTTTTGTTTCCTTATTGGTATTTGAAGCCTTTCTAAAATACTTTTATTTCTATCGCTGTTATTTCGATAGTTTACTTAATGGATTATTAAAATGAACCTGACCGTACACTTGAAAGATGTAGATGGTGAAATGCAATCCATATTATTTTTCTTCATTTGGATTCAAAGTGAGCGTTATTATTCGTGAAAACCAAAACTAAATATTCACGATTATCAAAATGTTCAAATCAAAGTACGAGTCCCAGTAGTAGGATCGATATAATCAACAGATATTCAACTCAAGTTGAGACACCAAATAAAAATACATAACTGTACTTATGTTACTGAACGTACTCGAGAAGTGAACGAAAATGTAGTGGAAGGAAAATATTTCTCAGGAAATTCATCTCGGTTACATCTTGCATAATATTCACAAGAGATTCATTAATCGATATAAAAAGTACAACTTCCGATGATTAAAAGTTTCAGATACAAACTATCAGTATTACACAACTAAAATGAAATAATAAATTTCACTCCACTGGTTCAAGCATAAAGTTACTTAATATATTGTACACTAATATAACCATACAAAATTATTCAATTTATTAGTTGTATATTCTTTGCCCATAAATTCGGTGTTGCTATTCGAATTACTATATGTAAAAATGAGACCCCTGTAGTAGGTTTGGTTCTACCCAAATGTGTTGAATGTGTTTGAAAATATAATGATACCAAGTTGAACTACGTGGTTTCAAGAATGTTTCATGATAATATATGTTATTTCTACTCAACTATTCTTGTATATCACATTTCTTGTGGAGCGAGTAAAGTTGCCAGATCTCATATATTTGGTATGAGATTCATACATTTGAACCAAGTCTCACACCTCAATGTGGATATATAAGAAATTCCCATTCATTCAAGTCATAGCATGATAATTATTATTATCGCTTTGGATTCCAAATTTATCCATTAAAGATTGAAGATAGAACATTATTCTCAATTGCTGTTCAGAAGTTCGATTCAGTAGCAAACAAGGTAAATTTCAGAAGTATTGTCATGCTTAAGTGCTGATAGTTGCAGCGACAATTTTGGCCGTGATGAACCTTTGTACAAAGAAATTTTTTTGCAACATCAAATAATTAGAAAGGCAAATCGTCATGCACATATTCTACGCAATGTCATAAAACATTCAATTGAGGTTTTAGCTTATGCGATTCAAATCATTAGTTTTCAAAGGTTTATGCTCTTTTCTCCCAATTTGCAGAAAGGAGTCATTGTGTGAATTTTCATATTTTGTAACTTGAGTTTGAAGAGTTTGTTACACCATGAGGTGACAAAGGGAGTGAGCTTTCAAAGAATCTTCAAAATGTGGAAATCTTTATTATATTTTGGATTCCTTTACGTGAATAAAAATTGGTTGGAAATTGAAGATAATGAATATGAAGACACTATGGAGAATTGAATACCTGAAACCCGTGTTATTTTGCAATACCTTTTTGAATATGTTTGAATATGCCTTATTAAACTTAGAAAAACCTGCTCCAACATAACAGAAGTGCTTTATGGGTTAATGAAAAACTATTAACTCATGAAAAAGTTAGAAAGGAAGATTGAACAAAGGATTTTTTTACGGCTTCACTGTTCCCCAAAAATTGTAGTTAAGTTTCTTAACAAGCAAATATAATCAACCTTACCTGTTCTGAAAGCTGCAGTAAAGTATATCAAGTAATGAGTCAATGTTGAGACCAACAGTTATTGATTATACAGTTTTCTCCTCAAAAAAAGATGTTGAATATGGAGAAATTTGTGTGGTAGAATAGTTTTTTCACCTAACTTAACGAATAAATATATATGGATCATTTATTTGATTAAATATGTATTTTAAATTAGATTTATTTTCATGTTCAAGAATATTGAACAATTTTATGTCAGTGACATGAAAAATTGAATAGGCGTATTTAAGAAAACTCAGAATACTCATTTACTACATTATTATTCCCTACTTCCATCAACTGCATAATGTGACACACATCATTTTATTGTTCTTCTTCGTACATTGTATCTTTTGGATACAGAAATGAAAACTTATAACTTATAAATCTTCTAAAATTGAAATCTCATAAATTTTTCATCAATCTTAAATCTTATAATTTTTCCTACTTATTATTATTCTTAATAATTCGCCAAATCACATCTTCAAGTGAAACAATTGTGCCAATAATGATAATATAATTATTATATATTAAATCCTCAATTGAATGAAACATGAGTGAGTATACTAAAATTTATAAAATATTCCATCATAATTTTTGGCATATAACTGCTTATCAATCCAGTCCGAGTAGAGTTGAACGTTGACATAAACACCAGGTGTCTGTTCCCCACATCCTATACCCCATGACACTATCCCCATAAGAACGAACCGGTCTGGTTGTTTGTCAATAGGACACACCAATGGACTTCCACCGTCACCTTTACAAGTGTCTTTGTTCTTTTCTCCTCCAGCACAAATGAAGCTTCTGTGTAAATTGTAAAATCCTCCAAGTCTTGTATTTCGCAACAATTTCAAGCACTGGTTACGAGGAACTAATGGTAATTGAACTTTTTTCAAAATATTCGAATGTTTGGAACTTTTGAATGATTCTTTACCCCATCCACTAGCAATACATTTTGCTTTCACCATTTTCAAGTTCATGGGAGGCAAACAAATAACACCAACATTGCCGGCAAGTATCACAGGATCTGACAAGTAAATAATGGCGATATCATTACGAAGTGAACCCGGATTATATCTCGGGTGTAGGGTGACTTCCTTCACAGAACGGTCTTGATGAGGCAATAGCTCCTCTTGGGATTTTGTATCCCATTCACCTACTCTGATCGTTAAGTGCCCAAAATTAACATCAGAAACGCAGTGGGCAGCAGTTAGCACAACTTGTGGATGTATTAACGATCCTCCACATTGAAACATATTTCGTTCAGTCGTTTTCATATCTCGCACTAATATCGCTACAGACCAAGGAAGTTCACCAAATTGGGAGTTTTCCGAATCTGAAGTTATACGTGGAATCATCCCTATCGCATTTTGGTATCCGCATCCCTTGAAAGTACTCACAGGTGGAGGATGTGATTCTACCACATCGGTCAGTAGGCTGTCACAGCATATGTCATTGAAATTTGGACATTCATTGGTATCTAACCTGAAAATGAATAAAGTTCACAATTAAAAAACAAACTAGAACATTTCATTATAGCTCACATTTAAGAATGACAATGCAATTAGGTTTGCCTGAAATTCGTTAACGATAAAATACAATCAATAGAATGATACACGTTCTCTTTGTTTCTATATCACTTGTATTAAAGTACACTATCGTGATTACTGTAGCAGGTAAGCTGATTACGGGAAATATAATTATTTTATCGAGACATCGAAAGAGTTGCTGCGAAACCAATCTAATAAATCATTTAAAACGATATTGTCGTTATTTTTTATATCTTTAAATATTTCTACTAATTCTATAACGGTGTTTAATGTTAATGAAAAATATTAACTCACTTTAATTTTGGGAAGATATGTCTTGTTTCTGAAATTAGGTCAGAGAAACAAAGGAATGTGATATAATAAAATAAAATGGAAAACTTTGTTCTTCATCACATATATTAAAGAAACAGATCGTGACTATAATTTCGACACTAGGGTGTCATCTTCAAACGAGACTATTGTATGAAAATATGAATAATCTTGACTATCTCTGGTACAATATAAAACACAGGTTAAAAGTAAGGTTCCCGTTGAGAAAATTCATTGCCAGGATTATATAATTGAAATTGAATAATGATGTAGAGTTAATAAATATTGTGATGAGGAAATGTTGATGCGAAGGTAAAATAGAAAGGCACAAGAGGAGTATGAAAAAATTTACGTTATCAAGACATCAAACAGAATGTTGTAGTACACGTTTAATTGATAGTTCAAAATTTTATTGTCATTATTTTTAATACCTTCGAAAATTTCTATTGATTCTATTCTGTTTTGCAAAATTTTAACTTCATCTAAATTTGGAGAAGTGTGCCCTGTTTCTAAAATATGGTTACAGAGAGAATAATCTTTTTTATTAGGTCTACATTTAACTTCAAGGTATTAAAGATAATGACAACAAAATTTCAAACGATAAATTAGATCTGTTCTGCAGCATTCTGTTTGATGTCTTGATAATGTAAAATTTTTCCAAATCTTCTTGTGCCTTCCTAGTATATCTTCGTATTAAAATTTCCTCTTCACAATATCAACTGTACATCATTATCCAATTCTAATTATACTATTCTGTGAATGTGTTTCACTATCCTGTGTCTTATATGGTACCATAAATAGATAAGAGTATTTATTTTTTCATACAAGAGTATCGCTAGAAGATGACACGCAGTGTCGAAGCTATAGTCACGATCTGTTTCTATAATATATGTGATAAAAAACAAAGTAAAAGTGTTTTGTTCTATTATATCAATATGATAAATTGTCACAAAGTAATGGCTTCCACCATTGAGTTTTTGAAAGAAGAATTTGATTTATTTAGTCTAAGATTGTAAAATGATGATGATATCACACCCTGAATATAATATTTTATTTCATAAACTTCACGTAGGTATACATAGAATAAGGTCCAATGTTTCACCTTCCTCCACATTCAGGTTCATTAAGCTCATTTGTTTTATCTTTAGCATTGAACATATGTTAAGGAATCATATTTAGATGATAATAGGGAATAATGAATCATATTTTGATGATAAATACTCGAGTGAGTCAATTTCTGCTGTTATCTTCCTTGAAATGAAAGTGAAATGATTCTATGTATCATTGAATTAAATGGTGCTTGATTGCCGGTATGATATCTATACTAGGAAAAAGCAATAGTTGTATCTGGAAAATGAGTTTTCTCGATTTTCATAAATTTGGAATTTATAAATTAGAATATGTGTGAATTTCACATTCACATATGAACGAGATATAAAGAATATTTCATATCATTTAGAATCAATAAACAGATTCTTCTCTTTCTAACCAAAATTTTTGAAATAGGACATACCTGCCCAAAATTAGCAGGAGTTGATATTTTGAATTTTCAAAGTACCTAAAGGTTCGAAATTCGAAATAAAACAGCCTATAAATAACAAAATAACAGATAACATTCATAGTCGAGTCATATTAGCAAAAAAGCTGGGAAAATTTGCGGGCAACTCCGATCGACTCCGGGTTTTATGCAAAATTTTCGGATTTACAACATTCCCGAAAAAAACCAATATGTGCTTCTCCATTTTCCAATTGCTATAGAGGAATATAGAGAAAAATGGGAAATTTTCATGGCCAAAAAATTAGGAAATTTCTAAAATTTCGAAATCATGTCAACAATGGCTGGAAATATTCACTCGTAATATTGTCCAAACGCAAATTGAAATCTATGAAAAGGAAATTAAGTAAACAAATTTTTTTCAAAATATCTGTGTTGATATGGAACAATAGAAAAGAATATAAATACTTACGAATCGTAATTAGTGGATGTGAAAATAAAAATAATTTGTGGATGAATAATTAATTATTCAATAAAATAGTGAGTTTAAAAAAATTTGGTTTACACAATAAACACAATAAAATTTGTTACCACCTCGAAAACAACCGAGTACAGTTTTCTAGCCATTTTCGTTGAAAATTGCAAAATTTCCGCGTTTTGTCCATCAACATTGGCTAATAACTGGCCAATAAATCGAAAAATGGAAAATCCACCTTCGGAATCGTGATCAGCGACCTCGAAAACCCCCGAATGGGCATTTCCAGCCATTGTTGGCATGAAACTTGGCCATTTTCCTCTATAACAATTGAAAAATGGGAAAGCACATATTAGTTTTTTTTTGGGAATGTTGTAAATCCGTTCAGAAGAATTTTTGCAAAAAACCTGGAGTCGATCGGAGTTGCCCGCAAATTTTCACAACTTTTATACTTTTTTCGTCTAATTTGACCCGACTATCAATGGAATTGAAAATTAGGAAAAGAAAATTTTTTATGAACAATTAGATTTGTACTAGAGCAAGCTTTACGATGTCTTGATAATATAATATTTTCCCTGTAATCCAATTACTTGCACCATATCCCAGCCATATAATTTTCCGAATTACAAATTTGAAGAATTTAATTCCGTTCTTGTATTTCTCAATATTCTATTTGCATATCCATTTGTTGAGTTCATTTTATTTCCATGTTTATTCATACTTTTTGTATCGTTCTGAAGATGACACGCTTGTTGTAGAAACTATAGTCATAATAATAATATAATGTGAGTAATATGAAAACTAGGTAAAAGTGTTTAATTTTATTCATATTATAAATTATCACAAAGTAACAGCTTCCATCATCGGAACATAAAATTCATTATCATTTATAAGCCATATATTATTATTATTATTGAATATGGTATCATCAAACTTGGGTGTATCTTGGAACAAAATACAAGGCAACCGTAAAGAGCGCTACCATCGTATGGTTAACGTTAGTGATAGTGATTGAAGGAAACAAGTGAAGAAAAAGTAAGTAAATTGTTTTTCATCGTGTGCACATTGTCCTGAAATTTTATTTGAATGTAATAGAACTGTGAACATTAATTAGTACCTTTCGATAACTAATGTAACTTGAATGTTCACATTTCACTATTGATGTCGTGGACAGGGCTCGACAAATCTTGTATTTATTTTCAGGTGTAACTTGGAACACTAACATAGATGGTTATGACTCTTAGTAGAAAAACTTTGTAGGAAGCGCAGTTAGGAAAATTGTCTCAAGGATGCTTTGCAGGAAGCAATGAAAAATAAAAATATTGATGAATAGAGATTCAAACATTATAAACCTCGTAAGTTTCACTAATAAGAATTAATATTTGAGTTTTCTCTATGTATATATTTCTATATTTGGTGTATGAATGTCATGTTATCGTAATTGAAAGTGTTTGTTCCCTTTCCAGTTAAACAAATATCACTTTCATGAATTATTCCAATGTATTTTGAGAATATTTAAAATTATCCAAGATGACCGTTCTATGGTGCCCTTATTTGGCACAGTCATATTTTATTTTTGTAATATCAAAATCATTTTCAATCAGCAACATAATTATATAGAAATCCTTAATCCGAATATTCCGCAAAATGTGTTATTTTTTTGGAAATTTTATCTCAATCAATTGGGCAGTTTAATACAAATATACTGGGAATCGTTCCAAGTTACCCAGGTTGACTCAACTGAAATTCTATACTAAATGAATAAATATCATTAAAAACGATCATTCCTATAAAATCACGTTCTATCGATTCCTCACAACTGGAATTGTTTCTTATTTATTCAAGCTATGATGAATATATTTTTGGCCCGTCCATAGCTTGGAGCTATGATGAAGCATATCGCAATGATATATACACAATAAAATGGAATCTGAACTAATAATGTTATTTTCCTGGAAATTCAACGGCCAAACTTCTTTAGTCTTTGTTGTTGAACCTGCAAAAGGTCGAAAAGCGAAGAATTGATTTTCGGATCAGCTAATTCCATTCTTCATTGGAAGTCCAAGACATCGCATTTTTAGCTACCGTATGAATGATTTAGTGCGAATGCAATACAATCTGGATGGACAAAACTCGATCAAAGCGAATTGATTAGTCTGATAATTGTGATATTCTATTTCGAAATCAGTTAAATTGACAATTAGATTCTTCAATTTCTTTACATTACAAGTGGTCCGAAACACATTGTGATCGGAAAACTATATATAGTGTCAGTAGCTACGAACATTACTTTTTTCGTTGAACAATTTGTCATTTAAAATGATCCAAATGGATGCATATATATCGGCGATATTTTGACAGAACCTATAACATATTAGGTCGTATAACAACGGATTATCATATCCCTTTTACAGAAATAGGTCATAACGTCTCATTAAAATTTATTCGGTAATAAATAGCAGAACTCGAATCGAACTGTTATCATCCGAACTCGAACAAAATCTTCGTCCCTTATTCATTTATACACAGAATAATAAACTAAATAATTGGATTGAATAGCCTAAAGCCCCAACAACGATATGTCAATAGAATATGCATCGGGTGTATGTTATATGTGTTTTGACTTACCGCACATCCAATAAACCTTGTCCATTAACAGCAATATCATTATCCCCGCACATGTGTGGAGGCACACAGCTACACGATTCCATATTCTCGTACTGTGGATTCAACGGTTGTTGCCTGTCCCTGAATGCCAACGCATTGGATAACAACAGAGTATATACCAAACAATGAATACGAATCATTTTTAACAATTCCCAGTTGAAATACATCGAAGTTTTCATCTGAACATCTCTTTTTTCGCAGTTCTCATTGGAAACGGATCAAATTGAACCCTAATTTAAATAAATAATCACATCCGTTATTTGTAATAAACTTGTCGAAACATTTATCATGATTTAACTGAATTATGAATCGAAATACCTTGATTGATGAACAACACGAACAAGTTAACCAAAACTGATCTACTAATATTGGATATATCGAATGGACTGTTACGTCGTGAACGAAACTGTTTATACCTAACCCAACATCACATCGGTTGTGTACAATTCAAGTTAATTAGGTATAATTCAACTGTCTATTCCCAGAATGTCACGGGTAGTTCTGAAATGTAGGACTGGTTAGGCTAATCCGATTATTGTAATCCTTTTAGGAAAAATCATGTCAATAACGAATGGATATCAGGTGGTATCATTTACAGCTAATTATACAATACTCAGAACAGTTAGTACCATTGTGTGATAAAATCTAATGATATAAATCGTATACTGAATCTCCTCACCTTAACTTGAAAACAGTGGGATTAGTCTTCAACGTTGCAAATGTTAAAATAAGAACTACTCAGGACCTCTTCTATTATTTAAGAACCGGTAGAATAAAGAAAAAGTGAGATACCATATGTTTTTTCCTGAAACCTCTTCCAATGCTTTAAGTTTGTCCTACGTATGAGAAAGCACCCAGTGCTCAGTCCCCCTTCCCCCTAAAAACAGTAAATAAACAATTTAATAAAAAAATGGAACCACTCGAAAACCATGAGTGCTTTTAAGGCCAAAATCACAACTAGGAGGTTTTTCAGGTTGCTGATTACGAATATGGATTCAGAAATACCAAATTGTAGTTGGCGCTTCCATAAAACCGGAAATAGCGCTCATTGGGTTCAATTTTTGTATAACAAATCGAATAACGTGATAAGTATTCTTGAGTTTTCGTCAAAAATCACACCCTTGGAGGTTTTTGACGTTGCTGATTACGAATCTGATGTAAAAAAAATGCATATCATAGATGGCACTCATGTAGAAGCATTAGTTTCAAAAAGATGTATATTCAACCAATACACGTATTCGTTATTTATTGGTTCTTTATTGAAGCTCTGTGGCTTTAACTGCTTATGATTATGAACTCAAAAAAATTGC
Source organism: Endomychus coccineus (assembly GCA_958510875.1). NCBI lineage: Eukaryota > Metazoa > Arthropoda > Insecta > Coleoptera > Endomychidae > Endomychus > Endomychus coccineus. The sequence continues at coordinate 97,750,767 of OY294067.1, forward strand.
GAGTTATAAATGGTTCCACTGAATCTGTGAAATATCGCTTTTTTATTGGAAAAACGTCGAGTTATAAAAAAATTATAGACAAAATTACATCAAAAATATATGAAATTGATCGTTTCATTCTACCATTTTTATCTATTTCATGATATAATTTACAATAAACGTTTTTGTCTATTTCATAGATATTGAAAAAACGATTTCCAACCAACAACGTTCTAAATCATTTTCCAAATCATGGATGAAGATGTAACTTTGTTTGAACATCCGAACTGCCGCTCGAAATACAGTAACGCTAGATTGATATCAAGTATATTCAAAGCGTGTAAACGAGAGTCTACAACGGATATTTCGCCTCAAAAAACTAAATTAAGAATAAGACAAGATACTTTAGCAACACAAGAATCAGATTTTGTGTTACATCGATAACTGTTTGGTATGCACTGAAATCACAAATAGTTATCAAGTTATACAAGTTTATACAAAATGTATACTTAACAAATACACATATGTGTTATTTATTAGTGAAAATTGGAGCTCTGGGGTTTTAACTTAACTGCTAATGAATATTAACTCAAAAAATTTACAAATCATAGATGGCGCAACTAGATTAGTGAATTATCGATTATTTTGAGGAAAAACGTTATATATATGTAGTTATAATAAATTATAGACAAAATTACATCAAAAATATATGAAATTGATTGTTTCATTCTGTCATTTCATCTTTTTCATAATTCAATTTAGAACAAACGTTTTTGTCTATTTCACAGATATTGTATAACCTTTAATCCATCTATGAAATTGGTATGCTCGGCTAGCTAATGATGATGAGTTATATTTATTGTTTCTCTTGGTTGGGATCAAATGAAATTAATCTTCTATAGAAGAGTGGAACCTTACTAATCCTTTCCAGAAATCACAGATATGTACATATGCACAATTTACAAATAATATTGATTCAATAAAGTCGAAATAATTATTAAAAATCCAACTTATAAATAAACAACAGGCAGTTTTACGTTTCAGTTAAGAATGGAAAGTCCAAATTTTGAGTAGACATAGAAGTGATTCAATATCCAATTCATACGCAGGAAAAGAAGAAAAAATAGAAAATTCTTTCCAAGTAAGAATTGATATATAAGAAAGAAAGAACAACGCCTCTTTCAAGACGTTTTTCACTAATAATTATAAATCATTGTATTTCATAAACATCAGCAAATGCTTACTGCATGTCAAATTACACAGGTGTTGAAATCAAAAAGAACGTTATTTGAGGCAGAACGCATAGCTGAAATGCATCAGGCATTTCACGCATGGCAACTAGAATATAACTTCCAGTGAAGAAATGTTCCACCAGTGGCGCTCTATTTATAGTAATTGAGAAACCATTTCCAACCAACAACGTACTAAATCATTTTCCAAATCATGGACGCAGAATGTTTTATTTGTCATCATTTTTTAGTTGGCGAAATAGCACCACTTCTTCCTGAGGAGTTAAAGTCTAAAATGGTGACCAAATGGTTGTCAAAATTGAAGGAATCATCGAGAAAAGGAGATGATGACTTTCATAACTCTGAATTGATATATCCAAAGCGTGTAAACGAGAGTCTACAACAGATGTTTTGCCTATAAAAAGTAAATTGAGAATAAGAGAAGATAATTAAGCGACACAAGAATCAGATTTCGATTACATCAATAACGATTTGATATGCACTGAAATCACAAATAGTTATCAAGTTATACAATTTTTTTATACAAAAATTGAACCCAAGAATCGCTATATCTGGTTTTACGGGAGTGCCATCTACAATTTGATACTTTTGACTTTATATCCGTAATCAGCGACCTAAAAGAGTTCCTACGTGTGATTTTGCCCAAAAAAGCACTGAAAGTTTTCGAGTAATTCAATTTGTTCATTAAATTGTTTATTGTTTATTAGGGGAAAGTGAGTTCGAGCGGTAAATCTCACTGGATGCTTTCTTTTATGTAGGGCAAGCATGAGGCATTGTAGAAGGTTTCAGGAAAAGAAATTTGGTATCTTAATTTTTCCTGAGCTTGTACAATAATGACTCGACTATATTTATTCTTCAGAATAATAATCAGAATGCCTTACATCAAATGAAGTTTGAACTGCAATAGGAAGTGGAAGCTTTAAGAAACACCCAACATTCCAAGCAACAATATTAGCAATTACAACATCTGCTCGAATTATGAGGGAGAGAGCTTATGAAAATAGAAGAATCACAATCATACCGTGCAACCTAACAGTCCTACACAATCACCTCACAATGTGTACTTGAGAGTGTAAAGAAGCTAACGGCACCAGTAAAGATCCCCAATAGAAGACGTTTGGAAAATGAATGTAACCTAACATTAGATGATAAATTTTCTCAAGAAATAAGTGTTGATAACGCTGAGTTCCCACCGATATTTTGCTTTGTATCGGCAAAATGTTATTTATACCGTGTTAAAATACCATTTTTAGTTTGACGCACATAACATTTTGAACATGACTTAAAATCGATTCTGAAACCGAGATTTGTCGAAGTCGGAAACTTTATGAAAAGTGTTCTAGCTTGAGGTTTCTTATGTGCTGAAGTACGCAAAAAGAGCTTGCGCATAAAAAGTGCTGAAATGAAATACACCTGGCCTTGTGTAGCATGTGAAGCTGAATCCCATAAGGAAGACAATCAACTACGTAAAGAAACGATGAATCAACAAAAAGGGTACTAATGACATTACAATGAACATACATCCTTGAACATCTTATGAAGGAATCGTTCGAAGAAGGCCTACATTAAAATAATCTACAAGACTCAATTCAGTTCTATTACAACGAGATTAGATGATTTTGGAAAATTATTAAAATAACCGATGAAGATAGATAATTAACGACAGACCATGAGGATCTGAAAACTGAATATGCATCTCTGGAAAAATAATTCAATGCGTTCAACATGTCAAAGGAGGATGCATAAATCACAAAAGAATAGAATCTCTCATTTTCAAATAATAATAATGAAAAAAGTAAGAGTGTTTGCAATTGCGACATTGACTAATGAACGTATTATGATCGATTTGTTAACTCTATGAAAACTACTCAACTAATTAATTTTAATTTGCCTATCAGACGTGTCTGAGCTGAGATCTTTCCTATTTTCCCCTTCTGTAGTATTGATTCTGCCTCAAATTCAACTATTCGTAGAATGTTGCGGTCATGTTATGTACGGGGGTGTTCACGCGAACATTGACAATACTTTTAAAGGAAAAAGTGATAGGAATAAAACCATTTTCGTATAGTTTTTGATGCAGTTTCTCTCTTTTTATGAAAGAAGAAAGTGTGCTGAATTATACCCAAACACAGTTCTGTCTTAGGTGCACAGTTTTAGAAACATAAATAACAAATTAATGACGAGAAAATCACTGAAAAATAATGAAACTCTGTATTCGAAGAAAGCGACGAATTGTTGATACTCTTGCATTTATTTTCAAGAAAATCCAAAAACTTCTCCAAGTGTTCATGGTTTTGGTAGAGGATATGTTCGAAAACATCGAGAAAGCTTACAAAAATTGTGCATTGTTAGAAATTATCTCAAGTTTACAATTAACAGAGATATGACTTCAGCTTAAAATTATTAGATCGTTCACCTGCGAATTGAAATTTTTTTTTGGCAAATTTTGTGGACCGATAAAGGTATCTATCCTACTGTGGGTATCTATAATAGGCAGAATTCACGTATTTGGGTATATCAAATTCCAGGGCCGAAAAGCGTTCCATTTCTGGTACGACATTATTTGCAACAAATTCATAGGAGCTTTTTTATGAAATTTTGACAGCTACTTCGTACTTCGAATTGATGAATACTGTTATAGAAGCCTTCATTGTAGCATTGCCACAAATTATGAAGAATGACTCAATTTGGCAGCAAGATGGGGCTTCACCCTTAGTACTTCGCAATAAGCGAGCCACCAAATGAAATGTGTACAGAATAGATTGGTAGAGGAGGGAGGATTAGATGGACTCCTAATAGTCCCGATCTCACACCCTTGGAAACTTTCATATGGATTTACTTAAGTTTATATTAGGCTCCGTGAACAAACGGAAAATATGGAAGAAAAAATTGTGGAAGTATTACAGAATTACAATGAAAAAAATTCAGAAGAAAGTTGCTCACAAAATTCAATAGAAAGTTATCGAGTTTGTGTTGATAAGCAAGGAGGATATATTGCTCAATTTTAACAATAATTTCAGATAGATGCTGAAAGTCATGTAACAAATAGAGGCGTAAGTTTCATAGCCTACTTCAATGATTTTGTAAATATTTTATTATTTTCCAATAATAAAATAATGGGTGCTCCATTAAAGAAAAGCAATTGCTAAATTGTTTTTCTAATGACTGTATCACAAACTATAGGGAAATAAAGGAAAGCTTTACTCTTTTTCATATCTAAAAATCAAAGAATGTGAGGGAGGTGACATCCGCTACAAATTTTGAATACAAACATATATTTTCAGTGATTCTGTCTTCAATTGAGAAAATATTGAGAAATTGATTAAGAGTCCTTACCACTGTTCAATTGTAATCAATAGATTGATATAATAAAATAAGGAAAGTAAAAATAATTGAAGTCTTTGCAACAAATTTTATGTACAAGCTTAGACAATTATGAAAAGCCATGATCAATTGATCAATTGATCCCTCAGTTTTGATATCAAAATAGCTACATTGAAATTTTATTCAAATGGTCCTCATAATGTATTGCACAACTCTATGTTTCATACTGACATCTGCTCTCAGGTTCACTCTCGAAATTATTCACAATATAACCTCGTTTTATATTGACACTTTCTGTCAAAATTTGCCACAGAGTGAAGACATAATAGACTGTGACCACGTTCGTATATACAGGTCTGGGAAATCAGTGTTTGACATGAGTCTCTTACATGTCGCCAAACTCGTAGTCCCTCGCTCAACCACCAGCTGGCGCATGGATCGAAATATGCTGTCAGGATGTCAGGATTATGCGCCATATCGTTCAAACACGTTCGTATACGTGCCAGAGAACATTCCTCGACTTCATTATTTGCAATATCAACTGCTCGGAAATGGTTCAAAGTAAGTTCTGTATTCAGATAATATTTTGAAATATATAATCTCAAAGATAAAAATGATTTACAATAATAATGAGGAAAAATACAGATTGGTCGTAATAGAGTTTGATAAAAAGGGAAACATAACAATATGATGATGTCAGGTACAACTGTCCCTTTGAAGTCTTCCAAATTCATGCTTGCGATCTCCACCAACAGCAGTCTCTCATAGGATGATCATGTGAGGTCTACTGCGGAAACAGCTTCACAAAAACTTGGTTTTCTATTCCATGCCAAGAGATAATTCACATCTCAGCAGCTTTTCTTGATGTACAAAGCACAGATTCGACCAGACCTGTTCAAAGGATTGGGATTGTCTCCCTAACATAAGCTGAATCTCTTGGATTATATCCAGAAGAGAGCTATCCGTCTGATTATTGATCTCATACTCATTGACCTGTCTAGAACATCGTAGAACGGTGCGGGATCTCTCTCTTTTCTATAGATATTTCCATGGTCGGTGTTTACCAGAAATCATGTCTGCTATTGCACCACGAGACGTTCCAAGTAGGCGGACTAGACGAGCTCAAGCTAGTCTTCTCTTTATTGTTAATCTCGGGACTTGTGGAATTTGAACTTCTCCTACCAGATTTAATTTTTTTATTGGACGGCAAAGTTGAGAACACTTCACCTAGTGAGGTCTTTCCTTCACCTTCAACCTCTGAACCTTCAAGAAAAATTCAATTGCCTCTCCCAAAAATTTCCACCGCAGAATCATACTCTGTTCTTCGAACTTTATAGGTTTCCCTCTCATGTATTCAAAGCATAGGAAGAAAAAAAACATGGAACTGATTCCCGTGGACAGACCATGAGGAAATGTTGAGATCAACTCCATGAGGACATCAAATAGTTAATTCTAGGTCGGTAATTAATTATATACTGAGATTCAACAAAATATGTTAGTTGTGAGTTTAAATAATGGGCTATCCTATTATAGAAAACTGACCTTCCTGGGGAATTGTTATTTCAATTGTGCAGTTCTGCCCTTCATACGTATGAAAATCAATTATAAAAGCGGTTACGAACGAAGGAAGCTCCCTCATTATTATCTTCAATACAACAACAACAATAACAATAATTATTGTGACATTCATTCGTCAATTTGAGAACACTTCTTTCAAAATGAGCCCAACATTGAGTACACATCCTGTTGATGGGACTAATCAGGTTATTCAATAAAACAGTCGTAACAGGAATTTGTTATAAAAAAAGTTGCATCTAGCATAGTCAGTTTCATCATAAAGAGAGTCAGGAATTCGCTGTCATTATAATTTCTGTCTCAAACCTATGTTTCTTGCATCCAGTGAGGGGAACCTCTGCTTGTGAATCAACATATCAAATATAATTATTACAAGATTTACTAATGTCGGAATAATTTTGAATTAATATGTTATTGAGAAAACGTAATTTTGGATCCATCTATAAACATCGATATGAACGTAAATCGTGATATTATTATAATGAATCATCGTAATTCAAGGAACTTGCAAAGAACAAGCAAGTAGGTATCATCAACATCATCATCATTCGAGCGCAGGGGGCGTAGCCCCCGAATCCACTGGTCACTTTGTTGCCCATTGTACGACCCGTTGTCAGAAGCCCATTCTATTCCACCGACCTGAAATCCAGAATATTGCCAACGCTGACTTCCATAAGATCTCCTGGGAGCAGTTTTGATTCTCCGAAGTGACGGTGCCTGAAGGATGTGACATTAAGTTTTTCCCGCATCTCTGCATTTATTACATATAGGATCATCTACGATGCCCATAGTATGAAGGTGTTTGCTAAGACGACAGTGAAGGGTTTGGATTCCAGTCATTTCTCTTATGTTTCTTCCATTTTCTGGATTCTATTTTCCCTGGCTAGTTGAGCTAGTATATCTCTGCATTCTTTGATAAGTCTTGATGTAACTCTGAGTGACTTGAGAGCTCCCAGGTCCCAGCTTCTGCAAGTCAATATTACGAAGACCTCTGCCTGAAGAACCGTGCAGTAAGCGCCAAGAAGAGATAGTTCTCTTTGGCCTTCTAAGGCACACTCCCACCTCAGAAGCCCGACCAACTTTGGACTCGTCTGTAGACCATACCAGTCCACCTGGGGGCAGTAGGGTGAGAGTTTCGTTACTCCAATCTTTTATATCCGGAATGAGAATTCTGTGGAAAGTGAGACATAGAGCTGCAATCATGCTATCTTGCTTCATTTCTAGTATGGGGCATCTAGAGATTGCCTCACCTGAAATCGCTGGAATATACCGGTCCTAGTCCCCGACCACCACACCACCGCAGCATAGGTGACCATAGGCCTGAGCACAGCATCTTTGGCTGTAATTCCCATATGCTACTGAAAGCTTTTCTGCACGCCCAAAAGGACGCAGAGTTCTTCCTCACTCAATATTCGAGGTTTTCGCGCCTGGTCTGTTTAGAATCTAGGATTACTCCCAGATGCTTCACCGACCCTTTGAGTTGCCAGGGAAGGTAGTCTCTGGCAGTGTGCCGAGCTTACGGTTCCTCGTAAACAGTATAATTTCAGTTTTGTCAGGGCTGACCAAGAGTTCAAATCAAATTTTGACTGAATGCTTCACTAATTTGTGTCATACGTCTTCAAGTGGAGCCTGAGTTTTCTCGTGATACGCGTACACATCTTGTTATTACCACTAGGTATTTGAGACTAACCAGGTTTTTAATAAAACAGTGGAAACAAGAATATGTAATTTCAAAAATTGTAGGTAGCAAACTCAGTCTCATTTCAAAGAGAGCCAGAAACTCGTTGTCATTATAATTTCGGTCTGAAACAATGTTTCTTTGATCCAGAGAGAGGAAACTCTGCTCGTGCATCAACATATCAGTAAATTATTTTCGATTAGGTATTATACGATTCACTTATTTCGAAATGGCTTGGATTTGTATGTTATTGAAAAACCGTAATTTAGGAACCATCCACTCAGATTACAGTTTTCAGTTTGGGAACTGTATGAACATAAAACTTCGTAATATTATTAATAATTGTCCCCTCAACCATAAATCCTCGTAATTCACGAAACTCGCAGAGAGCAGGCAAAGTACGTAAGTAAACTTAGAATCTGTAGAAAACTTTAAGAGTTCAAATCGAATTTTGACTAATTGCTCCACTAATTTGTTTCATAAGTCTTCAAGTGAAGCCTGAGTTTTTTCGTAATGCGGGTAAAGCTCGACAAGTTAAACGTAGGAGAATGTAGCAGTAAACTCTAGATATCCAGAAAGCTCCGCTCAAGCCTGCGGCCACTTCAAGATGGACGGCATTATAGTTTGCCTTCTTTTGTTTTCGATGTCATTTATCACAGCTACTTGATCGAAGCTAAAATCACACCTATTTTATTCCTTTTGTTCGACTAAATTGTCTCCGAATTGAGATATATTCAAAATGTCGAAGGCAGCCTTTAAATGCAATCTAAACTAGACGATTGATCGAGCTGATCCTTTAACTTGAATAAAAAATGTTAATGATGCAAGAGGACATTTCTTTAGGGACATAATACGTGACTGTCGTGTGATACACTGATGCATTGTCCCGATACAATATTAGGAAACATTTGTAGAAATTCAAAAATGACTAATACCTATAATGGAATAAATAACTCGTTAAGACATAGTCACGTGAGGTATTGTCAATAATTTCCGAAAATCGTTTGTTCTCTATATGTTCCCTTAGAATATAGACTTCCATATATTAATAGCGTAGCCAACGAGTTTGATAGAGAAATTTTGGATGGAGCTAGACTGTAGTAGTTGTGCCAAAAAATCTAACGGATGAAAAAGTTATGTCATTTGGCTATAATGGGCCATTGAAAATGGGGGAGAAGCACGCAACTGTGAATCCTGAGATACATGTCAGGTGGTAGACCTCTGGTCGTCGTAACTATCACTGGGACGGATGCCGAGTCGGCCTAGCTACGCCTAGTAATACTGATTTTACACCTGAATCTTTAATGATGGGATATTATACATAATATGGAGATGAATAGTTATAATTATACGCTATTCACATATTATTGATTTTTTTGACTTTCTAATAGATAACTACTCAATGATCGTTGCGGTGATGTCTGATTTTTGAGACATCACCGTAAAAATCAGAACATTAGATCCTTTGAAAAGGTTAATATTTTCATGGCTCAAATGGTGTGTGAATTCCTCCGTGGTCATCTTGTATGCCCGAAGTATTCTGTTCTCCGGGAGAGTGCAGCTCCATACTCAGTGAGCAATTGTGAATATAATTGCTTCGGTTCTCTGCAGAATCAAGGCGTACACGTCTCATCATATACTGGACCATTCTTTGTTCATATGATTTGAGTAGACAATATCCTATCATGAATTTTCAGGTCATTTCTGACCGCCCTCATATTCTTCAAGGAGGCTCTTGGACTGAATATGTCTCGGAAGAGAACTACAGCGTTCAGTACTGAGCTCTTTATGTTCTGTTTTGAAGACGTATGGTATCTGCAGCTACACCTTTTAAGAGACTCAATGAAGGTTTTCATCTCCGAATTGTTTGAACAGGTACTCATTCTTATGGAACTTAGAAAAGACTTAGGGCACAATCTGAAATAAGTTTTGAACCTGGTCTCGGGGTGCGCTCTTCATCCTCTCGTTGGTAAAAACTATTGTTGAATGACTCCAGGAATCGATAGAGTAGTAAATTCTAAGCAAGATTAATCCTCACACTTTTTCGTGGAGTACATCGTTATTGAGTAATTGAAGTCTGTTTTTTTTTCATTTATATAAAGTATGCTTAAGTATGATTCTTCGAAAATAATTCGGCGAACTTGATTTTAATGAGATGATGAAAACTGAAGGTATTGAAAAATTAAAGAAGTTGGTTTCTCTTTTTCATTTATATAAAGTATGCTTAAGTATGATTCTTCGAAAATAATTCGGCGAACTTGATTTTAATGAGATGATGAAAACTGAAGGTATTGAAAAATTAAAGAAGTTGGTTTCTCAGTTATGTCTTCATTATTAATATTGACATAGTTACAGAATTCAATAACAGCGATTCGGTATTTCGAAGTCATTCCTATTTTTTATCGTAGATGTTCATCTTCACGAAAAAAGTGTGAGGTTCATTTTGGCTCAAAATTCGATACTGTATTCATTCCTAGAGTCATTTCGAATTCCCAAATTTTAATACACAAGAAGGGATGGCATTCACCCCCAGGGAAAATCGCACTCCGGGAAAGGATCAAAAATTCATTTTGGTCCATGTTCTAAACCGCTCCAAAATTTCTCATATGAATCGAACAATTCGGAGGTAATACCCCATTTTCCCCGTCATTAACTGGAATTGTATTAGGTATTCACATTAAATAATTGAAGAATTTCTCTTCTCCATGAAATAGATAGGTAATACAAGGCCGCATGTCATACTCTTATTGAAATCCTGAAAAGAATAGAATATCGAAATGAAATAAGAAGAGTGAACTTACGAAAATGAATAGAAATCAATGTGTTATGAAATATTCTTAATGTACAATGAGGAAAGAATTAAGGGAGAATGGCTTTGTTCTACAATATATTACTCGAAATACATTGTAGTTTATAAAAAATATTGTATACGTGATCGTTAAATTCAGCTATAGGAACATTAGTAACCCAAACAAATGTGGTTTCATAATAGTACTGGTCTTCCATTGCAATTCTTATTTGCTCCAATAATCATATAAATGGAGTTTATTCGAATAATCAGGAATCAAAATCAAGAAGGCTCTCTTATTCTCCACTCATTCTACATGCAAATTCAATCTCTTGTGAATCAAAGCTGTTCTCTGTTCTGGTTTATACACATTGCTTGAATTTTCAGTAGTATTTCAATCTCTTCGCTCTGAATGATATATTTTCTCTCATTGCCTCCCACTACATTGATCTAATATTATCATAAGAATATCTTTTCAAATCCGTATCCATTTTCGATCATTTGGAATTGTTATCACATATACATATGTCGAATCAATTGGTTTATAAGCAATATAAGTTCCACTATAATTATCATAGCTGAATATATGTTATTTGGGCCAATTTATCGTATGATTGATCTAACGTTGAACCAACTCGTGAGGCGTTGAGTGACTTTTATTTAGAATGACTTCTATTAGGGTGAAGTGGCTTCTGGCCACTTCGCCCGAAGTTGCTGATAACATGCACAACACACATACCTACGATATATATATATAGGCCTATAATGTTATTACAGGATTAAATACAAGTTATTTAATGCGGCATTTCTTTTTTTAGGAACAATGCCTCCTAATCATGTTGGGAAGTCTATTCAGTGAAGCTGGGATGCCAGAGCGATTGCACGTGCAGTACATACTGTGCATGATGAAATGACCTATGCACCCTCAGCTAGAAATGTTCCCAGAAATACACTAAGGAGAAGAGGTGAATAAAAACATAGATGACGTTGATGGTAAGTAAATTTTAGAGAAGTTCCGCAGTGTGTTGTTTGAAGAAGAGCAGGAAACAGTGCTTGTGGATACATTCATGACATGGAAGTGAGACGGTTCGGAATCTCCCATAATGATTTACAACTTCTATTTTTTCAATCAGCAGAGAGAACATAATTTCAATAGAGCAAGAAATATGGCTGAGATAGACTGCATGAGAGGTTTTCAACGACATAAGCCAAATGTTACTTTGAAAAAGCCAGAAGCTACATCTGCTACAAGGGTAGAAGCTTTCAATACGCCTAATGTGATAAATTTGTTCTCATTATTGGAACAGGTTCACATCAAACACTTCTATTCTCCACATAGAGTGTTCAATATCGATGAGATAGGTTTGACAAAAGTGCAGTAAGAAAGTGTTTGCTTTGAGAGGAAGGCATCAAGTTGGATCTTTGACCTCAGCCAAAAGAGGAGTTTTGTCTACCCTGGTTATTTGTATGTCAGTAGGTGGAAATTTTATTTCCACCCTTTGTGATCTTTCCAAGAAAAAGGATGAAGGTAGAGTTACAGGATGGCGCTCTCTCAGGAACGGTGTTTTTCTTATCATCCTTCTGGGTGATTACAGACATTTACCGAACGGTTTGATCATTCCTTGGATCATACTTAGCCCACTGTTGAAAATCCAGTTGTGTTGAATTTTGATGGTCATACAACACACAACAAAAACTTGGGCTTCATTGAATAGGCTTGTAGGAACCACACAACAGAAATCTGCCTACCTCCCTCCTCAAACTGCGCTTAGGCACTACAACCTCACGGATAATAGTGCAATGGGTCTGAAACTATTGGGTTGGATCTTCTCCTCTCTTTCTTTGGAATTTGTTCAACTCTAGTTGTCGTACATCTGAAAGTAAACTCACCAAGTTTGTATGAGATGGTGAACAACCTGCCAAAACTGATTGTAATTCTGAGACAGTCTCTTTGAGAACAACATGAGGAATTATGTGTGGTGATGGTGATGAATTTCAGACTTATGGCTATCCATGGCAGCAATATTAGGGTCTTTCTCTGTTGATGTGTATCATGGTGTATCGTAGAGAATTTACTTTCTTCTTTTGAAACTTCTCGTTAGTTGATAAATTCATTTCACTACAGAAAATAGCTCCGTCTCATCTTATCACTTTCTCTTTCTTTAAAATATAACAACTAATGAGCATTGACTACATTTTTTATGATGTTCAATATTATGTACAACTGCACTTTGTAGGCATACCTGAGTACTTACAATATTCGAATCATATCAACGAAAACTGCTCATTATACAATCCATACACTACTTGAAAATCTGGATGCAATATCCGAATACACGTTCAATTAACATTATTCCTGGAATGAAATTGCATGAATAATGGTGCCCTCGGGTGAATATCTTAATGTTGTTCTACGGAATTGTGAATTCACCTATTCAGATATAAATCCACAATACAATAAAATATCGATGGCATTCGAGTGGAATCTACATTTAATCCAAATGTATGGATAATAAATCTGTCTTTGCATTCGAATTCTTTGTATCAAAGCATGAAGAATTACAAGGAGATGGAAATATATATTAGGAACGCATTTGTTCAGTTTAAACAGGTGTTATATATATCGCCCTGGTATGGTTCTATAAAAAAATAGCTATTAACATATTCACTGCCACGTATCTCGTCGTAGAACCTTCCCACTACGTCACTGATAAGAGCTGCATACGGCCACAAGAGGCAGCTCTGGTGCTCTGAATAGAAAGATGAATGTTTCAACACACCACGCCAGGGCAGAGAAACTTCGCCGGAGAACATGCTTCGATCTTGTCGTACAAGAATGGCACATATTTTTCTAAATATGTCGGTTCTGGCTCGTAAGGTATACCTATACATTTGCAGTAATTGCACTACTGTCTAATAGAAATATAAAAGAAGTTCAGCTCCAAATTGAAGTGATCACTCAAGACATGAATATTCATTTCACAGGCAAGTACTTAATTTATTTAAGCAGTATGTAATGAATATAACTAATAACACCGCAAAAACATGTTTCTCCTTTATAACCTTAAATTGTGATTGTAATTTTTATTTCCATGTTTTGATGATAAAACGTAATAATTTTCTATGAATAATTTGATAAACGCTTAATATCATTATACAGTAATGAATTTATTGTGACTTAGGTTCCCTGGAGATCCTGGAAGGCGGAAGCAATGGTGCGAAATGCTGCAAAAGGGACTGCTGGAATCCAACTTGGAACGATCGGTTGTGCTCTGTAAGTTTTGTAGTGCAATTTTATAACAAGTTATCAACTGAAACACAAAAGTCGAAGTGAAATGTTCAATCGCATGTTTTGTTGAAATTTTATGTTACGTTCATCTTGAACCATCACAATTTGAACAAGGACGGCTCGGCTAGATGGGAAGGTTCGCCTCTTGCCTTTTGCTGGGCATACTGAAGAATGCCCCAAATTGATTGGCACTACAAGAAAAAGTGCTTACAAGGTAAGTGTTTGGGGAGAGAAATGTGCAAACTTAATAATGAGTCATTTTCAGAGATCTAGACCTGAATTAGAGATACAAGATGTTTAATGAAATATCCATATCGTCACTTATTGTTCATTAAACAATAGGTTTCATATAAATGAATGATAATATTGCAAATTGTTGTTAGCGGTTCGCTTATATTCGCCACGCTTGTTGTAATACCCCTGAAAAATTCATATTGCTGCAAACAATAATTGAATCAGTTCGATTTTCCTTGAAGCTGTATAAAGACCATTTCCTTCGGGATACTTCTCTGTAAGTTAGGTAACAACTAGCATCCGAAAATTGAATACGGAACAAGTGAATATTCGGTAAATATAAACCATAGTAGGTACGACTCAAATCATTCCTAAGATGTTTGTGCAAGTTTCGCTTGATATAATCAACGTCCTGTCTTATTTTCACAAGTATTTTTTGAAATCAAAATGCTCAATATTGTTTGTGAACACTCGGCGTTAACTGTCAGTGGGCTCCAACATGGCGGACGATTCGGCTGTCTTTTATATAGTGCTATAAGACCTTCACGCACGTCACAGCGGTCATCATAGTAGACACATTAAATACAATTCAAAGTAAGCTTTTCATAAAAGAACCAAATTATGTACGCTGTCATAAATAAAATACTGTATTATTTATCATCAGTGCAGCTTCATTCAAATATTATTACATCTTACAGTACAGTCGTTAAACTTAGAAAACACCATGCCTCAGTAGTGAGGATACAACTACTTTGCACGCCTAACCTGTACATGTACACAAAGAAACCATTGATTAGGCGTTCGACGGTTTACGCGCAAACCCGTTGGAGTCACTATAGGTACGGCTTACGTGCAGCTATTGTTCTCCGAGCGTTTATTGTTTCGTTGGATCCCCTTTATCAAACAGGAACTTCTTTTTCGATAATTTTCAAGTTCTATTAATTTTTGCGACAATACGATCATGAAATATATCCACTGTTACATTTAAAATGTTGTAGAGTTGCATCATTCTGTTAAACGTTGATTTCAACCACACTGTGGCCAAAATTTATCGGAAATTAAGATGTATCCCTCGCGTTTGATCTAGGAACTCTCAAGTTCAAAAGAGAAATAACGTTTCTGTCCACCATATTATGTAGTGCGAATGGAAGTGTCCCAAACATTATGTGTTGCCCATATTGATGGTGGATATTATCAATGTAATTTTCTTCAAATATTCTCCAAACTTCTGCAATTCTGAGAAGTAGTTGACATATGGTTCCATCATACCATAGGCCTCAGCAACCTAGTCCGGACATAAAATGGTAATTCAAATGTCCAATGCAGCCACAGCTAGTTAAAGATTGATTGTTTCTGTAATCCGACCTGAATTGTTCCAAATCATGCTTAACGAGTGTGAGTAAGTGGAAGTAAGCACCCATGAATGATCACTAGCTAACGTGTTCATAGAGATAGGTGAATGGCGAATTCAAAATAAAGACGGATTTATATAGAAAAAATAGTAACCGTTTCTCCTAACATTTATCAATTATTATTTGAAATAGAGCATCGTATGTATCGAAAAATTATCAGGGAACAGGTATACATTACAAAGGCAGGTATCCATGTAAACCCTTACAATAGACCCAAGCAAGAGAACAATAGCTCGCTAACCGTATATAGGCTTCGCGCAAAAACCGTCTATTTTGAGGATTAATTCTACTACCTCGCGCGTAAATCGTAGACGGCCGTAGATTACCGGTTGGAGCCACTGATATTATGACATCTCCCTTTTCTTCATTATTAAATACAAAATAGAAATATGTCAAAACGACAAATAAAATCTTAAGCATAATCTAATAATAAAGTTAATTTTTAACAATCTTACCTTAACGATTAATAAGTAATTGTTGATCTGAGTAAGTATCATTGAGAGGTATATATGTGGCTTTTTAGAATGCCTATAAGTAACATTATCAAGGCCCGAATCTTTTTTTAAATACTTCACTATTGGATGCATTATGGAGATTATATCTATTCGTTGAACTATATGACAGCTAGGTGAAACCACATTTTATAATGAGGTATTGGCTTATTTGCAGGTCCAATTATTTCAGCCGGACTCTGTTCGTGAATATTGTCTTTTACATATTTAATTCCTCCAGGACCAAAGTTAATTAAATTTGCTTCATTTTTAAATCATGAAAGTATTTATATTTTAATTGCTTCTCTCTAAATGTGTATTTGCCTGTGTGTTGTCTTTTTTTTATTGACAAGATTTTCTCTAGTTGGTAAGGAAGCATTCACATCACGTTCAAACATTAATTCAGTTGGTGACTTATTGATTGTTCCATCCATAGGTGTATTACGATATTCCATTAATGTATAATATATATTTATATCTGTCTGAATTCTGAATGTTATGCTTTCTTCAATAATATTTAATTCGGACATATCGTTAGACCTTGAGGAATAGTGTGTGGTCTGTTCTAACTAGTTACCCTATAGATATTCCATATCTAGAAGTCAGATTTCAGATCTGGGATTACACTAGTGATACACTCTCTTTCTGATTCAATACATTCAATATATTTACTTAAGTAATCAACTCCCAGAAGGAATAATTTGTTTTCAAATTAAGAGATACCTATAGACACATCTATCCAAGAACCAGTTGGAACATCACGTAATAATAAATTTCCATTACTATGTGTTTTATAGTTCTATATTGAATTTTCAATTCCAAAAGTCATATGTGGTCAAAATTGAACATAGCGAGCTCTGACTTTACATTTTTCCATTTCCAGATGATTGTAAGGGGCCGTCCATTAATTACGTATAAGGACGATTTCGGAATTCCCCCCACGTTTTCCCATGTAAGAGTACGTAAGATCCATCAGACCCCCCCTTACATGGAACGTGAGCGTAAGAATTGGTAGGGGGTCATACCCCTTTCAAATAAAAAATTTGCCCATTAGGAAACGTTTTATTATCATGATATACACATCATTGAGTAGACTTCAGCAGTGAATTGTTCGCTAAGTTCTGAGTAGCTTCCATGTTCAAGCTTTCGATGCGTTTTTCAATGTGCTTGTCGAATTCGGCATTTTCTGGAAACTGTTCCTTTGCCACAGTCCACTCTTCGTAGGTTTTTCTTTGGACGAGTTCTTTAGAATTGTGAAGGTTCGCCCTCATATGAGCATTGTAAAACTTCACGTACAGATCGCCTCTTTTCGACATATTTACTGTTGTACGGTAACGTGAGCATACTGGATCACTAAACCAACTAGTCTGCGGCGAATTGTATTAGACGGGTATTTTGGTAAAAGTCGATGAAATAGACCGCTAACTTACTGTCTGGAGATAGCGGATTCTACTTTATCTTCAAATACGCAGCACGTAAGAAACAACTTAACCTAAATTACTGGTATAAATTGCGGTATTTGCAGCTCTCCACTCACGTAAGAATTGTTACAAATCCCCCCTCCCTCCCCACGTAATTTGACGTAAGATTTTCACGACCCCCTCCCCTCCACCAAGACCCTTACGTTATTATTGAACGGCCCCTAAGGATTTAAATCTAACATAGATTTCCTTAAACTTCTGGATACTAGCAAACATAACAAATCTAGAGAGTTGACATTTTGTATTATCAGAGTAAAAGCTTAAATATAAAAACCCCAATTCAGTGGAACTATTTAAAGGTATTAAAAATAACGACAATAATGTTTTGAATCATATTTTTACTATAGTATTTATAACGTAAAATTTTCAGCTGATCTGTACAACCCCGCTAGATAACCTCGGGAATGAAAACTGGTTCCGCGCTGACCGTCGGAAGCCCAAATTTAATCTATGTTATCATTATAAACATCAATTTGCTTATTGACCAGTTCATTTCACATACCTGGCTAGGGTGATGATGAATCTTCTCACTTCCGGAACCGTCTCTTTACGAATATCATAAACAGTAATGCAGATATAGCTTTAGAATGTTTGAGCATCTCAAACTCTTGAGAATTTGTATACACGGTCTTTTGGTTGTGATTTTATTTTTCTACATCAGATGATGAAGTGAGTGACTCGAGTTGAGTTAGTGTTAGTTCACGTGAGATAGTCGAAGGTGAATTTCCAAAGTATTTGCATATTTCAACAGATTGATAATAGAATTGAACTGATTCAGCATCAGTTGTCGAACTTCTCTCAACAAAGTAACAGTTCCTATGTGATTATGAACTAATGCAATTATGATACTGACGCGGGCTCTTTGTTCTTTTTATATGAATAAAATTGATTACAGAGAATTCCCTGATGCGATTTGGACTCGAATGCCTTGAGAATAACATTAACGTAATGAAATAAATATAAGTTAGAGCCAGAATGGAATAAATTCATTTTCATTTCACGAGGCGGCGCATTCCACTTCATTTCTTTCGAACTTGAAAAAAGGAAAATCGGGAATCAAAACATATTTACCGAGAACTGAACACGTTTCGTATTAAAACGCGACAGAAAGTACGCATTAGTGGGAGAACGTTGATTTGAAAATTCCTTAAGTTTTATTTTGAACGTAGCGCGCTAGGTCAGGCAGCAAAAGGTTTCACAGCACCGGGTACAGCGAGAACTAATGACATGGAAAATGGAATCACTTTCATATCCATTTGTTTCACAGCTGGATTGCAGTTTCACTTCGGATCTACTTCGTTGTTATGTAACATCAGTTCTACAAAATGCTACTGTGTATACTTTGATCATTTGAATGGCGCTAAAATATCTTCTCAATATGTTCCGATGGAGTAGTTAATGATTCGGAATATGTTCAAATAAAAACTTTTCTCATATTTTAAGTAGGTAAATAAAAGCTATTAAGAAATGATACCTAAGAAGTTATCGTCTAGACATAACCAACAATTATTAATTTTTAAAGGTACAAGTACCTTCACATGAATGATTCTAATAAAACAAAGTAGCGTATACTATTAAATCGATATCATTTACTTACATTAAATTTGCTGTTGTGAGTATTGAAATTGCTATTTTAATTGGAGGTTACTGCATTGGTACATCAAAATAATGAATATTGCTTCACTGCCTTCAACACTATAGATCTTTTAAGCAATGCACAATAATAATAACCTATAAATATTCACTTCATCTCTATTTCGAATACTCTTTCCCCATATTTCTTGTGTGGTTTTCCTAACCTCTTTCCATTGATTTTTCCGCCGAACTTTTATCTTGATCCCTGTAGTATCTAGTTATTCACAAAATGTGTAGAATTGGGTTGAAATATAATAATAAGGGAAAGGAGGAGCACTCCGTTGGTCATATTTTCTTGATAACATAATAGGCGGCTACGTATAATGGTGGTGATTCTTCTAAATTCACGAAAAGTTGAAATTAAATCAAATTTAGGAAGTTGTTTTGATACATTTCACCATGATGATCGATATCGTTTGTATTTGAAGAAAATGTTAGACTAGGAATAAAACCTGCTATACAACCAGCGAGAAGCACGAAGTACGATATACATTGCTTCACTAAAATTCATCGTTTTCAGAGTTTTAGTGCTAGAATCTTGCCAAGAATGACAGTATCATCTTCGACGATCCATGTCATGTCGAGATAAAGAAATAGACATATTGAGACATTAATTTTTCAGTTTAACATACTGGAGTAAAGAAATTTAGGTACATATTTTGCAATTTACAGTCCTGGGAAGAATTGTTTCTGTACTTTTGAAATTCAATTGTATCAAAATTCAAATTGAAAACAAATATATGAACTGTCGAGTCAAATTATTATATGTATTATTCATATCGGCAACTCTGTGATATGTCGCCAACAGTAAAAATGAAATGTACCTGGTTTGACGAAGGTAGCGGGGCATTATTCAGTGAAGTCATTAGACGTATGTGAAGAACATAAGAGAAATTCGTTTGCCATTAGTGATATAATCTTCGCGTATTATATTCTGCGACAGGTGTTTATAAACACGGCACGCATTAGGCAAATGAAGTATACAGGCTGATCCGAAACTATCTTGTCAAAATGAAACGTTGATCCCCGTGGCCAAATTGCAGGAGGTTGTCTGGTATAGAAATGTTCGATTCGGGCCTCCCATAAAAAGTAATGGTTTTTTTAAGATGGCGGCTGAAGTGTAGGTTTTATTGATTATCTCAAATACGACTCGACTGGAAAAAAAATTTGGTGGGCAGTTAGTGCTCATCTAGTGTGATCACTCTGATATATTGTCCCATTCCATTCTCTATTAGAACATGGCGAACTAAACTACCCCATTGAATTCCATAACACAGCTTCCCCTCTTATCAAAATTAAAGAATTTTCAAATATCGCTTATTCTAGTTTTTGCGTTGAAAAATAAAACACGGGACTAAGCATCTCAAGGCTGGGAATAAAATAAGACTGAGTTTATTATAGTCACCTATGCAAAGATGTGACCAATTCAATTGATGTGAATATTATAAAATTAACAGGAAAGTTTTCAAAAGTTCACTTCATTGAAGAAAAAACGTCGATTCTACTTGTTGCTGGACTATTTGAAATTTTTTTCTTAGTTCGCTATTACAATACGAATACATGAAACTCGAATAATCGTTCAAAACAACTTTTCAGTTTCATTTTTCAAACATATACTCTGTGTGAAGTCAACGACCTTGTTCAAACTGGGAAGTTTTGAAATATTATTGAAAAATTAAAATTCTAGTCCATATGAATTTCTTCGCATACTTACAGTGCTCAAAATCAAAACATTTTCTATTTTCACCACTTCAAAGCGATTTGCAGATTTCAAAATTCATACAATCAATGGTAACGGCGCAACCTCCTCCACAGTTTTTACACAAGCGCGGACAGAGGCACACACAGACATAATCTCCAAAGTAGTCTTAAACTAGATCGACTCAGTAATGTTCAACATTGATGTATTCGCGAAAATCTGGGAACAGTTCTTGTCCTGATTACAATACTTTCCTCATACTGGAGCGACAATCAAAAATCCCATGTGACATTTGTGATGTACCATCTTTAACTGGAACGTGTTGAAATTTTCAGACTGATATGTCATTTATTTCTGTTTTAACACCCATCGAAAGCAAGCAGCCTTGAAGATTTTTGTAAGCATGGGAAAAAGTGAATTTCGCGTCTTGATTAAACGTTACTTCTTGCGCGGAAGAAACATTAAGCAAATCAAATCATCAATTGTAACATTACGAGGATCCTCCATCATCAATTGGAACGATTCACAAGTGATTTACTGATTTTCGATGTGGTAGTATGACCACATAGTCTAGGAGCTAGACCGATTTAGTTTGACTGAACATTAACCCGATGGCACTATGGTTTATCGTTAGAGGACGGTTCAATGACCAATTCATCTTACAGACCGAATTTTCCCCGGCTGCTAGATCTCGCGATACGGCATCCGCATTTTTTTTTTTTTTGACTGGAGGTTGACCCCTCCCAAGTTGCAGTTATTCGAAAAGCATGCCATTCTTATACACTTCCACCATGTGTCATCATTTTTTATCGTGTCCGTGTATCAGGCCGAACAGTTAAAATTTACCCAAAAATGGACTGCAAGTTAACCCCCCAAACCTGGTGGAAAATGTTCATTGGTGTTGGCAATTGTTAACATACCCTATGCCATCAAAAGTTATCGGCCCATTTCCGAGTAATTGGCCATTATTTGGACCAAAAATTTTCCTTTTTTTTCATTTTGTGGATAAAACTTGCGGGTTACAAGGTAACATGATGACACCATGTTAAATAACTTTATTGGAGATCAATTAAGGATTTAAAACTATTCCCATCACTCCTTGCTAATTTGAACCCCCAAAACTCCCTAAAATCATCCACGAAAATGAAAATAAATTTAAAAGAGCCGTTTCGATTTTAAACCCAGCCAGAGTCGCAATAATCCACTAATTTATCATAAAATTGGCCACAATATCCATGTTTTTCATATTTATGGTTTATGTTACCCCCTACGACAATTTATCATACCCTCCTCACGCTGAATTAACGCCAAACATACAACTGTAATTAAGCATGTTTTTTTTTTATTATTACGATACATTAATGTACCCCTCCCTCCACGATTCATCAATTCACCTCGTCTCAAGTACATCGTCATCCCCCTTTTAAACAACCCCTATGCAGAACAATATTAAAAAATCGGTATCCTTAAGCTTTTCCATTACAACATTATATAACTGTTTTATTTCTCATTACAACACTAAGCACTAAAAGTAGAATATTTTCTTAAAAAAAAATAGAAATAATATACAGGTTGTCCCAGGTTTCAGTCGAAGAAATTCAACAGTCGATAGAAAATTTGATTTTGAGAAAAAAATTCCTAATAACATATATGCACAGACGCTTAGTTTTTGAGATACAGGAGGGTGTTGAAGTTGATAAAAAAATTTCGTTTCTTGCGAATATCTCCGGAACCGTCTATCGTACAGAAAACAGCTTTTGCAAGCATTTTCTACTCATAGTAAGCTATGTTCTGTGCGATAAAAAGTTTTTTTTTACTCATAATTGGTGAAGATTTTGAAGGGGTAGTTGGTGTTTTTTCCCCAACTTCTACGCCACTAGAAAAAGTACGGTTTTGAGACAACCACTTGAACCGCCAATTTTTTCTAAACAGAAAAGGTAATCCTGGTCATAAGCTCTAAAGTTGACCGTTTTTGAGAAAAATCAAGTTTTATGTTGAAAAACATGGTCAATTTTTTGGTTTTGTTACTTGTTCTAACGTTTGAATACATTTTGTTTAATTAGCAAGAAACTTTTTATCGCACAGAACATAGCTTACTATGAGTAGAAAATGCTTGCAAAATCTATTTTCTGTACGATAAACGGTTCCGGAGATATTCGCAAGAAACTAAATTTTTTTATCAACTTCAACATCCCCCCTGTATCTCAAAAACTAAGCGTCTGTGCATGTATGTTATTGGGAATTTTTTTCTCAAAATCAAATTTTCTATCGACTGTTGAAGTTCTCCGACTAAAACCTGGGACAGCCTGTATATTTTTTCTATTTTTTTTTGGAGAAAATAATCTACTTTCAGTGCTTAGTGCTGTGATGAGGAATAAAACAGTTATATAATGTTGTAATGGAAAAGCTTAATAATACCGATTTTTTAATATTGTTTAAAAGGGGGATGATGATGTTCTTGAGAGGGGGGTGAATTGATGAATCGTGGCGGGAGGGGTACATTAATGTATCGTGATAATTAAAAAAAAAACATGCTCAATTACAGTTGTATGTTTGGCGTTAATTCAGCGTGAGGAGGGTATGATAAATTGTCGTAGGGGGTAACATAAACTATAAATATGGAGAATATGGATATCATGGCCAATTTTATGATAAATTAGTAAATTATTGCGACTCTGGCTGGGTTCAAAATCGAAACGGCTCTTTTTAATTTATTTTCATTTTCGTGGATGATTTAAGGGAGTTTTGGGGGTTCAAATAAGCAAGGAGTGATGGCTACATTTTTAAATCTTCATTTGATCTCCAATAAAGTTATTTAACAAGGTGCCATCATGTTACCTTGTAACCCGCAAGTCTTATCCACAAAATGAAAAAAAGAAACATTTTTGGTTCAAATAATGGCCTAATACTCGGAAATGGGCCGATAACTTTTGATGGCATAGGGTATGTTAACAATTGCCAACACCAATGAAAATTCTCCACCAGGTTTGGGGGGGTTAACTTGCAGTCCACCTTTGGTTAAATTTTAACTGGTCGGCCTGATAAACGGACACGATAAAAAATGATGGCATATGGGGGAAGTGTATAAGAATGGCATGCTTTTCAAGTAACCGCAACTTGGAAGGGGTTAACCTCTAGTCGAAAAAAAAAAATGCGGATGCCGTATCTCGAGATCTAGCAGCCGGGGAAAATTCGGTCTGTGAGATGAATTGGTCATTGAAACGTCCTCTAACGATAAACCATAGTGTCATCGGGTTAATGTTCAGTCGAACAAAATCGGTCCAGCTCCTAGACTAACAAGGAACGCCGAACGTTCTGCTAGTTCAACTGAGATTACAACACCTGCAATCGTTGATGAAATACATAATATTATGTTGGACGATCGGCGAGTTGAAGTGCACGAGATTGCTGAGGCTATGAGTATCTCAACCGAATGAGTACGGGACATTTTGCATAAATTTTTGAATATGAAACAGCTATCTACCAGGTGTGTGACTCACTTGCTCACTGTTTACAACAAGCGTGACCGTGTGACAACTTCAAAGGAGTGTTTGGTGATGTTCAAGCGCGGTAAGAAGGACTATTTGCCCCGTTTCGTAATCGTGAACGGAACATGGATCTATCACAATATACCAGAGAGCAAGGAACAGTCAAAACAGTGGACTCGTCCTGGCGAATCGGTGCCGAAAAAGGCCAAAGTGGAATTATCGGCCGACAATCTCATGGCGACAGTTTTATGAACTGCACACGGTATCGTCCATATCGATTCCCTTGAAAAGGACAGAACGATCACCGGCGTGTATTATGCAGAGCTCTTGGATCGATTCGACGTCGATTTGAAGCGAAAACAGCCGCATATGTCCACGAAGACAAAGCACCGGCGCTGAAGTCCGTAGTCGCAATGGCAAAATTTCATGATTTGCGTTTCGAATTGGTTCGTCATCCACCATATTCTTCAGATTTGACGCCCTGCGATTTTTATCTATTTACAATTTTGAAGAAATGGCTCGCCGGAAAAAGATCTGGCTCCAATTATGAGGTCATTACTGAAACAAACGCCTATTTTGAACCATTGCCGAAATCGTATAATTTGGAAGGGATCGAAGAATTAGAAAAACGTTGAACGAAGTGTATCGGGCTACAAGGAGATTATGTTGAGGAATAAAATAAGGTTTGACCAAATAAACCATTTCTTGTTTCATTTTTCAGGCACTTTTACCCTGCCCTCTTATAATGAGAGAGTAACACGAAATGTAATCCTAGTCATTTGCTGCAGCGCTCCACAGAGTTTTGAAGAAAACGCGTAATTAAGAGAACATGCAAAGTAGGCTTATCATGCTTAACTGAGTAAAATTATATTTGACATTCAGTTAGTATTCGAATGTATCAGACGTGCACTCAATTTTAAATGCAAGACTATGCCAATTAGTCCAGTCGCTCTGTCGTGAAAAATGTCCAAAAACGGTTTTTTCTGGGGAGTGGTATTTTAGAGTGGTTTCGTATGTTTTTCGGGTCGCTGATCACGAATCTGAGGGTCAAATGTGTATTGGATCAATGCGCTTCAAGTTATGTGCATTTTTTATGGCCAAAAAAGTCATTTTTTGCGTATTTTTAATTTAACATGAAAAGTATGACATATATAAAAAAAATACCTGATGAAAATTATGGGTATTATTGAAACACGTGGAATGAGCCGCACTAGAAGTTTCTAAAATATTTTGGACTCACTGTGGACCCATTCTAGCCCTTTTTTTGAAAAAACTAACAAAAACTCTTCTGACTTTATTTTTAAACTTAATGAATTGTAAATGGCAAGAAATTGTGCATTTTTGCATCTGTTCTTATGTACTTTTCGATTCTTTTTTTATATTTTATGAGGGGGCGCTACAATCGGCGATTTACAAAAAATCTTAAAATGGCGATAACTAATTGAATTTCCAATTCATTAACTCGAAACAAAAAGCATTCGAAAGATTTTGATATTTTTCACCTTGATTCTCAAGCTTGCAAATTTTTTTTCAGATGCGGCAATTTGACGCTAGGTCAAAGTTTTTTGACCTCAAAAAAATCGATAAATTTGAAGGTTAAATTTCATGAAATGAATTGAAATTTTCACAGGTAGAAGACATTTATACGATCCAACTTTTGAGCTCAACCCGAACTCGATGGGTCAAGATTCGGCTGAGATATTGAAGTAGATTTGTTGAGGTCCACCCTGGGCCCAAATTTTGGGTTTTTGAAAAAAAACTTGGATTTTCCAGAAGAAAACAAATGAAACTATTCAATGCTAAGAATGCGTATTCCTACTTATTTTTTTGACAATTTGGCAATCTGAATAAAAAAATTTTATTCATTTATTTTCTCATGAAACAATATTTTACCTTGAAAGAAAGCGCGAAATTTATGAATTTATTTCGCAAAATTTGAATTTTTGTGATGAATTAATACATTTTTCTTATTATAAAAATATTTTTTGAGTTAATACGTATGTTTGTTAGTGTACGAAATTGTGTATGTGTCTTTATTCATGTCTGTGCACGTGCGTGCGCGCACAAGCGCGCTTTCTTAATTTTTGTAAATAAATCTTCAAAGCTTTTTTCACCATTCATTATTTTCTTATTACATAAAATCAAACTTCTTTACAACTTCATAAAAATATATCTTATGATCTATTTCAAACATATTAATAATTAATTATGTACACATACACAAAGACATTTTATTCCAATAACTGTAATTTATACTAATATAACTTAAACAGATTTTTAAAGTATAATGTCTTTTATTTGTCAACAATGGGAATTCCAAACATGATATAATTAAGCCCTCATTTTCTTCGCCTTCCTACTGGCACTTTTTTGGGCTGTGACAAAGCATCTTCACTATCTGTTGTGCAATCAGAAGTAGTGTTTATTATATCATCTTCGTCACTGTCGCCGCGCATCTCAATGTACGGTCTATGATCATTATCAATATCATCAGAAACTATTCCGAACACATCTGAAGAATCTTTATCACGAATTTTGTTATCAACATTATCAAAATTGTTAACATCTGTTTCGTATTGATCGAATAAAATGATGTCTTTCTCGCAACAATTCGCGCAATATTCACCTTCGCAATATTTGCACAATGCAGAGCAAGGTAAACTAACTTTCCTGCAAGTGCATCTTCCGGTACATTTTTGTTTGCAATTGCAAAAAATAACTTCCAATAATTCGTCTGGAGCAGCTACTGCGGTTATTTGAATTGACATAAGGCCATTCTCAGTAACTTTCCAACCCCATTGGGTTGGTTCAATATTCTCGTTGCCCATCCAAATCTGTACTTGGCAATATACACGATATATATGGTATTTCGCTACATCGTCAGTTGGCGGTAGGCTTTTCAAATCGCAAGCTGATTTTTTCGTACGTTTTTTAAACGAATAAGCCGTAAATGACCGAGTGCAAGGTAAAATAGTGTTTCATGAGAAAATAAATGAATAACATTTTTTTATTCAGATCGCCAAATTGTCAAAAAAATAAGTAGGAATACGCATTTTCAGCATTGAATAGTTTTATTTGTTTTCTTTTGGAAAATTCAAGGTTTTTTCCAAAACCCAAAATTTGGGCTCAGGGTGAACCACAACACGTCTACTTCAATATCTCAACCGAATCACGACCAATCGAGTTCGGGTTGGCTCAAAAGTTGGGTCATAGAAATTTCTTCTAGCTGTGAAAATTTCAATTTATGTCATAAAATTTAATCTTGGAATGTATCAATTTTTTTGAGGTTAAAAAACTTTCACCTAGCGCCAAATTGCCGCATTTAGAAAATAATTTGCAAGCTTGGGAAACAAGACGAAAAATATCAAAATCTTTCGAATGCTTTTTGTTTCGAGTCAACAAATTGAGAATTCAATTAGTTATCGCCATTTTAAAATTTTTTGTAAATGGCCGATTGTAGCGCCCCCTCATGAGATATTGAAAACAATCGAAAAGTACATGAAAGTGAATATAAAAATGCACAATTTCATGCCATTTACAATTCATTAAGTTGGAAAATAAGGTCAGAGGAGTTTTTGTTAGTTTAAAAAAAAAAAGCCTAAAATGGGTCCACAGTGAGCCCAAAATATTTTAGAAACTTCTAGATGGGCTCATTCGACGTGTTTTAATAATACCTATAATTTTCATTTGGTATTTTTTCATATATGTCATACTTTTCATGTTAAATCAAAAATACGCAAAAAATGACTTTTTTGGTTATAAAAAATGCTCATAACTTGAAGCGCATTGATCCAATACAGATTTGACTCTCAGATTCGTGATCAGCGACCCAAAAACATAAAAAACCGCTCTAAAATAACACTCTTCAAAAAAAACCGTCAAAAATTACAGAGCGACTGGACTAAATATAGAAATCACAGATATACATTTCTATTATGGAAAAGCTAATTGAAATATAGCTGATGCGAGAAGCTTGTATCTAGAATCTAGAATCTTTTAATTCATCATATACCGTGCAGTTAAACCTGCGTGCGTTTGCATCAGAGATTGAGTGAGACTTTTGAAAAGAGGAACAATACGTGACTTCGTTCCAGTAAGACTTTCAGAGTGAAAGATTGCTATTTTGGCAGAATTGCTCCTAATCTCGTTATTCCATCAAATTGTACGGAAAATCTTCCACACCTCTTCTAATCGTATACGACGATCTCTACGGCAAATCACAAGGGAGACCTTCCATCCGCCAGGAAGTCATATTTCTGAATCAAATTATTGGAAAATCTGGTCATTGAAAGAAAAAAGGATATCCCCATTAGTTTTGGGCACTCCTTAGATCAAAATTGAATTTAATCAATACTGCACAAATGTAGGGTATTCTGAATTCTGATACAAAAACGCTTAGGTATTCTTTAACACCTCTCTTTTTAGCTACTTCTGATATAAATTAATATTTTTGTCGCCAGAGAGAATCGCGTAGTTACTCATCGTTACAACTTTCATTGATTATCTTCAACCAATACGAAGGCATGATGCAGATGGAAAAATGAAAACATAGCTGCTTACTGAAGAAGTTTGGTCTCAACGTTATCTTCACTTCAATTCCGTTGCACCAACAAGTTATAAAAAGTGTGTTATAACAGCCTTACAGATCGTGCAGTTAAATTGTCCCACCCAGAGGCCCGTCCCAAAAATTTGAAAATTGTACGTAATAATAAATAAATGGCTACCCTAAAACATTTTCCAATCTCATCATCAAAGAAAGAGTAAACAACATCTATGATGGAATGTCATATATAAATAACATAAACGGTAACACATATAATTTTATAACACTACCATACATTACAGAGACCTCAGGGAAAATCATGAAATGTTCAAAAAAGTATGATATAAATGTTGCCTATAAACCCACTAACTGTGTTGAGAAGTATTTTTAAAATCTAAAACCTTCAATACCTAAAGATAAGCAAGCCCACACAGTATACAAATTAAATTGTTTAGATTGCGATGGGAAATCGCAATGCAGAAATCTCTGAACAATATTTACAAAAAAAATGAATTGCCATAAGTATAGTACAAGGAACAAAAATTTTGAAAACTCCACCGCCCTTGCTTAACACTGCTTCGATTATAACCATCAATTTGATTACAAAAATGATAATATTTCAACTGAGGAGAACAAATATTATGAAAGATCTATTCTGGAGATGATTCACATGAAACGTAACTCCAAGTCTGTGAATCATAGAATAGATATTCAGACATTAAGTCAGATTTATAGCAATTTAATTGATTAAAACCCTTGCAAATTCCTACGTGCATCTTAATGATGTTAAAAGTATATTTAAAGTAGAATGCTGAGAAGCAATAGTTGCTGAAAGGTCTGTGACTACCTTTTTCTATTACCTCATGAATCTTCAACGTCTGGTTCGGAAGTGGATCGTCGAACAACATATTCTCAGTTCAGCTCTTCAATCGTATCACAGACCGTGATTCGATATGTTCATAAAGCTCATAAGAATATTGCTCTTAGCAGCGGATTCTTAATTTATATACTTATTAAAACCTTAATGTGTTATAATCTCGATTGTTCTTGTTTCTGTTCGTTCTGGCGACGTGGGCATTTTTTATCTGAATGAGGGGGATAAGGACGCCTTGTGGTGATACAGTCAGCTTTAAGAATTCACATTTATACAGTTATACGTCTTCTGCTGATGATCGTGAGACCGAAACGTACGTTAAGACGAAAATAATAAGCATATGTGTTAGTGTGACCTATTTCTCGAGAATTTTATATATAATAAGACATCTACATACATCGATCTTAAGGGTTCACTGTTTCGGAGGGCTGTAGCTCCAATAATTATGACGATGCCATCTGTAATGATGCGGAATCTGTACGGAAACCAAGATATATTAGAGCAATATTTCAAAGCTCGATCCATACGTGCTCGAATATTTATTCAACAGCTGGTTATGCGGCCTAAACCGTACAACTTATCAAAAACAGTTCATGAATAAATGATAGAGATAATGAGAAAACAATTAAAGAGAAGGATCATAGCTGAAATAACTAGTGACAGTGGAAAGTATTACTTAATTGTAATAGAATGGACCACGAATTTTTTTTCACTATGACCAATTTGCCATGATAAATTGCAGGAAATTGTTCTGAGGGAAGAATGTATTGAAGGTATCTATATTTCATCAAAATGAGTAGCTAAAATGACTTATATTCATTCATTTCTTTCCAAGAATGTCCAGCAAAAATTGATTGCAGCTCAATAATTCTAGAGGACAGTCTTTTGACCACGCTACGAATATGTCTAGCAAATACAATGGTGTGCAAACATACCTCAAACGTAAATATCAAATACGCTGCGAAAGGTAAATATCTGTATTAAATTGACTGAAATTTAAATTACAATTTCACCTGTTTTTTGTAAAACAGAGATTCAATTCAGTTACCAAAAAACTGATGGCTTATATACAAGTAAAGGTGACAAATTATATATTTAATTAAAATCGTTGGTGAGCATCATACGAAAACAATTAGATCACGAACTAAAAGAATGTGAGCGAAATTCTAGAAGTCAAATACTATGTGCGAAAAGAATTCAGTGATTTCAAGAAGAGATGCTGTGTGTAACTCCTGAATTCGCCGAGAATTCAGGAGTTACATCTACATAGACAGTTTCGCTAATTGGAGCAGAGAAATTTAAACGGGATATGCTAAACGTTGGTTTGAATAAGTTAATAATGGATTCAAGCAAAAGAGGTCAGGTCTATGCAGAATTTAGCAAAGTATTCAAATTTTTAATGAATTTGTAAGATATTATTAGCGAAACTATTGTCCTGGAATGTACACGTAACGTTATTGGTTATTACTTCGATGACGTGTATGAATATTTAGTTAGTTAATGAATGCATTTAGTTGAAATTCTACGTACAGAAGAAGTCAGATTCATATGACTCGAGCGGTGGTACATCCAATCCAATTTATGAAAATTAAGACTTCCAGATGCTTTTCCGTCAATTTTTGAGGAATGTTTCGCATTTCCAATAACAAGCTGTGAGGCAGAGCGGTCCTTCTCTGCGATGTCTTATATAGAAAACAAATATAGGGCAACAATGATGAATAAACGATTTAATCATTCATCAATTATTTACATACTGTGATTTAAAACAAGAATTGCAATGTGATTATCAAATAAAAGAATTCACAGCATAAAAATGTGGAACGGTTACTCTGAAATAGCTACCTAGCTTTATGTATCAAAAATAATATTATATTATAATATAACTCCTAGATCGTTCTACATAAATTCTATAATTTATTCTTATTGTAATATATTTTCGACTAGAGGATCTGTCATTTTGTTTCACTGGAAATATTACTCAATACAATTTTGCTTATGTTTGATATTTAATATGTTCATATAAAATTTTGTTCTTATACCTTTGTATGAATTTTGTACAATGATTGACTGTCACCTATGAAATAAGGATGAAAACAATTTTTCGGGAGAATTGAGAATGAAGAATAACTCGTTATCGCAAATTATGTTGAGTAGGTAACCCCCAAACAATGCTAACCAAGAGTGGACGGTCCGTCCTTCATTTGCCATAGCAAATCTAAGAGTATGAGCTCAGGAGTTTTTCTAAAGGAAACCATGCAAATAATGTTCCATGATTTTGGACCTCAACACTACATGAAAAGGAAATAAACAGGTCACTAGCTGAATACATCGGGAAAAAAACTGTGATCAATTGATCACTTAATGAATGACGTTGAATTATATTCTATGTTACATTGAAATTTTATTCAAATGTCTACATGATGTATTTCACAACTGTTTTAATCTGACAGTTGCAGCCAGCTTGACTTATCATCATTCACAAAAAAAATTATTCACACTATAATATAACCTGTTTTAAACTGACACTTGGTACGACAAGAACTATCAACATTAGCAACATAGTTATCGCATAAAATAGATTGTCATTTTAAATTTTTTGGTCCCATTAATATACTTCCTATACACAATATACTTCGTGTAGTGTGGAAAGTGGAAATATGAGAATGCATGTCGTTACATTTTGAAAATAGCTGGCGAGCAAATTAACAACAATTAGGTATCGTATGGTATCACTTATCTGACTGCTTCCAACTCTCAAATTTCATGCTTGTGGAAACATGCAAGTTGTCAATATCTCGGCTTTTGGATCACGTACAAGAATCCTTCTGTACTTAATCTGAAAAATGTCTTTTTTGCTTAGTGAATCATACTGACGTTATGCTTGTTGTGCGACACTTTCGAAAACTAATATAACACTGCTGTATACCGCTACTTTGATTGTAAGGAGTCTATAAATATTTTATAATAAGTTTGTAAATAAATGAAATTTCCAACTTATCTTGATATGTTGCATTTATTCAATTTTGTATGATAAAAAGTTATATACTGGAATAATTGAATAATTGTTGAAGAGATTCGCAAGCACTGATTCACTGAGAAAAAATTTGAGATATAACAAGGAAAATACTGTTTTGATGATAAATAATAACTTGAATGATGTAAAAGTAAAACAAATTAGAAATGTAAAAGTCCGAGTCTATTCTGCTTCAAAGACGAAAATGTATACAATATTCGTATTTATTTCGATTTTTGTACGTGATCCAAAATTGAAGATTTTGCAAGCACGAAATCAGTTTTCCCCACTCGGCCGCACTCTCCGGCAGCCGCCCACGCTTCACTTTGTTACTCAATTTCCAATACTATAAAGCAATAAAACTTATCCTGGTACTTTTTTATAGAAAATGTAGGTATTTGACATTACCATTTCATAACGTACACTTCTCTAAAATGTTTATTGCGTCTTCAGATTTTTTTGAAATAGAAAAATTATCTCAGGTCCAGAGGGTCGTAGATGAAAAAAGTTTTTGGAAATTCGTGAAAAAATGACACGAATCGATTTCCGTCAAAGACATTTCCCTAAAATAAAAATTGTGAAACCTATCTGAAAAAAACATGTTCAAAGAAAGCCAATTTTAGAGAGCACCTTTTTTTGGAAAAATCGATATATTTCGAAAAACTACCAATATTTAAAATTTGAAAAAAAAATACTTATCAAACCTGTCAAGGACTATACGTACAGCAAATAACAAGTATGGAAACGTGATAGTTAACGACTTCCTATACGCTCATAA
This sequence comes from Endomychus coccineus, assembly GCA_958510875.1. Taxonomy (NCBI): domain Eukaryota; kingdom Metazoa; phylum Arthropoda; class Insecta; order Coleoptera; family Endomychidae; genus Endomychus; species Endomychus coccineus. Next base: position 97,784,298 of record OY294067.1, read on the forward strand.
TTTTTTTTTCAGGTATTAATTTCTGCTAATTCATTATTAGGCCGTCGTCTATTGCTTGGGTCATTATAGAATGACCGGATGTCAGATGCTATTGCAGATTTGAAGCATCTTTATTTGATTCTTCGAAATAACTCTCCGGAGCTAGAGCTCGATGGCAGTGTTATGTGAAGTTCATTCACATTGTAACATGTAAAAGATATGTTCATAATTCTAATTTGATATAACAATTAGCTCGATTTTCATTGTGATTTTCAATTAAGATATTTTCAGAAAACCAAATTATGAAGCAACATTCAGTTCCTTACATAATGATTTGAAAGACAATAATGATACAATGCTTATTTGAAGCTGAGTAATCATTGAGTGAATGTGAAGTTCATGATACAGCAACTTGCTCTGCAGAATTGTGGTTTTGAATACCACCTGGGAGGATAGCATCAGGTTTTAGCTATCCGTGATTCATGCTTATAGACCATGATATAAATAAAGATTATTTGTGAAGTTATAAAAAAAACGATCAGCAGTAGTTTGAATAGTCTTAACGTCGCACAAGCCCCAACTATATTTTAGTTGATGCAGCATTTCTTGAAGGAATCCTAAAAATCATTGGTATATTATTGTTATTGTAATATGTTATTATGACAGCTTGATCACTAACAACACCCTGGTCCAATCATTTACACCACAGACTAAAATACAGAAAATAGACTGCATTTTTACACTTAGATGACTTCCCTTGAATATTGGAATGATAATTTCGGCCACTTCTGCATGTTAAATGTATACGTGTGATATATATTTATAGACAAAGAATCACGGTTGTCCTTATGGTTCAATGAAATACTATAATTTCATTTGAAAATCGAAGTAGAGAGTCAGAAATACCACTAGAAACAGGGCTACCGCGCCGAAAATACTATTTTCACTACATTAAATGAGAATGCAGAATTTCAAATCTATAAACCTATAGGAAGAGCGCAATCGTCTCCACAGTGGTTCACGCACGCACATTTGTGCGTATATCGATTCAGAAATGCTCAAAACGGACATATCCATGGAACTCTCTAAAACATGTTTAGGGCCAATTACAATGCTTCCCTTACAATGTTATAAGGTTTTGAAGTTGAGGGCCACTGTAAGCTTTTGAAGTGATATTTAGTATTCAATGATCTCAAATAGCTCAATAAGATATTTTACACTTAGGGCCCGTAGTGATACGTGACCCTAGATTGATCGAATCACCCAGAGCGCCAACTACTTCAGCCTAAAAAAATAAGATAGAATCCTCAATCAAGAATTCGGCACTAAGAGGTGGATATATGTTGATTATATCAGAGAAATAGAGTCAAGTTTCAACTCAACAATTCGGTTTAAACCCTCTAGGGAATTATAATGGGAACAAAATTAAATAGATTGATAACACACCTATTTTATTCATTTACAAAGTTCAATACTAGAAAAATTGAAATTGCAACAAACTAGGATTCTTAATAAATTGATTAATTAAATTGAAATTATTAATTTTGTAGAGGCATATAATTGGTTCAAGAAACTGGTTTTGTAGATGAACTCAACTTTGGTTAGAGAACGTAAACAACTGATCATGAAAATTTGGTCATTCCCACTAAGAAGAATGTTACCATCCTTGAAATTTGGATGAACTTTGAGGAAGTGCTCTTCCCTCTACAACACGGTCCATGAGGAAGGATGAAGGCATCTCGATCTGAACGATAGAAACCCTGTAATACAGACCATACGAGCAATATTTTGACTACAAGCTCGAAAGACAAATAAATAAATCAGCAGGAATAATCAATATAATTCCACAACTGCTACCTTCCAAATTGTATATTGAAAATCATTAAAAAGGTTGAAATCTTGAAGAGAGTGAAATACAATATTGAAATCTGAGAGAATATTTGGATAATAAGTTACTTATAAAATTTATGTCAAGTTATACTACAAATTATATAAAAAAATGTTAGTCCGAAAGAGAATGAGTGAGACAATTTGCAAGTATGCAAGAGAACAATCAGATAATAGTTTATTCTAAATGAATAATCTATACAAGCAATATCAGATGATTTATTCGATGATCCCATGAAGCTGTAAATGAGAATTTCGGCTCTACTTAATTTCACCCAAATGAATACATATTCCGTTATCTCACCAAGACTAGCCTAAAAAGACATATTCATCAAGAAATCCATATGAGGAAGGTCAAAAAAGGGTGATACGGAATACTACGTAATCATTTGGATAATCGCTAGGTTGAACAAGCCTTTGAGAACGATATAAATCGTTGTGACTATTAACTTGACAAATTAGATACTGAATAAATACGAGAGGAAGAATATAGTACATGATTATCTAATTTAGATCCGAGCAAGAAGAGAAAACGATCTTGTGTGACCACGCGGATGACTTGATATTCATATAATCATTGGAAAATATCATCGATCAGAGAATAAACACATCTACAACTAGGTTCAGATACGATTAGACCTCAAATTAGGTACGTGTACACTGTCGATAATAATCTTTCACTATAACCAATTATTAAAATATATAGAAAAGATAATAAATCGACTCACCCCGTGTATGATTCACACACCAAAATGATTCCTATCGATTTCCGTTTTCTAGTCTCCCCTCTCATCGGGTGTCGCGAGACCTCTCTCGAGTTTTCGCGCATTAGTAAAATAGTCAATTTGCTATATTAATATATAGATGTCGGTGACCATTATTTCCAAGTTTAAATATCTATTATTCCCAGCGGAAACCGTTACTAAATTCATTCAAGCAATCAGACATGGTAACAAATATAACGTTACACTATATACTACGTATAGTAAAGAAAGTAAAAAGTCATACGCATCACGATATGTACCATTTTATATTTTCTACAAATCGGCAGTGACCAATGATCTGTATGCAATCGATTGAATATGTGTATCGAAGAGAGAATGGTCATAAGCTGAAACACTCTGAAGAGAAATTTAAAAATAAAACGGAAATATACAACCTGTACAATGAAGAATGTCTCACCTATATCACTGACCCAATTTCCTTTCTTTCATCAAGTAACTTTTTAAGAGTGCATTTTGTCACATTACATCATCCAAAAAGTTACCAATATAACTCGTGCTGTTCGTATAAGCTCGTATAGGCCTAAGAGGAAATTGATGGAACCAATTTACGAAATAAAAATAGAACCCGCGCCGAGGAAGAAAACGATGAAATCACTGCAGATGGATAACGCTGTTTGAGATTTATCAATTGGTTACCAAGTATTCTTATAATTCATCATTACTTTTGTCATGATGTATTATTTTACTATCATAAGAAACATTTCTAGCTTGAAATAAATCTGATTTGAGAAAATTGTGACCTACTTTGTGCAAATCTGAAATTATTGTAGATTCAATTTCGCAACTAAGTCCTATTTCAACAAGGATCGTATGACAAAAAAAACTTGAGCTTTTAATTACTCTTGTACTTTTTCACAATATGGTTTTATAGTTCTCCTGAGAAATTGTACACGATTGGGTTACAACCTATTGCTAAGCCATTTTCATTAGTTTTGAAAATATAATATCACAAATGGACATATTAATCAATTATTCAATTCTTAAGTTAAAGTGCAGGTTGGTTGGCTACGAACTTCGTCAAATATACTTAATACGACGAATATTCAGTAGCCTCAATAGCTTATAAAACCTTTTTAACAAACTTGAATTAAAAAAGTTTCCATGTTATCTACGTACAATCTGATTAGATTGTTTTATTAGACAATGATAGAGCGTTGGAAGGACAGAATTGGTTGCATGACTTCTCGCGAGCACTTAATACGATTACCAACAACTTTTCTACTTAATGTTCACCTTCCTTTCTACCGATTCATTTCTTTTACATAAAGGGTTCAGGAACTGCGATATGCAAACAAATATTGCATTCATTGACATCAGTGTTCTTCACGACCTACCTTCAGATAACTCTGAGATGTTAAATGGGCAGTATTATTCGGACTGAGAAAAATACCGGATTTTCGAGAAAAAGTCCATTTAGAGCCTTTTTGAATCGGCATATACTATCATCTAGATGACGTCTATGTGTGCGTGCGTGCTTAAGTATGACGACATTGCGCTGCTCCTGTTGGTAGTACTAATGGAGTACTCTCGTACGCCATTTTTGGAATGGTTTGGAAAATTAGGTTTTGGCGACATAACACTAAAATTAATGCAGAGTTACCTCGCAAATCGCCGGAAATGAGTGTGAACCTTAAGTCTATTCTGAAGTTCTACAAAGAACTGTTCTAGGTTCACTATTATTCAACATATAAATGATCTATTTCGCATAACAACTAGGCACATCATCTTTTTGGTGATGATACAGTAAAAAATAATAACTGTTCGGTTCAACTCTAAATCATTAACAGTTAATTGCAATAAAACTAATTTCTTCTACAAGTCATTTCCAAAATCTCCCTCATGACGATACAATTAGGATAAAATGTGCGTTCATTATAATCTAAAATACAAATGAAATTGTTAGGCGTTATATTCGGCGAACATTTACGCTAAAATTATCGCATTAGTTCCATGGTTCAAAAAATTAAGAATACTTTTTTATTCCATATAATTCAGATCTTGTTTAGAATTCAAATGTATTTAAACAGTTTATCATGCATTAGCACGAAATTTATTCAGTTACGGCATATTTGCGTGGGGTTGTTCAAAATATACACACCTGATTATACTTAGTGGAACGCGAAAATGGTTAATACCAAAATTCACAATAGGAATTTTAGATAATTATCAATCTGACCAGTTGTTTGAGAAATATACATTTTTGAATATTCTAAGCCATATTATGTTTACAAATTCGGAAAATAAATTTTCTTCCATTATTGATCTTTGGAGTGGTTCCTTTACGATCCAATGCGCTGCGGCCAGAAATGAATGTTGTTCTTTTCTGCAAGGAACTATTGGTTTGCGGTTATCATTCCTGTCTCCTTGTGGAAATTTTGTATCTGTTCTCACTCTTAAACCACTTAGATTTCATAGGCGTCATCGTAGTGTCACCAACGTGTGCTCTTCTGCTGCTATCTAGCGTAGTGCATTGGTATATTACGTGCACAGAGGACTTGTTATTCTCATCACACAGTTTGATAGTACTAGTGTCTCTTATCCTACCTCTATTCTGTGTAGGTAGACAGTGTCCTGTGAGTAGTAACCTTCAACCACACTACCCCGCTACATGTGGTAGTGTGTAGTGTGTGAAAAAAGTACAAAATGACAAAGAGTATTACAGAATAGCCTAAAATACAATTTGGTTTTAATGCGAGACCACCAAAGCCTTGTCAAACTCATCTGATGCTCGTAAGGCGCGATAATTATGAAATGCATTCTAATAAATACGTTTTTAAAAATTTTATTTCTAGCGTGAAATGAATAGGCAATTACAGAACGTGATTTTCTAGTAAACACATATCACGCATGTAAGAAGTGTGCACCTCTATGCCAAGTTGAAAAATTCCGGATACTTCATTTTTCATGTTGATCTCTTCTAGCTGAAGTTCGTTGTTTGTAGATTGGGACTTCGTTTTCTTCATTCGAGTTATGGTTTGCTTCCACGTAATTGTTATAATAATAAAGATTAGGATGACGTATAGTATAACTGTTCATATAATCGCTGCGGAATTGCAGTATTTTCAAATTTGTTAACTCCTTCTTGGAATATTCCAATTGATGTACCAGAGGTTGTAGTTCATCCAAATTTATTGGATTCAATTGTATAGGTGATAAGTGATAATTAACTATGCTCATGAGGAAGCGGAGGTTCGGCAATTTCGATATTCGGTATTTGAAGATGCCCTATAGGTTTGATTCGATTTTGGTAAATTTTTGGAATTTGTTCGTTAACTTGAAATGGGAATCCTGGAATTTCCAACATGTCATTTCTTCGGAACCCTGTGGTATCTCTTCGTCCTTTACACTAGTTTACTATGGTTTCTTGTGAAAATATTGCTACCCATTGGTCATTTTCCATATTCTGCAATCTCTCTGGAGGAATCGCTACTTTACTTCATCTGTAATTTTCGTAGTGGTTGGTGAATTAGCCCAGTTGAACTTCACACGAGACTTCTTCATTCAGTTGATGTTCATTCTGAACATAAGAACTCTGAGGGTATATTTTCTTCACATTCAATGTTAGATAAACAGGATAAACTGGTCTTTATTGGTGTGGAATAAAGGTGGCAATAGTTATAAGGAATTGACATTACAATCGTAATCTCGACTATAAATATTAGTTATTCTTCCTTGTAATAGCTTTTATATACTGCAATAGTCTCGCATAACTGAATATCGTCTTTAGTGAATTCATACATGCTGTATCATTGAGATGTCAGTTAGTTCATTGAATAAATCTTCTGTTTCTAATATTGAGAGGTGCGGAATACCTAACCTTGCAAAAATGAGAGTGCATGAACTAGGGTCTCTAGAATATTTTTATTTGGATCTGCTTTGTCTATTATTTGAACTATCAACATTTGAAATATATCAGCATCTTTAAGCTTATCTAATTGTGGCTGTCATTCATCGACACGTTTTGATTGTTTACGACTCCATTAGTTGTTTCTTCGAATTTAGAGGAAGCGTTTGTTATTATTGTTATTTGTTCATTGAGCAATGATTTCACATCATTTTACCAATTCCGTAATAGAAGTATCATATCTTTCAGCATCTTTCTGATTCAAGTTCACCATTTCGACTGAACATTTGGATGTTTTGTCCTGATTTTGTGAATGCATCTACTATAGTGGAATAATTTTAATTTTTACTGTGGATATATCTATATATATATTTATTTGGAATGATCTACAGAGAATATCTCAGCTAATGCTATAGGAATATTTGGACGGGCGCGTTCATATAAAGCTTTCTGGCATCTTCCGCATCGATTAATGAAATTGGTGACATGTTCTTCAATATTTGGGATAAAGTATTTGTTTGAAATTTGTTTCATTGTTTCGTTAATATCTCTATGGTTAGTTTTACCTCCATGATAGTTTCGTATTATTCCTACAATATCTTCAGTATAAACTACCAGTATTCTATGTTGTGTACAACTTACATTTTTGGGTCTGTTGTTATTGAATAATTTCATATAAATAGCACTGAAGCGTTTATACATTGTCTCTTTGTCAAAGTTGAGATAGTACGTTTGGTCGTTTGAGATTCATGTTCACAGTAATAATATATTATTGGTTAGGTTTCGACTCTATCGCATCTACAGATATTGAAATGGCTGTCTCAGGTTATTCGTCACCATTTGAATGAATACTATCAATTAAGGTATCTGTTTCTAATAGGGGATTGCTAATAGTCAACAGTGTTTGTAAATTTTGTTCGACTTCCTGTGGAGTATAGGTCTTTAGTTCTTGTGAACGTTCGTCGATTTTGTTTATATTGGGTATAAAATAGACAATGAGTCAAGATTATCTGTCAAAGCATTTATCTGTATACGTGATCTTTATGATATTCTATAGTATAACTCTTTGAGCTTAAGTATAGAATTAGGCTCCTCAAAATTCATTAGCCATACAAATGGGCGATGGTGTGCGTACATTTTAAAAGTTCTTCCGGATAAAAAGTGTCTGAAAGATTTAACAAACTGTAGGCACTAACACTTTCTCAATGGGGGAATATTTGTATTCGCTGTCATCCAGTGGCGTGCGAAGGCATGTCGTATTAGGGTTGCAAAAAAATTTAGTTTCATATAAGTTATATGAGCAAAAAATATATACTGGTATAATGGTTATTAAAATGAAACAATACTTGTTCGTTTTGTAATTTCTTCAAAATTTTGTTGAATGATCAATGTTTTTCAGAAAAATTGAGGTTGAAAATGCAACCTTTGCAATCTCTGTGCGCACGCCACTGCTGTCATTTAGTGTACGAGATGCAAAATTAATCGGTTTATCGTTTCCTACTGTGCCTTGTGATAAAAGGAAACCCATTGCCACGTTTGACGCATATGTGTGTATTATGAAGGGCTTCTCGAAGTCTGGGTATTGGAAAATAGGGTTGTTAGTCAGTATGTGCTTACATTCGTCAAAAGTATCCAGGAATTCGGGTGTATGTTTTATTATTGCATTTTTTTCAGACATTTGGTGATAAGCTTTGTAAATTTGGCAAATTCTCCAAGAAATTTCCTATAGTTATCTACAATTCCTAAGAAATCTTCCCTTGTTTTTGGTATTGGGTACTGTGAAATAGCTTCAAGTCTATTGAACACTGATCTAAACATTCTATGTGTTGCTGTTGAGATGTCGAGAATATAATTATGTCGTCTAGGTAATCAAAGCTTCGTTCGTTTTTGAATACTTCTGAAAATTTCGTGCATGATTCGTTGAAATGTGGCAGGCGTGTTTTCAGGCCAAAGGGCATTCTTTTATATTCATAATGTACGCCTTCGGTACTTAATTCCGTTGTTTCATGATCCTTTGAAGCCATTTATACTTGATAGTACCCGGAAGCTAAGTCTGAAGTTGTAATATATAGACTTTCCCCTAACTTGTCAAACATGTCTGAAATATTCGGCAAAGGATATTTTTCTTCTACAGTATGTTCGTTCAAGCGTCTGTAATTGATGGCCATGCACCATTTGCGTCTTCCGCTAGAGTCAAGTTTTGTTCGTACAATTAAAACGGGGAAAGACCTGAGGTAACCTATATGATTAAATAAAAATAGGATCTTTCTCCTTTAAACGTATATTATGGTTCACTTAGTTGGAAAATGTGAGGAGTATTTCTTCACAGAAAAATATGTATTCTCTCGGCATAAGTTTTCAATAGAAACATGTTCTTCTAAGTTCATTTGGTACAAATGTACATTTTGAAATTTTTAATTAATTTTTCACTCATTTGTTGAGAATTCGTATCTTCATTATATAAGTTTGAAAATGATTACAGTTGTTATCGAAATTTTCTCTATCTAGTAGTGAATTCACTATAATATCGACTGATTTATTTTCTGAACTAATTACGTAGAAGTTGCTGTTGAACCTTAACTCATTCATATTTTCATACATATTGACAATAATTATGATAATTCATTTAAAGTATCATTTTCTGTATATTAGCTATTATAGCCTCTGTGAATGTATTTACGACACATCTGAAATACATCCGTGAATGAGATTCTTGTGTCAATTTGTCATCAGCCGACGAAGTGTTATAGTGAGTTGACATGGTTCTGTTTATTATGGGTAGTTCTAAGAACTGTTTGTGTTGCCTGGGAATGTATGGTCAACAGATATGTAGCCAATGATAGCAGCTACTACCCTTCTTTACAAACCCTACTCAGTCTTAAATTTGCCTGAAGTAAACGACTTTCAGAAAAAGAGTCAATTACATCAAATTCATTCATCGAACAACATCATTACATTACTATAACAATTACATCAAAATCATTCAACGAGCAACATCATTACATTCAATAACATTAACATATCATCAATATCAAACTCAAAACGTTAACCTGGAGAATCACAACTTTGGGAAAACTAGCCTTCAAATAAGGCGACTCAGTTCTGTTAGTGTAGTTTGTACATAACTGTATATAGGTGTGAACAAATAACTTAAAATCATCAAGTGCTATTTCTTCAACCAACTACGATCGTACTGAGTCATACAAGAAGTGTAAACAACAGCAGCATACAGCACAGTTACAATGATGTCTTGGATTTTTACTAAAGCATTAGCTTTTATTGGATTTTACAGAGTTTGATCATTTGTTGGATTCGAGGATTCTTTGTAGTTACGTCAGGTAAATGGAGTGGAATCTTTGCATTCTGTGCTAATAATTTGTTTCTATTCAAATCTACGGTGGCTTTCAATGTTCATCATAGATCTAAACTTATTAGGCCTTAGTATTGATTGACATTGGAAAAATAAGATTTTTAATCACTCCCAGTGACGTTGAATATTTTTGGGAGTGTAATTTTCACAATGTTATGGGGAAAAGTTTTTTTGATGAATTTTAAAAGATTACTGCTCGATGAATTTTTTATAAGATCTGTCAACTACATCTGGGTTAATTTATTATTCAATGGAGTCTGTGTCCATCACAAATTTAAAATTTGCACCTGGTATCAAGTTAATTCCAGATGTTCCATCATAATTGAGCGCTACTAGGGTTGTTCGTCTAAATTGGAATCCAAAGTTAAATTTTCGTCTTGTACTCCCTCGTCAGTGGGTAAATAAATATCATCGGAAATTTCGGGGCAACTTTCACGTAATTCGTATTGCTCCTCATTTTGGCCTATATAAGATTTTTATTTAGAGGAAATTTTTGCGGTCGATTATCTTGCGTTATTCCAGTTATATCATGTGAAGGTTTTATGATAATTATTGTAAGTTCTACTTGTACTCGGCATTTGGAAATTTGTTTTCACTGGGAAATTACTTTTTATTGGTAAATTTTGCATATATCTCGGGTTAAAGGTGTTCCCTTAATATTGTTGATTGAATCTTGGCGTGATTGATAATTTTGAGTGTGTTGTTGATTGAATTTCGAAATTTTGGAATCATCATGAATACATTGTCTAGTAAACAAATTGTTTGCTTGTTAGGAATAATTAGTTCTGAATATTACTGGTTTATTTGTAGCTTTGAATGAAGTATAATTTGATCTAAAATGTTTATCGGCATATATGAAATGCTCCTCTTCTATTACTAAATTTATTGCTCCTTCAAGATTAGAGGACTTCTGTAATCTAACGGCAAGACCTATCTGTCCTACTAGACCGTGCAAATACTTTGTAATGCTAAACTTTCACATACTTTGATTTTTACTAAATGTTCATTTTCGTCTGCAAATGTTGACCTAACTTTAGTATGAAGTAAGCTACGTACTATTCTAGTGCCAAATAGGTAAGGAGACTCTCCAATTTTCGGCAATCCTCGTTTCTTGAATCAGAGAAATATTGCAATAAAAGTTCTTTGAATCTAGGCCAATTAGTAGCATCTTCTCAACTACCTATCAAAACTTTTGCTCTGCCTTCTAATTTTGAAATGATTGATCTTAGCAACCATTCAATTTTTGTATTGTCTGGATTTGCTCGATCAGCAATCGTAGCTAATAACATGAACAAGACAAAATGAAAGTGGCTAAAGTAGCCATGTTCCCATCTTGATTTGGAATAGCATTTGAGTGAAAAGATTGTAATTCCATTATATTATTATCTTATTAGTTACAGTATTATTCAAATTTGAACGTGCTCTAGCAACAGGACTTCTACTATCTATTTATTTACTGGTGGAAAAAGGTATCCAGATTGGAATCCAATTTTGAACTGTTCATAGTGAATGGGTTTATGCAGCGTGATGAGTTAAGGGCAGCTCTCGGTCATATCTCAGAAACTACTGGGAATAGAGTTATGAGAAAAAATTCATTATTGAAGTGGTTTATGTTTCGCATTTTTCCGGAAGGGGTCGTAATTAGAATTGAAAATAAAAATTATCTGCTTAGTGGATATTCATCGACAAGAAGAATGTAGACGTTGGCTTTGAATTTATGCTATTTTTGGAGATCCTGATGAGTGCGCTCCTGGAATCTTCTCTCACGAGAACCTATCATTATTCAATCAACTCAGCCTTGTAATAACAACTGGTTCAATAATGATTCGAAAGAGATAAGTGAACGGGTTGACCTACAGAGAGAATTGGGTAAAAATCATAATCATTCAGATATTTCACAGGAGTACAAAATTCAAACTACATTATCAATTATACAGATTGCTAAAATGTAATGATACATCTTTGAGGTCTTCAAGTAATCCGACAAAAGGTAAATCGTTAATCATAAATAAATTTAATATTCAAAAACACCAACCTTCAATCTCAAATTTCATCTGTCATGCCTTCTAATGTTATCAACGATTAGTTTAGGAACATAGCGCGAAATTTGGTGAAATATGTCACTCCAACAGACAGAGACCCAATAGAGTAACTGCATGTTTTAACTTCACCAATCGCAGGCTCTTTATTTCCAGAAATCACTTTTTTTATTGAAATTTGAGATATAATAAGTAATCTAGGAAACAAAAACTCTGAAGATATTCATAAAAAGAGCATGAAACTGATTAAAACCATGAAAATCTCATCCTACTTCCACTCACCAAACTTAAAAACAGATGTTTTGCAGAAAAAGTTTTCCCAAGCACATTGAAGAGGGCAGTTTGTAGTCCATCCAGTTTTCAAAGAAGGTGACTTAAATATTGATGATAATTACAGACCAGTATGGCTATTACCTATATTTCCTGAAATAATTAATCGGGAAGTGTTTGGCTAACAGAATTTTCAGTTATCTAGAAGTGAATAGTTTGAAGGAATCGTATATTACAAGAAACCTGGAACAGTACATCATAATGTAGGCACAGTTTGATGCAAATCCATGGAATTTATGCTTTAGGCATTCAAATACAATATTCAAATATATATTTTGCTTAATCAGGTAGGTAACCAAGTTTTCGCCCATATTCCGTTAGAATCAAATTCTATGTTGGGAATAATTATTGAGCCAATTACACTTGTACTGCAATTAAATAGTTGTGTCACTATTATAATACTCAGGGTAGTTCGTAATCTAGAAGACATGCACCATACACACATACAGTTTTACATTATAGTATCCGAGTACGATGAAATACCGCCCACTCATGAATTCTTAGGATCTATCTGATTCAATTGAAATACACATATATTATTTGTCTTCATCATGTTGAAATTAAACGAGTATTCCATAAGTGACGATAAATGAGAGAGTACTCTTTGTTTTGAAAAATGAATCAGGTTTGTTCATATTGGATGATAAATTCCATTTCCACTGGATATAGTGCAGATCATTTTTGGTACTCTACGAAACGTTATAAAAATACTACAGTGATTAAATTCTAGGAAACTAAATCTATACATCTTCCAACTTTAATAACAAACCGAAATGTGATACAAAGAATTTCATGATGAAAATTATGTGTCAGAGTTATTGGAGTCTACCTTCAAATTATGATGTATCTTCTCACTAAAGCCTCTGCAGTACAAATGATCTACAAAAAGAACATCTATCGACAAATGGGAACCATCTTCCTATTCTAATTATTACAATATTATGTTGTTTCATTATTTTAAATTATATTTCATTAATATGACTATGCGCCTCCTTGCCGAGTTAAATTGAATACGAAATTGACGTAATAGTGGAGTCAATCTACGGAAAAATAGGACGAGGATCGTAAAAATTTGATAGAGGTTAGCGACCTGGGAAAAATGATATCTTATTATGAAAATAATAAGATCCTGAAATTTCTATCGACAATACTGGGTGGAACCATGTCTAACCTTGAAAAAATAGGTTTTTTGCCCTTTTTTGAGGTCAGTTTTGTAGTTTTATTCTTCTTAAACCCTTTTAGACTTCCAGCTAATGTATATAGATACATTTTTTGGAGCAAAAATTCATATTGAGCTGTTTTGGCCAAATTGGATGAAATTTGATGAAAAAGGGGGACGTGGCGGTCACAATGAGTGGTTCAAATATGGGGTTGAAATATTGAATTGTTTTGCTGAAAATGCAAATTTGGTCAATTAGAACAAAATTTCAAAATGGCTCCTCCTTTTGTTGAGAAATTCGGAGCGTACTCCACTTAAGCTCAAATTGAAGGTTATTTCATGAACTTCAATGTGATATATGTCCGTATCAACATTTTTCCACGATTCATCAATTTTTTGGCCATTGACGGTATATACCATAAACCATTTATGTGATCCACATCAACGTTACATTTCTTGTACTATGAAATACGTTATTGTTTTAATTTTAGTATATTTACATATATATTATAGTAAATATAATACAAACATCATAAACAAAATTTTACTTTCGAAAAATATAAAAAAAAAGTCACCAACCAAAAATGAATAATTACGTATTATATGTACAAATGTCAAGAATATAGAATTGTTATTTTATATCTAAATAACATATTCGTATTAATCCAATAACCTTCACCTGATGTGCGTTTACGTGTATATTCCAGTTCATTATACCTTCTTATTTTCTTTTTATTAATTAGGTTTCTCATTAAATATTTTGAAATAATTTTTTTTGAATAAAATACTTCAAGAAATTCATACTATAAAAGGAATTGACCATTATAACTTATCAAAAGGGAAAAAATATATATATTATAATCTGCTTTAATTTTTTTCTTACCTGACATTGTCTTCAATAATAGTTCTTCTGATATATTGAGGAGAGGCGCGGTTCTAAGCATTGGATGATCGTTTTTATCGAAGGGTTAATAATGGGAAGCATATACCTGTATAATATAGATGACTTTTTTTCAAATATTATCCACAAATGAAATTTTGTGTACGATGTTTGTAGATTTACTATAATATATACATATAGTAACATTGAAATAATAACGTATTTTATAGTACGAAAAATGTAATGATGAGGATCACATAAATGGTTTATGATAAATTGATAAATAAACCGTAAAGGGCCAAAAAATTAATGAATCTTAGAAAAAAATTGATACGGACATATGTCACATCAATGAACATGAAATAACTTTCAATTTGAGCCTAAGTAGAGTAAGCTATGACTTTTTTGACAACTGGAGGAGCCATTTTGGAATTTAAGCCAAATTGGCGAAACTCAGATCTTAAGCAAAACTTTTCAATATTTTTAGCTCATTTGGACCACTCGTTGTGACCCCTACGACCCATTTTTTCATCAAATTATGGGATTCTATAATTACTCAAGGATGATAAATGAATTTTATTGATATAATCGGAGGTAGTAGCTCTAATTGACTAATTTGTTGGGTTGCAATTTCCTTTTTCTGTTTGGAAATTGAATTATTGATCAAAGACATGTCGTAACCATCATTCAACGCTATTTGCTGAAGTTTCTCAAATTTGTTGTTATAATTGTGCAGGCTCAAAGGGCTTTTTAATAGCCTACAAGAATATTAAATGAAGCTATTAATTTATAATCAACTGGTGTAACTGAATGCGCAGGAGTGTACCTACTTGTTTGAGTAGCTTTTATACATATATTGAATTCCAAGTGATTACTATTTCTCATAATGTTAATTTCAAGGGGAGGAAGCTGATTATCTGCTTCTATTTTGACAGTGCATTTCAGTGAATCAAATTTGTTATTTAGCTTGTTCAAAAGGCAACGTCAATCAGAATCTTTGATTATATTCGCGAAAATATCATCAAAATATCTATACAAAACTGTAGGAAACTGAGAGTATGAGCAGATTTGAAATCTTATAATCTTGCAATTAGTCCCAAAGAATTATTTACAGACAAACTGTGTGCGGCTTGGAAGCTGCTGAATTCCTTAACTACCCATTTTGCTATGTTATAAATGGAACAATTCATGTTTGAAAGGTTGGTCTCATGAAATTATCTGATTTATGGATCTTGGGTATTACGTTATATAGTTCGCAGACTAACTTATTGGGAACAGTTAGACATGCGACCCGTAGCTTCTGATAAACATATATAAGCTCGGATCATGATGTAGAGTTTCTGATTGAATTCTCCGCGAATGATGTAACTTGTTGGATTATTCACTGAGTATATGATGAGAGTTCGACACTGCCACATTCACCATTGAATTTTTATAGTTTTGATTACTTAATAAAATGTATCGGAGATCAAATTCTCCCCTAGTTTGTTGTTTTGTTGATACAAAATGCTTTCCACATCACCTACATTTCATTCTCAATATTAATATTGACATTCTGTTTTTGTATCTTTCATCTTATGATGATCTTAGGATGACGTAGGGCGACAGGCTAAGGCCTTCGCCATTACCAATGATCTCGACTAGATAATCAGTGGATGAACACAAATCTCTGATAACAATTATCCTTAATGCAATACGCTTGACTCATTCCCTACTTAAAATCCAGATCCCTAAGGAGTAAAGGTTCGTGCACCATGAGAAAACTCTGAGCATTAACTCATCACTACGTGTCCTCATATCTCTCCACGAATCAATCCCACACCTCCAGGCACAGTTTGACGTTCATTACAACTCAGCCCACTGGGATGGTCTTCGCATATTTTCCTCCAAATTTCCTTGGAAAAGCGTATGTATTGAATCTGATGACTAAACGCAATGTGCCACAGAGATTTTGGGTATTATCAGGCTAGGAATGAGAACATACATATCCCGTATCTTGGATAGTAGACTTCCGCGGACAGCTAATCTTGAAAAATCTTGTTCTCCGGATGAATTCCGCGTCACAATAGCTCGACTTGATGCCGACGTTTCGCCAACCATTACAGGTGGCATCTTCAGGGCAGGCTTGAGGCTTGAACTGAAACTGGTTCTACTGGTTTCTGTAGCCGTATTTGTTGTAGAAAAATCCTTCACGCTACATAGTTCATTGCCTTTGTTCCGGTGATTAACTCCGTTCCGGCACCTGACCCTGCCGTTGTGCGATCATGTGAGAAGTGGAAGTTTCGAGGATGGGTTTCCAAATGTTGGGAAGGTAATATCCTGAGTCACGGTTCAGATTATTCGGACGTTTTAGGATTTCTATAGCTTCAATGATTTTTCGCTGATAGAAGTTTGGGGCTCGGGCAGGGATTTTAGTATCTTCAAAAAGGATTTGATGATTTGTGTCAAACTTGTGTTCCGCAAGTGCAGATCTACTGGTGTCACAAAGCCTTGTACAGCGCTCATGTTCTTTCACACGAGTAGCTACTGTACGACTTGTTTCACCAATGTAGACTTTACCGCAAGAACAGGGAATGCTATGAACACCTTCTAAGTGGAGAGGAGGAAGGTGATCTTTGATAGGTTTGTAAAACTGAGATAATTTTGGAAGTGTGGAAAAACGGGTAGAAACATTATGTTTTTCGAGGATTTTGGAAATTCGATCTGTTATATTTTGAATATATGTAAGATAGGCTGTGGGTAAAGCAGGCGGGGGTGTCTGGCTCAGATCGATTTGAAATTTCAGGTGAAGTGTATTTCTTCATGGCTTTTTGAATGTTGTAATGTGAGAAATTGTTTGATAATAAGGCAGATGAAAAATGTTTTAATTCTGATTTTAAGGATTGAGGCTGAGATATGTTGACAGCACTGTGGACCAGGAAGTTTATGTTAGATTGCTTTTGGGCAGGGTGGTGGTGGGAAAAACCATTGAGGTATCTATCGGTATGGGTGGGTTTCCGATAAAAAGAATGTCCTGAAGTACCGTCAGTCTGTCGACTAACAATTACATCCAGGAACGGAAGTGAACCTTGCAATTCGACTTGAATTGAATTTAAATGAGTGAAGACGGGAACAAGCTTTTCGCGACCATATTGCCAAATAACGAAAGTATCTTCGACATATCTAAACCAACATTTCGGCTTGAGAACAGATGAGTCAATGGCATCTTGTTCAAAAGCATCCATGAAGATATAAGCTATGATCGGAGAAAGTGGGGAACCCATGGCAGCTTCCGAGGACTATTCGTAGAACTTGCCATCGTATAGAAAATATGTGGAGGATAGACAAGAATCAATTAGCGGTAGCAAGTCCGTTGAAATGTTTTTGGCAGGTAACGATTGAGAAATTGTGGAAATGGTATCTGGAATGGGAACATTGATAAACAGTGATTCGACGTCGAAGCTGACGAGCAGATCACATGGGTCAACTTTCAACGTTTGAAGTTTTCCAACGAAATGAAAGGAATTCAGGATAAAACTATTGGAATTACCTACAAGGGAATTGAGAATAGATGACAGATATCGAGAGAGTTTATAAATACCATTATATCCCGTACCAATAAATCACGCTTATGTGGTGAACGATGGTTCAATAAAATCTGTTCTAGGGCCATTGCTTCAAAACTGATGTCTCAAGACCGGAACAGAATATTTATATTAAGTCAGAAATATGTGAAATGAAACAATAGACGCTTCAAAAGAGGCAATTGATGGCAAAATATGAGCAAAGTTTATCGAGTGCCCGAGTGGCTCCCTTCTGTTCTGAACTTCCGCCAAAGCAATAGGTAGAAGTTTCACTTCCATTCCCCTAACCAAACATGATGGTACACTGACGACTACACCACAAGAAAAAGTCAACTTTTTAGCTGCAATGTATGCTAAATGCTACTTTGGATTCGTAAGGAAAGAACCCTCCTGATATTGCTGCCCACGATAGCCATATGCCTCAAATTGTATTCCGTTAGCGCACAGTTAGGCGCATTCTGCTTGATCTGAATACCAAAAAGTATGTGGCGCCAGAGGGAATTCTACCTGTCCACAAGGAATGTGCTCCAAAGTTCTGCAGGTTGTTTACCCTTTCATACAAACTTGGTATCTTTCCTTCCAACTGGAAGACAACTAGCGTTCAACCAATTACATAGGAAGAAAGAAGACACCTTCCAATAATTATAGACCCATTGCACCATTATCTGTCACCTCTAAATTGATGGAGAAAATAATCAACATGGAGCTCATTCAATACCTAGAGAGCTCCAAAATCGTGAATGACTGGCAATATGGCTTTCGTCAGCAGAAATCAATAGGAGACCTGCTTGCTTACGTAACACATGAATGGCAGAGATCTATTGAGGAATATGAGACATCTCTAGCTGTAGTATTGGATATTTCCAAACCAATTACCCGAGTCTACCATCAAAGCCACCTTGGGAAACTTCCGGCATATGGTTCGCCGTGTCAAATTTGTCGTTCAATATCGATTTTCCTCTCAGATAGATCACTCCTTGTTGTGGAGTATCCTTCGACACAATGACTATGAACACTGGTGTTCTGGAGGGATCTGTCTTGGCACGATATTTTTTTGCTCCATATAAACAGTATGCTAGAAGTAACAACCTGTATCGTTCATAGATTTGCAGATGACGGCACAGTCCGTACCGCTGTGTCATCAACGGCCCTCATACCATCCAATGAAGCCAGAGGAGCCAGACAGAGATAGGTTGACGCAATTAATGTAGAACTCGCCATGAATTCGATATGAGGATCTGACAATCTAGTAGAGTTCAATGCAACCAAAACTCAAGCTCACATCTTCTCTACGAAGGCGGATTCCACAATCCCTAGTATGATGGTGTCAAGTCCGATCAAGTCTCTTCTATTTTGCTGGAAGGTTTCAGTTACTTCAGGATTATTCTGTATGCCTGTTCTAGTGTATGTATAATTAATACATGATTATCTAAAGACCGGCCCTTTTTTGATTCTCTGTTTATTTGTTCCTGATGAAAATTCATTCTGAACTCCAATGAACTAACTATTGATAATTCTATTCTCACTAGTAGCTTCTTCAAACAAATATCATAAATCACTAATTTACCAAAAAAGAACTACCTAATATATAGCTTAAATAATAATATAGATTCTTGACCAGCTATTGTTGTAACAGCATCAAATGGTCTACTCAAAAGTGCACCTAAAGTAAATCGTGCATTTGCGCACATCTCACGACTTCACCCAGAAACCATGCCTCAAGATATAATAAAATTCATCACTCAAACAATACCAAACGTAAACTGTGAAAAACGCAATTCAAAATATCCTGACTCTTATGCGTCATTCAAACTATCCTACCCTACTGAATATGCGGAGCAAGTAATGAATCCAAAAATGTGGCCAGAAGGGATAACTATAAACAAGTTTCTTATGAAGCGGAGGAACAGAACCACAACACCATGACTCAAATAATAAATATTGTTCAACTAAACGTGCAATCGGCAAGAAATAAAATCCCACAATTAAATGCACTTGTCAATGAAAGTAATACCGATAGTGTCAGTGTCGATATTCTCTGCTTAACAGAACACTTTATGAACAGTGAAGCTAGTCATTTTGTTATTGATGATTTTAATACAATTTCGTACTTCTCAAGAACGTCCCTTAGAGGAGGTAGTATCATCCTATGCCGAAAAAATCTCAATTGTTATGACATCCCTGAGATTAAAAATTTATCTGAACCACTACATTGCGAAGTTACTGCGGTGGTGGTTCCTAGTGATAATCTAATTATCGTGATGGTGTATCGTTCTCCAAATGGCCAATTTGAAGCATTTATTGATATTTGTAATAGACTCTCATTATACTTGACATCGACAAGGAAAGATGTCGTGATAAATGGGGATTTCAACATTCTATTTAACTCTAAGGATAAAGACTACTTAATTTTTAATGATTTAATAATATCGTTTGGCTTTGTTAGTGTAATTTCCCAACCTACCCATGGTGTTAATAGCATTGACAATATCTTAGTTAATTTCCAAAATCGTAGAACTTATGAAAGCTATGTTAGTGACCCTGGCCTGTCAGACCATAGTTCTGTTCCCATAAAATTGTCTTCAACCACTGTAAAAGATGAAAGGATTAAGCATGTAAGTCGACCTACCACAGCCTCAGGTAGGATAAAATTTTTCAATTTTATAAACTCTTATAACTGAGATTTTGTAAACTCTTTAAATATGGATATAAACTCAAAATCTAGTGAATTTGTTAATGTGTTTGTTGAGGCGATGGATGTGTCTTTCCCAGTCAAGGTGAGTTTCAAAAAAACCTATTCTGATAAACTACAATTCAACTGGTTTAACAATGACTTGCAAAGAGAAAGGGAAAATGTCCGCTTCTTGTCCGAATTTAAAAACAACTTTCCTAATGTGCAGAATATTAAAAACACGTTAAAGACAGCAAAAATCTCATATAAGTATAATCTTGATAGACATAAAACCCTGGCATACAAAAAACACATATTAAATTCTAAAAATAACAATAAAGCATATTGGGATATATTTAATGCCAATAGGCCGAATAATAAATTTTCAAAAATCAATTTAGATCCTAATAAACTTAACTCATTCTTTATAAATATTCCTGATGACATAAGAGAACGTATTCCCAAATACAATAATAATTTTAAAAAATACTTAAAATACCTAAAAAGCTCAAATTTGCAACCTTTTTTCTTCAAAAAAGTAAGTTTCATACAAGTGAGAGGTATTATTAATAGTTGTACTAACAAAAAATGCAAAGACCATTATAATCTAAATGTCGAACTAATAAAAAGTGTTATAAACATTATTATTTATCCATTGACAAAGTTAATAAATCAGTGCATTAATGTGGGCGTTTTCCCTGACTCTCTTAAGATCTCAAGGATAGTGCCGGTTCACAAAAAAGCCCCACTGACGAAATGAACAATTACCGACCTATAGCTATTTTACCAATATTTTCTAAAATTCTTGAATCGTGCTTAAAAATCCAAATTGTTGAATATTTTGAATCTGCTGGTGCCTTTTTTGTGAACCAGTATGGATTCCGTAAAAAAAAGTCTACTCCGGATGCTATAAAAAAATTAATAAACTACATAGTGACTGGTATGGAAAAGGGTTTGGTTGTTGATTCATATTTTTATGATTCAACAAAAGCATTCGACTGCGTATCAGCTGAAATCCTAGTGGAAAAATTGAACCTTTATAACTTAAATGACATCACCTGTAAATTAATCAAATCTTTCCTAACAAGCAGAAAACAATATACTTCCTTAAACGGAGTTGCTTCTAATCACGGTGACGTCATCGGTGGAGTACCCCAGGGATCGGTTCTCGGACCTACACTATTTTTGATTTTCATAAATGACCTCGTACAGGCAGTGGGAGCAGCAGACCTTCTGTTATTCGCCGATGACACCGGCGTGATCGGTAGCGACCCAAATGAAGCTCACTTGATTAGCTCCCTTGTACATACACAGACTCTTCTTCTGGAATGTTTTTGTGCAAATGAACTTGCGGTTAATCTAGACAAGACAGCTAAGATATTTTTCACACATAAAAATTTAAGATTTGAAAAACCTACAAATGTAAAATTTTTAGGAGTCATTCTAGATCCTTCCTTGAACTGGGAAGGACACATCGATTACCTAGCAAAAAAGATGTCAAAAAATATTTTTCTAATAAGAAACTTAGTGAATCCCTCACCTGAGGATGTGATACGTATGGCCTACTCCTCGCTAATACAATCTCACATGACGTATGCCTTGACATGCTGGGGTCACTCCTCACATGCTAGTAGAATATTCGTTAAGTATACAGAGAAAAGTCGTACGAATAATGTCAAGAAAACGTTTTAGAGACGACGTCAGATCTACTTTTACTAAATTAAATATCTTAACATTACCTTCTTTGTATATATCATTGTCTTATAGACGGAATGTCTAATAGCACCCATGTCTTAAATAGTGATTTTCATAACTATAATACCAGACAATGTAACAATATTCATACTGATTTTCTAAGCCTAATTTCTGGTAAATACAGTTCAAATTATTATGGCAAAATATTTCTAAGTAAATTACCTGAACATTTTAAAGCCTTACCATTAAAAAAATTTAAAATTACATTAAAGGACTTTTTATCTAAAAATCCGTTCTACGATTTCAATGAATTTTTAAGCTTCAATTTTTGAGTATACAATATTTTCTAATATAACACCACGGGAAAAATCCTATTGCGTTTTCCTATCAGTAGGCCATATTTTTGCATAATTTTAGCTCATTTTATCATATTTTACCATATTTTAACCGATTTTAACATATGTTCACATGTTATTCTACTTAATTTATTTACAAAATTTTTTTTAATTACATATTATGTATATATACATGACAAGTGTAAACAACTGTATAACACGCAATAAACTGATTCTGATTCTGATTCTATGAATTATATATAAATTCTCAGGAAATATGTAACATTAACAATTGTGCTTCACATTTCCGTCTCTACGTACGTTTCGGTCTCACGAACATCTTCAGAAGCCTTATTACGTCAAAAACCAGATCACTTGAAACTAATTGTATTAACACAAAGCGTCCATATCGCGCACCAATCTCAATCAAAATGCCCACGTCCCCGAAACGGACAGAAACAAGAATAATCGAAATTGTAACACATCAATGTTGTAAGTATAATATATCAAGAATCTACTGTTTAGCAGTACTCTAAAGAAATACGAACTCATGTCAAAAAAGTCTATGAATGACTAAAAACGGGAACACTAGGTTCAAGTATTTACTTTCGAGCCATATGTTAAGATTCATGAGGTAATAGAAAAATGTTTGTTTTTGGAAATATACTTTTGACATTCTACTTAAAATATACTTTTAACATTATAAAGACGCATGTAGGAATTTGCAAGAATATTAATTATGTAACTTAGTATAAATATGACTTAATGTCTGAATATTTGTCCTATGACTCACAGATTTGGAGTCACGTTTGATGTGAATCATCTCCAGAATAGATCTCTCATAATAATTGATTTCCTTAGTTAAAATTTTGTATTCGAATTGATGGTTATAATAAAAGCAGTGTTTAGCAGGGGCGGTGGAATTTGCTAAGTTTTTGTTATAATATAAAGCATAAATGTTCATGTGATCTATTTCCCGAAAATTTATATATAATTTGATAACAATTTAAGGATATATTATACTGGAATTTCACGCAATTGTGTTCGAACCTTTGGGGAATTAAACAATAAACTGGTGGCAAACGAAAAATCCAATTATACAAATTTAACAATGAAGAATTATTGAGTATTTTCTGATCATTCAATAGGATATCGACCTTCTTATATTTATCAATTTCTAGCTACCTTATCAGGATAGGTCGAATCGGAAGCCTCTTAGCGAAATTCAAATTTAAATTTCTTATAGAAAATAATTTAAAGTTTTCAAGTTTGTATACAATTTCTAACCATTGGCGTAGAAGTTTTAGGAGTTTCGATACGTACAAAACACCATAACTACGATGGTGTATCCGTGTCAGGAATATTTCGTAACCAAAAAAATTAGTCATACATTGAAACTAAAGTGTAGTGAGATTGAACTCAAAATCTTCATTCGTTCAGCAGATAATGGACAAAATATCCCGGAAACGAGGTGCTACCGGGAAGATCAAAGATCCTTTTTATTTTCGGATGTATTATCATTCCTAGAAGTTTGTTGATTTGAAACCTTGCATATTTAGATATAACTACAACTCAACCAATCTTAATTAAATTTGTTCCAAATTGGAGCATTGTATACCAAGATGAGTGATTTTCTTAATAATTATTATTTTCATTGATAAAACGTGAATTAAAAACAGCAATTTCTCACGGTTTTCTTTGCCATCCATGATTTTTATGTAGAAACTTAATATGCACATCCCTGTTTGACTAACATCTGTTCAAACTTTAGTCATTTGTTCAGATTTGTCCATATTGGAATAATTTCTTTACAAAGACGTGAATATGTTAGTTTTGTTGAGTTATCTTATTCACGGCACTTCTGTTTTCTTCATTTATGTTGGTATTTTTCAGTGTTATTCAGTCAGGTAGGTAGTTATTTTTTCTTCCACTATCGAATGGAATGATATTCTGAGAGCATATTCTTCAACATTTCAAATAGAATCACAGAAATAAGGATATTTTTAACCATATTTTATAGAACAAATGTGCTATAGACATGACTAAAAATATGCATCAAATGTTCAGGAATACAAATAATAATTTCTAATAATATTTTTAATTCATTGATTTTTGGAATATGCTAGTCACTGTAGTTGTGAAATTAATTACGACATGATTGAATGTTAGATCACCTGAATATGAGTATTATTAAGTTTCAATGATGTTCTTATCTTTCTTCCGTAAAAAATCAGTATAGAACGAAAAGCCCTTTAAAGTAAGCGATGCGCAGAATTCATGTGTTGATAGAACTGAATTGAGGGATATTGTTTTTGCTAAGTGTAGTTGAATATATCGGACATTTTCAGTTATTATTTCTCAGTTTCCAGATTTAATAAGAACAATCAAAGATCCAAAGAAACCGACTACCTTAGAAGAGATAAATGTTGTGTATGAAGACGGAATAAAAGTATTTATGTTAGACCTTTGGAATTGGTAATATAACTTGTCGAGGTATTTTAGATTTTGGATTCCACATCTGATAATATCAATGTAGTTTATTTTGAGAGACACAATCCCTAATTAGATGATGTCAGGTATAACTATCCCTATGGAGTTCTCAATAACCATGGCCGTTATCATCACCAACAACATCCTCGTATACGAAAACTGCTTTACAGAATCGTGGTCTTCCATCCCGAGTTGATAACATAATCTACAAAGCACAGATTCGATCCGTCGTGGAGCACTGTTTCATGGAATATGCTGAGGCTTTCAAATTCTACTCAGAAGAGAGCTAGCTATTCGTCCATTTGGTGGTGTCATAGACACGAATTCTTTGCCCTATCTAGAAGTTCGCAAGAAATGGAGCGAACTCCATCTTTTCAATAGACATATTTACGTTCGATGTTTATCGGAAATCTCGTCAGTTATTTCACCATGAGTGATTGTAGGTAGACAGACTGGAAGCGTTCGTGCGATTCACCCTTCATTATTAGATTTGAGGCCTATAGAACTTCTTCTTATGAGACATTTTCCTATCGAACGTGAGGTTGTGGAGCTTTGGCTAGTGTCTATAACCTATGAACTTTCGAGTAAATTTCCAATGCCTACTACCTCTCTCAACACTCCACCTCTGGCTCACTCGATATTTTCCAGAAATGATAGGTTTTCATCTCGTGTAGACAGAATTAAAAAAAATTTGGCTATTCCCTATGATTATTCCAATAGTGAGGTCCATCATCGCAATATTCCATTACAACTAGTTGACGAAATTATAAATGAACGGGCATCGTATGGCGTGTTTAGTTGTTGACGATTCATTTTATAGAAAACACATTAACATTGCCACTGGGTATAAATAGTGTTGAAAGTGCAATTTGGTCGAACGAAAACAAGAGTGACATCCCGAGATGAAATCGCAGTGCAATTGTTTGAGTTCGAAACAAAACTTCCGTCACCTATTATACTCTCTATATTTCAGACTCCTGCAACAGAAAGTTTTCTACTCCTGCAACTGAAAGTCTTCAGAACACAGAAATGTAGACGAATAATTCTGTCGCATATGTCACCATCACTGCAGCTGTGATTTATCACTATAGGAGCAACGTAAACAATTTTCAGTTTTATGGGTGCCATGTTGGGTAGAGGTAAAGTTTGTGAAAATTATTGAAAATCTTATAGTCACTGACGTACTAAATTGTTTCTGGACTGAGTTTTTTCTCAAATTAACTTATTTAACATCAACATTATTGTAAAAAGTTGGCATTTCAAAATATGTCGTTAGATGGTGAATATGCTGGTCAGTGAACTATTTTCCAATTATTCATATTCGTGTGCACAGAGATGATAGAAACGAATATTGTGATGTTGGCAATGGAAATATCATCTGCTATTCACTTTTTTCTATTAATGCTCATTATGATGTGATAGAGTTTTTCCAACAATTATTGCTTCCAAATCAGTTCCTAATACTGTTCCATGTTCTAAGAAAAGAAACTCGTCAACAAACTGATTGTCGAGACAATAAGCTATTGAATTCGGAAACTAACGCCTTTCTTACTGCCCACAATAGACGTAGTATAAAGACAGCATTGCAATCTGTTTAGATAATGTTTTCCGGATTTTCGCGGAAACATATATTTTGAGCATTTCAGAATGATCTGTTATTGAGATGATATCTGTGTGTATTTACCTGCATCACCCACTATGGAGACGACTGCACCGTTCCTATTGATGCGGATTCAAAATTTCGCAAATCACTTTAAAGTGGTAAACATATGGTTATGTACCTATATTATACTAATAGGGTAAATACGACCTGACTAAGCTTTCCTGTTCGAATAAGCTGCACTATTACTTTTAATGAATTGATTCACCCAAGCGCGGGTTTCTCAAGGAGGAAACCAGATTCTTCTCTAGTTTGGTCATGTCTTTTCTTCGAGTTTTGTAACCTTCGCCTATGGAACCCATCGGCATCAGAGCGGAGTTAGACGGACAGTTTCGATAGTAGAGCTATACAAATAAGAATAATTCATTCTGGAAGGGAAAATTACAATGATTCCATCAAGGAGGTAAAAACTAGATAAATTACGAGCGAAGATAACAGTTCTTTCTTATTTTAGGCCACACGCAGTGAACTATAGTCCAAAAAAAAACAATGTTGTCCTTATGATCATTCTACATAATGATGGAGCTATCAGTGGTCGGGATGACAAAAAAACAAACATTATCTTAGATTACATTGCAACCAATAATAATAATAAGAACTAATAACATGACGTAGACATGTAAGAGGAACACAAATCGATGATCAAAGACTGTTTTTCATAATATGTTGGGTATTTCCGGCTACAATACATTCTTTCGGGCAACAATAAATCCGAGAGGAACGAGAATTAATTATCCAAAACTGATTGTCGAGACAATAAGCTATTGAATTCGGAAACTAACGCCTTTCCTACTGCTCACAATAGACGTAGTATAAAGACAGCATTGCAATCTGTTTAGATAATGTTTTCCGGATTTTCGCGGAAACATATATTTTGAGCATTTCAGAATGATCTGTTATTGAGATGATATCTGTGTGTATTCACCTGCGTCACCCACTATGGAGACGACTGCACCGTTCCTATTGATGGTGCGGATTCAAAATTTCGCAAATCACTTTAAAGTGGTAAACAAAGGGTTATGTACCTATATTACACTGATCGGGTAAATACGACCTGACTAAGCTTTCCTGTTCGAATAAGCTGCACTATTACATTTAATGAATTGATTTACCCAAGCGCGGGTTTCTCAAGGAGGAAACCAGATTCTTCTCTAGTTTGGTCATGTCTTTTCTTCGAGTTTTGTAAACAAGTAAAAATACCTTCGCCTATGGAACCCATCGGCATCAGAGCCGAGATAGATGGACAGTTTCGATAGTAGAGCTATACAAATAAGAATAATTCATTCTGGAAGGGAAAATTACAATGATTCCATTAAGGAGGTAAAAACTAGATAAATTACGAGCGAAGATAACAGTTCTTTCTTATTTTAGGCCACACGCAGTGAACTATAGTCCAAAAAAAACCAATGTTGTCCTTATGATCATTCTACATAATGATGGAGCTATCAGTGGTCGGGATGACAAAAAAACAAACATTATCTTAGATTATATTGCAACCAATAATAATAATAACTAATAACATGACGTAGACATGTAAGAGGAACACAAATCGATGATCAAAGACTGTTTTTCATAATATGTTGGATATTTCCGGCTACAATACATTGTTTCGGGCAACAATAAATCCGAGAGGAACGAGAATTAATTATCCAAAACTGATTGTCGAGACAATAAGCTATTGAATTCGGAGACCAACGCCTTTCTTACTGCCCACAATAGACGTAGTATAAAGACAGCATAGCAATCTGTTTAGATAATGTTTTCCGGATTTTCGCGGATATACATATTTTGAGCATTTCAGAATGATTTGTTATTGAAATGATATCTGTGTGTATTCACCTGCGTCACCCACTATGGAGTTTCGCAAATCACTTTAAAGTGGTAATCATAGGGTTATGTACCTATATTATACTAATCGGGTAAATAAGACCTGACTAAGCTTTCCTGTTCGAATTAGCTGCACTATTAGTTTCAATGAATTGATTTTCCCAAGCGCGGGTTTCTCAAGGTGGAAACCAGATTCTACTCTAGTTTGGTCATGTCTTTTCTTTGAGTTTTGTAAGCAAGTTAAAATACCCTCGCCTATGGAACCCATCGGCATCAAAGCGGAGATAGACGAACAGTTTCGATAGTAGACCTATATAACTAAGAATAATTTATTCTGGAAGGAAAAATTACAATGACTCCATTAGGGAGGTAAAAACTAGATAAATTACGAGCGAAGATAACAGTTCTTTCTTATTTTAGGCCACACGCAGTGAACTATAGTCCAAAAAAACCCAATGTTGTCCTTATGATCATTCTACATAATGATGGAGCTATCAGTGGTCGGGACGACAGAAAAACAAACATTATCTTAGATTATATTGCAACCAATAATAATAATAATAACTAATAACATGACGTATACATGTAAGAGGAACACAAATCGATGATCAAAGACTGTTTTTCATAATATGTTCGATATGTTTGGCTACAATACATTGGTTTGGGCAACAATAAATCCGAGAGGAACGAGAATTAATTATCCAAAAGACGACTATTTCAGAAACACGCTGGTCACACCGCTTGAAGATTCCTGTTCATATATGCCAAGACTAGAAATGGGTTAAGAGAACGCAGAAGGAATTTGAACAGTTCAGGTAGGGATTCGATTTGAGAATTCACTCTTCAGGCTGTGGGAACCCCAGGTACAACTTCAAAATGTGCACGCTGTAAATTTTGATCCTGAAAGAATTAGACACATATCCTATGTTGCAAATGTCAAAATCATATTTGTAATGGACTTGTTACTTGTTATTTCAACAGATTCTTTTGTTGCAGTTGATCCTCATCATCCGCCTATAGAGTTTACGGTGGATGCGCTAAACTTTGACTATCATCAATTATCAAATGACTCGAAAATCCAAACTTATAATTTCAAACAAAGGAAACTTTCCAAAAATTTATGATTCGTTTTGTTGGGCCGATTGGACTATGCTATATAATGACGAAATTGATCCCAATTATGCTTGTATCATACTTTATGAAATAATTGATAATACCTTCCGTCAAACAGTTCCGAAACATACAAAAAATATAATACAGAACATCCTCCTTTGTTTGATAGATAACTCCTGAAAACCATGGAGGAAAAACTTTATAAAAAATATAATTCCAATTAGTACCACGGAAAATTCAAATTGCTAAGATCAGCTCTCAAAATACAAATCAATTTATCATATACAAGTTATATAACACGATAGCCCAGATGATATAGTCAATGTATTTTCTAAAAATTTTGAAAGTGTCTACAAATTGCCCTCACTCAATAACAAACCTTTCGGTACATGCAAAAACGATATTAAGCAGTCATTTATAACTGAAAATGATATCTTAACAACTATTAAAATATCTAAGGACAAGCATATTGCAGGAGTTGACAATATACCTAATTTCATAATAAGAGACTGTGCCTATATCCTTGTCAAGCCCTTGCACTTCTTGTTTAACTTAATACTAAAACGTTGGATCTTACCCGATATATGGAAAAAAGGCAGCATAACCCATCAAAAGGGGGTGACTCATATATACTCACAAATTATATACCAATAGCTATCCTTTGCAACTTTTCGAAGATATTTGAGTCAATATTGTATAAGTACATCTACAATGATACCAAGCACACAATATCTAAATTTTAACATGAATTTGTTGAAAAAACATCTACTATGTCTAACATAACTTGCATTACACAATTCCCCTCTCACGTTTAGATAACCTAGGTCAAGTCGATGACATATACATGGATATTCAGAAAGCCTTCAATCAAATCGATCTAGAAATTCTCCTTCATGAATTAGACAGCTTGGGATTCTCAGATGAGCTGACCACACCATTCGGATCCTATTTATTCAACAGTAAACACTGGTCGAAACCATACATAACAACCTCTGAAATCCCTCCAGGCTCAAACTTTGACGGCTCATATTTCTACTCTTTGTGAATGACGTCACAGAAATACTGCACTGTGGAGTGTTAATGTCCACGGATGACTTGAAAATATATCTCCAACTCTCAATGCTAGAAGATTGCGAAATTCTACGAAATTGTATTGAGTCGGTTTGTGAATGGTATAGAGTCAACAATTTAAAATGTTAGGTCATCACTTATTGCCCATTCTAGAAAATTAAGCAACATTGAGTACACGTACAGTATAAATGGCTCGGAGTTACAAAGATGTTTGGATATTGAAACGGATGTGAAACGGCAACCCATCTATTCTGGGCGCCAGTGAAACGGACCCGCTTTGGGTCGGTTTTAATTGGCCCAACTAGCTCAATTCAAATTAATTAATCTCAGGGCTCGTAGTGAAACGTGCCTTGTGATTCAAGACTGGTGAATTGCCCAAGCGCCAACTGCTTAAAAAAAACTATAAAACTAAATGAATTCACAGTCAAGAATACAAGCATTACGAGATGGTTTAACAGTCGATGGAAATTCGGAAAAACAATACAAGTTCAACTTAACAATTCGTATATTCCATCAGAATTTGAATTATAAAGGAAATTAAATTACAAATTTTTTAGAATAACAATTGGAAATATAAATAATATTGAATTCGTAGAAAAACAATTATAAAATTAAATCAATTTATAACATAAATGGAATTTTAAGAAAACAATTATAAAATTGAATCAATTATTAACTTGAAAAGAACGAAATATCCAATAAGAGGAATTAAAGTAGACCTCGAATGATTCTATAAAAATTGGTGGAATACAACTTCGGATAAACAACAAAATCAGAGAATGAAATTATGGTCATTCAAACAAGAAAATGTTACCCTCCTTGGAACTCGTAGGAACTGGAAGTCGGTCCTGTCAGGAAAGTCACTAAACCGCCTTGGAGTGAAGGGGTGAGGAACCTCAGACGTTCAAACCCTATAATTTCAAAGAACGAACAGTACCTGACTTGAGATCATAAGGACAAGCTACACCGTCGGTTGGAATAACCAGGTGATTCCACAACCGATAATGTTATCTTTCCCAAATTGTGAAACACTATTACAAAATGGATATCTTGACAAGATATCAATTTAGGCAAAAATTTAATTTAATCTGAAAGAAATAATCGATTACAATTGATATTTGAAATTAGCAAATAGTTAACATGTGACTGAATTAATAATACTAAAAATGTGACTTGAAAGAATAATAATTAAATTGTATCTGAAAGAATATTATTTGAAAGGTTGAAATTTGCTAGTTAGCATAAAATTCTGGTTTGCTTGAAATTAATTGTACACGTGGATTGATAATGTAAACTGTATTAAGTCCCAAACGGCGTGACAGTGTAATAAATATATGTATACCTAATAAGCAGTAATTAGGTTGTTTGTTTCGTGTTCACCCTTATCAATCTTTACTGCACGTTTGTCTAATAAGACCACCCCATGTATCTTGTACTAGGATAACAAAATGGTGATCTACAAAATCGCGCAAATACCATGTGCACAAATTGCGGGGTCAAGTAAAAAGGTGGAAATTAAATATTGTCTGTAACAACTGCCCACGTCTCGTTAGAGTAATTTCATACAATGACTACAACAATCCCTGTAATGATGAAAAAGATATACCTGGGATCATGCTAAATGCAAATCTGATTGTGTGATAAGTCGAGACAAACTTCCTCCGAAATATAATCACATTCAGGTACTGTACATCAAGAAGTTTAATAACAAATCTGAATCAAACTATATGTAGCCTGATGTGCATAATATTTCGGAAGCAAAAATTAAGAAAATGTATGTAAAGACAATGAATTATAAATCTCGACTCACCCTGTTAAAGGTTAACACCACAATGAGTTCTCTTCGACTTCCGTTATCATACCTCCCACTTCGCGATATAGCGACATCACACATCAGGAATGCTAGTTTCCATAGTCGATGTTTTATCGACCTGCAGATGTCTTTAACTAATTAGATGACAAGTTTGCTAGCCGAAAAGAAATCTAATCTGTTCATTATCAAGTTCTATACAATCCCGTAACGCAACCCGTTACAATATAAAGAATCTCGGAGTGGTATTTGATGGTAGTTTTTGCCCCACACATCAACCGCATTATATCATCGTGTTATAGATCCCTAGGATTTATCTACAGAAACTGCAAGGATCTTGGAAATGTTTGAAAACCTTATATTGTGCATTAGTTAGGTCTAAGATAGAATATTGCTCTCTTGTCTGGTATCCCATCTATAAATGCCACATTGAGTTCATGAAATATCTCTCCCATAAAATAGATAGGAGTTAACCGCCACGCGGAATTGATAATAAGGTGCTGTTGACAAGAGTCAATATGAACTGTCTACAGAACAGAAGAACTGTCGCATCAACATTATACATCCATGAACTGGTTATCAATGAAATAGATTGTAACCAACCTCTTCAGCAAGTAAACTTCTTAGTTCGCCGACTGAACTGTAGGAATCCAACAACATTTTATTGTAAGTCCCACAAAACTAACCTACATCTTGATAGTCCAGTATATACAATTTGTAATAACTTCAATGAAATATCACAACAATATGACTCCCATATTGGAGTACTTGAAATAGCAAGGGAAATTAATCAATAATAGAACCCTATGCTACTCTACATTATTGATAATGTTTATTCTTGTATAACCGTAATTATAATCACAATGCATTGTGAAACTTAAGGTTTCCTATAATTGGTTATATCCTGTTCGGAAATTAGAATTTCTTTTAAAACCAAATAATATTATTAGTCGAATACTAGGTAAGTACTAATGTTAGAATAATATAGAAGAGATGTTGATGTTAAAACCCTTTCATTATTATTGAAGTACGTTGTTATTGATACGGAACTCCATATCAAAAATGGGCCACTCAACTATTTCAGGTCAAATCGACCTCACCAGTATAGTTAATTCGACGAAACAGCCAACGTATATACAAATAAACCGATATATTTCAACATATTCAGGTACACAAATTAATTATAATATATAAAATTCATAACAGCGAAGTTGAGAAGCGACGGGCAAATGTTAGGTACGACAAATCTCGGATACATCAGTTAATTTCCAAACAAAAACGGAAAATAGAATGCAATCAATTAACCAAATTATACCCATTACCTTCGAATAATTCAATGAAATTTGAAAGCTGCACTTATCATCCTTCAATAATTAATGAATTTCACAATTTGTTATCTACATTCGCAATAAAACCCGTTTATAGATGCGAGAGCAAGCTGAAAACCGTTTAGTCAATATTTCCGATTTCGACAAATCGGTTATTTACAAAATTATGAGTCATATTCAAAATGATAAGTGGGTCAAACTAGAAGGAGTAACTAGTTTTAAAGAAGAATGTAGAGAAGGATAATAGTAGGAAATCAATATCAGCATCAGCAGAGAACATAATTTCAAATTCAGTTCCCACCATCACTCAAAAAATGTATCACTTTTCAAACAAAGTACGCACAAACATCTAGGTAACTATTAAGAAGTGATAGGAATGTATAAGCGAAGGAGCAGTATATTAAATTCTGATTAATTCAAAGCTGAAGGTTTTTGCATTACCAATCCCAAATTGTATTCAAGCCGACACATTTTGTTCTCTTAATTCAGTTTACTCTGATGATGATTATTTCTATCAGGAAGTTCCTTAGCATTCCAATTAGGGATTCCGTACTTATAAATATTCAGAGAAATACACAGCAAAAATGCTCATTTTATTTGGTTGACCTTGTTGTCTTCTAAACATCTCTTCAAAAATATTAGGAATGACCGAAAGAAATTTTTGAATGTTCAAAAATCCTAATTTGGAAATTCAATTGTACAAAAGTGAACTGCAAAAAAAATAACGTAGTGGGGACATGTTATGAAACCAACTCACAAAAGGTAGAAACCATAACGAAATATCCGCAACCTGAAACTAGGACCAAGACTCAAGGTTTTTAGGCCCAATTAAATACGTCTGTGAACGCATCAAACATTTTTCCAAAACAACTGAACCAATGACAAAGTGTCTCAAGAAAGACGCAAAAATTAAGAAAAAATTCTCAATAATGACCCTATATTACCATATCAAGACTTCGATAAATCATTTGTACTGACAACAAAAAATTTATCAAACGTCACATTACATCAGTGGCATGCTGTCTCAGGGTATTATAGGGAAGATTAACCAACGAGTTTTTACTCAAGAATTTGAACGAAACTGAACAAATAAAATACTCAGCTATCGAGAAGGAGCGATTAGTCATTATATGGTCTACTAACAGTTCGTGTCTTATACATTCTGTCGAAAAATCTTTATTCACACTGTTTGGTTAATGTTTATGAATGAACACAATTCAAAATTTGTAAGATGACGTCTCAAGTTGAAGGAGTTCGATTATCAAACAATTCGTAAATTATGAAAGTACAATAAGAACGCCGATGCCTATCATTCAGTTAAAGGCCTTGGAAGATAACAAGCTATGGACAATGTTAAAGTACCCGATGATCGATAAGTTTCAGATCGAGAATCAATCCGTACTCCTAATGTGATGAGAGACATCGGTCCAAGCAGCATTTTTGCCTTTTGGCGATGCCTCAGGACTGCTTGACTGATTCTTGTACCAATGTGCGAACGATGGTAGGAGAGAATATCAATTTTTCAATTCATTTGACTTGGACCATGATAGTGTATTGCTTTTCCTGTGTGTTCTCTCATTCATTTTAATCGTGGGAGCAGATTTGCACTCGTTGGCTGAGAAAACCTGATCTATTGGATACAATTCAATGAGCATAGTCTATGATAAATTATTTACATTTTCATGTTTCACACCTACTTAGAATGAGTAATATCAAATTGAGAATATTATTGAATGACCCTCACTACTTCCATATTGAAAGGATTATGATTTTAATCTTTTTGAAAGCTTGACTTGCTAACATATTTCCCCATTACACACTGAAGGAACACTGAGCTGATGTGAGATAGCTCTACGTACATAATCTGTGTTTCTACTACTACGATTTCACTTTCTATGTCCTCACTCTTCAGACAATACGGTATATGGATTGGCAGAAATTGCTCCAATATCTTGATTATTTTTGATGCATTAAAGAAGAAGATTGTATCACAGATCACAATATTAGGGTTTAAGAGTTTGAGGTGTATAGTGAAATGGAGCCTCGAGAGTTGCAGGGGCATGTGTAATTTAATTATCATGAGAATAAATGCCAGTAGATTGACAAAAAATTTTTCTAGTCGAATGGAGTAAATTATCTTGAATTTAACAGTACATAATAGGAATTCAATCATGATAGTTGTTAAAATAGATTGACATTCTGCGAATTTCTGAAAACAAAACAAGAAGAATTATCAACTTTAAATGCAGAAATTTCTCAGAAACGTCTTGAAAATTTATCAGACCATCATCAAAACTTATGTCAAAATTGTTTAATTTACGAAAATCACTGATATTCGTAAAGCCTTACTCGAACAGTGTAACGGAGCTTCAAATTTGATATATTATTTATTTGGGATCAGACAGAAAATACGGGTACTACACGTAAACTCCGGTTAAACAGCTCATAATTTCAACAGAAATGCGTGAACACCAAATGTGTTAGTATTACACAGTAGTGAATGTGAAGTGTATGTCCTAAACTTTCGTGATTTTGGATAAGGTTAATTATCCCAATAGATGAATCGCTTCAATATTCGCATTCATTCCGATTAACTTATGTTGCAAGAACGACGATCTAGGAAATCAACCCATCAAATTTGAACAACTTTATGTGTAAAACCTGCGTACAACCAGCATAACTTTTCTTTCTCAGCCGCAAAGTAATCAGTGGAGCATCATTTGCACGAAATATATATATAAAAAGAAGCGTCACTGTCAAGCTTTGTTCGGGACATAAAGGACAAGGCCACAGCAGAAAATAAGGATTCGGTGGTACGGACTTGACCAGTACATCGAAAAACATATAAAAGTCAACGGCAGACTGAACAGAGATTTCTGAGAAGCTAGTTAACAGTTAAAGAGCTGAGATTTTTGTTAGTTAGAGTAATACAGTTGACTAAATAATAAATAGTAAGTACCAAATTTGTAACACGGTTCCGTGCTTCGGTGAATTAACATGAGGTGAATGATAGCTCAATATTTGTTCTTGGGCAATACGATATACTGAATTCCGTGGCTTGTGAGGAGTGGTAACGTTCACATGATATCCGATATTCTGTTGTAGTCAATGAATTCTTAGATTGTGCATTTGAGTTTATCCTGTCATAGGTCTGACCTCAAACCGATGAAGTTCACGTTTTGGATCCACACGTGAATCGATAGATTCAAGTAATTGTACGGTGTGTACAGAATGTGTATGTTTGAACAAAAAGCGCGTCTTTGATATATTTGTGCACGCTGTGTCGATCCCGGAAGGGTAATTATATCCTAGACGACCAAACCAACAACTGCTTGTGCACGCAGTGTCAATCCCGGAAATATAAGCTGGGGTGATTGTGTGTTTGATTATCGTAATAAATCTTGTGTCTTATGTGAAGCCCCGGCCTTGGGTGGAGAGGTTATTATAGATATGATAACTGGGGTTTGTGCACGCTGCCTCAATCCCAGAAGTATAAGCCGTGATTGTCTAACATCTGAAAGTGTGAGGTGCATAGTCAAAGTATACCAGGTCTGCCGGAGCCTCCCTTCCATCGTTTCTCGCGCTGGGTGACGTCAACCAGCTCCTCCAATCACAGCCTTGCTCTCATGAGCTCGTCGCCGGCACGTAACAACATCATATTATGTCGTCGTCTATGACATTAATGACATTAAATAAACAAAATAAACGACCAATCAGATTGCACTAAAATTTTGAAAAGAGTAGTAGGGAGGCTCCAGCAGACCTGGTATACTTTGACTATGGTGAGCTGTATGTAAACTGATACTGTAATGCAATTACCGCGGAACCCGTTGATAGCATAAGGCTGTGAATAATAGCCTCAGACTAGATAAACTCAGTCAAATTAGTATCCGAATATACCGTAAAAATTACCGAAGAAATCTGATATCGTATGATCGCAAACCTAGTACAGGCCAATATTTACCGATCCGACTGAATTTTCACCTTCTGATATATCGTAGTGTGTTTACCTGTTTACCCCTGGAACGAAATTATCAGCTAGTCACTCTTCACTAAGAAGCAAATGGAACAATAGTTCTGTTTTATGACTTTGTCTATCATATCCACTCCGGAAAATGGAGACATTTTTTTTCTCAGTATTTGTCAATATTCTCAAATGTTAGGAAGAGATTTTACTCATCATTCTAAAAGCTCATGTATCATTTAGTGATAGGTAGCTCCTATAAATTGAATCCATTGATATTACTAGACTTCTTTTGTATTATTACCTGCATTATAATTATAATATGATAAATGATTTGAGATTGTATAAGGTTGTTTGTACAAATAACAATATGTATATATACTCTAGCTTAGAATATATGATAGTATGAGTCTCTAGCGAGACCTTCTCGCACCGTTGACACTAAAATACGTCACGGTTTGCGATTTCTTGGACCGGAACTGCTATAGCACAAACTTTCTGTTTAATAATGTTAGTTAGACTCACTAACGATGGGATATCCTAGCTTTTATGATATGTTTCTGCAGTATGTTACATATTAACATCATAGTGAACCTGCAATGTTAATTTCGAAGTGCGATGTATTTTCATTCCTCTTCTATATTATTACATAAAACTTGAAAAATTGCGAACTACCGTATGCTTTTTTGGTTCAAGGTTTGACTCTGATATGATCAGAATTCTCTGAATGGAACAATGTATTCATCATAACGTGTTCATGCATTGAACTGAACTGAAACTTATCTTCCGGAAATTACATCTCAGAGATATTGCAGCATGGGTTGATAGCTGATTTGAATAGAACAATTTTGGTAATAGAATCAAGCAGCTGGAGAAAGCTGAATACCACTTCACAGATATATCCAAATTTATTTGGGGATAAGTATCAGCTCTCAAATTAAGGTCAAAATGAAACAGGATATGATAACAAGGAATATTTTGGCTGATTACCAATACCAATAACAGGTCTTTGAAGAATCCGAGTTTCTCGATACAACAATTAGCATCAGCCAATCGGAAAAGGGAACAAAATTGCAACTTTCAAGACAATACCTTGTCACTGGGACTTGAATGCAGCAGATGATAGGATTGTTCATTTCTGTCAGTTCACGGAAGCTACAGCTATTGATTGATCACTACCATTCGGAATATCATCTCAACAAAATAGGCATCATTAAGACCGATTCTTGCCGTTCCTCGATAAAAAAACACTGAAGTTCGTGTTTTTCTATATTGGAAATTAGGGAATGAATGCTTTTGTAACAAATCTATGGGGAAATCCAAGTGCCAAACTCAATAGGAAGATTAGTATGGTAACTTTTGCTCCAGGTCAACGATTTTTATTTTCCATCTTTTTCCATGAATTGGGCATTATTTGATTTTTCCACGTATCAGTTACTGGATCTACAGTTACCGTTAACATGGAATTATGACTTAAAATAAATTAAATTTGATTCATAGATCACTAACTTCCCTCACATGTAGGAACCGAAAATATATAGCAAATGGATAAATTCGGAGAAATACGTCAAATTATACATATGTCATTGAGTGACCAGTTTTTCCGAATTGACAACAGACTTTCTTTTATAAGGCTAGATTCTAGGACCTTTATCGTTCCACGTATCAGTTACTGGATCTACAGTTACCGTTAACATGGAATTATGACTTACAATAAATTAAATTTGATTCATAGATCACTAACTTCCTTCACATGTAGGAACCGAAAATATATAGCAAATGGATAAATTCGGAGAAATACGTGAGATTATTCATAGGTCATTGAATGACCAGTTTTTCCGAATTGACAACAGACTTTCTTTTACAAGGCTAGATTCTAGGACCTTTATCGTATCATTATGTATGCGAATGAAGTAGATCATATGGAGATAATCTAAAAACTTTATGGGAGCCCATTAAACGTATACAATATACATACCTCTTCCGTGGTTTAGCAGGTGAAGGTGTAATTTACTTGTTCTCTCTGTAGGTATGAGATGAGACTTCTACGTGGTTCGCCTTTCAACATTGGACATCAACATCACACACGCTTATCGTAACAACTCGACGTAGCCTTCAAATATATTGAATTCAAGTAGTTCTTCGTACGAAGTCTGCAGCATCTATGAAACGAATGAATCATTAATCAAACACCGTCAAGGATTGGACTTTTTTGAATATGAGTCCTTGGTGTATGTTTCGTTATCGGATTATTGGTTTAATAATTTGCGAACTCCATATTATTCCTAGCTAAATTACTCAATCTTAGTGATAATATAACAAGCACTGTTTGACTACTATTCAGCTTATAAGCTTGCATTGTATCAAGTATTTTTGTTTTTCTCTTACCCAAAAATTGGGAGATTTTACTGTGGGGTAATGTACTCTTACTAAATAAATATATAATGGGAAGCCACTTTGTTCTCACATGTCATCCTAGTTCCTCATTGCAACCTAATATTTTGCTATGGATGAACTTTCAAAATCATTCTGTATTTTCATGCTCACTTTCCTGATACCAAAGAGAAATGAATTCAAAGTAACCTCATTACCTATAAGGTAACTATGGTCCATTACCTGAAGATTTAAGGATCATATCCAGGTCGACCAACACAGAAATTTGTCGTCAATAGATCTAAAATGTAACTTGTAGATTTTCAATTAATAATTTCGGGAAGATAGATTATATGACTGTGATATGTACTTATAACTAAAAAACACTGTCATGATGCTCCGAGAAAACACTATGGTTCCATTTACAAAACTTGTGATACAAAAGTTCCACAAGAAGACTAGCGGTTTACGGAACAACACAATTCCTATTTTGACCATTTTAGAGCAATTTGCAAAATGTCAAACCTGACGCAGTCGTCTCCGCAGTGGGTTACGAACATACAAAAGCACGCACATACAGACACATTCTTAAGAATAGCTTAGACCAGAAAGGTTCAGAACTGATATTTCCATGGAACAAAAAATTGTCTAACTGTGATCACAATAGATATTTCCCCCATTTTAGTAAATATGGTGAGGAGTGATGCAAGGAAAAACCAGGATGTTGTTACTGAAAGAGGTGGCAGAATGATATCAAATCGTAGTAATTACTCACACTTACACTCCTCGTCATTTCAAAACGATTGTATTGAAGATTAATGTAAGTAGATGAACAGGACGAGTTCGGGAACAGGATATCCGGTCTCCGCTTCCGGTCTAGCTGTCGATGTGCATCCGGTGCATGAGCTCGTCCTTATCAGTTTTGAAAGGATGTAGGTGATAAGGATTTTATTTTATTTGTAAAGAGTATACAGGGTGTGTTCAAAAAGTGTGTCACATGTACAGAGTCACGTGACTAACACATGGCAGCATGGCGGCCCTAAGGTCCAACTGTCATGGCGACCATAAGGTCCAGCTGTCATGGTGGGCATAAGGACCAGCTGTCATGGCGACCATAAGGACCAGCTGTCATGGCGACCATAAGGACCAGCTGTCATGGCGACCATAAGGACCAGCTGTCATGGCGGCCATAAAGACCAGCTGTCATGGCGGACCTAAGGTACAGATTGCTTCGTAGAGATGTCGCCATCAAGTGACAGCTGTCATGGCGGACCTAAGGTACAGACTGCTTCGTGGAGGGGGCTCCGTCACCTCTAGGAAGCAATAAGGACCAGCTGTCATGGCGGGCATAAGGACCAGCTGTCATGGCGACCATAAGGACCAGCTGTCATGGCAATCATAAGGTACAGGTTGCTTCGTGTAGGTGTCATCACCAAGTGACAGCTGTCATGGTGACCATAAGGTCCAGCTGTCATGGCGACCATAAGGTCCAGCTGTCATGGCGAGCATGAGGTACAGCTGTCATGGCTACTATAAGGTCCAGCTGTCATGGCGACCATAAGGTACAGCTGTCATGGCGAACCCAAGGTACAGACTGCTTCGTGGAGGGGGCTCCGCCATCTCTAGGAAGCAATCTGTACCTTTGGTCCAAAGGTACAGGCTGCTTCATGGAGATGTCACCACCACGTGACAGCTGTAATCGAAGGTACAGAATGCTTCGTGGAGATGTCGCCACCACGTGACAGCTGTCATGGCGACCCTTGGGTACAGGCTGCTTCATGGAGATGTCGCCACCACATGACAGCTGTCATGGCGGACCAACGGTACAGGTTGCTTCGTGTAGGTGTCACCACCACGTGACAGCTGTCATGGTGAGCTAAAGGTACAGGCTGCTTCATGGAGATGTCGCCCCCACATGACAGCTGTCATGGTGAACCAAAGGTACAGGTTGCTTCGTGTAGGTGTCACCAACACGTGACAGCTGTCATGGTGAGCTAAAGGTACAGGCTGCTTCGTGTAGGTGTCACGTGACAGATGTCATGGCGGACCGAAGGTACAGGCTGCTTCGTGTAGGTGTCACCACCACGTGACAAAGACTGCTTTGTCATTGTTTCAATCCGGCGACCATAGTTTACGAACGATGATGACGTCACTGCTTCGAACCGATGACAGTAACTGATTCAATCCGGCGACCATAGTTCACGAACGATGATGACGTCACTGCTTCAAGCCAATGACAGTAACTGATTCAACCCGGCGACCATAGTTTACGAACGATGATGACGTCATCATCGTTCACGAACTATGATGGTCAGATGAGGAATGAAATGCGAGTAATAATAATGATACTCTATGTGTAAATGTGAATAGTTGGAGGTTATGATAAAGATATCCAGTAAGTTTGTAAATGTGTCATTATGCATATATCTTTTGAAGAATACACACGTATACTTAGAAAATTTGTGGAGAAAGTTCATGAACTAAGAAGAGACTTGAATTTTTACGAAGATAAAATAAAAGTTATAAGACTGTTGAATACATTTACAAATGCAAAAAGTGAAGATAATGATGGGAGTGGGGGTGTTAAAAACAAATTTCGTGATTCTAACCACAATTCTGAATGGTATTCTATACGCGAACGTTCCCCAACACGTTGAGCGCATTTATATTTGTCTGAAGGATGTTGCAACCGATGGTGGTGGGGGGTGTAACCGTACCGAATGGATTCCGATGAATTTTAGAAAAATCAACGATAATCAATTAGAGGTATTCGCATTCAACATTCCTCAAGATAATCGTACCACCATACATTATAAACTTAAACTTTTATTCTTTGATCGGAGTGAGGGAGATATGGCTGAATGGCAATTGCTCCAACAATCATCATGTTTACCACGTGTCATACAAAAGACAATATCAACACCATCCACACGTACATCATCCTCACTAGACGAAGAAATTTCTAAAATTTTCGCAATTTTGTATGCAATTTTATCTTCTTTATCAGTACTAATGTTGAAAATGTTTGTTAAATATGTAAAGAAGGCTATTTACCATGTAAATAAATGATTGTATGAAGATATAAGTGTTTTAATAAAACAAAAGGAATGATAATTATAATAATATATTGACATTATCATTTGCTAGTTCATAAGCTTTATTTTTGTGATTGATAACACATTCTATCAATGACTCGATGTTGATATCACTAATCAATTGTTCACCCCCCTCTTCTTCTGCGGCATGAATAATATTTCCTCTTGCATACCATTTCAAATCGCGGCGGAAATTCTGTTTCACTTCGTTACCAATATCGATAGCATGAGATATGTTAGACCATTTACGTATTAATCGCATTCCCCGATTTTGTAATTTTCTGTCGGCATCACGCCAACCATCCTCCTGTCGACGCATTAGGTACCATTCTGGTCTCATATCATTCGATGTTCGATATAATCCTAAATAATATATATTATATAAATTTTATTATAAAAAACAATGTAATTACCTAAATTTCGTCTCTTCCCAAAATTTATAGGAGGTGGAACAATATTTGGTGCAATGTTATTCCGTAAGGTGATAACATTCATTTGAATTTGTTGAGATAAGCGTTGAGATCGTTCTTTCGCAAGACATTCACGTTCCTCAGCTCTTTGACGTTCTTGTTGTTCATAGAATTTCTCGTACTCACAATATTTCATCATAATAAATTTCATTAACGAAAACAGTTCACGTAACTCGATGACTTTAGGAGTTCGCATTTGCATCAATAATGATTCGAAATCAATAGCATCTAGAACATAATATTTCTTTCGTGCATCAGTCTTATCACAAATTTCTAAATGGTGTATATGCGGGTTTTTCCTCAACAATCTTGTTATAACACCCTTTTTAGCATGATATTTTTTGCCGCGATAACCTAACCAATCCAATAGATCTTCATTCATCAGAACGCGTTGGTTTAGTTGAATATTCCAAAATAAATAGTTTCTTTTATCGTTTCTTATATCGATCCCAAATTTTAGACACACTTCATTAACTGTTAACTTAATAAAATTGTTGGTGGACCATGTAGCCACATTTGAATCACGAACGCACGCTGCTAAGTTCATTTTTATAACTGAACATTTTCTGAAATGATTCTCTCTTACATACGTGAGAACGTGAACGTGAATAGTGAGGGTGGGGGGTAACTCTCCGTTTCGATATCATTGCAAACGTTGATAACTGACTGATAACGTCACAAGTTGTTTCAATTTGTTTCATTTCCAGCAACCGACTACCATAGTTTACAAACTGATCAAACAAACTGATGATCGTCGGATGTTTACATCACCACCTACCGTTTGAGAAATAAAATATCAAATATAATAATAATAATAACATTTATTGGGAAAGATACATTTTGATAGTACATCATTTAGAACATAAATTATAACATTATGATTCATCACCTGGTTCTTCACACCAAATTCCGAACTGATCCTGTAATCGGAGAATACTCCATTATACGATCGTTAATGATGATGCAATAAGCCCTGGTGTTTTTGGGGAAATTCAGGAAACTTTCCATCTCTAGTTTGACGTCAACTGTTGATGACTTTATAGCATTGTTTTGTTTTGAACAGTCAATCACAAAAATTGCTCTATTCTTGAATGCTATATAATCTAACATGGGTTCGCTTATTATTTTATTTGAAAATGATTTCTGGA
This sequence comes from Endomychus coccineus, assembly GCA_958510875.1. Lineage (NCBI taxonomy): Eukaryota > Metazoa > Arthropoda > Insecta > Coleoptera > Endomychidae > Endomychus > Endomychus coccineus. Next base: position 97,829,184 of record OY294067.1, read on the forward strand.
AATCATAGTACATCTGGTATGCTTCCACGTATTGCTGGTCGGTGAAATTCAATTTCATTGCTTCATATGGATAACACTCTGAATTCAAGTATAATTTAACATTTAGCAAGTTTATATTATCGAAATATGCACTGTGCTTAACAGGATTATTTTTTCGATCAGTTTGGAAAGCTAGAATCACATATCTGGGTCGTTCCAAATTCATTGAAGTTTTAACAGCCCAAATGTCGCGAGTGCTCTCCTTCATCAACGGATTTTCATGCAGATCCCAACTACGGAATGGAATCAAAATAGGCTTCTCAGCACTCAAATTCCCCAACATTTGAAATTTAACTTGATCACTTGGAAACACATGTCGCACTTTTAATGCTATCGTCTTCACATTTATTTTAGCCGTTTTCGTGCCTGTGCTATTAGTATAGCAATCGTTATCGGTTCGAGACCTTATCAAGCGCAGCTTATGTTTTCCACTCAAAACTTTGTTATAGTCAATGAATAGGCCTAGTAGAAAATTCAACGGTATCCATAAATTGATTTTATTATTGTAGACTGAACTCAATACATCCTTAAATGACCATCCAGAAATAGCTAGAGGTATAGATTCATGTTTGGCATATGTTAGATAAGCTCTGATGGTGCTGACAATACCAGGATCACGTACTTTGTCTATCTCTTTTCCATTCAATTCATAACTGATATATTCGAAGAGAAACGCTCCGAAATTATTCGTTAGTTTACATTCACCATCACCACTTGCTTCTGGCTGGAATTCTGCCTCGATGAATAAAGCAGACGAGGCCAAATCTACCAACACATCTTGTTGATTGATTAATATCTCAATTTCATCGCTGTTGCCAAAAGATGTTGTGTGGGGATAGTAGGTATGAGTTTCTTCTCGGATGATGTCTTCATTGAAGTTTGGCTCGTTGAATATTTGAAGTTTTTCCGACATTGTAACCAAGGGACTTCAAAAAATTGATATTTTCCAATGATAGTGATGCAGAAGCAACCTTCTCCCTCGAGCTCGTTGTAGATAATGACTGATGACCACTATGGAGATGTCTTTTATTGCTGAAATCCAAACCCATGTTCTCAAGTGATGGCTACTGCAACCTTCTCAGTTGAATTCCTTTCATATAATGAGTGGTGGTGAGTATTGGATTATTATTTATTGTTGTGAGGTATAATCCCTAACGATCTTTTTAATTCCAATCGTATAATAATTTCTTCTCCACGAAAATTTACCGGTTTCCAATTCTGATCTAAAATATTCAGCGTGATGTTATCGAAGGACGTCTTGCTGATGACCGGTAGATAAATAAGATTCTTCGGCTCTATATCAATGGAAAACCCAGGTGTTACAAGAGGTGAGAACTCATATATCGTATGAGCTATCTTATTGTTATAATATGCTCCTGCGGTTAAGTTACACTCAACACGTATTGTTTGAACTTTGATTATGTTTATAGGTCGATCAGATACGTGTAGTTCGCGAGATGTCAATTTCTTTTTGCTGAATCCCAACAGTTCGCTTATACTATCTTTAGGAATAAAATTCACTTCAAAATCACTCTTCAGCTCTGTGTGTAGAGTGTTGTTGTTAGATTTTATTGATAATTTCCGGTCACGTTCTTCTTGCTTCACTCCTATCCCACAAACTGCACTTTGTATGAAATCCTCGATGTCTGTCAACTCGTAGGACCCCGTAGGTATAGTTACTACTTCTTCCTCACCCTTCACATTTTTATAATAAAATTTATTAAAACCTTCTTCAATGTTCGGAATGCTATTGTACGTATGCAAGCCAACAAGTGCGATAGAATAATATGAATGAGGATCTAGTTCTATAGGTGGGTGGAAATCTACAGATAAGCGGGAGCTCTTACCCGTGATAGTGAACGTCTGAGACATGATTGATGCAAACTTTACCAACAATCTATTTATATACTAATAAATGCAGGGTTAGTCGAGCACAACTGAAGAGTTAGAGAGGAAATCTAAACATAACTGACCACAATTATAAGTGTTATATTGTTGAAAATTATCGTGATTGAATAATATCTTACACTTTTTGAAATAATCCACTAGTTCGCGAGGGGGGCGTAAATTGCCAAACTATCATAATATAAAACTGTATCACCGACTTTATTAAACCCAACCCAGTGAGTGCCTCCATTGTCCGAGCTATCTAAATTAACTATTCCACGCTCGTTTTTCCATGGTCCGTTGGATGGCAGTTCATCACGCATAAATACTCCTCTAAAATGGGGAATTTTCAGAGCTTTTGCTAGTTTTCGTAGATCGAGATCGGTCAGAGGTCTTCTGGGTAGGTTTACTGACAGTTTTTTGAATGTTTATTTAAATATAGACCAAGACCTTTGCGATACTTTTTCAAATATAGACCAGATCCTTGTTTCCCCAAAGCTATAGCTTCCATTGTTTTATTATGTCTTTCCGTTTCCTCCAAGGTTTTCCGAGCTGCTTTGCTGTCGTTGACGGCCTTAGCGATGCCTGCACCACCCCCCGCCAATGCTCCAGCAACTGATAAGCCGGCAAACAGAGGTATTAAAAATGGTAGAAATCCTCCAGTCTTTGGAATGGGAATTACTCTTGGTAACCGAACCGTTGTTTTCGTGCAACTTTCAACGCTGTTTGGGATGTTTTCTTCAGATTGGATGAGTCAAACTTATTCTTCATAACTTTTCTCACCCCATCGACAATTGCACTTCCGAACCCAACCTTCTTTCTCATACCCATTCCCAATTTCCTCTTTACCTTCATAATTTTATTTACACCGAAAGCGGCAATCCTTTCTCCAAATTTTGTGTCTTTAGATTTGACACGTTGCCAAGCAGCGTTCTCTAATATTTTATCCGCCTCGTGACGTCCTTCCAAACTAGCGTTTCGCAGATATGAAATATCGTGTTGGCGGCAAGCTTTATCGAGTGGATTGATATCTGAATCTCCTCTTCTCAACCGTTCTTCTAATTTTGTACCGGGACCACAGAATTGATAACCAGGAATATGAAGTTCAAACGGGAGCTTGTTTATAAGCGTATTGAGAACACCTTCTCCTACGTACGCTTCCATACAGACTGATGAAAATTCAAGATTGCACCGTTATTTAACGAGGGGAGGGAGAAAGACCAAAGATCTCAAAATAATATTTTTTATTAATTTCAAAATTTTCTCAATACAAAAGACTTAAGTATAATCTTAACAATATATGTTTCAAATATTATAATCTTCACTCTTGATTCACCCTCATATTCACGGAATTTTTGTTCTATTATAATAACCATACCCTCGAGTCAATGATACAAACCGGGTTGGTAATTTTTACTTTGATGATTTTAAATAATTCCGTACTCCAATTGGGCGTAAATCCCTTCTCAAAAATATGTTTAGCCTTACTTATTCGTACCACATCTCCAACGTTGTATTTGTGAGGCAGAGCTAACTTGATGTGTGAGTAGGATCGCTTCAATATCTCGCTCTCAATCTGTTTCGTCACTTTTATTGGAGCCATATTTATAGTACTATGTTTACATTTATTATATTTTTCTGTGGTTTCTTCAAGTATATCAAGCCATTTGTATTTCCCGCTGAGACTGAAATGTTTGTAGAGCGATTCCTTTAACGTTCGAATGACACATTCAGCAATGGCTGCTTTTTTCACACTATACGTATTATAATGGTTGATATTATGTTTCTTCATTAGATCGTTAAAGTGTTTATTGAAGAATTCTTTTCCCTGATCGCTTTGCAGATTCCTAGGCTTACGATGTCCTTCTAGCAATATAGAACTGACCGCTTTCCGAACTTCTTCGGCTGATTTCGTTTTCAGCGGGCGTGTCCATAGAAATTTCGAGAAACAATCGATCATAATCAAAATGTATTTGAATCCTCTATTTTCACGAGCGTAATTACCCATTTCTGCCAGATCCATTTGCCACAAATCATCCAAACCTTTTATGATCGTTCTGCGTCGTTTGAAATTCTTCCTACTCGGCTTATGAAGCTCATGCACAACTTGTTCTCTACTCATCTTATCAATGTGGAAATCCAGTGTAGAATTAATTTTTTGGGTATATTCACAGGATTTGGAGATATGCGTTTCACAGAGCCCTGCTTTGTTGTTGTGGATGATGAGGGTCTCTTCTTAGAAGGTTCCACAGATGTCATCCGTCGTTCTAACGCCTCCACTTTACTAGTAATGTCATTTAGACGCATGTTCACACTGTTAAATGTGTTATTGATCTCTTTCAATTCATTTCTGTTTTCCCTCACACTATCACTGATTGTTTTATACTCTGATTTTATATAGATCCCCATTCCATTATATTTATTCTGAATGTCCATCAGATGTTTATCAATGTTGAGAATAACCTTGTCATTCGTTAAGTTATGTTCATCCAGATCCTTGTTGATATCTTTGATCAAATTATCAACCCTAACATTGAAGGTATCTTTAAGACTGGTTTCCGTTTCCAGATTCAGTTTGTGTGTTAATTTATCAACATATACTTTATTTGCAACATCTCCATCATCATTCGGTGATTTTACGTTGCACAATCTACGATTTTCCATATCATAACTTCCATCGCTCGTTAGGAATAATCCTTGTCCGTGAACTTGTTTGAAATTATTATTAAATACATTTGTATCATATATCCACATGGAAGAGGAGGCTCTGCCAAACTTATCCATTGAAACCATCTTTATAACTGTGATGAATTTGTCTTACACCTGGTTTTTGTTCAATTACCCCTGCCTCTATCAATTCTTCTATTATAGAGATTATCTCATTGTGATGATTATGGTTACCTGCATGCGAGGATGCAACAAGAAGTCTCAGTCTATCCACAATTTCGTTAACGTCATCCCAATAAACATATTCGATAGGTTTCTCGTTATATTCAAGCATATCATTTTTGATATATGCACTTCCAGTGTATGTTTTGGCTCTGGGTCTTTTCATGGAAATAATCAAAGGTTTCAGTACATTTTTGTATTTTACAATGTTTCTTATTCGATCAGCTGTATCGTTATTACGTCTATGGGCACTAGTCATTTCCATCATTTGACTGTAATTTTTCACATCTTCCACAGTGTAAGTATCAGGTAGAACATCTCTGTAAAATATCAAATTATACAGTCCTGTGGTACCCTTGAACGGAGTACCCTTGATAATTATATTACTCTCACTATCAATTTCTATAGGTTGATTACCCATGAACCATTTGTCTAAAGTTGAATTATATTGCAATCCCATTCTATCATCGTATTTCTTGACATCATCATCCAATAGGAATCCTTCCAAGTGATAACGTGCTAATGTGGGGTATTGTTGCAGAAACTCCTCTGTAGCCTCTGCATTATCTTTCTTATGTTTTCTGAATTCTTCACGAATCTGATCGATAGTAGGTTCGAGGGTAAACACATCCTCCTCAGTATTTTGGGGGTTATATACGAACTCTTCCCCTTCAGTTACAATATTTGGGATTGGTATGTTCTCCATTTGTGTTGCTGTAGAAACAATACTTTTAGGTTTAACCAACGAATTTTGTTTGATTATTTCAGCATTTTTCGCAATTTCCTCCAGAGGTTTAGATACATTCCTGAACATATTATCTAGAATCTCATCATTTTCAGCTTTACCCAATTTCACAGCCATATATTTTTTCCTCACAACGTTTGCTAACTCCAAAATTTTTTTCTTCAATTGTTGTTTTTCTTTAAGAGTGTTACTCACACCCACGTCCATGCTGAGCGGGTTGTCTATTTCAAATGAAAGTATATATACATGTTAGATGTATATATAACTATCAAAACCTTTGCGATAACGTCCTTTGTTCATATCACAGTCTTTGTTTATCATAAGGAATCCATATTTATCTTTCCAACATACGCTACATATCTCTTTGAATTTTTCGAGTGACATGTCGGTACTTACATGATCGGTGAATATATGTTTCAAATTGAGCTCACCCTGTTTGAAAATAATCAAGCAATTGGCATTGTCGCGCAATCCATGTTTTGGACATTTAGCAAAAGACTGGCAAAGATAGAAACTATCAATTGAGTTGTGTCTCCCTCTTGAAAAATAAGCACGAATTTTCTCCTGTTTCTCAAACATCACGTCATCGAATATTATGATTGAATTAGGCCTCGCTTCTGTGGGGTCTATGACCTCATCACTTTCGGTACAAGGAAAATATCCAAGCCCCTCAATTTTCTTCAATGTCTCCTTTAGTAACTGGTATTTTGGTTGGTGTAAAGACTTTGAATATATGTACACGTTTTCAAATTTCAGACCGTTTGCATCTAACAATAGAGATAACATCACATTTGTTTTCCCACAATTACTTGGACCACAGATTATTGTTCGTAGAGTATTAGGCAGCAAAGAGCTGTGACGTTGTGGTTGTTCAACATTCTCATTGCTTGACCCTAAGTTCATAATACTCAACGAGTCTTTTTGCTTAACAATCTTCATCATGCCTGAAAGCCAATCGAAATCATACTGGAACATATGTTAATAAGCATTTGTTTATATACTAGATGATGATGTTATATTGTGTATGTCTGATCACGCGGTTAGGTGCTTCTACGGTTCTGTCAAAATCAGGTATCAAATACATGTTAAATAGGTATGAATGCTGGAACACGTGTCTGAATGTTGAAACACGTGTCTGAATGTTGAAACACGTGTCTGAAACACGTGTCTGAATGCTGAAACACGTGTCTGAATGTTGAAACACGTGTCTGAATGTTGAAACACGTGTCTGAATGTTGAAACACGTGTCTGAATGTTGAAACACGTGTCTGAATGTTGAAACACGTGTCTGAATGTTGAAACACGTGTCTGAATGTTGGAACACGTGTCTGAATGTTGAAACACTTGTCTGAATGTTAAAGCATGTGTTGAAACATGCGAAAAAACATGTGTATGAATGTAATACAATCATTATGATTATTCACATTTTATTCCTCATTAGCCCATCATAGTTCGTGAACGATGATGACGTCATCATCGTTCGTGAACTATGGTCGCCGGATTGAATCAGTTACTGTCATCGGTTCGAAGCAGTGACGTCATCATCGTTCGTAAACTATGGTCGCCGGATTGAAACAATGACAAAGCAGTCTTTGTCACGTGGTGGTGACACCTACACGAAGCAGCCTGTACCTTCGGTCCGCCATGACATCTGTCACGTGACACCTACACGGAGCAGCCTGTACCTTTAGCTCACCATGACAGCTGTCACGTGTTGGTGACACCTACACGAAGCAACCTGTACCTTTGGTTCACCATGACAGCTGTCATGTGGTGGCGACATCTCCATGAAGCAGCCTGTACCTTTAGCTCACCATGACAGCTGTCACGTGGTGGTGACACCTATACGAAGCAACCTGTACCGTTGGTCCGCCATGACAGCTGTCATGTGGTGGCGACATCTCCATGAAGCAGCCTGTACCCAAGGGTCGCCATGACAGCTGTCACGTGGTGGCGACATCTCCACGAAGCATTCTGTACCTTCGATTACAGCTGTCACGTGGTGGTGACATCTCCATGAAGCAGCATGTACCTTTGGACCAAAGGTACAGATTGCTTCCTAGAGATGGCGGAGCCCCCTCCACGAAGCAGTCTGTACGTTGGGTTCGCCATGACAGCTGTACCTTATGGTCGCCATGACAGCTGGACCTTATGGTAGCCATGACAGCTGTACCTCATGCTCGCCATGACAGCTGGACCTTATGGTCGCCATGACAGCTGGACCTTATGGTCACCATGACAGCTGTCACTTGGTGGTGACACCTACACGAAGCAACCTGTACCTTATGATTGCCATGACAGCTGGTCCATATGGTCGCCATGACAGCTGGTCCTTATGCCCGCCATGACAGCTGGTCCTTATTGCTTCCTAGAGATGACGGAGCCCCCTCCACGAAGCAGTCTGTACCTTAGGTCCGCCATGACAGCTGTCACTTGATGGCGACATCTCTACGAAGCAATCTGTACCTTAGGTCCGCCATGACAGCTGGTCCTTATGGCCGCCATGACAGCTGGTCCTTATGGTCGCCATGACAGCTGGTCCTTATGGTCGCCATGACAGCTGGTCCTTATGGTCGCCATGACAGCTGGTCCTTATGCCCACCATGACAGCTGTACCTTATGGTCGCCATGACAGTTGGACCTTAGGGCCGCCATGCTGCCGTGTGTTAGTCACGTGACTCTGTACATGTGACACACTTTTTGAACACACCCTGTATACTCTTTACAAATAAAATAAAATCCTTATCACCTACATCCTTTCAAAACTGATAAGGACGAGCTCATGCACCGGATGCACATCGACAGTTAGACCGGAAGTGGAGACCGGATATCCTGTTCCCGAACTCGTCCTGTTCATCTACTAATGTACCTCAATAATTCATAGAGAGGCATTGCATATATTCACATAAAAAAATCTTGTATATTAGGACCATGCTGCGTCGGCGCATCCATGTATATATTTTACATTTTTGTGTCTTCATAGAAAGCAGGAGCGAGTTGATGATTAATCGTAGTGAGGTTTTAGGTTATGGAACTATAAAATTTGAAATCTCAGTGACAACATTTTTTTAATGAACAATTATCTCTCTCTTTCCACCATAAGATTGGCCGATCAATTCTTATTGAAGGAGGAGAAAATTTACTATATGACTAAAGTTTATATTATTTGAGGGAATTATAAATAAATTCTCGGGAAATAGGTCACACTAACAAATATGCTTATAATTTTCGTCTTTTCGTACGTTTAGGTTCCACGACCATCATCTAAGAAGACGTATCAATATTTTAAACGGGATCCCTCGAAACTAATTGCATCAGCACAAATCTCAATTATTATAAATGCTCACGTCGCCGAAACGAACAGAAGCACGAGTAATCGAAATTGCAACACATTAATGTTTTAAGTTTATGAATATGTATCAAGAATCCAAAGCTTAGCAATAAGTCATGTCATGCTCTGGTATACGACTGAAACCAAGAAATATAACGTTCAAGTATCCACTTTCGAACAAGATGTTAAAGAATTTTGAGGTAATAGAAAAAGGTTATCAAACCATATTAGAAATATTTCTATCTGAGCATTCTATCTGAAATATACTTTTAACACCATAAAAACGCATGTAGGAATTTGCAAGGTTTTTAATTAATTAAATTAGTAGAAGTTTGACTCAATGATTGACTGTCACGTCTTATGTGAATCATCTCCAGAATGTATCTTTCATAACAATTAGCTTCCTTAGTTAAAATATTAGAATTTTTGTAATCGAATTAATGGTTATAATAAAAACAGTATTAAGCAAGGGCGGTGGAATTATCTAAGTTTTTGTTTTTTGTACTATACTCATGGCCATACATTCTTTTTTTGTAAATATTGTTTAGAGATTCCTGTATAAGTGACATCGCTATCTAAACAATTCAATTCAAATACTGTGTTGGTTTGTTTGTATACAGGTATTGAAGGTCTTAGATCTGAAAAATATTCCTCATCATAGTTAATAGGTTTATGCGCAACATTTATATCATACTTTTTTGAACATATCTTGATTTTCTCTGAGGTCTCTGGAGTGTAATGTAATCTTATGAAATCATCTGTATTACTGTTTATGTTATTTATGTATGACGTTCCATTATAGATTTTGTTTATTCTTTCTTTAATGATGGGACTGAAGAACGTTTTTGAGTAGCCATTCATTTCCAGTGTATTACGAGCAATTCGAAAATTTTTGGGACGGTGGGACAATTCAGCAGCCTGATCTGTAAAGCTGTTTGTAATACTTTTTCATATAACTTGTTGGTGCAACGGATTTGGAGTGAAGATAACGTTGATACCAAACTTCTTTAATAAGCCACTTGATTCATACCTGGGTCAAGAATCATTATCAGTTTTTCTGCAGGAAATTAGAAAGGAGTATTCAGTACAAAATTGAGAGTAGTGATAGAAAAAACATCAATCGAGTGAAACTCATTTACGTTTCCAAGGATACGTTTAACTTTTCGAACTAAGATACGTCAGAAGAAATTGTGAGAGTTTATCATTCAGCTTGAATGTGAAAGCATTTATTGAGAAAATGTATCCGAATGAAGTGATTACGAAGAGGAAGTCAAGGATAAATCCAGAACCCGGGGGAATCTTTGTATTGAATTGGTGCGTTTACTTTGTTCTCTTACTCTTTGTCGTGGTAATTATTTAATTCCTAATATCAGAATATACCATCCAACAAAGTCACACTCATCCTGAAATATATTGAAACGCGCTAGCTTAGTTTTGATCCTAGAGCGAATTGAGCATACTGGACGTGAAATCTATATCATCAAAATAACCCTCAGTTCTTCGCCTTGAACTTTCAAACACCCTTTCTCCTTCCTAATGATTGATTCTCGATCAAGCCGATCAAATGCATAGGCCAAACAGTTCCATAAATTCGCCTTCCGATAAAACGTCTGGTAGGAAGAAGACAGGTCTCGAGCTTGACAATGAAGAGATGAGTAACTTCGGCTAATCTAGTCCGCATGAATCTCTCGTAGTGGAATAACGGACGTAATTTCTGATGAATACCGACTATGGAAACATCTTCAGAATGGGGAATCATGGCCCACCTTTCTACAATGTTCTAAACTGGTCAACAATGAATTCGTAAGTGTGGCCTCACCAAACAGACGAATAGCTCTCTCCTGAATATAACCTGAGACCTTCAGCCCATGTTTGGGAGCTGAACTTCAAACATAAGAGTAGTACTCAGGTGGAATATGTGCGTTGTAGATAATGAGGAGCTGCTGAAAATGTATAGTAGCTCTTGGCATGGAAAAGGAAAGCAAGTTCTTGTGATTTCTCAATGGACCTCACATGATCGTCTCATGAGAGAATCCTGTTGGTGGTGAAACAGAACATGAATATGGAGGACTTCCTAGCAATAGCTGTACCTGACATCACTATATTAGGGATTGTGGGAGTGAGATACGCCTTCCTGGATGAAATACAAGCTTGAATTTTGGTTGCTTTGAACTACTAGATTATCAGATGTCCATTACAAACTCGTTGTCACTTCAAGTCACTTTCGGGAGATCGTTGATATGTAGCAGATAAGAAATTGGTACCAACACATTTCCCTGTGTGACACTTACGTCACTAGCCATTGTATTAGAGAAGACTTCATCAATCTCCACATGCATTGATCTAACGGAGAGAAAACTCCATAGGAAACGACAAAGCTGAGGCGGCAAATCACATGACGGAACTTTATCAACTTTTTCCGATGGCCCATGTGCGATCTTTGATTATTGAATGGAATGAGCTAGAAGTGAAATTCTTCCGTATTGCCTTGGCGGAAGTTCAGAATGAACGGGAGCTATTTGGGCATTCGATAAGCTCCGATATTATTTGCACCTCTTACTCCCCTTTCGTTGAGCCTATTATGTGGAAGCAGATATTACTGGTTTCGACATTCCTGTTCTGGTCTGCAGGCACGGATTCCCGCGCCAACCTGTATGTTGATTGAAGCGACGGCCCTAGAACAGATTTCATTGAACCATGGTGATTTATTGGTTATGTGGTGTGTTTCCATTCTCATGATGTAAGTCTCCGAAAACTCTTTGGCACATTGCGTTGCGTCTTTAGTTCCAAAACATGCTCTCCTACAAGATACACGTGATGAGATCTCGAATAACAGCCCTATCTGTCTCCCACACCCCGTGAATCAGGGAAGTACCGATGTTGATGGATGTTTGTACACTTGACCTTCAAAATAAGAAAAAAAGTCGCTTTCTACAGGAGAATCCGAGATGGCTATTCTTTTCCCATTCCTGCCAACCCAGGAATTTCTGCTAGTGATATAATAAAGGTTCGAGTATGACCCTTGTGGAATAAATATAATTTGAAATATCTTTATCTGTTTCTAATCATTTCCAATATAGTTTTGATTACGACGAGCGAGGGAAGGTGACGTAAGCAATTGATAAAGCTTTTTGCCAATGTTCCATTCCGAAACTCCCTTCACATAATTTTTCTATTATTTATTGAGAAAAAATATTCCAATGGACTTACTATCTGTAATTAACCATTGGTTTCTCTTTGCTTCCCTCACTACGTAGTATATCGTGTGAGAGTAGTATGATAATCTGCCCGAAATGTGTTTCCCAGATTTTCGCAGATATATCAGTTTTGAATATTCCAGAATTGATCTAAGCTATATTCAACATGATGCCTATGTTCCTATTAGTACTGTTAAAATAGCCCTCAAAAATCGAAAATGAAGCTATTTTGCTACTATTGACCGATTTGGTCTTTCTTTCTGTCAAAATGTTCGGGAAAGCACCTTGAACCAGAACATCTTATTTTGAATCAGCGCTTCTGTTAGCCCCATTTGTTAATTAACAATTAAGCCTCTAATTGATAGTTGAGTTGAACCGATAATTAACTAATTGTCAAATGACAAAAAAAGTGGAAGGTAATTGCCCGAAAATAGTTACACGAGAGTTTTCGAGGTCGCTGATCACGAATCTGTTGTCAGAATTCGGAAATTCTGAAAAACTTGACATGGAAAATTACAACCAAAATCTGCAAACGGTGCATCACTAGCGTAAAAAGAATCACTCGGTGGTTTTCGAGGTCGCTGATCACGAATCCGTTGTCAGAATCGGGAAATTCTACTTTATTGTACGGAAAACTAGACATTTTCATGGGAAATCTCAACCAAAATTCGCAAATGTTGCGTGACTAGAGTAAAAAAATTCACTCGGGGGTTTTCGAGGTTGCTGATCACGATTCTGTTGTCACGATCAGGAAATTCGAATTTGTTGACAGTACAATAAAATTGTTTTTTATAAAGGACATTCATATATATATTCATGTATATTAACAAAAGTACAATATTTTTCTCACTCAATCTATCAATATTACTTATATAATAATAATCGCGCGAAGCTAGTAGAGAATAAATAATAGAAGGTCCCTTTTAATAACTCAAATAAGAAATGAGGGCATAGCTGATTGATGCCCCTGTGGGGGATACATTATCCCAGTGAACTCTCTTCCAAATGACAATTACTCTGATGTGATTTTTGCATTTATTCAAAAAAAGTTTTTTTACGAAAAGATTATATTTTATACAGATATATTATATTTCATATTGATTCTTTTCCACAATAGATTCAAGAATTTATTCACAGCGACCTCGAAATCCTCCGGGTGGTTTTTTTACGTAAGTGATGCACCGTTTGCTCATTTTGGTTATCATTTTCTATGAAGATTTCGATTTTCTAGGTCAATAAAATAGAATTTCTCGATTCTGACAACGGATTCGTGATCAGCGACCTTGAAAACCCCCGAGTTAATTTTTTTACGCTCGATGCAACATTTGCAGATTTTTGTTGGAATTTTCTATGTAAATGCCGAGTTTTCCAGCCCAATATGTAGAATTTTCCAATTTTGACAACATAATCGTGATCAGCGACCTCGAAAACCCGTCACTGAATTTTTTTACGCCTTGTGATGCAACATCTGCAGATTTTTGTAGAAATTTTCCATGAATATGCCTAGTTTTCCAGTCAAGTATGTAGAGTTTCCCGATTCTGACAATGAATTCGTGATCAGCGACCTCGAAAACCCTCGAGTAACTATTTGCGGCCAATTTCCTTTCATATTTTTTTGTCAAATACATTAGGTAATTATCGGTCCAAATTATTAATTAGAGACTTTATTGTTGAATAACAAATAGGGATCACCAAAGCGTGGGTTCAAAATGGATTCTTCTGGTTCGGGGCACTTTCCCGGTAATTTTGACACCAAAAACGTCCAAATCGGTCAATAGTAGCAAAATCACGATGTGAAATGCCAATTTTACCAGACTATATTGGTCGTATGTATTCTAAACTTTGCAGATTGTTATATAGTGATGGAAATAGGAACTGTATTGCCTTTGGGTACGATAGCTTCGTTCCAAGTGGTATTTCTGACATCCATCTTTGAGTTTTCAAATGGAATTATAGTATTTCATCAATAAGAGCATAGGAAAAACTGTTTCCAGTCATGAATATATATCACACGTAAATATTTGACCTTTAGAATTCAGAAACTAGGCCTGACAGTAGGTACCTATATAAAACATACAGCTTTGACATGCATTGCAATTTCAATGTGACATAGAGTATAATATAACGTTTTCCATTAGCGGGTTCTAAATCATTACAAGCTTTCACAAAACTTGCATTGTTACAAACGCGGATTCGCGGCGTTTGTTATTATGATTGTCATGAATTTTCCGTTGCCACCGTCATGTTCCTGAACGTAGTTCTCAAGTTTATCATTATTTTTCTCGAAAACAGTTCGGAGTATGAATTTGAGATTTGTAACGTTATTAGGCAAGCCGACGGTTATTTGTTTTTAACGATCCGATCTTCCGTCTTCTAGTTGTTACGTCACGGTAATTGTTGAAAACATTCGAACGCTATCGAAATTGGCGAGAATCGGAAATGAAGAGTACGTTTCTCTTGGGCGTATATCTTTTTGAAAAAGGGGTCACTTTCTAGCTCCGAAAAGTTGGCGAAGATTGAAAAAACTCAGACGACAGTTGAATAAAAAATTTAGAAAAGATCTCTGTAATATATTACAGAGTTCTTTACATATTGGAAGTGACGGAAAATGTTAAACTATTTATTTCTAATTCAATAAAATTGAGGCTTTCATTTTTATTTCTCGAAAAATTCTATTTAAAACAAGATTACTTGACGAGGATCTACGACGGGAATCGTACAATAGGGCAATTAATAGATGATGATGCCATAGGCTAGTTTAAATTCGAATTTTTTTTTCGAGTTTTGAAGTGAAACATCATCATATATTTTATTACTGGAGCAATCAATCTTCGCAGCATCAAAGAAGGGGGTTACGAGCACAACATACCAAAATATCGCAACAATCCTCAGGTCTCAAAAGTGACAGTAGGCTTCGGCATTTCATCCACGATTTCAATTTGCGCTACATGCACCCGCGTTTGTTGATCAAATCATAGCAGGAAGGGCTTTGATGAATATCTTCGAACCCCAACCTGGACATGAAGAGGCCACAACTGATGCTTGACCCTCTCGTTCATGTATTTGTTCGTTCGGGTGAAATTTAGCAAGTAAGTTTTAACCCACTTCTATTCATTCTATTAACTTGACATTTCTGGCAGGTCTTCATCATTCGGGTGATAATGTATTATGGCATATTCATAAGAGGAAAAAACCGGATGACGGTTCCAAGGTGACGAACGAGTTTTGTGAATGGAGCTAATTCTATTTAAAATTGGTATATTGAGGTTTTGGGGTCGGAGCTCATGATATCTTGAGCAAAATTCAGAAATTCAAGTTGGCAGCTAAGGTGGCGGACGAGTGTTGTGATTGTGATCCAGTTCTATTCAAAATTGTTACATGAGGGACTTTGGGGTCGGAGAGCCTGATTTTCAGTCCTAATTCAAAAATTCAAGACGGAAAATGAGCTTTATGATTATTGTCCGATTCTTCTCAAAATTGCTATATGAGGATTCCAAGGTCGGGGATCACGATTTTTTTACTTCTTAGTAAACTTAAGAATTCAATCTTGTCTTCAAACATTTGTTTTTACTATCAATTCCATTTTCCGATATTTTTTCTGTTCCTACAATCATATATATTCGATTCGCAGGAGTTTGCGCAAGCTAGTTTGCTGACGAAAGTGGGGGAATTCACGTGATCAATTGGTCACAGACTTTTCTACATAGCTCCTGTACTATAACAAGTATTACAAGTAGTCCTCAAGAGCAAGGGATCACTACTTTGTCCGATAATAGCTAGTGAGTTATTGGAATCTTCCGGGCAAGATGCAATTGACCCATCTCTTCTAAAGTCGAATACTTGCTCGGAAATTATGTCGACGACACATTTGTAATTTGGGAGCATGGTCATCAAGATCTTTTTCCCTCGCTTAGTTATGTAAATTACTTATATCTCAATATCTGCGTCACCTTATAAATAGAAAGATTCACTACCATTCTCAGATGTATCAGGTAGTCGAAAGATTGACTGTGCATTGGGACATTCTGTTTATTGAGAACCCATTCACAATGATACCTGAATAAATTTTCTTACTAACAACCTGTTCTGAATCAATTTTCCTTGAATTCTCTGTTCCACAAAGCTGATAATTATCCCAACCCCAATCAGCAAAATCAGAATCAAAACACCTTTCAACTGTTCTTTCATGGAATAATTTTTCTCATTACAATATTCAAATGTCATAAAGAAATATGTCTCACCAAAAATGTCAAACCAATTGAGCCACAAATCCTCATAGATTGAAAATCACGAAGTGAGCGTTTTATAAGGCTGTCACATGCATCATTCAAGCTCGTCACCAATGATCAAATCCTTTCCCATACATACTGAAATCCTAGTCCCAAATCCCAAACCTCTATCAGCATTGCCTTTAGAAACCTAAAGCACCGAGATAAACCGAGACTCTGAATGATACATTTACAGCATTTGAATTCCTGTTCTTGAAGAAAGCAGTGAACTATGTAGCGTGCACCGTAATTACTGCTCCAGAAATTAGAAGAGTTCAATTCTCAAGTCTCCCCTGGAGATTCCAACTGTAATAATTTGCGGAATGTCGGCACCGAGTCATGCTATCGTGACGCAAAATCAAACCGGAAGCCAAGAATTTTCGAAATGATGGATTTATGTTATCTTCATAATGAATGTCAGCAGGCGGAATAAATGGACTTATATCTTTTTATATACATTTCTCACCAATCTTATAACCCCTATTCACATCCAGAATCAAACTGAATTGATAGGGGAAACCCATTGAAATGATCATTAATTATCAACCGAAATTCGTATTTAGAAGTTTGAGAAGAACTCTACGGCTTAATTATTTCTTTAATCATCAGACGATGAATTGGAGCTTAAGATTGAAGTTTTCATATTCCATTGATTTGTTAAGACAAAATAAAATAAAACGTGGAATAAGCCAGGGTACACAAACTCATAAAAGTGTAAATGCGAAATGATTGTGGAGAGCGAAAGGCGTTGATTCCGTAAATCCAATATGATTGTTGGGACATGCGGTAACTGGCAGACGGAAGAATGCAGGACGGGTGGACGTTAATAGGAACTTATTCTGCAGTCCCGGACTTCGGGGAACTACCGGAGTGTCGTGACAAACAAACCGGTAGCCAACTTTTGCCGGTACAATCGTCAGACGCGACAATGTGAACGTAACATGGGAAATGAAATAACGGAAATCGCATTTCTCTACATTCAATTGTGGAGAATTTTAAGTATGTCGGCCCGCTTTTGAACTCGTTCATTCTTACACTTCGTTGCCTTTCATGCTTTCTTATATTGTTGAATCACTTATTACTTTACCTATTCGTCTTGTAGAATAGGATGTTACATTCTACAGAAATTGGTGTTCATAATGACTCGAATCGGATCCAGTAAATCGTTAGTCATAGGAAGGATATCCTCTTGAGATGTATACAACTGTACATTTCTGTGAAATCTAGTGAGGTTTATCAGATTAAGTCTTACATGATAATTTGATAATATTTACGTGTCAACTTTGGATTAACACCCGATCAAAGGTTTAGAGAGAGGTATTATCTTTTAAGCACTTGAAACCAATCGAAGTGGCTTGTAAAAGTATTGCCACATGTTATATTGACCATTGTGATGTGAATATCAATATAATGTTAAGAATAGTGAGCATAAATACAATTCACTTCATAAAAAATCGGGTGTATCTCAAACATTGGTATTCCTTCTAGCTAGTACGATTTTTTCATAAGTGAGGTCATATCCCTTCTTCCTTCTATATCAGGAAGGTAACTTGGTTAACAGTGGATCACTATTTTTTATGAGCCCTTACTTCCCACATTTACAGCCAGAATTGCTGTGAATTCTAGCATAAGTCGACTGATGTACATGGTTCCCAAATTAATATGACTCTAACATCGTGGACGAAAAAAAATTTATGATCCACTGTGTACAACGGATAGTACTCACTTAATCGTTCACTGGTCAACAGTGAATCGAAGGTATATACTATGTTACATCACAAATGAAAACACTAATAACACTTTCACATATACCTACACAATTTTGCATAATAGTTATTCAAACGGTTCAAACAAAACAAAATTTCATATACAGAAAGCAAAATATGAAATGGATTTGAAGTATAAAATATAATGAAATAAAATTCTAATTTCCAGAAAAAATACAACTAAGATAACAAATGAACATGAATTAAAATATGACAAATCCATCGAAAACTTATAACAAAATTGTTGCTTAGCAGTACTTCCAGTCACTGTAGGTTCAGGTAATAAAGAATAAATGTCACCGTCTTTAACATAATGATATATCAGGAATTTTGGAATTCTTTGTTTTTCGCCTTAAAAAACCACAGAACACTCCCTTTGAAGCATTTCTGCTTTCTAATTCCTTAGCTACATAGTAAATTTTTTTTCTTTTTTCTGTCCTAAATTTGACAATGACATAATCTCCTGCAGATGATGGTCGACTAAGTGGTTTTTGCATGCAGTCTTCCGTTGATATATCTTGGTTATTTTCTTTTTCATTTCCTTCTACAAACCAGTTCATGTCATCATTGTCAGATTCGTTTCGAAACACTTTCTCATCTTCTTGTACTGACTAGCTTTGAAAAACTTCACGAACAACAGCTCTATTCCCTTCTATTTGTTTTCCCTTTCCATGGCAATTGTAGTTTTTTCCGGTGTATCTGTGGCTATCAAATTTCGACCTAACTTTCTAGGTCTTTTTTTTCCAGTTCTTGATTTCGCTTTCATTGGTGGTTCAAATTGGTAAGGTGTTAATATTTCGCAATTTCCTGACTGATCTGCTGATGTCGAATGAAGAACCTTGATTCTTCAGGCTATCTCAGAAGTATTTCAGTAGGTTGATTTTGTTCTACAGAGAGTTCGGTAGATTTTGGAGCTGAATTTGGTCTGTCTGCTACTGTTAAATCGTAGTCGTATCTGATGGTGTCATGTCAGTCCAAATAATTGTCCAACATCATTGATCATAGTCGCTTGACCTGCATTACGCATCAACCACGAATCTATGGCAGAATAATAATAATTTTTGAACGGTTCAAATATCGACACACCTGAAGGCTGCAGGTGTGAGGACGTAGTTTTAGTATAGTAACACTCGATCCCTATGGTATATCTAATGCCTCATTTGATAAATACTACTCATGATTGTTCGTTGTTAAGATACTCGGATTTTCCATTGAACTGTTGCTGTTTTTGATGTGGTGTTTCATAACATCTACAAGTAAATCTCTATTCATCCAACGCGATGCTGTTGCTAGAATCTAGGTTCCAGGTGGAGTATCAATGCCCATACTAGAGTTTCTTTTTTTGCGTGGAGAAATAATTGCTGGAGGAAGAGCTGGTCTTCGAGCGCTTATGATGCATATAACACCTTTTTCACCGTTAGTTACCTTGCGAAGATTTGTATGGTCCTTTGGTGCTATTATTCTATAAGGCTTCTGTACGATGGTTGTACATATCTCGCCTAAGTTATATATATTCAGCAGCCATCGACAAATGCTTGATTCCCTTCAATTACGTTTTCAAAATTGTCATAAAAAGCTTTTACTACCGCTTTATCTATTGATGTTTCTATCACAAACTTTTTCATCTCCTTAACACATATATTCGTCGTGACTACCAGAAACCAACTGAATATAAATAAAGTTGGGGAAATTAAGTAGGAATATTTCACATACCATAGAACATCAACCAACAGATGGCTTTGTGGTACAGATGATCCACTGTGTACCACTGTTGACCATATTACCTATTCGTTCGTTGTTCAGGTGTTCAGATGTGTATCTTTTGGTGCCTTAATTAAATCATTGAAAATACGAGAATGAACAAACAAGGTCATGTGTGTTAAGCAAGTGAGATTTGTAACGAAACTTTGAAAGAAATAATTGGCAAGGTAATGATGAAGAAACAAGTGTATTACTTCAAGATTGAAGTTCCAAGAGATGGATAATCTGAAAAAACCTAATGTTGATATGATGAACATTTTGTCAAAATATTATAATACGTCTGAAACAACAAGAGAACAACACCGGAAAATGCTTGTCAAGTTAATTGAAAATATTGATGTAATTAATCTTAAGGGATAATGCACTTCAATTGAAAGGAAAGTTCATAAGAAAGGAAGAAAACCAAAAATATGTTAACAGATAATGAATCTGTTCCTGTTCCTAATTGGCAATCTCTAAAAATGAAAACTCAGACAGTGGCACGAAGAACAAACACGAATTAATCATGACAATAAAATAATTCTGAGCGTATATGGCTATATATTAGAAGATGCTGATTTGATACAGCAGAAGAACATTCACGCAAACTGCCTAATGATGTTTTTGATTTGATTTAACTTAATTAAAACGTCTAAATGCATCATTATAACTAAGTACTGAAAACAACCAGAATACATTAGAATGCCTATATAAACTTGACACATGACAATTAGGTGTAGTAATGAAGGAATTTATATTTTTTCGTAAACTTGAAATTATTTCCAGGGGAAATTTCGTTTGACAATGTCAGAATTTCCAATTTTACCATGATTTTTGTGTTTCACTGAATACTGGATGATTAGTGAGCAGTCCGGAGTGACATGTATTCAGGGATTTAATAAATATAATCATTTTTGTAGATTTAAAATATGCATGGCTGAAGTATTATCTATTGTAATAACCATATTGTGAATCAATGTAAATCTTTAGACAATCTGCAAACATATTCAGTACAAAAGAATATAGACATTTCATGAATCTCATATTGCAATGAGTTATGTATTATTTGTATATGGAGAACAGATAAAAGAGATATATAATAATTTCTTCTGAATTTCTCATTTTTACCATCTGAAATGAAAAAAATATATAGCTAAATCATTATAGCTGGTGATTTAAATATAGATGCACTCCAGAAGTGTAACCAGTATACATCTCTTTCTGAAATAATAACTGCATTCAATAGGATTGATAGAAGATTACGGTTTTATGCAAAAACTGCTCTAGATTATGTAATAAGTAATATTAATGGAGAAGATATGAATATTTTAGTATGTGAGAATAGTGCTGATCATTTAGGACAGATTGTAAGTTTGAAATTAACTGAAAATGTGATGGAAAATTTTAAAGTCAATAACGGCTAAACATTATTTCTTAATCTGACTGTATCGAATATGAGACGTTATTTTAATTTATTTTATGTAAGCCACAACTCAATGATTTCAGATATTAATGATATTGATGACCATTATAATAGATATGGTGGTGGCAGGTTATACTACTTGTAGGTCATAACAAGCTACAATATAGGTTTTATTTGCCTTTTCTTTGTCCTTTACTTTCTCCATTCGAGTTAACTCTTTTTATTTTTGATGCCTATCATATTTTTCATCGAAGACCTTCCTTTCTTCATCTTCTGCATTTGCGAATGCTTCGATTTTTTTTGGAGTAAAGGAAAAAATGTTGAATTCGTGATTAACAATTTAAGTATACGTTGATATAGATGCATAAATGATTCTATTTTTTTCGCAATAGGCTTTACAATTTCTGTATAAGTCAGCAGTAGTTTCACGTCCATTAAAATTATTCGTGTCGTCTGTTGATGGAAGTAGTGGCTTTCAATTCGTGGAATGGAATAGATATGATCTCGAACATTATCTCTTACTCCAGGTTCTAGTTGCTTGTGCTTTCTGTGCTCCCCTTGAAACTCTTCATCCACAAATCCCATTTCCGTTTTTTGAATAACCGTTCTTATTGGTCGATCATTCATGTCCAAGGTGATTTTGAAAGAATGTTTGCTTACTTTAATTCTATCACCATCAATTTCCAAATAGAAATAATTATTCAGGCGTCGATTACTTCATGGTTTTTGATAACGGGAAGAATGTTCAACCTGTTGCATAATTATCGAAATCAAATCAAGCTGTCACATTACTGAATTCCCAGTATTTCTTGAATATAACGTCTTTTTGTTCTTCTGGTATTGTCGTGAAACACTCAAGTCGGCATTTCCATTTGTTTCTTGAGGAAAAGTGTCATAAGTCATAATAATACTCACATTAGGAGTGATTCTTAGAAACCGTGCAAGAAGAAGAATGACACTTTTTGATCTATAATTAACAAAATTATGAAAAGTTGCTTACCTTGTTGGTAAAAAACGATGGAATTAAAAAGTGTCTGTTTACTACGGAAACATTATCGAACCGTCTTGTATCAACTCAGACGTGACACTGTTCTGTTAACATCAATGTTGAACTTGTCAAAATAGAAGAGACACAGATACCCACTATCGGTGGCAGTTTGAGATACAAGTATGTCACTTTTCCATGCGATAGAGTCAAACCTAGTGCATCTCACTGAGGTATTGGGTCGAAATAGCAAAATTTTGAGTTATGTCAATGTTCTATGTGATGTGACATTTATGAAATGTCAACAACAATAAGAAAATATTCAGTTCGATCTTACATTGAATACGTATTGAGATGAGTTCATCTGCAAAATGTCTAGGTCTTTTAATAGCCTCGTGACTTAAAGATGAATCAACGCAAGATGTTGAATCATATGCAGGATTCAAACCCACATTTATGGACGTCTAGTCTAGAATGTTTACCAATTGCACCACTTTGGTCCCACCAAAGTCTTATATTTTTGTAAATATAAGCCTCTGAAAGGATAGTAGGTCATTGATGAACACAACGCGATTCGATGCTCAGTTATCAACTATTCACGCTCATTCATCTAAAGTTCAGTGAGGAGTGTAGGTTAGAGTATTACCATGATTGACTATTACTCTTGATATTACTGAATCAATGACAGCATTCCGGTTCTTACCTATTTCATTTCAAACAATCTTTTCAATGAATTGACTACCTGAAGTTAATTTCACCACGATCAGATAGTCAGACTAGACAAGCTTGAACTGCGCACCCTTCCGTTGTCGGACTCAAGAACATTCTGCCGCTTGCTCATACGTTCCAGGAACATTAGGTTTCTCTCACTTATGGCCAAAAGATAAGAGAACTTGGTAATTGATAACTAATAAATACATACACACCTAAGTCGCTCTCAATGTTATTATTTATTACCTACAGTAATAATTTTTAAAAATAGCTTACAATCCTTCCGAAAGGAAATTCATCTTTCGTCCGTACGTACTACATAGGTTTTATCTTCCTAATTGTGAACAAAATCCGTTATTATGTTTATCCTCTTCCGGATTTGTACATGCTATGAAGATATAAGTATAATACTTGATGTGATTGCAGACCTAGCGATTTGAGGAAGCTGTCGATGTTCGTTCATATGTACATATTGTACTCTCAAACCTTTTGGAAGAAAACGGTCACATTAAGACATTATGTAAGTCGACAAAAGTATCCAATTATTGTGCCTTTGGTTTTTTTAATCACTTATGTTTCATTCAATGGGAAGGTAAAGACACTAGCTTACGATACATCGCTGGGATATATTGCGTTTGAGTGAAAAGATAAAAGTCAACGGTAGTTTTTCATCGTGTACAAAGACCTCCTATAGATAAGTCAGATCTGTTCGAAATTTTTGAATTTGATGGAAATGTAGGTGTTTTTGGAGATCAAATTGAGCTTGGTAGTATGACTTCTAGTATGTTTGATACATGCGCATATACATCGCAATGAGTATGTGAATGGAGTAATCATAACTGTCCTCGCAATATAGTTTATCAGAGTATGAATGAAAATACTGGAGTATGGTTAACTAGCCAAGAATCTCTCGTCACCTCTTGAATATATGTTTCAAATGAAAATCGTGATCAATAATGGTGAAAGGTAATGAATTCGGTATAACTTATATAATCACGTAGCGTTATCATGACAGCATCTCCGTAGATCGATGTATCATCATCATCCGAAACTATAAAGACGTAACCATCCGCTATGAACAGATTTTCCGGAACTCAATCCCAAACGTGGGGTGAAATGAATTTGATATATTTTCATATTTTTGACAGCTATTATGATCACGTAGAACCCTTATGACAGATAGTCTCAAAATCTTATAGATTATAACTCCAGTTCAGATTGTCTATGATAGACTACGCAATGCCTTGACAAGACATAAGTCGTTTACATGACAGACAAATCACGTATTGTCCATGACAGGATAACACTGTCAATTCAGGTACACATTTACGTAACAGTTCAATGTTTCTTCACGCCTAGAGCTGTTACTTCTTATTTGTAATATGCATTAGGTCTTGAAGCTTGTGAAATGCTTAACTGCTCCTTTAGATGTTTGTGCGGGTGTAGCTCGTGGACAATAGCAGTTAAATATTGTACAAGTCTTCAAAATGCCATGGAGTTCATATAGCCTAAAGCTGCACGCGCTTCTAGCCCGATGAAAATTTGAGAAGAGGAAACGTAGGCCAGATCAAAAGTATGCCCACGCGACGTAAGAATGAACTGATAGCAAAATTAGGTCAGTCTGGAGACAGTTTCAAAAGTGGTTGCTCCACATAGCAGGATAGAGTGAACAAATTTCTCATCCTAGATGGAGGAAAGAGGTGAATACAGGGTTTTGATACTCTCGTTGTGACTCAGTTTTTGTTCACTTTGTTTTAAATTCAATTCAATAATGCCCGAATTCCGTATTGATATTTATCTGTACAAATTATTATCTAGTGCTTATATATGGCATTCTTCTTGAAATTTTATGTAAAACAGAGGTTGCCATTACTATGTCGTCAATTGATTTCAAATTATAAGAAATTGGTTTGTAAAATAATCGAAAACGATTGAACAATATGACACCTTTTTCAAAATTGAGCGGAAGGGTGAATGCTTCATAGTGATTATTACAAAAGGAAACAGATATTCGCTATGGTTTAGTTTTATTGCGGTGGTAATGATAATTGTCCTTTAAAAGTTAGTGTTCTCTTTTAACTCTTTTTCCAGCAGATGTTTATACCAAAATCACACAAAACAATTACACGTTCAACATTGAATACACTTATTAACAGTTACTCAAACGTAAATGTTCCTTTATAATTGAAATAATATGGAAATGTTCTATCCGGCGGAGTAATGTTGGTATATTTTCCATTAAAACCTTCCACGCAGCTGACAAAGTGTGGCTATTGATCGCTGATGTGGTGGTGATCATGCATATTTCTCAACTATCATGAACATCAACGTTAATAATGTTACAACACTCAGGTAATTTCACCAAACATCAAAGTCAAGGCATAATTTTTTAATATGGCTATATTTTAACGTTCCACATAATTCGTTCGAAATTATGTCTATCTGACTAGGATTATTCACAAATCAATTGATAATCGGTGAGTGAATAACTTCGCCTCCTGAATTCATAGTTCAGACCTCCATATATTATACTGTCAATTTGTAATCCAGTTCTTACCTCGCTTTTGTGAATGGAAATGTGACGACAGGATTGTCAGTAAATTAACGTTGCAGTTCATGTAATTTAATATTTATGTCCTATGTTATCATTCTAGAGATTTTTGAAATGAAGTTACAACAAGTAAACGCAGAATCCATCGAGAATACTGTTGATATGCTAAAAATTCGAAAAAGAATAGTATTCACTGCTAGAAAAATGCGGACTAGAGAAAGGAACCACCCGAAGCTTCAACTGGTTATATATTTTTTCCATAAATGAAATGCGCCCATCCACCTACGCGATTAAATTATTAAATTTTTCATTAATAAATTTGATAAGTTATTCAAGAAGCTCTCAGTTCATAGCATTTCATGATTCTACATAATATAGCTGAGTTGCTTTATCAAAGACCAGGAAAACATCACTTGAAATTAAATAACGCCCTGTTCCCGAATTACCTAATCACCTGAGTGGTAAGGTTCTAAGCATCTTGACGTATATTGCGTTATGTCTTATTGAGAAGCGCATAAACATCCATCAATGAGACGTTGTTGCAGATAAGGAAGCACGGCTGTCACGCGGCAGATAAACGTACCGTGTTGTCATTTCATCTCACCACCTCCTTATACAAATATTCTTAGTAACAACAAACCGCAGATGCCTGAAATAAGTATATTATCCTTTTGAGAATACAATTTGATTTTCAGTATCGATAGATAACTTATTCGCATATAAATGTGAAAGTAAAGAACAAGGAATTGTAACGTATATCTTTATTAATTGAGTACTTGACATTATAGTATTGTAGAATCTACAGGGTTTCTTGAAAACTTTTCCTGGAAATATTCCGTCATGTGTCATGTTTGATGACGGATGCTTAGAAAATTAACTCTTTTCTGATAAGAGTCTCACATTCCGATTGGGGAAGTTGGTCCAGTCTTATATAAATGATCATATCATGTTACCAATAGCAAATGAGGCTAAATACTGAATATGATTGAAGATTTTAATATGATTAGAAATGTAAATGATCTAAAAATCAGAATAACATATGAAATTACGAACAAATATCCAACTTAAACATCCATTCCGTTGCTTTGTCGGTGATATTCAGGAGTTCGTTACCTCGTTTCCTGAGTGTAGTGGCGAATGGTCTGCTTATCAAATTTGAAACAGCATACTGGCAATGTTGCCTTCCCTAATTTGAATAGCATCATCTATTATTGTTAGGGAGCTTCTGTCCGCTGCAGTGGTCCAGAGCTTGCGAGGACAGACGGCTTTTCTTCGCTGCATCTGAGTGTTCGAGAGTTGTTAGGTGCCTTGGTTTCCACTCTTTTCATCTGAATTCCATATCGAAGTTTGACTTCATAGGGATTTGGCCGATATTATAACAGATGACTTGATTAAGGTTTGCCAGGTTCAGGTGAATGGGATGTCGGGGATTAAGCGCATAATTTTGCGGTATTCACATACTAGGGCGTTTGCTGTCCTCAGCTGTGGTGGAGATATGGAGCATAGTATTGGCAGCCGGGAGGGAGGAACATATCTGATAGTACCTGTTATTATTCTCATTGACCTGTAACGTCCACATCACTTGTTTGGAGGCTATTTAGCCATATCGGGACCAATATTCAGCGACGGAATGAATCAATTTGAGAATGGAACATCTGGATGATTGAAGGATTCACTTATTGTACCACACACAGTACGTTATTATTTCTAGTTTTTGCTTTGGCTGCAGTCTTAGAGAGGTGCTGTCTGAATCAGAGGTAGGTACAATAAGATATTTATAGAGAATAATCGACATTGATGTGTGATCCATGAAATATGAAATTGAGTGAGCTTGTACTGTTGTTGTAAGACAATCTTGAAGAAGACATATACAATCTAACAACGGAGCGTTACAGCCAAAGTTGGAGGAGCGTCTCCAGTCTTCTCCCTCACCATGTCGACTATATCTTAAAACAGTAACAATAATTTTGGAAATGTTCCAATACCACTAGAGCACACCAAGGTTTCAAAGAATTCGTGAACATTCGATTAGTGTCATCCATTTTGATAGCTCACTCACACCTTTCCGTTCTCTAATAGAAGACAAAGCCTTATGTTCTTTATTCAGAAATTTTGGTAAGAATCTGTAGTCAGAGTAGATTTTCTCATAGGAACGCTCAATGAAATGACAAATTCAGAAACCCTCACATCCGGTCGTATAAGGTAGTAGATTAATTCTCAATTTGTAGTGCTGTCTTCAAGACGTATACCATATAATGGAATGAAGTTTACCGTATTACATGGAATAAACCTTCATTAGGGGAAACTACTTTGAAGATGAGCTCAATATCTGGGTGATGAAGTGCCATTTTAACGGTGAATAATGGATACCGTTGAGATTATCTCTACGCTCTCTTGTGTTTTCATCAGTAATATCTACAGAACAAACTCAGAAGGTGGATAATTCTAGAGATCAATTCCCAGTTGGAGCTGAATTGATCTCATCTTGCTTGTCAATTGATAAAATTCTATTATTTAAGAACTAAAGAAACATTCACAGGAGTAATATCCATGATATGGAATAGAACCTTCAATAAAATAAATATTAAAAATTCGATTTTCACTAGATTAATAAATAAATGTGACTATAATTTCGCTAACATGGTAGCTTCGTCAAGCAAATATTACATATTACTAACTACAACATATATATTTTTTACGGTAATCTTAGGAAATACGATTATTGGAATTTTATCACATTTGGTTCAGCCCATACTAGAATTGAATGATAAACTGGTAGCAAACGGAGAATCTAATTATACAAACCTAATGGGATAATTATTGAGTGTTTGTTGACCGTTCGAATAGGATATCGCACTTCTTATATTTATTAGTTACCGCAAATTTATAATTGTCATTCTGAATGTGTAAAATATCATTTGAGTAATGGTTCACTATAATTAAATGTTGTGCGAAGGTCTTATCCGATTCAATATCAATGAAACTACGTATATGCTCTTTGATCTATTTAAAAAAAGATCCTTTCTGTGTGACCCATGTATATCATTGTCAAGACTCACATATCAGCTTGTAAGTCTCACAATTGTCTTGGTCGGATAATTTATTTTCATTATTTTTGATGAGGAATCTCGCAATGATGGCGGTCTATAGGCTTAACTGCAATGGCTCCCTAAAGAGATGGAATGCATACCAATCCCGTCTATTTAGAGAGCATCCTGAAGGGCTGCGATTAGAATTGCAGAACGGAGTCAAAGCCCTGTGGTTTGCAAAACAGAATTTCAGGGTCGTCATCCCGTGAAGATAGGAATGGAAGAATGGCGACTTGGCAAACAATGCACAATTTTGTATACGGATGGGTCTAAAACATACACAAGAGTTGGAACAGGCTTTTACGGTCCTAGATAAGATATATTGACGGGTACTCTGAGCGGAGAGAGAATCTCAACACAGTCTTCAAGGCCTGTATGAGATGCGAGGCAGACAAATTAGAGTCGTCAGCCCTCTTTATTTGTGAATATCCTGCTCTCATTCGAACCAAGTTCACCTGGCTAGGCACGGGGATCATCACGGCCGATGACGTAAATACATCCTGAAAAACGTAGCAGGGGATAGCGTACAAGGGTCTTTGGAGAAGTGCACTTCACCTTCTATCAAGGCCGCTACCATCTCAATCAATACCAATGACAATATATTTCGGATATTGTTATCATTATCATTTATCATTAAAACACATTCTTTTTACTTTGTTCCGAATCAAATTAAATATTTCATTATTTAACATTACATCGGACCCATTATATTTCTTATCTTAAGTGATAATAATATTTATTTTGAATGTTTTAAATTCCACGACATATTGAGCGTTTATTCATTATTACTACTACTAGTATTTTATAAATTGTTGGGCGATTAATTGACATTGAAATATTTTTTCTCCTTCAACTGAATACCTACTTGTTTTGTTTTTGTTATTTATAACTCATAAAAGAACCGTATGAAGAACTTCAACTCGGCTGAATTTATGCGTTTCATACGCTATACGAATATCTATTTCAGTGATTTAGAGGAGACATATTTAGCGTCTCGTCTTAACAGAAGAAGTGCGATAATTACCAAGTTGTCATGGTTTATATGGCCATCTTTCTTCTATGATGATCAATCGAAGATTCTGGACAAACTCTGATCTATAGAGGGAGATGATGATATACAAAGCCATGGGAATGATTTTCTGTAATTTTAGTTATACGTTTGAATTATTAAAAAAAATTAAACATGTTATCGGAATGAGATATCTTGTTGTATATTTCTTACCAGAAAAGATATGTTTACACGACGATAATTCTGGGGTCAAGCAATTATTATTTCATAACAAAAGTTTGAACATTTTGTTGTTGATCTAACCGAAGTCATAGGAAACGAATCAAATATCACGAATAAGAAGATCATTTATGTTATTAAGTGTGGACCAACAAGGAAATGAAAAGTAAGTACCTGCATGCGAAAAATACTTATGTTTATTATGAAGATTAGGTTAGTTTTCAGTAAACAGTAATCGAATCGTTCTTTCCGAAGAATGATTGATTATTCATGTCAATTTTCCTTGTATGCCTTTCTAGCGGAACCAAAATTTTTTTATACTGGACGACAGTTACTATCAGCCTCATTCAGAAAATCGTTCCTCTACAGTTCATGGGCGAGATACATTATAAGTAGGGTGGACTGAAGGAAAAACCGTATTTTCAATTCTTCTCTTAAAACGCTTAACATACAGGAATTGGACGATTTACTTTATTTAGTTTGAGATTACTGTTTTAGTAATCTATTGTCGTATAGAGGCATCGAAAGAGACGTTTTCCCTGGATTTGGTGACATCGGCAGTTTGAATCCCTTCCACCATTTCGAGCAGATGGAACGAACTTCTGATCTATACTTAGATCACGGTTGTCGGAATCCATCAGTAGTAGATCATCATTTATTTTTTTGATATCGGTAACAGAGAACAAATTTTCTAACTGTTCGCCAATGATATCCTTGAATCCCTTCGCCTCAATTGCTTCACTTTATAAGTGTATCATCAAATGTCTCAAAGGAAGCTCAATGAAATGATGGAGATGAATCATTCAATGCACTCAACGTAATTTCTTCCCAATTAAATGATTTACTTCACTTCCATATTGGTAACAGCGCCGTCACATCCGAC
The DNA here is from genome assembly GCA_958510875.1 of Endomychus coccineus. Classification (NCBI taxonomy): domain Eukaryota; kingdom Metazoa; phylum Arthropoda; class Insecta; order Coleoptera; family Endomychidae; genus Endomychus; species Endomychus coccineus. Next base: position 97,859,916 of record OY294067.1, read on the forward strand.
CACAATCAAATCTTCCAAAATCGGTTCAGTCGGGAAAATTGGAAATAGACTTTGTTATATCACAAGAATTATCGCTTTTGGCACAGTGTCCGAGATATTTGGATCCCGGTTCTTCTATGGCTATGTTCTCACATTATCGCCCTTCTAGGAAACGCAGACTCTAAATTTTGTTTAACCTTCAATTGAACTTCATCCTCTCGTCAATCAAAAAACAGTAAACAGTTGTAATTGATCAGGCTGAAGTTGTCTTGCCCTTACGATTTGTTTCAGATATTGGTGGATGCGCCGGGTTGACACCGTAGCAAATATTTTTGAGTTTCGTGATAATCAAAATTTATTGAAAGTACGCAATTTCGCAACAATTGTATTGGAAATGGTCATTATTTTCGAAACCCGTACCTGATTTGTGATTGAACACCACTCGTCCGATCAGTGAACGCTACAGGAATCGTTAACCACGTGTATAGTTTTTGGTATTAATTTTGAAGGTCATAGTGACTGTTAATGTTTATTAATTATTAAAAGTGTATCGGAATAAAAAACGTTATTTAAAACCTTTATCATATATAGAACAACAACCTATACAGAATTAACCCAAACCAAGCAAACCAAGAATTGAATTGTTTGTTTACGTAGCACTATATTTTGGTAATAGGATTTAAATGATCAAATGATTAACATAGTTTCGTAAGATATACATCTGGTTAACTAATGTGGATCATTGTTTCGAACTTGTGTTTCGTATACTTAAGATTAATTTAGAATTATGTAATTGTATTAGCTATGTAAAGTGACGTAATTGTTATACAAAAGTTATAGCTGTTCTGTTTATATTTGTTACATCTGGCAACTAGAATGTTCAAACTCGAGTCATTTCACCGACATACTAAGCCCTGCTAGATCGCCGCTAACTTCCAGGGCGAAGTTTTCTTGTGGGAGAAGTGACAATGTTTCATATTCCACGCCTGGACTTAATGTTCGGGGTCAAGCAGAGTCAGCATTACGATAGCGGCATGGCGATGTCCGGCGAAGGATACAAGCGGTGGAATTCTTATCTATAACGAAAAATAGTCACTTTCGAACTCATTTTTGTATAGGCACCAGGCTAGCAAATAAATGTTAATCATCAGAGTCTATATCTAATCCCTTACCCTGAAATTATGCTGACATAAATATAAGGAAAACTTCTGAATTGACCAAAACTGTTCGATTCTCATCTTATCTGATATAGATGGACGATCTAGAATGAAAGAAGGAGAGATTTCCTCTGTAACATTCGAACTTCCCTAGATATTGAAGCAAATGGCGAATTACATACTTTCTCTCCACTGCTGCTGGAGGTGCTGATATTGTTACAAGGGGTGGAGTTTCGAGTATTTGAGTAGCCACTTGGATTTTCATTCTTTTTCTTCTCGCCTACTGAGCTAATATCCATTTCTCGAACAGTGCTTGGTCTTCCAAGAAACCGTTCTCTGGAACTTTCTTATCCCTCATCCCTTATCAAATCATATTTACAAGCTGTAATATCGAAGAGATGTTTCTCTGAATTGCTCGTGTTGAGCGGATAGTTGCAGGTTTTCTTAGGCTGCCTAGTAAAGTTTATGTTTTAAATGAAAGTCTCTAATTATGTTGCATATGCCTACACTATATCCGAGTAAGCTTAATGGGAGTTTTTGCTGCTGGTATTCATTACGATGAACTACACCTGTCGGAAAAAAATTAGACAACTGTCAAGTAGAGGCATCTAGATCATCAGTCATGGGACGCTACATCAACGATCAGTGGATTTCAATCAGAAGCGAAAACTTATTGATTTCATGAAAGACTAGTATGAATAGTAACCAGATTTCGGGCGCATTGGCCTAAGAATTACAGCAGTTTTTTTTCATTAAACGAAAATTTTGATAGAACTGGGCCGCTTGTGAACGATAAATCATCAGGTTGTCTTCTGTAAGGTCGAATATTGAATATTGAAAATATTGCCTATTGGAACTATCACCTTACAATATTGCTGAGCAGCCAGGAACCAATTCGCAGCAACTGTTCTCTTCTATAAGCAGTCAGAAGCGAATTTGAAGACAGATTTCTGTCCTCTAAGTTTAACCAACTGAGGTCAGATGAACATGTTCAATGCCAACTTCTCTCGTCAATTGCTGCTTGGGAAACCAAAGAAAACTCATGTTCAAAGATTAGGCGCACTTGTGACATGTCTCTCTGCTCCAGAGATCAAGCATTTGTTACATGAGAGATTTCCTGGCAAAAAGCATCAGCAGCAATTCCTGAGCTGAAAGATGAGATTTCGACGTGTCAGAAATCGAAGGACAAATATGCTGAAATGTGATCAACAAGAGCGCTTGTCATTTTTTGGAAATACACATAAAATAGAGCCAATGCATATTAGTTTGAAGATATGTATAATTTACGAAGGGAATGTTCTCCGTTTCCGGTGCATTTTCCGGAGAATACTTCATCTCTTGGGACGAGATGAAACAGATGTGATAGGTTTATGTCTCAACTATCAATTGTTGACTCATGTCCGAATTAATTGTTATTAATTGTCCAATTTGCTAACTGAACAAATTTATAAGTCAGTTCGGCAAGTACGAAGTGAGTGACGAATGATCATTATGGTATCATTCGTCACTCACTCCGCACTCCCAAAGATGGTCACAAGATTTTATACAAATGTCTCCCGTAAAAGGATAATTCGGAACGGAATGCTTCATTAGCCGGGCTAAATACCCTGTGAACAAGTAAATAGATTTATTTTTCCTGAATGAAAATCTAACTGCGAGTTTGAACTCACTCAGTCTTCACCAGATTATCTGGTGGTATTATAATATTAATTTAAACTTCATGCTGAGCTTACAGTCAGAGTTGCAGAAATAACAACAATACTATTCCCAGGAATTCTAAAGTTCAACAGAATACTGAAGCTTGGAACTCATATTACAATCACTGCCCGTAATCTCGTATTATTTAGGTACTTGTGGACTCGAACGACTGATATGTAGTCAGGTGGATTGAAATTGGGTTAATGGTTAATTAACTTGATCTCGATATCTCCTCTAATATTATGTACATTTGAATGTACTAAAACCAACAGGACACATTCCAATTCTACGTAATTCGAGCTTGATTCAATTATTACCATTGAGAATGTACGAGATTGGAATTCGAGCATGACTCTTTCAACAACTTCAGTTTATTGTGAAATGAAAGCACCGCTGGTCACTTCCTTTATGAGCAATTAACTGCATACCAAACTATACTCGAACATTCCTCAACAATTTGAGAACAATACAGGTCAGTTCAAGAACGGGAACCCTTCATCGGATTGAATCTCAAGGATATACTGGAAGTTTGATTGATTATATAGGGTGAATTGAGAGGAGAATACGTCAACATTTTGACTTTCCGAACAGAATTGGGATCTGAATTTGAAACACCTCTTAAAGAAACATGAAATATCTAATCAAGATATTTTAATCATATTGCATTTTCGATTGTGTCTCCTTATTTTAAATGGGATATAATTTTTTATTGTATGTTGGATCGTAGGGTAAGACGAGGAGAGATGATCCAGATTTTTTATTCACCATAGCTTTCCAATAAACTGTTTGTGATGCTATTTGTTCTGGCATTGAAAAAACTTTAAAATATATTTCTTACGAAAAGAAAAATACAGACCTCAGCCTAATAAAAGTACAACCATCTTCCACTCTATAGGTTAGACGTACCACTTATAGAATGGTATGTATATATGAGATGTTTATTGGAATATGTCTGATTGGTAAATAATTAAACTTTCTTGTTTAAATGTTTACCACAATAACTACACAAATTAACATGAGCTATGCAACACTTATCCAGCCAGCGTTAACATGTAATGCACCTACTCCAGTCCTTCTTCATTTTTGTATTGCTGTAATCTACTTGGCAGCCGGCCCATTAATTTTCATGATTCAGCATCGCTACCGTGAGAAGAACAAGACAAAAATAGGTATCTATCTAAATAGACTTACTTGTTTCATCTCCATTTCCTCTGCTAGGTTAAATGTCGCGATGCGGACTTCATTTCCTATCGTCCCCTCAAAGTTGCATCTCTTCTCTTCATACATTAGGTATCACCGCAATTAGTGTTGACCGTGATAACTAAGACCATTTATACCCCAAATATGTATGTGATCCATCTATGACAGAAGAAGAGACATGCCAGATAGCCATGTGCAACTGAAGGGCAATAGCACTTGTTTAATTGGTGAAACATGTGTTTCTGGAGATATTCCAATATGCCCAAAGAAAAAACAAAGATAAACACCTCAGTGGCCATTCTGTTGATCAAAATAAAATGTGCACTATTTGCTGTCACCGCTTTAGTCATAAAACCAAACTTTTAGGGTTATTAAAGTACACCAACGAAGCAGCTGCTGAAACTTGTTGAACCCTACTGAACCGTGACTGGAGCGGTTAGAATAGGTTCATCTGTGCATTACTCTGGGAATTATTAATACTGACATATCTCTTCTACCAGTACAGCTCTCATTCATTCTACTTGTATTTTGAGATTTAACAGTTATTCCTTTAGTTAAATTCAACTTTTCCTGGGATACCTTGATTTTTGCTCATGAAATCACGCCTCGAAGAATGAATTTGCTCATTTTTCAATTCTCTGATTTCGCAACCAAAAGTAAAGACCTTGAGCTTACTTTTATTGTCTAAACGGTCATCCACGTGATAACATATTGTGTATTCCCTGAGGCCCACTTTTAATTGTCAGAAGGCAAGAACAGACAATTTTCTTCCGCAAAAAGTGAGACATACATCCAATCAGAAATCTTTTTCACTGAATCTACCATATCTGCCTTCTGCAGTGCTTGAGCACCTGATATCAACATTGAATTTCATTCAAGAAAAATAGATAGTTCGGACATTTCTTGATAACATGTTGTCAAAACTATGTTTCTATATTTATAATTTTATTTCAAATGTTCAATTATTTTTTACCTCTAATCGGTTTCAAGTTATACACAATTGTCCTATATAGTCTAATCCTAGTAATGAAGACAGAATTATCTGTTGTCTGTCTAACTGTACAAGGTCTATTTTTATGCCAGTGAATTTTGAGCACCATATCCAGTTTCTATCAATATAACAATTGGATGGCATCTACCATTTATACGCTATACGAAGACATACATTTGTCAAATAACCCTATTGGATCAAGAAACGACTTCGGTCGCTATCGCTCACACCGCCTCAATGATAATAATTGACTCCCATAGTGATTTCCTCAAATTCCCAACACTCACTGTCAGAAGAGTTCCAGTGGATTTCAAAGCTTCAATATCAACCTTCATCGTACTAGAGAATACGAATACGATTAGGCAAATTTTTTCACTTCATAAACTATATTTAATTTGTCCCTTATAACGAATTTGTAAGAACTGTGAATATGATATACTTGGAATACCGGAAAATGAGATGGAATAGATTTGATTCACTATTGCCCAAACATTGAATACACTACAGGGAAAGGTGAGATTGTGACGTCACACAATCACAGTCAATTGAAAGTTGAATGGAACTTATTGCTAGAGTAAAAAGCATTCAATCAACCTACTATTATTTAGCAGAAAAAGTATCTATTGTCTTTAAGAATATGTCAATAAATGAACAACAATCTAAGAAAGTCAGCTCTTTACACTAGGTAGATTTTGTTCTGTTTCATGTTTCTTTTCAGCAGATATCAATATTGGATCGAATCATTGATATAAAAATATTGTATAGGCAGCAGTGTTACTGATCGACATCTTTGCTGAGGTATGAATACCCTATTGTCAAAAAATTTAGAGGAACAAGAACGTCTAACGTCATCTACACTGGTCGATCTGGTACTCAGCTCGGAAAAGCGATTTCTAGAACTAATAGCTGTAGTGTTACTGGTTGATGTATAGAAACCTTATCACCTTTCTGCCTAATATCTAACAAACAATTTGTTCGAGTATTTCGTTCATTACTTGTTTTATTGATTATAACATTGGTTGGTGTCGCCATATCAGCACTAGTTCACCTACATTCCGAATGAGGTCAATAGAATACGAGTTATTGTATTCATTCAGTCAATACATTGCATTGAGTTGTCTCAGTGGGATATATATAATCGATGTATGGCACTAGTTGTCCTAGTCTCTCTACAATTTTTGCCAACATAGTGTTTGTACCTCGCCAAGGATGTCAATATGTAGCACTTCAGCTCGTCGTTCCGCTGATCAGCTCGAGGCAGGTCGTTCTAGGGAATCCTAATTAAGTTTGTGGATAATATCTAACAAGCAATTTGAACAAATAATCTGTTCACTACTCGATTTGTTGATTACTTGTTATTCAATTCAGATTCGAATTTCATTAATTGAATCATTTTTCCATCAATTTCATGTGGTTTTACCTTCAAACTAGAAACGGGAAGGTACCTTTCAATGATATTCAATTCAAACTTGTCACTATTCGCTCCGATATCTTCTTTGTCAGGAAATGGTTTTGGTTGATAACATTTTTTGTCTTACAGAGTAAGTTCTACAAAAAATTCAAATTTCATTCTATGTTAACATATATTTTGGAATATCAAATCTAAGCCAGAAAATAGACACATTGGAATGATTTGAACGATTTGCTTCATCTTTCAGCTTCCTATAGAAATTTGAATTCAGCAACTTTGTCGCAAATATTCGATATACTGAAAACTGGTTCAAGGATTATCCCCTCTTGAGTTACCAAAATTGCTAGGTATTTTGACGAAAACCTCTGAAAAGTTTAATCATAAGCTCTCAATGGCAATGCGATGAAGCAAAACAACAATATTCATATATGGGTTGATGATAACGTATTTTGAAACTAGGAAATGAGCCCATTACCTCCCTGTGGGTTTGATTCTATGGAATTCAATCACACACAGGTTCGTTGTGGATATTGGATAAAAGTTGACATCAAGAGCTAACGTAACACTTTTATCCAAACTAATGATACTTATTATTGAATTCAATTGGTAGTTTTTGATGAGCATACAGTTTGTAGCAGGAGCTTAATGGCCAGTTATACAGCGGAGAGTGCACATAATAAGAACATAAATACATTCGTGCAGTCTTGAATGGTAGCAGCATCCTGGTTCCACTATTTCATATCATATTTCCAGACCAACTCACAACAAAATAACTGATATAAGCTTGGTTTAATTGGATAGCATTATTCAGGTGAGAGAAGTATAGTCATGTTCATATTTGCATTCCAATTTCATAGTGCCGTTATTTGTTACAAGATACTTAAGCTTGTCACCTCAGAAACATAGGTGGGATACCGTGAAATAGTTTCAGATTACTGGCCATTGACCATGCCCTTCATATATTGGAGGTAAATTGAATCAGCCCTACATCATGGAGTATGGGGCTTTCAGATAATTGAAAACACACAGGCGTATATGATTTCCATTAAAACAAATTTTTAGAGCGCTAACAGTATTTGAATTTGTGAATATTAATTCTGACTGGTAAACTATTCAGCATAGTGGTTGGGTCATCTGTAGACCACTTTTTCGTCTCTCCTCTTACATACTTACATACTATAATTTTGGTATCCTGAATGAAACGTGTTGACAATTATCTCAAAAAATAATGATGAAGCAGTTCTGGAGAATTCAACAGTTTTGATTCATTAATGAAAGCTATTCATAATGCGCTATTGTTCGAAATGCTATTCCTCTGATCAGTCTCTTATCGTCATGCTAACAAGTTCGATATTTAATTACTGGTTAATTGTTGGGCATTACTCCGCGAGAGAGTACTCCGTTGGAACGTGGACAATTAATAGCACTGCTCTCCGTCCTTGGGCACTGGTTGGCAGGTCGGGCACGACGCGACATCGTTCAGTTGAAAACGGTGCAGATATGCTCTAAAACACCCAGGCCCTGTTAGCAGCTGTACGAGGTGATCTACCTCCCCATGTCTCCGTTCGAGCGATGTTTTTGGCATTCATCTTCATCTATGAAGTTATAGTATTTCAGATGTTAGTATAAAACAAGGTTATATCATAGTGGAGATAATCCGAAAGTGAGCTGGCAGCAGGTGTTCTTCATTAGCGCTTTCCAAATCATTTGTAATATATTTTCTGTGGCAAAAATCATACATTTAATCCACAGAAGTGCACGAAACCTATTTTGCCTAAAATAGTGATGAGAGTCAGTGATAGATTGCTCATAGCTCATGTGTGAGGGGATTCTGAATTGTACACCAAACCGAATAGTATGCAAATACAATTTTCCAAAACCCATCTGACAAATTAGAAGTTAGGCCTGTTTGTTTCCTATTATTGACTGAATAGTAGTTTGTAGATGCAACAGAAATTGTGCGGAAAATTTCAAAGAAGTATTTCAACCAGCACATCGGAAGAGATGAAAATCTGATGACATCTTGAATGTGTGGGAGGAGGTCCTTAAGCACTGTTACACCTCAGTTTTGGAACAACTGTTGAAGAAGAGATCTCGAGGTTGTGCGAACGCGACTTGCAAAAAATTGTCCCAGTGATTATAACTATAAAACATAGAGTTGGAAAAATATCAAGTTGTCAAATCGAATGAACTCTCAATGAAATAACATGGATTATAATTTGACGTCTTTCTATATCTTCATTTGTATTATTTTGCTCGGAATATCGTCCCTGAAACAATGGAAATCAAATGAATCTCTTGTTATAGCTGCTCCTGATCACGTCTCAAATTAGGAAGCTTCTCTCATGATGGGGATGCATCTAGAAACTGAAATATATTTGTTTGCTGTATCATTGTTCAACAAAAATGCAAGACAAGCGGCGGTAAATGTGATGAAACAAAGCTAGTATGCTGACTGAATAGAAATTGCGCTTCTCCGCAGTTAAACGACAGATCCTACTCACTCCCGCACACATGTCTGTCGGTGTGAAAAGCACAAGAAGAATTCCTGCCATCTCTGCAGAAGCGCCTTTTATTTGCATTCTCAGCCAATATTTGCATACCAATGCTGACGAAACTCTGTGATTTTTTCAATTTATACATCTAAATGTTACAAAATCATGGGATAATACATTCGTCGGATTAGCTGTCCCTGTTTTTTACGATGAGAAAATGCTGAATTTATTCCAGTCAGTTCTTTGATACCTAAAATGATGCTCCGTTACATTGTATGTATGCTTCACAATGTCATTCCAGGATATGTAAAGGATTTCCCGAATAAAAGCTCTACCCTACATTTATGAATAACAGAAACAAGAGAAAGTTCTAAATACGTTATTCCAGTACATGGAAAGTTCTTTATTATTATATTTAAGAGTATGCAAATTTGTTAACTACAGTGGAATTTATTCCGAAGTTGAGACAAATTAATGTACTAGTGCACACATCATATTAAGAGACCTCTATATTTCTTAACGTTGAGAAACTCTGGATTAGGTAAATTCTGTGAGAAGAGCCCGCTCTCTCCGTCGTCGTTGATGGGAATCCTCAACCTGTCATATTCTTTGGAACCCTCCAGGCAATTTATTGGAATTTTCAGGGTATTTATATCCAGATGGTCCTGAGTCAGGCATGAATTCGTATTCCATATTCCAAAACTGCTCTGCAATACCATATCTGAAGAAACATTAACAGCTGTTACACATCCAGAAAAATACTTGTACACATTACCATTCTCTAGATATCCAACAAGGATTTGTATAAATTTCTACACATTCAGTAAACGAAACTTGTCTTATTCCTAAAGCGGCATTTGGATTGGTAGTTATTGGGTTGGTTACTTGTACCATTGATTAACATACATAAGATTATTACCGCAATTTTCAAATGCGTATAGCATCGAAGATATTCAGTTTTCCGAAAAATTCCAGGAATAAAAGAGTCTCATTTTTAGCCAAAATATTGATATATCATACCATTTTAAAATTATTCAAATGACTGGTCATTTTTGTATGGGGCCAATATATAAAAGGGTCCATTTCAGAAAACAGAACAACTCAGGGAATTTCGGTCGGGAGAGAAGTTATGATACGGAAAAAATAATCTCATTTTCACAATAAGCAATTTCCAATTATACAATTTGCAGTTATTTCATTATATTGACCGATTTGGGTTTTGATGGTCTATTCTCAAAACGATGTTATGCGAGAAGGGTGAATTTTTCTAAACATTGACAGGGGTAAAAAAGGTGCATTCTGATCCAAAAAATATGGAAATACAGTTTGTTTTCAGGTTATTCCCATTTTGGCCGTTTTTTTGCGGTGTGTATGATTTTCTCCCTAAAAGGGGCAGGAAGTAATGGGCACACCTTGAAAGTAACCAGAAACCTTCTCGCTTTGAACCGATCGACCAACTTTCGTAAATTTTGAACCTGTATAAAAATATTTGTGGGTCTGCCTGTTATTCATCTCTATTTCAATATGTTTGCTGATTGGAAACAAAAATGGCTCAATGATTAATATACATTATTTAATGACACTGTGAACGAATATCGCATTTAAGATATAACGAACACAGTCTTGGTATTTCTCATGTCATGAAATAACAACCATTTCTATAAACATCAACTTTTTCCGTCCCAATAATGATAAAATTTGATATTATTCCATTATAAGAAATTTCAAAGACAGCTATATGACTCCCCGAGGTGTGTTCGGATGTAAATACTTGATTTTAAAATCGATTCAATGATAAATCAAATCTATTGAAAACGATCATAAGAGATTGAAGACAATTATTTATAACTAAAATACAGCAAAAAAATATTCAAATGCATATTTCGAATGTGTTATCCATGCAACATATTTTGTCATCACATAAAACCATAATGGGTGGATGTACCATGAAAACTTTCCACAAGATAATAATATGTCTTACAACTCGAAAGTTCCAATTCCACTGAAACTTCTACGATTACTTGAAAACATGAACTAGAAGTAACAATGTAGAATAAACAAATGACTACTATGAATATTTTATTTCATTCAACAATGTGTCAAATCATAGAAAATTATTATCAATCACCTTCTTACAATATTAATATAAGAAAACAAAGGTATCTATGTGTTTTATTAATAACCCCTGTAACATAATAAAACTGTGATCAGTATTATATTTTGATTTCGAAGAAAGAGGGTATCTAACGAACCATGGATTAATTTAATCAATGAATGAATCATTCAATTCGATAACTTTTCAGTTATTTTGTGTACCTTGCAATTAAATTATTCTTAAATAGATTTTAATTTTCAATAATTCCTTGGCCTATACCATTATGAAAAAATTATCTATTCTGATTCATCAATTTAAAAAGAAAGCATATCCATAAATTTTTATAATCTTATTGCCTGAATAGTTTTGAATTTCTCGCTTCAACATTAATCAATCTATCCAGAATGGAGGTATTTTTTATTTCGATATAATATAACATTATGCGTCTATTCAGGATTTCACCACCTCCAAAAAAAATTATATTAATAATTTATTGTTCAAATCTTGTTTTCGATATTATTCAATTTGCATATTGTTGACGATATAATATTTGGGAATAGAAAGATTAATTATTGCTGAAAATTATATATTATATATCCGTTTCTAATAATTACGAATCAATGTTAAAATATAAAAACAACTAGTAACTTATTGAATGACTTAATTAAAGTACAACTGACAGGTATACTTCAGTTCTAAATATCGATTTTCAATTACAAATTATATTATATTACATATAATGAACGTTCTATAGATCACTATCGAATAACATCAAAATGCATTAATATTTTCAGTGTATACCTAGGTATCTAATAATAAGAGAATATTGAATTAGATATTAACCCATAATTGAAGTATTGTGCGCATGCATCCCAAGAGTTTCAATTTCTTAAAGTCTAAAGTCCATGCGTAGCATTCCCTTTTGTCTGCATTCTCCGCCTTGAACGTTTGTAATTTTTTTACCGTGCTTAGCTAGGATAAAAAATCGTTTATCTTTCAAAGTGACAAACCATCTCTGTACGAACTGTATTGTTATTTTAAATTTCTTAATATATATTAGGAGGTCGAATGCATCTACCATTGGAAAGCTAACGCTAAAATATTTTTGAGGGAGGTTTGTTTTCCTGGAATATTCTAATTAATATCAACAGTTTTAGCCTCTGAAATATAGGCAACACACTATACAATTGGTCTTCATAGCGTTTCGCTTCTTAACACAGGAGGTATATCAATCTAGTGTATGTTAATCAATGCTTGCATCAATAATTTGCGGGACATCTACTAACCTAGTTCCGATCCAGTACTAACAGTCAAGCTCTTGTACTACTAATTTAACCAGTGGTGAAGGCAGGCCAGTGAATAGCTGAAGCTACTCTATCTATTTACTTACCTACTAGGCCAAACGCCAGAGAAAAAGAAAATTGAAGGCGTGAATTTGCAGTATTTTTCTTTGTATTTTGGTGTGCTGAAAACGAAAAAAATTTCTACAAGTTAGCTTCAAAAGTTAACGGCATGTTTTGGTACGGAAAAAGACGATTTTCATGTTTTTTGCGTTTAAAAATTAAACGGTGCCCCAAATAGAATAACATGTGGAGAGACAAATCGTAGGAAAAGTGGAAACGCATCGTTTGAGATAAAGTAAAATATATTTTGAGGTTATGGTCTAGAGATATCAGCGCATATCGCTTAAAAAATGAAGTTGTAAATTTGGTATGTTTTTATATGTAAAAACTACTATGTAAGAACTGCTACTCAACCTAGAAAAATGGCCGATTGTGGAGCTAAAACTCAGGAAAGTGTATAGGAAATACCATTTTTCAAGTAGAACAGAATTTTTCTTTGGTCAATATTCGAATGAGAAAAAAACATTTCCCACCAAAAAACACTATTTTGCTTATATCTCAAGACCGTAACGTCAAAATGACTTATATTTTGGCTCAAACGATGCGTTTTCACTTTTTGTACAATTTGTCTCTCGATAAGTTTTTTCACCACCGTTTTCTTTTCAGACGCAAAAAAATATATGAAAATCGTATTTTTTCGCGACAAAAATGGCCGTAACTTTTGAAGCTAACGCGTAGGAATTTTTTCCGTTTTCGGCGCATCAAAATACATATAACAACATACCAAATTCACACCTTCATTTTTCAAGCGATATGCTCTGGATTTCGTTCCTCTAGCGACTGTACTCTACTAATTTTATCCCACCGTTCGTAGTTCTACGCTAGTGTTTCACACCACTAGCATCGTGACCAGTTTATACGCCATTAGCAAGTTAGTATTTCTATTAGTCCAGTCCCTCTGTAATTTAATTTCACGTGACGAGTTAAAATTTTTACGTTCCTTAATTTTGGTCAATCTTCCAGTTTTCGAGTGAGCTGATCCGGAATATGGACATTAAAAATGTCTGGGCCCTATGCTACTCGAGTTATTGGCCATTTTTTGGTTTCAATTTCCCCCGACTTTGGTTTTTTTTTCAATTTTTAGATAAACTCTGAGTTCTTCTCGATCATTTCATGGAGGAAAAAGCTGTAAGAGATCAATAAGAGAAATGACGCCTATAAGAAGTTAATAGAATGTAAGGGACCTAATATAGGGCCCAAAAAGTGCAATTTTTGAGCAAAATCAAACGTTTGTTCAATTGTCATTTATAAGATGAATGTTTGCCGTGTCAACTAATGGTTAACATGCATTGATAGTATTTTGTGTGTACTTCAATATGAGATTTTCATTTGTTTGACAAACAGCGCTGCAATCGCTCTTTTTGTAGAAAACTAAATTTTACGATTGCTGGCCAAAAAAATTACCTTTTGACTCAAAACAGAATTTATACGGAAGATATTGTTGTCTCTCACCTATGAATCAAAATCCAACTACTTTGGTTTATATGGGTCGATTTGAGACTATTTTGGAACAAAGGGAATCGCAAAAAATTTTTAAGTCTGAAAGTTCGGATCAGAAATCAGCTGAAACATTCACGCAAATTTTGATACGTAGAACAATCTTGTAGGTTACGTCAGTCCCGAAAAAACTCATGCTAAACCTTTTGAGTCCTTGATGATAAGCTTTGGTTAATATTATAGATGCCTCTTGTGACTATCTCAATATACCATTTTCCCCGCTTCAGCGTTTGACAAAGTCACAAAAACAAAATTCAACTAAAAATTTCAATTCCTAATTATCAAAGATGATTTAGACTAGAGTTAACCCGGGTTCGATCCCGGCTTTTTCTTTTCTTCTTCCCACGTTTTTGATAATTATGTTACAATATCATGATAATTTTAATACCAATTATAATAATAATAATAATAATAATAATATTGTCGCGCGCGAGGGGTCAATACAATTTTTTCCTTAAGCTGACAAAGTGTATCGCTTAAGTCGAGATAATAATAATAACTATCATTATTATCATTATTATTGATTAGTAAATTAATATTAAATTCAAATAATCAACAACAAAATTAACAATAAAATGCACGTTTCGAGGCAGGTTTCAATATGATTATGAAACTTTGTTTGAAAAAAAAACGTGGTCTTCCTACATACATACATATATAATACATACAAAGACGATGCGCGTTAACACTGATGAGTTCAACAGAGTAAAATATACGCACAAGCAGCTTCGTGACTGTCTCTCTACCGGAAAGTGGTTCACACTGATGAGTGCGACAGAGTAAAGATACTCACAAACAGTTTCGTGATCTATCGTAATGGCTTATTATTTTTACTGCTGACAACGCATCCAGATTAGCTGATATGAATTGTACATTTGTTGATTTGACTCAAAATCTCATATATTTGAATTTTGAAAGAATTAAACTCCAAAAATAAAGGAACAATCCTTCCCAGGCCTGCTATTCTACGTTGTCAGTACATTTACGTCGTGTACTGTCTAAATTGAAGGACGTGTACATTCATTTTTTCACATCAGTATACTCAACTGTAAAATAAATGTGTAAGTACGTCTAAGATCATACTGTTGATCATTTTCAGAAATATTCTAGCACTGAAGCTGTGAAAACGATGAACGTTGGTGAAGCAATGTGTATCGTACTTCATGCTATTTGTACAGCAGGTTTTATTCCTAGTGTAGAACTGATATTTTATCCAAAAGCAAAGGATGTCGATCATCATGGTGGAATGTATCAAAACCACTTCCTGAATTGGTTTGACTTTGAATTTTTTATGAATTTAGAAAAATAACTCCCAGCAAATTATGCTACCTAGAAAATATGGTCAACGGAGGAGTGCCTTTCTCTTCCCCGCTTCCGCTGTTCTGGTTCAAGCCTCAAGCCTGCCCTGGAGATGCCAACTGTAATGGTTGGCGAAACGTTGGCATCAAGGCGTGATGCTGAATCAATCCGGAAGACAAGATTCTTCAACATTAGCTGTCCGTGGAAGTCTACTATACAAGATTCCTCTTCTCCTCTTCTCATTACATCTCAACACGATTCTGAGCATTTTGAGTATAACTGTCAACTACAGGGTTCAAGTTTTCACAGAGGTTACTTTGGTTGAAAAAAATCAGTGGCTATGTGGAAAGAGGCTAGGAAAACAACATCAGAAATATGGGCGAAGACTATTCGACGTACTGTTAAAGTGAATAATTATGTGTTATTGTTTAAAGGAGCTATAGTGTTTAGAGCAGTAGAGTAGTACTCATTATCTCGATGTGCTGGTGCAACAACCTCAAGTTAGAAGAGCATTTTTAACATTCACAGCAGCAAACTTCATACAAATAAATGATATCGATTTAAGGCTATATGCTTCCTCTTCTGAAGCTCAATTTTATACCGATATTTGAAACTATTATTTTCAGAGTTTCTATTTCTTACATCGTTTATAAGCCTATTGTGAAATATATTCAAGATGTAACCGAAACGAATCTTGACAAGAATATTTTGTTTTAACTTTCGTTGAACTAAGTGAATGGGGAACTACGGAATTAGGTAAGCTTTTTATTTCATAGTATGTTGAACAAAATTTAACCATATCAATATCATTATTGTATAAGTGCAACAGAAAATGGAATACACTCCCACATGACCTAAGATAAACTCGATAAGTGAAGAACTCTCAATTTGGTTTATAAACAGTTAATCGAACAAAATCGTTATTTGTATCGAAGAACATTGAAAACCCACCCAATCTGACAACAAATGCTGACTTTTTTCATGACGTCATATCCTTCTTAATGTGAACGAACTATAGCTATTATAGTAGAGTATGTGAAACCAGAAAATAAGTCATATCAGCGAATTTTTTATGATTCAACGCGACTTCACGGAAAATGTTTGTTTTGGTGTATGATTTTGGGGTATTTTGGACATTTTTAGGGGAAGTTCGTCAAAAAAAATTGCAGTCTCCAGTTGTTTCGTGAATTACGAAACCAAACTAGAACCCTTTTGATGTCAATGTTTAAGGAACTCCCAGTTCAAATTTCAAGTTAATCCGACCTCCCCCTTCCTCGCAATAGATGTATATATATATACATAAATGCATGGGAACTTACGTGACGGCTAACTCAGACCGTTTTCAACCGATTTAAGTGAAATTTGGACTGAAGGTTGGCTTTATGCCAATCAAATTGCTCTTCAAATTTCAAGTTAAAATATCAGACTGTTTCCGAGAAATTTGAGCTTAAGTCAATTTCTTAGCTAATTTTCAAATTGAGATATCTCATGTCCTTTTCATCCCATTGACATCTGCTTGGCGTCAAAATGTAGGTATTTGCATATATCTCCACGTGGTAATTATCGTTTTCATACTACATCAGCAATATGATACTATTTTAGAGGACAGATTCTGTGTCAAGTAGTATTTCCAGCAGTACTTCCAGTGTATACAGCGTGGCGAGTTCAAGTGGTCGGAAGAGAAGACAGCAATAATATTGAATAAATATGTGCAATTTAAGAAAAATTTAGAAAATGCAAAAAATCAAAAAAATTCAAAAAAAAGAAAAGGTGGACTCATCAGTAAGATGCCTGTGAAAATTTTTAATTAATTGTTTCGTCTCGAGATGTTTAATTATTATTTATGAACTACCCTATCTTATACGGCTTTTTTCTTTTTTTTTTTCTTTTTTTTAATTTTTTAATTTTTTTAATTTTTTGAATTTTTCAATTTTTTTATTTTTTTTTTAATTGTACATATTCATTCAATTTTATTGCTGTCTTCTCTTCCGGCCACTTGAACTCACCAAGCTGTATACACTGGAAGAACTGCTGGAAATACTACTTGCCTCAGAATGTGTCACCCAAAATAGTATCATATTGCTAACGTAGTATAAAAACAATGATCACCACGTAAAAATATATGCAAATTCCTACATTTTGACGCCAAGCAGATGTCAATCGGATGAAAAGGACATGAGATATCTCAATTTGAAAATTAGCTAAAGAATTGACTTAAGCTCGAATTTCTCGGAAACTATTCAATATTTTAACATGATTTGGATGGCAGTTTTGAGAGCAGAAGAGCAGAGAGCTGAATCGGTTGAAAACTGCTCGAATTAGCCGTCACGCAAGTTCCCATGCATTTAAGTATATATATACATCTATTGCGAGGAAGGGGGAGGGAGATCGGATTAATTTGAAATTTGAACTGGAAGTTCCTTAAGCATTGACAATAAAAGGGTTCCAGTTTAGTTTCTTAATTCTCAATACAACTGGAGATAGTAATTTTTTTTGACAAACTTCCCCTAAAAATGTCCAAAATACCCCAAAATGGCGAAAAAAAAGGGTTGGGGTCAATTTATGAGACAGAAATTTTAGACTTTTGTTTCATACACCAAAACAAACATTTTCCGTGGGGTCGCGTTAAATCATAAAAATTTTTCGATCAAAATGTTTCAGATACTCTATCTACTATTAGTACACTAACTAATGAAGGCAGCGTGTAAGCTATCCGAACTAGTCAACTTTACTCGCTACTAGCAGGTTCTTTTACTATCTGAATAGTGAAAAATATCGTGAAATTATATCGCCGAACCAATTATCTACAGATCGAACTTCTAGTATAACAAATGTAATACTCGTGACAAAATGACGAAATGTTTATAATTTATTTTGCGAAAGGTTATTTTGTGAGGTAGACATATTTAATAGTTTTATTTCCGTTTTCAGATCCTTCGCTGTCATATGTCTCAAAAGGTCTTCGGCTCTTAACTCATCAGATAATATTCCGAATGCAGAGTTCTCCAATTTGTATCAAAATAATGAATTTGTTTCATATTCCACAGCATGGGGAGCATTCCGCTTCATATTGACGCCTTAAGGGAAGAGCAACAACAAATGCAATCGAATTCACGAGATCATGCTTATGTACTGGCTACGTGTTATCAATGAGTATGCGTGCTTTTCCACACGCTAACTATCTGACTAGCCTGATAGTAAAAAAGCGTACCAATGGCGGTTTAACTAGACCTGTGTAACCGGAGCTTAACTGTTCAACTAGGCCAATGTTAACATTACGTAATCTATAGAGCTGAGAACGGCGCGAGATGTTAATCATTCTTGCTTTGTAACATTGTCGTAATTATAATTTTATAATTTCGAAACTTTCGATTATTGAGGTGGATCTAAAGGAGATACTGTCAAATTGGTGGAGCTATATTTTGAACATGAGTGCTTGTGGAATGTTACAAAATCCTATTGCAGGAACAACTAAATGCAGTTAGGTGCTCTACAATAATTTGTACAAGATATGACTCCATTATAAGAGATGCTAAGCAAATATAAAAACCCTTAAGAATACGAACGTAATGTTGAGGCCATTTTAAAAGCAATTTGCGGGAAGCACGGCTATGCTGATGCGTCCTTTCAAATTCGGTTCCAAGTGGTGTTAATAGTCAGAAATTATTTTGCGTGCTATTAGTTAATTGCCCATAGTAATTTGCCTAGTCAGTACGGTACAAGTAGCTCAATCAATTTAAACGCCGATTCACAAACGAATTGTTTTTTGGCTTATGAAACATACTCTACTATTAAGATCCTTATAATATAATATGTACCACATAAAATTGATATCAATTGAATAGAAACCTCTTAAAAATTGACTAAGTATTATTCCAACTAAAATTTTCCGATTTTATTTTTTAATCTACAATCGGTTCAACCAGAGATCCAACAATTTTGAGGAAAAAGTACCAGAAGCGTTGGAAGGGATGCGCTCTCCAAAAATTGAGAAACCCGTCCATCATAGATTTGAGAAGCCTTCCTGGAAATTGATTACGAGAAGTGGAAGAAAATCGTTCACTGCCACAAGGTGATAGATGAGGATATAATGAGAGTCCTTTTTGCTCAGACTGAGTACAACCTGTCGACAATTCAACCGGAATACTAGAAAGTTTTGAAATAAATATAACAGTTGAAAGTACTTACCTTACGAATATGTCAATTGTAAATACTGGTTGATGATTGAATCCAAATATAATGAAACAATTCAAACCCGAATACCTTAACTACGTGCCGCAATTTGACGATTATCCAAATGTGTTATCATCCATATTTTCATTCACTTCTAAAAGTATAACCTCGACTTTTTATTATGTAAATCCAATTCCACTCAAACAGTTACATGAAAACTCATCTATTGAATTCTCTGTTTGGTAAATCATCATTATTCCTTCCCGAGGACAATGTTTAACAATCAACAGCCAAATAATTATTTCATAATAAAGATTCTTGACCCAGTATGAATTATATATAAAAATTCTCGGGAAATAGGTCACATTAACACTTTGTTTTAAATTTTCGTCTTTACGTACGTTTCGTTCTCACGACCATCATCATCAGACTCATTATGTCAAGGGTTTATTAAAACTAATTATAGCACAAGCGTCCATATCGCACAAATTTCAATCAAAAAAGCCCAGGTCGTCGAAACGAACAGAACCACGAATAATCGGAATTGTATCGTCAATATTAAAGTATAAAAATTTTTGTGGCAAGAATCCACTGTTCAGTAATATTCTTATAATATACATGCGCATGCTGGTATAGTCTCATAACAACTGAGATCGGAGTTATTTATTGAGTATAAACTTTCGAACCAGATGTAAGATTTATGAGGTACTTGAAAAAGGTTTCAGACCTGTAATGGAATATTACTATTAAGCATTCTTCCTAAAATATATTTTTAACATTCAAAAGACGCATGTAGGAATTTGCAAGAGATTTTATTCAATCAAATTAGTATGAATATGACTTAGATTTTGAGTCTCTGTCCTATGATTTACAGATTTTGAGTAACGTTTTATGTGAATCATCCCCAGGGTAGATCTTTTATGATAATTGGTTTTCTTAGTTGAATAATTATTTCTTACTAGAGTGGACAATAACTTATAAAAGTACAAATTCAAATGTTTGCGGACCAGCCGAGGAACTAGCCGAGTCGGGAATTTTTGAACTACTGTAATATTATCTCACGGTTACCTGTCGTAAAAAGTTTCATTCCACTCTGTTTTACTAAAATATCGAATTTTGAATTCCATTAATTGCCAGTATGAGAGTTCCATTGAATCCCTTCTGAATTCACATTGGATCTTAGTCCATGCAATAGACAGGAGTGTGTGGAGAAATTAATACATGGAAAAAAATATATGAGCGTATAGGAAATCAAATAATCTGTTTCATGCGACTCGATCCGATATGGCGAACATAACCTAAGAAATTGGAAAAGTTGCAAAAAGCGGTTTTTCTCAAATAAGTAAAACACTATAGCTGGGATCGAAAAAAATTGAATAAAAAAGTTGTAGGTATCAAATAGATCTATCGATTTGCTCCCATGATGATTCGATATCTTCCATACTTTTGGAGTTATATTGAAAAAACCGTTAAAAATCGGTGTATCTAGAAGTCGTTAACTATCACGTTTCCATACTTGCTATCTCCTGCACGTATAGTCCACGGCCAGCTCAAGAAGCATTTTCTTTTCAATTTAATTTATCAATAATTTTTCGAAATATATCGATTTTTCGGAAAAAGGATGCTTTCATAAATTGGCTAGATCTTCTCAGCAGATAGTCCTAGAGTAACGATTTTGGGCTTATTTTTTTCTTGAAGAGTTGTACTATAATGTTATAGAAGGAATATAGCGATTTCTCTAGATTAAATGATAAAAAAATGACTTTGAAAAATTTTTATTTTTTCTGAACATGTTTCTTTCAGATAAGTCTTAATTTTAGGGAAACCTCTTTAATGGAAATCGATTCCTGACATCCTTTCACAAATTATCAAGAAAAAATTTCTCACTACCACCTTCTGGATCTGAGATAATTTTTTTATCTCAATAAAATCTGTAAGACGCAATAAACATTTTACTGAAGTGAACGTTTTGGATGTTAACGTTAAATACCTAGGTTTTCAATAAAAAAATACTAGGATATGTTTTATTGACTTATAGTATTAGAAATTAAGTAACAAAGTGAAGCGAACATGGCTGCCGGAGCGTGCGAAGGAGTGGGGCAAACTAATTTCATGCATTCAAAGTGGCTTGTGCTTGCAAAATCTTCAATATCCCAGCTTTTGGATCACATACAAAAATCCTTTTGTACTTAATCTGAGGAATATCGTTTTTTGCTTAGTGAATCATACGGACGTTACGCTTGTTGTGCGACACTAGTAAAAACTAATATAAGACTGTTATATACCGCTACTTTGATTGTGAGGATCTTATGAATATTTCATAACAATTTTGTAAATAAATGGAATTTCAAACTCATCTCAATATGTTGCATTCATTTAATGTTGCATCATGAAAAATTATTCACTGAAATGATTAAATAATTGTTAAAGAGATCCGCTAGCATAACGTCAGTATGATTCATTGAGCGGAAAATCTGAGGTATCACAAGGAAAATACTGTTCTGATCATAAAAAGATATTTAAATGACGTAAAAGTGAAACATATTAGAAATGTAAAAAAAATATTTCAGAGCCTATTTTGCTTCTGAGGTGAAAATATATACTATATTCCTGTTCATCCCGATTTTTGTACGTGATCCAAGAGCCGAGATGTTGAAGGTTTTGCAAGCACAAGCCACTTTGAATGCATGAAATCAGTTTCCCCCACTCCGCCGCACCCTCCGGGCGCTTCACTATATTACTAAATTTCTAATAATATCAATCAATAAAATACATCCTAGTATTTTTCATTGAAAATGTAGGTATTCAACATTAGCATCCATAAAGCACACTTCTGTAAAATGTTTATTGAGTCTTACAAATTTTTCGGAATAAAAAAATTATCTCTGGTCCAGAAGGTCGTGGATGAAAAATGTTCCTGGTAATTCGTGAAAAAATGTCAGGAATTGATTTCCGTCAAAGATATTTCCATAAAATAAGAATTGTAAGACTTATCCGAAAAAAACATGTTCAAAAAAGTACAGTTTTCAAAGTCATTTTTTCAGCCTCAAAATTCTGAAAATCGCTATATTTTTCTAATAACATTAGAGCACAACTCATCAGGAACAAAATAAGCTCGGAATCGTTACTATAGGATCAACCGCTGAGAAGATCTAGCCAATTTATGAGAGCGTCTTTTTTTCGAAAAAACGATATATTTCGAAAAATTATGAATATTTCAAATTTGAAAAAAAATCTCTTTTCTAACTTACCATGGACTATACGTATAGCAAATAGTGAGTATCCAATACCTAAAAATTTTTCATTTAACCTTTTCCGATTCGAGCTATAGTTTTTTACTTATTTGAGAAAAACCGCTTTTTGCAACTTTGCCAATTTTTTAGGCTATGTTCGCCATTTCGAGTTGCCTGAAACACTCACTCACCTTCAAATTCAATTTCCTATTCGCTCATATTTATCATTTTTTTCCCCAGGTATTAATTTCTGCAAATTTAACATTAGGCCGTCGTCTGTTGCTGGACTATCTCGTTGAGGCACCGTAGCCAGGGAAGAAATTCAATCTAAAACCAGCAAGGCAATGGGAAAATAGATTCCAGGAAAGTTTATAAAGAGGTACGATAAACAATATCAATATGTTCAAATTATCAAAAATCGTGAGATGTCCTGTGAAATATGACAGTAATATTCTACGTTTTGATTGTAAATTAATGACGTACAGCTTATTTCTCAGAAATGAATGGAATCATATTAGGAGGATTCCAATCATTAGAGCTGAATGAAAATATCCTGATATTGACAATGTTTCTATCTAAGAAACAACTGGCTGAAAATAACGATGAAAATAAGGACAGTATCAAACTTATGAATGCCGAACAAGACCCTTTGGAAATATCCTGTTAATTACAGTCAAATTTTAATAAGTTCATCTCATTGTACGTTAGAGGAACAAAAAAAATCAAATTCTATTCGGAAATAAACATCTCATCATATTACAACTATCCCACTTCACATCGCCATTATTGACAGCTCTTTTAAATATGCCCAAGCATGCCCAACAGAATCATTAACTTGTTTCGGCTGAAATCGTGAATATATCAATACAATTCTCTTCAGATCACGGCCTACCAAAACACGTTTTACAGAATGTTTCGTTATTTTTTCTAGCAAACTACTGGTCATACAAGTTTAGGAAAAAAATATTCGTTATCAAAGTGGCCATGAGAAAATCCTAAAATTCTAAATTTCTCTGAAAATTCCCACATTAAGATAAATTGCTGGTAACATCATTAGAAATAATAGACAATTCTGCATCATTTCGGTCTGAGGCTCACTGGTGTACTGAACTTGATGATGAGTTTTTATTTGCCATAATCCGTGCTGCCTTTCACACTTTATCTAGGCTTGGGACTAGTCCAAATTTTGTGAAAGGCTAAATTTGGAGGCCAACAGGTCATAACAACACAATTAAAATAATTATGAAAAACTTTTTGAGAAAACAATTGAAAGGTAATAATGGAAAACTTAAAAAACAGTTGAAAAACTTTATAAATGACCCACGTTTTGCAAAATACAACTATTAATTCTTGTTGTAGAACTAGAACCAGCTGTTGCAATTTCGACTCATGAAATTGAATTTATGGCATCTTCAATTCGCTCAATCATGTTGTTTCGTGTGCTCGGTCACGTTTTATAGGCAATGTTTTATTCGTACCCACAAGTAAAAATCAAACACAGTTGAATCCTGAAATCTAGGTGGCCACGAAAGCTAACTACCCCTTTCAATCCAGTGATTTGAGTATCCAATATTCAAATGATCACGAACATATGGATGATCTTAGGTAAAGAGGAAGATCTTCTAAAAGATAGGAAAGTCATTTTCCAAAAAGTTTAAGTAGGATATGCTATTTAGATGTCCATTAAATACAGATGGTCCGATAATTATGTGTCCAAAAACTCCGCTCAGCACATTTCCACTCCAGCTGTTTTGGAGATCCATTTTGCGCGAAATGAGGATTTGTTTGTGACCAATAGTTTATATTCTGTGAACTAACTGTGCGCAGCTAGTATGAATGACATCATCAGTCCATAAAACCAGGGAAAGGAATTGAGGATTTTGGTTACACATTGCTCTTAGCTAATAGCAATAGTAGAACAGCCTATCGGAATGAGTTTCTGATAGTGCCTGGTTCAAAACTAGATGATAGGGATGCAGCTCAAAATCATTCAAAATTCGGAACACTAAAGTGACAATTATACCTAGTAATAAGGAAATTTCTCTTATACTTAAATGAGGAACCGCTTCCACGTTCTCAAGAACGTTTATATTATTGTATTCATTTCTAACTGGGCGTCTTCTGGTAGGAACTAAAATGAGTCGTAGATTTTCCGTTCGCCTTAAACGTATAATAATAAGATTCTTGACCCAGTATGAATTATATATAAAAATTCTCGGGAAATAGGTCACAATAACACTTTGTTTTAACTATTCGTCTTTACGTACGTTTCGGTCTCACGACCATCATCAGAAGACTCACTATGTCTAAAAAGGGGGTTTATTAAAACTAATTATAGCACAAGCGTCCAAATCGCACAATTTAACTTCAATTAAAAAAGCCCACGCCGTCGAAACGAACAGAACCACGAATAATCGAAATTGTATCGTCAGAATTAATGTATAAAAAATAATTTTTTTTTTTTTTATTTTTTTTTTTCTTTTTTTTCTTACTACAAAAAAATAATTTTTTATACATTAATTCTGACGATACAATTTCGATTATTCGTGGTTCTGTTCGTTTCGACGGCGTGGGCTTTTTTAATTGAAGTTAAATTGTGCGATTTGGACGCTTGTGCTATAATTAGTTTTAATAAACCCCCTTTTTAGACATAGTGAGTCTTCTGATAATGGTCGTGAGACCGAAACGTACGTAAAGACGAATAGTTAAAACAAAGTGTTATTGTGACCTATTTCCCGAGAATTTTTATATATAACTTAAACGTATATGCCAGTTGCCGAAATACAATTCTAGTAGAGTCTTCTCCGTTCAGAATTTCTGGCAACATATTCTTGTTCCGCGATAGGTTCTATGGAAACAATTTCTTCAATAAAAGTGTTAAGAATTATTCGTTTGGCAGTAACTCTGAAACGAATAAAGATATGGAATTGAGATTCTCACGATTTTACATGTCATAGCTTTACAGTATGATATGATAGAATCGAGAAAAGCTAGTATTATTACTAATTGCGCCCTCCAGTAATTTTATTAGGAACTGTTGTATTCGAATGGATACGACAATTGAAAGTAATTACCCTCCTCTTCGAAACAAACTTGAATTTACTGAAACCGAATCAGTCGTTTGGAAACTACAACGATTCGAATGATTATACTATCAATAGCTTCCTCCGCGTCTAAGTAAAGTCTATACGCAAATGAGTCTCAACAAAATGATGCAGAATTGTCTAGTCTTTCTAACAATGTTACCAAAAATATACCTTAGTGTGTAAATTTTTGGAGAAATTCAGAAATTTAATATTTAATATCCAATTGTGTCCCCTTGTGGCGAAATACGGAACTAGAAATATTTTCCAGGATTTTCTCATAGCCACTACGATCAAGCGTAATTTTTCCCTAGATTTCTACGCTCAGTGATTTACGAGGTGAGGCCGGTGGCCATCCTTAATGAAACTCTTTGAGCGAGATAACGGCACCGGCTTCAACGACTCAGTAGTCCCAGAATCATCATTCCATCACCCTCAATCGAACAACGTTATCGATGAACTGCATTTTGAGATATATCCAATTGTGTCCCCTTGTGGCGAAATACGGAACTAGAAATATTTTCCAGGATTTTCTCATAGCCACTACGATCAAGCGTAATTTTTCCCTAGATTTCTACGCTCAGTGATTTCCGAGGTGAGGCCGGTGGCCATCCTTAATGAAACTCTTTAAGCGAGATAACGGCACCGGCTTCAACGACTCAGTAGTCCCAGAATCATCATTCCATCACCCTCAATCGAACAACGTTATTGATGAACTGCATTTTGAGAGGACATTCGATCACTGATCAGGTATTAGGGGATTCAAAAATGTCCTATTCGTATGGAAATCTATAGCGCAATACTTGTTTACAATGACTCTATTCATTCTTCTATTGAATCAAAACCAAACGGTGTCATTAATGAACATATGAATAATGAAAATCCTTTCTACATTGACAGAGATTAGTTTGTTCTTATATTTAAAATTGAATGAAACTCCCATTCATAGTTAATAAGGATACAACAATTGAAATATTGAACCAAAATCGATACAAGCCTGACATAATCAAAATTAATTAGCAAAATTTCATTGAAAAACATCTGCAACTAAATAATGCGAACAAGTTCGGTAATCTACTATAATAAATACAATACAGAAATATAAAACAGTGTCAACTGAAAGCCACAATGAAGTTGTTCATATGGATAACCATAAACCTTCACCTAAGAAATGACATTTTTGATCCTTCCGATAAATTTCAAAATAATCAAAATAAATCGATATCAAGTATTACTTATGAAAACTAAGTATCAATAAATCCAATAAATAAATGTAACCCCACTGTTCATGTGCTTCATCATAACGAGAAGAATTTGAAATTGCAGAATCAGCCGGAATAGCTTTTTAACCTATAAGCAGGATAACAACTTGATGGGGAATAAAATTGATTGTACTGGTGAGACATTCTACATGAATATCATTGATGTAAAGGATTCATATATTTCGTAAACATTAGATTCGAAATAGTGAAAGTCAATACTCAAAAATAAGTGGATTTAGTGAATGATCAAAACGTATTTGGAACTTGAAATCTATTGAGAATGATGTCGTAACGATAATTTTGATAAACGATGAAATTATTGGTTAGCTTCGATATATAGCAATTGAATTATAAGTTTAAGTTGTTAAATTCGGTATAAATCTGTGAATTGAATAAATTCTCTAAGAAAGTCCTCAAAATAGTTCCGTAGGTGTATTCTTCTGAACAACAATATAGAACCTGCTATGAAGAACGTAGACATGATCAGAATGAATTTGCTGTTGTATTGCATGTTTGAGAAATGCCTATATCCAATACCTACAAGAGTTGTGGAAAATTGGTTCCTTTCATAATCACTGGTTCGTAATTCGATGAATTAAGTACCAACAGTTTAATCAACGTTAGATTCAGAATTTGACATATCAAATAGAGGAATTTTGAATACGTAATTGCATCAAGACCTTATTCTATATAACTTTAGATATAATGAGATGATAGAAATTATATTTATTGGCAGAAAGAGAAATAGATCTAGTTATTTTTCCGCTTGATCGATGAAGTAAGTTGGATATTTAGGTGAATTTATGATAAATGCTTAATAAACCGTATAGTCAATTAGATAGAGCTTGCGATTTCAAAATAAATTTACCAAAATGGCTAATTATCAATACAGATTACTTCGTGATTCCATGACTTTACCAAAGAGAGGAATAAAAGTGGTATTTCCCAACCAATATGATAAAATTAGAATTGGAGTATAAATAAAATTCAATGACCTCTCGTAGTTAAAATATTTGAAGATTTTGTTGGATGGCTAAGATGATGATTGAAAGGGCGTTCCGCTTTGGATGGAGATCTATGGTGCCAGACACGATAGTAATTGTGGGGGGTTTTACTCCCCCTGCCTCCCTGTCATTAGACTCTAGACATGTCACGCAGGGCCCTCTCCTACTTAACAGCATGCCAACTGCCCGACAGAGACCAACTCCTATATTGGAGAGGAGACGGCACCGACACCGGACTTTAGGAGTAAAGCCATGTGGTGCAGCATTTTACCCACGAGAGACAGCATTTTGTTCACCCCTGGCGGAGTTACTTTAGGCGGTCCCACTTCAGGCGGACCCAAAGTGGAGCTTGCTTGCTAGACTCATATACTGCCCCTTCTGGGCTATGGTCAATTCCGCCTCCTGATGTTACCTGTTTCACCAGGAACGTTTGACGAGTCACCGTTTCGACCAGAGAACTGGGATAGGAAGGCACGATATCATTGTTTTAGTGGTGGAATGTATGTGATGCACAGTCCATCGGATCTTATGTATTGACAACGTCAGTTTCTCCCCGTAGGGTTACTTATCTCGAGAACCACGGAAAGGTGTTGCTTGCTGAATCTACTCCCGGAGTCAATCCGGACCAAATAATTCACTCCCGAGTATGGTACCAGACAGAAGAGAATATCTAACTGTAGTATTGGATATCTCCAAGGCACCAAAGCCTTCTTGGAAACTTTCCTCATGTGGTTGGTCGCCTCAACTTTCTCGCTTACTGTCAATTCTCCTATCAGATAAATCACACCATCTAGTGGTTGACGGAGTATCCTTCGATACATCGGCTATCAATGCTGGTGTTTCACAAGGATCTGTCTGAGAACCAACTCCATTTCTGCTCCATTTAAACGATTTTCTGGAAGCGACCACCTGTTCCGTTCACATCTTTGCTGATAATGGTAAACTTTCTAACGCTTTCTCATCTGGACCCCCTATACCATCCAACAAAGACTGGTTGACGCAATTTATGAAGATCTGGCAAGGATATTGGAATGAGGATCTGATAATCTAGTAGGGTTAATTAAAACCCAAGCTCAAACTTGCATCTTATCCAGGAAGGCGGATCCTTTAATCTCTTATATGATGATGATGTCAGGTACAACTGCACATCAGTACACTTCTTCTTCTTGAAGTTCTAGAAAGTCAGAGATCCGAGAGAATGACTTCATATAAGTATATTTCTCACTTCGGAATCTTCATTAGAACTAACCTTTCGATAATTATGTTGAAGAAAATTTAAGAACATTTATTTTGAACCAAGATATTCATGTAACTTAGAATTCATCGCATTCAAAACTTTTCACCAGCATTCATACTTTTTCACTTTTTACTCTGCAAGAATCTACCTTCTAATCAACTTTTGGAATTTTGAACTAAAATTATGCTCAAAAATCTCACTTAGATGGATTTATGAAATCTCCTTCCATTACTTTAGAAGTAATTATCATCAATCAAGGAGGTAGAAACAAGTGAGGGCACGATAGGACTATAATGAGCGCAGTGCTGTGGGGCTCCCCTTAGGATGAAGAACCAACCTCACGGAGGAGGGGTTTTAGTCGGTAGCAATCCGGCACACCTGGGGGCACGGGCACCCGAGGCGTCTATGCAAGATTTTCCCTCCTCTACGCAAAAAGAAAAAAAATCGTCAATCAGATTTGACAACATAACCACTATCAGATTGGAAAGTTTGAACAACTTCAGTTGAGAACTCCTTGAAATTTATATTGTGTTTTTGGAAGTGTCTGGAATAACTGAACTCACACTTAACGCACAGATTTGTTGAATCTGAATGTACCCTCCATTCGAACTAATAATAATTGTTTTGGTTATTGATCAGAATTCTTACTTTTTAACTTGACAACATTTACCTATTATTCATATCCAATAAGAACAATTAGTGACCATTACGGATATATCTCTGCCAGAGATAAATGATTACTTCATCGTCGGGCTCGCTTAACTGATGAGCTCATGAGAAGAGCGAAATAGCTATCTGGAACTAATAGACGTGTTGCTATTGTTCAACCGGCAGAACCAGATTATGTTTCATTCAACAAAGAAATTTATACATTAAAAATTTCAACACGTTCAGAAAGAGAGACTTGTATTATTTGTTAGGAACGAATAGTCTTTTAGCTCATGAAATTTACTCATACTATTATAGTAATAATATGTCTGTACTACATGAAATTTCAATCAAATGAAAACCTTTGAAAAAGTAATAGAATTGATTGCGGATTGAATAAGATATAAATATTGTGTTGCAATATGATTGAACAAAAATATAATGAAGACTTCAGAGCAAGGAAAGTGAGAAGGAATATGGCTTACGGTATCTAAAATTCATGTCGAATATTTGAATTTTTCGCCTGGAAACTTCATAGCAAATTCGTCAAAGAAAATCAACTATGCTATGCGGTTTTGCCTTTTCATGGTGATGAAAGCCACCTTTTGCCGAGGGGTGGAAGTGAATGAAAGAGAACCATTGAATCTGGGAGAGAAAAACGAGGAGGACTTGAAGAAATTTTAGTATGAATGGCTAATATTCATGTTACAATGGTTCGAAAATAACGGTGAAGGCTTCATAGGAACGCGGAACGCTTTCAACTAAATAACTTGAAATCGTCAATGTAAAACATTTGTACTTGTAATTAAAATTGAAATGTGGTTTTCTAGATTTACTATGAACAATATGTGTAGCTCAAACTGATATGCGTGGACATTTAAATGTATCAAAGTAAGTATATTTCAATCTTTTGTCAGTATAATGGTAGGACTGATTCGATCACATAAGTTGATTTCAAAATGATAGATATATTTTGAAATTATTCTCCTGGTGGTATTGAAGTAGAATGCAACATGAGAGGTATGACTGAATTCATATTCATAATGTTAACATTTGAACCTCCTTCGTTGTATATACTTGTGATGTAAAGACATTATCACTAGATCTTGAATTATCTCAATTCATTGAATACTTTCTATTAGTGATATATAAGGAGGCTCATTATTATTATTATTGAGCGGGGCCTTGAGGTTCCTCAATATCTGGGTCAAGGCCATTTGCACCCTGTATCACGTTTCACCTAGTGTAGTAGTTCCCGAGTGCTCACTCAGCGACCTAAGGGTGGTTCCTACTCAAGTGTTCACTCAGCTACAAGAGGGTGGTTCCCCTTCGAGAGTGTTCAGACATTGACAATAAAAGGGTTCTACTTTGGTTTCTTAATTTTCAATACAATCGGAGATATAAATTTTTTTTTGCTAAGCTACCCTTAAAAATGTCAAAAAACACCTATTTGGCTCAAAAAAATGGGTTGCACCCACTTTGGGAAATGGAAATTTCAGGGGGTTGTTATTGGTATCACAACAAACATTTTCCACCGGGCCGCTAAGCATCGTAAGATTTTCGCTAACCATTTGCCAGATTTACTCCACTATTACTGAACTTTCAAATGAAAAACAATAGATGGGATCAGACGTTTTATTAACATTGAACTGCTGTGATATCATATACGGAACTTGCTTAGACTATTTTCACAAATATAAAATACAAAAATTCAAAATCTTGCTTACGTTTAATTCATAATTCATCTGAATTCGGATTGTCTCCAATGACTTAAAACAACATGGTAAATCGTAGAAAATTATTCTTATGCTCATTTGAATATCGCATCATTCACAGTAGCAGACCATCCTGTTTGAAAAATAAATCAATATGCAGATCTTCTTGACTTTCCAGACATGTTAGATACAAAAACCTACTTTCCATGCATCTCCATTTCACAGCTCTTTTTTGTACAAGATTTCCTTACAATGCCGTTACAGATTAGAATTCAATTCTAAATCAGTTTTAAAACAGACTGTCATACATTTTGAATTCTAATGTTCATCATCCTTACTAAATTCATGACTTGTTGATCCAATTTAACTATGTTTGAGTTGCCTCAGATATACCATTTACTTTCAAACGCTCCTTTTTAACGCCTATTACACATAATTATGTGAGAAGACATTCTATATTTTATTATTTTTTATGGTTACCAAACATGCTTCCATTGGCGGTGATGATACGTTAAGTGTAAA
Source organism: Endomychus coccineus (assembly GCA_958510875.1). Taxonomy (NCBI): domain Eukaryota; kingdom Metazoa; phylum Arthropoda; class Insecta; order Coleoptera; family Endomychidae; genus Endomychus; species Endomychus coccineus. The sequence continues at coordinate 97,892,018 of OY294067.1, forward strand.
AATAGCTGTGCTGAACTGTCAATAATTTAATTAAATTTTCAAAATTGTTATACTAATGTAAATTGAAAATACGTATACAATATATATATATATATCCTAATTTGTTATTTCTATTGTATATAATGACATTGTGAAGTCTACTTTCTGAGTAAAGACAATTTATTATTACCATTATCAATATTGAAATTGTTATGGAACTGCCTTTTAGACAACACAAAAGAAAATGGAATTACCTACTCACGAAACAAAAACTGTTTTATTCATTGATACGTCCGTCAATCATGAGGAGGAAAAAATACCGTATGTTGTTATTTGCCATTCCCAAGACACAATTTGAGTTCTTAACAAGTGGAATATCTGAATTGAAGAAAGAAAATGACAATCAGACATCTATGTAATACTATTCCCAAAAGAAAGTAAAGAACACTTAAAATCATGAAAATGCTCCTAATTTCTCTCACTTATCCTACTTCATCTTTTTGAATAATGATAAGCCTTATCCAGTTGGTTGGCAAAACCGACATGATTTCGAAGATTTTTCTGGAAATACTCAACAAACCATAAAAATGATGTAAATAGATGTAATATTTGAATTTGTACTATCACCTTTTTTCACATAAAACTATCATTTAAAGATTTTGTCACATGCGATACAGCCAAAAGACTTATATAAACTCAGAGCTTACATAGATCTGCAAAAATGGCTGCATCGTAGTTTAAGTGGAAAATGGTAATAACGTAAACTAAATTATATCATATGACATTCCACAGCGGTACCTCATATACTATTAAATACGCAATGTAGGGCTTCAAATTTGAATCAGTAGGAACCACTGTAATATATTTTGTTCAGTTCATATCTGTTCGGCCTCTTGTCAATATTATACCATTTTCGGAAAAATGTGTTATGAATGATTTGTCGCAAGAAGAACTATTTTTCAAACATAAATACATGCCCTCGAGTTGTGTGCATCAGAGGTAGAAAAAAGATGTGCTAGCAGATCGATATGAATTTTGCATGGCATCCAAGTAGCTGTTAATGCGATTGACTCTTATCACTATTTCGTATGAAGCTCATGATTGATGATTTATCATATTTCATTCGAACTATAACTCAAGAGCAGAAACAAAAATATATCGGCTCCATTTGGGAACAACAATTAATGAGTTTCGTATTCAATATTTGCAAAACTCATGTTGCAGATTTGGGTTCGGCAAGGGAAGATCCCAAAATACGACAACCGGGTTGAGAAAGATGCAACATACATAAATATAGAACTGAGTATTTCAAGGAAGTACTCATTTTGGGAGTAAATTGCATTAATAGGTGAACATTTAAAAAATCAAAATAATATACTAAATCTCCCATTTGTCAGTATATAATTTTTCGCATAGAAGCTTCACATACAATAATGCCAGTTTATATTACTTTGCAACCTTTAAGCTACTTTCTTGATTGAAATTTAAAAAACAATCAAGAATCGGTTTCTGCCTATTCAAACATTATTTCTAATGCTACTGAACTTTTACGATATGAAATGAACTCATATCCATGTTGGAAAGTTAAACTTCTGTTTGTAACATCTGTTACTTGTGTTAAAGCGTGTTGTGTCATCTCCTGACAGTGGTTGAATACCGTTTGTTTGATCGGCTTTTGCAAAAGACGGCGTGAGCGTAGCGAACAAAGTCTTTCCTCTTTTCGGTTCAACCACTCAGTCCGTCATAACCCTTTGGGCATATGCGGAGCGTATTTATATTGCAAGCTAGAAAAATAATCATTCAAATTTGAGAAACTTTACAGAAAACACCTAACATTAATGTCTACAGTTTTGAGGTGTAAGAATCAGTTGCCACCATTTTTGTAAATAATGGCGAAGTGAATCTAGAGTTACTCTAAATAAGTTTGTAGACCAAGCCTCAAACTAATTTGTATTTGTTTCGATATTGGAGCTAATATATATAAAGTAGTCTGTTTATTATGCCCTTGAATATCCAAGCCCCACAATTTGTATTTGTATTTGTACGTTATTTATTCATATATTCTTGTTATTATACATTACTATTTTTGTTTTCACTTTATTGTTCAGTAGTTTTTTGTTGTTACAAATATGATCCAACCCTTTTGCTCGCATTACTCAATATTCTTAAAAATAGTTTTACAAAGATCAATTATTATGAATGAGTATTATAGTTTCATTATGTATGAGGGTCGAGTGGAACGATAGCATTTCACCTGAACTCCGCCTGTAATATAGCTTATAAACTCATTAAAGACGATTGCTGTTATTATTATCAATAATTATTTATCTTGAATTTACAAATTGATAACTGCGAGTCATGAGCAGTGAACTTTTTCATTCCAAGGATAAAATATTAGTATGTGCCACACATCAGGTTGGACAGTGATAACAAGCTTTTGAGTCCCATACAGCTGCTTTGCTCTTCTCATGATCTCGTCAGTGAGACGAGACAGACTATAAGTCACTGATCAACCATTTCCGAAAGTGATATGATAAAACACCTCCGAGAATGTTTGGCAAACCTAGATGTTGTAACACCATCTGCCGGGAAGCAGATGTCTCACAGAGAATCCTATTCACAGTACTAGGCATTGATGAAACAGTTCTCGCGATTCACAAAATTGCCGGAGTAACAGTTGGAACATTCACATTCGCCAAACATTCTTCAATGTGTTTTATCATATCACTGTCGGAGATGGTTGATCAGTGAAATCACGTCTGCTTAGTTCCTTTGACGAGCTCATGAGAGGAGCGAAACAGCTGTCTGGGAGTGAAAGACGTGTTGTCACTGTTCATCTGGTGAACCAAACCTTGGTCTATTGAATTCTAACACGAAATGTGTTTGTAGTTCAAACACAAATTATGTTTGTAGTTCATTATTCATTCTATTCAATCAGTTGAGATTCAAGGCTCGTTCCATAGCTGAACAGATTGAGCGTGTCTCGAAGGAACTATACATTTTCAGAATTCCATGGATATTTATAATTTCTTAATCCACATTGTGAATGAACCAATTTAACAGAATAATCCTTTCAGCAAACTTCATCGAATTCGCTTCTTAAATTATTAGAACTTTCTTGGAACTGTGGAAATGTATTGAAGTACGGACTATCGGAGAATGCCTGCTGTAAATGAATATGAATCAATAAAGTCTAAAGCATGTTATTTGAATAAATGGGCACAGGGACAGATTAAAAGCAATCATTTAGGCGTTTAGTTAATTTGCGTTCGAATTAAAGAAGTGTATAATTATGCGGCAGCAAGTCTAGGGGACAGTTGTCAAGTTGAGCAAAGGCCTGGATTCGTGTGCCGCTGCCTGTACTATGTTCTGATTTGCTTCGCCTCCAGAGTGACGAATGCATACACCGGAAAATTGATGTGGGGCTTGCTGCAGAGCGCTGAGCCACCTGCCACCCATTCATTTTGTTATCAACTGTCACCAACCGTTGTATTCATTTGTTCATATTGACTTGTTCTGGTTAATATTTCGTATATGGGAAAACAGGAAATGTGCTATTATGTGAAATAAGTAATTTACAAGCTATCCACACTATGTTTTCTGACGAGGGTGCCGCATTAATATCCTAAACAAATATTAGGAATGTTGACAGTTTTTTTTAACTTTCTTGGGTAGATGATAGTGAAACAAATATAACGTTCTCATGATAATAGTGCTACGCGAGAGCGAGACAAGAGCGAGAAGTTACAAATTCTCGCTCTTGTTCTCGTTACTTTCGTTCTCACTTCACAACAAGTGAATATACTTATTGTCATTCTCTAGACGCCTCCGACATGTCAAACATGCAAACATGTAGTAAATCATCGGGCCATCGCTCAGTGATTCTTTATAGTCCACGTTAATCACAATCAGTAGCAGCGCAGTAGCGAGACAGAGTAGAATAGAGTACCTAATATTCAAAATCAAAAAATAATTCATCCCTCTCATTATTCCATGGTAATTTTATCAATCACAGTTTTATGATTTTGTGAATGATAATACTGATGGTTCCGGTACATCACGATCACAAAGTCGAACTTCATGTGTTTATTCACAACCCTCATGAAATGGTCGCCGGGTTCACAAGAAAAGAAAAATTAATTTGAAAACTTTTTTAGAATAAAATCAAGGGATTCTTCAGGAATATGTTTAATATTATTTGAGAAATGAACTATTAGAAAGAAGAATGACGTGAAAAAATTATGACACCCAACATGATTTCTCGGGACTGGAAGGTACCTTCAATTCAAACATCCCAATTAATTCGAACAGTTATTTTATTTGGAAAATCGTGAATTTGCATACCCAAGCTCATCTCAACTAAGAATAAGCGTTTATGTAGACACCCAGGTATATATTATGCAGATGGTGATTTACTTGGAACATGAGAGAGTCTCAACAACAACTTAATGGTAAGTATAATTTGAATATTTGGGAGATCTATATTTCGAATCTCTTATTACAATACATTTCTGCATGTAGTTATGAAACGTCTTTCACCTATTTGTTTATTTTCCCACAATTCTTTAGTATTATTTAGAAGAATTACTTACCTATTGTATTTCAACATTTAGTGCGAAAAACTGTAGAAAGAGGTTCTTTGTGATATTGCCATTCCAGTGTAGATTCGGTTTGTGATGAATGATCTCAGTTGAAATAATCATTTGATTTCATAAATAATTATCAAGATATAGAAATATTTCGAGATCTCATTTTTTATATGTTGTGTGTTACATGACTTTTATATAAAATGAGTATATTTATTTTTTACATGAGTTCGTCATAAATGATAAGACATTTTTTATTGTTTCACTCTTTGGTATGTGATACGAAATTTTTTTTGCCCCTTGCTGCTCCTTGAAGTAGATCTTTCGTCATCAACATTCAATAATTTGCAAATAAGCAATTGTTCAATTTACTTCGTGCTATTAATAATTCTAAAATTGCCACATTATCATGATTATGATTATTGATTTAGAGTCATTTCAATCTGTTGAATAATGCTCCTAATTTTCTGGTATTCAGTGTGTCAAAATCTCAAATTGTGCAACAAATTCAATCTACTACCAGATCCATTAGCCACTGGCTTTATTCCAAAGCTATGGCGGGCAGTGAAAGTCGTGTTCATTCCAAAGTAAGGTCAAGCTGATTATACTTGAGCTGAGGCTTCCACCCTATTAGTCTAACCACATTCCTATTGAAGACAATGGAGAGACTTATTGACAGTGTAATAAGGGTTATGTACAGGTTATTTCCGATATCAAAAAAACAAAATCTTAGAAAATTAAAGTTTTATGTAAAATTGGAATATCTCAAAGAAAAGTCAAGAGCATCTAAGGGCTGCCAGATGTTTTCAATAATAAATGAAGCTTGAGAAAAGTAAAGAATTTCCTGAAATAAATATAAGACAATTCACACTCGCTTCAACGAAGGTGATATGATACCGTAGCTGGCATGGTCAAGATGGTCAATAATTTCACATTGTTCTAAGGGAAATCATAAACCTGTCAAGATGAATAATCAATATAGGACGGTGAACGAATGATAGCCTAATTGTTAATGTTAACCATCTGGAGATGTTTCATGTACATTTAAATCAGCTATTAAGGGAATGTTCAGAAATCTCCACTGGAAACATTCTGAACTAGAGACCTCAAGAGAAGAATCTTATTACTTATTGGTTAATCAATCTAGGGATCCTTTGACAAATTGTAGATTGATTCTTGAGAAAAAGGACGCATTACAAATACTAGGGATAATGCCTGAAGCCTTAAGTTATATTTTCTAGCTTAAATTAGTGACAGTTTATTTCAATTAATTTAACTTTATAGTTTCTTTAGAGTGTTTTTGGTATGAAGAGTGGATTTCGCTAAAAAAGAGTTGTTTCATATTCTCAATCAAAGTTGTTGTTCTCAGTTTTTATTCAAGTTTAAGTTCAATAATACTTTCAAATCAGTTCATTTAATTTCGATCCCCTAGGTTCATCCTGGTTGGGTATCAATTTAATAATCTTAGTTTTATATCTTTTAGCTAATTTAGATAATCTAGGTTTGTTTTATTTAAGTATAGATTTTGATCCTAGTTTTTTATTCGTATTGGTAACTAAGTTAATTATAATCTTCTTTCATTATCTTTAATTATCATACATTCTTTATTTATTATCATTATCATTCAATTATTATTTTTTATTATTAAAATCTATTGTTGTTGTTGAGTACGTGTCCATCTGATGAATATTGACGTTTACTTCTTGCACTTACCTTCCAGTGTGTTTAAATCTTGAGTGGCTTGTGAAAGAAAAGGGTAAGTGTCAATGATATTCTTCACGTTTGTTCTTGTTAATCAATGATTGGGATAAAACTAAGAATAGGCTGTGAATTAGGAATAATGTGAATCCTTCAAGTAGAGGCTTATAGAGTTTCATAGATAGAGTATCATGTTACAACAAACACTTAACTGGCCTCTCTACTGAAATGGTTTCGCTTCATCCAGCCACACGAATAGATGGTGCTATGGCCCGGGATGAAACGCCCTGAGGCTATTCATGGGCATCGAAGGGGCATTCGATGATACGTTCATCGAGTCTATCTGTTCAACCGCTGAGAAGGATGGAATCGATCCAACATTATTTCAGTGTATTGAAGCCATGCTATCGACGCATGCTACAAAGGAGCAACATAACGGATGCGTTGTGCAAACCATCGCTTCAAAAAGCTGTACACAGGGAGGTATCCTATCTTCGCTCCTGTAGTATCTCGTAGCCGATGGAAATTTTGGAAGAGTCTGTGTTTTTGCACAAGCGTATGCCGATGACTTAGTTGGCGTCGCCTTCGGGGGGCATTTGGAGACACATTACGAGCTACAAAACACTTGCACAGACAGCCGGTCGGCTCATCTCAAGTCACCCTGTGTCACATCAAGGCTTGTCGAAGAATGCAGAGATACTAGCAGAACCAGCCAGGAGAAATAAAGTTCAACTAATCATGGTTTCTAGACACAGTAGAGTTGAAGGTAATGAAATGACCGACTGCCTGGCCAGGTAAAGGTCGTCCAACGCCCCTGTTGGAAGGGAGCCAATGGCCACTTTATCAACTTGCGTCAGGGAGTCTCGCCCTTCTGGGCCAACTGAACACAGAGTGGTTCGAACTGTGGCGAGGCATGTCAAGTTTTCCATCAAAGAGCCTGTGCCTAAGGTCTCTAAGAAACTCTTTTCTCTGAACAGGGGGGCATCAGAGAGATGACTGAAATCCTAACCGGTCACTGTCATCCTAACAAATACCTTCATACTATGAGCATCGGGAATGATCCTATATGTAGGAAATGCAGAGAGGCGGAAGGAACTGCCTCTCATATCCTGTTGGAATGCCCTGCATCGATATTCCTCAGCATCGTTACTTCGGAGAATCAAAACTGCTCCCAGAAGAACTTTTGGAAGTCAGCGTTGGCAATATTCTGGGTTTCTGGCGAATCACAAACCTACTAGAATAGAATAGTCTTTTGAACACGGGGCGAATATTGAGCCCAACTGAGTGGCCTAAGTGCATTTGGGAGCTAGACCCCTTCCTGTCAAATTATGATGATGATGATGAGATCTATTGACGCTACATTTGTAAGTTATTAGATTTTGTCTAATGTGAAACACAATATGGCGCAGCATATCGAATGAATTGGCTGCTAGGTATAAGGGATTATCATGTTGTTAGTTACAGAATGAATATAGAGATCTAATGGATTCTGATACGATGATGTATGTGGTATTGAATGAATTAATATTTCACAACACCTATACAGGGAATGAAACGAATAAATAATAGATAATTCACTTCAAAATAAACAAGTTTCGTCATCTAATAATTATTGTGCACTATCTCTAATCATATTTGAAGCTTTCTCGAACTATTCGAATCATTTATTCTGAGAGCAACCTGTCCAAAAACTGCTGTCATAGCTACAAATATAAATTGATCTAATATTGGCGTTGTGAACCTGAGAAACCGCAAGATTCCGTCTTAAGCTCGGTTGAACTGAGTAGTTACCGTTGGCTGATGACCCATTTCAAGAGCTAATGATGAATTAGGACTGGCTGTTGATGTATTAATTTAAAACTGATGAAAAGCTGTTATAGATTGATCCCGTGACTTCTCTCACTTTTATTAGCTTAGTAGCTTTCGGACACTCCTTTGAGTAAAATGTGAATCACTGTAGGAGTAGAAAATGTAGGAAGGTCATAGAACAGTCAACATCTTTCCCAATTACCAACATACATTGGGTATTTTCAAACTACCCAGACAATATGAATTCGTAATAAAGTTGCATGGAGGAAATATCTTTGAATGTGTGAAACCTGAATATTATATATTATAACTGGAAAAAAATCGATTGTAAATATTTATTGTCTACTTGAAACTTCAAATGAGAGATTGTTTTTCACACATTTCATCTTTCAGTTAGAGAGTAAGAAAAAGGCGAACGCAAAGTGATAATTCAAGTTCAACATTTATTTTCAGTCTAGTTTCTGTTTTTGGATTTGTCCCGCTTCTCCGTGAAAATTGTGTAATATTTTCAGCACGATGTCTCAACTTCACAAGTGGTATGCGATTCATTTTTCCTCATTTAAATAATATGCGAAACTTGTGAGTTTTCCTTTTTTTGACATCCCATGTGTACGTAGAATTCGTTCGAGTTCGCAAGAATTTTAAGACTAGGGATCTCTCATTTGGGAAAAATTTAAACTGGAGAAGGTGTTAAGAACTATCTCCTTTGAAGGAATTGAATATTGTCTTTTGATAAATTGAATCAGTAAATTGTTATCGTTAACGACGAAACTATTGAAAAATTTTCTTACTCCTGATTTTCAATATTTTACACATGTTTCCACAACAAATATCAGATCAGAAGTGGGAATGATGATAATTCATCACTCTTTTTGGAAGGACGGATATAATCCTTGTACGTGACCTTGATTGATTTTAGTGTAAATTCACAAATATAATTTCCTCGTTCTCACTCATTGAAACAGCTGATGACTTATTAACATATTCCATGTAAGCCGCATAAGTAAGTATGTTTATAGGGGATAATGGTAAAAGGAAAATGTATATCAATTTAAATACCATGTTTGTGAATACAAGGAATTCACATAAATAGTAATTGTGCAGGACGATAGAGCCAACTTATTCCGATTGTTATAAATAACCAAGGCTAAATGAATTTTTATCGTAAAATTCCGTAGCAGGATATTTCATATACGCTGGATTCAATGGTATTTGGTTCTATCTTGTGAATTCATTGGAAGGTTTTTAGTGTACATGTGAATATATTCTGTACTTTGTGTGGCCAAGCCATGTGAGTGTAGAAGTCGCAAACTCGGCTAATCGAAATCATTCATATGCAGCTGTTCCAGAATCAGTTTCCATGAATCATTATGCAGAACATCGTAAACATGAAGCACATAGTCACCAGGGAAATTTTCGTACATTTTGAATAATTTTCAAATGCCTCAATTGATTTCAACACTATAATGATTTTCTTAGTGTACTTGAGGAAAATCTTCATCAATGGAACAAAATATGGAAATCCAACTTCATCTGAAAAAGATAACCTTACAAAATAACTCTTCTTATTGTGAAACTAGAGTAAGATCATTATCTTTCAGCGGTGACATGTAGGGAGAGGGAGCAGGTTCTGAAATTTTTCTCAAAAGCTTGGTCATCTATTGGATGATATCGATACATAGTCAGTGGGTTTGAGAAGAATGGTTTCCTCCTTCAATCAGTGATGTCGCCTGATCTGCGTATATACACAATTGTTTCAATAGTATATCGATAATGTGCGGTATGGTATTTCATCGTTTGTTATCCATGACGTGCCGTAATGAGAGTTGATAGAAACAATAACTACAGTTAGTTTTATCCAAATTTATGGGATTTATAAATGTCATAATTCATATGTATCTGATCATTTTGTGGACATTCGAACTATTGAACGGAGTCACTTATCGCGTCTGCTAACAAATAGTTAGGGAAGTGTAATTTTGTGTAGTTGAACTTCCTTTGAACAATGTTGTATTATCAAAATATACGAAACTCCACATATTACAAACGATTTTACCAATATATTACATTTGGATTCACCTCATCATAGAGATATGTTGCATCGAACGATCGGTGAAGCAATTTTTTTTGTTATTGACTATCATATTTATGTGCCTATGATCCTCTCTTGAACCAAACTGAATCTGTCTGGATTGCTATCATATAATGAAGACGTCAGTGTGAACCGACTCTACAAAATTTGAATACGTCAATTGATATTCAGAAATATGTAAGGCATATCTATGAATAATCTGTGAATATCTAATATACCTGAGAGTATATTGGTATTGATCTTCATAATAATCTAAAAAGAAAATATCACATTCAGTATGGTACTGGTTGATTACAAGCCTGCACGTATGATATATAATATGTTCGGAGAAAATATTCTACAACTAGTACTATTAAAAATGTTATACATTTTTTTTCTGTAATCAAAAATTATGAATGGTATCTTGCTTTTGGGATCAGCCTACGAGGATAACACAAGAACTCTAACAATAGTTCAGAAAGATAATATTTTAAAAATAAAGCTTTTCAAAAATATGTCATAACCTACTGAACTGGTATAATGAAAACTCAACTAATTCAAACATCCGACAGTTGCAGGAAGTATTGTTCAATTCGTCTATAAAAAAGCTGTGATCAATTATCACGTGAATTCCCTCACTCCTTAATATCGGTTGCGTTGGAGATGGTTGAATACATTTATTATTTAACCAATTTCCTGATGTTGTACAGAATTTTGAAGCGTTTTAAACCATTATTTATTCATATTTCATTATCTTAGAATTTGTTATTATATTAACATAAGTTCTTCTGGTTCCGAAGATCATATTGATGTTTATGTAAAACGAAGAAAAACCTATATAATAAGGCATAATATGGAAATAGATGTGGTTGCATGTTTTTGGAAATGCTGGCAGTCAAATCACCAAACAACAGATATGGTATTATCACCTATCTGGCTACACGACTAATATCAAATATCTCATTGATTTCAGAGGAGGTTGCACGCCACCTTTTTTTCAACTGCTTTCAATTCTCGAATATCATTCATCATAGTGGGAATGCGAGCTGTCGATGCTGATTTTATTAGAGTCTTGCTATTTCAGTCCGGTCGCCAAAGGGAAAATTAAAAAAAAAATTGAAGGTGTAAATTTCTAGTGTTTTTATATGTACTTTGGTGTGCTGAAAAATGGAAAATAGTGAAAAAATTCCTACAAGTTAGCTTCATGTTTTGGAGAGACAAATTGTATAAAAAGTGAACCTTTTGAGCTGAAGTAAAATTTATTTGGAGGTTTTGTCTCGAGATGCCAGCGCATATGGCTTTAAAAATGAAGGTACAAATTTGGTACGTCTTTATACTTATCTTAATTCGCTGAAAATAGAAAAAATAGTAGAAAAATTCCCACAAGTTAGCTTAAAAAGTCACGGACACTTTTTGGAGCGAAAGAGGACGATTTTGATGTTTTTTTGCGTTCAAAATGAAAACGGTAGCTCATATAGAAAAATGTTTGAAAAGAAAAATTGTAGAAAAAATTAAAACGCGTCGTTTGAGTAGTAGATTAGTTGAGTAGTATAGATATCAAAGAATGATATATAATAAGCTTATTGGAAGAACATTACACTTAGATTAACAAAAATAACTTACCAGTATCTAACGACGTCGAGAACTATGTGTAAGCTATACGTAAATTTCAGACTGAATTTATGAATATAATACTACTGATACAAATGCGCGTTTTATAAGCTATAATAAAATTTTAAAGATATGAAATTGGAGAATAAGTACAATACAATAAATATTTTCCAATGTCAAGAATTTTTTTATTATGCATTTTGACTAAATAAGTACTATTTGTGATTTAAAAAAAAACTTGATGGGCGTCTTATAAACTACATATTGATAAACTTTTATCATATTACTACAACTATTATATTATGTTGTAGTTCTATAAATTAATTTCATATTCCAAAAAATACGAGTATCAGAACAAAAACGTACCTTCTGCAAGTTCGATGATATTACCTATCCAGATATTTATTTGATGCACAAATGTTGACCTAGTAATAACTATTTTTACAAAATTATTCTATTTCATTATATGTCAACGGTGGAGGCTAGCTTCTATAAAAGTATACCTCTATATATACTATTATAGGTAGACAGAAATAAGAAAAATCATAAGACACTCATATGAAATTTGGAACGGCCACATGAAAATACGTTTACATTAGTTAAACATGATTTTTGACTAGAAAAATAATTTGAATTACTTATGGAAAATGTGTAATAATAATAATATAAACTTGTTATGATCCTTCTTCAGTTATTTTGATTCTAATTGAGTTGTTAAAATCTAACAAAATTTAAATATTTGAATTTTTTCAAGCCAACGTGCTCCAAATTAGAGATGGTGATAACTACTAAGTCGCATTTCTGGATTTAGATATATAACATTTTTCTACTTTCCAACGGTTTCTAATTTTTCCCGATATGCCCAAAATTGAACCTTGGGAAAGCCCGAACACATTTATATCAATATCTTGGCTTCTACTCAAACCTGGAAAAGGCGCAAAATAAGCGCCGTAAAATGCTCTAATTGAAACTGACCCAAAACGTGCATTGATGGATGTCTCAGGTAGATCATATTTATTGAAATATAAGAAATGCACTTTGTTTTATCGATAAGTCCATTTTTTTGCTTGTAATCTCAGTTTTACCGATTTTAGGAAATGGCCAATTGTGGCGTCAAAATGTAAGATAAAATAAAAGAAAACTCAGTAGAAAGTGTATGAAAAATACCACCTTTTCATCCGAATAGAATATTATGTTGGTCAATATCCGATTTGCAAGAAGAGTTTTTGCATTGACCCAAAAAATACTGATTCGCTTATATCTTCAATACCATAGCCTTAAAATGACTTTTACTTCCGCTCAAAAGACGCGTTCTCTTTTTTTCCACAATTTTTCTGTTCACATGTTGTTCCATTTGAGCCACCGTTTTCATTTTAAACGCAAGAAACACTAAAATCGTCTTTTTTCGCGTCAAAAAGTGGTCATAACTCTGATATTCTGGAGCTAACTTGTAGGAGTTTTTCGCTATTTTTCCTGTTTTCAGCGCATCAAAATACATATAAAAACATACCAAATTTAAACCTTCATTTTTTAAGAGATATACGCTGAATTTCGTTCCTCTAGGAACTGTACTATTACTTGCAAAATAATCACCAAGGTAAAATATGCTAATGCAGCTTCGAAGTATTGTTATACCATAGCAAGCAACGTCAATAGTACTGTGTAATATCTGTTTGAAGAAGCTACGCTGCTAACGAAACTAGTTACATTAATCATCAAGTTAGTAAAAATCAAACTTTTAATAGTTATTTTATTTAAGTTTAAGCATTGGGTTCTACACTCATCATATCAAATAATACTAATTATTTGTAATCTTAAATGTGACGTACAAAAAATTGTAGTATTTTCTTGATTTTCGAAGAAAAAATTAACTGTAAAAAAGAACGTTAATATCCAGCTTCCTTGGGAGATATTCTCGGAGCTAGAACTGAAAGGCGGTGCTATCTAGAGTTATTCACATTGTAACATGTTGAAGATTCATTCATCTTTCTAATTTTATAAGACAAATTATTATTTGTAAAGCTATAACTACAAAAACGGTGAGCGGTAGTTGGAATGCAATTCTTACGTCGCGCAATTCCTATCTATCGTTCGTTAATGCCGCATTTCTTGGACGAACCCTAAAAATCACTAGTCAGTGTATTCGTATTGTATGACCTTTGATTGTCTTCGGTATTAACATCAGGACATCACGGTCCTGAATTGTTCAATATCTTGTATATGAAAATTATGGTGAAATTAAACAGTCTTCGAGAAATAGTTTAAAACATTAAGCATAATATTAATAGGAATACACATACTGCACTTCAAAATGATTCTCATACCTCGATTCGGAAGTTTTTGGAGTTGAGACAATTTATTCAGATTGAACAGATTGAACAATAGTCGAAGTGTGGCTGAACAATTGACTTGTAAACTGTGATCTTGACTCGGTTGACTGATTATTGACAATTCTAGTAAAGAAGAATAACTACTCCGAATTTTTTTTATGAATATAATCAAAATGTCGATCAAACGATAGTGTTATCAATTTGGGATCCGTGATATATAGTTGTGTTCACTATTTCAGTTATTTCTTCATCAATGTTGAGATTAATATTCTTTGAGTCTATCAGGCTATATTCAAATTTGGTGGTGATTATCATTGCTGTTGTTTCCGGTACATTAAGCTTGAGTTTATTAATTTTCGAATACTTGTTGACACTTGACTAGTATTTATTTTTTGTATTGCAATTTTTAAGTTTTCATGGCTGCATGCCAATAATGTATCGTCTAAAATTCAGTATCAACAAACAATGGCATGTTAAATAAATACGAATAGATGGGGACCCAGGATACTCCAACATCATTTCAATTTCACAGGAGTAAATATCTTTCACACTAACACGTTATTTTATATTGATCATGTAATTTGATAACCACTCCTCTTCTATTCCATACCTATTCAATTTCCCTAGTAATATAGGCCTATCAATAGTCAAATACTGTTTTGAGATGAAGGAGGGATAGTTGTACTGATGACTTGCACGAGTATATTTGGCGGAATACCGATTGGTTATTGATTAAAATATTGTTTCTACATATTCAAATAATTGAATATATACCGCTCTTTCAAGTACCTTCTCAATCGGAGGTAAAGTGTTGATTGGTCTGAATTCGCTAGCTCTAATGGTACTAGTTTTCAATTCTTCATGTATATTGCTGCATTTATTATCCAAGGAATGTATAATTCTCCTAATTCTGTGAAAAATCTATATGTTACAGTTTTCATTGCACCATTATTCCTTATACACAATACTATCAACTATTCCGTTTATGCTCTCTACAAAATATCGGTTGAAGTTTGATATTTCAGAATTATCTCTTAATAATACAAGTTCTCCATTTTTTCAAGATATATATAATTAGGAAACTCTACGTCATCACCATCAACTAGCTTTTTAAGAGTTACCCACATTTGTTTTTGCAGAGAAGCTTGACGGCGATTTTCGTAAGTTGAGACATAATTTATAAACGTTTCACTGTGCTAAGAACTCTAGTGAGCTCATTGATATTTGCGAGGTACCATACATATTGAGGGGAGTTTTCAATTTTGAAACATAAGAACTATCATCAGATTAGTTCGGATTAGAGTCGCCTACTAGCAAACATTGACATTTATTCGAAAATAAACTGTTACATTAGATATCTTCCAAGTCATCCATGAATGTGGCATCAGTCATTGAAGGTGAGTAATAAGCACATCCGAATAAAATAGGAAGCTTAAGTTCAATCTTCATAATTTTGCAACAGTAATTTTCTTCTAGTATACATGTTTTATAGGCAGAGTACTCAATGTCATTAATAATTCATATTGAGACACCACCACCTGTTTGATCTTCCACCACCCATATTGTCCGTCCCTCCATCTTTACTGGTAACAGCCGAACTGGGCACGTATGCTAGTTTCATTTAGGGGCGTAAGCTCATTATAGCAACGGAAAGTCGAGAGTTAAGATATATTCAGACAATCATTGAGTTGTCATATTTTATATTTCAAAATGTTCTAACGTTGTAAGTAGTGTAAATAAGCAGTTATAAACTAATTGCTGTGTTATTTACTGTATAGCAGATTCCTTTATACATTGTGATTATGTATAAACCAACACACCACCTGTATGTCGGCTTTCTAAGTCAGCGTACTATATCGTAATTGAGGATTTTCAATTCAACTTCTTTCATATCATTGGTTATTCTGAATTCACCTAGTAATATAATTTTTGCGTTGTAGCAGACTAGACTTCATCAATTATTTGATGAGAAATAGCTCTATGATTAATTCTATGGATTATATCCATAGAATCATCGCGTGAATAATTACTTTGTTGGTTACATTCTGTTCTAGGTACTTAAATTGCAACACTAACTACTCCGAAAAAAATCAGGTATCTTGCTATTAGTAATGAACTCTGAATAGTACACTGAAAAATTTCGAAGAAACTTTCCTTGTGAAAATAAAAAAACACCTCGTTTTCGCTAGACTGTGAAAGTCCCAAGTGAATAGTGGAAGACCTCGTGATCGATTTGTAGTATAATGGATTGTCAACAAGTGAGGACCAGTCCAATACTAAAATTAAGTCATGCATTCTTTAGAATTTGTTATACCTACATACAAGGAGAAAAATGCATCTATATGGAACTTGAGATTATATGAATCAATCAATTGCAGTTTGAATTCCAATCACTTCATGATTTTGATGATTATCGTATCGATTTGACTATTTTTGAAACTAGAAATTGGTGGTGAATTATTCCAACATTGTCAGTCCCATTATTGGATTCCATTGCTCCTACTAGCATTCATTCATTCATTTCTTTATTTTATCTTTATTCTTATTTTGGATTAAAAATTTATTATTTTTCTTATTTAATATAGTTAATTAATTTTTGTATAAATCAATTATAATTATTATAAATTGTATATTTGAAAATGGTATATTTCCCGACGCTTTAAAGGTAGCAATAGTAAAGCCTTTGTATAAAAAAGGAGACTGCGAGGACTTGGGTAGCTATCGGCCTATCAGCCTACTTTATTCGTTTGCCAAACTGGTAGAAAAAATTTTGAGTCACAGATTAGTAGGTTTTTTTACAAAATTCAAAATTTTTAACTAAAGTCAACATGGCTTTCTTAGGGGCCGAAGTACAATGACAGCTGTTTTCGAGTTTACTAGATTTGTGTTAAAGGCTTTGGATAATCAAGAGATACCTTGTGTGAAACTGAAAAATTGCGGTATACGAGGGAAACAGTTGTGAATTATAGGCAGCTACTTAAAAGATAGAAACCAAGTTGTAGAAATAAACTCAGACCAGAACCAATACCTATAAAAAAATATATATTGAAATGGGAGTGCCACAGGGCTCTATATTAGGGCCTTTTTTCTCTCTAATATTTATCAATGATTTGCCTATAATAATATCGGAAAGTGGTCATACCTCGATAAACTATGCGGACGACGAGAATGTTGCCATTAAAAGTAACAATATTGAGAATTTGAATCAGGAGTTGATCCTAGTGCTGACAGAGATTGAAAATTGGTGTCAAGTCAATAAACTTGTAATTAACAAGTCAAAAACAAAGTGTGTGATTTTTCAAACTAATAAGTCGAATATTGAAATTCCAAAAACTCTTACTTTGAATAACCAATTTATTGACATAGATAATAGTACTAAATTTTTGGGACTTATTATAGACAAAAATTTGAATTGGTATGAACAAATAACATCTCTTTCAAACAGACTTAAATCTAAACTATACGTATTAAGAACTTTAAAAAAATCGGTGGACAAGGAAACTCTAATGGTTGTCTATTACGCCTTTTTTCAGTCTCTGATAACTTATGGGATTACTTTCTGGGGCAACAGCTCTCAATCTAAACAGATTTTGATTCTACAAAAAATGGCAATACGCATAATTTATGGCCTGAGGCATCGAAACTCTTGTGAAGGTACTTTTCGCAAATTCAATATTTTAACTGTTCCGGCACTTTATATCTCGGAAAGTCTTATGTTCAACTTCAGAAACAAACACTATTCGGCAGAGTATGAAAACGGACAAATATATGAAACTCGTAAGATTCTATATCTTTACTCAGAGGTTGACTTAACATTATATCAAAAAAATGTGGAATACATGAGCCTTAAGCTTTTTAACAAACTTCCAAATGAGATTAAAGAGATTAACGAATTAAAAAAAATTCAAAGCAGCTGTTACTAAATTGCTAATAACTTTAGAACCTTATACAGTTGCAGATTTTTCAGAACAATAAGTCTGTATATTATGTGCTAACATTTTACGGTGATAGTGTTTCTATATTATTTATTATTTGTTTATATATGTATATATATGTAGTGAAGTGTATATACATATAGTTACTACGACGTTTTTTAATATTGTATTGTTCATGTTTATTTTTAAATGTAGACAAACCATGTTGAAATAAGGATTATTATTACTATTATTCATAAAACGACTTCCTACATTGTCAAAAATGGTATTGGATCATAATGGAAAAGTGCAGAATATAAGAAATTTATTAAATTTAATATGTGCCGAGAAGATATCAAGCTGTTATCTCATGATGAGACATTTCCAACTATTTTGGGCTCAACGACATGTTTCATACGATTATGTAATTTTATAGCTAACACGCTATGAAAGTTCATACATCAAAATGTCATTTGTTGAAAGCAGCTAACGGAACTTTCAATACTAATTGTCCTTCACTCTACTGGCTCACAAAGCCGCTTTTTCCTGACATCAATGCGCAACATAAAATATACTGAATTAATAATTACTACTCAATTGTTCTACTATCAAAGGCCTAAGATATTGCAGAATGTACTGTTCGAAGAGATTGAATATCACTTCCAGTAAACTAATATTTATGAAAAAGCATTATGTTCAATGGAATTAAGTTTTATTGTTCCGATGTAGTAGAGAAAACATAGTGATGAGAATTAAACGAAAAATTGATTCAAATTATTTGTCACGAAAATTTGAAAGAACATGAATAACGTTAGCTCCTAGACTTTCCACTGTTTCAAACTTCTCATCCAAGAGTCCCAGCTAATGGTTGACTTTCAATCGTTACTTTTTTCAATCTCCTATATTATTCCTGAAATTTAAATTGAAAATAAGAAGCATTAGGCACCATTTCATGCTAGAGTACATCGCACATACAATTTGCGAATATACAATGTCCATTCTCTTCAACATTATATAGATAGATATTATCTATGATTGGTTTGTGAATTCATAACTAACGGAAATAACTGTAAAATGTTGGACACAGATCAACCAAGTACTATCGAACATTCTATTGCGGAAGAAATGATGGCTAAATCCTACCTTGTTTAGCCAATGGCGTTGGGAATAATGTTATGACTGGTATTGGAGAAATATTGGACGAAAAGAAATTCCCCGTACTAAATCAATGTTCCCCAGACAAGATTACGATATTATCGGATTGTTTTACGAATGCAAGAAATATTCATTTGATATTGAATTGAACTCAGAGATACTTTGACTATGGCCCGAATAGTACTACCTACAAAGTATCAAACCAAACTAAACACATCATCACATTTCACACTTAATAATCTCAAACTAAAACTGAGAAGTAAAAAAAGTATTAGTTCACCACTAACGATGAAAGCGTGATCATCAAATATAAGTGATATGAAATATAAATTTATTGTAATAGTAGAAGTTGAGCAATCCAAATGTTATTCGTATTGTTATCTTTATGTTGGGGAAATCTTCCCCTTCTGATGCTGAGCCTTTCAGGCCGTCTTAGCGAACTAGCTTGAGAACGCTGCCTCTTCTATTTGATGTGCTCCCAGGTGTCATGCCCTTGGGTAGGAACAGATTCACCAACAACCAAATCAAGCAACTGCTTGTAGTTGGTGTAACGTTATTCGCATAATGAAATATTCTTCCGCGAATAAGATATACAACCGTCAAAAATACTTCCAATATATAGTTTATAGTTCATTTAAACAAAATTTATGTTGCATTTGTATTTTATTTTTTCTCATTAAAGAATCTTTTTCTCTTGTTGTATAGATCATGATGTTATGCTCGGAGGCTCCGCAATATATAAATCTGGCCCTGTCCTTGAGTTTTGGAGGACAGTGCGTTGTGGGAGGATGCGGATGGGAACTTCGTCCTCCGCTTCGGAGCATCTGAACTCTACTTCCTCTATTGATTCGAGATCTCATCTCAACCAGCAGTGTTTTCCGGCAGGATCTTCGCCTGTCCAAGTTCTTGTAGTTTTATAAAGTGATGAAACATTTTTGGTATACTTCTTTCCCGAGTTCTTCCAGTATTAGGTTTCTAATTCCATAGAAAAATCTACTAGTCCTATTACATGTTCTAGGAATCAAAATAGGCCAATTTTTTAATAGACTAGTAGAATCAATTTTAATTCACTAGCTTGAAGGCAAACACGCAACAGGCTATTTATTCGTATTTTCTCTAGACTGATCGTATTGAATGTGAACAATAGTATTTGGTTATCAATACACCGTTGTGGGTAAGCAGGATCTTTCTTGAATGTTGAATATTCAATTTGATTTTGTTTGAAGTTCTTCTAGTTTCAATATACAGGGTTTTCCATCTCAGACGAGCCACCCCGTATATTTCTTATCCCATAGTTAGTGGAAAAATCTCCCGAAACACCTCAAATGATTTTGTTTGGGGGACATCTTTTGACGTATATTTGAGGCTTGAACGAGCTACCCTCTAATAGGGGGCACTTCAACCCCTCAAAATTGAATAGGGGAGAGGGGTTGAGTGATACGTCATTTGGAAGATTCTGGAAGCCTCTTCACAACGGTGTATGAAAAACGTAAATTGATGAACCGTTTCCGCCAAAAATTGATTTTGTTGCTCGAATGCGCCACCTTGAATATTTTGGTTATTTGTACAATGTACAAGCTCATTTTTATTAAGCCTTTTCTACAAACTTAAACAATCTTCAAAAAATCACATTCGTGAAAAAATTGAATTGTTTTGTCATGCTAACAATGAAAAAAATTAAATCAGCATGTTTAAATCAAATGTTCAAATTGTCCTCCATTGACTTCCATACAATAATACAATCTTGACTGAAAACCGTCTCTAACATGGTTCAGCATGATTGGAGTTATTTGACGACACTCATTTACAATTCGTTGGCGCAGTTCGTCCAAATTTTCAGGCTGAGTCACTAAAGTCTTGGACTTAAGATGTCCCCACAAGAAGGAGTCCAGAGGGTTCAGGTCAGGAGATTGGGCATGCCACTCCATAGGACCTCTTCTTCCAACCCAACAACCAGGGTATTGCAAATTGAGGTATTGGCGAACTGGTGCGGCGTAGTGAGGAGGAGCTCCGTCTTGTTGGAAATGCAATTGTTGTTCAAGTAGTAGAGCATCGTTTTCCAATTGTTCAGTTATTAACGGATCAATCGCATTTTCCAACATTTCAAGATACATTTCGGCATTTAAATTACCAGGAATAAACAGAGGTCCAATTAGGTGGTCTCCCAAAATTCCTACCCAAACGTTTAGCTTTTCCCGATGTTGAGTGTGAGCTTCTCGAAATACATGAGGATTTGTATCGCTCCAAATTCTACAGTTATGCCGGTTAACTTCTCCATTAAGTGAAGAAGTGCATTCGTCAGGAAAGCAAACGTTGTACAAGGAATTTGGGTTATTGTTGATACGCTCGACCATAATTCCGCAAAACTCTTGCCTTCGATCCCAATCATCATCGTTCAAATTCCTGACTTAATTCAATTTTGTACGGATGGAACTTGTGTTTATGTAATATTCTGAAAACGTTAGATTGGCTGATACCGGAAGCTTCAGAGAGTCGTCGTACAGATTGCGTGTTTGGCATAAGTTGGACATGTCCCAATACCGCCGCAGCTGCTCCTTCATCATCAACAATTCCAATGGGTGACCTTTTTGTATCCATTACTGAACCCGTCTCCACAAATTTTGAAATCAATTCCATTAAGTACTTATGGCGAACGCTACGTTCAGGATGGTTTTCGTTAAATATCCTTGCAGCCGCTCGGGCATAATTTTGATTTTGGTAATAAAGGCTAACCAGCTCAACACGTTCTTGCAATGTGTACACCATATTTTTTGGAATTTTAAACAAATCAGCAAAGTAGTAACTCAACAGATTGATTAAAATCATGAAATGATCGAAGAAACGTTAAAACCAGATAAACACCTTCTAAGAACAAAAAATGAAGGCAACATAAGGAAATGTTTTGCTGTGTTTTTATTTATTAGTTTGAGAGAATGTATTATTGTATGGAAGTCAATGGAGGACAATTTGAATATTTGATTTGAACACGCAGATTTAATTTTTTTCATTGTTAGCATGACAACACAATTCAATTTTTTCACGAATGTGATTTTTTGAAGATTGTTTAAGTTTGTAGAAAAGGCTTAATAAAAATGAGCTTGTACATTGTACAAATAACCAAAATATTCAAGGTGGCGCATTCGAACAATAAAATTAACTTTTGGCGAAAACGGTTAATCAAATTTACGTTTTTCATACACCGTTATAAAGAGGTTTCCAAGACCTTTCAAATGACGTATCACTCAACCCCTCTCCCCGTATCAATTTTGAGGGGTTGAAGCGCCCCCTATTAGGGGGTTGCTCGTTCAAGCCTCAAATATACGTCAAAAGATGTCATCCTAACAAAATCGTTCGATGTGTTCCGAGAGATTTTTCCACTCACTATGGGATAAGAAATATACGGGGTGGCTCGTCTGAGATGGAACACCTTGTATACCTTCCATAATGACGATATTGAATAATACTTGCATTATCAAGTTAACTCCTTATAAATGAATAAATGAATAGTTCTAAAGTTTCGATATTTGTGAATGCTTCACAATAGCTATTCCTAAGAACAGATCCTAAAGTTCAAGAAGCGACAGAACTAATTCTCTGTATACGGTGAACAAATGTTAATTCATCATTATGTACTACTCCCTGATCCATAGGCATTGAACTACGTATCAACAATATATCACCAATCGTATAAGGAAACTCTAAATGCGCTAGTTCCTTAATAAAACTCATAATTTTACATTTTGAATTAGTTAACTAAATCATATGGATCATTCGTGTGTTCGATTTTTTTTTTGTAGTCATGTATATTCATTCAAATTATGTATAGAATTTTATGTTCTCGTCTCGTGAGCCTGAAGTTTTTTTCTACATCAATTACTTGTACAATTTCATTGATGAAGATCAAAAATAGCACTGATCCTAGATTGATAGATTGAGGGACACCTGAGGTTGCAAGAAAATACTTAAACATGAAGCCGTTTTATTGAAGATACTGTTCTCGACATTTGTGGGTTATCATCATTTTTGAAAAACACTTTCAGGAAAGGTAGAACGTGTTAGCAATGGTATCAATCGGAAAAGACATGAAATAATAAGAATATAGACGATTTTAACACTGAAGTGAAAAGTTGATATTGGAAAAAATCGCCAAAGGATTTTGAATGAACATATTTTTTCTGACAGTTCTCTATTTTTTACCAACAGTTAGTTTTTCCTCATGCTTATTCAAGACATTCAACATCATTAAAAGTGAAAACAATCCTTGTCCAACCCCTATATATAAATAAACACTGCCGTCACTGGTGAAACTTCTTGAAGCCATCAACAACTTTGAAAGGAGTTAGATAAATCCAGGTTCTTCGTGAATAAAGATGATGTGTCGTGTAGATGGGGGATGATATAAAACGTGTATGACAAACGTAAAATCTTAATATTCAAAAGAACAAAATGGTAAGGAGTGACTTGAATATTATTGAATATTAGATGATAGACGTTAATTCAACATTTGTGCAGAAGAGTCAACCCTCCAGGTATGTGTATTATCTTGGGAAATAATTTGTTACTAAGCTCTCTGAGAAGACTACATTATGAATTCTCAGTATTTCTAGTCAGTTTCTGAGTTATCTCGAGTGATCAGATGGTGCAAAACGTAACAAGTATTGAATCTTTGAAGGCATACTCTTAGAGAGAAATATCTCGCATCTAGAACTAACAAGGATAAAATTGGCAACCTGCGGCTTTCACATTATAATACTTCCGTAGTTTCCACAAATTCCTTATTTGCTACAACTTGGGACTTTATCGTAAAATTTTCCCAATAAGTCTGTATGTATGTATTGGCTACGAACTCACTTTCAAAACAAATATTGTGGACCTGATAGTTCATTGATACAATGGTGAAACATCAAATGAGAAGTTAATTCAATATAGAGACAAGCTCTCCAATGAGTTCAAACTTCTAATTTGAGCTGCTGTGCTGTTGATAACATAACAAAAACACTCACGGATGCGAGAAAGTTGATATTTCTCAGACGGAACATGAGAAATATTTTTATTTTTTTGGAGCGCATCACTATTTGACAATTGATGCCATTATATTTATTCAACCTCACGAGACTCTATCATTACACATATTGGCTAAGTATTGATTCTAAAGAGGTGTAGCATTCTGAAAACTTCATAACGGAAATATTAGCTTTCCATGAAGTCTCACAAAGTTAACATATAGATTTTCTTTTGGATCTGTCAAAAGTTTTGAAATCCATCCATGTTCAAAAGTGATCAGAAGAGATCTCATCGAACAGAAAAAAGAAATTTTATGATTAACAGAAATGTTTAAAAGATTTGTATAGAAAACTCATATTTCCTATTCGAATTTTTTACAGAATCAACCTAATTCATGGAATATTTGGTTGTATATTAACCAATTCAGAGAAATTCACCAACTGATCATTTGAAACTATGAAATTTTTTATTTTCATTCAGAAATTATAATTGTTTGCTCAAACCTATACAGCAGAACGAATGTGTAATACTCCTCATCTGTGGTCTATGAAAACCATGATTTACTTACCTACTGATGTGAACCTAGGTTTCAATCTAATCTTCTCAATTTCATTAAAGATGAGAACTTAGATTTCAAATAGAGCATAAATGAAGCAACTGTTTGCTACTGTCAATGTTACTATGATATTGCTCAATACGCTGAGCGGAGGGCTCTGGTTTTCTCTGTGATCAGCCTAAGCATCCATGTATGGGAATATGATATCGGTTAACGATTGCAGCAGTTAGATTTTTGTTCAAGTAAATCAATTCGTCTGTAGGTCACTTACTTCATCACCCTCCATTTTTGAGCACAAGTTTCCGTTTTGATCGCTTCTGCAGGTTGACAGTAGGAACAGTTATCTATATATATTCCAGATGATTAGAAATAACTGAAGGCGTGGGAAGACGTCAAATTATACTTCATGTCATGACATTGAATACTTATTTGAATTTTCAAATTATACTCATATCATTGCATTGAAAGTTTATTTGTTTTGAGGACTGATTGTGTGTTTTCTACGGGAAGATCGAAATATGTCCATTGAACTATCGTGAATTGAATCATGAACAGCACAGAATATCATATTGCACAACGGACGTAACACTTTATGGTTCATACTGCATTTGTTACATAGCAATCGCTGTAACTAATGCGACTACAGCTTCAAGAACATTATAGTTAGTCATTATAGGTGATCGTAGAATCTGCAGTTCGCAAGATGGAAATTTTGCATTTACACTCGTGCAAGATGAGTCTCATTTTGTACTTATTGCATAAGATACTATTATACTCTGAATGTAAATATTATAATATTTTGCTGAGAAGAATTGTCGAAATCATTGACATGAATAGCCATGTAAATCTAACTTTCAAGATTCCACAGTTATCAATTCAATGTAACTTTATTATGAGATAACTATGGTCCATGTAAGATTCTCTCTATGACGACAAACACTGAAATGTGACGTCATTACATAGATGCCAGCAAACACTTGTATTATAATGTTACAAAAAGTAATTCAGATTCAATAAATTGTAGAAGCCAATACTCTTTAATTTATCATTATGATCAACTGATAAAATAATTTCTTTGTTTTTATACTACTTTTGATAATAACATGAAAATATTACTAAAGTTTCAACACCAAAGTGCCATTATCAATACATACAAAAATTTGAAGTAGCCAATAAACAGTTCAAATAGAAATAGGAACTAAAATATATAAGGATTAATGCGATTACAATGAAGATAAAGCGATCATCGAAAATTCAAAACAGGTAGATCCCAGGAAACTTATAGTGTGAATTGAGACAACTATTCATGCATTATTATTTATCATTCTAAGAATTATTCTAAAAGTGCTTTGAACCACAAAGGAGAAGATCACTTTGGTGTAGGTCTAACTGATCATTTATAGCGATTGTTATATAATTTTTTCACACGTTTTGATTTGATGACATTATATTTATTCAACCTTACGAGCCTATATGAATATTGGCTGAGTATTAATTTTAATGAAAACTGAAAACTTCACAACGGAAACACCAGCTTTCCATAAAGTCTAAGAAAGCTACCATACAGATTTTCTTTTGGATCTGTCGAGAGTTTTCAAATCCATTAAAGTTCAAAAGTAATCAGGAGTCATCTCATCGAACAGAACAAGGAAATTCCATGATGAAGAAGAATGTTCAAAAGATTTCTCTATGAAAACGTATGTTTCCTATTCGAATTTTTGACAGCATTAACAAAATTCATGAAACGTTTGGTTCTATATTCACCATTCCAGAGAAATTCACCAGCTAATCATAAAACTGTGACATTTTCGGTTCAGGAACTGAAATCGTTAAAAAAAATCTCACAACTCACAAATATCACTTAAACCTATACTGCAGAACGAAAGATAAAATAGAACTCATCTAGGGACTTGGGAAACCATAACTCGCTTGTCTATAGGATGTGAACCTAGGTTCAAATCTGGTCTTACATTCAGTTTCATTAAAGATGAGAACATAGGTTTCAAATGCAGCATAAATGCAGCAATTGATTATTACTGTCAATGTTGCTATAATATTGCACAATACGCTGAGTGAACGATTCAGGTTATCTCTGAGCATCCATGAACGAGAATAGATTTGTCAAAGTTCATTAATTCGTCCATTGATCACTTACTTCCTCACCCTCCATTTAGAAGCACAAGAAACAATTTGCGCATTAAGATAATTGTTATTCGTCAGTGCTTTGAAAGACTGAGGAAAAGACCACTTTGGGATAGGTCTAACTGATTATTAACACTTATGTAAAATCAGGAAAAGTGTGGCCTAAAAAATGTTTAACAAACGTTGATTCTCATTTATTGAATCTGAAAGAACGAAAATATCTTGGTATCACAGTCGGGACAAAAAAGTTCAGGTTCACTATATCTATTCGTTTCGTTTTCAGCATTATATGATAGATGGCAGAGTTTATTTTGTGGTTTGAAACTAATTTCAAAACTATGGCGTTATAAATTGTTTGCAATATAATCAAAATGTGTCTGAGAAATGAATTTTGTTGATACATCTATGTGTTTTATATACGGATGAATTTGGTTATAAGATAATATTGTTGTTGTTTGCGATAAACTATTTTCTTATTTGATCTACCGAAAAACAATTACTAATAGCTATTCGTTTCATTGTGTCCAATTCAATCGTGAGCTGTTCTTTTGACAATGATATTCAAAATGCTCTATGAGTAATTGAGTCATTGATTGATAAGCTGCTAATTTATAGCTACAGAGAAAATTCACGTTCACAGACACTACTATTCCTATACCATCGTTCAGTCCCGTAGCCATGAATTCGCTACATATCACTCAATGATTCTTAGAGCAGTTTCAATATTCCAGTCAAAAGAACAACTCATAATTGAATTGGACACAATAAATAAAGAAGCTATCAACAATATTTCTTCATTAGATCAAGATCAAGTAAGAAAATATATTAACCGCGAACAACAACAATAAGCTTATTATAATATTCCCTATTATATAAAACACATATATGTATCAACAAAATTCATGTCTTCAAGGTATTTTGGTTCCAAAAGAAGGAATATAGCTAATATTTTACAAAAACATAGTTTTGAAATTAGTTTCAAATCACATATTTTATATATTGCCAAATACAGAACCAATGAATATGATAAACCAGGATTCGCTCAAACTATGATAAATTTTGTATAGGTAGAATTGTAGTCACTTTAAACTGAGATATCAAGATCACCTTTGCTAACCATTTCTTACAAAGGGTTCATACTTTTCCGAATTTACATAATAATAAACTATAATAAACTATAAAAGAGTTCACAGTCTAAATACACTATAACAATATAAATGAAAAATAATTACAATTATCCACTAAAAATACTGTAAAAGTACTGAGAACCTTTCTGCCATCATCAGAATGAAATAATTATGAATCAAAATTCGTGTCTTCAAATACTATTTAGATAGCGTAAGCATTTTACATAATCGAATCGAAGATTTCAAATTGAATACATTAGAATCAATAGATATTCAAAAGGTGTCAAAAACTTATAACAATATCCGTAGTGATCTGTTAAATCTATACCCTTTCCCTTTCTCTATCAAAGCACTCTCAATGCACAAATTGCTTCTTAATCCACATCTACTTGTTTTGGAATTTCCGGTGATCCCTCAATATTAATTTCAATTTCATTGACCTATTGTATTTTAGTTACGTTAGTTATGTAGTCTGTTACATATATTCGATTAAGAAACTATAATGATTATTGTATCATTAGTTTCATCATTACAATTCACTCTCATTCTTGTTCTACCTTTTCAGTACAATTAGTCTGATGATAATTTGATAATGTAATTGCATGGTAAATTTACACTTCCGTTGTTCATCTGCAAACTTAATGAGATCAAGGAAGCAGTAAATTGGATTTACATTTCAAGGGAGGGCGTGATATGTCGACAGTGCCTGAATAATATGCCTTTTGTATAAAAAGAGAACGAACAAAAGCGACTAAAAATGTGTAACCCACTCTTTTGAACACAAAGGTCTTATATATTAGTTTCTTGAACAATTACTTTACTGTGACTGTGTTTGTAAACGTTTAACGGAAGTTATTCGCATGCAAATTTTTAGTAACCATTGCAAAGAAAAACGCTTTTCATGACGGAAATATTCGGCTCTTTATCTGATTCTTATATTTCCATTGAACAATTCAAGGAATATTTCATCTTTGAAAACAGGGGTATTTTTAATAGCGAATGCTCTGAAACACTGAAAGAAGCAAACCATGTATCTCGTTCTGGGGCCATTTAAGGAAGATACTGAGTGTTAGGAGTCAAGTTTCTTTCAATTCCTCCCAAACCATCTGAAATTCAACCTAATTTGGAGGAGTTATGAAACGTATTGCTATAAACTATATCTACCCACCACATGCGAAACGCGGTATTTGTTGGGATTTACTTGACTTTCTCACATTGTTTCTCCATTTCATCTGAAAAAGTATTTAATGCTTCATCAGATGAATTTTTGTCTCAGGTGGTACATCCAATTTCTGTTGAAAATAGCGTTTAGAGCATCATAGTTTTCAGAAATTCCAGGCGTAAAAATAATAGCTAACGAGAATCATTACATTTTGGAATCATTGGAGAAAAGGAGAAGAGGGCCGTGGCTCATTTGATTTGAGTGACATTTGGTTAAGCTGTGTAGTTACACAATTTTAATTGTTGAAAATTATTGTGTTGTGTTGTGGTGCATGCAAATTTTAATAATAGTGAATATTGCTAAACGAATTTTTCCGAATTCTACCAATGGTTTACATAACTGAATGAAATTTACGTACGTTTCTGAAAAACGATCGAAAAAATAGTTCATAGCAATAAACAGTTTTGGCAAGCGAAAGAGTACCAGGGAACGAACTATGTCTATCTCTTTTCCATGCAATTCATAGTTATTACTTTCCAAAATATTGGTAAGCGTAAATTCACCAGTACCACCAGCTTCTTGTTCGAATTCTGCCTCCATGAATGAAGCAGACGGGGCTGAATCTACCAACAATCTTGTTGATTGATTATTATCTCAATTCCATCGCTGTGATCTGAAGATTTTGTGTGTGGATAGTAGGTGCGAGTTTATTCTCTGATGATGTCTTCATTGATGTTTGGCTCGTAGAATGTTTGAAGTTTTATCGACATGGTGACCAAGAGACTCCGAAAAATTGATATTTCCCAATGATATTGCTGCTGCTGCAGCTACCTTCTCCAGTGAACTCTTTGTAGGTAATGACTGATGGTAAGTATGAGGATATCTTTCATTCCTGACATCCAATATCATATTCTCTAGTTACGTCAGCTGCATCAACCTACTCAGATGAATTCGTTGTATGTAATGATTGACAGTGAGTATTTGACGACCATTTATTGTTGAAAGGTAATTCCTTTTTGCTGAATCCAAAAAGCTTGTTTATACTGTCATTCAGAATGGAATTCACTTCAAAATAACTCTTCAGCTCTGTGCGTAGTGTTGTTGTTGGATTTTGTCGATAATCCTAGGTTTTGTTTTTCTTGTCTCAGTCTTAGCAACAGACTGCTTTTTTAATAACATTGTGCTTGTCAACTTGCAGGACCCTGGAGATATAGTTACTCCCTCCTCTTCATCCTTCTCATTGCTGAAAAAAATATCAAAAACTTCTCAAATGTTCGGGATACCATTATAAGTATTCAAAGCAGCAGGTGCAATTGAATAATAAGAATGAGGACGTAGTTGTATTGATGAATTGAAACTTACAGACTAGCAGGAGCTCCTGCCTGTGATAGTGAATGTCTGAGACACGATTGTAATCAACTCTACTGAAAATTTGTTTATACAGTTTTACATCCAATTACATGCCTTCTTCTAGTCTGTTGCCTCTGAAGAGTTATAGATAAAGATAAAGTTTCATTTCTTTTAACTATTAAACCATTCTTCTAATTTCGTACCGGGACTGCAGTATTGATAACCAGGGGTTCAAACATCCGCTTGTTTATAAGGGTATTATTTCCCTTACTGTTGATATTTTATCAGTTCAAAAGACGTTAGTATAATCTAAACAGCAAATTTTCAAGTTTTTGTGTCGGGAATGGTGATTGCTGTTTGTTCCTAATGTCAAAGGTGAGTCGATAGGTTATGCGACAAACACATCCTCTTTAGTATCTGAATTATACACGAATTCGTCTCCATCTACGCAGGAATAGTTGAATTTTCTCCATTTGAGTTGCCGTAGAAACAACAGTTTTAGGTTTAGTCAAAGAATTTTGTTTGAAAATTTCACACCTGTCATTCTAAGCCAATCACACATTTTCATTTCGACAGTTACCAATGACAACCTTAAAATTTTTCGGAAATTTTTCTCCTCCTGCCAAGCTAGGCGAACAGAATTAATAAGTGGACATTTTTTCTTGACAGAAATCGTATGATCCAAAAATCAGTTTGCAGGGTCAAATTTTGTTATTTAATGTTTTCATTCATTTTATAATACTGAATAAATATTTTTGGAATTCTGATTGGAACTCTTCTCTTCGTAATGGAGAATAACAGGGATAATGGTTATCTTCCCTTTCCACTTCTATCAGATGTCTATGTAATAGATGTAATATTTGGATGCAATTTTGTTCTGCTGAATTCTGGTTTTTCTTAAATAGGATGGGATATCTTCCACCAAAATCTTCTGGATAGCTGAGAAAAGGTTTTCTTTATGGGGATTTAATTCAGTTTTTTCCAATAAAATTGCAAATACTTTGAATTCTTATGAGACATATTAATGTCCCCTATTTCAGAGCAAGATTCACAAACACCATAGGGCTTAAAATTAATTTCTGATTGTTTACTGCCATGATTTAGTTATTGTGAACTGAAGAAGCACGTTTAAGAAATAGCTGTAGACGTGACGTATAGCAGAGACGATTTTGACATCACAAGCCTAAGCCTACTTGACTGTGGTTGTGTTTTATTACGAATCATTAAAAAACTGCCATAGACGCCGGATATCCTCATCGTTTTTTTACAAAAACGTACTTTCCTTATATTTTAGTAGCATTAAGTTAGTTGTAATCCAAAGATAAATGTAAAAAAAAAATAAAACATAAATTGAAAAATTGGATGCCTTCTATGTTACTAAAGTAAGAGGAACATTTTTTTTTCACAAATAATACTATCCAAAACTGGAATATTATAGTTTCCTTCAAACCATCTATTGGCATCATTTTTCACAACAAAAACTTTTCCTCAGAGTTTAGTATTGTTAAATTAAATGTAACATGTAACAAAAGGATAAATATTCTGTTCGAAAAACTGAATGCCCTCTATGTTACTAAAGTGAGAGGTACATTTGTTTTTTCTCCTATTATTATTCCTACTTAGGTAAGCAGCTATCTAACGTCTTTCTCCTAATTGAAACAAATAAACATTTGAAAATGAGAACAAAATAATAGTTTACTTATTAAGTGCGGAAAAGGCACTTTACACATATATTAGGTACCACATTTTTCCTACGAGGGTATGGAAAATAAATAAAAAACAGTTAATGAAAAAACTTTCTTATTAAATTTTCTTACAACATTTTGAAAACGACTTCTTTATCCCAATTATAACATATTTCCTTTATTTTAGTATTTAAATTATATGAGAAATAAATTACCTTAACCACAGTTAATAACATTTCACACGTTTGATATAACTAAATGGTGAGGAAGGTAGAGGATATAGGTAATCTTTAGTTAGGTATCTACTATCTACCTAGATTTTAAAAATTGTTTCATCTGGCATAACTAGCCTAAACTAGACTATACTATGCTTTCCCTTTATTTTAGTAAATGAAATGTAGTAAAAATAAATAAAAAGGATAATTTTCACTTATATTTTTTGCATTTCGTTTTACTAAACGGTGAGGAAACTCTTTTTTGAAAGTTTAAGTATTCCCATAATTATGGATAAGAAAAGTGTTTGAAGAATGACAACTTTTGATCAATTGATTAGTTTTATTCATAAATGGAATTAACAAAATATAAATATTGAATGAACATACGTTTAATGATTTATTATAACTATAATCTAAAGATACCTACCTAATCAACGAGGCACTATTATATTACCTACTAAAAATTCAAAAAAGCCTTACCTAATAAATAATCTATCCTACTTGATTACAACAATAGATTTCCAATATTTTAGCTAATAATTATTTGTAAGATTAAAAATACAATTGTTTTAAACAATACTTGCTTGGCTGTTAGAGTTGTTGTTGTTTGAAATTTGTTTGTGGATTCTGGTTCCAGTCCAATGTCGCACTCTGGTCACCTTTTTCCACTGACTTGTGTTCGCCCCTCATGGCATTAATAATATCGTTTTTTTCTTTAATCGTTGTTTCGCTTTCAACTTGTTAGACACCTACATGTTGAGGGTTTGTGTGTATCAAACGAAAGTTGACATAAGTTACATATATATATAACTGTCGAATTCTAATATCCTTCGTCTATATCACTATCTTTATATGTCATAAGGAATCGATATTTATCTTCACAACACAATGAACATATATCTTCGAATTTTTCAAATGACATATCACTAATTAATTCCAGGATCATCGTATATATGTCTCAAATTCATTTATCATCTGAAAACGTTTAGACCATTGGCATTATCATGCAATTCATGTTTTGGACATTCAGCAAAAAACTGGTAAGAATATAGAATGTCTCCCTTTTGAAAAATATGCACTTATGTTCTCTTTTCTTTCATTCATTACATCTTCGAATATTATTACCGAATTATGGTTTGCTTCTGTGGGGTCTGTGACGTCATCTTACACTATATGGAAAATATTGATTGAGGTTCATAGATTCCTATCATCTCCTATAGTTAATAATGTTGTGATGCACCAATAGGTGACGTGATAATTCCTTTAGAGTAGAAGAACAAACTTTTAAAACATATTTCACATATACATATTTTTTTTCATTTATCACCATTTACAATCCCCTATCATGGTTTAAGTTGAGATATGAATTTGTAGAGGAAACACAACCGAGTATTGTTTTGTGACATAACAAGATTTGGCAATATCATAATGCAAATTTTGATTCATAAAACAAGTTTTCCTATACAATTAATGTAAGTACTTCATGAAAATTTCAACTTATTCAAATATGAAAGTCTTCAACTTCATCTAGCTATTCCATAATTTTGATACATGTAATAACTTATAGATCAATTAACAATTTTGAAATATAACTTTTATTGTAGCCATTATAAAAACTTGCACTTATGAACCCCGAAATACGTAGTACCAACATACCTTAAACTCACGGATTGTGAGAATCAAACATTTAGATTTTTTCAATGAACTCACATTTAGGTGACTATAATTTATCAATTCATATTTTTATGATCATTTATACTTTGAACTACGCTAACCGAATCCTTTTTGTGAATATTCCACTTGAGATATATATGGTGTACCTCAGAATGTGATACTTTGGCCTTCAATCTTTCCAATTTAAGTGAATACGTATAAATGTAACCGAATTCCTTGTCTCAGGTAATACGGTTTCATTTTATGGAAGTGATACGATGAGGGACCTTAAAAATGGATTCAGTATCCATCTATAGAATCTCACTTAATTATTATCAGAAGAAGGAGATCACAGAAATACAGCATTGTATCATTGAAGATATTTCATCCATAACTGGAAAGAGTTGATTACGCTAGAGACCAGAATCATTCCGATAGAAATGTGAAAAAAGGCATTATGGGGAGTGTAAAATATTCCACATCGATGAATCGAAGTTATGACGTGCCTTGTCACTTTTGCGTTAAGCTGCTCACGACGTCAAGTCCTCGGGCGCCAGATTTTTCTTAAGACTTACTCCTTCTTGAGATCTTCTGCTGGAGTCCTCTCCACGAAGGTTGTCACTATGCTATCTATGGATAGCCTTGTCCTTAGGGTAGCTGTTGTGAATTATAACCAGGGCACATCGAGTAGAAGAGCAGTATCAAAGTTGTAGGCTCTACTTACAAATTAGTTCATCGAAAAATGGACCAGAAATAACTAAATGAAACGGGGAATTCCAATTATTAAATATACAGGGTGTCCTCGAACTGCGTGGCTAGAATGAAACCGAAGATTCTTTGATTCGAAGAAAATTTGATGAGCCTTTTTACTTTTGCCTCAAGTGTCTTGTTTAGCCGGTAGAGGGCCTCAAAGTTGCAAAAATAATTTAGTTTTTTCGGTATAACTTGAGAACGTGATGGAGAACTTTTACAATATTTGGCAGGTGAGTTACTGTCAATAATAGCCATTTTTGAGAGTAAAGCATAGAGCCTTAGAGACCATAGAAATGGCTCAAACTTGAGGATGTAACGGGAAAAGTGTCCAGAACTTTTTTGTGGTCAATGTAATTCACTCTTTATTTCTTGAGTAGATAGCTTATCTAATTTGAAAACTTTTCTTACTCTTAGGAAATTTTGATAAAATCAACGGATTAGCTTGAAAAAAATTATTTTCGAGTCTCTGCAATTTTGGCTTACTAATTTTACTTGATTAAAATACCTTAGTTGCCTTCGCTTTTCTAATGTCATTTTGGCATTTGGAGAATTTATTCTCAAAACTGTCAGCTTTTACTTTGCTTTCCGTAAAAATTTTATAAAATTATGGCTCAAAATTTCACTAACACTGAAATGGTTAATATCTCGGTAAAACACGAATAATAAAAACAATAGAAATGGGGAAACGATGTGATTATTTAGGAAAAACAAATGCTAAATTAAAAGAAACAACAAAACTTTTTTGGAAATCGCTGAGGCATCAATTGTTCGGAATGTTGCCCATTTCCCTGAATACACAAATTAATTCGTTTCAAGAAATTGGATTGAACTCTGGCTAGTACTTCAGGATCATTCTTCAATAAATCCGCTTCATGATTAATTCGTTGCAACAATTCCTCTCGTGTGTTTACTGGAGCTGCATAAACTTTTGACTTCAAAGCGTCCCATAGAAAGAAGTCGCAGGGCGTCAAATCAAGGGAGCGGGCCGGCCAGTTCACTGGTGCATCGTGTCCTCTACCTATCCAGCGATCTGGATATTTCGCATTCAAATGTCGCCTCACAGATAATGTGAAATGAGGAGGTGCACCGTCATGGATAAACCAGGCCACGACGAATGTGTAAGGGCAAGTCTTCCAACAGTTCGAGTAGCCTTTGTTCCAAAAAGTTCAAGTAGTTCTCCCCGTTCAATCGATCGGGTATAACGGTAGGGCCAATAATAAAGTTATCCACAATTCCAACTCAAACACTGATTTTAGTTTGATTCTGAAAATATGTAACTTCCGTTTCATGAGGATTTTCATCAGCATAGAAATGTTCATTATGGAGGTTAAAAAGACCACATCTCGTGTATCTTCGTGAACAGAATTCTTCTACAAAAATTGCGGTTTGCGTTTTGTCTTTGGATAATAAGCCGACAGAAATCTAGCCGATGACCTGGATCCATGGGCAATAAGTCTTGAACTGTTTCAATATGATAGGGATACAACAGTTCTTCTTTCAGTACATTATGAACTAATGATTTTGAGGCTCCAATACGAAGTCCCAAACGTAGTGTGCTTATCCCAGGTTCAGTTTCAACCGCTTCCAGTATCGCTTCTTCGAGCTCTAACGTCCTTCTTGTCCGTCTGCGTCCAGTTTCTCTGCGATTTGCTTCAAATTTGCCAGTTTCGCGAAGGTTTGCCGATTTGGAATTCTGCGATGCGGATATCTTTCCCTTCTCCGGCCATTGCAACGACAAAGTCCATAAATCAAGAACATATCAACCATTTCAGTGTTAGTGAAAATTTGAGCAATAATTTTATAAAATTTTTACGGAAAGCAAAGTAAAAACTGACAGTTTCGAGAATAAATTCTTCAAATGACAAAATGACATTAGAAAAGCAAAGGCAACTAAGGTATTTTAATCAAGTAAAATTAGTAAGCCAAAATTGCAGAGACTCGAAAATTAACTTTTTCAAGCTAATCCGTTGATTTTATCATAATTTTCTAAGAGTAAGAAAAGTTTTCAAATTAGATAAGCTATCTACATAAAAAATATCGAGTGAATTACATTGATCACAAAAAAGTTCTGGACACTTTTCCCGTTACATCCTCAAGTTTGAGCAATTTCTATGGTCTCTAAGGCTCTGTGCTCCACTCTCAAAAATGGCCATTATTGACAGTAACTCACCTGCTAACTATTGTAAAAGTTCTTCATCACGTTCTCAAGTTATACCGAAAAAACTAAATTATTTTTGCAATTTTGAAGCCCTCTACCGGGTAAACAAGACACTTGAGGCAAAAGTAAAAAGGCTCATCAACTTTTCTTCGAATCAAAGAATCTTTGGTTTCATTTTTGCCACGCAGTTCGAGGACACCCTGTATAATGATAAAGAGTACACTTGCATAATAATAAGGGGTTGCAATTGAACCGTATCTAATACAAATAATCGACCCAGGTGAAAACGCAAAGTAGTTGAATCGGTCATATCATTTTTACGATATGTTCGGTCTTTAATTGCCATTCAACGGTACGGACTCGGTCAATAAATGATTAACATTTAATAGTTACGGAAAACACAAACCAAGCTGTTGCTAGAGTAATGATAGTTGTACGGTAATATATTAAACGGTGAAAATGCGGTCGGTTCGAAAAGTATTGACCTGTACTAGGTTTACGATTGTACGATATCGGATTCTTACGGTATATTCGGATAGTGATTTGACTGAGATTATTCTGTCGAAGTATACTATTCACAGCCCTATGCTATCAACGAGTTCCATGGTAATTGTATGGCAGTACCAGATTCCATAAACCTCACACATTCAGATGCTAGACAATCAGAACTTATGCTTCCGTGATTGACAAGGCGTACAGAAGCCCCAACTATCGTATCTGCAATAACCCCTCCAACCATGGCCAAGGCTTCACATACGGCATAAGGCTTATTACGATGATCAAACACACAACAACCTCAGCTTATACTTCCGGGATTGACACAGCGTGCTCAATCAGTTAGTGGTTTGATCTTTTAGGATATACTTATACATCCCGGATTAACACATGAAAATATATTAAAGACGCACCTATATTTCAAACATGCATACTCTCGGATACCGTACAAATACTTGAATCTTTCAATTCAGGTGTGGATTCAAAACGTGAATGTTATCGGTGCGCGGTCAGACCTATGACGGGATAAACTCAAATGTACAATATAAGAATTCACTGACTACAACAGGATATCGGATATCATGAGAACGTTACCACATACAAACCACGGAATTCAGTTTATCGTAATGCCGGAAAACAAATATTGAGTCATCATTTACATTATGTTAATTCACTGAAGCACGGAACGGTGTTATAATTTTAGCACTAATAATTTATTATCTACTCAACTATATTACTCTAACTATCAATTCCCTATAAATAAATGTACAACTATCAATTCTCAATAT
Source organism: Endomychus coccineus (assembly GCA_958510875.1). Taxonomy (NCBI): domain Eukaryota; kingdom Metazoa; phylum Arthropoda; class Insecta; order Coleoptera; family Endomychidae; genus Endomychus; species Endomychus coccineus. Next base: position 97,930,259 of record OY294067.1, read on the forward strand.
ATCTGTCATCTAACTTGATCAGTCTGGTGTTGTCTTTCATATGTTTTTTGAGGTTCTGGTCAAGTCCTCACCACCAAATCCTTATTTTGTGCTGTGGCCTTTTTCTGTCCCGAACAATGCTTGACAGTGACAGTACTTTTCAATCTAAGATTCACGTTCATGATGTTATACCAATTCCTCCGCAACAGGGAAAAGAATGTCATCGGAGTTTTTTGGTTGTACGCAGTTTTTACATATCAAGTTGTTCAAACCTGGATGCGTTAATTCACTACATATCCTGTTTTTCAGTATTATTTAGTCGGAATGAATGCAAATAATAATGCGCTATATGCGATTCGTTTATTGGAATGATTGACCTCAATCGGAATTACGGAGGTTCAGAAAATACAATACTGTATAACATCACGGAACGCACATCCGGAGTCCACGCATTTCTGTTGAAATTTTGGACTGTTTAACCGGAGTTTACGTGTAACACCAGCATTTTCTGCCTGGCCCAAAATAAATGATATATCAAATTTAAGCTTCGTCACAAAATGTTAATGCTTATTGTTGTATCATTTGAATTGAAAGCTTCCGCGGGTAGCCAATTTTAAACAATCTCCTGAAAGATTTCGTCACGATACTATCGTGATACGGAATCCATTCCAGCGGAAACAGTTATTTCCGTATCTTGGGTAACTGAACAGTTCTAGTATTCTTCAGGTCGAGAAACTTTGGAAAATTCACTCTAGTACCGGATGAGGTGATAGTTGCTTGTAGCGAATAATCCGTCTCGTCCGTTTGCTTGAAAGAATGAGGATCTGACGATGAGGAGCACAATGGATATCTAATGGTCCAAGTGTATTATGGGACCTAGCCACGTTGAAGAAGCATTGACAGTATTTCAGGCGTTGTCATAACCGATAGTTCTTTGAGTTATCGATGTCATATCAACATGTATTCAACTTCAAGCATATATATATATATATATATATATATTCATAATTCAGAAAATTTAATTCTATATCTCTTAAGTTATATATATATATATATATATATATATATATATATATATATATATATATATATATATATATATATATATAAGTATGATAAACACTTATTTATTTTGTATTACAGGTAGAAAGCATTAAACTAGTATTCTATAAGGTCATATTATATTGTGCCCTACATTATGTCATTCTCTTATCACACGTCAATCGAGTGTTATATTGTTTGTAACACTAATAGCTCAAACGACAAATATAGACAATGTAGATTGAAATATTTGATATAATTGATCGTTACAGTGTAGGTTAAATAACATTGGAAAAGATGTACCTTCCAATCTATTGCATTACAATATGAGGAAGTTGGGAAATAAAGGCTCGACAACAATGTCCAACTAAATAATTCAATTTCAATTGAAATAATCCCTTGTATCATGTTACAATTAGAATAACTTTGATGAAATGTTCCAAACATCGGAGGTTAACAAATACAGAACAGAACAATCGACTGGCTGTTCAAAATCATCACAATTAGGTGTCATATACGTTCTACTTTCTGAGCAAATACTGATAATATAATATTGTATTATAAAAAGATCTGAACGAAGAATAAATCTGATTCTAGGTTTGGAAATCTTGTTCAGAGAGCAAGCCTTACTAATTTATAATCTTTTGGAGCCATGGCATTTACGTTTAGCTGACGTAATTCATATAATCAAGAAGTTTCGTTTGTACTTCCGTCTGTACTTTCGTCACTGTAAGTAATATAATAGTGTGAGGGAGTATTGTGATAGGGGTAAAAAAAATATCGATATAGACTTATTTGAAAATAAGTGTATGTGTGTGTTATTCCTATTCATTCAAAATTGTTATATGGTGTTTTTTGCAGTAGGAGATCAAGATAGCGAACTAGTTTAGTGATCATCATCCGATTCTATGCAAAATTGATTGGTATATGGTGTTATTCAAGATGGCGGCTAACGTTGCGAAAGAGTTTTTTGATTGTGATTCAATTCTTTTGAAAATTTGTATATTGCAGTTTTTGGGGTTGGAAATCATGATTTTTAGTCACAATTCAGATATTCAAGATGGCGGATGAGTTTTGTGATCAAGGTCAAATTCTTTCCTAAATTGGTATGTGAGGATATTATGTGTGTGCTATTCCTATTTATTCAAAATTGTTAAATGGTGTTTTTCGCGATTGGAGATCATGATTTTTCCGTCAAGATTCAGATATTCAAGATAGCACACTAGTTTAGTGATCATAATCCGATTCTATTCAAAATTAATTGGTATAAGGTGTTTTCCAAGATAGCGGCTAAGGTTGAAAGACGAGTTTTGTGATTGTGACCCAATTCTTTTGGAAATTTGTATATTGGAGTTTTTGAGGTTGGACATCATGATTTTTATTCACAAGTTAGAAATTCAAGATGGCGGATGAGTTTATGATTGAGGTCAAATTATTTTACAAATTGGTATGTGAGGATATCATGTGTGTGCCATTCCTATTTATTCTAGATTGTTAGATGGTGTTTTTCGCGATTGAAGATCATGATTTTTCCGTCAAGATTCAAATATTCAAGATAGCAGACTAGTTTAGTAATCATCATCCGATTCTATTCTAAATTAATTGGTATAAGGTGTTTTTCAAGATAGCGGCTAAGGTTGAAAGACGAGTTTTGTGATTGTGATCCAATTCTTCTGATAATTTGTATATTGGAGTTTTTGGGGTTGAATATCATGATTTTTAGTCACAATTCAGAAATTCAAGATGGCGGATGAGTTTTGTGATCAAGGTCGAATTCTTTTCTAAATTGGTATGTGAGGATATATTGTGTGTGCCATTCCTATCTATTCAAAATTGTTAAATGGTGTTTTTCGCAATTGGAGATCATGATTTTCCCGTCAAAATTCAAATATTCAAGATAGCAGACTAGTTTAGTGATCATCATCCGATTCTATTCAAAATTAATTGGTATAAGGTGTTTTCCAAGATAGCGGCTAAGGTTGAAAGACGAGTTTTGTGATTGTGAACCAATTCCCTTGAAAATTTGTATATTGGAGTTTTTGCGGTCGCACTTCATGATTTTTTTAATTACAATTCAGAAATTCGAAATGGCGGATGTTTTGTGATCAAGGTCAAATTCTTTTCTAAATTGGTATGTGAGGATATTATGTGTGTGCCATTCCTATTTATTCAAAATTGTTAAATGGTGTTTTTCGCGATAGGAGATCATGATTTTACCGTCAAAATTCAAATATTCAAGATAGCAGACTAGTTTGGTGATCATCATCCTATTCTTTTCAAAATTAGTCAGTATAAGGTGTTTTCCAAGATAGCGGCTAAGGTTGAAATACGAGTTTTGTGATTGTGAACCAATTCTTTTGAAAATTTGTATATTGGAGTTTTTGCGGTTGAACATCATGATTTTCAGTCACAATTCAGAAATTCAAGATGGCGGATGAGTTTTGTGATCAAGGTCAAATTCTTTTCTAAATTGGTATGTGAGGATATTATGTGTGTGCCATTCCTATTTATCCAAAATTGTTAAATGGTGTTTTTCGCGATTGGAGATCATGATTTTCCCGTCAAAATTCAAATATTCAAGCTAGCAGACTAGTTTAGTGATCATCATCCGATTCTATTCGCAATTAATTGGTATAAGGTGTTTTCCAAGATAGCGGCTAAGGTTGAAAGACGAGTTTTGTGATTGTGATCCAATTCTTTTGATAATTTGTATATTGGAGTTTTTGGTGTTGAACATCATGGTTTTTAGTCACAATTCAGAAATTCAAGATGACGGATGAGTTTTGTGATCAAGGTCAAATTCTTTTCTAAATTGGAATCTGAGGATATTATGTGTGTGTAATTTCTATTTATTCAAAATTGTTAAATGGTGTTTTTCGCGATCGGAGATCATGATTTTTCAGTCAAAATTCAAATATTCAAGAAAGCAGACTAGTTAAGTGATCATCATCCTATTCTATTCAAAATTAATTGGTATAAGGGGTTCTCCAAGATAGCGGCTAAGGTTGGAAGACGAGTTTTGTGACTGTGATTCAATTCCTAAAATTTGTGTATTGGAGTTTCTGGGGTTGGACATCATTCTTAGTCACAATTCAGAAATTCAAGATGGCGGATGAGTTTCATGATTGAGGTCAAATTCTTTTCTAAATTGGTGTGTGAGGATATTATGTGTGTGCCATTCTTATTTATTAAAAATTGTTAAATGGTGTTTTTCGCGATCGGAGATCATGATTTTCCCGTCAAAATTCAAGATGGCGGATGAGTTTCATGATTGAGGTCAAATTCTTTTCAAAATTGGTATATGGGGATATTTGTGGTCGCAGATCAAGATTTTTTGTGATAATTCAAACATTCAAGAAGGCGAACGAGTTCTGTGATTACGGTTCAATTTTATTCAACGTTTTCCTTTCTTTTACAGTACTTTTCAAAATAAAAGCTTGCTTTGAAAATGTTTCTCACTTCCAATTTTATTTTCTAATATATGCCCTGTTCCTACAATCAAATACATTTGATCCGCAGGAGTGTCCGGAACAAACTTTGTTAACAAAAGTCACATGATCACAGCTTCTTTATGGTTATCTGGGACTAATTATATGTAACGTCACACTTAGTAAGTCTGACGTCATTGAAGTCTTACAATAAGAATTTTGTACATTCTTCTTATTGACTATACGCGTATGCTATATATTCCCAACATTATAAACACTGTTGTCATTAAGATTTAATAAAATGCAATTTGAAACATTGACGATGTCGAACATAATGAATGACATTTATTCAATGAAAAATACATATTCATTTCTGTATGATGCTTCGTTCTTCATACTGAACTCTGAACTGATCCGGTAATCGAGAAACACTCCATAATGCGATCGTTTATAATAATGCGATAAGCGCGGCTATTTTTAGCAGTAATCTTTCCATCTCCAGTTTGACGTCAACTGTTGATGAATTCATTACATCGTTTCGTTTCGAACAATAGTCACAAAAATCGCTTTATTCTTGAAACCTATGTAGTCGAGCATCGGCTTGGTAGTTATTTTATTAGAAAATGATTTCTGGAATTCGTAGTAAATCTGGTATGCTTCTATAAATTATGGATAGCAGTCCGAAATCAAGTATAATTCCACATTTAGCAAGATCATGTTATCGAATTATGTACTTTGTTCAGCAGGATTACTTTGTAGATCCGTTCGGAAAGCTAGAATGAGATATCTGGGGTGTCCCAAATTCAACGATGTTTCTACTAGTGAAATATCTCGAGTACTCTCTTTCATCAACGGATTTTCATGCAGATCTCAACAACGAAGAGGAATCGATATATAGGCTTTGAAACACTCACATTACATAAAATTTGGAATTTAATTCGACCAGTGTGACATGCAATGCTACTTTACATCTATTTTTGCCTTGTCGTGTCGCCAGTGTTATTGATAAAACAATCGTTATCTGTTCGATATCTCATCAATAGTAGCCTATGTTTACAATTTAAAGTTTGGTGGTTAGGTGATTTAGTCGATGAATAATCCCAATAGAAGATTCTGCGGATCTATCAATTGATTTTATTATTGTAGACTGAACTCTCTGCATCTTTATTTATACGACCATCTGGAAATAGTTTAGCTATGAAATAATAATTCTTGCCCCAGGGGTGAATAATATATATAATACGTTTCGGTCTCACCATCATCACAAGATGTATAACGTGAATTTTTAAAACAAATTATATCACCACATGGCGTCCTTATCGCACTAATTTCAACTAAAAATGTACACGTTGCCGAAACGAACAGAAACACGAGCAATCGAAATTATTATCACATTGATGTTTCAAGTATATAAATTGAGAATCTGCTGCTGGGCAATATTCTTATAAGCTCTATGAACATATCGAATCAACAGTCTGAATTTATAAGCCCAGTGAAGTTTTGTTCAGAATGCACCTAGCACTCAATACGGTGAGCAATATTTTGGGCAAATATTCGGCACAGCAATGGGATTCCCTATCTCAACTACTATTGCTGACCTATTCATGAAGTGCTTAGAGGAATCTGTAATAAATTCATCAGATTTTCAACCCATTTTTTTTAACGGTATGTAGATGAATGCCTTATGTGTGTTCCAAATGATTAAATTCAATAAGTGATATTAATACATTCAGCAATTTCCATTTTGTATATTCAAACTCTTCGGTTAAGGTATCAATTCTGAAATGGTCATAATGGAGATATATTACAAATGTATCACTTGCAACGGTGCTATGACGTCCAAGACCGGAACAGTTCTTATTTTCACCACTTTCCGAAATTTAAAATTCCTACAACCAATAGGAGCATCGCAATTGTCTCTACAGTAGGTTCCATACTTATGAACATTGACATGCGCATTACCAAAAATAGTCAACAGAAAAACTCAAAATGGATATTTCTGCAAAAATCCGTAAATTTAGGAGTCTGATCAATATACTATTCTCATAATAAGTATAATGAGGGGAGTAAAAATAAGTATAGTGATACAGACGAGGCTCTACGTACAATTTCAGTGGGTGACCTTTTATCTACTGGAAACATAGAACTCGGTCAGGTGAAATCTACAAAAGGAACCATATACCAACATTGTCACCAGAAACCTAATTTTTTTTCGAATGTCTCGGATAAGAATGTCCGGGAATTCACATGCCAAACTTGAGCTGGCAATTATACACAAACAGAGAAAAAATTCCATATCAACATATGGCGAAAACTTTCAAATAAAGAGCTTGAAGATATTCTTGGTTTTATATCTTAGGAACCGTAACATGCTCATCCTCTAATTTTGGTTACTTAACTATCATCGCTGCAATACTTTACCATGTGCTACCGGTCGATGAAATTAATTATCAGTGCCGGCCCTATGGGGCACCCAGAACACATTTTCTGCTCTATTCAATATCGCAATTTTTTTCATTTTATCAGTGTTGATTTCTTTTGGTTAATTTCACTCCGAAAAGTTATATAATAATAATGAAGTTTAATAAAACCAGGTTTACAAAATAAACAATACCTATCAACCCTACAGAGGTGCCGTAGGTACCTGCAGGCTGGTTATAATCTTACAAAAAAAAATGATAATAAAAAAAAATCAATCGCAAATAAATAAAGAACAATACCTTTATATATCAAAGATAAGAACATTGATAATTTATACTGAAACGAAAAACGGCAAAGAAAATAAAATATTAATAATTATAATTATTTTAGTATTTAATCAACTCAATGTGTGGTTTGTTCTTTCTATATATCTTCGTAGTTCTATCTAGTAATCACTCTTTTCAATTGCTTTGTGACTATTCGGCAGATTATTGAGAGTCTTTATAGCTGAATATTTCGGACTCTTTCTCCGAACTTCCAAAATTGCTTTAGGCAATACTATATCTTTGTTCCTTGTTTTTGATACATTATTTATAAATTTTTCTGATAGATCTTGGTAGTAGTATGCCAGTGCTTCGAGCATGTATTTCTTATCTAGTTGAATACATGTTATAAAGCCATATTATTATCTTCTCTTTTCAGTATTCTGATGATTATTTCATGAATGACAAATATTGATCTCTTTACTGTAATATTAGCCGTTCCCCAAGTAATGATACCATATGTGACCACGCTATAATATAAACTATTATATACAATTGATAGTAAGTCCTTTGAGTTGAGTATTCTGTTCAATTTATATATCACATGAATGAAACATCTCAGCCTCTTCACTAAATTTTGTACATAATCTTTCCATGATAGATTTTATCAATTATAATCTTAAGATAATTGGTATCATCGAGTCGTATAATCACCTTACAGTAAGACATACAGTTTTAGTGATATCAAGTGCTAGTTTGTTATGATCTACCAATCTTTCAAGTTTTCAAGCTGTTTTTACAATAGTTTCCTTTCCCAAGTATCGGCTGATGCGAAGAGTACTGTGTCATCTGCGTACTTACATTTCTCAAGAAGGAAATCTTTCATGTCGTTTATGTAAATGATAAATAATGGGGAGCCTATTTCAGCAACTCGAGAATGATTTGAACAGTAACCATGTTCTATGAATAGATTATGTACATGCTCAAGAGGATCAATAATAAAATCAACAATATGTCTTATCACATTGGCATGTATGCCATCCACTCCACCAGAATTTTTTCATATCCTTGTTTATATTTTTCAACTATTTCCTATTTCTTGGTTCAAAAAAGAGTGATTCGCTGATATCATTGTGCTTCCAATTACAATTATTCAACATTGCACCTGTATCATTTCCAATCATTGCATTTGTTTGTTTTATACCCAATTTCAGTAAAGAATCTTTCCAAATGATTTGCAATTTCCTTCTGATCATGTATTTCATTCTTGAATCACCTTGTCATACGAACCATTTTCGAGAAAAACTGATCCGTGCAATCACTTATTCAAAAGATTAATTAAATTAACTCAACGGATTGAAATAGTCAAAAAACGCTCTGAATCTTCAGGGTAACAATTGAATTTTGCTATCAACAGCTGTCACGTAGATTCAACTTTTTGTTTTGCTAGAGCTTTAAGTCAAAATTTTGGTATTTCGATCATTAGCATCGAATAACGCAAGGGTCTTATATTTTAGGTCTTACATTATGGCAGAGTACACATTCTCTGAAATGGCTGATATGCTGATATAGTTGTAATGGTGCAGCTCTCATAAGCCACCAAGAAGTATTTCTGGATCGACGAGCTTCCATCAAAAGTTCATCAGTTGACTCACTGTCATTTCTCAGAAAGAGATTCAATTCTCGATACACAGACTGTTTAATTGCTATTTAATTGACTATTCAGTTGACTCACTATGTCGTCTCTCAGAAAAACGTTTAATTCTCTATACTCAGACTGTTTAATTGAATATTCAGTCGACTTACTATGTCATCTCTCAGAAAGACGTTCAATTCTCAATACACAGACCGTTTAATTGACTATTCGGTTGACTCACTATGTCATCTCTCAGAAAGATATCAATTGTCAATACACAGACTGTTCAATTGCTACTCAATTGACTATTCAGTTGACTTACTATGTCATCTCTCAGAAAGACGTTCAATTCTAAATAAACAGACCGCTTAATTGACTATTCGGTAGACTCACTATGTCATCTCTCAGAAAGATATTCAATTCTCAATACACAGACTGTTTAATTGCTACTTAATTGACTATTCAGTTGACTCACTATGTCATCTCTCAGATACACGTTCAATTCTCAATAGACAGACCGTTTAATTGACTATTCAGTTCACTCACTATGTCATCTCTCAGAAAGACGTTCAATTCTCAGTACACAGACCGTTTAATTGACTATTCGGTTGACTCACTATGTCATCTCTCAGAAAGATATTGAATTCTCAATACACAGACTGTTTAATTGCTACTTAAGTGACTATTCGGTTGACTCACTATGTCATCTCTTAGAAAGATATTCAATTGTCAATACACAGACTGTTCAATTGCTACTCAATTGACTATTCAGTTGACTTACTATGTCATCTCTCAGAAAGACGTTCAATTCTAAATAAACAGACCGCTCAATTGACTATTCGGTAGACTCACTATGTCATCTCAGAAAGATATTCAATTCTCAATACACAGACTGTTTAATTGCTAGTTAAGTGACTATTCGGTTGACTCACTATGTCGTCTCTCAGAAAGATATTCAATTGTCAATACACAGACTGTTCAATTGCTACTCAATTGACTATTCAGTTGACTTACTATGTCATCTCTCAGAAAGACGTTCAATTCTAAATAAACAGACCGCTTAATTGACTATTCGGTAGACTCACTATGTCATCTCTCAGAAAGATATTCAATTCTCAATACACAGACTGTTTAATTGCTACTTAATTGACTATTCAGTTGACTCACTATGTCATCTCTCAGATAGACGTTCAATTCTCAATAGACAGACCGTTTAATTGACTATTCAGTTCACTCACTATGTCATCTCTCAGAAAGACGTTCAATTCTCAATACACAGACCGTTTAATTGACTATTCGGTTGACTCACTATGTCATCTCTCAGAAAGATATTGAATTCTCAATACACAGACTGTTTAATTGCTACTCAAGTGACTATTCGGTAGACTCACTATGTCATCTCTTAGATAGACATTCAATTCTCTGTACTCAGACTGTTCAATTGACTATTCAGTTGACTAACTATGTCATCTCTCAGAAAGACGTTCAATTCTCAATAGACAGACCGTTTGATTGACTATTCAGTTTACTCACTATGTCATCTCTCAGAAAGACGTTCAATTCTCAATACACAGACCGTTTAATTGACTATTCGGTTGACTCACTATGTCATCTCTCAGAAAGATATTGAATTCTTAATACACAGACTGTTTAATTGCTACTCAATTGAATATTCAGTTGACTCACTATGTCATCTCTTAGATAGACGTTCAATTCTCTGTACTCAGACTGTTCAATTGACTATTCAGTTGACATACTATGTCATCTCTCAGAAAGACTTTCAATTCTCAATAGACAGACCGTTAAATTGACTATTCAGTTTACTCACTATGTCATCTCTGAGAAAGACGTTCAATTCTCAATACACAGATCGTTTAATTGACTATTCGGTTGACTCACTATGTCAGCTCTCAGAAAGATATTCAATTCTCAATACACAGACTGTTCAATTGCTACTTAATTGACTATTCAGTTGACTCACTATGTCATCTCTCAGATTGACGTTCAATTCTCTGTACTCAGACTGTTCAATTGACTATTCAGTTGACTTACTATGTTATCTCTCAGAAAGACGTTCAATTCTCAATAGACAGACCTTTTAATTGACTATTCAGTTTACTCACTATGTCATCTCTCAGAAAGCCGTTCAATTCTCAATACACAGACCGCTTAATTGCTATTTAATTGATTTACTATCTCATTCCTCCCAAAACGTTCAATTCTCAATACACAGATTGTTTGAGTGTTGACTATTTAATTGACTTACTTAACTTGTTTTCTCCCTCTTTTACCACAATTCAAAATATTCAATGTTTTCAAATATTCAATATGAAGGTTGTTCAGTCTTGGAAGTTTCAGTGGTCAGCTATTTAAATCATTCAAAATCCGTTATTTCTGAGTTTGAACAGCGGCTTCACAATGACATAGCTTGACATAGTAATTAAATGAAGCATAACGCATTAGAGTAATTTTGTATTTTGATCTCGTCCCTCATAAATACGTCCAAATTTCAATATTCAGAACTGTTTAATTGACTATTCAGTTGACCTACCATGTCATCTCTCAGAAAGACGTTCAATTCTCAATACACAGATCGTTTTAATTGCTATTTAATTGATTTACTATCTCATCCCTCACTTGCTCGATCATCACTTACGAGAAAATTGCACATTCTGTCCAGAAAAAAACCATAGTGGCAGAAAGCGTATCACCAGTATGGTGGATGCAAAAAAATGGGTTTTAAATAGCGTATCTGCTAACCTAGGAATTAGTACGAGGAGACTGGCTGTGATGAAAAAGGTACCTAAGAGTAGTGTATTGGAAATTTTGCATGAACAGTTGCTGAAGCCGAAAGTAGTTAAGTAAGGCTGATTCTGGATACAAGCCATCCACTTCTACCCACTTCGGCAATTTTCGTCAATACTCGTGTGTATTCGTGCAGCGACCACACTTCTTGTAGCTTGACGCCAATGACCAGAGACTTTTTCGGGTATGTTCGGTAATACTCATGTATACTCGGTTTGGTTGATCTTGAAGTTTCGTTCTTGTAGCTTGACACCAATGACCAGAGGCTTAGAGTGTGCTGAAGAGGTGGTGAGAATAGCATTGTTAAGGGTTGAAAAAGGGGTTTAAGCTAGTTTCGACTATATTTGGTAATACTCGTGTATACTCGGTTAGGTTGACCTTGAAGTTTCGGTTCGTTCGGTAATCTTATTCGTATGAGGTTCGGCTATGTTCGGCTTATTGCATAAAATTTTGTTTTTATTGCATCATCTTTTTGTGATAAACAAGGTAATCTGCATTCATTTTACTGACACATGATCAATCTTACCAGTCTTTATACATAGTTGCATCATGATATTGGAAATTAACATTATTATCATTTTAAAAGCTAATAGATAATTTCTTTATAATTTAAAGTCGAAGTAAAAATGAAGGAGGTGTCTATACGTGAAGAAAATAAAGTTCATAAAATGATAGTTTGCGAATTTGCATACAGACTCGCACGAAAATCAGATTGGTGTCTGGCTGCTGTAGATCGCTCACGGTTTCAAAGGAGTATTAGCAACCTTGAATATATTTTGGGGAAAGTGTTGAATATGAAACATAGAATGTTTATCTATTCTAAAATATATTTTAAATAAAAAGAATAAGAAAAAAAGTTAATTGTTTATTAAAAGTTTAATTTACATTGTTTTTATTTATCCAAGGTTTATCGAACAGTATAAATATTAAATGCATTCTCAATTAAAATAAAGTAAGTTTCATTAACAAATAATAATCATTTGTGCAGCATGACTCTACTTGGTTTAAGGTGAAAATACTGAATTATAATACCATTCATAAGATTTGAGGTCAGTCAGCACTTAACTTGTTGAATATTTATTACAAGATTCATTTTGGTATTGGAAAGTTGGCCACAGATTATAACCTCATTGAGTATGTGCAAGAAATGGAACATCTTGTTAAACAAGTGTTATTCTGAACCAGGTATTTGGAAATGAAATACTAATAGATGTTTCTAACATTGATTATTTCCCAACGGAAGACGGTGGAAGAATTACAACCATCGATATTGTTGTCAGTTCATCTCCAGTTTCCGTTCGCACGATCGGGATAACCTCCCACAACTTGCAATAATCAATATGGAGTTATTCTTATTTTTCGAAATATGGTCCTGGGGCAAAATGGTGACCCATATTTGGCACCTTCTCTACATTCAATTTAGTACTGAAGAGTTGACCACAAAACTCATTGAGTTTGTTCGAGAAATGAAAACATCGTGTAGAAGGAGAATTAGCTTGAACCATCACGTATTAGGAAATAGAATACTATAAATAGGATATTTCAAACAATGATTACTTCGCAGCGGAACCTATTCGAGAGTTATCGACCGATTCTACACTATATGTGACCTCTATGAATTCATTGACACCCTAGGATAATAATATAATGAAGACGGTAGGGAACTACACTCATCGATATCTTGGACAGTTTTCATGTCCAGTTTCCGTTTGCACGATCCGGATAACCTCTCAAAACTTGCAATGATCAATATGGAATTATTCTTATCATTCGAAATAAGATCTTGAAACAAGATGGTGCCCCATATTTGGCACCACTCAATTTATCACTGAAAAGATGGCCACAGATTGTAACCTCATTGAGTTTGTTCGAAAAATGGGAACATCTTGTAAAAGAAGAATTATTTTGACCCACCATGCATTTGGAAACAAAATACTAAAAATATGATGCTTCTAACACTGATTATTTCACAGTGGAGCCTATTCAAGAGTCATTGAGCGATTCTGCACTATATGTAAAATCTTTGTGTTCATTAACACTGTAGGATAATAATATAATGAAGACGGTAGAGGACTACACTCATCGATATCTTGGACAGTTTTCATGTCCAGTTTCCGTTTGCACGATCCGGAAAACCTCTCACAACTTGCAATGATCAATATGGAATTATTTTTATCATTCGAAATAAGGTCTTGAAACAAGATGGTGCCCCATATTTGGCACCACTCAATTTAGCACTGAAAAGATGGCCACAGATTGTAACCTCATTGAGTTTGTTCGAAAAATGTGAACATCTTGTAAAAGAAGAATTATTTTGAACCACCATGCATTTGGAAACAAAATACTACAAATATGATTCTTCTAACACTGATTATATCACAGTGGAGCCTATTCAAGAGTCATTGAGCGAATTCTGCACTATATGTAAACCCTTTGTGTTCATTAACACTGTAGGATAATAATATAATGAAGACGGTAGAGGACTACACTCATCGATATCTTGGACGGTTTTCATGTCCAGTTTCCGTTTGCACGATCCGGATAACCTCTCACAACTTGCAATGATCAATATGGAATTATTTTTATCATTCGAAATAAGGTCTTGAAACAAGATGGTGCCCCATATTTGGCACCACTCAATTTATCACTGAAAAGATGGCCACAGATTGTAACCTCATTGAGTTTGCTCGAAAAATGGGAAGATCTTGTAAAAGAAGAATTATTTTGAACCACCATGCATTTGGAAACAAAACACTACAAATATGATGCTTCTAACACTGATTATATCACAGTGGAGCCTATTCAAGAGTCATTGAGCGATTCTGCACTATATGTAAACTCTTTGTGTTCATTAACACTGTAGGATAATAATATAATGAAGACGGTAGAGGACTACACTCATCGATATCTTGGTCGGTGTTCATGTCCAGTTTCTGTTTGCACGATGCGGATAACCTCTCACTACTTGCAATAATCAATATGGAATTATTTTCATTATTCGAAATATGGTCCTGAAAGAAAATGGTGGCTCATATTTGGCACCTTTCTCACACTCAATTTAGAACTGGAAAGTTGGCCACAAATTATAACCTCATTGAGTTTGTTCGAGAAATAAAAACATCGTGTAGAAGGAGAATTATTTCAAGCCATCATGTATTTGGAAATAAAATAATTAAAATAGGATGTTTCAAACAGTGATTACTCCGTAGCGGAACCTATCCAAAAGATATCGACCGATGCTACACAATATGTAAGCTCTGTATGAATACATTACAATTATAGCAGAATAGTATATAATGGAGACGGTAGGGAACTACAACCACAGATATCGTGGTCAGTTCTCATCTCCAGTTTCCGTTTGCACGATCCGGAAAACCTTTCACAACTTGCAGTAATCAATATGGAATTACGTCGATTCCCGTGTGAGTCTATCAAATATATATCAATATTGTGCACACTGGGAAATGTAATTGAAGCGTAGTAATGGTCAAAGCTATCGGTAAGTTCTCTTAACCACCATGCATTTGGAAACAAAATACTACAACTATGATGCTTCTAACACTGATTATATCACAGTGGAGCCTATTCAAGAGTCATTGAGCGATCCTGCACTATATGTAAACTCTTTGTGTTCATTAACACTGTAGGATAATAATATAATGAAGATGGTAGAGGACTACACTCATCGATATCTTGGACAGTTTTCATGTCCAGTTTCCGTTTGCACGATCCGGATAACCTCTCACAACTTGCAGTGATCAATATGAAATTATTTTTATCATTCGAAATAAGGTCTTGAAACAAGATGGTGCCCCATATTTGGCACCACTCAATTTAGCACTGAAAAGATGGCCACAGATTGTAACCTCATTGAGTTTGTTCGAAAAATGGGAACATCTTGTAAAAGAAGAATTATTTTGAACCACCATGCATTTGGAAACAAAATACTACAAATATGATGCTTCTAACACTGATTATATCACAGTGGAGCCTATCCAAGAGTCATTGAGCGATTCTGCACTATATGTAAACTCTTTGTGTTCATTAACACTGTAGGATAATAATATAATGAAGACGGTAGAGGACTACACTCATCGATATCTTGGACAGTTTTCATGTCCAGTTTCCGTTTGCATCACGATCCGGATAACCTCTCACAACTTGCAATGATCAATATGGTATTATTTTTATCATTCGAAATAAGGTCTTGAAACAAGATGGTGCCCCATATTTGGCACCACTCAATTTAGCACTGAAAAGATGGCCACAGATTGTAACCTCATTGAGTTTGTTCGAAAAATGGGAACATCTTGTAAAAGAAGAATTATTTTGAACCACCATGCATTTGGAAACAAAATACTACAAATATGATTCTTCTAACACTGATTATATCACAGTGGAGCCTATTCAAGAGTCATTGAGCGATTCTGCACTATATGTAAACCCTTTGTGTTCATTAACACTGTAGGATAATAATATAATGAAGACGGTAGAGGACTACACTCATCGATATCTTGGTCAGTGTTCATGTCCAGTTTCTATTTGCACGATGCGGATAACCTCTCACTACTTGCAATAATCAATATGGAATTATTTTCATTATTCGTAATATGGTCCTGAAAGAAAATGGTGGCTCATATTTGGCACCTTTCTCACACTCAATTTAGAACTGGAAAGTTGGCCACAAATTATAACCTCATTGAGTTTGTTCTAGAAATAAAAACATCGTGTAGAAGGAGAATTATTTCAAGCCATCATGTATTTGGAAATAAAATAATTGAAATAGGATGTTTCAAACAGTGATTACTCCGTAGCGGAACTTATCCAAAAGATATCGACCGATGCTACACAATATGTAAGCTCTGTATGAATACATTACAATTATAGCAGAATAGTATATAATGGAGACGGTAGGGAACTACAACCACAGATATCGTGGTCAGTTCCCATCTCCAGTTTCCGTTTGCACGATCCGGATAACCTTTCACAACTTGCAGTAATCAATATGGAATTACGTCGATTCCCGTGTGAGTCTATCAAATATATATCAATATTGTGCACACTGGGAAATGTAATTGAAGCGTAGTAATGGTCAAAGCTATCGGTAAGTTCTCTTTAATTAATTTTATGTGTGTAGAACATCGCTTGAGAACCTTAACCCCGGTATATATTATGCACCTTGTTGGAAACTTCCCCAAATACCTGTAATTAAGGTGATAGGAAATTGAATTTTATAACAGAACTAGCAGGTAATCGAGTACACCTGCTATCGTTCGAAGGAAGTGTCGTAAATACAGTCCACGAGATCCCGAGAGACTGCAGAGTCACACCCCCAGAACGTACACCTGATCTACACAGCTACCTCGCAAGTCAGGATACACTCCGTTGATTCACACTCGAACATTCGTGTTAATCCATCCACCACCGTTTCTTCTCTCTGTTCCGACCACCACTCTGCCGCTACCACTGCGTGTGTGATTTATCGTATTTTTTACGTTCCGTTTCACGGACATTATGCCGCAGAAAGTTTCAAGATATAAAACAAAAGTACTTGGTAACAAGTAGAATGATGAAAAAAGTTTACATTACGATCTGTAACAACTCATTACAGTGCTTTCTGCGATAAAAGTGCACATCGTAAATTTGCTTTGCGGTTGTTTGTAACCATATAATCCCCTCCATATTTCTCCATGTTCTTAGTTAACTCAATGAAACATAATAAAGTGATTTCGAGGAACTTATTTGAAACATTCCAACAACAAATGATTATCAATCTGCTATATGGAGTAAAAGTCTGGAATATATTGTGGTTGTCGGCAAACAAAAGGAACGAATTATTGTATAAGTGTAAAATTAACCATCGTTGGGCGCAATGTAAAACTTAAGCGTCTATTCGATCCGAAAAGGAATATTTGTCTTATTTTGGCTATCGTCAAAGCTTCAGGTTTATTATTTTTGATCCTATCATTCCGAAATTCAGTTCATTCTGAATCCAGATATTGCAGGTAGGTCTATATTTTGCCGCTTCATGATTTATGACTTTTATCCAGATATTATCACATCAATCTATCGTCAAAGCTTTACGTTTATTATTTTTTGTGGAATCTTCCATGAATCAGCTCATTCTGCATTCCTTTAGTGTGAGTAGGTCTACATTTTATCTTTTAATGCATCATGATTTATGACTATCATCTCGGTATTGTCTGGCAACAGACAAGCGTCAATGCTTTTTGTTCTTCATTTTCCATCCGACCATTTATAAATTCAGCTCATCTCTGTACTGAGGGAAAAATGAAATATTCCTGTAGTTGTTCTTGTTGATTAGCAACTAACAATAAGAACCCTAAAATCATTTGCCTAGCCCGCTAAAATGTTTGGAGTACTTGTATAGCTGTTAAATAGTACATTGTGCATCTTGTAGTAGAAGCAACACATTTCCGGACGACAATTCAAATTGTCGCATTGAAGTCTGGGAACGTGCTTTTACTACGAGGTACACATACTATTTTTTCTAAAATCGCGATCAATGTTATCATGAATTATTCAATAAATGTTCCTAATGTGAGTTGGTTGTTTACGTGTATTTATTTACTATCTAAAATGTACATAAAAAACCGGTAGGGACAGATTTAGACGTTCTAGGACGGCAAACATTTTCCCGAACCGTATTCGGTCCGGGAAAGTTCGTTGCTTAGCAAACGTACTGAAATACTAGATTAGCTCATAGTCAAAGTATAAAGGTCTGCTGGAGCTTCCCTACCATCGTTTCTCGCGCTAGGTGACGTCACCTAGCTCCTCCAATCACAGCCTTGCTATCATCGGCTCGTCGCCGGCACGTAACAACATCATATTATGTCGTCGTCAATAACATTGAATAAACGAAATAAACGACCAATCGGCTTGTATTCGAATATTAAAAAGAGTAGAGGGGAGGCTCCAGCAGACCTTTATACGTTGAGTATGAGATTAGCTTATTTAGAGGTCTGAAGTTGTTCCGAGGAAGTAAGCGTTCTTGAGCGATTTCAGAAAAAAGAACATAGTTTCAATGAGAAAACACCCAATTTTACCAATAATACATAACTTAACAGCTAAATATTAGGGGTAATAATCCATAAATAATGAACATATCAATTATTTGTTATACTCACATTGAAAGTACTTTAGGTCAATTATTAAGCATTGGAGCATCATTATTTTATGGGTGATTCGGAATAACTACTGGAGAAATTACAAGTAAAATTTTATTGAAAACTTCAACTGACAACCTTCTGACAGTTCTCTGAATAAATAAACTTAAAAGGTGAATGATGCATACCAGCTGAGTTTTCATCATTTAATTAAGTCAAATTGTCAATTGAAATATCAAATCTACAATTCTAGGTAGATTTCTTGTATAAAATAACGAAATTGAAGTTCCAATGTTTTTTTTAATATAACGGACGAAAAGTATAGTATAGGTGTCTCGTTGAAATAGTACTTCCGGACTGACTGACTGATTTCTGGTTTCGGCCAGCGCCACAGTCATCCGAGAACATTGAACTTCTCCATCTAGCAGTGGTGGCTGGTACTAAAGGGCACAAGGGCACTAGCCCACCCAAATACCAACGCGATCACTCAACTACCAAGATGAACACAGGAAGAAATTGGCATGTAATTCAGTGCATTATTTTATTCCGCACGTCAGGCACATGCAATGCTAACGTTCAAAACCATGTTCCGGGGAACATTCAGAAGTGTACCTATTGCAAATATGATACGGCTGACTACGGTTTACTTCGCCATATGCGCTTATACCGTCGGTTTGTGGCACAAAGCGGCGTATCTCCAGTAAAAGTTTTGCCTTCATAGTATACAGTGTATGAATCACATTCAAAGACGTGAAGTCTGGACTGACGTTACAAGGCCATGATGAGACATTGATGTATTTATGTGGGCCTAATCAACTTCGCAGCTGAATCAGACGGTGTGCGATACATATGAAAGATTAGGGTTCACAAGTGTTTATTAAAGGCATCTCAAAAACTGTTCAGAACGAATTGCTAGATACATTGTTGCAAATTCACAATCAGGAAATATTAAAAGAGATTAAATTTGCAAATTCCATTGCTTTGGAGGCCAATAGAACTATAGACACCTCTGATCATCAGCGAGTACTTTAATGAATAAATTTTTTAACAGTTTTGGTCTTTGTTTAAGCCGGGTGGACATAATGCTGATGTATTAGCAAAAAAATTGCTGAATGAATAGCAAACTATTCAAAATTCTCCTTCTCGGTATGATAACAATGGACTAATCGCTCAAAGTTGAGATGAGGCGTCCGTGATGAGTGGTAGGACAAAAGGTGTCCAAGCCATCATCGAATGAACATTTACACATTCACATTATATCCACTGTAACGCGCATCAATTTGATTTAATTATTGAACAAGCGGCACAGTGCAGTAGAAAAGTGAAATTTTCAGGCTTTTTTCTTGATCGCCAAAACGAACGGTAATTCTTGAAGAAATAGTGAAACGTAGATTACCGCGCTGTTTCTACACGCTGAACTTTTGAAAATCGAACTGTGAACACATTATTTGAACACCAGGATTCTTTCTAAAGAGTATTTAGACATTATTGATGAGTATGGGATAGATTTAGTTACTATTAGAGAAGTGATTCATTGAAAAATTTTAATTCCCCGGAATCTCTCTACCGGTTGGAGAGATTTCATTTCATCATGCCACATGTCGAAATATCATTTAATTCGACTCAAATACGCGGGATTGAAAGTACTCAACTACAAAAGGCAATTGAACAATTCTAACATCAAATTATTAGACTTAGAAATTCTACTGACAATGACAATCAAGAACGCAATAATGAAGAACCTGCTAGGGAAAGACAAACAACTGTCTAATATAATAATCATTTTGCTGTCGAACTAACGTAGCTAACGGACGTGATTTCGCGAGCTCCAGTATTTTATAAAGTTTTTAAGTGTTCAAATTTAAAAAAAATGGTATACACAACTCGAGGGGAAGCTAGTAAACAGCAGGATGTTCCTAGATCTCAAGGTATGTTACCTGATGATTTGAAAATATTACTAAACAGTGTAATTGAAGAATATACAACACCTTTAATGAACGAAATAGTCAAACTCCGTCAAGAAATTCTTAATATAAAGGAAAGTAATATTGACTTGATTAATCTGCTTACAAAAATAAATAGTAATCAGCATTCAGAACGCTCTGAAAATGAAAATGAAAATAATTGTAGTCTCGATTATAATAACGTGGATGTGAAATGTAATTTAAATGATTCATTACCATCGGACTCTTCAGATAATACAGTTATTAATCTGGATATTAAAAAACCAATAAAGAAAAGGTCAAGAAAGAAACAATCTACAAAGGAAGTGGTGAAATCTAAACACATGAAGAACCAATGTGCAAATAATCAATCGATAAATAATCTTCCAACAAATAAAAAATCTAAAGAAAAAGTGGAAATAATAATTGGAAAGAATACAGACAAACTGGAAGCAGATGCCGAATTTACAGCTGCGGAACGTAGACTGTGGATATACGTAGGACGATGTCGATCAACGGTGACTTCAGAAGGTGTACAATCCTACCTGGAACAACGTGCACCGGGATACAAATTCGAAGTGACCAAGCTAGATACTAAAGGTGAAAATGCTGCTTTTAGGGTTGGTGCTGATCTCAAACTAGCTGATAAATTGTATGCTCCCTCCTTCTGGCCAAATGATACCTTAATCAAAAGGTACACATTTTTTCGATCCAAAAGAATCAATAGGGTTCAGTCATTCTAAAAGTAATGTACTTAAATATAAACAAACACCTCCTAATATTATTAAACAAATAAATATTTTCTACATAAATATACAGTCATTATTTAAAAAAATCAATGAACTAGAAAATTATATTTCTGAAAATAATATTGACATAATTTGTTTGGCAGAAGTATGGTTAATGGAAAATGAATTACTTAATACAAAATTTCCTAGTATGTACTTGGCGGCCTATTTCTGTAGAGAAAAAATCAAACATGGAGGTGTATGCATATTTGTAAAGAAATCTTTTAAAACAAAAAATTATAATGCTTGTAGCATGTCGACAGAAGTCGATGCAGAATTTGCTGCAATTGAATTACTGGAATTTAATATCATAATTGTAATTTCATATAGGTCACCAAATGGAAATCTGGCGGTTTATTTTGAAAAATTAAATAGCTTACTTGAACAGCTTCCGTTGGATAAACGTATTTTGGTTTGTGGCGATTTCAATATTAACTTCAAATATCAGGATAGGAGTGTAATTAATTGTCGGGATACTTTCCTAAGTTATGATTTGAGGGATATGGTGCACGTCGATACGAGTGTTACAAATAGAAGTAATACTAGAATTGATAACGCTTTCACAAACATGCCTGATGACATGTTTTGTGTGAAAGTACATGATCCCCAATTTTCTGATCACAAAGCTATTTTACTTAACATAAAAATTGAACATTCCACGCACACTACACCCATATGCAGACCGCTAACTGAATCGGGAAAAATCGAGTTCCATTCTAAAGTTTGTAACATAGATTGGAGCCAATTTTACAGCGAAAGCTGTCCCAATTTGCAAGCAAATGTCCTTATAAACACCCTCTCAAATATACATAAAAAATGTTTCATAGAAAAGAAAGTTAACTTGTTGCCATTAAAATGTGAATGGTATAATAATAAATTAAGAGATATGAAACGTAATCTATCTACATTGCAAATTATCGCTCAAGCTTCTAATACTGAAATTAATAAAAATATGTATAAAGAATATAAAAAAAAATATAAATGGGCAATAAATAAGTCAAAAATCACTTTCAATGATAATTATATTAATAATTCAAAAAACAAGCAAAAAGCAGCATGGGCAATTATAAATAATAATAAACTTAATAAAAAATCTTGTTCTAATAATTCACAATTAAGTGCTGATGAATTTGCTAATCACTTTATTAACAAGATTAATGATTTAATGAAAAATTTTAATATCAAAGATAATACTGATTTTTCTGCCTTTCTTCAAAAGAAAAAAATGCCACGCAATTCATTCTTTCTTAGGCCCGTGGAACACAATGAAATATCACAAATCATAAAAAATTTAAAAAACTCAAAGTCAAGAGATTTTTATGGTCTTGAAGCTGAAACTATAAAATGTGTAGCCGATATTTTAATCAAACCGATAGCTGAATTGATAAATAATTGTTTCCTTCATGCAACCTATCCGGAATGCTTAAAAATATCTTTAGTATCTCCAGTTTTTAAAAAAGGTTCTCAGGCTGATTATGATTCATATCGACCTATTTCGATTATACCAGTTGTGGCAAAAATTTTTGAAACTGCTTTAAAAAATAGACTAATAAATTACTTAGAAGCTTTTAATATCTTAGATGAATCACAATATGGCTATAGAACAGGAAAATCGACGACAAGTGCTTTAACTAATATATGTGAAAAAATTTTAGAATCCTTTGAGAAGAAAGAAGAATGCACTGCTCGTTTTTATGATTTATCCAGTGCCTTCGATACGGTGCGCCATGATCTATTACTGCAAAAATTGAATTATTACGGAATTAGAGGTAAAAGCCTTAAACTTTTCGAAAGCTACTTAAATAATAGAATGCAGAGCGTTAAATATGAAGGCAATATCTCCACTAAGCATTTGGTAAAATTTGGTGTACCGCAAGGCTCCATTTTAGGTCCTATTCTGTTTTTGGTTTATTTGAATGACATGTTCTCTGTTTTACCAGATAATGTACACCCAACGGCTTATGCGGATGATTCCTCAGTCTTCACAAGCAATGAAAGTAAAGATATCACAAAATCCACAATAGAAGCATCTGAACAAAACCTTTTCAAATGGTTTTATTGCAACTATCTTACTTTGAACTTGAGTAAAACGGAAACTTTAAATTTTTCTTTAATATCCTCAAAATATAAAAGAGAAGCATCCGTAAAGCTTTTGGGCGTATACTTAGATAGTTCTTTGAATTGGCAAGATCACATTAACTACACATCAAAAAGGCTTTCAACTTCTATTTATGTACTCAGAAGATTGGCGTGTTCTGTTTCACTTGAATCTAGAAAAATGGCCTACTTTGCGATCTTTCACAATGTAGTGACATACTCTATTTTACTATGGGGAGGTTCTTGTCACGCTGAACAATTATTTTTATTACAAAAAAAGGCGGTAAGAGTATTGTTGCAAGTTGGACAAAGGGAGCACTGTAGACCATTGTTTGCAAAAATTGGCATAATGACATTGCCATGCTGTTTTATATTTCAGTGTTTATTGTATGTGAGACGGCGTGGCAATGATGATAAAAGGAAAGATGTCCATTCCTATGATACAAGGTGTGGTAGTCAGCTGATATTACCTAGATACAGATTGTCCAAAACATTAAATTCACATGTCTATTTGTCTCTGAAATTTTACAATAAACTGCCAGATTACATAAAAGATGAAAAAATAACTTTTAGCATTTTTAAAATAAAAATAAAAAGATTTCTTTTGAATAAATGTTTTTATTCTCACCTTGAATTTTTGCATTATGATTTTAAACATTTTTAGAGATTTACAACATAACATGCTATATTTTATTGAAAACCACATTATGGAATGAATGACAATTTTAATTAGTTGTGTTAGTTTTAATATGTAATTTATGTATTGTGTAAATATATGTAAATGTAAATATTTTAATTTTAAATTTTTAATGTGTACTGTCATGTTTTAGTGAAGTGTTCCTCTTATATAGACAAAGTGGCTTCCTACATGTTAGACATGAATTTTATTGAATAGTATTCAAATTAAATGCCTTGTATTGACTTGTCCTATCTATTCTCTGTAAATAGCAAATGGATCAATAAATTATTCTTATTCTTATTCTTATTCTAGAGATGTTATTGCAAAGGAAGTATCTGCCACTATTTTGAGACAAATTAGCGACCGATTTGGTTTTAGGGATCACTTAAGTGCAGCAAAATTATTTGATTCTCAAAATTCCGAAACTGACAAGCATTTCCACAAAAACATTCTGATGGAACTGTGAAATCTTATCCTATGTGGAACAGTTTAGAATTAAAAGTACACCTTCAGCAATTTATGAGCGCGATGACATGTGTGACGTAGGTGGTATTTTTGCCACTTCTACTGTTGAAAACAGACAACAACCTAGTGAAGGTTTTACGAGAACATACAAGCTGTTAGATATCATTTGTACAACGCTCATGTCGACAGCAGAATGCGAACGATGTTTTTCCACCCTCAAACGCATGAAACGCACATCGTCAGAAGATCTACTGAGCGCATTGGCGGTCGTATCAGTAGGAACGAACTTCATCCAGTCATCCCGGATTTTTACAACCGAGTCATAGACGTTTTTCCCAGCATAAAAATTGAAGAATGGATTTTAAGTACGAAAAATAGGAAAGATTTTCTTGTTCTCAACCTGTTTCATAACTACGAGCCGTCACAGACTCCTAGACATGCGATTTATACTATTGAGATATGATCATATTTAGTTTTGGTAGTTCTATATTACCTCAGTAGAGCTTGAGCCTCGATCATTCTCACCACCAGTTGAGTCGTGTCGAGAGAATTATCTGAATGTTATACCTACTAATCTGAAGGAATGACGAATAGTCGCGCGCATATGACGAATAACAAGAGCAACACTCATTTTTAGTACTACTTATTTTCGGAAGCTCCATTGATTATATCGAGAAATTTCGGAAATAGACTGAATCGGTTTCCATATCACAATTATTCAGATCAGAAAAATCAAGTGTACAAAGCATATATCGTATCTATCATATATATTTTCTTCAATAATACGCTGAGATGAAGTCACTGTCAGACGTTTGTAATATTCTTGTTTGGAATTGTTCGTGGAGAAGCAAAACAAATGTCACGTTCAGATGCAATGACTCTTTGAGAACACATATGAGCGCAGGCGTCGAATTTGACTGAAAGGAGAAAATTTATGAGACCTTAACATCAATAATTTGTAAGATCGTTTGAGCCTGACAGTTAATTGAAGTTCTTCTCGATAGTGTGAATTGTTGTTGTTGTTATTATTATTAATATAATGTTAATGGACCAGATGATACAAGGTCATCTATGAGTGAATGCATCACTAAGAAATCAAACAATGTATCAAATTGACTGATAAATTTGTCGAACTTCAAATGTTACGGCAACAGTCAAACTATTTGAGTGCCCTAGTTGGCGACACCAAACCGAACCAATGTCACAATGAGTATATAATACTTTCGCTCATTTCTTGACGGATATTGCCGGATTACCATGATGAGGTTTCTCCAGTGTAGATCGATACTACAAACTAATAATTCTAGACATCTGTTCCGCGCTTATCAGTGAAACGAGGAGGTTTGTAACTACAATGAACGATCCTCTATAGAATGTATATATAACCAAATAATAAAATGGAGAAGAGACCAAATTATTTAATGCCATTGATGAGCAGAAGTCCCTCTGAGAAATCAAACAATGTACCACATTGACTTCCTTTCAACAATTGAAGTTCGAGAAATCTGTATACCGCACCTCAGATTCAATTGTGAGATATATATAAATGGACAGCTTATTCCTATCTTTATCGATTTATGAGAAAGGTGGAAACAAAATTCCGAAACGCTAGAGAAGAGAAATACCACTAACATAGAAAATCTACAAAAAGCCAACGACTTGAAATTTGGTAGGTAGGTTTCCTGTACGACATGAGCGCTCGCTGGTAAAGGATTTGTTGAAATTCAACACCCTAAGGTGGTGGGAGATAATCAATTTGATATGACGTTTTTGACAACTCATACAATCATGTAACGTTTAAATGTCCTACGACTCCTGGAATGATAACTGATACCTTGACAGCAACACATGTCCGTGACAGACGACCCCATTACAAAGTTATCAGTGTCAATTCAAATAGACATCCAATGTATTGACATGAAGTATACTTTTACGGCAGATATTTTCGGAATGAAAGAAAAAGTCTGAATCCTTTGACTTCATGTAGTAGCATCCGAAGAGTTCCACCACGAGGGAATTATTCCTGATATTCCCATTTATTCAATGAAATCAAAATGACTATTCAAACGATGCCGTGAGCCATGAGGGGAACCATTCTATGCATCCTAGTTATTTATATCAATAGGCAAAAAGGAACTGAGATAACCATCACCAGGTATGGAATGGCTAATACAATTGAACTGCATGAGAATTGACGCAAAGTAATATAAAGTATTATCCAGTGGCCAATGCAATAAAAATAATTGAAAACTCTATCAAATTCCCAAACAACTCAATGTAGCTACACATTCTGTTAAATTGGGGCTGTCTGAGGTACACAAAATTGTTCTACTTCCATCAGCTGGTCTTTGTTATCAACAATGCTTTTATATCCTTTCATGTAACCAATTAAGCATTGCAGATGCCAGGATTCTAAACGTTCATTAAGTAAAACTAATATAAAAACATCACTTTTCTCCATTCAAACTTCACTATGCATGTATTTATGATATTACTGGAACTACCACCTTTCTTGATTATAAATTTATTAACATTCATAATTCACTCCTATTCTGCAAATTTGGGTGCAGAAACATGTTGTCTACGAAGATTAGTTGCCATAGTCTAAGTGATATTCCGCCAACACCATTCATACTGTTTGGCCGGCCCGGTTTCGTCCCATGATGTTATGCTTCCGGATCGTTACTACCTTTCCCGGGAAGATGAAATGAAAATTCTAAGCCAGATAATCCTCAGAATGATACTTATCGAATAACTGGAGCCCAGATAATTCTATAAATAAGATTAATTGAATAATGCATTTTGCAAATATATTAGAATTTAGAAGTATAGGTAATGCACTTCTAAGCCGATTTATAGATTCTGTATATGACAAAATGTGTTGATAAGAGCACAAAAGATTAGTAGAATAATATATCTTCAATAATTTCAAAGCCAACTGTAAGGGTAAAAATTACTCTTAGTTGTGGATGAACTATAAGTTCCATTTTATCGCTTGGTTGCCGACAGCTACAGTGAAGACGGTCAAGAGTTATATTTTAGATGTTAAAATTTGGGCATCAGAGTATTTTTAACCAACCAATAAATTATGTTTCCTGAACTAGGGTATTCAAACACTCAAAGTCCCCAGGTTAAATTACCCTGAAAGTATACAAAAAAATAAAAGGCCTGTACCCAGAATGATTGAAATTTGCTGGTAATTGAAATACTATTGTTGATACAATTTATAACAGAACTTAATATTAATGAGTTATGAAGTACATGGATTGAAGTAGGAATGAAGTTAAATTTCTTAAATCATAGTCAGCAACAGTTAAATTTATATATCTATAAATACTCAAATGATTACTTCAACGTTACATAAAAGTTAAATTACTTAAATCACAGTGAACAACAGTTGAATTTACATATCTATAAATACTCAAATGATTGTTTCGAACGTTACATAACCGAAAGATGGGTAGCCTTACCTGGTAACTGCTGGGGAAGATGTTATACCTGCTCGATTATGGATTGGTACTTCCTACTTGATGTATGGATTCCTGCCACAATTCTAATACAGTTTCCACGATTGTACATCACAAGTCAATTAGCAACTTCTAAATCAGTTTTTCCACAGCAGATTCAAGCCAACCTCAGAACTTCGTACACTTGTTGAATTTTTCACAACATAAAAGAAAACCTGAAATCACGAAATGTTCAAACCACTATTGCTCTATTGGCCTCAGTAGACAGACATGAACAGAATATATAACGCTAGTTAAACAAAATTAGGACTAACCTATGTCCTGCCAAATATCACCTGGGAAGGCAAATTAATTGCCTTGAAGTTAGTGAATAAATCAAATAGAATTATAAAGATATTCACCTCTATCACGATAGTTTTTTTTTAATCCTTTCAATGAAACAACTTTACTTCTGTCCAAAACCAGTCACGTTGGAACTAAGTATTATTCCCCTAAGTTGCATCTATTACACAAATCTTTCCAATTATTCCACTCCAAATTGGTAATTGATGCCTTTGCTTTCAACGGAAGAATATCCCCATAATTTGGTTCCAAACATAAGTTTGGTATCACCTCCCTGTTGAAATAACTTAGAAACACGTCCTTTCACTTGGACGATTTGACAAGACGTACGTCATTTTCTCGGCCTTTTCCGGTGCTTCGATGTCTCACAGAACGACCTCGAAATAGAAGCGATAACTACAGAATTCGTCACTGAATAACCATGACTCGGAGAATATACGGTCTAGCATAGCTGACGTCACAGAAGTTAACCGATTGTAGTACAGCGGCCATTTCTAAGCCGTTAAGTGAAATTTACACGTTACAAATCGATGTTTCTCAAATTAAACGACGAGTGGTAGTGACAGTTCCACTGCAATATAGTAAATTCTGTTTGAATTGGAATCTGAATTCAACCCAGCCGAGTACCACAGGAATCCTAGAGCCAATAATTGGAACCTCTTTGAAGAGGAACTAGACGGTATACTTTCCAACCTTCTTCCATTTCAAGGAGATTGGGAAGGAGTGGAATCAGTATAGTACAGACGTCCACCTATAAGGTATCCTCATAAGCGAAATGAACGGCAAAAATACCCCTTGTGGACTTCTCGAGTGGAGGAAAACTGGAAACGGGTGAGAAAATGTAGTTCAGACTAGGAGACCTTCATGGTTGCCCAAAAGGACGACAAGAAGGCTCTTAGGAGTTCCAAGAGTTCCGGCGTACTCACTGTGAGGGCATCAATAAGATGCCAAGAATGCTTCGAGCAACATCGGATAAATGATCCTGCTGAACGTGGGATATACGTCATTGTCGGATGAGACGTTACAACATATATTATCGATGTTTTTCTTTGGGCCTGACGATGACCTCATGGGCACACCACCCGAAGATTTCCGAGTCTTCGCAAAAGCGCTTGATTACAGGATATGCTCGAGAGTGGAAAGCTATGGAAGCTCTGCGTCCTACAGATCACAGGGTTCGGATGGTATCTCCCCGGCTTTCTCGCGAGAGCGCGTGGAGCTTATCACCATATTGGTGCCCGGAATCTTGCGATTTCCAACCTCCCCTGGCCCACCAAGGCTTTGGAGGTCGATCGTGGTCGTTTTCATCCCTGAGGCGGGAAAACTCTCGAACATCGAAGGAGTATTCTACAACACCTTCTTCGAGTCCACATGCCATGCTGCGGGAAGACACGGAATCGGTCAAACCTCTTTTAGGTGGATCAAGACCATGCTCCAATACGTTTCATGTATAAAGGTTACCCGAAGGTGCCCTCGGAGAGAGTTCTGTCTCCGGTACTTTGGTGACTGATGGTGAACTGTTTGACAGTCAAGCTGAATGGGGGTGGGTTTCACGCTCAAGTCTACGCAGACAAGTTGGCAGCTGCGACTCTCCGCGGACACGCGAACAGTTTGTATGAGCTGCAGAATACTACACTTGCCATCTTGGCTCACTGGTGTCAGGTCGAGAGACGTTAGGCGAATCATGGAAAGACCAGAGTGATTCTTTTCACGAGGGAACAAAAACCAGGACCTCTACCAGAAGGTACGTCTTGTATCTGAGACCTTGCACCTGATAGACTCAGTGAAGTACCTTGGAGTTATCCTCGATGCTGAATTGAGCTGAAAAATTCACCTAAAAACCCGGATGGGCCTGCAAGAGAGCCTTCGGAAGCACATGTGGTCTACGGCCACAGGTCTAGCACTGGATCTACATGGCCACGATATGCCCAATTATAATCTACGCAGCCGTTGTGTGGCGGCTAGCAACGGAAACGCTTCTGTTCTGTCTGGTGCTGAACAAGTTTCAGCGGCTCGCATGCTTGGGAATAACGGGTCTTGTGAGGTC
Organism: Endomychus coccineus; assembly: GCA_958510875.1. Lineage (NCBI taxonomy): Eukaryota > Metazoa > Arthropoda > Insecta > Coleoptera > Endomychidae > Endomychus > Endomychus coccineus. The sequence goes on from OY294067.1 coordinate 97,960,787, forward strand.
CGATCTCACTAGGGCTCTGGAAGTATTGTTGAAGATCATGCCCCTAGCTCTTGCTGTAATGTTCCGAACACCAGACGATCTCATAACCCAGAGGACGGTCTGGGAGAACAAGGACTCCGGTTGGTCCACGGACAAGCCCAAGACTGGCGAGTCTATCGAAGCCGGAGTCTAGTCGTGCACATTCAGGAGCTTCCGCTTCTCCAAACGCTCATGTAATCGTTTCCCAGACCGAGGTCTGTACATTCCTGACCCAGCCCTAGAAAATCCGAGACTCGACTACCTAGACAGGTGGCTATATATCTGCACTGACAGCCTAGCGGCTTTTGGCACACTTTGCGCTCATGTCATGACTGCCAGGTTCTTTTGGAATGCAGGGGAAATCAGCCAGAAGGAATGAACATAAGCATCCACACTTAATGGGCATAGTCTATGACCCAGGTTGTAGTAGATGCTGAGAAACGGACGAAGCTGCCTCTCATATCCTTGTAGAATGTCCAGCACTGGCTTCTCTTGGGTTACAACATCTCGGCACTACATACATGTCTCCTAAGATCATAAGAGACATCAGTCTATGCATAACCCTTACCTTCGGCGCTGCCTTAGATCCTCTAGATTCGGATTTATCTCGATGCTATTCATCTATATAATCTCTCGAATGTAAAATCAATTTCCGGTCTCAGGTTGTAATGTATTATTACATTATGATGCCATCACAGTTCCATGTGTATTGTTATTACGATGTCTTCACAGTTCCATGTTTATTGATATTGGCTCCATTTACCCACATCATATTTCGTATTCCGCACTAATTCTAGAATGACCTATTTCATGTAGAAAATTTGTATTGATTCGAAGGAATCGCGAGAGAAATGCAGTTCACTTGAACCATAACATAGTATTTGTTATTCAATTCACAAAATGTAGGTTCTGCTTAAAACTGTCGAAACCTTCCATTGGAAACAAAATAATCAGTGATATAGAGTAGGAGAATTTGATATTTTCCGTATTTCATAGGCGGGATAATATCTCTAATCGCTTCCCCTCCATATTAAAAGTATCGCCTGATCCAACATTTGGTACAAATTTGTCTTCTTTTTCAGTGATAGTTTCTCAACAGCTGACTTACAGGGAAAATATTAATACGAAAAAGAGAATTCCGGAGGCTTTGGGAATCAGCTACTAGGGGTGTCGGCAGGTGACTGATAGACATTTTATCCAATTGGGGCTATACGGATGGCGATTAATTTTGCCCCATCACTCATGAGAATCTTGTGAAACCGAATAAAAACATACGTTTGACCCATGGAGCCTCCTCCCCACTCCATTAGCTCCTGAAAGGAGGAAAGTGATCATATGGCACCTGACAAACCAATATACCCACTCTTAGTGTCCTGGAAATATGTATTTGAACTCAGAGCTACCTGTTTTACCATACTTGGATGAGAGCAAGGGTCAACCCAAGGGGTTAAAACTGACTGTGTAACTGGATCGAGATTTTGTCGACTGCACTCCGAACCTTTCATGAAGGAAGAAGGATTTATCCAAGGAACTGCCCACAAACGTATTCCGAAATAAGTAGATGATATCGCTCTTCTTTTAGATAACGTTTTCAGACCTAGGGTATTTTAATCCAGCCTCAGATTAACGAGACAATGACGGGTAGAATAAGTTTCATGTATGGTCAGTTTTCAACTGCTGTGCTACACGAAAGACTCTCAGAACTCAAGATAAACGTATGCTAGATACATGATGTTGCATTTCTGAGAAAATCTTAGTTGGGGAGTGACGGTTTGCCAAGTATAGTTCCCATATGGCTCCGACAACCATCGACCTGCGAAAGCGAGATCTTTAAACAATGTGAGAGATAAGGTGTGCCACTCTTTCTGGGATGCGACGTCACTCTCATTACACGGTGTGTAGGAGCTCAGACTTCAATTCAGATGAGACGGCGCTACTGGAATTCTTTATATCCACTCAGTTGGAGGTGCTCAATGGAAAAACGATGCCTACCTACTCCACCCTACACGGTCAGGTTAGTAATTGATATAAGCTTCAGTTCCAAAGTAATTCGATCCGAAGATAGAACGTATCTCTATTCCGAACCACAGAAACATCTGTGGAATCTGAATTCCACCCTTCTATAGGAATATGACAGCCACCAATTAGGTACTTTAGAGAGGTCGGGGAGGTGCTGAGACTCTCATTGCGGGATCTGACGGCCCTGACCTCTGATTATGGAGCATAAGAGTGGCGGCAATAATACCCTCTGGTTGACCTTCCAAATGGAGGAACCTCGGGTATGGGTGAGACTTCCAACACAGCAAAGAGTAACTCAAGTAGTTCAGACTAGGAGACTTCCAAGGTTGTGTAAGACGAATACAAGAAAGCTCTTGGAAGTTCCAAAAGAGATGTTGAAATGCAATGAAAGGACAATTACTTTCTTTTTATTCCACTTTTTATAATAACATAAAAACGTTTCTATAGTTTCTACACTGGATTGATATTTTCCTTGGTCTTTCATAGCACTCTTAGAGTAATTATTCGAATGTTGAATGGTAATTATCACAATGCGACCTGTTTCAGTATGATCCTTCATTCTCATGTGATCTCATTATCCTATTGTACTTTAGTTCCTATTTATACTTGAAATGTTTCATGTTTACTTCATAATTCTGTATCTGCTTGATAATGGCACTTCTGTGTTGGAACATGTTGATATCAAAAACGCTATAAAAATAAGATAACACCCAGTATACTTGTTTCCTAGAAATAAACGACCGAGAAGATACGTTATCGATGAATCAACTGCCAACGTAGAAGATACAGCTTTATGATTATTTCCGTATTCTCATGTATTCAATGTATTATGAATGGTATGAAGAATTTTGAAGAAGTAATAAATACAGCACATCGAATGAGATGGAAAATCACTGCTTAAATAATGTGAAAGAAGGCTTCAAGCACTGTAACTCCTCAATTTTGGAATGTCTTTGTTCGTCATATTGAAGAAGATATATATATATATATATATATATATATATATATATATATATATATATATATAATAATATTTATTTGCTAATAGATACATTGAATAAATACATGTTGTTTAACAAATAAATATAATGATCCACTTAAGCATTGCATCCAATGCTTGAATGTGGTATATACATATTAAATATAATTAATGCACTTCATATAATAATTAGATAGCTACCTAATGTTAAATACTTAAATCTAAATATAAACAATTTTAAACAAGATTTTAAATAATAAAATGTAAGTAACAATTTTTAAAGCAAAAGGTAATTCTCTGAATTCTAAAGCTTCTGTGGTAAGTATTAAAATATCGTTTTGAAAAATTCATGTATTTTATCTCTGTTTTGCAACGAGTACCATTTACATTCTTTTTTATATTTCTTAATGTTATTAATCTTTTTTATTGTTTCAGGGAGGAAATTATATGCTTTAGGACAGAGAAAAGAAAGCGTCCGTTGACCTATGGCCTTATTTGGCTTAGTAGATACTAATTCCTGTCTTCTGCGCGTTTGATATCCATGAGTTAGCGTATTTTTGATATCGAAGTATTGTTTAATGCATAAAGCATGGAAAAATAGTTGTTTAATATCCATAACTTGTGAGTCAGTGAACAATTGTTCACTAGAGTAAGTATTACTTTTACCATAAATTACTTTTAAGATCCTTTTTTGTATAATTTCAATTTTTTGCAGGTATATTTTGGATGATCTTCCCCATGAGAGAATACCATATGTCAAGTGTGGCTCCACAAGGGTTTGATAAAGTATTTTAAGGCTTTGGATATCCAACATATATTTAAGGTATTTAAAGATGAAGATTAATTTGCGAAGTTTTTGAGTTAACTGTTCTATTTGTAGATCCCAGCGCATGTGCCTATCTATCGTGACTCCAAGATATTTATAGCTTTTGGCAGTACCGATTTTAAAATCTTTAATGCTCAGCTCCTCATAATTAGGCAAACCAGAAACATATGATGAAAATGGGATATATATTGTTTTGTCCATGTTTATTGTTAACTTTTGATTATCAAACCATTCTTTTATAAAAATCATATCTTTTTCAACTGTTTTCTTCAAACTGTCCCAGTCTTTCCCTTCAAAATATATGACCGTGTCGTCCGCAAAACTTATTATTATATATTTGTGATTTAATTGGAGAAGGTTATTGATGTAGATGATGAAGAGCAGTGGACCTAAAACAGTCCCCTGTGGTATGCCGCATTCTATTGTTCTTTCTTCACTTTTAATGTTATTTATTTCAACTTGTTGTTGTCTATTTGACAAATAACTTTTTATTAATTGGAGAGGGCCATTTCTTATTCCGATTTCGTTTAATATTTCCAAGAGAGTATCGTGATCTACTGTATCGAATGCCTTTGCAAGGTCGAGAAAAATACACATACATGGTTTTTTCTTATCTAAGGCTTCGTGAACTTTTTCAGTTATGTTTACAATTGCATCTTGTGTATTTTTTTTCTCTCGGAATCCATATTGGCTGTCTGATAGTATATTATGTTTATGAAGAAATTTGGTTAGTCTATCTTTGAGAAGCATTTCAAAAACCTTTGCAGTAGAATTTATTAAAGAAATTGGTCGATAGTTAGAGGGTATGGTCTTGTCTCCGTTTTTAAAAATGGGTTTTACTATTGAAGTCTTAAGTTGTTCTGGACAAATTCCGGTACTAAATATTCTATTTATAATAAATGTTAAAGGCCCTGCAATGTGTATTTTGAGCTCTTTGAGTGTCTCTGCCTTAATTTGATCACTGCCAGGGCATTTTTTTGTTTTCAATCGATCTATTGCTGTTTTGATTTCTTGTATGTCTGTTGGGAATAAGAAAAATGAATTTCTATTTAGGTATTTTGGACGTTTGAAATGTTTATTTGGTCTTAAGTTTGATGCCAATTTTTTGCCTACTTCTATATATTCTTTGTTGAATATGTTAGAAATTTGTTGTGGATCCGACGTGCATGTATTCATAGCGCTCCGAATTTCTACTATTTTATTGTTTTTATGTTTGGCTTTCAGTTTGTTGATTATTTTCCACAAGCTGTTAGATTTATTTTTATTTTCATTAATTTGTGTTTTGTAATAGTCTAATCGTTCCCTTTTTATAGATCTTTGTACTTTATTCCGAAAATTTTTGTATTCATTTAGTAGAATTTCGTTATTTGAATTTATTTGTAATTTTCTAAAAAGTCTATCTCTTATTTTTATATCTTCCAATATGTGCTTAGTCATCCATGGCTTACGTTTTTTATTTTCACTTACTTTTCTTGTAATATAGTTAGTATTTTGTTTTATTAACGTTTGTAATAGTGATATAAAGTAATCCATTGCTTTATCAACATCTTCAATCTTATAAAATTCTTCCCAATTTAAATTAGTTAATATAGATTTTATCTTTTCGTAATTTATTTTTGTGATTGTGTAATACTGAATGTCATTTCTATTTTGTGTTATTGGTTTGTCGAAAACAATTTGATTTATTACTGGGAAATGGTCCGTAATATTAGTTTTAACAATCAATGGTAGAATTTTTTCTATATCATTATCAGTCCTTATGAAAATATGATCTAGACAACTCTTTGAGCTGCCAGATACACGTGTTGGGACATTTATTGTTGACTTAAATCCATGTTCGGCTAAGGCGTTAAGATATTCTGATATTTGCTGAGAACTTTCCTCAAGGATATTAATATTTATATCTCCCACAATTATAGTGTAATTGTGATTGAAATGTTCCGAGTTTAAAAAACTTTCAAAATTTGAATTAAATTCCGCTATTGGAATACTTGGTGATCTGTAAATTGCATATATGCAGAATTTCTCACCAAATATCGAAAATTTAATTTTTATCATGGATATCGAGCCGATATATTGTATATTGTATATGATGTTTAGTTTTTTTTTGTGATAAATTATTAGTCCGTCATTTTGATTGAAAGTACCTTTATTATATATCAAATTGTATCCATTTAAATTAAATAGCGTTGGATCCGGTACCGACCAGGTTTCACTCAGAACGATAACATCGAATTTATAATCAAATTGATCTATAAATAGTTCTAATTCATTAAAATTTTTGGAAATACTTCTAATATTTAGGTGTAGAAGTTTAAAATTATTGAAGATATTGTTCACAGTTAATACTACATTAGCTTCCAGTGCTGTATCCAAACTTTCAGTTATAATATTTTCTGTTTCAAAATTTCTAATATACGGATCCATAGATACAAAGATAATATTTATTAAAATTTGTAGTGAATGATTTAATATGAATCTATTTTTGAGAGTATTGACGTAACAAATCAAGAAAGTACGTTTTTTATATTTACAAATGGACTTAAAATTATATTTTTGAGTTATCTTGTATAATTTACACATTAAAACTTAATTGCACATAAATAAATTTGAACAAATATTTTAAAATTTTAAATTGCTGTAACTTAATTCTACATGTAAACAAAATATTTTATAATAGGATTAAGATTTTACTTGTTTGTGGAACGTGTTCTTGGTTTCATTTCCATCTGACTCAGAGTTGGCCTTTTTGCTGTAGCTCCTGCTTTCGAATTTTGTTCAGAAGCTCTGTTTGGTATTCCATCCACTATGTAATTTGTGTGCGTATTTGTTGGTGTTGCTGGGGCGCTATTTGGTGCAATATGTTCGATTTGTTCACGTTCTGTTAAGTTTTCAATGGCGTACTCTTTCTCGTTCACATACAATTTATTTCTTTTTATGTAACAGTTATTGTTGTCTTGTCTAGCCAAAATTAGATGTTTTCTCAACGTTTTATTTTCTTCCCTTTGTCTTAGTGTATAATCATTTGCTATCGAGATTTTTGTGCCTTTCAACCTGTGACAATTTCGGAGCACCTGATTTTTCGCTAAATAAGAAGTAAATTCAATTTTCAATGGACTTTTTTGGGTCTTTCCTAATCGGTATATGTCACTAAAATCAGATTTCTCCAGTTCCACTTGGATTAAAGTTTTTAATTCGTCTCGAATGGAATCTATCGTAATTTCCTTATTCTGTATGTCAAGGCCAAATATTATTAGATTGTTTTTGTTGATTTTCCTGTTCAATGATTCCACTTCTTCCTTCAATGCAATATTTTCTTGTTCAATTTTCAATATTTTATTATTGGATTCTTCAATTTTCAATAGTAATCTTGTTTCTGTAGCACCTATTATATTTTTTAATTCTTTTCTAAATGTTATTATCTCATCATATATCTGTTTGAGATTAACGCCATTATCTTGTTCAAGCATATTATGATATTATTATAGCTTCTTTACGTGTGTGGTTTCCTTTATTCTAACACGTACGGTTCGATAATCGACTGATAAGATTGCGAATTTAGATGAGGTTATGTGATTTATTTCAATGTTTATCACTTATGTTTACTACAATTACAGTCGATTTAAATCAATATATTATTGTTAATTCATATATATTATGATTATATGAAAGCACTGATTTAGAAACAAAGTTTGTTGTTGTTAATATTATGCTCCAATTTATGTTTAATAAACCGACCGATTTACAATGCGTGTTGATATACTGATCTAGTATTCAATATATATATATATATATATATATATATATATATATATATATATATATATATATATATATATATATATATATATATATATATATATATATATATATATATATATATATATATATATATATATATATATATATATATATATATATATATATATATATATATATATATATATATATATGTCAAGCGACTATTTCCGGGACTTTTTTTATCGCTTGATGACGAGTTCTGAGACATTTGTCGAGTTCCAGGTCAGTCATGGAAATTTCATTTGTCTATAGACGAGTTCCGGGACTGTCCCTGAAATGACGTGACTTCCAGGACATGATGAAAATATTCATCAATTATATTATAATTTCATGTAGGATCGTAAAGTTCCTTCGTCGTAATTTCGATTGAAATTTTTTTTTTTGGTGCTGATGTAGGGATAACTACCATCAGGAATGCGAAGCTACAAACTCCATAGTTACACGAAAAATAGGGAAAGTTGTGAAACGCGGACTTCTTCAACAGTTTCTGATATGTAAGGGCGAATTTCGAGCCTCATCAGAATTATTACAGTTGGCGGTTCTCTTCTCTCAAGATTCAAAGATAGTTACAAAATAAGCTAATAGATGATAGCAGACATTAAAAATGTCCCGGAACTCGGCGTTTCACATCTAAGATATCTAGAATAGAGTAATGTTTTGGAAAACTCGGATTTTTTATTTGTAGGTAGCTAATAATAATCTAAAGTATGGGTTGCCCATCTTATAAAAAGTTGTTGCAAATAGGTTATTAACAGTTAATCGTAGGTACCACTTGAATAATAAGTTCACTTCCCTAGTGACTTCACGATGATAAATTCTGTGTTCTTGAAAAGTCACCGTTATGCAAATTTTATAATACTGATAGACTTGGGAAATGACCTTTTCGCAGCATTTCGTTTTGTTATACATTTTCTTACCAAGTTTTTCAGTCTCAAAGCTATCGGTTTACCCAAAAGATATCTCTGTAGATGTTGAAAGCCGATTTCCGGGACATTTTTTGATATGCAATGACGAGATCCAGTTCTCGCTAGACTTTCCGTAGATTGATGTTTCCCGTGTTTAGAAATAATTTTACAATGTAGCTAATATATTCCCAATTGATCATGAAAAATTAGATTGGCGCCAATTGATAACATACTTATTTGATGGAAAATTGGAATAAAAATTGTGACGTGCTATAAGCACCTAACTATAGGCCTGAAACTCTGGAATATTCTCATATTAATTTATATTTATGCAACCACCAACATTCAAGAACCTATTATTATTCCTTTTCATACCTAGATACTTTCGTGCCCGAAGTTTAAAATTCAAAGCTACGTAGTCGATAGTTACATACACGAAAAACGAAAATTAGAAAACATGTAACAGTTTGTTCAAATGCAAAGCGCGAACTTCCGCGACAGTTTCTGGTATCCAAGGATTCAAAACCTCGGAAGAATAACAGATCTGCGAAGTATTATATCCATTTTTTAAGTAAGTCTAAATACGGGAAGCATAGAACTGCGAAAATTCTAAGGCGTGGACATGTCACATGTCAATATGTATCAAAAATATGTCTCGGATATTTTTACGGGTTGATGAGATATTTGAAAATTTCTGAATTTTCAATCATACAGGGTGAGCGAAACTCGATGTCTCAGCTCTATTATAGGAAAAGGAAAAACAACGGAAAAAATTATAATAATACAAATAATATAAGCCGAATTTGCATATTTATCCAAATTTGAAAACTGAAGTAGATGTCATCGAATGTTTTTGCCGGAAACTTACCTATATTTTTGTATATTTAAAAAGAGCTTATTTTACTGAAAAAACTGTGAAAAAAACATTTCAATCTTCTTCCGATAAAAAATTTTAACAATTTTGTCGCTTCTGTGGTTAATTGAACATTGTTTATGAATGGTGGCAGACTGTACTAAAAAGCTTTGACTTTCACAAAATTTTTAGTTGCGGGTATTTCTCGGTGATACAATAAATTGAACTACAAACTAATATTACGATAATAATATCTTCAATGAGCGAGCACTCCACAAGTAAGTAGTGTGATTTTATGTCGCTGCGATTCATCACAAAATCAAGAAATCCAGGAGTGAGCCACCGCACTTATACCAGCTCTTTTTTGAGGCATTATTAATATCAATTAGTATTAATTATTAATTAAACATCAAAAAACATATAATATGTTACTACTAGTACCACAGGAAGAACTCCGTTCTACTTCTCCTACTGAAGCCTCAGGTAATATTTCTCTAGTTAGTTCATCGTAAGCATATCTGTTCTGTTCTATCAATAATTAGTAATAATATTGATTATTACGTGATAATGTTTAATTAACTATCGATACGACAAAATTGCTTATAATTTTTCAACGGAAGAAGATAGCAGGATTGAATAGATCTTTCCCGTCAATATCTGATCTATTTTCATATGTTAACTTGTGTTCTAAGTTGAGACACTGTGCTTTTTCGGTATCTCTTCGATGCCCTCCAACTATCAATGTCTTGCAAAAATTAAAACTTGTTATGTTCTGTTAATAAATCGAATCCTTAATTTAATTGTAAGATCGCCATGCTAAGTAGCAAGATATAAAAATATACTTTAAATTTTGTTTTCGGATCTAATATGGGCTCATCTGCTGCCCATAATCAAAATGTATTTTTCGGGGACGTGAACAAGCAGTTTCGGCGAATTCAGGTCCACATTCTAAATCTTCAGCAATTGATTCTGAATCAAGTAGCAATTATTCAGAAGCACTGTGCTGTATACGCCTCAGTCTTTTTCGACCAGATGGATCATTTTGACCGCCTCTGGGAGAATAATGTCTGGCTTTTGCATTACAGTATTAATTTTGGATACAATGTTGTTCCATATTACAACTGAACATACGAACCTATAAGACTTTAGTTTTAACATTAATGAATTCGCCATGTTCCTTGCGTCACTGTCATACTTGTCATCGATAAAAATAGTGTATAATGCCTTGTACATTTTATTACAATTAAATCGAAGAGGTATTATAGCATCAACTCTTCATTCCCATTGCGTATTTGAAAGAGGCTCGAAATCAAAGTAGGTGTCTGGTTCGTAATGATATCGCAACGTGAAGTTGATGCCGAAAAAATACATATATTTTCTGAAGAATAGAAAAACAGTTTGAGATTCTCAATGAGCTTCTATCGGCACCATTTACTACCAAATTAAATGTTTATTTTTTCCTCTCATGTTTGCACCATTATCATTACCTTGGACTTGTAAATTTTCTAGTTCAATATTGCATAGCTTTAACAAATTCAGCAAATAATTTGCTAACCCTTGTCCGGTAGTATCAGTTACAGGTAACAAACCTAAAAATTCTCTTACCTCAGCAAGTTTTCTTGACGTGTTAAAATGAACAAATCTTACAATAACAGTAAGTTGTTCTTTGTGTGAGATAGGTGTGCAATCTAAAATCACAGATTAGTATTTAGATTGTTTTAAAAGATCAACTATAGTAGTTTCTGTTTCTTCAGAAATTAAATTAATCAATCCATTTTGAATATTGAGGCCCAGATGATGGGGCATGCTGAGCATTTTGAATTCGAGCCATGTGTTCTGATAGTGTATTATCAAAGTTAGAAATACATTCTACGAACTTTAGAGAAAATTTCCTCTATTTGAGTAGAATAAGTTTTCAGAAGATCCTCTAAAAATAAAATTCTGACCAGCTAAAAACTTTATGATTTCGATTATCCTCTCCAAAACTGCCCCTTTTTCTCGCAGCATATTCGAGCTTAATTAACAGAGTCTACTATTTGACCTTTTACTGTCATTATTTAGATCTAAATATTTTTTGAAAGAAAGTATGTGACCTGAACCCTGATTTTGTGGTGGAAATGTTCCTAATTCGTATGAATAAAAATGTAATTTTGGGTGCTAACACTAACGATATTACATTAGGAAACAACAAATGAGTACAACGGGGTATAACGGCGTTAAAACTGATTGAGTACGAGGGTTTCGATTAAATCATCATATTAATTGTTGGTTTTCCATAGTTCGACGCACATACCTTCTCTTCTCCTAAACATATTAATTGGTATTACGTAGTTTGTTGAATTTGAAATTATAGAGTTCGAGGGAGACGATTCTATCATCTTATTAAAGCAGATTGTTGGTTTTTCATAGTTCGACGGACATAAGTTCTGTTTTCCCAAACAAATCTTTATTACATAGTTTGTTTGTTGAATTTATAATGTGACAGAGAGTGTAGCGAGCAAGCCATAAATCATAATCTCTAATAAAGAGGCGACCCAGGTACCCTTCGCTCATAAACGGACCATCGGCTTTGCATTGCACTATTTGACAATTTTTCTTTGTGAATATAATAATGTCCTCTTCTTGTTTGGTGTAAAATATAGTGTATATGGAATTCAAAACAATTGAATTCAATAGAATTGAAACTCGATCTATAAGATTGTTCTGCTTAAATAATAATACCCTCGTATTTTTATGGAAACAGATTCTTATTACAAAGGTCAGGTCTTATACAAATTTAACTTTAGTGCAATTCTAATAGATATTGAGTTGCATTGTATTCTTATTTAAAACTTAATAATGAATTATCTTTTCGACTCAAATTATTTCTAAGCTCTACAGAAAAATCATATAATTCATCTAGGTACTTCTGTTGAATTGGAATAAAAACTTTCCAATTCCTAATACAACAAAAAATTATTTTATAGACTGCTATTATATGAGATTCCGAAATAAATTCATGAATGTATTTCTTCGATAACCAATCTGATGTGAAATATGTCCTACTACCTTATTTTTTAGGAACTACAATTAATTTTGCAAGTGGAACAAGTAAAATATTTCAAGTTACAATCTCATTAATATGGTATAAGTCTGCATTTCAAATCATTTAAAAGCATTTTAGTTCCATACGCCTCCAAATTTAAATTGACTTCTCAATTTTTACATGGCTAAATTGTATTCCTCAAATTCAATTTAATGTAAAAGACTGTTAGCATCCGAATTGTTATGATACCATGTAATTTTATGAGAACCGTGTTTTGCGTTGAAATTGAATTCATGTGCCTCATTTTCGGAAAAACTAGCTACGACATATACCATAGGGTCCTAGTTGAAAAACGGCAAATCTTAATGTCGTTAAAATGTAACAAACATATATTGCAAAAGTTTGATTCAAATAGCCGTATGACACTACGCGTTGAGCATTTTAGTAAAATCAAGAGAATTGTTTGAAGAATTTTGTTAGTGTCAGACCCTTATTGGCCATTTTTTCAATTTTTTTTAGTAAAGATATATGCTTTTTCCGTTAATGTTCTACCAGAAACTCCCATCTCACTTTCTCATATTCCATGCTGGGAAAGATGTTACATAAAAATATAAATATATATATTTATTTAGATTTTGTTTAGATAATAATTGTTAATTTACATATTTTTGTATGCATTGTCCTGATCTTTAATTGGGTTTATACCTGTTGATCAGAGTAAAATTAAATAAATAAATAAATGAATAAATAAAAAAAATTTCATTCAATTTTTCTGTTGGATTAATGTAACTCTCAAAAAAAACAATTAAACATCTCGTTTTTGAGATACAGAGAACAAACTTGCTTTAATTAATAATATAATGCCCTCAATATTTTTCAAAGTCATAAAAATATATACGGCATTCCGTTTAAAATAATGCAAATGCATAATTTAAATGGCCAGAGGACATTTTGTTTGTCCCAATAGTTTTTACTAGTCCTAACATCTCTACACCTTGTCATGTATGTTATAAAAAAGGAATATTTTCTATCTTTATTTTTTAATAAATGTTACGTACTACCTACATCTTTTCTAAATCCAATAGTTAGGATTCATCGAATATCCTTGGAGGTTTCACCAGAAACTTTTGCTAAAATTGGAAATTAAAAAAATCACTGAGATCCTTGCTTCATAAACATTCCCAATTTGCGACCTCTCATATTATAGGCAGTACTAGCCAACGTAACCTACACTTCCCCCAAAAAACTTCCTCTCTTATGTTTTGCTTGATGAAATAATAACGTTTAATTAGCATTCGTGAAATAACTGTATAATAAAATATGTTTGAAAGCGCTATTTAATGTAACTCGTTTCAGGTTTGAGAACAATAAATTTATTTGAAAGCTTATAGTATTATCAGTGACTAAGAATTCATCACCTAGATCGCTGTCAAACAGGGCTTTACCACAGACAGAATTCAGAATAAATGAGGGTTTCACCGGAAGAAAACATTTCTGCAATGGTTCATCAAAGTATGAGACAATTTTGATGGAAACGAGAAATTATTCTGAATTTGGTATGTTAAAAGGACTTAAAAACAAATGTATTACTTGTAAAGATCACCAACGTGCTACTGGAATATTATAATCCCTGTAAGATTCCTGTCCTGACGTGGCTGGAGGCATAGGAATCCGAAGTCAGTTCATTATATGTTTCGACATGTTGGGGCTCTTCAGGTGGTTAGTTTAGATTACGAATATCTTTACAGGGGTTGCAATATGGTTGGTGATAGTGAAAACATACATTCTCATATTTTCTCACAACGAACAATTGAGAGATAAAAAGTGTAGTCCAATGTCGGAAGTGGTATGGATATGTGTCCTCGGAGTAGTTGTTTCTTTTGTTCTGAGGGTTTTCCGTTGAGTGGGCGCATACTGATCTAACTCTGAGCTGGAAATCAAAAGTTTAAAGTCCTTAGATTCTGATTCGGTACATATTCTCCGGCCAGTCGTATTCTCCAATGTAAGAGATTTCGACGAAAGCGGGTATATTTTGACAGGTCCTGCTCAGAACTTACTATTTTCCTGCTACGGCCCGCAAAGGGATAACGCTCGCCGTGCAGTGTTTGAAGTTTAATTTTACGCACTAGTTCGTAAAATATATTCCTTACGCACTAGTGCGTAGAGTAACGTCAATAAGGCTAACGTCAATAAGACATACAAAAATATACCTATTTTCGTCAAATTCTCCTAGCTTAGAGAATAGTACTGGCCAGAAAATTTGTATCGAATCAGACTCTACAAACTTTTAACTCCCAATTCCCACCTCAAACCAATTTCGGAAAAGCCGTATTGTTTTGTATTTTCTATCTGCGTAACGTGTGTTTTTGGCAAATTTCGATGTCATCCTAGCCCTCGACAATAGCGGCCGGCGGTCGCCTTGGCAACTGTGGTAATATATTTTGGCCGCTTCTCTCGGTCTATACAAGATAAATCATTTCAAAAAAATGCTTATTTTAAAAGATTTGTTTTACGGTAGTTGAAAAAAATTTGTTTGCAACTTGTGTGTACAGTAACTTTTTTGAATCATGAATCATGGAACACTAGTAGTATTTTATCCTTATTGACGTCACTTTACGCACTGTTGCGTAAAGAATTTTTTTTATGCCATAGTGCGTAAAATTAATCTTTAAGCACTTTACGGCGAGAGTGGAGTTAGTACTTCTTGGGCGGTAGTAGGAAGAATGTTCTTGAACATGCTGATCTAGATACGTCTGAAAATGTTTGTACAACTTCAATAAATTAAATTAGTCGTAAACTATTGCAGAATTTTGTTCCTAAATGAGTATTTCTGAAAATATGCAATTTTTGTGTGTTTACAGTTTGCCCGATTATCTAATACTAAAAATTAATTTTTATTCAGCTGCATGCTAATAGTATTTGTTGTTGTTGATAAATAACAAACAATAACAACTGAATTACTCAAATATTTATTTTCTTGTTCGCCCCCACAGCGTGTATAATGCAAAAAAATACTATTATGTCCACTATGTTTCAATGTAAAAAACAGATTTTTATTAAAAAGGGGTCTTTATTTTATCGAAAGATATTAAGTCAATATAGGTATTTGATTTATAAAAGCATGAACGCATATATTCAGTTGTCCCGGAAGTCGCCATTAGAGAAATAACCACCAAAAAGATATTTTTTTACTTCTAATTTATTGTACTATGCATATACAAGAAAATTACTGTCTATGTTCAGAAGACAATATATGCAAGATCCTAGCAATTTGAAATAAGTATGTATAGGGGCTTTAGGTTATTATCCTGAATTTTATATTAATGTCCCGGAACACGCCAATACGACACTGTACGTTGAACAATTTACAAAAAAAGTATACATAAAGGTGAATATGAGCTACTTGTGAAGGAAAACCAAATGTATACCCATTTCTGTAAGAAAATTTGTAGGGCACAAAATGACCCAGAACAAATGATGACAATTTGAATATTTACATATTTATTTTCATATTCGCCCCTCCAACGTATAAAATGCAAAGAATACTATTATGTCCACCATGTTCTAATCTGAAAAACTGATTTTTTTAGAAGTGTGGTCTATATTATCGAAAGATATTGAGTCAAAATAGGTCTTTGATTTGTAAAAGCATGATCCCATATATTTAGTTGTCCCGGAAGTCGCCATTAGAGAAACAACCACCAAAAAGGTACTTCTTTAAAATTCTAGTTTATTGTACTATACATATTTGAGAAAATTACTGTTTATGTTCAGAAAACAATATATTTAAGATCCTAGCAATTTGAAATAAGTATGTACACGAGCTTTAAGTTATTATCTTGAATTTTGTATTAATGTCCTGGAACACGTCAATACATCACTGTACATTGCAAAATTTTGAAAAACGTATACATAAAGTTGAATATGCGCTAATTGTGAAAGAAAACCAAATGTATACCCATTTCTGTAAAAAAATGTATAGGGTAAAAAATGACCCAGAAGTCGTCGCTTGACATATATATATATATATATATATATATATATATATATATATATATATATATATATATATATATATATTTGTATGTTTTCTTGGTATATTGGTTCATATATATACTGATAATGAGATGAAAATTTTTATTTCATCATCAGTATATATATGAACCAATATACCAAGAAAACATACAAATATTACAAATGGTTCAAGAATATCAACAAAAGAATATATATATATATATATATATATATATATATATATATATATATATATATATATATATATATATATATATATATATATATATATATATATATATATATATATATATATATATATGTAGAACTGGATTCTCGGGTATTGATCCGCGTTGTGTGGTTTCGGTCCTCAAAAGGACCAATTTCACGACGTTTCGGCAAAGTCGCATTTGCCATCTTCAGGTGATTCGACCGTAGAGTTTGGAAAATCTAGGCGAACTGACGCTTACTTGGAGGGACAGGTATTTATATCCCCCGTTATGCTTGACCTTTGGACTTTCGAGAACTATTTCACGCTTGGTTGATTTCTACGTGTTTGGCTCCGAGTGACACGTTTGGATGACGTCATTGCGACGCTGGAATCAGCCGGAAAGTTTCCGTGACCTGTTGCACGTGCACTGGATACCACGTTCTCTCTTGTTTTTGGTTGTATCTTCCGACTTTCTAAAGCGGGTTTCCATGTTGCTGGTAATCTTAGTCCGTCATCTCGTTTGTTAAGACTATGTGGACGTTTCTCGATCTCTATTGCCTCCCTGGTTATTCTGGTGTAGAAGTGTTCAATGTTGGCTAGAGTCTTTGTGCCGCTAAAGTTGATCATATGGCCCGTACTTCTTACATGTTCAGCTAGTGAAGACGTGGTTTCGTTTTTCGAGACAGCGTTTGCATGTTCAGTCTTTCGCACATCAATGCGTCTGTTGGTCTGTCCGATGTATGTCTTTTCACAATTACCACATGGCACCTCGTACACTCCTTGGCACTAGATTTTCCAAACTCTACGGTCGAATCACCTGAAGATGGCAAATGCGACTTTGCCGAAACGTCGTGAAATTGGTCCTTTTGAGGACCGAAACCACACAACGCGGATCAATACCCGAGAATCCAGTTCTACACATTACGTCCGCGAGAACCTAAGAAGAAACATATATATATATATATATATATATATATATATATATATATATATATATATATATATATATATATATATATATATGGCCACGATATGCCCAATTATATTCTACGCAGTCGTTGTGTGGCGGCTAGCAACAGAAACGGTTCTGTTCTGTCTGGAGCTGAACAAGTTTCAGCGGCTCGCATGCTTGGGAATAACGGGTGTTGTGAGGTCCGATCCCACTAGGGCTCTGGAAGTATTGTTGAAGATCATGCCCCTAGCTCTTGCTGTCATGTTCCGAACACCAGACGATCTCATAACCCAGAGGACGGTCTGGGAGAACAAGGACTCCGGTTGGTCCACGGACAAGTCCAAGACTGGCGAGTCTATCGAAGCCGGAGTCTAGTCGTGCACATTCAGAAGCTTCCGCTTCTCCAAACGCTCATGTAATCGTTTCCCAGACCGAGGTCTGTACATTCCCGACCCAGCCCTAGAAAATCCGAGACTCGGCTACCTAGATAGGTGGCTATATATCTGCACTGACAGCCTAGCGGCTTTTGGCACACTTCGCGCTCATGTCATGACTGTCAGGTTCTTTTGGAATGCAGGGGAAATCAGCCAGAAGGAATAAACATCTACACTTAATGGGCATAGTCTATGACCCAGGTTGTAGTAGATGCTGAGAAACGGACGAAGCTGCCTCTCATATCCTTGTAGAATGTCCAGCACTGGCTTCTCTTGGGTTACAACACCTCGGCACTACATACATGTCTCCTAAGATCATAAGAGACATCAGTCTATGCATAACCCTTACCTTCGGCGCTGCCTTAGATCCTCCAGATTCGGATTTATCTCGATGCTATTCATCTATATAATCTCTCGAATGTAAAATCAATTTCCGGTCTCAGGTTGTAATGTATTATTACATTATGATGCCATCACAGTTCCATGTGTATTGTTATTACGATGTCTTCACAGTTCCATGTTTATTGATATTGGCTCCATTTACCCACATCATATTTCGTATTCCGCACTATTTCTAGAATGACCTATTTCATGTAGAAAATTTGTATTGATTCGAAAGAATCGCGAGAGAAATGCAGTTCACTTGAACCATAACATAGTATTTGTTATTCAATTCACAAAATGTAGGTTCTGCTGAAAACTGTCGAAACATTACATTGGAAACGAAATAATCAGTGATATAGAGTAGGAGAATTTGATATTTTCCGTATTCCATAGGCGGGATAATATCTCTAATCGCTTCCCCTCCATATTAAAAGTATCGCCTGATCCAACATTTGGTACAAATTTGTTTTCTTTTTTAGTGATAGTTTCTCAACAGCTGACTTACAGGGAAAATATTAATACGAAAAAGAGAATTCCGGAGGCTTTGGGTATCAGCTACTAGGGGTGTCGGCAGGAGACTGATAGACATTTTATCCAATTGGGGCTATACGGATGGCGATTAGTTTTGCCCCATCACTCATGAGAATCTTGTGAAACCAAATAAAAACATACGTTTGACCCATGGAGCCTCCTCCCCACTCCCCGAAAAAAGGCTCCTGGCGGTGAAGCCATTAGTTCCTGAAAGGAGGAAAGTGATCATATGGCACCTGTCAAACCAATATACCCACACTAAGTGTCCTGGAAATATGTAACTTGAACTCAGAGCTACCTGTTTTACCATACTTGGATGAGAGCAAGGGTCAACCCAAGGGGTTAAAACTGACTGTGTAACTGGATCGAGATTTTGTCGACTGCACTCCGAACCTTTCATCAGCTACGCCCGCTGACGCCCTTCATGAAGGAAGAAGGATTTATACAAGGAACTGCTCACAAACGTATTCCGAAATAAGTAGATGATATCGCTCTTTTTTTAGATAACGTTTTCAGACCTAGGGTATTTTAATCCAGCCTCAGATTAACGAGACAATGACGGGTAGAATAAGTTCCATGTATGGTCAGTTTTCAACTGCTGTGCTACACTAAAGACTCTCAGAACTCAAGATAAACGTATGCTAGATACATGATGTTGCATTTCTGAGAAAACCTTAGTTGGGGAGTGACGGTTTGCCAAGTATAGTTCCCATATGGCTCCGACAACCGTCGACCTGCAAAAGCGAGATCTTTAAACAATGTGAGAGATAAGGTGTGCCACTCTTTCTGGGATGCGACGTCACTCTCATTACACGGTGTGTAGGAGCTCAGACTTCAATTCAGATGAGACGGCGTTACTGGAATCCTTCATATCCACTCAGTTGGAGGTGCTCAATGGAAAAACGATGCCTACCTACTCCACCCTACACAGTCAGGTTAGTAATTGATATAAGCTTCAGTTCCAAAGTAATTCGATCCGAAGATAGCACGTATCCCCCTTCCGAACCACAGAAACATCTGTGGAATCTGAATTCCACCCTTCTATAGGAATATGACAGCCACCAATTAGGTACTTTAGAGAGGTCGGGGAGGAGCTGAGACTCTTATTGCGGGATCTGACGGCCCTGACCTCTGATTATGGAGCATAAGAGTGGCCGCAACAATACCCTCTGGTTGACGTTCTAAATGGAGGAACCTCGGGTATGGATGAGACTTCCAACACAGCAAAGAGTACCTCAAGTAGTTCAGACTAGGAGACTTCCAAGGTTGTGTAAGACGAATACAAGAAAGCTCTTGGAAGTTCCAAAAGAGATGTTAAAATGCAATGAAAGGACAATTACTTTGTTCTTATTCCACTTTTTATAATAACATAAAAACGTTTCTATAGTTTCTACACTGGAGTGATATTTTCCTTTGTCTTTCATAGCACTCTTAGAGTAATTATTCGAATGTTGAATGGTAATTATCACAATGCGACCTGTTTCAGTATGATCCTTCATTCTCATGTGATCTCATTATCCTATTGTACTTTAGTTCCTATTTATACTTGAAATGTTTCATGTTTACTTCATAATTCTGTATCTGCTCGATAATGGCACTTCTGTATTGGAACATGTTGATATCAAAAACGCTATAAAAATAAAATAACACCCAGTATACTTGTTCCCTAGAAATAAACGACCGAGAAGATACGTTATCGATGAATCAGCTGCCAACGTAGAAGATACAGCTTTATGATTATTTCCGTATTCTTATGTATTCAATGTATTATGAATGGTATGAAGAATTTTGAAGAAGTAATAAATACAGCACATCGAATGAGATGGAAAATCACTGCTTAAATAATGTGAAAGAAGGCTTCAAGCACTGTAACTCCTCAATTTTGGAATGTCTTTGTTCGTTATATTGAAGAAGATATATATATATACATATTTGTATGTTTTCTTGGTATATTGGTTCATATATATACTGATAATGAAATAAAAATCTTCATTTCATTATCAGTATATATATGAACCAATATACCAAGAAAACATACAAATATTACAAATGGTTCGATATACAGGGTGTCCCAATATTGCTGGGACACAGAGCTACCACGTATTCTAGAGGTCAAAATAAGTCGATTGAGCCCAATTTACCTGTATACCAAAATGTACCGTTTGTCCGTGAGAAGAGTTCAAAGTTTACTAAAAAAAATACATTTTTGTATGTTGTTCCGAAGTGCTTTATACAAATTTAATGAAATTTGGTAAATGTGTATTCTAGATGATTAGCTTACTTTTAGTAATCAAAAAAACCCAAAGAAAATTGTAGAGGGGTTGGAACCACCCTCACCCCTTGGCATTTTTTCCCCCATTTTTGTAGGGGTGGGAATACGGTTTTAAGACTTTTTTATCTGGAAGGCCTACTCATTATCTTCATTTTCTTACTCTTGTAAAAACTCCGTATTTTGCGAAGTTTTCAAGAAAAAAAATTTTTTCGCAAACACTGATAACCGATTTTCGGGTATAGGTTTAATAAAATTGTAATACAAAATTTAGTTGGCCGCGGACACAAAGACAAAACCAAATGTTATGATTTTGACAGGAAACATAGTTTATTGTTAACAGTGAATGTGTCAGTTATTTGTTCTCTTTTGCTTGTTTTTTTATTATTTCTTATTGTCATCACTGTTTTTGTTTAATTGTTATTGCTGTTGTTGCTGTTCCTTTGACGTCCCACAATTATGAATTTTCCTTTTAATGAACAGACCGACATGTTATTAGTTCTTGGATATTGTCAAGGTAACTGCCGCGAAAGTGTTCGCGTGTATCAAGAGAGGTATCCAAACCGGAGAATTCCAAACCATAAAACTTTTGCCCGAATCGAAAGACGTCTTCGAGAAACGGGGAGGTTGACCCCAGTAAGAGTTAACGCTGGAAGACCTCGACAAGCTCGAACACCTATTGCGGAAGAAGCTGTTCTTCAAATGATTGATAACAATCCTAATACCAGTACTAGAAGATTGCAACGAGAAGCTGGAATTCCAAAAAGCACTGTAAGTCGAATCATTAGAGATCAATTAATTCGGCCATTTCACATCCAGCCAGTGCAAGAATTGTTGCCACCTGACTACGAATTACGTTTAAGTTTTTTACAAACTATTCGGGAGCGCAGAGTAGTCGACAACGGATTCCATACTAAGATCTTGTTTACTGATGAGTCTTGTTTTACACGTCGCGGTATGACAAACCTACACAACGATCATGTTTATGCAGATGAAAATCCACATGCCATTAAAAGTAGACATTATCAACGTGAATTTAAAATTAATGTCTGGGTCGGAATTATTGGCGAATTTATAGTCGGACCGTTACGATTACCTGATCGTCTGAATGGCGATAGTTACCTCCGTTTCCTTCAACAAAATTTGCCAGAATTATTAGAAGACTTGCCTCTTAACTTGCGTAGAAATACGTTCTTCATGCATGATGGTGCACCACCTCATTTTGCACGTGCAGTAAGAGAATATCTTGGTGAACAATTTGGTGGCAGGTGGATAGGTAGGGGACAAGAAGCACCCATTCAATGGCCTCCGCGGTCTCCAGATTTAAACCCTTGTGACTTCTTCATCTGGGGAGAATTAAAAAGACAAGTGTACGAGGTTCAAATAAATAACATCGAACAACTGTGGAATAGAATTCAAAATGCTGTAAATGCGCTACGAGAAAATGACGATGTTTTAAGAAGAGTGCATTTCAATTTTTTACGTCGAATTGACCTCTGTATTAATGAAGGTGGAGGTCACATTGAACACTTGTTATAAAAATTATTGTTTGTCTTGTGTAAATGTATTGTGTAATTTGTGTCTAATAATTTTATTAAACCTATACCCGAAAATCGGTTATCAGTGTTTGCGAAAACATTTTTTTTCTTGAAAACTACGCAAAATACGGAGTTTTTACAAGAGTAAGAAAATGAAGATAATGAGTAGGCCTTCCAGATAAAAAAGTCTTAAAACCGTATTCCCACCCCTACAAAAATGGGGGAAAAAATGCCAAGGGGTGAGGGTGGTTCCAACCCCTCTACAATTTTCTTTGGGTTTTTTTGATTACTAAAAGTAAGCTAATCATCTAGAATACACATTTACCAAATTTCATTAAATTTGTATAAAGCACTTCGGAACAACATACAAAAATGTATTTTTTTTAGTAAACTTTGAACTCTTCTCACGGACAAACGGTACATTTTGGTATACAGGTAAATTGGGCTCAATCGACTTATTTTGACCTCTAGAATACGTGGTAGCTCTGTGTCCCAGCAATATTGGGACACCCTGTATATATATATATATATATATATATATATATATATATATATATATATATATATATATATATATATATATATATATATATATATATATATATATATAAATTCGCTGTGGTTTTCTTTTGCTGGTTTATCTAAAGTAAGTTGTGGGTTCTCTTAGGTTTTTCAGCAATTTTAAATGAATTATCTCAATGAAACAATCTTTTCATTCGACGCGTTTCGGCTTTCGCCTTCTTCAGGAATTTATTCATTGTTTACATTATGAAGTGAGTTGATTTTACGGAAGCACACACTCATCATGGCTTTGAAATTCAGTCTGAATTTCAAAGCCATGATGAGTGTGTGCTTCCGTAAAATCAACTCACTTCATAATGTAAACAATGAATAAATTCCTGAAGAAGGCGAAAGCCGAAACGCGTCGAATGAAAAGATTGTTTCATTGAGATAATTCATTTAAAATTGCTGAAAAACCTAAGAGAACCCACAACTTACTTTATATATATATATATGTATATCAATCCTACAGTTTGGGGACTCGTATAATATATACACTTTATACAACTTATACAGCTTATACGGTAAAAGACGTCCCCAAAGTGTATTGACTATAGAAACTTTATACGGTTATACGTCTTATTTATAGTGTGGTGGGAACCTATGCAAATCGAAAACTTCATTTTGTTCAATAATTATGAAAAAACCTTCAGGCAATGTCACATTAGAAATTTTAACACAGAATAATTTTTATTTAAGAGGTCTGAATTTATTCTTCATGTGGGTGTGAATACAATCTTCGAGAACAAAGTAAGCTGTAGTCTCGAGTACTTTCCATGATTATCATAAAATCTGATTCGGTTAGAATCAGCCGTTCCATAAATATTTTTATTTTTCGTCTAACCCCAAATCATATAAGTTGGTACTAAACTTGATCAAATTTTGCTCACTTTACCTTTAAATCAAGAGGAAAGTCATTGTCTCATGAGATAACAGAAAAATTACGGCGATACGAATTGAAATGAAGCGCAGCAAAACCAAGAGAAATATGAGGCCGTCGTCGCTAGCTGTTGGCTTACTACGCATAATGACTGAAAAAAATTGTAAGTGTTAAATTCTGTAGCCAGCCAACGCCGAGAATTTGAGCTGGTATATATACAAAGAGGAATGTTTGTTTGTATTCTATGTGAATCTATATCTATATCTATATATATTTAATTGAGATCTTGATGATATTTTGCACACTTGACCTTCAAAACACGACGAGTAATCTCTGCATGAGATTTCGAAACAAATAACCCAATATCCTTTGCCACCTCTTAAATCAGACAAGTACCGTATCGTTATGAAATTTTGCTTACTTGACCTTGACAAAAGGATAGTCACTGAGTACATGAGATTCCGAAAAAAACTAGCGCATTCCCATTTCCCCCTTCTTAAAGCTGATAAGTACCAATCCTGATGAAATTTCGCTTACTTGTCCTACGAAAAACTTTCTAGATGAGATTTAGAAAAACAGCTCCAACTACCTTCTCCACCCCTCAGAGCAAACCATTCTCGACCTTGATGAAATTTTGAATAATTGACCTTCAAATCAGAAAGAAACTAATTTTATGCATAAGATTAAGAAGAAACTTCCCCATCACCCTCTCTCATCAGTTGAAATAGATAAGTATCGATCGAGATGAAATTTTGCGGACTTGACCTCCAAAGCAAAAGAAAAGTCGCTGTTCAAATTATATTTCGAAAAAACTATCTCATCTCCATTGCTCACCCCTTAAAGTCACTACCGATCTTGATTTAATTTTGCACACTTGAACTTCAAATCTGTAGGAAGTTACAGTCTACGTGAGATTTCGAAAAAATGTCCTTTCTATTTTCCTCACATCTTGGAATAAATAGGTACCGAAGTGAAGCACAAGCAATTACTTACAAATTCCCGAAGATTACAAAGGGACGAACGAAAGCATATAAAGTGCATATAATTAGGTATACGAGAATCCATGAAGATCGAAAACTTAGTTGTGGAACGAAATTGAGGATAAGACAGGGTTATACACACAGCTGCTACGGAACTACTCGGCTTAGTTCGCCATTAGGGAATTCCAAATATCCATAACAATCATGTAATAACAGTGATATCCGGATTAACTCACAGTTCCGCAAATTAGGCAGGTTTCTTTGAAGATAATTTGTGCTTGATTTTTGTCCAAAATCACAAATGAAAAATTTTGCGTTGGGCATTTGTTTTCTATCATGAATTTGGTAAAATCAAAAATTAGGAAGACGATGGAACTGAATCTTTCAAATTAGATTTATTTAAATTTTGAATTCTTCTACTATGATTATTAGGTTTCATTTTGGAATTCTAATTTGATGAACAGGCTAGAGTTTGCAGTGCACTTTCCAAGTCATAAGATTTTGGATGTATCATCATTTACAAATCATAAATAATAAAAATATAAATTCACTTGTTTCTCCAACTAAGGTAACACATATTGGATGTGGATTCTATGTTAAATAATATATAAGATACAATACAATATAAGAATTATATTTATTTGAATTAGGATGAAGTATAAAATTATACAGTTGATGGATATTATCTGTTGTTATTGAAAACAAAACTTTTGTAATTCTAAAATAATTTCACAAGGCTAACTATTGTGTATCTAGAACAATCAGAGATAATATCAAGAAAATAAATAAAATAATCCATTAAATTACCATAGATAAAAACAATCTCTGTGAATACACATGAATATAACATTAAACTTCACACACACAACTCCTTTAACACCTCACCTAATTATATCAATAGTAGCTGCAATGAATACATCAAACGAGAATTTTCAATTGAATATTATGTTAGGAACAATTCAGAATTGTACTCCAATCTCAACGTGCGATTAACAATGGAATAAAAGATCAAAAAACGAGAGCGGAAGAAATTTGAATGCAGTCTCAACAGGTATAATTTGAAAAAAGTAAAAATCCCAAGTTGACAACGAGTTCAGTTCCTTTAAAATGATGACAAATTGTTTGAATAATTATTACTTATGAATTTACAGAATGAAGTTATGGTTAAGTATCAAAAACAAGAACCAAAGAAAAAACGAGGTTACCTTCGGTACGTAAAATCAGTTACGCACCCGGTATAATCTACAACTCATTAATAGATAGATGCACTCTACTATTTGTTGTGTCATAATCAAACACATCTTAAGGCAAAGTTTTTTGAAATATCTAGGAAACTATCCATGTTAGCATAAGATTAAGCCGTTAACAATGAGATTAAAAACTTTCAAACATAATGTCTCTGGATTTGCCATAGATATTATATTCATTCATAAATTTCACACAAAAGGTTTATTACACGATAATGCCTACATATCTCGGTAGCTGGACTTCCCAGCATGATTATATCAATGGCTCTTCACTTCTCAACATAATAATTGGTAACAAGCAAAAAGTAGGTAGAATCACAGCATATTACTCTAGTTGAAACTATTTTGGAATGAAAATGAGAACATTCATGTGGAGTTCTCATTTGGAAACACTCCATTGTGTTACCCAAGAATAATTCTGAAAAAAAAGTTGTTTCCAACAATGCCAGATTGAAAACTGTTCAGGTACAAACTTCGTCAATCATTCCGTATTTATTTAGGTACATGTAGCTAAATGTCGATGTTTTAATAGGGATTCTCGATAAGTATACGAGGTAGAAAGAAACGAATCCATCATCCTCTATCTCTCCCTTTGGAAAATTGGCAATGGTGAAATCGAAAAATGACTCGTCTTTTGTTTTCGAGTTATTTGAGAAAACTTGATTCTTCGAGTTTTTGTTTTTCAGTTACTTATGTATTTGGATTGAAATAGTTTCTACATTATCGAGTCTTTTTCACGAGTGAAATGCAGTGGCGTAGTCACTTTTTCCAAAAAAAAAATCATAATAATTTTATCCCATTCCAAATATATGTATAATGTTAAGTCGATTTCATCATTTTTACTAGATCTGGTATTTATATAATAATTCTTAAAACTTTTTCACTCCAAATAGTAGGCTTACGTCATTTAGAAAATGCTTTATCGAAGAAATACTAATCCTCAATTCCATAAATAACTGAGATATACCAACAAAAAAAACTCGAAAAATTGACATTTTTCAAATGAAACAAAAGAGGATAGACAAGTTTCATTTCACCATGTACATTTAAAAAAAAAAAAGTTCTAGTATGGAGGTTAGTTTTTTATATCTCTTTCTTATACTTATGGATATTTACTATTAAAACATCGAAATTTAGCCAGCCTGTTCATATGTGACAATTAGCGTAATTTCATTGATCAGATAGGATATGTGCATACATATTCTCTTAGTTTACAGATATCAAAAAATCTGACCATGAAACTAGATACACTAGCGGAAGTTCAACAGAATATTTCTGACGTAGTTTTAAATATTTTCCCTTTATATAAATCATTACCCCATAATACATTATGATAATTATGTATCATTTTATATTTTCATAGGAACGTCGGTTTCCTAAACATTATAAGGTGATACAAAGGAAAGATGTGATATGAATTTATTATTGGTTTCTGGTTTTTTATTATATTTTTTATAAAAATGGAAAAGTCTGATATGGAAATTACGATGAAATATATGAGTATCAGAGTAAAATGCAGTCAATTGATGGCTCAAGATACAATACGTTTGTCAATTCATTCCAGGAATCTAATGCTATATTAGAACTATAATCCAGATTAGATGATATTGAAATCATTTGGATCAATTTTGATTTCATTCTAACACAATTAGAAATGCATGATGAATATTACTCCTTTTCGGTAACAACAGAGACGATCGAGGTATTAATAATTCAAGCCAAAACATCTGTTTCATAGTTCCAGGCAATAAACAAGTTGAAATCAACATACAAGGTCAGGTACCTAGCCTTGAATGTAGCCGAGTTTTATGGAACACTTCATTCATAATAATACTTCCAAATAACATTAAAAAAGGTTTCCAGTATTATTGAGAATGATCTGAACATTGATACAGTTAATCTAGGAACGTATATTATAAGATCAACACACTTTACAAATAGCAAATTATCAATTTTCCACTTGAATATATACAGCCTTTCATGTCATTTTGATGAATTAAACATTCTTCTGAACTCTTTTCAGAATCATAATTTTGGAATTATGATACTAACTGGAACATGGCAAATAGTTCCTGAAAGTTTTAATATTCAAGACTATAATTTTTTCTATAATAATAGTTTCGAGATATGTTAATAAAATTTTGTGCACAAGCATTAGGGAACGTTGACATTTCTTTAGTAAATCCTTATTGGGTTCTTTTCGCGTATTGAAAACACGCAACAGTGCTTTAATTCATCATCGTCAGAGACAGATTTTTTTTCAAATTTCAAAATAGATCAAAACAGATGGCAAAAAGTGTTCCTCTTGGGATAGATACATTTTTCATTTTGTAGACTATGAAACAACGGATGAAGTATTTGATTACAGTTGATAACTGTTAATAGGAATTTGTGAATTTCAAGTTTGTTTAATTTTTTTAAGGAATTAAGATATATTTAACTGAAACAGAAATAACCACTATACTAACAACAATTGTTGGAAACTGTGACAGAAAAACGCATTTATGCTCAGGTATGTCGAGTATTCAACAAAGTACATCTGAATAAAAACATCACTAGGCAATTGTTTCAAAAACGGTGAAAATATTCAATGACGAAAATTTGTTGAATGTTTTAATTAATGTAGTAGATAATGGTCCGTGCAACAGTTAGCTCTAAACCATAACATGTGCCGACGATGCTCAGTCTGAAAAATAATCAAAAAGACTTTTATCTTCACAAAACATAATTACTGCAAGAATTGAGAGATCGTAGAATAGAAATTTACGAAGTTATGATGAAAAAAATACTAATCCATATTTTGTTTCAAACACTTTTCACCCGGATGGATCAATATTTTGTTCAAACGGTAATGTCAAAAGATACGATTGTAGATATTGACCTGATAATAGTCTGAGCTAGATGGATCAGGTTCATATACAGTATTCCCAAAAAATAAATATTTGGATGCGATTTAGCGGCAACAGTATTGTAGGACTTTTTTTCATTGATAGAGACTTAGATATATTGAGGGAAAATATCATCTCTCAACATAGGCGTCTGTTCCCAAATTCATCAAATCAAAACCAGGAAATATAGTTACATGAAAATGATGCACCAGCACACTATGCCTTCAACTCTAGAAAATTTTTCTAACACTAGGTACTCTCTCAAACCAATGAATCAGTCGACGAGGAAGTATAGGATAGCCGGCGAGGTAACCAAACTTGGCACCACTCGTTTTTGGAGGTATCAAAAAAGTAGGGTGTACGTTAATAGATCACACAAGATCTCAATTACAGATTAGACAACACATTCCCGATATACCTCTTATTTGGTGGAAAAACACAACTCAAGGCAGCACTCATGCGTAGCATTACTGTCAGAAAGTGAATGATGGATACTAAACACCAAAGTTCCCAATTTGAGTTAACTAGTTTTAGTTTTTTCCATAAATGGCAACTATACAGATGACATTCCTCAACTTAGGCTTCTGTTCGCAAATTCATTAAATCAAAACCATTAGGATGGTGTTAACTACAAATTTTCTCAACACTTCTTCTCCAATCAGATGGAGGGGTCGACCAGGAATTATAAAAAGACAAAGTAATTAGACTTAGTGCCACTCGATTTTATTTGTGGGGGTATATACTCTAATAAGTCGAGTTAACATTAACAGACTGGACAAACTCAAAACCCTATTATTACTTGAAATATACACATGATTCATCTTCTTCATGATCATTTTAAGGTCAATCTCACATTTTCAGTATTTGATAACATCACAGAAAATTTTACGTTCACAGCATTTGATTATTTAAAGTTGAATATCCCCAAAATTAGAGATTTGCAGATCGCACGTTCGACATATATCAAAATATGTCATCAGGAACAAGTATCTTTCGGGATCTAACTCCATAACTTAATTAAAACTTGATAGAAAGCCCAATTCTACAAAATACGATGCTTGGTTTGTTGATACCTGATAATAGGATAACCGTGTTTCATCTATTCAACTCAACATTTGAAAGATCTTACCAATTAAGCATTTCATTGTACATGTATATATCAATTATTCATTAATTTGGCTTGTAGGATTGGTCAGTCATAGGTCGCAGGTCTTTCAATACATTACTACCTAAAAAAGGTTATCGATCACTCACAATCTTTCTATATTAAAAATTGTAATTATAATTAGAACCCTGTATCTATATCAGGTTTCACATATATATTTTTTTGCGGTGGATCTTTTTGCGAACCTGCTATGGTTGATCTTGTTTGATGAATTATAGGAATCAACTCTGAAGGTTTCAGTAGAAGACTTAGATATGTTTCTAACATCTACAATTTTCTCATAGTAACCTAGTAACAGAAATACTCCAAGTGAACAAATCTTAAAATGAAAGATTAATTTTCAATCACTACGAAATCCTCCAATTTTAGTATAGATAGGAAGGTTCATCGTGTAATCTGTATTCTTCAAAATAAGATTTATTTTTTACCAATTAAACGAAACTTCTTTGAACAAGTAACAAAACCAAAAAATTGACCATGTTTTTCAACATAAAAGTTCATTTTTCTCGAAAACTTTAGAGCTTATGACCAAGTACCTTTTTGTGTAGAAAACATTGGCATCTCAAAACCGTACTTTTTCTAGTTGCGTAGAAGTTGGGGAGAAAAACAACCACTACCCCTTCACAATCTTCACCAATTATGGATAAAATTTTTTTTTGTATCGCATAAAACATAGCTTACTATGAGTAGAGATTGCTCACAAAAGTTGTTTTCTGTACGATGAACGGTTCCGGAGATATTCGCAAGAAACTAAATTTTTTTTTCAATTTCAACACCCTGTATCTCGAAAACGAAGTGATTTAGAGAAAAATTTTATATGAAAGACTCCTATTATTTTCAGAAGTTCTATCGTTTTCCCAAGTTATGAACGGAAAAACTGAAACACCCTGTATATATACAGTTTAATGAACTGTGATCAACTGATCACATGACTTCCCTAGATTTTGTTGGAAAATTAGCTGTCGGACATTTCTGCGGATCAAGTGTACCGGGAAATCAAAAATTATCTTGGTCAAGGGTGGTTGTGGAATCTAAAACGTGTGTCTTACTTTACGTTATCATAACTTGTGTCAAATTAATTAATTTGAAGTTTCTAAAAGTGAGAAATTTCGCAAATTTATACGAATGTTCTAACACTCAGAAGTCCCTAACCCTTCAGACTATGGGGGCCTATTGAAATTAGAAGGTTCGAATCGTATAAAAACACAATTACATGAACGCCAGACGTCCTATGTAATTAAGCTACGAACGTAACCATTTTGACATATGCCTCGAAGAACTCGCTACGCGTCAGTTAGAGTTTATACTTTTTACCTCGATCTTGTTAATTCAGGGCCGTTTAAGCCCCGTGCGGCCGGCACCAGTTGTAATGAAGTGTTTTCAGCTATGGGTCGCTAGCTTTTAACCGCTTTTGGGTATATTTCAGTAGCTAGAAAATTCCCTTTGGTACGTCGCACGTTAGATGCGCGTAGCTGAGACCTGAGAGTACTGATTTCTATTTTAATTAAATTTTCCCATTTGATCTACATTTTGGCACCGGAGACTATGCTATTTAGTAGGCGCCGTTCATAAACTAACGACATGGAGCGAAAACCGCATGCGAAAAGTCCTCGTAAAGACGTTTTATGTTCCGAAGATTTGCACTTTTCTAACTCGCGAGCTACGCACTCCTCACGTGAACGTCATTCGATTTATCGAAAGTTAACCAATTTAAAACAGTTTTCGACCCCGTTTGTGGCTATTGCGACCTTGTAAAAGATTCAAAGTTAACATTTCGTTTTACATTCCACAACCACCCTTGACCGAGATAATTTTTAATTTGTAGTTCATTATTGTTTTTCAACTGGAATGAATAGGTATGAAATTTGTGGGTTATTGTAGATGTCAGTGTGACAGTGATATAATTATCCCAAACGTAAAGTAAGACACACGTTTTAGATTCCACAACCACCCTTGACCATGATAATTTTTGATATCCCGGTATATGATCGTAGGAACAGAAAATATATCGGAAGATTAAATCAGAAGTGAAATTTTGTATCAGGACAAGCTTTCATATTAAAGTGTAACAGAAGGAAATAAGAACCCTAAAAATCCCATATACAAGTTCTGAATAGAATCGGACTGTATTCACAAAACGTCCGCCATTTTAGCCACCATATTGAATCTTTGAATTTTGACAAACATAGTATAATCTACGGTCCCAAAAACCCCACATATCAATTTAAAGAAGAATCGAACCATAATCACAAGATTCGTCCGACATCCAGAATTTTCAAATTTTGATTGAAAATTCGTCGTACTGGTGACTACAAAAACCCCCTTATACCAATTTTAAATAGAATCGTACTATAATCACAAGACCCGCCCGTCATCTAGAACGTGTTTTGTTTCTATACATATGTCATAACACGCCACCCGAATGATTGACACCTGCCAAATTTCACCAGAACGTACAAATAGATAGATCGATAGATAAACAAGGCAAGTTAAATAAAAGCTTGTAATGATTTAGAAACCGCTGATGAAATCACTTTGTATTATACTCTGTCACATTGAAATTATGATGTATTTCACAACACCATGTTTTATATTGATACTTGCTGTCATATGAACTAATAAAATTTGCCACAGAGTAAAGACATAACATAGAAGGTAACGTTATATCGATGGCGTCACTTGAATCTTGAAATAATAATTTCAGAAAGTTCTGCGGGTTTAATATTTGGGTGTGATATATGTTTAATAACCAGAAAATCATGGTTGTATTTATGGTTCGATAAGATAGTATAATTCCATTCGAAAAACCGAATCTAATCTATGCGACCAATAGGAACGGCGCAGTCGTCTCCATAGTGAGTTACGCACGCACGCAGGCACATACGTACGTTCGTACATACATACATTATTTCAAAAATAGTCTAGATCGATTCAAAAATGCTCGAATGGGATATATCAGGAAAAGTCCGTTATTCATTTTTGGGCCGACCACAATACTTCCCTTACACTATATATTACGTATTGTGAGAGAATCAAAATTAAGTAATAATTTTTTAGATATACAAATTGAATTAGGTCATACAGTCTAACATCTCAAATGTTCAAGTCCTCAAACTGTAACATGAACAAATTAGTAAAATGTCCTCAAAGTGTACGATATTCAAGAATCCAACAGTTTGGGGACATCGTACCCAAAGTGTAGTATATGTTGACCTAAACTATGGCTTGCACTTTGGGGTCGTCCCCGAAGTGTAGGCTTTGGGTCCGAAGTGTAGGATCCTTTTAGTTTTAGGTCCTCAAAGTGTAGGATTGACATATATATATATATATATATATATATATATATATATATATATATATATATATATATATATGTTTCTTCTTAGGTTCTCGCGGACGTAATGTGTAGAACTGGATACTCGGGTATTGATCCGCGTTGTGTGGTTTCGGTCCTCAAAAGGACCAATTTCACGACGTTTCGGCAAAGTCGCATTTGCCATCTTCAGGTGATTCGACCGTAGAGTCTGGAAAATCTAGGCGAAGATGTATATTATAAATACCTCTAATTCTATTCGAGATTTCTTATTTAAGACTCACCGTTCCTAGATAATAACAAGAATAGGAAACATTTCGCAAATAAAACACCATATAAACACTGAAGTTCGCATATTTGCAAAAAATATTGAGTTTTATAATCAGCGTATTTTTCTATATCATAATCCACCATAATCTCGCTGCGGTCCTGCAAAAACTATTTTAAAAGTTACCCCGGATGACACCTATACTCCTTTGTAGGAGGAACATTGAACACGATCTCAGAAGGCGAGTTGTTGAGAATTACCTTGAAAAACAACTAAAAGCTGGTGCCTGATTGGAATCAGACAATTAGAAAAAAAAATTCCAGGGCTGGTTGTCGAAATTCGAAGAATGTGAGGGTGTAGGTAGTGTACCAGGAGATATAGTATTCTCCTTCTGTAACATTAAAAGACAATGGAAAAAAATTTTGATCATATAAATAACTTTGATTCTATTTTATAATGCTCGATCAAACTTTATTAACGTATAATAGCAGTATTAATGTTGTTGAGGAATGCGATTGTACAATAACGCATAATTTGCAATTATTGAGAACAGCCAAATTGTGAAACTCTTTGCCTAGTGAGGTCTTTGCAGATGACTTAACTCAGAACTATCCACTCTACGTTCATGTGCAATCCACTCGACCGAAATTTCGTCACTTAAAAATATTGCTCGACACATGCAGTGATCCCCTGCTCAATGTTGTTGACAGAAGGGTTGAAGTTGTCGTCAGTACATTTTGGAACATGCGATTCTTTTCAAATATTTCTCAGAAATCAATAGAAAAAGCGTGAATCCCATTTTCCCAAAATTTACGGTTCTGATAACAAATTTAACTCTTCTTTCAAGATTTTTGAGCAAGGGTTACTACATCTCTCGTGTATCTGACTAAACTTGGTCGGGCGGGGAGATGCATATGAACGCAAAGTGCACATACAATTTGAAAAGGTACCACTGTGGGCTAGTTATTAAAGACCTGTTACAAATGAAGTGTTTAGAGATTATAAGGTCCAAGTAATGAATAGCGACTTATTAACATCTGTTCATATTATCACCTCTCTCACTACGACAGACTCAAAAGAAATGTAGCTGCACTTACCGATTTTGATTTTGATTAATGGAGCTTAGGAAAAAGTCTAGCACTGCCGTTCCAATTTTGGTTCTATCATTCGCACCGCGTATGCGTTCTCGTATATACGAGTATACGCTATTTTTCTTCTGGCAGTGATAATGTGGTCTTTTTTTAAGTGACGCGAACATATAAGATATTCAACGGATTTTATGGGACTTTTTTTGTAGTTAGAATAACGTATCACCTTTAATTTAAGTCTACAATTGCTCTAACAAAGTTTTAAATCAACAATTGAGACTCAAAACCGGAACAATAAAATAAAATTAGGATATTTCAGCTTCCGGTTATCGGGTTTAGGTCTACTAATTTTTGTTTAGCGTGTTAATATAACAAATGCTGGAGACCGCATGTTGATGTGACATTCCACTATGGAGATATTTTAATTGTTTTCAAGCCCTTTTTTTGAACAGTCAAAATAATCACTTTAAATAAATAATTTAAGGACAGTCGCATATAGGAATGTTAGGTAGTATCCGTATCCAGGCACTGCATGAGGTTTTGAGTCAAAAAACCTCTTCAAAGGCTAGTTATTTGGTAGTTCTTTTCCAATTGTTGATTAATAGCTTAATATGTAATATATCCCAATAATGGAAAGACTACTAATGCTTTGATATATCCAACATGTGTCAGCCAATATCAGGTATGATTTACAATAAATTCGCGGGTACAGGTCACACTGACACATATGCTCATTATTCTAGCCTTCACGTACGTTTGGGTCTCAGTATCATCATCAGAAGATGCTTGTCATTTTTTGTACAATCTCAACATTAGAAAAAAAAATTCTCCAATTTCACGGTAATTTGAATAACAGTTATCGGAGGAGTCTAGAGATATTTGGAGAATAGCATACAAATAAGATGTCTTCTGATGATGGTCATGAGGCCGAAACTTACGTAAGGACGAAAATAATAAGTATGTGTTAATGTGACTTATCTCATGAGAATTTATATACAGGATCTCCCAGGTTTTAGTAGCAGAACTTCAACAGTCGATAGAAAATTCGATTTTGAGAAAAAAGTTCCTATAAACATATATGCACAGATGCTTAATTTTTGAGGTTGGTAGTTGAACTTTAAAGAAAATTTCTTAATTTTGCTAGTATCTCCAAAGATAATTAAGATGTCTGAATGAAATTTGGTGCCGTGGATGCATAGAAAAGTCACCATATTTGCACATAATTCAAGACCGGTATTGCTCCCAGTAGCCTAGATATAGGTATTCAATAACAATAAATAGACCCCAAAAGTGTTATCACCTTGTCAAGACAAATAAGGTCTTCTGACATTCCTTTGTACCTGGCACCATTTCACGGCTAATTTAATTTTTGTGATTAGCTACCACGACCATGAAAATCGGTGAAATAGAGGAACCTTAAATTAAAGAGCGTCGTTGACTGACAATAATAAAATAAGCTGTCATTTCTAATCTGTACAGCGATATATTACAAAGAAAGGCCGAATAACAAATTTTTATTTCCAAAAATGTTCAAGCCAGATAACTACAATGTACTTTAATTTATAGTAAGTTCACCTACAAAAGTTAACACGACACCATTTTCTAAATTTTGTGTGTTAATTTTTAAGAAATTGATCGATATGATTCCCATTTTCTCGTATACATGGTTCATTCACAACGTCGTATAATAGATATTCTAACTTCAACGAAAACCTTTTTCCAATTTTCATCAGATTTTCATGGAGGTGGTATTAATCACAAAAATCAAATTTGTCGTGAAACGATGCCAGGTACAAAGAAATAGCAAGAGACCTTATTTGTTTAGAGTTAAATACTGCAATTTGTTACTAAAAAGTAACCTATACAGGATGGTAACACTTTTCGGGCCAATTTATTGTTATTAAATACCTATATCTACGCCACTGGAAATATTAATGGTCTGAAATTATGTGCAAAAGTGGTAATATTTCTACACATCTATGGCACTGAATTTCATTTAGATAAAGATATCTCAATGAAATGATAATCAAGAGATTATCTTCGGAGATACAAACAAAATTAAGACATATTTTATAAAATATCTGTACCCTGTATCTCGAAAATTGAGCGTCTGTGCATATAAGTTGATAGGAACTATTTTTCTCAAAATCAAATTTTCTATCAACTGTTGAAGTTCTGCTACTAAGACCTGGTACACCCTGTATAACTATCAGTTCTTAGAAAATTAATGAATAAAAACCATAATTTGTTAATAACAAATGAAAGGTCGTAAGTGATCTTAAGAAATGTGTATTATAAATATGTTTGATTTGGATCTAGATTTCTTATTTACGAATCACCGTTCCTTGATAATAGCAAGTATTGGAAACATTTTGCAATAAGTTACTGTTTAAAAATTGAAGCTCGCAGATTTGGGAAAAATTATTTAGTTTTGAAATCGGCGCATTTATCTACATTATAATCCACCATAAACTTGTTGCTGTCCTGCAAAAACTATTCCCAAAGTTACCCTGAATGACCTATACTCATTTGTAGGAAGGAATTACCTTCAACAACGGCTACAAGCTGGTGCGGTGTCTAATTAAATTCAAAGTCATCAAGACAAACAGAAAAAAAACATTAAATTCCAGGGTTGGTAGTCGAAATTTGAAGAACCAGGAGACAGAGTCTTCTTCTTTTATAACATAAAAAGAGAATGCAAAGAAAATTGATAATCTAAATAACTTTGATCCTATTTTATGAAGTTCGATCAAACTTTATCGACATGTGGTACTCATATTGATGTTGTTCAGTTCAATTTCACAATAATGCATAACTTGCAATTATTAAGATCAGTGAAATTGTGAAACTGGTGAGGTTTTTCAGAAGACTAAACTCAGAACTTTGACACTGTTGATCGTGAATCTGATTATGTAAAAAAAGAATTCGATATCAACGATATTACATTCATTAAGCTGACTGATACCGAAGATACATGTTCCTTTAAAATGGGCGAAAGTGAAGATATTCTTCAATCTCTACTGGTACCAGAGGGCTGTTCTCGAGGAGTAGTTGTACGTGAGTTTATAAGCTTCAGGAAACGACGTCCACGATTGAGACGAATTTTCAACTTTCCAAATAACAAAAATACAACCTTGCGTTGTGAGTTTATCAAATAATCAACTTTTTTTCTATCAAAATGTCCTAGGCTTACCCAACTAACTTCTATGATTAGGTAATTAGTTTCACTTATCCAATAATAATACTATGTGAAACGAGTTTGAACAAATAATTTTCTACACTTGAACTTTTTGATGATATGTACAACTGTATACCGTAAAGATCATAACAGTATCACATTGTCACTAGAACCAGTGAACTAAACAACGTGGAGGTGATGTGTCTATCGCAGTTATAAAAATCATCAATATCTAAAGAACTAATTGTCTTAGGAAACAACAAAGTGTTAAAATACAACTTCAGAAGTCTCACTTAATATTATCCGTAACTCACTTTCCGCTAAATTCTGAAATCGAATCCTATTTAGAACATTTATACCTACCCGAATTATCAGTATAGCAGTATTATTATTAAGTAGATGGGGATATTTTAAAATAAATGAATGTAGATGACACAGTTTCATGATATTATCAATGGAATCATTGACATTTGGTCCCTAAAATGCTCATTGTGCAAACGAATTACTAAAAGTATACAAAAACTAATTTTCAAAAGAATATATATATAGAAGACTATAATTTGTCCTTTGAGTTATGGGAAACGGTGTAGACCTATTTGATGAACGATAAAAAAATATGTATCCACGAATCTGAAAATAATTTTATAAATGAATCAAAAGAATTTTGCAATTAAGAAAAAACTAACAAAGCCTATATGAGTTGTATGTACTTCGATAATATATTATAAAACCCTTCTTCCTTTCAGAATATATACTGTGAAAAGAAATTGAATAATCTCCCTATAAAAGCTACTCGCTTTGATTCCTCTCAATAATTTATCCTCAGTTCACATTTCTTATACTAATATAATTAATACCATTTCTCATCCCAAGCTTAATTCCTGATGGGATACCAGACTATTTTGAAAGACACTATAATCACAATTTAGCTCATCCTTTTTCCTTAATTTATAATAAGTATCTAAGTGAGGGTGAATTCCCTATAAGCTTTCAGGTCTATCTAAGTTATCTTCATAATTCAGAAAATTTAATTCTATATCTCTTAAGTTACATACACGATAGTGGCCAATTAAGCAAAGAAACTTTAAACTTGTTTATAATTAACCAGAACAATTCTCAGTCAGTTCTATTGAAATATATAAGAACCAGGATGCTGTCATTTGAATAAGAACTGTCAAGTAACTGCCAACCATAGCAGTACTAACCTACAATCCTTACTTCAAAAAACGACTGAACTTTAGATGAATGTGCGTGAATAGTTGATCTATGGTAGGGCATCGAATCGCATTGTGTTCATCAATGATCTACTATCCTTTCAGAGGTTTATATTTACAAAAATATAAAAATCTAATAGGACCGAAGTGGTGTAATTGGTAAACACCCTGGACTAGAAATCCAGAAATGTGGGTTCGAATCCCGCCTATGGTTCAATCTTTTACGTTTATTCATCTTTATAATCCTATGTTAAATTATCTAAGTTATCTTCATAATTCAGAAAATTTAATTCTATATCTCTTAAGTTACATACACGATAGTGGCCAATTAGGCAAAGAAACTTTAAACTTGTTTATAATTAACCAGAACAATTCTCAGTCAGTTCTATTGAAATATATAAGAACCAGGATGCTGTCATTTGAATAAGAACTGTCAAGTAACTGCCAACCATAGCAGTACTAACCTACAATCCTTACTTCAAAAAACGACTGAACTTTAGATGAATGTGCGTGAATAGTTGATCTATGGTAGGGCATCGAATCGCATTGTGTTCATCAATGATCTACTATCCTTTCAGAGGTTTATATTTACAAAAATATAAAAATCTAATAGGACCGAAGTGGTGTAATTGGTAAACACCCTGGACTAGAAATCCAGAAATGTGGGTTCGAATCCCGCCTATGGTTCAATCTTTTACGTTTATTCATCTTTATAATCCTATGTTAAATTATCTAAGTTATCTTCATAATTCAGAAAATTTAATTCTATATCTCTTAAGTTACATACACGATAGTGGCCAATTAGGCAAAGAAACTTTAAACTTGTTTATATATATATATATATATATATATATATATATATATATATATATATATATATATATATATATATATGTAGAACTGGATTCTCGGGTATTGATCCGCGTTGTGTGGTTTCGGTCCTCAAAAGGACCAATTTCACGACGTTTCGGCAAAGTCGCATTTGCCATCTTCAGGTGATTCGACCGTAGAGTCTGGAAAATCTAGGCGAACTGACGCTTACTTGGAGGGACAGGTATTTATATCCCTCGTTATGTTTGACCTTTGGACTTTCGAACTATTTCACGCTTGGTTGATTTCTACGTGTTTGGCTCCGAGTGACACGTTTGGATGACGTCATTGCGACGCTGGAATCAGCCGGAAAGTTTCCGTGACCTGTTGCACGTGCACTGGATATCACGTTCTCTCTTGTTTTTGGTTTTATCTTCCGACTTTCTAAAGCGGGTTTCCATGTTGCTGGTAATCTTAGTCCGTCATCTCGTTTGTTAAGACTATGTGGACGTTTCTCGATCTCTATTGCCTCCCTGGTTATTCTGGTGTAGAAGTGTTCAATGTTGGCTAGAGTCTTTGTGCCGCTAAAGTTGATCATATGGCCAGTACTTCTTACATGTTCAGCTAGTGAAGACGTGGTTTCGTTTTTCGACACAGCGTTTGCATGTTCAGTCTTTCGCACATCAATGCGTCTGTTGGTCTGCCCGATGTATGTCTTTTCACAATTACCACATGGCACCTCGTACACTCCTTGGCATTCTAGAGGAATTCTGTCTTTTGGATTCCGAAGAACATTTTTGATTTTCCTATCTGTTGTGAAGGTTGTTTTGATATCATGACGGCTCAGTATTTTGCAGATTTTGTCAGTTGTGCCTTTTATGTAAGGTAGAAAAGCGTTTCCCACTGGTTGATCTTCATTGTTGACATCCTTCTCATTTTTGCGTTGAGAGTTATGAATCTGTTTTCTTGAATAGCCATTCATCCTAAGGGCTGCTCGGATGGTTTCCATTTCTCCATCGAAGTTCTCCGCATCAGCGAGACGTTTTGACCTTGTCATGAGGGTATTTACGACTGATTGTAGCTGGGATGGATGGTGATGCGAGTTACTATTCAAATATCGGTTCGTGTGGGTCTTTTTTCTGAATACTGTATGTCCCAAACTGCCGTCAGTTTTCTTTGTTACCAAAACATCTAGAAACGGTAATTGGTTGTTCTCTTCGGCTTCTATTGTGAATTTTATCCGATCATGAATTCCATTCAGGTGATCGAGAAACCCTCTTAGTTGTCCTTCTCCATGTGGCCAAATAACGAAAATATCATCTACATATCTGAGCCAAAGTTTGGGTTTTAGTTGCGCTGTGTTAAGAGCTTTAATTTCAAAATCCTCCATGAAAAGATTTGCGATCACTGGTGAGATTGGTGATCCCATCGGTGCTCCTTCGATTTGCCTATATCGCTGTCCCTCGTACATGAAGTAAGTATTGGCTACACAGTGTTTGGCCAAGTCAATAATGTATCCTTCCGGTTTGTATTTATGTTGGATGATCTCTAGGGCTTCGTTTATGGGTACTTGTGTGAACAAGGATGCTACGTCGAAGCTTACTAATATGTCGTCAGGTCCTACTATTTGCATATCTAGAAGTTCGATAAAGTGTTCCGCGTTCCTCACGTACGATGATGCTGTCTCAACGTGCGGTTGTAACTTCTTGGCTAGAAATCTTGCTAATGCATGTGATGGTGAGCCGATAGAGCTTACTATTGGTCTCAGAGGTACTGCTGCCTTGTGTATTTTTGGGAGACCATACAGTTTCGGACATCTGGATGATTTTTCTCTTGGAATGAGATGTAACTGTAACTTAGGATCGATAGGAGATGCCTTGATTTTCGCTTTCGTTGTTTTCTCTAGATATGTAGTGGGATCAGACCTAATCTTCTTGTAAGTCGGATCGTCCAATAGCGCAG
Source organism: Endomychus coccineus (assembly GCA_958510875.1). Taxonomy (NCBI): domain Eukaryota; kingdom Metazoa; phylum Arthropoda; class Insecta; order Coleoptera; family Endomychidae; genus Endomychus; species Endomychus coccineus. The sequence continues at coordinate 98,003,100 of OY294067.1, forward strand.
CCATCTTGGTTCTGTAGTCATTTGTGTTCATGACAACGGTTGCATTTCCTTTATCTGCTGGTAGGATGATGATGCTTTCGTTCTCTCGAAGAGCTTTCAGTGCTAGGAACTCGTCGTGTGAAATGTTCCTTTTAGGTGGCTTCGAGGTTCGTAGAATACGCGACACATCTTGGCGAATAATCTCTGCTTCACTTTTATCCTGCAGCGAAGTTATAGCAGATTCCACGTTGCAAATGATGTCTTCCAATGGAATGCGTGCCGGTGCAATAGCGAAGTTAAAACCTTTAGCAAGGACATCCATGGAGGCCTTATTCAAAGAATGGTCGGATAAGTTATGGACAACTTTGACAGGATCTATGTTTGTGCTGTCTCCCTCAAGGCAGCAGTACCTCTGAGACCAATAGTAAGCTCTATCGGCTCACCATCACATGCATTAGCAAGATTTCTAGCCAAGAAGTTACAACCGCACGTTGAGACAGCATCATCGTACGTGAGGAACGCGGAACACTTTATCGAACTTCTAGATATGCAAATAGTAGGACCTGACGACATATTAGTAAGCTTCGACGTAGCATCCTTGTTCACACAAGTACCCATAAACGAAGCCCTAGAGATCATCCAACATAAATACAAACCGGAAGGATACATTATTGACTTGGCCAAACACTGTGTAGCCAATACTTACTTCATGTACGAGGGACAGCGATATAGGCAAATCGAAGGAGCACCGATGGGATCACCAATCTCACCAGTGATCGCAAATCTTTTCATGGAGGATTTTGAAATTAAAGCTCTTAACACAGCGCAACTAAAACCCAAACTTTGGCTCAGATATGTAGATGATATTTTCGTTATTTGGCCACATGGAGAAGGACAACTAAGAGGGTTTCTCGATCACCTGAATGGAATTCATGATCGGATAAAATTCACAATAGAAGCCGAAGAGAACAACCAATTACCGTTTCTAGATGTTTTGGTAACAAAGAAAACTGACGGCAGTTTGGGACATACAGTATTCAGAAAAAAGACCCACACGAACCGATATTTGAATAGTAACTCGCATCACCATCCATCCCAGCTACAATCAGTCGTAAATACCCTCATGACAAGGTCAAAACGTCTCGCTGATGCGGAGAACTTCGATGGAGAAATGGAAACCATCCGAGCAGCCCTTAGGATGAATGGCTATTCAAGAAAACAGATTCATAACTCTCAACGCAAAAATGAGAAGGATGTCAACAATGAAGATCAACCAGTGGGAAACGCTTTTCTACCTTACATAAAAGGCACAACTGACAAAATCTGCAAAATACTGAGCCGTCATGATATCAAAACAACCTTCACAACAGATAGGAAAATCAAAAATGTTCTTCGGAATCCAAAAGACAGAATTCCTCTAGAATGCCAAGGAGTGTACGAGGTGCCATGTGGTAATTGTGAAAAGACATACATCGGGCAGACCAACAGACGCATTGATGTGCGAAAGACTGAACATGCAAACGCTGTGTCGAAAAACGAAACCACGTCTTCACTAGCTGAACATGTAAGAAGTACTGGCCATATGATCAACTTTAGCGGCACAAAGACTCTAGCCAACATTGAACACTTCTACACCAGAATAACCAGGGAGGCAATAGAGATCGAGAAACGTCCACATAGTCTTAACAAACGAGATGACGGACTAAGATTACCAGCAACATGGAAACCCGCTTTAGAAAGTCGGAAGATAAAACCAAAAACAAGAGAGAACGTGATATCCAGTGCACGTGCAACAGGTCACGGAAACTTTCCGGCTGATTCCAGCGTCGCAATGACGTCATCCAAACGTGTCACTCGGAGCCAAACACGTAGAAATCAACCAAGCGTGAAATAGTTCGAAAGTCCAAAGGTCAAACATAACGAGGGATATAAATACCTGTCCCTCCAAGTAAGCGTCAGTTCGCCTAGATTTTCCAGACTCTACGGTCGAATCACCTGAAGATGGAAAACGCGACTTTGCCGAAACGTCGTGAAATTGGTCCTTTTGAGGACCGAAACCACACAACGCGGATCAATACCCGAGAATCCAGTTCTACACATTACGTCCGCGAGAACCTAAGAAGAAACATAATTAACCTCTACGGGGAGGAGGTTTTCCATCAAACAAGAAGTTTCGAGAAGTTGAGAACAAAGAGATCGAAACTTTTGTGCGACCTTACCTTTCTACGCCGCTGCCGGGACCAGAAGATTATTCCAACCTGTATGAAACTTTCGTATCACACAAAGACAACTAGTACGAAGAACATCTTGAGAAGAACGAGTTTTGCACTGCTTCGAGATGCCATTCACCAAACAAGAAGAATTCTGGATGATACTGACAGCAAGCTACTACGTGTTCACCTCTATCTTAGCAATGAAATCAATCCTCTACTTTGGGAAAGAATTGACCAGCTTGCCGAGTTCAGAGCAGAGAAAAACACTGAAATAACTATAGAGAAACAGAAGAAGAAGTTCAATCATCTGAAAGACACCCAGAAACCTGAGGGAGACAGCACAAACATAGATCCTGTCAAAGTTGTCCATAACTTATCCGACCATTCTTTGAATAAGGCCTCCATGGATGTCCTTGCTAAAGGTTTTAACTTCGCTATTGCACCGGCACGCATTCCATTGGAAGACATCATTTGCAACGTGGAATCTGCTATAACTTCGCTGCAGGATAAAAGTGAAGCAGAGATTATTCGCCAAGATGTGTCGCGTATTCTACGAACCTCGAAGCCACCTAAAAGGAACATTTCACACGACGAGTTCCTAGCACTGAAAGCTCTTCGAGAGAACGAAAGCATCATCATCCTACCAGCAGATAAAGGAAATGCAACCGTTGTCATGAACACAAATGACTACAGAACCAAGATGGCTGCGCTATTGGACGATCCGACTTACAAGAAGATTAGGTCTGATCCCACTACATATCTAGAGAAAACAACGAAAGCGAAAATCAAGGCATCTCCTATCGATCCTAAGTTACAGTTACATCTCATTCCAAGAGAAAAATCATCCAGATGTCCGAAACTGTATGGTCTCCCAAAAATACACAAGGCAGCAGTACCTCTGAGACCAATAGTAGTAAGCTCTATCGGCTCACCATCACATGCATTAGCAAGATTTCTAGCCAAGAAGTTACAACCGCACGTTGAGACAGCATCATCGTACGTGAGGAACGCGGAACACTTCATCGAACTTCTAGATATGCAAATAGTAGGACCTGACGACATATTAGTAAGCTTCGACGTAGCATCCTTGTTCACACAAGTACCCATAAACGAAGCCCTAGAGATCATCCAACATAAATACAAACCGGAAGGATACATTATTGACTTGGCCAAACACTGTGTAGCCAATACTTACTTCATGTACGAGGGACAGCGATATAGGCAAATCGAAGGAGCACCGATGGGATCACCAATCTCACCAGTGATCGCAAATCTTTTCATGGAGGATTTTGAAATTAAAGCTCTTAACACAGCGCAACTAAAACCCAAACTTTGGCTCAGATATGTAGATGATATTTTCGTTATTTGGCCACATGGAGAAGGACAACTAAGAGGGTTTCTCGATCACCTGAATGGAATTCATGATCGGATAAAATTCACAATAGAAGCCGAAGAGAACAACCAATTACCGTTTCTAGATGTTTTGGTAACAAAGAAAACTGACGGCAGTTTGGGACATACAGTATTCAGAAAAAAGACCCACACGAACCGATATTTGAATAGTAACTCGCATCACCATCCATCCCAGCTACAATCAGTCGTAAATACCCTCATGACAAGGTCAAAACGTCTCGCTGATGCGGAGAACTTCGATGGAGAAATGGAAACCATCCGAGCAGCCCTTAGGATGAATGGCTATTCAAGAAAACAGATTCATAACTCTCAACGCAAAAATGAGAAGGATGTCAACAATGAAGATCAACCAGTGGGAAACGCTTTTCTACCTTACATAAAAGGCACAACTGACAAAATCTGCAAAATACTGAGCCGTCATGATATCAAAACAACCTTCACAACAGATAGGAAAATCAAAAATGTTCTTCGGAATCCAAAAGACAGAATTCCTCTAGAATGCCAAGGAGTGTACGAGGTGCCATGTGGTAATTGTGAAAAGACATACATCGGGCAGACCAACAGACGCATTGATGTGCGAAAGACTGAACATGCAAACGCTGTGTCGAAAAACGAAACCACGTCTTCACTAGCTGAACATGTAAGAAGTACTGGCCATATGATCAACTTTAGCGGCACAAAGACTCTAGCCAACATTGAACACTTCTACACCAGAATAACCAGGGAGGCAATAGAGATCGAGAAACGTCCACATAGTCTTAACAAACGAGATGACGGACTAAGATTACCAGCAACATGGAAACCCGCTTTAGAAAGTCGGAAGATAAAACCAAAAACAAGAGAGAACGTGATATCCAGTGCACGTGCAACAGGTCACGGAAACTTTCCGGCTGATTCCAGCGTCGCAATGACGTCATCCAAACGTGTCACTCGGAGCCAAACACGTAGAAATCAACCAAGCGTGAAATAGTTCGAAAGTCCAAAGGTCAAACATAACGAGGGATATAAATACCTGTCCCTCCAAGTAAGCGTCAGTTCGCCTAGATTTTCCAGACTCTACGGTCGAATCACCTGAAGATGGCAAATGCGACTTTGCCGAAACGTCGTGAAATTGGTCCTTTTGAGGACCGAAACCACACAACGCGGATCAATACCCGAGAATCCAGTTCTACATATATATATATATATATATATATATATATATATATATATATATATATATATATATGTAGAACTGGATTCTCGGGTATTGATCCGCGTTGTGTGGTTTCGGTC